>CAKXYN010000033.1:4960500-6336500 GCA_935064755.1 Tragelaphus eurycerus
CTTCCATCCCTGACATCCATCATTCATCCTGTCCTTCGGGTCCTGCAGGTCCAGCGCTCGAAGGAGATGCCCTCTGCCTATGACCTGCACGTGCTGACCACGATCCCAGGACTCAGTTACCAGCACTACAGCGTCCGGCCCAGCAGGAGTTCCCAGGAGGAAACTGGGGAGCCTGAGCCCTTTGTGGCCAAAACCACGAAGTTCGGAGGCCGACTCAGGAGATATGGTGGGCAGGT
Organism: Tragelaphus eurycerus; assembly: GCA_935064755.1. Classification (NCBI taxonomy): domain Eukaryota; kingdom Metazoa; phylum Chordata; class Mammalia; order Artiodactyla; family Bovidae; genus Tragelaphus; species Tragelaphus eurycerus. Next base: position 4,960,737 of record CAKXYN010000033.1, read on the forward strand.
GGGCAGGAGCCTGGTGTCTGTGAAAAATGACTGCTACATCGTCTTCCTGGACCTGGACACCAACCTGATGCACAGCATCTGGGAGAGGTGAGGTGCAGTCATTGCTGCCTCTGAGGCCAGGAGGACCCTGGGACCTGGGCATGTAATGCCCTACTTGGATCTCCATTTCCTGAGCCAAAGGGCGAGGGTGTGATGGTTGTGAAGCTCCCTGTAGCGCATCGAGCTCTATTTCTAAGTGTGTGAGTCTAGGCCAGGACACAGAAGCAGCCAGGACCTACAGGATCCAGCAGAGGTGGTCAGGGGGAGAGTGTGGGGAGCAGCAGAAATGGGGTGCAGCCCCAGAACGTTCTGAGTCTCCCTGGTCAGGCTGGGAAAGGTGCAGTCAGCACTGTGGACTTGGGCTCCATCATGGCTCAGGCCCCACGCATCTTTCACCTTGATCAAGCCCTGGTTGACTCGAACTCCTTTCTGTCTCTCCAGCCTGGCCTACACTGACGTATCATGCAATGAGACTGTACCATATGGGGTCCTTGGCAGGCTGCCTTCTCTCAATTCTCGTCATGTTTCCAACTTTCAGGCTCGTCGACGGGTGAATGAGAACTCTCATTCTTCTTGCAGACTCAATAATATTCTGTTGTACAGATAGACCACTTTCATCCTGTTGAAGGGTCTCTGTTCATCCCTGGTTCCTGGCAGGTGTCTCCATGCAGCCTCTGTGAGCCTGGTTCCAGCATGAGGATGACATGTTTTCTGTCATGATGACACGGCTTTCTCTTTCCACGTTTGCAGGTGGAGTAACCGAAAGGTATACATGACCCAGCAGTTCATGGAGTATCACGCAAGCAGTGATGTCTGGCAAGGCCCCGTTTCAGACAATTATGTGTTTAGACCCAATGGTACAGCACAGCCAGCGTGGGAGGCTGTGAGGATGGAGATCGTGGAGGGGCGGCTGCTGACTGAGATCCGGCAGTACTTCTACAGGTGAGGGCGGCCCCCTGGTTGTGCTCAGCACATGGAGGTGCTCACAGGCAGGGGAATGGGGAAATGAGTGCCCGTCCTGCTTCAGACCCAGCTCCTGGACCTGGGCTTGACACATCGTCCTTCCTCCACGGAAGATCGATGAAGTCATGAGCTGCTCCAGTCTCTGCAGTCCTGCTCTGCTCGCCTGCGCCGTGTCACCTTGGTGGTCCCTAAGTCCAGGGGCAGGACAGGAGCCCACGGTGACAGTGACCAACGCAGGAGAGCAGCTCTTGTGTTTTCATTAGCAGGATATACAGAGCCCCCAGGCGTGGCTGGGTGCCCAGAACCTTCAGGGAATCGGGTCCCTCCTGTTCTATTACCCAAGCAGTCTCCCCAGCCTGCTGGCTGCAGGAAGGATGGAGGGAGGGAAACAGAAGGAGAGGAAGGAAGACAGGAGAAGGGCGGGGCATCCAGAAGCCTCCACAGGCTTGATCTACCTCTCCTGCTTCTCCTCCAGGGCGGTGAAGGACAGTGAGCCTACGTTCACCATCTACTCCCGGCTGGCCCGTGGACCCCAAGGCTCTGACGGGGCGCTGCTCTGCCATCACATAGAGCAGGAGTACCGGGTGGGCCCCTTGGAGCTGAATCGAGAGGCCATCCTGAGGACAAGCACCAGGCTGAACACGGGGCGGGTGCTCTACTCGGACAACAACGGCTACCAGATGCAGCGCAGGCCCTACAGGAAGGACGAGAACACCATTGCTCGGGTACTCCCCGAGCTGTCCTGGAGTGTGCCTGTTGTAGACCCAATCTTGATGGTCAATTTCTAGAAAGCAGGAGAGTCCCCTTAGGGCCAGAGCATCTCCAGAGCCCCGCTGCCCTGAGTCTGCCCTTAGGGCCTGTGGCCAGGAGTTTTCAGACCAGGTCTCAGAGCTCTGGGGCCACCGCGGATGAGCTGTGTCCCTGAGGTCTGTGTGCACTGCGGGCCCTCCTCGGTCATATGGATGACCGACTAGGGGTTGCTTGAGGATTAAGCACGTGGTGCCTGTCTAGGGCTGAACGGGGTGTGACTCTCCTTGGCTGCTCAGAGCAGAGCCACAGCTGATCCTCCAGGGAGAGCAGATCAGGGGCTGAATTCCAAAATCATTCAGCTCCCAGGGCCTCGCCCTCCAGAGGCATGACCTTGTGCGAGTCCCTGGGTGTCCCTGGGCCTTGGTGCTCTCCTGGGAACAGAGCGAGCTCTCCCAGAGCTGTGCTGAGGCCTGGGATGATCCAGGGGCAGCGCCGTGCTGGGCACCTCCTGAGCCTTCCTCCAGTTAGTTGTCTCTCCTTCCAGAGGGACCTGGAGAAGGGGTGCGGTTCCTCCCTGTTCTGTCTTCTTGAGCTTCTGTCAGTTCATCTCTACAGCTGGTCTTCACACACTGTGCCCTGGGCTCCACAGGGTCCAGAGCTACCAGCCCCGGACATCTTCCTCCAAAACAAGAAAGGGCAGGGCTGTGTGAGCGCTTTCCAGCCCAGTCACCAGCCCCTTTCTCCTTGGGAACCACTGGCTGGGGGCATCCCAGGCTGGATGGGCACAAATGCCTCATTGTCTCCCTGCACCAGGGGGACCTTTAGGGCACATTTTACAGAGGGGAAAACTGAGGCTTGGGCAGGTTGGGTCCCCCAGGGCATAAGGTCAGGAAGCAGTGGAGCTGGATTGAATCCCAGTGTGTTCATCTCACAAGTCAGAGCCCCTCCCGTCACTACTGTGCCACCCTAGGCTGCTGCTGTGCCCATGCAGGAGGCCACCTGGGGCCAGAGGGAGACCCCAGACCTGCTGGATGACCTGGCCCATAGCCCCCACCACCAGACTGCCAATATTTCTGTCCGCAGAATTACTACCCCATGGTGCAATCAGCCTTCATCCAGGACAGACGAAGCAGGCTGGTGCTGCTGTCTGATCAGGCGCACGGCGTCTCTAGCCAAAGCAACGGGCAGGTGGAGGTATGAGGAGGCCCCTCTGGTCACTCTTGGGGACCCCAGGGCCCAGGCAGGCCCGGTCAGACAGTTGTCCCCTGCAGGTCATGCTCCACCGGCGGCTGGTAAACAACGATCCGGGAAACATTGCTGTTGACCTCACACTGAATGACACCTCGGTCGTCCACCCAGTCTTCTGGCTCCTGCTGGGATCCAGGGCGGTCACCAGTGGCTTGCGCCAGAGGAGCGGGCTGGTGCTGCAGCACCGGCCCATCGTGATGCTCAGAGAGATGAATGGTAAGGTGGGGGGTCCTTTCACTTCACCTGCCATCACTGCCCCCAGGGGAGCCCACCTTCCCAGGGATGGAGCTGAGCTCATATTGGTAGCTAAGGGTGAATGATGTTGGTTTGTGATCTCTGAAGAAGAAGATTTAGCTTTGGGATCAGGGCCCAGGCTTGATCACTCAGACCTTTTGTGTGGCTGAAGCTTCATTACACTGAAAAATGACAGAGAAAGCCTCCGACATAGACGTCAGAAGGCGAAGGGGGAGAATCCCACTTGGTAGTCATATCAAGCCTTTATATATTTTTACCAGACCCACTCCCACAAGTGATCTTAAATGAACAAGGTTAGAACCAACAAGAGAGAGATCTTACCAGACTGACTGCCACAAGTAAGTCTTAAGATTAGTCAGAAGGTACTTCTTAAGAAGGAGAAACATGTCCTGGAGCACGATACTTTTTTATTATATAATCATTAGTATAGAGTTTAAAGAAAAAACATACTCTTGAGCAAGATGAGTTGTTTTGTTGTGTAATCATTAGCTCTGGGCTTAAAGAAAGTTAGCCTTAAAGATTGCTGTCATAACACCTCACAGTTTAAGTAAAAACATCTTTTGGGTCTAAGACAAAGAAATGTAGGAAAAAAAGAAATTTGTCCATTTCTTCTCCTCCAGAACCCTGGACTGCTTATCTCTCAGTACCTGCCAGGATCTGGGCTACTTCGGGGTAGGAAGGGACCAGAGTCCTCACATCCAGGCCCCTCATTTTAAATGTGGGCAACTTGAGGTGCACAGAGGTTCAGTGACTCGTTCAAGGTCGTACAGCTAGTAGGTTCACAGCTGGGACTTACTGCAGTGCCCTCCTTACCTCTTTTCCCTCAGTCTCCTCTATTTCCTTCTCTGAGGACACTTTCTACTTCTTCCTATGATATATGTCACCATTCAGGTCTGGTTGCTCAGCCTTTAAAAGACCGGCTTTATCTGAATTAAGTGCATTGTCACCAAGTGAGGGTGATTCTATTCTGTGTCCTGATCTGCAAGTTCTATGAGTTGCCTCTCCTGAGACTTCTCTAAATTTCCTTCACTACAGTTGGGTAGCATAGCTTAATAGTTGAACATGAAATAGTTTAAACAATGAGTGCATTTGAAAGTATTTGAAGATGCTACTGTACAGAATCTTTCAAATTTTATAGACATAAACACAAAGTGTGTATTTGTCCATTCTCTCTACAGGCATATCTCAACATATATGCATTTCTTTTTTTTTTTTTTTTTTTTTTGCACATTGAAGATATTGCATTGTTTACGAATTGAAGGTTTGCTGCATCTTGCATGCAGCATGTTCATCTGCACTGCTCTTTCAACAGCATTTGCTCAGTTCACATCAATGTATCACATTTTGCTATTTCTCACAGTACTCAAATATTTTTCGTTATTACTATAATTGCTATAGGATCAGTGATTTTTGTCATTGTTCTTGCAGAAAGATTGCTAATCACTGAAGTCTCACCCGAGGTAACTTTTTTTTTTTTTAACAAGAAAGCTTTTAAAATCCAATATATATATAAACTGTTTCTCTTAGACATAATGCTATTGCACACAATAGATTATAGTAAAGTGTAAACATAAATTTTATATGCACTATGAAACCAAGATACTCCTGTCTGGCTTTATTACAATATTTGACTTATTTCAGTGGATGGAGTCAAACCCACATTAATTCCAAATTTTGCCTGTAATCCTTAACCTGTTTTCTATTTCTCATCACTTGCAGAAGTTTTGATGAGGGCATGATTTTAGGTTTTCCCTGTTTGAGATTTAGGCTAGACTTTCATAAGGTATTAGCAAGAAGGTGGGTGGTAGCTGACTCATTCACTGAGCATTTGTTGAGTGCCTGACATATGCTGCAGACTCTTACTGCATTTGACCCAGCTCTTGTCCTGAAGGATTTCTCAGGGGCTCTACTGGGGAACAAGTCATGGGAATCCAACTTCAGGGTGAAGAGGGATTAGAGGTCACGAGAGACCTGATGTCTGTATGTTTGGTGGAGTTTGCAACCCCAGACCAGGTGGTGTACAGTGATCAACTTCAAGAGATAACAGTTGATGTTCTCTTGTTTTCCAGTAAAGAGACTGAAGCGGCAGGTACTTGGGCTAGGCATGGGGAAGCAAGTGGAATGGAAGGATGAGCCGGACAAGAGGCTGGGGCAGGAGGGAGACAGGGTAGCTCTGGGCCTCTCGGGAGCAGGTGGTCATGTCCATCTCTTTTGGGACTGTCAGGAGCTGCCTGCCCAGCCAGGCCTAGGTCCAGGGGCAGACTCTGAGGAGAGGGACGGGCTTGGCCAGCTGGGCTGGGACTGCTCCTGTGGCAGTCAGTGGTTCCTTCCTGGCAGCAAAGAGGATGTTGCTGTGGGGAGAAAGCTCCATGGCTGTGGTCAGCTCCATCCACGGTCCCATCCATGACTGTGGTCAGCTCCATCCCAGGTTCAGTCCTGGGCTCTTCCACCTGCACAGAGAGAAACCAAAGGTGCTGAGACAGAGCCAGAGGAGCCTTTATTCTGGGGCAGATGCACCTGAGGGAAGGGTAGCGTGTATTGCTTCCTCGGGTGCTGGGCCCTTCATGTGCTGTCCACCTTCTCTTTCCATCACCTGAGCTTCTGTGTCTTCAGACCTTGTTTCTCCTCTTGTCTGAGAGGTGACTGTGAACAGCTCTGGGACCAAAGGAACTGAGACGCCTGTGTCAAGGGCAGAAATCCCAGGAAAGGCTCTGATTGGCCCTGATCGAATCACGTGAGCCAAGCCTGACCAATCACTGAGTTCTGGGAACTGTAAAGAGATGGCAGCTCCAGCTGGAGCCCAGAGTTGAACAAAGCATCTCCTGGGAGAGGAGGGCTGAGTCCCTCTGGGCAGCGATAGATGACAGCACGGGAGCTGGCGTCTGAGACTTTGTTCACAGAGCAGGTCTCTGTGTGAACTCGCTGCAAGTTCTGGAAGAAATGGCGTCTTCTCTCTTGGCCCATCTCCCAGTCTGCAGTTTAAACCGTTTGGACCAGAGATTCAAGGCAGGCTGGGGCTTTTGCACCAACAGGTCCTCAGGCTGCCTGACGTGTGGGCCACAGGTGGGAGGGAGTGATATCAGATGACGTGGGGGCTTAGTGTGGCAAGCTGTGAGTGTCAGGAGGAGAGTTGGGCCCAAAGCCTCTCCTTGTTGTCTATCTGCCTTTCAGAGATTGCCCGGGGAGTCTCAGGCTCCAGGCAGCAAGAGGCTGTGACGCTGCCCCCAAGTGTCCACTTGCAGATCCTCAGCATCCCTGGCTGGAAGTACAGCTCAAACCACACAGAGCACCTGCAGACTCTCCAGAAAGGTGCGGCAGGTGTTCAGATGTCCAGACTCACTCGTGCCTCCACATGTCAGCCCGGTCCCCCAGCGCATCACTGGACAGAGGGGCTCTCCTCAGAGTCGTCCAGGCTCTGTGAGGTCCTGATTCTTCCAGGGTCTTGTTCTGGAGCCTCTTACACCAGTGTCCCGCCTAAATTTTGGGCTCAGGCATGACTTGGATGAGTTTCCGTTCAAGCCTTGAAAAATGATTCTAATGTCAGGCATTACAGATTGAGCCATGGATGACACAGGAAACATCCCTGGGCTCAGGGAATGTCTACAGAGGGAAGCAGGCAGTTCATCAGAGAGCAGTGGCATTGACCCGAGGAAAGTCCCAGCTGGGCATCACTGAGGGCTTCCTGGTGGAGGCAACACCTTCTAGAAACGAATAGGTCCTGTGCTCCATACTTGCCCCTTCAGGCTCTGAGCAGTTCCAGGACACGGCTGACCATGCCCCTGCCACTGCTGTGTCCCCACAGCTGCACTCAGGGCCTAGGATGTTCCCATATAAGTGTCAGCCCAGACAGACAGCCCAGAACTGAAAGAAGTCAAGGCCAGATGTTACCTTTATGCCTGATAAACTGGATCTTTGAAAGACTGGCTCACGCCTGCAGCCACGTGGCTTCCTGACCCTGACCTCCAGCATCCCTGCACCACTGCCCACCTGACACATCTGACGGGGTTGACGGGGTTCCCAGCAGCAGTAGAGTCACTTGGCTCCAACGGTGTGTGTGTGTGTGTGTGTGTGTGTGTGTGTGTGTGTGTGTGTGTATGGCCAAGCCACTGAGAAAGCACTTCCTGGAGGCTGCTTGTACTGAAGTAAGGGAGACATGGGCTGGGCCAAGCAACACCCTCTTCTAGGGAGTGAGTAAGAAGCTGAGCGAGGGGAGCACTGGGGATGGCAAGAGGGCCGCCTGCCTCCCCAGGAACAAACAAGCCCCTTATCACCACCTGCATCACCACTGTCGTCGTCTCCAGCCTCATTCTCCAGCACCAGAAGACCTTCCCTGATTCTCGAGCTCCAGTCCCTAAACCCATCATCTGAATGGAGACAAGAGACTCTGCAGACCTCTTAGGCTGCAGTAACAAGGAGCCCACACGCTCTCTGTCCTCACACAGCACAGTTCATTTTGACGCCTTGCTCTGTGGGCTCAGCAGGGAGGCCCTTCTCATTTGTTCTCCAACATCCAGAGATGGAGGCTCTATTACGACACGTTTCCTAGGTCTTGGTGGCAATGACCTGAGACATTACGTTTGCAATGGTGACTCATCTTCAGGGTGACAAGGCCACACTCCCCTTCACAGGGTCCAGGGGCAGGGAGAATCTTCCAGAGAACAGGAGGCTGGAGGGACAGGCCCAATGAGAACCTCACCAGTGAATAAGAACAAAGTCTTGCAGACTTCAGCAATGGCCCCAGTGTGGGCGGTGAGAGGCAGTAGCTTTGGCTGCACCTGGGGTGGATTCCCCCCTCCTTTATGCACACCAGCTGTGTGTCTGGGCAAGTGCCCGCCCCTCTCTGAGCCTTGTTTGGTTCATCTGTGAAGTGGGGCTGTGTTAGCTGCCTCCGAGGGAGGGTGAAGATGTGAAATGGAGGTGAGAGTGTAAAGTGCCAGGCCGAGACTATCCTCATGCCACCTTTCTTCTGTCCCCAAGACCGAAAGCACGAGGCCAAGGCAGACCTCCGCCGTGTCCTGCTGCGGCTCCAGCACCTGCTTGAGGTGGACCAGGACCCCGTGCTGTCTCGGCCTGTGACGGTGAACCTGCAGGTCACCTGCTCCTCCCATGTCCTGCTGTGACATCACTGAGTCAGGCCCCAGGAGGAGGCACCCTCGGGAGACAAACCCTGGTGACTGGGTGTTTGCTGGGGCAGCACCACCTGCCTGCCACCTGCTGGGAGCCCTGATCCAGCTCAGCACCTGGGGGGTCAGCTCCTCCCAGCTTCAGTTCCTCACCTGTAAAATGGATTGCCCCACCTCCCGCAGGGACGTCCGCTACAATGAATGTGGGGGATGCTGGGCCCTGGGCCCTGGTGTGGCCGCCCTTCTTCGTCGGGTTCTCTGCTCAGATCTGCGGTCCTGGTGCTCACCCCTCCCTGTGCTCTGTCCTGCAGTCTGTGCTGCGGGGACTGGGCTCCGTGGTGTCCGTGGAGGAGCGCTCACTCACAGGGACCTGGGACGTGAGAGAATTGCATCGCTGGACCTGGAGCACGCGGGACCTTCACCACCACAGAGGTTCGAGCTCCCTGGTCCTGACCCCACCTCGGTAGCCAGCCTTACCCCCAGCCAGACGCCAGCTCTGCCCCTAAGGCCTGTGTGACCTGGAGCTGGCCGTCCTTCTGTGGGTCTCACCCTTCCTGAATCAGCCCCAGAAGGTTATAGACTCTAGGCTTCAGGTCAGTCTCCACGTGCCAGATAGTTTGTGTGTGTGTGTGTGCATGCACTTGTGTATCCCAGACCACAACCCTCTGTGGCCTTGAGTGAGCCCCAAACTTTAGGTGCACCCCCAGGTGTTCTGACAGTTGCCCTGCTGTGCATTATGCTGCACACACACAGAATGCTTCTTGCTTGGAAATATTTGCGTCTGCTGTTCCTTCTGCCTGGAAAGCCATTGCCCCTTTATCTGGGCCTCCCCTGACTCACGCTCCAGGTCCAGGGCTGTCAGGAGCCTTCCTTGCTCTCCCCTCTCCCTCACTTTGCTCTGTGCCATTCATCTCCTTTTTTGTCTACTGCACACAGCATAGTCTGGCTGCATAGGTAGGCACTTAGTCAATGTATGATAGACAGATGGATCAAGGGATGGTTTGATAGAAAAAAAGATGGAAGGAAAAAAGTAGATGGATGATGGACAGGTCAATGGTTTAGTGATGGATGGATGGAAAGAGGAAGGAAGGAAAGAGAATGTGTGAGGGATGAATGAATGCAGGGAAAATGGACGGAACATGGACTGTTGGATAGATGGAGGTTGAACAGATGGATAGGAGGATGCAGGATGGAGGGCCGTATGAAAGGATGGAAGAGTGTGTGGTGGATGGTTGGATGTTTGTATGGATGGATGGATAGAGGGATGGATGCAGGAGCAAGTTTCATCCCAAGGAGGAAGCCTAAACCCCAGGGTGTGTCTAAGGACAGCCCGTTGAGATCAAGGGCAGGGCCCCTCATGGCCTCAGTAAGAAGGATCTTATGCACATATATGGGGCCACAACCCATGGAGATACGAGACCAAGCAGGGCCAGAGCCCCCGGTACATGCCTTGACTGTGCTGTGCCCTCAGGGGAGGCCAGAAATGAGAGGCCCCCCGGCAGTGCAGTCCTGTCAAGAGGGGTCAGCTGGGGGCTGTAACCACAGTGGGAGTCACAGACGCAGCAGGAGCCGTGTTGCCAGGGGGATGCTGGGAGGAGGGGACCTGGAGAAGCAGGTGGTCCAGAGGCCATGCTGGACTGACCGTCTCTGCTCCTAGGAAACTCCAGTCAGCCCTCACCACCGCCAGGAGGCCCTGAGGTCACCATCTACCCGAAGGAGATCCGGACGTTCTTCATTCACTTTCAAGAGTAGTGAGCCCTTGGCAGATTCTTGGTCCCAGGACACAGGAAAGCAGCCTAGAGGGCTGAGGGGAAAGCTGCCAATCTGGTGGGCTAACGGCTGGAAATGGATGGATGAGGGGGGTGTTCTGACTTCTTAAATAAAATTGCATTAAGGACCTGTGTCTTCCCCTGTCCACTGCAGCCAGCCCTCTCTCTCCTCTCCTATCATAGACAGTAGCTTCACACACACTCACACTCAGGCTTCACTTGCAAGAGTCAAAGCCAGGATGTTCTCCCAAAGACAGAAGGAATAATCCACAGGGATACCAAGATGCATCTGCCTGCATCCTGCCAGATCTCAGCAAGTCCACCAGTGTTAACACTGGCCCTGCTGTGTCCTAGGCACCTTCATGGGCTCATCCCAGGGTGGAGACGCCCCTGCTGTGGAGGGATATGCCTAAGATATATGGGAGGGAGCTACAGCACTGGCCTACTGACCCGGATGTGTGATGCCAATCTGTGTCCAATCTCATACTCTTGCCCTGGCCCCACCTGCCCTACAGGAAGTTCCTACAGATCAGGCCACCAAAAGATGGAAGGAAATCATGTAGCAAGTGAAACACGGAAAACCCAGTGTAAGGATTATTAATATTAAAGATCCCACTGGTCTCATAATTTCAGGCCCAAGAACAGCAGTCGTCTCAGGACACTGTGCCCCTGGTGCCCATTATGAGACAGAGCAGGACACGGAGGGGGTCTGGAGCTGGTGGGTACCCTCAGAAGAGGGGGCACAAGAAGGGGAGAAGAAGAGATGGCAGGAGCAGATGACCGTATGAAAGCAAGTCAATGCCATGCAGCTGTGTCCTCTGTGCCCAGGTTTTGCACTAGGTTTGCCTGCCTTGGTATGAAGCCCATTTTGTGCAAGACAAGCTGAACGGGAATGGGTAGAGGAAGGTTCTCAAACTGTGGATGTTTGACTCTGCCCTGAGAAACTTTTCCTTCTCCCCAGCCCCCAAATGCCCTCTGTTGGGGGCAGAGCTGTCTGAACTCCCCTGTTCCCCAGGGATGCCCTATAGAGCTGGACAAAGCTCTGGAAGCCAGTTCCAGGGAGGAAAATAGAGCTGCTCCCCATGTGATCTTGACATGAATGGAGGACTGACCTTCTGATTCCAGCTGCCTCACCCAATGCAGGAGTAATAACCTCCCCTCTGGACACTAATGACCCCTAAAGTGCAGGAGTGTGGATGGACTTGAAAACCCTGCCTACCCATCTCCCAGCCCAAGAGCGAGATTAGAGGAGAGATGGCCAGGGAGAGGGAACAGGTGGAGTTATAAAGAGAGGAAGCCAGAGCAGAGAGAGAGAAAGAGCCTGCAAGACCCAGCCTTGCCCTGGCTCTCCTCCCACACCATGGCCCAGGACCAGCCATCTCCCCAGCACCGTGTCCCCTCCAAACCTCCTGGAGGAAGCCTTCCAGGGTCCTCCAAGCACCTCCAAACCACCAGAGCAGATTCTCCTGTGGGCAGAGCCAGCATGGCCAAGTCCTGTCTCCCCACAAGGACATCCTGGGGGCAACACAACTTCCGCCCCTCACCTCCAGCACAGAGCCGGGCACAGAGTCAGGGCTCAGTGGCTGTGAACTGATGGAAACGTGAGAATGGGGTGCAGGGCAGCCTTGCAGCCTGGGGTGGGGTGGGCCTACTGTGTATGGGGAGAGTTATCTCTGTGGTCAGGCTCTGGGGGGCGGGCAGGTACAGCTCCAACAGCTTAGTATCCAAACCACCCTATGGACAGACCTACGAGTGCCCACTGTACAGGTCAGGAGCCCAGGGCTCTGAGTCAGGCTGTCAGGAGGTGTGCACTGTCCTGCTGCAGGGGTGAGGGACTCGCTCACACAGCAGGTGGAGGTGAAGTTGGGAGGAGCTGCTGAGCTGAGCTTTATATGCTGTGCTGTGGGCATCACCCATGTCATCCATGGTGGAAGGGGGACAGCCGTGTCCATGACAGTTACATCCCTGAGTTCTTTCCCTCAAAAGATCAAGAGGTCCTGCTTTGTTCCTGGAGCTGATCCAGCAAAGGACAAAATAGACCCATGTGAACCAAACACACAAGTTAATACAGAAAGATATTCATCAGTAAATGCTATGGAAGTGGGATGGGAGGCCCAGAGAAAATCTCTCAGAGATGAGGTGACATAAAGGGGGAATAACAACCTGCCAGACAGGAAGTGGGGGAAGATGCTTCCCAGCAGAGGGAGCAGCGCCTCAAAGGGCTGACCTGGAAAAGGGCTCGAACTGTACAGAGGTCCTGACCCTGCAGCTGTGGTGCTGGGAGGACAGGGCTCCTTCCAGGCCAGGAGCACAGACGCCAGGACTCAGCAGAGGAAAAGGGTCATGAGGATGGGGGGCAATGGAGCTTCCAGCAGCTTCAGGGTGGACTGAGCAGAAGAGTGGGTGGGAGGTGAGGCCAGAAAGGCAGGGGGAGACATGTGCTGGAGGGCTCAGGTGCAGGCTTCGGGTGAGGTCCCAGAGGGCAGACACGGGAGCTATGGAAGGCTGGAAGCCAGAGGATGCCGGGCCCTGCTGCTGCGGGGAGGCGCTTGGCACTGGGTGCAGCCAAGGCAGTCTGCCCACCAGGGCATCCTGAGCCCCCAGGCTGGTCACACGCCCTAGAGGACAGACAGCGATGTCCCAAAGAACACACGGAAGTGGTGCTGGTGGGTCCATCGTGCAGACTCCCACACAGCACAGAGTAGGGTCCGGCTGTTCCTTCTCTGGAACACCCAGCACAAGTCACGCTTCACGCTCTCATGTTCACTATGGCCCAGATCAGGAACAGGTCACAGGCCACACACCCACGTGTGACACTGGGGACAAGCTGGCACTGCTCTGGGGTCCTGCCAGGACCATGTGTTCTCATGGTGCCCGGGCTCAGTGTGCAGCTCATGGTGCATCTCACTGGACCTGAACACATGACTTTAATACCCCACTCACATCTATGGACAAAACAACTAAACAAAATTAGCAAGGAAACACAAACTTTAAATGATACAATTGACCAGTTAGACCTAATTGATATCTATAGGGCATTTCACCCCAAAACAATGAATTTCACCTATTTTTCAAGTGCATATGCAACGTTCTCCAGGATAGATCACATTCTGGGCCATAAATCTAGCCTTGGTAAATTAAAAAAAAAAAAAAAGTGAAATCATTCCATGCATCTTTTCTGGTCACAATGTGGTAAGATTAGATGACAACTACAGGAAAAAACACCTCATGTGAAGAGCTGACTCATTGGAAAAGACCCTGATGCTGGGATTGGGGGCAGGAGGAGAAGGGGACGACAGAGGATGAGATGGCTGGATGGCATCACTGACTTGATGGACATGAGTTTGGGTAAACTCCAGGAGTTGGTGATGGGCAGGGAAGCCTGGCGTGCTGCAATTCATGGGGTTGCAAAGAGTCAGACACGACTGAATGACTGAACTGAACTGAAAAGGAAAAAAAAAAAACTATTAAAAATGCAAACATATGGAGGCTAAATAACACCTTTCTGAATAAGCAACAAATCCCAGAAGAAATCAAAAAAGAAATAAAAATATGCATAGAAACTAATGAAAATGAAAACACAACAACCTCAAACCTATGGGATTCAGTAAAAGCACTGCTAAGGGGAAGGTTTATAGCAATACAAGCTTACTTCAAGAAACAAGAGAAAAATCAAATAAATAACCTAACTCTACAACTAAAGCAACTAGAAAAGAAAGAAATTAAGAACCCTGGGGTTAGTAGAAGAAAAGAAATTTTAAAAATTAGGGCAGAACTAAATGAAAAAGAAACAAAGGAGACCATAGCAAAAATCAGCAAAGCTAAAAGCTGGTTCTTTGAGAAGATAAATGAAATAGACAAACAATTAGCCAGACTCATCAAGAAAAAAAAGATATAGAATCAAATCAGCAAAACTAGAAATGAAAATGGAGAAATCACAACCGACAACACAGAAATACAAAGGATCATAAGAGACTACTATCAGCAACTATATGACAATAAAATGAGCAACTTGGAAGAAATGGACAAATTCTTAGCAAAGTATAACCTTCCAAAATTGAACCAGGAAGAAATAGAAAATCTTAACAGACCCATCACAAGCATGGAAATTGAAACTGTGATCAGAAATCTTTGAACAAACAAAAAGCCTAGGACCAGACGGCTTTACAGCTGAATTCTATGAAAAATTTAGAGAAGAGCTAACACCTATCCTACTCAAACTCTTTCAGAAAATTGCAGAGGAAGGTAAACTTCCAAACTCATTCTATGAGGCCACTATCACTCTAATACCAAAACCAGACAAAGATGCCACAAAAAAAGAAAACTGCAGGCCAATATCACTCATGAACATAGATGAAAAAATCCTTAACAAAATTCTAGCAAACAGAATCCAACAACATATTAAAAAGATCATACATCATAACCAAGTGGGCTTTATCCCAGGGATGCAAGGATTCTTCAATATTTGCAAATCAATCATTGTGATACACCACATTAATAAATTGAAAGATAAAACCTGTATGATTATCTCAATAGATGCAGAGAAAGCCTTTGACAAAATTCAACATCCATTTGTGATAAAACCCTCCAGAAAGCAGGCATAGAAGGAACATACATCAACATAATAAAAGCCATATATGATAAACCCACAGCAAATATTATCCTCAATTGTGAAAAATTGAAAGCATTTCCCCTAAAGTCAGGAATAAGACAAGGGTGCCCACTCTCACCACTACTACTCAACATAGTTTTGGAAGTTTTGGCCACAGCAATCAGAGCAGAAAAAGAAATAAAAGGATTCCAGATTGGGAAAGAAGAAATAAAACTCTCACTGTTTGCAGATGACATGATCCTCTACGTAGAAAACCCTAGAGATTCCACCAGAAAATTACTAGAGCTAATCAATGAATATAGTAAAGTTACAGGATATAAAATTAACACACAGAAATCCCTTGCATTCCTATACACTAACAATGAGAAAACAGAAAGAGAAATTGAGGAAACAATTCCATTCACCATTGCAACAAAAAAATAAAATATTTAGGAATATATCTACCTGAAGAAACACAAGACCTATGTATAGAAAACTATAAAACACTGATGAAGGAAATCAAAGATGACACAAATAGATGGAGAAATATACCATGTTCATATATCGGAAGAATCAATATAGTGAAAATGAGTATATTACTCAAAGCAATCTATAGATTCAGTGCAATCCCCATTAGGTTACCAACAGTATTTTTCAGAGAACTAGAACAAATAATATCACAATTTGTATGGAAATACAAAAAAACCCTCGAATAGCCAAAACAATCTTGAGGAAGAAGAATGGAATTGGAGGAATCAACCTGCCTGACTTCAGACTATACTACAAAGCTATAGTCACCAAGACAGTATGGTACTGGCACAAAGACAGAAACATAGATCAATGGAACAAAATAGAAAGCCCAGAGATAAATCCACACACGTATGGACACCTTATCCTTGACAAAGGAGGCAAGAATATACAATGGAGAAAAGACCATCTCTTTAACAAGTGGTGCTGGGAAAATTGGTCAAACACTTGTAAAGAAATGGAACTATAACACTTTCTAACACCATACACAAAAATAAATTCAAAATGGATTAAAGATCTAAATGTAAGACCAGAAACTATAAAACTCTTAGAGGAAAACAGGCGAAACACTCTCTGACAAATCACAGCAGGATCCTCTGTGATCCATCTCCCAGAGTAATGGAAATAAAAGCTAAAATAAACAAATGGGGCCTAATTAAACTTAAAAGCTTTTGCACGATGAAGGAAACTATAAGCAAGGTGAAGACAGCCTTCAGAATGGGAGAAAATAATAGCAAATGAAGCAACTGACGAAGAATTAATCTCAAAAATATACAAGCAGATCCTGCAGTTCTCCAGAAAAATAAATGACCCAATCAAAATATGGGTCAAAGAACTAAACAGACATTTCTCCAAAGACGAAAATGCAAATGAAAACCACAAGGAAGTACCATCTCATGCTGGTCATAATGGCTGCTATAAAAAAAAATCTACAAACAATAAATGCTGGAGAGGGTGCGGAGAAAGGGAACCAACCCTCTTACACTGTTGGTGGGAATGCAAACTAGTACAGCCACTATGGAGAACAGTGTGGAGATTCCTTAAAATACTGGAAATAGAACTGCCATATGACCCAGCAGTCCCACTGCTGGGCATACACACTGAGAAAACCAGAATTGAAAGAGACACATGTACCCCAATGTTCATCACAGCATTGTTTATAATAGCCAGGACATGGAAGCAACCTAGGTGTCCATCAGCAGATGAATGGATAAGAAAGCTGTGGTACATATACACAATGGGGTATTACTCAGCTATGAAAAAGAATGCATTTTAATCAGTTCTAATGAGGTGGATGAAACTGGAGCCGATTATACAGAGTGAAGTAAATCAGAAAGAAAAACAGCAATACAGTATATTAACACATATCTATGGATTTTAGAAGGATGGTAATGATGATCCTGTATGCAAGATAGCAAAAGAGACACATATGTAAAGAAAAGTCTTTTGGACTCTGTGACAGAAGGCAAGGGCGGGATGATTTGTGAGAATAGCATTGAAATATTTATATTATCATATGTGAAAGAGATTGCCAGTCCAGGTTCGATGCATGAGACCGAGTGCTCAGGGCTGGTGCACTGGCATGACCCTGAGGGATGGGATGGGGAGGGAGGGGGAGGGGGGTTCAGGATGGGGAGCAGATGTACATCCATGGCTGATTCATGTCAATGTATGGCAAAACCACTACAATATTATAAAGTAATTAGCCTCCAATTAAAATAAATAAATAAACAATTTAAAAAATAAAATAAAATGTAATATTCAAGTCTTCAAGAAAAATAATAAACTGAATTAGGCATTTATTATTTTTTCATGACTCATAAAATGACCAGATTAACTACAGTCAAAATAAAGGAGTAATACTTTCTCTGTATCTTTGAGTCTCATCTGAGTGTATTGTGGCCCAGACATGTATTGTCTCCTCTCCTCCTACCCTCACTGCTAACAAAACTCAGTACATTCCATATAGGAAGCTCTTCTGTAATAGGCCTGAGAGACACCTTTCAGACCAAACCTGACTATTTCCAGAAGCATGAAGGTCACTGTCTGGTGGACCAGGGTTTAAAAATTTTAGGGTGTTATAGACACTTCTGAAACCTTTTGGAAAGCTGTAGATCCTGTCACTGAAAAAATACAAACTCACACAAAAGCCTGCCCTTTGACACCATGGAGCAGATGGATCTTCATCAAGATTGCCATCTTGATAAGGCAATTCTCTATTGGAAGCAAAACCAAATTCACTCTTCCACCACCTGAGAGTCTGCACAGACCTGAGTCTGATCAGGGTGAAAGCTAAGGCTTAGGCTGGCATTTTTAGGAGCTCACAAGCTGTCAGAGATGAGTCACCAACCACCAATACCCACCCAACCACAGCTTCTCAGAGAACAAAATCTCTGCAGGGGCAGAAAGTTTTGTCTGTTCACTGCTCTACTTGCAGAGACTTCAGCACTTGTTGAATGAATGAATACATGTTCCACGACCCTCAGATGTTTATCATATAAACTGTTGCCCAAATTTTGTGTTTCTGTTATTGATTGTAAAGAACTGTCCTCAGTTCTTCATGTTAAACTTAATGGAACGTTGACCTTTCCACTTGTTTTCAAGACAGCACTGCAGCCTGCTTCTGTCTTTTGGATGCATCTCCTATCACATTTTTTCTGCCTTCCATTGTGCACCATTCTGCATATTTGATGAGTGACAACAGTCTGCTAGGTAGGACTGCAGCTGTGTCTGGGGTGGGGACAGAGGGTTGAAAGGGGAAGGACACAGAGGGAATCACAAGCAATTAGAAGAGATTCCATGGAAACTTTCTGAGGTTCATTGTTAAGAGAAGTAGGGTGAGTCCATATCAGGTGTCATTTTAGTGGAAGCTAACCTGTGCGGGGGGGGGGGGAGGTTGGAATAACTTTTACCTGGCATGAAGACAGGAGGGCTGGGAAAGGATTCACCCCAGCTGGCATAGTAGGAAAATGAATTAATAGACTTAACAGAGTGTGTTTTTCCAGTAGTCACGTACAATGTGAGAGTTGGAACATAAAGAAGGCTGAGTGCCAAAGAATTGATGCTTGGGAATTGTGGTGCTGGAGAAGACTCTTGAGAGTCCGTTGGACGGCAAGGAGATCAAACCAGTCAATCCTAAAGGAAATCAATCCTGAATACTCATTGGAAGGACTGTTGCTGTAGCTGAAGCTCCAACACTTTGGCCACTGGATGTGAAGAGCTGACTCATGGGAAAGACCTTGATGCTGGGATAGACTGAAGGCAACAGAAGGGGGTGGCAGAGGATGAGATGGTTGGATGGCATCACTGACTCAATGGACATGAGTTTGCACGAACCCCGTGAGATGGTGAAGGATAGAGGAGCCTGGTGTGCTGCAGTTCATGGGGTCACAAAGAGTTAGGCATGACTTAGTGACTGAACAACAACAAAGAGTTGTGTACTAGAGTCGTGTGCCAGAGTAACAGAACGAATAGGATGTGTGTGTGTCTTTGTATGTGTGTCTGTGTGTGTTTGTGTGTGTCTGTGTGAATGAGAGAGAGATTACAAGGAATCGGCTCACATGATTGTTGCTGCTGCCGCTGCCGCTAAGTCGCTTCAGTCATGTCCGACTCTGTGCGACCCCATAGACGGCAGCCCACCAGGCTCCCCCGTCCCTGGGATTCTCCAGGCATGAACACTGGAGTGGGTTGCTGTTTCCTTCCGCAATGTGTGAAAGTGAAAAGTGGAAGGGAAGTCGCTCGGTCGTGTCCGACTCTGGCAAATCCAGAACCTATAGGGTAAGATGGCAGTCTGAAGACCCAGGGAAGAGTTGCAGTTTGGGTCCAGTGGAAGTTTGCAGGCAGAACTCTCTTTCCCTTGGGGGAGTCAGTCTCTTTCTTAGGGCCTTCAACGATTGGATGAGACCATCCCATATTGTGGAGGGTAATCTGCTTTCCTGAAAATCTACTGTTTAACCCCATGCCCCCCTCCACCCCAAATACCTTCACAACAACATTTAGAGTAGTGTTTCTCCAATATCTCTGTACCATGTCCTAGCCAAGTTGACACAAAATTAACCATTGTCACAGCACCTCTTGGGAAAACCTAATACAAAGCATCTGGGTTTGTCTAACAGCTGTGTTAGAGCAATTTTCTAACCCTGCTGGGCATTCACGTACTTTCAAGACTCCTTTGTAAGAGTATGGCAACCCGCTCCAGTATTCTTGTCTGGACAATCCCATGGACAGAAGAGCCTGAGGGGATCCAGTCCATGGAATTGCAAAGAGTCAGACAGGACTGAGCAGCTAACACACTTAACACTTGTAATGTCATATGCCGTGCCTCCTTATCATTACTGACTTGACCTGGAATCCTTCTCCAACCTTGCTTCCTTTACCACTGGAAAAAGTCTCCTCTTCTTTCAGAGTTTAGATCGAGTGTCAACTCTGGGACGCACACTGCATCCCTTCCTGAAGCATGAACTCCTTCTTGTCTCCTTTCTCCATATGCTGTTATAACACTGATCCCTGCTACTGCTAAGTCGCTTCAGTCGTGTCCGACTCTGTGCGACCCCATAGACAGCAGCCCACCAGGCTCCCCCGTCCCTGGGATTCAGAACACTGGAGTGGGTTGCCATTTCCTTCTCCAACTCATGAAAGTGAAAAGTGAAAGGGAAGTTGCTCAGTCGTGTCCGATCCTCAGCGACCCCATGGACTGCAGCCTTCCAGGTTCCTCTGTCCATGGGATTTTCCAGGCAAGAGTACTGGAGTGGGGTGCCACTGCCTTCTCCGACACTGATCCCATTGCTCTGCAATTGTTTGTACACCAAACATCAGATTAGCCAAGTGGTTAAACATGTACCCTTTGGCTTCAGACTTCCCTCCATTTAATTCCTGACCTTGGCAAGTGATCCGACCTCCTTATGCCTTAGTTTCTTCATCTGTGAAACGGGACTTAAGTAGTACTATACCAACAAACTTGTGCTGAGGACCTAATGACTTACTATATGTAAAACTTTTAGAACTGTAGGCAGTAGCCACTCCAAAGAAGAGTGAAAAGTGAAAGCAAAATCCCTCAGTCATGTCCAACTCTTTGTAGCCAGTCCATGGAATTCTCCAGGCCAGAATACTGGAGTGGGGAGACTTACCCTTCTCCAGGGGATCTTCCCAACCCAGGGATCAAAACCAGGTCTCCCACAGTGCGGGTGGTTTCTTTACCAGCTGAGCCACAAGGGAAGCCCCCAGAGAAGGGTGGTTATTTTCATTCTTATGTTATTGTTGCTCTCTGATTCCTGTGTCCTGTGGAAAGACTAGGTGTCTCTGGAGGTCAGGCATATTATCATCTTCCTCTTAGCATCTTTCCTAGTATTGAGTGAAATATACCAAGAGTCTCTAGACATTTCTTGGAATGTGTACTGTCTTATATGTACAGGGTGCCAGCCAGTATACAAAGGCTGGCAACACTATCATCCATGTAACATCACATTGCTGACAAAGGTCCACAGAGTCAAAGGTAAGTTTTTCCAGTAGTCCTGTACAGATGTGATAGTCGGACCATAAAGAGGGCTGAATACCAGAGAATTCATGCTTTCAAACAGTGGTGTTGAAGACTCTTGAGAATCCCTTGAACAACAAGATCAAACCAGTCAATCCTAAGGGAAATCAACCCTGAATATTCACTGGAAGGACTGATGCTGAAGTTGAATTTCCAATACTTTGTCCACCTGGTGTGAAGAGCCAACTCATTGGAAAAGATGCTGATGCTGGGAAAGATTGAAGGCGGGAGGAGAAGTGGGCAACAGAGGATGAAACAGGTGGATGCATCACTAACTCAATGGACATGAGTTTAAGCAAACTCCAGGAGACAGTGAAGGACAGGGAAGCCTGGCATGCTGAAGTCCATGGGGTTTAAAGGGTCAGACATGACTTACTGACTGAACAACAACAAAAAACTCATTACAACATTGCAAGGTTATCAATATTCCCATTTTATAGACAGTAAATGAATTGTCCAGCATCACACACAGGTGGCAAGTGGCAGTCTCTAACTCCAAGATCAGTGAGAAAGAAGTATAGAGATGTTATAAATTCAGAAAGTTTTCCTTTCTGGTGCATGTACTACCCTCCCCCTTCCACTTCCTTATTCTTTCTGCCAGTAACACAGACATTCTGGACTGCGAAACCTGGAAAAAGAAAAGGGAGGTTTCCATTCACACCAAAAACTGGTTTTAGGTGCAGGTTATTAATACAAGATGTCCTCGGCCGTGACCGTGGCCTCTTCGATCTTGGCCTTGACCTCCGGCAGGGGGATCTGACTGATGGCCACCATAACCAGGTTAGTGGCGTGAGCTGAGGCACTGGCCACGCAGATCCAGAAGGACTCCTCATACTGTTCCTCCACCACCACGAAGCGAAACAGCTTCTCCTGGAAGTTGGCGATTTGTTCTGTCAGGTTGTGAAACTTTACCGAGGTCATGAAGCTGCCGATGGCCAAGGCCAGGACTCCGCCTGAAACCCGGAAAGTACACCCTCATACACAGCCCTTTTTTCTGCAGTTCGACTCCTAGAGGTGAGGTGGCTTTTCTGGGGCACAAGCAACAAACTTTTGAGGTTTAAGTTGCTTGGCTGTGTCCGACTCTTTGCGATGGAGCCCATGGACTGTAGCCTTCCTGGCTCCTCTGTTCATGGGATTTTTCCAGGCAGGAATGCTGGAGCGGATTGCCATTTCTTCCTCCAGGAGATCTTCCCAACCTGGGGATCAAACCCAGGTCTCCTGCATTGGCTGGTGGGTTCTTTACCACTGAGCCACCAGGGAAGTCCCTTAAAACATTCGGAGGGTGACACAAATTTTAATTTACTTAAAAAGCGGCAGATAGTTCACTGTATGAGGGGCAAGAGGTGTGGGAATCAGCTTCCTATCAGATCAACTTTGAATCTCAAGCCCTCTAATTTTTTCTTTACCCAGTGCGGGGCACTTACCCACAGTGGATAAGCTCAATCTCTAACTAATTCAGCCTGTGTATGCAGACCCTGAGGCTATAAGGAAAGACACAAGAGCATCTTATGGGGTGGAATGGAGGATCAACAGAGAGCTAGACAGTTCTCTCCTCTTTAATATCCTCCTTCCAAGCTTAGTGATAAGAAGAGATAAGAGAAGCAGGAAAGGAGAGGAGAGAGGGGCAGACTTCATGTCTTTCCCTACCTGCTGCTTCGGACGTGGACCTTCTGGATTCTCTCTGGTTCTTTTTTTCTCCCCATGTCTCTCTCTTTTGCTCAACTTTTCTCCTGTCCTGATTTGAATTAATATTTTAAAAACACATTTATTGTTCTCTTTCTTTAGATTATTCTTCTTTCCTTGAAAAAAACTTGGACATCCAAGATAATCATAAAGATGAAAGGACAAATTTGCTTTCTCCCCTAAAAGTCAAATGAAAAACACTTGGAACATTTTAGTATATTTCTTTACATTTCTCTTTTTAAAAAAAAACAGAATTAGTATTATGGTACTCCTATTGTTTTACACTTGATTTTTTTCTCTCTAACTTGAATATTTTTTTCCATGTTGCTAGATATTCTGTTACAGCACCACTTTAAATTGGTCTATGATGCTTCATTCCAGCGACACACTTAATTAAGTTTAATTAAGAGTAACTTAATTTCTGGATTTCTAGATTGCTTCCAATTTTTGATATTATAAAGCGCTGCAGGAAACACCTTTTAATGTATATTTTTGTGCTCTTTTCCAGTTATTTCCTTAGCATAAATTACTGTTTGGGGTTGTTTAATCAAAGGCTATTCATATTTTTATGCCTTTTAAGAGTCAAGTTTTGCCAAATTGCCTTCTTAAAAATACTCTGAGCTTGAGAGTACTGCCTCAGGAAGGAAGGAAATTGACCTAGATAAGCTTTTATTTAAAGAGTGAGCTTGAACACTTTCTACACGCCAGTCACTGTGAGGATTCAGGCAGAGATATGCAAGTCCAGATGGGAGTGAGCCATGTCTATGAGAAATTCTACACGATGGCCACAGTCTGCAAATATAGGCAAGTATGTAACCGCTGATTTACTGACATTAGCTTCTAATGCCAATAAAGCAACATCGCTGTCGTTGTTCAGCCCTGAGTCACGTCCAGCTCTTCAACCCCACGGAGGGCGGCACACTGGGCTCCTCTGTCCTTCACTATCTCCTGACGTTTGCTCAAATTCAGGTCTATTGAGTCGGTGATGCTATCTAAACATCTCATCCTCTGCCGTCTCCTCCTTTTGCCTTCAATTTTGCCTTTTTTTTTTTAAACCAACATCACTTGTTTTTATACTTGCTGGTCATCCTGTATAAGGTAGTGGAGGGTTATTGACATCAGGACACCTTCACCATTTGACCTGGATTTTCTGAAATCATTTTTGGGATTTTTGTTACTTTCATTACAGGTGATTTTTTTCAATGCTGAACTAAATTAATTAATTTCTATATGCCAGATACTCTCCCCAATCAACACACCTGCACACACTTACACACATCTTTTGACTCGGGTTTTGTCTTGGAAAATAGGTCATGGTGGTCATAGATGACACCATGGATTAATGAAAAGACAAAAGGCTTATATTCAGTTATACCTGGGTTGGAATCTTGCCTCTATTACTCATGACTATGTGACTTTTAGTGCATCTTTTAACGTCTCTGAGCTTCAGTTTCTTCATCTGTAACTATGAGTCTAATAACATGGCAGAGTCCCTTGGATTGCAAGGATATCCAACTAGTCAATCCTAAGGGAAATCAGCCCTGGATATTCATTGGAAGGACTGATGCTGAAGCTCCAATACTTTGTCCACCTGATGCGCAGAGGTGTCCCTAATGCTGGGAAAGATTGAGGGCAGGAGGAGAAGGAAGTGGCAGAGGATGAGATGGTTAGATAGCACCATGGACTCAATGGGCATGAATCTGAGCAAACTTCAGAAGATAGCTAAGGACAGGGGACCTGCAGTCCATGGGGCCCCAAAGAGTCAGACATGACTTAGATACTGAAGAACAACAACAAACATAGGGAGGTTGTGAGGGTCACAGAAAATAAGGACTGTGAGCCCCCAGGGTCCTTCTCCTCTGTTCTTTGTGAGTTTCCTCCAGCTTCATGGCAGCAGCTCCCCTACCACTGGTCCCAGGGTCCCCATCTCTCCACCCCCATCTTTCTGTCTCCCCTTGTCTCTCATCCCAACCTCTTTGCTGCTCCAAGTCCTCAGCCACTCATACACACTAAGACCTGATTCTTCACGATGACAGCTATTCTTCAACTTTTATTAAGAAGGACATTGGTGCCCATCAAGAAGGTAACAAACCCAGGGAAGTGAAGCTTGAGGTGGGGTATTTTCACTCCTTCACACCTTCTGCCCACCTGCTTGGAACTCAGCCTCCTGGTGACGTGGGCAGGAATCTCTCTCCCCATGGGGCCTCCCTTACCTGCAAGAACATTCCATAGACAGATGCCCCCAGGGCCGTTGACTGCCCGGTATGGAACTTGGATCATGTTGAGAATGGCAAAGCCCATGCTGACCAGAGCCAGCGCCGAGGCCAAGAAGAGGAGCAGCAGAACTGTGACGTGGAGGCCTGCGTTGAGCTCCTTCACCAGGTGTGGGAAGACTGCAGAGACAAGACACAGCAACACATCAGCCTCAGAGCTCAGTTCAAGGGTACATGGCCCAGGCTGCTTACCGTGAAGGCCTTAGCATGGCAGAGTGAGGGCAAGGCAGCAACCACTGGGCTTCCAAAAGCAAGAGACTTCCCAGATAAATTTACCCCTTATCAGTTGGGCAACGACCTTCGCTTCCTTAGGGTGGATACAAAATCAGAATATATCCCAGCTGGGTGTTTAAGCTGCACCAGCCTTGTGGCTCTGGGATCTGGTGTGAGTTGATCCACACAAGCCCCAGGGGGTGTCTCTTTAGCAAAGGAGCCTGGCACGAGAAGCAGTCTAAGAAGGCTGATCACAAAGCTTTCATCAGGGTCAGAGAGTTGTTTGTCTAAATCTTTTGCAACCCCATGAACTGTAGCCTACCAGGCTCCTCTGTGCATGGGATTCTCCAGGCAAGAAGACTGGAGTGGATAGCCATTTCCTTCTCCAGGAGATCTTCCTGACCCAGGGATCGAACTTGGGTGTCCTTGATTGCACATGGATTCTTTACTGTCTGAGGAACCAGGGAAGCCTCATAGTCCTATATACCATATGGTATACAGAGTTGAGAGTCACTGGCTTCAGTTATTATATATGAATGATTTAAAACAATGAAAGTGGGGACTTCCCTGGTGGTCCAGTAGGTTAAGACTTGGCCTTCCAGTTCAGGGGGTTGCAGGGTTAATGCCTGGCTGGGAGAGCTAAGATCCTACATGCCTCATGGCCAGAAAAACAAAGCATAAAACAGAAGCAATGGTGTAACAAATTCAATAAAGACTAAAAAAATAAAACGATGAAAGCTAAAAAAAAAAATAAATAGAAACACCCGAGCAAACCCCTTCCTCTGCAGCTACTCCGAGGTTTCTACTGAGCACTTTCTGGTCTAACCTGGGTCCATCCTGTGCACTCCCGCATCCCTGCTTCACTACTCGGCACCAAACTCACCCGCCCGTCTCCCACCCCAGTTGAGATCCAGGACTCAAAGTTTTCCTGGCTCCACTCTCTGCCTGACCCTGTCCCCCCTGCTCCTTTGCTGGCTCACCTGCCCCTTTTTATTCAGAGAAGGCTAGTGTCTGCCAAGTCTGAGAACAAGAATTTTGGTCTCTCTCCCTTTAAAGTGTCCTTTCCACTCAGAAGTTTCCAGACACAGCACAGTTACATCTTTAGTTCTGATCGAATTTTCCTTTTAGTTCTGTATTTCCATGTGTATTTATCTTCATGTGGTCATCTCCTCGGCCTGAGAAACTTTACCCTGGAAAATGAACTCCTTCCCATGGGACTTTTCCCCGTAGGACTTCTCGTTTTCATTTCTATTCCTTATATCTCAGTGTCCTTTAGATTTTTATTTTTTATTGCAGACTCTCAGCATTTTTTTTTTCATTCCAAACATGGTAGCTTGTGCCTGATTACCTAATTGTTTCCTTATCCCCTTACTTGCTCATGCAATCCTTAGGACATATCGCCAGCATAATAATCCTCACCAAACACTTAAAATAGAAAATCATCACCTATGTGATTGGCAAAGACCAAAGGTTTGCTAATACATTGTTGACAAAGGTATAGGGAAGGAGATGCTGTCAAACCTGGAAGTGATATTAATTTATACAACTTTCTTTGAGAGGAATTTGGCAGCAGGTCTCATTGCAATTTCACTTCTAGGAAAAGACTCCCACATGTGCTCAAAGTTGTGTGTGTGTGTGTGTGTGTGTGTGTGTGTGTGTGTGTGTATCAGATATTCCTTAAAGTAGCAAAAAGTTGAAGAGAAATGAAAATATGAATTGGTGCTGTGCTGATTCCTGTTCAACTCTTTTCAACCCCATGGACTGTAGCCCCCAGGCTCCTCTGTCCATGAAATTTCTCATGAAAGAACACTGGAATGGGTTGTCATTTCTTTTTGTAGGGGAATCTTCCCAACAGAGGGATAGAACCTATGTCTCCTGCATCTCCCAAATTGGCAGGCAGATTCTTTACCATTGAACCACCTGGGAAGCCCATGAATCACTAGGAGACTGATTTAATTAATTAAAGCACAGTCTGCACAATATAGCTTTTGAAAAGAATTAATCATATCCATGTAATGGTATGGAGCCATCTCCAGATTTGATCTAATAAAAATTGAGAAATAACCAATGACTATGAACTGTGGTGTTGGAGAAGACTCTTGAGAGTCCCTTGGACTGCAAGGAGAGCCAACAGGTCCATTCTGAAGGAGATCAGACCTGGGATTTCTTTGGAGGGAATGATGCTCAAGCTGAAACTCCAGTATTTTGGCCACCTCATGCGAAGAGTTGACTCATTGGAGAAGACTCTGATGCTGGGAGGGATTGAGGGCAGGAGGAGAAGGGGACGACAGAGGATGAGATGGCTGGATGGCATCACTGACTTGATGAATGTGAGTCTGAGTGACCTCCGAGAGCTGGTGATGGATAGGGAGGCCTGGCGTGCTGCGGTTCATGGGGTCGCAAAGAGTCGGACACGACTGAGCGACTGATCTGATCTGATCTGATGATGGGTAAGGGCATTTTGGGGCATATGAAGTGATGTGGGGGCTTCCCAGGTGGCACTGGTGGTAAAGAACCTGCCTGCTAGTGCAGGAGATGTAAGAGATGCAGGCTTGATCCCTGGGTTGGGAAGATGCCCTGGAGGAGGGCACGGCGACCCACTCCAGTATTCTTGCCTGGAGAATCCCATGGACAGGCGAGCCTGGCGGGCTGCAGTCCATGGGGTCACAAAGAGTCAGACATGACTGAAGGGATTTTGCACACACACACACACACACACACAGCATAGCAGGAAAATCAGATAACCTGGATAAGCAAAGATATAAAAATTTGGTTCTTGCAGAGCTGAAATTCTAGAAGCTTTATTTTGAATTTGAATATTCCTTTTTAAAAAAGAAATGTATTTACTTATTAGCTGCGTCAGCTCTTCATTTCAGCACGTGGGAGCTTCTGTCTTTAGTTGCTCCCTGCATTGGGGGTGTTGAGTCTTGCTACACCAGGCAAGTCCTGAATTTGAATAAGTATTCTTATTGTGTACATATAAAAGCTACCTTGCTTGAATCCCAGAAGTGATTAATCAACCTATCAGTATCTCAAATTAGATAATTACCTTATTATTAGATAATTTGTAATATCCTAGAGAAGTCCAGAGGTCCTTTTTATCCCTAGCAAGGCAAAAAATAATTTAAAAAAAGAAATAATCGATACATTAGATTTCATTAAAATGGAAAAAATTCTGCCCTATGAAAGACAGTGTCAAAAAAACCCACAACACGGTCGCCAAACGAGAGAAAATATTTGCAAAAGACACATCTGAGAGAAGACTGTTATCTAAAATAGACAGTAATAAGAAAAGTGTGAGATCTGGAGTCAGTTACAGGCCTGGCTGTGGATGGAATGTTTGGGAGTGAGAGATGACGAGGGCCCCAGCGAATTGAAAATGATCAAGCACATACTACCTTTCAGGCATTACATCAGCTGATTTACAGAAATTATCTTCTTTATTGGTTTCTCTGATCCTCAGTTTCCTCATCAGTTAGATGGGCATCAGTAAGATCTCTTCTCCAGCACAGAAACAGATGAAGGAAATGAACAAAGAAGGAAGCTTGGAACACTAATGTGTCACTGCTCAGGGATCACTCACTGCCTTTCTCTTCCCCGGACGGAAAGCTCCTAATGGCAGACACTCCTCTGTTTAGTTCATCCCTGTTTTCCTTGAATATCAGGCCCACAAGTACTCTACAATATGGGTGAATATGTGAACGTGGCTAAATAAGCATCTGTCTCTTTCTTTCCACTCAAATGGCTAGGTTGTTTTGCTTTTATTTCAGAAAGTCAAGGTATAAACAAGGATCTTAATCATGATTGTGCTGCATATGTGAGTGCTTATATATGTGCTCAGTCGTTCAGTTGTTCCAACTCTTTGCAACCTCATGGCCTGTAGCCCACCAGGCTCCTCTGTCCACGGGATTTCCCAAGGAAGAATACTAGAGTGGGTTGCCATTTCCTTCTCCAGGGGATCTTCCCTACCTAGGGACTGAACCTGAGGTCTCTTGAGTCTCCTGCATCGGCAGGCAGATTCTTTACTGCTGAACTACCTGGGAAGTCATCCTGTATATATAGCTCTTTGCTTTTCCCCCTGGTTGATTTGGAAATTGACCTTCCGGGGTGACTCTAGGGGAGAGCCCTATGAAGGTGGGAAATGGAGGCTGTTTGTCTTATGAGACCTAACCAAACCTTCCTATTCCAGTTTACAAAGCACTTTCACACCCACCCCCCAATTCTTCTCATCTGCACACAGGCCCTAGGAGCAGGATTTTTAAAAATTTCTATGGATCAATTCAGTTCAATCCCTCAGTCGTGTCCGACTCTTTGAGACCCCATGAATCGCAGCACACCAGGCCTCCCTGTCCATCACCAACTCCCAGAGTTGACTCAGACTCATGTCCATCGAGTCAGTGATGCCATCCAGCCATCTCATCCTCTGTCGTCCCCTTCTCCTCCTGCCCCCAATCCCTCCCAGCATCAGAGTCTCCTCCAATGAGTCAACTCTTCACATGAGTTGGCCAAAGTACTGGAGTTTCTATGGATAATAGTAGGTAAATCCTGACTCCGTCTTGGGGGTGGTGGGCTCTGATGCATCCCTTAGGCACCTCACACAGGTAGGTGATATTGGCTTTAGGAGCCGTACATCTAAAGGTAGCGAGAAATATACTCTGCTTTTCTCTTCAAATCATATAAATCTTTCACCTTTTACTAAAGGTAGCGAGACTCACTTCTGATGATGAGAATATCCAATACAAAATAAAAATTTTGCAAATTATCTACAACAAACTTGTGCATCTCCCACTTAATTTTGCTTTTTTTTTGTATAATAATAATTTTTGTTTTCCTGAACCATTTGAGGGTACATTGCTCCTTCAACTCTGAGTACTTCAGGGGCAGTTTCCTCAAAAAGGATATTCTCTTTGACAACCGTGATACAGCTATGAAAATCATTAGGTTAACACTGTAATACAACTGCTGTTTAACCCTGATGCCCGGTTCAAGTTCCATCAATTATCCTAGTGACATCCTTTACAGTAAATGGACCCAGCTCAGAACCAAGTACTGCACACAGTTGTCATCATTTCCTTTTAGCTTGTCCTATTTCTTTGTTATATTTATTTATTCATGTTAAATGTGTTTTCAGCTTTCTATGTAATTTTTTATTACATTTTATTGGAGTATAGTTGCTTTACAATGTGGTTGTTAGTTTCTACTGTACAGCACAGTCAATCAGATTTGCTGATATATTTTATCCCCTCATATTCTTAAAAGACCTAGCTATTTTTTCAGTATCGCTTGTCCAATTTAATTTCTGGGTAAATATAAATATTCCCCAAGATTACTATACCTAACAATTTTTAGTATATATATCCTTCATATATATAAGTTAATCCACTTTGTATTATTTGTCAGTGGTTCCAGTTTTCTCTCTTTTTATGTTTAAGAAGATACTCTGGCTAAAGAAAGAAAGTGAAGTTGCTCACTTGTGTCCGACTCTTTGCGATCCCATGGACTGTAGCCTACCAGACTCTTCCATCCGTGGAATTTTCCAGGCAAGACTACGGGAGTGGGTTGCCATTTCCTTGTCCACTATAATCCTGACATATAGAAATAAAATAACAAATAAAATTCCTTATTCCCTTGTTTTTCCATTATGTGGGTTACTTATGAATTTGTAGGCTACGGTTCTCACTGGCAATCTGTTTCATTCTGAAGACATGCAGAATATTGGCCTCTTGGGGTTGGCTTTTCCTTCCCAGAGGACACTCCATACGCTGGGCTTGGATTCCTGCTCTGTTTACATGCAGAGCAGCTCTGACGTGACCTGGATGTTTGCCTGCCCAGGTCGGTACCTGCTCACGTTCACAGACAGCAGCTGTGCCCGAGTTCTCCCTGCCAGGAAACAACGGGTTTGGGCTTTGAACCCAGGTCTTCTGATTCCAGTGCTTGGATGTAGAGCTCTTTGGCTTTTCTCAGACTCTGAAGCTTTTATATTAATATAAACAGAAGTGTAGGTTTCATGTCAGCAGCTGGTCTACACCAGCAGGCCAGACTGGCCGAGTGCACCCCAGTTGCAGGGCTGCATCTAAAGTCTGACACTGTTTCCTGGCTGGTTGACCTCAGGCAAGTTAGGTAATGAACTCTCTGAGTGTCCGTGTAACCTTCTGCAAAATGGGAATGTTAATAATGCCTTCTTTATAAATTTGTTACAAGGCTTAATAGAGATGAGCCATGGAAAGCATTTCGTAGAATGTCTGACACAAGTAAGCACTCAATATATTAATAGTGATTATTCATAGAGGTAAACTACAAAGATCTACAAATCTCTGCAGAAAGGAAAAAAAAGATCTTTTCTTGATGCTGAACAAGAGTAAGTCCTTGGTTTACTGTGGATTTTGTCATCATGCCTTCGACTTAAGAGGCTCTTCAATTCTGCATTTAGACACTAGCCTAGTCCAGTATTCTTGCCTGGAAAACCCCATGGACAGAGGAGCCTGGTGGGTGGGCCACAGTCCATGGGGTCGCAAAGAGTTCGATGGGGTGACTGAGCGCGTGTGCACGCACTCTACACAAGTATTTACAATAAGTGTTCTAAAGCAGCTTCTGCGGCCGCAGTATACTCACTCGTGAACTGGGACTGGCGGCCCCCCAGCCCGCACTGCCGCACCTTACAACCGCGGAAGAGTCCGTAGTAAATGTCTCCGATGAATTTGACCAGCTCTGGATCTGTGGCGTTGACGAGGTCCACTCCCGTCTGACAGAGGATTTTCCCACTCAGCCAGTGGGGCAGTGCCAGGGCAATGATGATCAGGATGAAGGAGGAGAAGCTGAGCAGAGAAGCCAGCCCGTACCACACCTTTTTGAACCATCCAGGCATGCTGCTGGGTGCAGGTCATGCTCCTGGGGTCCCAGCAACACCGGGGGTCCTCAGCATCTTCTGGACACTGGGTGATCCACTGCTTCAGGGTCAGCTGTCCCAGACACACCAGCTCAAGAGTTCAGGTGCGTCTCCTGGTCCTCCCTCAGCACCTGCCCCCACAGCCCACGTTTACTACAACCACATGGGAAGTCTCTACAGAGACGTCTTCACCTGACTGCAGTGTAGAGGACTGTGTTACCGAAGGAAGTAACCCTATACCTCCAACTAGACTAAGGTTTCAGCAGAGAGTTTAACTGTTCTTCATTTCAAGTATTTGAATAACCCTGCTGTGGCTTTCTTAATGACGAAGGAGCTATTAGCAGGCAAAATCGGGTAGATCTGAGTCTAAAGAGACAACAAGCAGTCTCACAAAATGCAAACGGTAGAAGGAAAACAAAGATGGAAAGACTAGCCTTTGAATGTTGCCAACAGCGAGCGGTATCAGATGTTGATCTCTTTGATGCGCGCCTGGGCATTGCTTTCTCTGAAATGTCACTGCTGTCAGAACCCCTAGAAGTGTTATTAACACCGTGAAATGACCTCTGTTCTCAACCCTTTTAATTGAAATGCGTAAGCAAGGTTTTATGATTCTTGAATTTATCACTGGGTGGATCCGCTCTGGGTAAAATTGCAGCTTTGAGATGGCTGGGGCAGCCTGGACCCAACACTCACACACACACACACACACACACACACACACACACACACACATCCTCGGACCCAACACTTATACACACACACACACACACACACACACATCCTCTTTATCCCTCGCAGGTCATGTCATCTGAATGGGAAAGTGTTTTTCTAATGTTTTAGCAAATAATCTTCTCCCATCACCCTGCTGGGGTCTTTGTCTCTTCTGATAGTGAAGATCCCCTGGAGGAGGAAGTGGCAATCCACTCCAGTATTCTTGTCTGGGGCATCCCTTGGACAGAGGAGCCTGGAGGGCTACAGTCCATGGAGTCGCAAGGAGTGGGACAAGACTGAAAGACCGAGACCACAGTAGTGAAGATATGTCACTCCCTTTTCACTTGCACGCACAAGGAATGCAATATTTCCTAATTTCTATCTTATACTGTGCGTTTAAAATTTTAATTTTTAGACAGTTGCCGAATGTCAACTTCAGGTCACGTGAGGCTGGCAACAGCCACTCGGATAGGTTTGGGGGCAGAGTGGGGTTGAAGTGGCCCAGTGAAATTTCTCCTTTGGTTTCAGATCTCTGGAAGGGGTCCTGGGGTTTGCATTGTTAACCAACAGGAGTTCAGGGAACCAGGCTCACCTCTGCTGGTGCTGCAACCCATTGTGGCAGGCAGAGGAGGGGCCATTCCAGACACTTCTTTCTTGAGGAAACTGAAGGTCTGGGTTGGGGCTGGAGATCAGGTCTTTGAAATGCTTCTTCATCACAATGACCTTGACATAGCAATTTTTTTTTTTTTCTGGTAATGAACAACATACTGTGAAATGAAAATGTCTCCTGCCATATCAATAAACAAGGACTGAAACAGCCATCAGCGATTGCTGGCCTCCAAAGGTGAATGAGGGCTCCCAAAACTAATTGTGATCCATGTGACCCAGTGGGTGTGGCAACGTCCCCCAGGCTCCCACCAGCCCCAGTTGCTGAGGAGCTGGGAGAGTGCAAGAAGCAAGGTGAACAAGGAAACAGGATTGGCCGCAGATAGCTGAGGTGCATATGAAAGGAATGAATTCAGTGAGTACAGAGGCTTGCTTCTTCCCAGACATAGAAACCCAAGTTCCTTAACTTGATACCTGATCTTTGATGCTCAGACTGCCTGCTCCCTTTGTTGCAAACTTGTATGTAGCCTGACTTCCCCTCCTGCTTCCTGGGAGCAGTTGTCTCGGAGCTACTGAGATGCTGTCTTCCAGGTTCTGAGTCCTAAACTTGACCACCAAATAAAATAACTAATTTCAGGTTGTGAAAATATTTTTTAGTCGACAATGCATATATCAGGGCTTCCCAGGTGGCGCTAGTGGCAAAGAATCCACCTGCCAATGCAGGAGACAAGCAAGACACAGGTTTGATCCCTAGGCGGGGAAGACCCCCTAGAGTTGTTCTTTTTTCAGTCTCTAAGCCATGCCTGATTCTTTGCGACCCGGTGAACTGCAGCACACCAGGCTTCCCTGTCCTTCACTATCTCCCTGAGTTTGCTCAAACTCGCGTCCACTGAGTGGGTGATGCCATCCAACCACCTCATCCTCCGTCACTCCCTTCGCCTCTTACCCTAGAGTAGGAAAAGGCAACCCACTCCAGTATTCTTGCCAGGATAATCCCATGGACAGAGGAGCCTGGTGGGCTACAATCCATGGGATCGCAACAGTCGGACACGACTGAGCAACACACATACAAACACACACACACACACAAGCTGTCACGGGCTTGTTGTGCAAAGGAAAATGAAGCAGCACTTGGAGATCATGTCTCTCTCTCACACACACACACAAACACACACACCACTTGGAGATCACATCACGCACACACACACAAGCTGTCACAGGTTTGTTGTGCAAAGGAAAATGAAACAGCACTTGGAGATCACGTCTCCCAGTGGGTGTCACGCCGGGGCGTTACTGAAGAGTGCCCTCCTGCGCGCGGGGCGGGGTCCGGCCGAGCTCCAGCGGGTGGCGCGCGCTAGGCGGCAGCAGCGGGCTGGGCTGGGGCGCGGCCGCCGCGCGAGCCCCCTCTTGGCCCGGCGGGGCGGGCCGGGGCGTGCCGGGGCGGGGCGCCGCTTCTGCGATCTGGGCGGTGGCGGCAGCGGCAGCGGCAGCCGAACTCAGTGGAGGGATGGCGGCGGCCGCGGGCGAGGCGCGCCGGGTGCTGGTGTACGGCGGCCGGGGCGCGCTGGGCTCGCGATGCGTGCAGGCCTTCCGGGCCCGCAACTGGGTAATTTGGCGGGCTGGCACGGAGGAGCCTTCGGGCGCCGCGCTGGAGGGCGGTCTGGAAGGGAGCTGGGGGCCGCTGAACCCCCAGCGTGAGTGCTCGCAGGTGGGCGCACAGGTCTACACGTCTGCGTGCGCACCCGGGCCGAGGTGCAGGGCCTTGCTCTGCCGGGAGGCTGGCGCAGGGGGGCTCTGCTCTCCGGCCTCTGCGCGGTCCGGAGTGTCGGGCGTGATTCCAGACAGACCAGAAACGGAGGGAGAGGTCACGGGAGGGAAGGATCTGAAGTCACTGCCTTGTTCACGGCCATTGGGGTTACTAGCCCTGTGACCCTGAACTGACCGCTTCATGTTAGCGAGCCTCACTTTCCCCACCTGTAAATTGTATTTATTTCTTAGAGGTGTTATGAGGATTAAATAATTGGTGTCATTACGCATAAGTTGTAAATTACCTGACGCTGGTAAAAGCTATTTAAATATTAGCTACTATTGATATATATGTGTTATTGATATATACCTGCTCAGTTGCTTCAGTCGTGTCCGACTCTTTACGACCCCGTGAATTGTAGCCCGCCAGGCTCTTCTGTCCATGGAATTCTCCAGGCAAGAATACTGGAGTGGGTTGTCATTTCCTTGTCCAGGAGATCTTCCTGACCCAGGGATCAAACCCGCATCTCTTGTATTGGCATGCGTTGTTTGTTTGTTTGTTTTTTTAAATCACTAGCGCCACGTGGGAAACCCCCTATTGATATTGAAGCTAAACCCCCATTAGCTTCCCTTGTATGTGATATTTTGAAAGCTTGCAAATGCCTTTTGTTTGGCAAAGACTACTTGGAGTACTTGGCATCATGGGTAGGAGGGGCGCTGTTGTCACCGAGCCAGGGACCCTGCCCCCTGCCCTCTGCCCCCAGCCTGCCCCACGAATTCCAGGTGGAGACTCCGCCCACAGTGTCTTCAGTTGCAGCGGCTTCTAGCTCAGAGACCGCCGCTGTAGCTCCGGAGCTTTCCTGGGGGTTTACTTGCCTGCAGCAGCAGCAGCCTGGGACCAGGGAGAAAGGGAGCCAAGATTTTCATCTCGTATTAGTATAGGAATATGCTTCGAAGGGTTCTGAATACCCACCATTTACCTATCTTGAGATGTCGTCCCAGGTCTGGGGAGGGTGGGGGGTGGTGACCATGGAACATTTAAGGACTGCCAGCCCAGGGCCAGGCGCTAAGCTCCTGCACATCAGAGCCCCTACATAGTCTTAGCTCCATTTAGTCTTTCCAGTAATCGGGGAAGGCAATGGCACCCCACCCCAGTACTTTTGCCTGGAAAATCCCATGGATGGAGGAGCCTGGTAGGCTCCAGTCCGTGGGGTCGCTAAGAGTAGGACACGACTGAGCGACTTCACTTTGACTTTTCACTTTCATGCATTGGAGAAGGAAATGGCAACCCACTCCAGTGTTCTTGCCTGGAGAATCCCAGGGACAGGGGAGCCTGGTGAGCTTCCGTCTATGGGGCACAGAGTTGGACACGACTGAAGCGACTTAGCAGCAGCAGCAGTAGCAGTAATGTTAATACAGAGTTAAAACATGTATATAGAGGATCTAGAAAAGTGGTACAGATCCCTGGAGATCAAACCAGTCAATCCTAAAGGAAATCAATCCTAATACTCATTGGAATGACTGATGCTGAAGCTGAAGCTCCAATACTGTGGCCACCTGATGCGAAGAGCTGACTCATTAGAAAAGACTCTGATGCTGGGAGAGACTGAGGGCAGGAGGAGAAGGGGGGCACAGAAGACTAGGTGGACACGAGTTTGAGCAGCTCCGAGAGTTGGTGAAGAACAGGGAGGCCTGGGGGCCACAGAGCGTGGGGTTGCGAAGAGTAGGACACAACTGAGCAGCTGAACAAACAAGTAGCTGATTCAGGCTGCTGTGCAGCAGAAGCGAACACAACATTGTAAAGCAATTATCCTCCAATTAAAAAAAAATACAGGGCTCCTGTGTCCATGTGTTACAGATGTAGGGGCTGTGCTTCCTCTCGGGGCGGGGGCGAGGGGTGTACGGTGGGTATCCTTTCACGGGGTG
Organism: Tragelaphus eurycerus; assembly: GCA_935064755.1. Lineage (NCBI taxonomy): Eukaryota > Metazoa > Chordata > Mammalia > Artiodactyla > Bovidae > Tragelaphus > Tragelaphus eurycerus. Next base: position 4,997,580 of record CAKXYN010000033.1, read on the forward strand.
AATCTGGAGAGCTGACCTACCCGTGACTCCTTCTTTCCCTCCCTTCCTTCCTGGGGGCTCTGAGATGGAGCTATTTCTTTGTTTCAGTACCCTCCTCACTGTGACACAGAGCAGTGAGTGTTTTGAATGGATGCTCTGTTCTTCAAAGCCTGTAGGGGAGATGTTTATCTCTGGGGCCTTCAGACTGCAGGGCCCTGGAGCTTTCTGAGTCAGCACAGTGTGAGCAGCCGATGTTGTTCAGTCGCTTGGTCGTGTCCGACTCTGGGACCCCATGGATTGCCGCACGCCAGGCTCCTCTGTCCTCCATTATCTCCCAGAGTTTGCTCAAACCCATATCCATTGAGTCTGTGATGCTACTCATGCACCATAGCACTCTGCATTTCATTTAATCCTCTCATTAACCCTGTTGATAGCCGACAGCCCTCATTTTGCATGGGAGGAACCTCTGCTGAGTGGGTGGATGAGAGAGTCGCTGTATGGTAGAACAGGATTCAAACTCTGACCTGATATCCATGCCCACAGTCATCCTTTCATGCTCTGGGACAGGGGTTGGAAAATTCCAGTTCTCCACGGGCTGGATCTTGCCTGGCACCTGTTATCACAGAGCCCAAGAGCTAAAAAGGAGTCCCCCATTTTTAATTGGTGAAAAGAAGTCCAAAGAAGAGTAGCCACATGTGAACATTATATAAAATTCACAATTCAGTGACTGATGTCTTCTTAGCACACAGCCAGGCTCTTTCATCAATTGCTGGGCTGTTTTCTGTGGCTGCTCTCTAGCTGTGATAGCAGAGTTGAGTAGTTGCAGCAGAGGCCATGTGGCCATCCCAGCCTGAAAGACTTAGCCTCTGGCTCTTTAAGGAAAGGTTTGCAAATCCCTGGTCTCAGGCATCTCTGCACCGGCAGGGTTTGGCTTTCAGAGGTGAGAGTGGAAGGGGAAGAGGTGTTTGGAGGTACAGTGGACTGGCCTGGGCATCAGGAAGGGGTATGCTGGCCAAAGCTGGAAATCCTTGCAAGGGGTGCTAGAGGTCAATTGCTAGGTTCTTCCTCTAGTGGGCTTTCGCTTAAGCTTCTAACCTGTCTCCAGCTCCCGCATGAATCTGTCGTGCCTGACTGCCTCTTGACCAAACCTGTTTTCTCCTCGCTCCAGTGGGTTGCCAGCATCGACGTGCAGGAGAACGAAGAGGCCAGTGCCAACGTCGTGGTTAAAATGACAGACTCATTCACGGAGCAGGCCGACCAGGTGATTCCAGGGAAGGACTGCATATGGGGTGGGGAGCCCTGGGGAGAGGGCTCCAGGGGGGTGTGTTTTTCCGTCTTTCAGGTGTTTCTCTAATTATGAGAGCCATTGTGCTCATGGAGGGAAATTTGGAAAAAGTGGAAAAAAAAAAAAATACAAAGACAAGTAGCCCATGATCCATGTCTAGTCAGCTCACTAGTTACTTCACATTTTGGCCCATTTTCTTGTGCTTCCTCTGCATACTATAAGTCTTAGAAGTTGAGATAAATTCGTATTTTATAAGCTATGGTCAGCTTCTCTTTTTTTCAATTCTTCCTCAAATCACTTAATACCACCTCTGTGTCAACTTGTAATTTTTATTTGTATGAATTAGTCCCAGTTTCTTTGGTTTGTGCTTGTACATTTAAACTTTTTTTACTCTAACTTCTTTTACTTACTAATGTTAAGAATACTGTGGTGAACATCTTCATCTCCCTCTCTTATTTATTGAATATACGTTCCAGAAAGCCGAGCTCCCCCTACCCAAAGCAAGAATACTAACAAACTAGGTCGTTTCCAATTATAAAGTGAAAGTGACAGTGTTAGTCTCTGAGTCACGTTGGACTCTCTGCGACCCCTGAAACTGTGGTAGCCCACCAGGCTCTTCTGTCCGTGGGATTCTCCAGGCAAGTATACTGGAGTGGCTGGCCGTTCCCTTCTCCAGGGGAATCTTCCCGACCAGGCATATTGTAAAGAAGTCAGGCAAAACTCTATAGCTATATAGATAAATTGTGAAATATCCCTCTTTCTCCCTGTGACTGTGTCCCAGAGGAGGAACTGTTGACAGTTCGTTGGGTGTCTTGGTATAAGTATCTGAGATGCTCTTAAGCAGGTCTGTATTTCTGGAAGAGCCCTTCCCACCAGCTGCATGAAGGATGTGCTATCTGTGGTCTTCATGCCAATCCTGCAGCCCACAGTCCAAGGAACCCTCCTAATGATTCCTGTGCTTAATGATGTTATTGGTTTTATTGGACTTAATAGGAAAACTCAGTATGGCTTTGTTGTGTGTCAGACATTGTAAGAAGTGTCTTATTTGCAATAGGCCACTTAATCTCTTTAACACCCCCAAAACCAAGTGTCTCATCGTACCTCCCTTTTAGAAATGGGTACAGAAGCCCCAAGTATTTGCTCAGGTCGTAGGTAGCAGAGCTGGGATTTGAACCTGGGCTCTGGTAGGGGGTGGTGCCTGTGTTCTTAACTGCACGTTAAATTGCTTCTCAGCAGAATAGCTTCGTGTGAATAAAGCAAGGAAAACTTAAACCAGATGCGAGGGAGCCCTGGGCGTGGACAGCTGCAGCTCCTGCAGCCGTGGTCCTCTGCAGCCAGTGACTCTCTTGCTTCTTTATTTGCAGGTTTCTGATGTCTGTATGCCATTTCGAATGTGAAATTGTCCACATCTGAGACTTGACTATACGGTGCATCTTTAGGACGAAGATTGGGAAAAGCTTAGCTTTTAACATCTTTAACCCCTCCTGCGCCTCCTCGTCCCCTAGTCGCTCAATCAGGAATTTCTGGACAAACAGCATGACACCCACGTTTTGATTCTAAAGCTCTAGAAGAGGAAGTTCAACCTTAGGACATGCAAATCAGGGCTACCCAGGTGGCGCTAATGGGAAAGAACCCCCCTGCCAGTGCAGGAGACTTGATGCTTCTTCAATCCCTGGGTAGGGAAGATTCGCTGGAGGAGGGCATGGCGACCCACTCCAGTGTTCTTGCCTAGAGAATCCCATGGACAGAGGATCCTGGTGGGCTGTAGTCCATGGGGTCGCAATGAGTTGGACATGACTGAGTGAGCATACAGGCAGGCATATTTAAGTTGGCCCCCTTAGGCTGAAAATTCACTAGTGACAGAAGATGAAGAAGTGAGAAAAAAACGAAACCTATAGAAGACTGTTGGATAGGCAGAAGGAAGAGTTTAAGGGCAAGGAATTTTAAAATGCCTCATTTTAATTTTATTATAAAAATAGAACACAGAGGTGGTAAAAAGGAAAAAAAGACAAATCAAGCAGGAGCATTGTTGCTGTGGGCTCCGTGCTTCCCTAAAAGGTAGAGCACAGATTGTGTGCGGGTACAGAGGTCAGGGGAGATGATGCAGCTTCTGGCAGATGAGATCTCGCTGTTGGCAATGGGATGTGGCTTAGAAATGAAGGCGAGGCAGCCAGGGAACTGGGGTAACAGGAGGAAGACCTCAAAAGCTGGACCAGGGTTACGTCAGGTCCTTGCCAAGGGACGGTCAAGAATCTACTTAAATTGAAAGATACTGGCATAGAACGTAGAGGAGAGGAAAGATTGGTTTCCACTGCCAAATCGGTCTCTATGAAAGAATAATTTATTTATTTCTGGCCATGCCCCATGGCTTGTGGGATCCTAGTTCACAAATCAGGGATGGAACTCATGCCCCTGCAGTGGAAGCTTGGAGACCTAACCATCGGACCGCTGGGCAGTTCCCCTGAAAGGGTGATTTGAGGCTCAGAAATTGTTAGGGAAAGCCGTCAGAGACTGAAATGTTACTGCTGGGAGAATTCCACTGTCCTGTGTTAAGCTGCTTCTTTAGAAGCTTGATCTTAACAAAGCTGTTGACAGGCTATGATCCTTTCAGCCATTCCAGGAAAATATGGAAAAGATTCATGGATGATGGCCAGGGTTGTGTGTCTGCTCAGGTTTTTGTTTCAATAAACTGTAACAAAAGACATGTGTATGTTTTTAACACTTTAAACATTTTAATCAAACAGAAGTAGAGAATTAAAATGAACCCCTATGTATTCATTGCTTACCAATATATTGCCATGAATTATTTTTTATTGCTTTTTTTTTTTTTTAAACGAAAAAATTTCATTTTGGCTTTGGTTTTTTTTTTTGGAGTTGCAGTTAATGGGATGTTTGTATTGGAGGGAGAGTAGAATTGATTATCTCAGATTATGATTCTGTGATTGGCAAAGAAATTCTGGAAAGAAATATACCAGAAATCTAGCTATAGAAAGTGAAATCCTACGTGATTTTTTTAAAAATATGGAACTCTATATGAATTTGCATGTGACTTTTTTTTTTTTAACTTTTCCTACTTTATAGTTTTATCCCAGGAATGTGTACATCTCCACCCTTTAGAATATTCAGAAGACTCTAGGTTACTTTATAAAAAGCACACTGAAACGCAGTCAGGCTTTACTGTCCAAAATGTTCATTGTAAATTGGTCCTGCCTCTGATTTTCACAGTGTGAATTGCCAGGTACTGTAAACTGACTTACAAAGAAGTACAAGGTCAGTGGAGGTGACTATAGCAACGTCAGGCGTCAGCCTGTCGAGGTTTACCTGACCACCTGCGCATCTCTTCTGGCCCTTCTGTTTCAGGTCACAGCTGAGGTGGGGGAGCTCCTGGGTGCAGAGAAGGTGGACGCGATCCTTTGTGTGGCTGGAGGATGGGCCGGGGGCAATGCCAAGTCCAAGTGTGAGTCCTTTTCTGAGTTAATCTTTCACCTGCTCTGCTCTTTGTCCAGGTGCACGGGTCGGGCCTGTCCTATGTGCCAGGCCGGACGTTTTCCTGTCTGCCGCCAAGAATCTTTCTAGTCGCTGTAAGGTGGGGATCAACACCCCGTTCTACAGAGGAAGGAAAGAATCTCCCATACAGGGGGTCCGGGGGCTTCCCTGGTGGCTCAGCCGTGAAGAACCCACCTGCAGAGCAGGAGCTGCAGGAGGCTGGGGTTCCATCCCTGGGTCACAAGGGTCCCCTGGAGGAGGGAATAGCAACCCACTCCAGTACTCCTGCCGGGAGAATCCCGTGGATGGAGGAGCCTGGAGGGTACAGTCCACAGGGGGCGAAGAGCCAGACACGACTGAAGTGACTTAGCACACATGGACGCTCAGAGGAGTTAGGGCAGAGGGGCCTTGAGATTAAAAAGGAGACAGGACGAAGTCAGCATGGTCCCCACCGCAGTCTTTCAGGACTCGTTACTGGGATCTGGGAAAGTGAATGGAACGGAGAGATCATTCAGAAGTTCACAACTGAGCTTTTGTTGAAGCTGTGAGTTTATTTGCTACTTTTTTATCGTGGGCGTTTTCAACTATACAGAAAAGATGAAAGAACCATTCAGCGCACACCTTTATGCCCCCGTCGAGGTTCAGTCCTTGTTAGTGTTTGCCATACTTACATTCTCGTGCTTTCTCGCACGCGTGTCCTCTGCGCGTGTATTTTTGCTGCTGTTGTTAATCATTTGTAAGTGCTTTGACACTTGACTGTATTTCAGTATGTGTCTCCAAGGATTAGGCCATTCTCTTGCGTTACTGTAATACCATTCTCATACCTAAGAAAGTTACCAGTAATTCTGTAAGATTAATAGTATCAGCCCATGTTCCAGTTACCTCAGTCTATTCCATAGCTGTTTTCCCTAGATTTATTCTAATCAGGGTTTATGTACGGCATTGTATTATTGTTTGTGTCTCTTAGTCTAGAATTTTTTTTTTCTTTCCTGTGATAGGCTTGGCAGGTCCCAAGCAGTTTCCATGTAGAATGTCCCCCACCCTGAATGTGTCAGACTGTTTCTTTAAGGCATCATTTACCTTGTTCCTCTGTCCCTGCTGTTTCCTGTGAACTGGAAGGTGGGTCTGGAGACTTGCTTAGGTTCAGGTTAAACACTCTGGAGGTGAGGATGCTTCCTGAGTGATGTGGACTTCACTCTGCACCCCTGAGTCCTCACCATATCCCACGGCCTGCTCCGCCGTCCATCCAGAGTGATGCCAACTTTGATGCTGGATCAGGCTTAAGGTGATAGATCTCTGTCGTAAGGTCCATTTTTCTATTTGCCATTAGTAGGTGACCCATGGGATGGTGCTTTGGTATCAGGTATGAATATCCTGTTCCCAAACACCTTGAGAAACCCAAATTCCCCCAAACGAGTGGTTATGAACATCCATTGATAATCTACCTGAGTCAGTCACTCCACTGGGGCTTGGAAAATGGGAGTTTTCCAGTTCTATCATTGCTTCTACATTTAGCAGCCGAAGTGATTTAAAAAGGAGTTGATTCTCTGTGTGCGCACGCATGTGTGTGTGCTCCATCACGGCCGACTCTTGGCGACCCCACGGACTGTAGCCCACCAGCCTCCTCTGTCGTGGGATTCTCCAGGCAAGAATACTGGCGTGGGGTGCCATTTCCTTTTCCTTCTCTGAGAACCACACCTAAATGTGAAATTGTCAGTGTGTCGGTGATCGGCTTGGCAGAACACCTGATGGCCTTTTGCGTATTTGGGGAACAGGAAGTGGTAATTGTGGGTCCACCCTTTTCTCCCCTAGTTCTTCTTAACAGGGAAATGCGGTGCCTTGGTCATCACCCCCTGCAGACCCTCCTTCTGTATCAGGAGGGCTCTGTCTCTGGGTCATGGGTGCACTGGGTTCTGTGTATCCTGTGAGGGGGGAAGGGGATGGTGGTTCAGCTGGTGATGTGACCTCCCTTACCAGCTGTTCCTCCTCATGTCTCTGGCGAGGCCAGAGGGTTAAAACAAATGCATGATCATTGTTATTTCAGCTTTCTTTTAAAGAGTCTTCAAAGTTGGCATTAAACTTTCAACCATAGAACACTGTCACTCCATGAAAGCCCTCTTTATGTTGTCATAGTCCCTGAGATCTTTTATCACAGATAAAACTTGACTTAGACATATAGATTCTAAATAAAGATCTGATGTCCTTTATTTATTTTTGTAATTTTAAAAATTATTGTTTTGGCCACACCACGTGGCTTGTGGGATCTTAGTTCCCCGACCAGTGATTGAACCCAGACCCTTGGCTGGGAGACCATGGAGTTCTAACCACTGGACCACCAGGGAAGTCCCCTAGTGCCATTTATAAAGTAGGGCAGTGTTTGAATTGAAGCCAGTCCCACCTGTCTGTCAACACCCCTCATTTATTGGTTGATGTTTACCAGTTTGGCTTCCGTGGTGGCTCAGACGGTAAAGAATCTGCCTACAACTCAGGAGACCTGGGTTCGATCCCTGTGTTGGGAAGATCCCCTGGGGAAGGAAATGGCACCCCACTCCAGTATGCTTGCCTGGAGAATCCCAGGGACAGAGGAGCCTGGTGGGCTACTGTTCATGGGGTCGCAAAGAGTCAGACACGACTAAGCGACTAACACTAACCAGTTTACAGGTGAGGAGGCTGAGACTTGGCTGATCATGTGGCCTGGATTTGACGTGCATCTCTGAGCAGAAGCCCTGGGCGTGTGTGTGTGTGTGTGTGTGTGTGTGTGTGTGTGTGTGTGTGTGTGTGTTAGATCTCCCTGCAGACCCGGAGTGGCCCTGGGGGTTTCCTGGAGTGTCGGGTGCTGGGGGTCAAGCTCACCCTTCAGTTTCTTCCTTCTGAATGGTGACCTCGTGTGTCTCTTTGCTCAGCGCTCTTTAAAAACTGTGACCTGATGTGGAAGCAGAGCGTGTGGACATCCACCATCTCCAGCCACCTGGCCACCAAGCACCTCAAGGAAGGAGGCCTCCTGACCTTGGCGGGGGCCAGAGCCGCCCTGGATGGGACACCTGGTGAGCCTCCGTTTCCCCGTCTGTGAAATGGGAATGCTCATCTCGCTCGCTGGGTGCTGAGCGCTTCTGTGGGAGGGGCGTGTTGGAGCCCTTTTCCCTCCAGGGCTGTTTGCCACTGGGTGGCTTTGGCTCCCTGTTAGGTCCACGTCTTTTTAGGGGCAGCGCCCCTCGTCTTTTCACGTGCATTGTCCTCATGGCTGTGCTGGCCCAGGTCCGCTGTCCTCTGGCACCCACTCGTCTCGTGTGTGTGTGTCTGGGACCCACCCAGGGAATGAGTGGTGTTGCAGTGACTCTCGCCTCGTTAATACGGGCTTTTCCCTGGTGGCTCAGATGGTAAAGAATCCACCTGCAATGCAGGAGACCCAGGTTCAGTCTCTGGGTCGGGAAGATCCCCTGGCGAAGGGAATGGCAACCCACTCCAGTGTTCTTGCCTGGAGATAATACTCAGATAATTGCCTCAGATAATACTGAGTTGCAAAGTCACTTCAGTCGTGTCTGACTCTGTGTGACCCCACAGACGGCAGCCCACCAGGCTCCCCTATCCCTGGGATTCTCCAGGCAAGAACACTGGAGTGGGTTGCCATTTCCTTCTCCAATGCATAAAAGTGAAAAGTGAAAGTGTCCGACTTAGCGACCCGGTGGACTGCAGCCTACCAGGCTCCTCTGTCCATGAGATTTTCCAGGCAAGAGTACTGGAGTGGGGTGCCATTGCCTTCTCTGAATACTGAACAACTAACACTTTTACTGAAGTGCGGGCAGGGGATGGTTAAGGCGTTACCATCTGAATTTAGTGAGGGGTTGGGCACAGCTCACTCTACCTTTGGATTGGGATAAAGGGATTTAAGTAGGGAGTGGGAAACATAGTTCAGGGAGCCAGAAACTGTCTCCACTACCTAAATTAAACTCTTATAAAAAAACAGGGGGAGTGTTTTTGGACCTCTTTAGTAAGTGATGAAACCTTGAGCATCTTTTTCAGTTTACATGTAGTGAACTGAACTGTGAGGCTTTTACAAATTAATAATTTTTTTGCCACTCATTTTATTAGGTTTCACACAGAAAGTGATCTCATAAATCCATGGCTCTTGCAGTAATTCACACTGTGTAAATGTTCAGTGCTGGTCTGGCTAAGATCTGATTTTTGTTAAAATCAGAGACTTGAGAGTAAATACAGAAATAAGTAATCTGTACATTGAAAAGAGAAAACCTTAGGACTGAAACACTAATTTTTCTGAAGGACAAAACAGCTTTCTAGCCTTGCTTTTGGTTTATTAGTATCATTCTTTGCTTATAGTTTCAGATGCAGGTTAAGACTATGGGATCTGGAACTACACAGGTTGGTCTTGTATTGTAGTTTTGCCATTTGGTTGCTATGTGATATTTGGCTAATTACTAAACCTCTCTGAGCCTCAGTTTTGTCATTTGTATAATGAGAAGAAACAGTAATACCTCCTTTATATGGTGGTTGGGACTTGCACACATCTGAACAGATGTAAATGGTTTAAGACAGGTATTGCGGAGAGTCAGCGGGAAACGTGAACTGTTATTGTTTACTCCAGGTGTGTTTTTGCTCACTTACTCCTTCAGATGTTGATAAGTTTGCTCCTCTTTTAGCTCTTTAGTTAGATGTTGTTGAACTTATTTGAGTCATGAAATCTTTTCACTTTGATTCAGACTCCAGAAAAATCTGGGGAAGTCTATGAAAGCAGGTGATGAACAGGCTTAATAGTCCTTGAAAACCCAAGAAGAGGTGTTCAAAAATGAAAACTTTCTCATGCGGAAACACACTGAGAACCACCCCCCGCCCCCAGCTCCTGTTTCCAAGGTTGTCTATTTGGGGACAGTCCACTGGAGGGTAAACGGTATCCAGGAGATGGTGATTTCTCTCCTGTACCATTTAAGGATCTGCCCTGTGTTTAGAAATCAGTCTTTAGGGCTATACTGATCACTTTATACTTATTTATCTCCTCGATGAAGTACGTTCTTTCCCCATACTTTGCACATGATCCTCACCAGCCTTGTACAGAATTCTGTGGAATCAAACCTTTAGGGCTACTGCTTGCTGCTTGCTCGTTTCTCTCTTCATCCCATTCCTTGCTTTCATGTTGTTTGAAGGGGATGAAGAGAGAGTCCTGGGAGAGGAGAGAGTGCTGGGGACAGGGGCTGGTAAGATGAAATTCATGCGCTAGTTTGTTTAAAGCTGTTGGAATGGTGATTTTTCACTCATTTATTTGTTATAATTTTTATTGGAGTAGAGTTGCTTTAAAATGTTGTATTGGTTTCCACTGCACAGCAAAGTGAATCAGCTATATGTGTACACATATCCCCTCTCTTTTGGATTGTCTTCCCATTTAGGTCACCACGGAACCCTGAGCTATACAGTGGGTTCTCTATTAGTTGTCTATTTTATACGTAGTAGTGTCACTGCAGATGGTGACTGCAGCCATGAAATTAAAAGACGCTTACTCCTTGGAAGGAAAGTTATGACCAACCTAGATAGCATATTCAAAAGCAGAGACATCACTTTGCCAACAAAGGTTCGCCTAGTCAAGGCTATGGTCTTTCCTGTGGTCATGTATGGATGTGAGAGCTGGACTGTGAAGAAGGCTGAGCGCCGAAGAATTGATGCTTTTGAACTGTGGTGTTGGAGAAGACTCTTGAGAGTCCCTTGGACTGCAAGGAGATCCAACCAGTCCATTCTGAAGGAGATCAGGCCTGGGATTTCTTTGGAAGGAATGATGCTAAAGCTGAAACTCCAGTATTTTGGCCACCTCATGCGAAGAGTTGACTCATTGGAGAAGACTCTGATGCTGGGAGGGATTGGGAGCAGGAGGAGAAGGGGACGACAGAGGATGAGATGGCTGGATGGCATCACTGACTCGATGAATGTGAGTCTGAGTGACCTCCGAGAGCTGGTGATGGACAGGGAGGCCTGGCGTGCTGCAGTTCATGGGGTCGCAAAGAGTCAGACACGACTGAGCGACTGATCTGATCTGATCTGAGTGTATACGCAGAGAAGGCAATGGCCACCCCACTCCAGTACTCTTGCCTGGAAAATTCCATGGGTGGAGGAGGCTGGTGGGCTGCAGTCCATGGGGTCACACAGAGTCGGGCACGACTGAGCGACTTCTTTTACTTTTCACTTTTCATGCGTTGGAGAAGGAAATGGCAACCCACTCCAGTGTTCTTGCCTCGAGAGTCTCAGGGGTGGCGGAGCCTGGTGGGCTGCCGTCTATGGGGTCGCACAGAGTCGGACACGACTAAAGTGATTTAGCAGCAGCAGCAGCAGCAGTAGCAGTGTATATGCAGTGTCAATCCCAGCCTCCCAACTCATCCCAACCCTTCCACTGGTTTATTTTTATCGCTACAAAGTTTGTTAGATCTTCATGCCAGGGTCGGCCTTCTGCCCCTAATTAAGCCAAGAAAACCAGGCATGGAGCAATAGTCTTCTGTGCTTCTAAATAACTTTTTGAGACCTTGACCCTCTTTTGCAATTTGAGTCACTGTGGAAGCGGTTCAGTGATTGGCTGCTCCGCTGGGCTGTGAGTCCCACCTCCCACCAGACTCTGATGCCTCTTGAGCTGTTACACTTTAAATGCCGACCTGCGGGGGTTTTTAGGGAGCAGCCGACCTTTGGAAGTAGTGGTTTTCTGAAGGCGGAGGGGTGTTGGCAGCAATGAGCCAATAATATTCTTTGTTGCGTTGACGGCTGTGTTTAGTGCACCTACAGCTGGGTGCTGTGGGTGCTTCTAAGACGAGAGAGACCTCACCTGCCATGTGTCTGCGGCAGATGGAGCCCTGTCCTGATAAGCTGTTATGTATAGACTGAGTAAGCAACAGGATCCTACTGTATCACACAGGGAACTAGTCAATATCCTGTAGTAAACCCTAATGGGAGAGGATATTAAAAAAGAATGCATATGTGTGTGTGTGTGTATATATATATATGGGGCTTCCCTGGTGGCTCAGTTGGTAAAGAATCCACGTGCAATGCAGGAACCATGGGTACGAGCCTTGGGTTGGGAAGATCCATGGATAAGAGAATGGCAACCCACTCCACTATTCTTGCCTGGGAAATCCCATGGACAGATGAGCCTGGTGGGCTACAGTCCATGGGGTCACAGGAGTTGGCCGTGACTTTGTGAGTAAACCACCACCATGTATGTGTGTGTGTGTATATATGTGTGTGTGTGTATATATATATGCCGGAGAAGGCAATGGCACCCCACTCCAGTACTCTTGCCTGGAAAATCCTACGGACGGAGGAGCCTGGTAGGCTCCAGTCCATGGGGTCGCTAAGAGTTGGACACGACTGAGCGACTTCACTTTCACTTTTCACTTTCATGCACTGGAGAAGGAAATGGCAACCCACTCCAGTGTTCTTGCCTGGAGAATCCCAGGGATGGGGGAGCCTGGTGGGCTGTGGTCTATGGGGTCACACAGTCGGACACGACTGAAGTGACTTAGCATAGCATATATATATATGTGTGTGTGTATATATATGTGTGTGCGTGTATATATACATATATGTGCGTGTATATATATACGTGTGTGTGTATGTATATATATATGTTTATGTGTGTGTTTGTTATATACGTGTGCTATGTATATGTGTGTGTGTATATATGCTGTGTATATATATGTGTGCGTGTGTATATGTGTGTGTATGTTATATGTGTGCGTGTGTATATGTGTGTGCGCGTGTATATATGTGTGTGTGTGTTATGTGTGCGTGCGTGTATATATTTGTGTATATATGTGTGTATATATGTGTGTGTATATATGTGCATGTGTGTATATGCGTGTGTGTATATGTGCGTGTGTGTATATGTGCAGTGTGTGTATATGTGCGTGTGTATATGTGTGCATGTATATATATTGTGTGCGTGTATATATGTGTGTGCGTGTATGTATGTGTGTGCGTGTATGTGTGTGTGCGTGTATGTGTATGTGTATATGTGTGTGTGTATATATATGTATGTGTGTGTATATATGTGTGTGTATGTAACTAAATCACTTTGCTGCACAGCAGAAATTAACACATTATAAATCAATTATACTTCAATTAAAAAACAGAAAGACATGCCCCACTTCTGTCCACAAGCGTTCACTGACTGGTGGGAGGAAAGGAAGGCCTATGGGAAGCAAGTATACACATATGTTGCGGTTGCTCAAATAGTGTGGATTACTTTTTAATTAATTTTTTTTGGAGTCTAGTTGATTTTTAATATAGTTGTGCTAGTTTCTGCTGTGCAGCAAAGTGCATCAGTTATATACATACACATACGGCCACTCCTTTTTCGATCCTGTTCCCCTATAGGCCATTACAGGGTAATGAGTCCAATTCTCTGAGTTGCACAGTAGGTCCTTCTTAGCTTTCTGTTTTACACAGAGCAGCATGTACGTGTCGATCCCAGTCTCCCGATGTATCCCACCCCCACTTCCCTCCCTTGGTAACCCTAACTTTGTTTTCTGCATCTGGGTCTATTTCTGTGTTGTAAATACATTTTTGTATTGGGCTGGCCAAAAAGTTCGTTCGGGGTTTTCCATAATGTTTTACAGAAAAACCTGAGGGCCCTTTTTGGCCAACCCCATACTTTTTTTAGATTCCACGTGTAAGCAGTCTCATATGATTCAAATGGTGTCCTTTAACGGGAGTTGGACTCCAGGGCACAGCCCTTATGTTAATATGATGGACAACATGTATGGAGGTGCTCCCCTGTTCTGGGCCTAGAGTTGAGTACTTTATCCCCATTTTTACAGATGGGAAAACTGAGGGTTAGAAAGGTCTTGAGAACCTGCCCAGGATTTCTGTAATGGTAAATGGGAAGGGCTGGGCTTTGAACCTGCACAGCCTGACTCTAAAGCCTGTATTTCAAACTGCTGCTTGATTTTGCCAACCCACAGGGCACCCAGCGGTGTATGCTGGCTGCTCACAAGCTGTTATGGACTCAAGGGTTCAGAACCCTTGCCTGGCTTTTCATCTCTCCGCTGGCCTCGGTACGAGTCTGTGTGTGAGCCTGGGCCTGTCCAAGCCTCCGTTTCCTTAGCAGTAGAACTAGGATTAGCCTCATGGCTTCTGTGATAACCAGTAAGTGCCAGGTGAGTAGTAGGTTATGTCCTTCCCAATTTCCAAAGATGTCCCTAGTTCTCTCTTCCCGGCCTCCTTGGGACCCTGGCATGCTGCCCTTTGGATGTGCCAGTGGCGGCCAGTGGTCCCTGAAATGTTTTCTCCCCGTTTCCCAGGGATGATCGGCTACGGCATGGCCAAGGCCGCGGTTCACCAGCTCTGCCGGAGCCTGTCCGGGAAGAACAGCGGCCTGCCGCCCGGGGCTGCGGCCGTCGCCCTGCTCCCGTAAGTGGCTGGGGGTCCCTCCACATCTGACCCCCACTGAGGGTTCATGTGGGTCCTGGAGTCACTCCACACCAGGGATGAGCGCGTGCTGTCACCTCGGCCCCCGAGAGTTGTCAAAGGCCTTGAAGACACTTGTTCGGCTTTTGGATTATCCTGGGCTTTCCCGGATGTTGCTTGGCTGATGGGATGGGTCTTCCTGGCCTGCGTCTTCCTCATTTTCTGTCCTTCTGTCCCTCTTTATTAAGAAATAGTGGACACATTTAATTTTAATATCTGTAGCTCTGTCTTTCAAGTCATGTTAAGGTCAGTGTGGAAGAAATACTCCTGTTTGGTCTGTGGGTGTGGGAAGAGAATTTGGGGAACTCTGGGAGATGTTTCTGGAAGGATTTCCGGACCAAAGACCTTGTCTCTTGGCTTTAGTCCTGAAAGATGACGTCAGTGTGCTGGGGCGCTGGACGGTCCTCTCACCTTTCATTGTGAGATTCTGTGACCTGGTCCCAGGGCTATGATTCTGAATGATTGCCCAGGCCTGAAAGTTCTGGGGAAAGTCATTCATCTCAGAATTCTGTATTCTGTTATTGAAAGTCATGAGATTCCCTGGAAAACAGTACACGATGAAGGATGAGGTTATCTTTCCCCCATATTTAAAGAAATATCATTATTACATTTAAAAAAATCCTGAGAAATGAGTCTGCCGCATTTTAATGAGGGAATGAAGACACAGGCAGAAAAAGAGTTTACTGCAGTAAAGACTGTTTTCAGTTCAGTTCAGTTCAGTCGCTCATTTGTGTCCGACTCTTTGCGACCCCATGAATTGCAGCATGCCAGGCCTCCCTGTCCATCACCAACTCCCAGAGTTCACTCAAACTCACATCCATTGAGTCAGTGATGCCATCCAGCCATCTCATCCTCTGTTGTCCCCTTCTCCTCCTGCCCCCAATCCCTCCTAGCATCAGAGTCTTTTCCAATGAGTCAACTATTCACATGAGGTGGCCAAAGACTGTTTTAGAAAAAGGCAAAATGAGGTTCTTACCCAAAGCGCCTTGCTGGCTCAGGGCTGGGCTGGGCTGTGGTCTCTGACCGGGGGCAGCTTCCCGGCCTCCCTGGTGAGCTTCGAGTGGTCTGTCCACGTCGGTGCGGTCACCCTTGGTTCTGTCGGCTCCTGGGAGTGGGGACACACACGTGACAGGCTTGTCTCCGCTCTGCAGGGTCACCCTGGACACCCCGGTGAACAGGAAGTCGATGCCCGAGGCCGACTTCAGCTCCTGGACGCCCTTGGAGTTCCTGGTCGAGTGAGTATTGCAGTCGCGTCACTGACTCAGCAGCTCCCGGCCCCTGTGCCTCCCTCTTGCGGGTGAAAGGATAGGCCATGTTCTCCTGGCTTATCAGTCAACTCGCTGCTCCATGAGGTCCTGACCTCCAAGGGCTCCTCGCAACTCTGTGTGAACCTCACAGGCTGGAGGGGTTAACAGTGCCTCCCCCTCCACCAGGAGTGGTTCAATTCCTCTAGGCCTCAGTCTCTCAGTCTGTACAATGGGGGTCCGTGATGACCTTCAGGAGGGTAAGCTGTTGTAGAGTGGGACAGGCTCTCAGTCCATGTCTGACCCACAGAAGTGCTGGGTGAGTCCGGCGCCTGGAACACTGGCTCTCTCTGTTAACAAGCACAGCTGTGTGGAGTGAGCCACTGACCTGGGTGGGACCTCTGGGCCCACGTGTCTGAATTAGTGCCGAGCCTCAGAAAAGCGTCCTTTGTCCCCCAGATCATATTCGGCCCTCAAGGCCCTTTGTGAATATGAGTGGCTTTGGAAGGTCTGCAGAGGATGAGCTTTCTGCTTGCTTGTGTTCACCTGGATCTCAGTTCCCCTAGACCCCTCTGTTTAAGGGGGTGTTGAGCACATGTTCTGCCATAAGAGTGGTGTCATCCGCATATCTGAGGTTATTGATATTTCTCCCGGCAATCTTGATTCCAACTTGTGTTTCTTCCAGTCCAGCATTTCTCATGATGTACTCTGCATATAAGTTAAATAAACATGGTGACAATATGCAGCCTTGACGTACTCCTTTTTCTATTTGGAACCACAAGTTGGAATCAAGATTGCCGGGAGAAATATCAATAACCTCAGATATGCAGATGACACCACTCTTATGGCAGAAAGTGAAGAGGGGCTAAAAAGCCTCTTGATGAAAGTGAAAGTGGAGAGTGAAAAGGTTGGCTTAAAGCTCAACATTCAGAAAACGAAGATCATGGCATCTGGTCCCATCACTACATGGGAAATAGATGGGGAAACAGTGGAAACAGTGTCAGACTTTGTTTTTCTGGGCTCCAAAATCACTGCAGATGGTGACTGCAGCCATGAAATTAAAAGACGCTTGCTCCTTGGAAGGAAAGTTATGACCAACCTAGATAGCATATTCAAAAGCAGAGACATTACTTTACCAACAAAGGTTCGCCTAGTCAAGGCTATGGTCTTTCCTGTGGTCATGTATGGATGTGAGAGCTGGACTGTGAAGAAGGCTGAGTGCCGAAGAATTGATGCTTTTGAACTGTGGTGTTGGAGAAGACTCTTGAGAGTCCCTTGGACTGCAAGAAGATCCAACCAGTCCATTCTGAAGGAGATCAACCCTGGAATTTCTTTGGAAGGAATGATGCTAAAGCTGAAACTCCAGTATTTTGGCCACCTCATGCGAAGAGTTGACTCATTGGAGAAGACTCTGATGCTGGGAGGGATTGAGGGCAGGAGGAGAAGGGGACGACAGAGGATGAGATGGCTGGATGGCATCACTGACTCGATGGATGCGAGTCTGAGTGACCTCCGGGAGCTTGTGATGGACAGGGAGGCCTGGCGTGCTGCGGTTCATGGGGTCGCAAAGAGTCGGACACGACTGAGCGACTGATCTGATCTGATCTGAGCACATGTTCGCTGAGCACCCACTGGGGCTGGGGGCTGTGCTGGGCCTGGTGACGATGATGAGGCAGCAGGGACCACCTTGCCCAGCAGAGTGAATGGTGAGCCGCCTGGATGGCTGTGTTCATGTGGGATGTTTGTAGAGCTTGCGATGTCCTTCTGGTCTGAGGTTGCCTTTTATTTAGATGGAATTGGGAGATCGTTGGAACGTTTATGTTTGGAACAAGCACTTACGTAGCACCTATGTGCCAAGCCATTTGACTTCATAACCCTGGTCTTATTAAATGCTTGTAGCAGGGGCTTCTTAAGTGGCTCGGTGGTAAAGAATCTGCCTGCCAATGCAGGAGACTCAGGAGATGGGAGTTCGATCCCTGGGTCAGGAAGAGCCTCTGAAGGAGGGCATGGCAACCTACTCCAGCATTCTTGCCTGGAGAAACCGCATGGACAGAGGAGCCTGGCAGGCTGCAGTCCATGGGGTCACAAAGAGTCAGACACGACTTAGTGACTGAACAACAGCTTCCCTGCACCTACTCAGCCCCTGGTCAGTGGCAGCTCGAGTGACTGGACAACTGGAGGTCAGCTCTGGTCCAGCAGGTTACTCACTGGCCCTAAAGACCTCAGGAGCTCCTGAGGACTTGCCAGTGAAGGAGGGGCCACCCTGTGGGATGGAGGATGTCAGAGGGGACAGGATTCTTGACAGCAGGAGTTAATGCTTTAAAAATGACCAGGGGACTTCCCTGGCAGTCTAGTTGTTAAGACTGTGTGTTCCCAATGCAGGGGATCCAGGGTCAGTTCCTGGTGGGGGTGCTAAGATCCCGCATGCTGTATGGTGTGGCCGAATTAAAAATAAAGAAATAAAAATCTTCAGCCTCTTGTTAAACCTTAAAGGGTACAAATTCCTTGTACCCTTTTTCTTTCCTTTTTTTTTTTTTTTGGTGACTGCTAGATTTTACTGAGATATAACTGACAAAAAATGATATAGATTGAAGGTATAGAGTTTGAGTTTTTATATTCATATACATTGTGAAAGGGCTTCCCTGGTGGTTCAGACAGTAAAGAATCTGCCTGCAGTGCGGGAGATCTGGGTTCCCTCCCTGGCTCAGGAAGATCCCCTGTTGAAGGGAATGGCAACCCCCTCCAGTATTCTTGCCTAGAGAATTCCATGGACAGAGGAGCCTGGCAGGCTGCAGTCTATGGGGTCACAAAGAGTCAGACACAACTGAGGGATTGACACAAACACACACTCACACACACCGAACACAACTCCCCCAGGCAACCCACACCCCTCCCCACACAGAGCTGGTGATTAGATGCCCCATCCTGGCACCAGATGTGTTTTATTGCAGGACTGTTTTTTTTTTTTTTTTAATATCTTTTTCCATTGCATGGCACAGCCATGAATGCTCTATAAATGTTTGTTAAAAAATAATAATAATTTCTTCTTTTTAACTTTCTGGGAGGTAATATAATAAAGTACAAAGTATTCTCCCCATGTCTTTCTTTTTTTTTTCCTAATTCTTTTTCCATTTATTCTGTTTTTTTAATTTAAATATATCTTAAAAAAATTTTTACAATGTTGTGTTGGTTTCTGCCATAACAACAATGCAAATCATCCCCTCCCTCCCTCTCTTCCCCCTTCCCATCCCTCCTGGTCATCACAGAATGCCAGACTGGTGCCAATGTCTCTTAGGATGAACTCATGAAAATCTTTCTGTAATCACATAAAATCACTGTTCCAACAATGCAGATTCCAACAACACAGAAAAATGGCCAAGTGAAAATCTTGCCAAATCCTAACCACTCAGGAGCTGCAATCACTGAAGTCCTAGAATCACTGGGGACCTGAGTGTGTGTCTGTGAGGCCTCAGAGGCTTTTTTACAGCTGCTACTTGGCCCTAATGTGAAGATAAGCCTATGTCCAGATTTTTGCTTTTAGAATGTAAAGCTTGTCTTCTTTTTGTTCTAGAACCTTCCATGACTGGATCACAGAGAAGAATCGACCAAGCTCAGGAAGCCTAATCCAGGTGGTGACCACGGAAGGGAAGACGGAGCTCACCGCAGCATCTCTATAAGCTTCGTTTCACCGTCTGTCAGAAAGGTCATCAGTCCATCTGTGTGGCCAAGTGTGGCCCTCGTTTTCTGTAATCCTGTTTGTGGGACGTGATTCTAAGTCCTGTTTTCCTCTCGCCTAATGTGCGTTTGTTCTGCTAGGACAGTATCCAAGTTTGTGTGAAATAAAAGCATGTGAGGCTCACAGACAGCAGCGTGGGTCAGCGTTACCCACGAGGTTTGGGAGGTCTCAGGACGACCCCCTCTGCATCGGTGTCGTATTGAATCGCTTTTGAGACTGTGTCTGAGTCCCTGACTGTGGCTGTCGACCGACTCGTTCAGAGATTTGTTGGGAACGGGGACCTTTGGAGCCTGACTTGTTTCTGAATGTTGTGCCTGTATCACAGATGTAGTTTTCGTAGCCTCGAGTTCATCTGCCTTAAAACCCCTTCTGTGGTATAAGCAAAATCCCGTGGACTCTGTCAAGGTGTCTTTTTCCTGTGAAGTTGCCGAGTGCCCACTTGTGATGGGGTGGCGTTTACCCTCCTAATAAATGCACTTCATTTATGGTATTGTCTTCTCTAATCAAAATGCGTCTTATGAACGGTCATAGGCGACTGCACTCGAATCGTGGGCTGCCAGTGCTCTTATGCCTAATGTTCTAGAAAGGGGGTTGGATTCAAACCCTGAAATAAGTGTTTTCAGCACAGTGGCAAGAGGCGCGATTCCCTCACGGGCGTACTGGAATCTGCAGGGTGGCCCGTGTGTTTTGAAGCAGGGCTCCCTGTGACTTCACACGGGCTGCTCTGACTCAGAACTCGTGGTGCAGTGCAGCCCATTTTACAGGTGGTGAAACTGAGGCCCATAGCAGTGCCTTGTCATCCTCACGGTCAGGAGGTATCAGAGTGAGCCCGAAGCCCAGTCACCAGATGGTTGCGGTTCACAAAGGCCTTTACCATGTTTGTCCTCTCCTTAATTCTTTTAAAGACTTTTTTTTCCTTGAAGTAAAATTCATATAACATAAAATTGGCCATTTTAAAGTGAAGAATGTGGTGGCATTTCCTATGTTCACAGTGGTCTGTAACCACCTCCTCTGTCTGGTTCCCAAACGTGTTCCTCATCCCCAAATCCAGCTCCTTAGCCGCCACGCAGTCAGTCTTCTTCCTCCCACCCCAGCCCCTGGCAACCAACAACAGTCTGCTCTCTGTGTCCGTGAATTTCCCTGTTCTGAATGCTTCAGGATGTAAATACAGTCATGCACGGTGTAGACTTCTGTGTCTGACTCCTTTGACTTCCCAGGTGGCTCAGTGGGTGAAGAATCTGCCCGCCAGTGCGGGAAATGTGGGAGCCATGGGTTGGATCCCTGTGTTGGAAGACCCCCTGGAGGAGAAAATGGCAGCCCATTCCAGTATTCTTGCCTGGGAAATCCCATGGGCAGAGGAGCCTGGTGGGCTCTACAGTCCATGGGGTCACAAAGAGTCAGACATGGCTGAGCACACGCATGTATTTTACTTGGCATGTGTTCAGGGTTCATCCACCATGTGTGCTTAGTCACACAGTCAAGTTCATATCCTCGGGAGACGATTTTATGAGCCCAATTCTTGCAAGAACCATACTCCTAGACCAACAAGCCGCCATAATTAGGATGGGGTGAGGTCGCAGGGTGAAGCCCTCATGAACAGGGTTAGTGTCCTTATGAGAGTCCTGGACACCTCGCTTCCCTCTGCTCTGATCTCCACTACGGATGGACACAACGAGAAGCTGGCCATTGCAGCTGAGAAGCGGGTGCACACCAAGACCCAGACATGCTGGCCGCCCGGTCTCAGGCTTCTAGCTCCCAGAACCCCCAGAACATACATTTCTGTCATTTATAAGCCACCCCATCCAAGGTAGTTTGTTACAGCTGCCTGAACTAAGACACTAGAAAACATAAAATGTGTGCAGACAAGAGAAAGATGACCAGGGACTGAGCTCTCTTAAAATTGGGAAGAAGAGGGAACGTCAGCAAAGGACACTGAAAGGACCAACCAATCGGCAGAATGTGCTGTCTTAGGAGTAAAGTGAAGAAAGCATATTGAGGTGGAAAGAATGCACAGGCCAGATGCTGCTGAGAAGTTAAGGAAGAGGACCGCTAGAAACAGACCACTGGACTCAGCGGCAGGGAGATCACGGATGACACTGGCAAGCACTTTCAGTGGAGCGGTGGGGGTCAAAGATTCGAGCACGCTTCAGAGAGGGAGGGCTTCCCTGGTGGCTCAGATGATAAAAAATCTGCCGGCAGTGCAGGAGACTTTGGTTCAGTCGCTGGGTCAGGAAGATCTGCTAGAGAAGAGAGTGGCAACCCCCTCCAGGATTCTTGCCCGGAGAATCCCATGGACAGAGGAGCCTGGAGGGCTACAGTCCTTTGGGTCACGGAGCATCAGACGACTGGGCGACTAACACTTCCACGTCAGAGAGCAGGGAAGAGCGGGAATGAGTGTGCAGGCACCTCTGTTTCGGTTTCCTTTTTTAAATGTGTGTTTAGTTTTATGTTTAGCTGCCTCGAGTGTTCATTGCGGCCTGCAGGATCTGTCACTGTGGCACGTGGGCTCTCTCGTTGCGGAACACAGGCGCTAGAGCTCACGGGCTCAGCAGTTGTGGTGCTCGGGCTTAGCTGCCCCGTGGGATCCTAGTTCCCCGACTGGGGAGCGAACCCATGTGCCCTGCATTGGCAGGGGTTTAATCACTGGACTGCCAGGGAAGTCCCTCACTCAGTTTAGGTGTTTTGTTGGGGTCTCCTAAATGTTATTCTTTTTTTAATTTAAATTAACTTATTTATTTTAATTAGATGCTAATTACTTTACAATATTGTAGTGGTTTTGCCATACATTGACATGAGTCAGCCATGGGTATACATGTGTTCCCCATCCTGAACCCCCCTCCCACCTGCCCCCCAACATCCCATCCCTCAGGGTCATCCCAGTGCACCAGCCCTGAGCACCCTGTCTCATGCATCAAACCTGGACTGGCGATCTGTTTCACATATGGTAATATACATGTTTCAACGCTATTCTCTCAAATCATCCCACCCTCGCTTTCTCCCACAGAGCCCAAAAGTTTGTTCAGTCTGTTCTTTACATCTGTGTCTCTTTTGCTGTCTCGCATATAAGGTCATTGTTACCATCTTTCTAAATTCCATATATATGTGTTAATATACTGTATTGGTGTTTTTCTTTCTGGCTTACTTCACTCTGTATAATAGGCTCTAATTTCATCCACCTCATTAGAACTGATTCAAATGTATTCTTTTTAATGGCTGAGTAATACTCCATTGTGTATATGTACCACAGCTTTCTTATCCATTTGTCTGCTGATGGACATCTAGGTTGCTTCCATGTCCTGGCTATTGCAAACTGTGCTGTGATGAACGTTGGGGTACACGTGTCTCTTTCAATTCTGGTTTCCTCTGTGTATATGCCCAGCAGTGGGATTGCTGTCTGGTATAGGATTTCTATTTCTTGAACAGAATCTGGAAAAGTCTACCAGGCATTTGGCTCTGCTTTGCTCTCAGCTTTACTTTATGGCTGATGTCTTTTCTGGAGAGCTAAGCTGAGATGTGTGATTTGCAGCCTGCTTGAGGGCATTTTCCTATTGCCTTCACCAGAGTGCACCTGAAGGTCCCTGGTCCCAGGTGCCCATTTCCGGCCATGCCCCAGAGGAAGGCTTCTGCTTTGTCCCTGATGGGCTCTCGCCAGCTCAGAGGTCAGCCCGGGGCATCCTGGCCGCTCTTCCTCACATATCCTTTAGGGGGTCCACATCCAGGGGCGGTTTTCACAGGAACCTGTCTTCCCCTCTCTTCAGGCCCTCACCCCAGGACGAGGAGGACAAGGGACTCACCTGGCAGGAGAGGCTGGGCATGAAGAGTGACCAGCCACCATGTGGACCAGGGCCCAGGCCCCGCACGGCTTTTGGACAATATGTGTCTCCCACCCCCCTGCCCTCCCTCCCTGGCCCTCAAGGGGCTGACTTGTATCACCCTGGCCTCTTTGTCTCCTGCTGCCTGCCCCTGATGGTTAAGAAGGTAGAGGAGGGGAGGAGTGAATGTTCGACGCCCCTGAGCCCTGAAAGCATTGTTTGCTGTCTTGTTTCTCCCCGTGCTCAGTGCTCTGGAGAAGGGAACGGCAACCGCCTCCTGTCTTCCTGCCTGGAGAATGCCATGGGCAGAGCAGCCTGGTGGGCTCTAGTCCATGCAGTTGCAAAGAGTCGGACGCAACTGAGCTATTAACTCAGGTAAACACGTCTTCAGTTGTTGAGTAAATGAATGAAGATGGAAGGCTGGCTTGCAGCAGTTAGCTAACTAACCTGTGAGCTCCCAGGGGGAGATGCACGTAGGTGCTGCAGCCAGCTGTCTGCAGACCCCCTGCCCCGTGTTGCTTGTTAGACGCTCTGTTTAGAGGACTTTGTGCTGCACGCCCTGTTAAGTTGCTTCATGTCCGACTCTTTGCGACCGCATGGACTGGAGCCTGCCAGGCTCTACTATCCGTGGGATTCTCCAGGCGTAAGTACTGCAGTGGTTGCCATGCTCTCCTACAGGGAACCTTCCCGACCCAGGGATCAAACCTTGCCAGGCTCCGCTGTCCATGAGATTCTTCAGGCATGAATACTGCAGTGGTTACCATGCCCTCTTACAGGGGACCTTCCCAACCCAGGGATCAAACCTGTGCCTCTTAAGTCTCCTGCATTGGCAGGCAGGTTCTTTACCACTGAGCCACAGGGAGGCTCCTATTCAGTGAAATAGAACATGATTATTTACTCTTATTACCATATTTCTGGAGAAGGAAATGACAACCCATTCCAGAATTCTTGGCTGGACAATCCTATGGACATAGGAGCCTAGTGGGCTACAGTCCATGGGGTCACAAAGAGTTGGACACAACTGAAGCGACTTAGCACACAAGCACCACATTTCAGGGGGAAGTAGTGGGCCTGTTTCAGGAAAGAGTCTGCTTTGACGTCTGCAGTTTTAATTTGCCCCCACAGTCACTGGTGCTCAAGTTCGCAGTGTCCACGTCTCACTGTAGGGAGGTGGTGACATTGTCATCACTCATGCTTCCAGACACGTGAGGGGCTGGATCAGTGCAGCTGAGTGACCAGGGGCTGGAGCGAGGCCTTCCCAGTGTGACCATGGTCTGTGGCTGGTGGCTCAGCTGAGTCTGGGAGAGCCAGCGGCTGCTCCAAGCTTGTTCAAGTCACAGCTGTTTACAACCCAGGAAACAGAAAGGCTAAAGCATCGTGTCTAAGGAAAACCTGAAGGCTGGTGCTTCATTGACCGTGGAGTTGAGAGCTGATCCGGGTGCTGAAGGCTCTGATCCTGGGTTTCCATTGGTGGAACATAATCAAGGTTGAGTCTCATGTTTTCCCCACAGGTTTTCTCCTGTGACACTACCATTTCGTTGTTGTTCGGTCGCTCAGTCGTGTCTGACTCTTTGTGACCCCCTGGACTGTGGCACAACAGGCTTCCCTGTCCTTCACTGTCCCCTGGAGTTTGCTCAGATTCGTGTCCACTCAGTCAATGATGCCATCCAACCATCTCATCCTCTGTCCTCCCTTCTCCTTTTGCCCTCCATCTTTCCCAGCATCAGAGTCTTTTCCAGGGAGTCGGCACTTCACATCGGGTGACCAGAGTATTGGAACTTCAGCTACAGCATCAGTCCTCCCAATGAATATTCAGAGTTGATTTCCTTTAGGATGGATTAGTTCGATCTCCTTGCAGTCCAAAGTACTGTCAAGAGTCTTCTCCAGCTCCACAATTTGAAAACATCAGTTCTTCAGCGCTCAGCCTTCTTTATGGTCCAACTGTCACATCCCTATGTGACTACTGCAAAAACCATAGCTTTGACTACATGGACCTTTGTCAGCAAAGTGATACCTCTGACTTTTAATATGGTTAAAATAAATACTACTTGGGGCATTCTAGGGAGAAAGAAAGAAGGACAAAGCATCATGGAGGCTAAGAGAAGCACATCTCAGCCAGAGGCATCTGCCATCTGGGGGTCCAGACCAGACTATGTGCAGGGGATTATGGATAGAAACCTGATGGGTTTCTAGATGTTCTTAGCACTGAGAGACTGTGTCCTGGGGAATACTCCTAAGTTCCTTTCTGCCCTCTGCCTCAGTGCCCCAAAGATATATTTGCTCCATTTTCAGGGAGAATTTCTAAGTTAAAAAATATGTCTATTTTTAATTGGAGGATAATTGCTTTACAGTGCTATGTTGGTTTCTGCCATACACCCACATGCATGAGCCACAGGTATACACACATTCCCTCCCTCTTGGATCCCCTTCCCACCTCTCACCCCATCCTGCCCCTCTAGGTTGTCACAGAGCACAGGATATGAGGTTCATCTTCAGGGAGAATTTTCTTTCCAAAATGCTTTGCAAAGTATGTTATCTCTGGATAAAGTCATTTGAACTAGAAATCTGTCATCTCAACACGTATCTCTTTGGCAGGAGGGTTGTTTTGGGCTGATTATTATTTTTTTTTTTTGAACTTTGTTTCTTGTTTTTATATTTTTTTGGCAGCAAGTGGGATCACAGTTCTCTGACCAGGGACTGAATTCTCGCCCTCTGTATTAGAAGCTCGGAGCCTTAAGCCCTGGGCTACCAGGGAACTCCTAGGCTGATTAAGAAGAATGAGATTCCTGGGAAAACTGGTCAAACACTTGTAAAAGAATGAAACTAGAGCACTTTCTAATACCATACACAAAAATAAACTCAAAATGGATTAAAGATCTAAATGTAAGACCAGAAACTATAAAACTCCTAGAAGAAAACATAGGCAAAACACTCCCTGACATACATCACAGCAGGATCCTCTATGATCCACCTCCCAGAATATTGGAAATAAAATAAAAAATAAACAAATGGGACCTAAACTTAAAAGCTTCTGCAGAACAAAGGAAACTATAAGCAAGGTGAAAAGACAGCCTTCAGAATGGGAGGAAATAATAGCAAATGAAGCAACAGACAAACAACTAATCTCAAAAATATACAAGCAACTCCTACAGTTCAATTCCAGAAAAATAAATGACCCAATCAAAAAATGGGCCAAAGAACTAAATAGACATTTCTCCAAAGAAGACATACAGATGGCTAACAAACACATGAAAAGATGCTCAACATCACTCATTATCAGAGAAATGCAAATCAAAACCACTATGAGGTACCATCTCACACCAGTCAGAATGGCTGCGATCCAAAAGTCTACAAGTAATAAATGCTGGAGAGGGTGTGGAGAAAAGGGAACCCTCTTACACTGTTGGTGGGAATGCAAACTAGTGCAGCCACTATGGAGAACAGTGTGGAGATTCCTCAAAAAACTGGGAATAGAATTGCTTATTACCCAGCAATCCCAATGCTGGGCATACACACTGAGAAAACCAGAATTGAAAGAGACACGTGTACCCCAATGTTCATCGCAGCACTGTTTATAATAGCCAGGACATGGAAGCAACCTAGATGTCCATCAGCAGATGAATGGATAAGAAAGCTGTGGTACATATACACAATGGAGTATTACTCAGCCATTAAAAAAATACATTTGAATCAGTTCTAATGAGGTGGATGAAACTGGAACCTATTATACAGAGTGAAGTAAGCCAGAAAAAAAAAAAACACCAATACAGTATACTAAGGCATATATATGGAATTTAGAAAGATGGTAACAATAACCCTGTATACGAGACAGCAAAAGAGACACTGATGTATAGAACAGTCTTTTGGACTCTGTGGGAGAGGGAGAGGGTGGGATGATTTGGGAGAATGGCATTGAAATAAGTATGCTATCATATATGAAACGAGTCACCAGTCCAGGTTCTATGCCTGATACCAGATGCCTGGGGCTGGTGCACTGGGACGACCCAGAGGGATGGTATGGGGAGGGAGGAGGGAGGAGGGTTCAGGATGGGGAACACATGTATACCTGTGGCAGATTCATTCTGATACATGGCAAAACCAATCAGATCAGATCAGATCAGTCGCTCAGTCGTGTCCGACTCTTTGCGACCCCATGAACCGCAGCACGCCAGGCCTCCCTGTCCATCACCAGCTCCCGGAGGTCACTCAGACTCGCATCCATCGAGTCAGTGATGCCATCCAGCCATCTCATCCTCTGTCGTCCCCTTCTCCTCCTGCCCTCAATCCCTCCCAGCATCAGAGTCTTCTCCAATGAGTCAACTCTTCGCATGAGGTGGCCAAAATACTGGAGTTTCAGCTTTAGCATCATTCCTTCTAAAGAAATTCCAGGATTGATCTCCTTCAGAATGGACTGGTTGGATCTTCTTGCAGTCCAAGGGACTCTCAAGAGTCTTCTCCAACACCACAGTTCAAAAGCATCAATTCTTCGGCACTCAGCCTTCTTCACAGTCCAGCTCTCACATCCATACATGACCACAGGAAAGACCATAGCCTTGACTAGGCGAACCTTTGTTGGTAAAGTAATGTCTCTGCTTTTGAATATGCTATCTAGGTTGGTCATAACTTTCCTTCCAAGGAGCAAGCGTCTTTTAATTTCATGGCTGCAGTCACCATCTGCAGTGATTTTGGAGCCCAGAAAAACAAAGTCTGACACTGTTTCCACTGTTTCCCCATCTATTTCCCATGCAGTGATGGGACCAGATGCCATGATCTTCGTTTTCTGAATGTTGAGCTTTAAGCCAACCTTTTCACTCTCCACTTTCACTTTCATCAAGAGGCTTTTTAGCCCCTCTTCACTTTCTGCCATAAGAGTGGTGTCATCTGCATATCTGAGGTTATTGATATTTCTCCCGGCAATCTTGATTCCAACTTGTGTTTCTTCCAGTCCAGCATTTCTCATGATGTACTCTGCATATAAGTTAAATAAACATGGTGACAATATGCAGCCTTGACGTACTCCTTTTCCTATTTGGAACCAGTCTGTTGTTCCATGACCAGTTCTAACTGTCGCTTCCTGACCTGCATACAGATTTCTTAAGAGGCAGATCAGGTGGTCTGGTATTCCCATCTCTTTCAGAATTTTCCATAGTTTATTGTGATCCACACAGTCAAAGGCTTTGGCATAGTCAATAAAGCAGAAATAGATGTTTTTCTGGAACTCTCTTGCTTTTTCCATGATCCAGCGGATGTTGGCAATTTGATCTCTGGTTCCTCTGCCTTTTCTAAAACCAGCTTGAACATCAGGAAGTTCATGGTTCACATATTGCTGAAGCCTGGCTTGGAGAATTTTGAGCATTACTTTACTAGCGTGTGAGATGAGTGCAATTGTTCGGTAGTTTGAGCACTCCTTGGCATTGCCTTTCTTTGGGATTGGGATGAAAACTGACCTTTTCCAGTCCTGTGGCCACTGCTGAGTTTTCCAAATTTGCTGGCATATTGAGTGCAGCAAAACCAATACAATATTGTAAAGTTAAATAAAATAAAAATAAAATTAAAAAAAGAAGAATGAGATTTAGGACTTCATTCTTTTGACCTCTCCCTTAGCCTAAGGAGATCAAACCAGTCCATCCTAAAGGAAATCAGTCCTGAATATCCACTGGAAGGACTGATGCTGATGCTGAAACTCTAATACTTTGGCCACCTTGATACAAAGCACCGACTCATTGGAAAAGACTCTGATGCCGGGAAAGATTGAAGGCAGGAGGAGAAGGGGACGACAGAGGACGGATAGCATCATCAACCCTGTGGACATGAATCTGAGCAAACTCTGGGAGATAGTGGAGGACAGGGAAGCCTAGTGTGCTGCAGTCCATGACGTTGCAAACAATCAGACATTTCTTAGCGATGAAAAACAAGAAGAATCAGGTGCCTAAAGAATCTAGATAAAGAGCTTGTTCTGAGAACAGAGCTGCCTCCAGAGATATCTGAGAAGAATATGGGCTGGGTGTGATGGGGGAGACCAGAGTCTACTCCGTGTCCCTCGACTCTGCAGGGTCCAGCAAACATTTGTTTATTTTCCATCTTCACATGGATTGTCTTTCTCCCCTTCCATATTCCAAACCACTACCCACAAGGTCCTCTTTTGTCTTTAGCTGAAGATGGTATTTAAGGTCAGGACTTTGGGCATTTTGGCCATTTTCCCGGGTCTCCCCCATGCATACATGTCAGTAAACTTTTATTTGCTTTTCTCCTATTAATCTGTCTCATGTCAGTTTAATTCTTAGGCCAGCCAGAAGAACCTAGAAGGGTGGAGGACACGCTCTTCCTCCCTGACACAAAGCAGCAACTATTTTCAGTGTGTGTGCTGACATGGGTTTTCCAGTCCTGCTGATCGGAGGGCCATGTCGAAGCTTTCAGGAGAGTCGTCGGATCTCTATCAATACTCTTAAGACTTTACAGCATTTGATCTAGTAGCCCCATATCTCAGATTCTGTGAAATAATCAGAAACAGGATAGAATGAATACGCAACAAGGTCCTACTGTTTAGTGCAGGGAACTATTTTCAATATCCTGTGATAAACCATAATGGAAAAGAATACACACACACACACGCGTGCACACACACACGTGTATAACTGAATCATCTGCTGTGGCAGCAGAAATTAACTCAACATTGTAAATTAACTATACTTCAATAAGATAAAAAGGCACAAGGAGGGCTTCCCTGGTGGCTCCGTGGCAAAGACTCTACCTGCCAATGCAGAAGGTCCCACATGCCATAGAGCAGCTAACCCTCTGTGCCACAACTATTGAGCCTGTGCTCTAGAGCCCAGGAGTTGCAACAAAAGAAGTCACCGCGGTGAGAAGCCTGCACACTGCAACTAGAGAGAAGCCCGAGCAGCAACCAAGACCCAGCACAGCCAAAAAAAGGACAAGAAATTATAACAAATATATTAATTTCTGCAGTCTTTCAGTTCAGTTCAGTTGCTCTTTGAAACAACTCAAAAGACCAACAATGAAATATTGTTCAGTAATCATTGTGGTCCCATCACTTCATGGGAAATAGATGGGGAAACAGTGTCAGATTTTTTAAGTGAAAAAGTTGGCTTAAAGCTCAATATTCAGAAAATGAAGATCACTTCATGGGAAATAGATGGGGAAACAGTGGAAACAGTGTCAGACTTTATTTTGGGGGGCTCCAAAATCACTGCAGATGGTGACTGCAGCCATGAAATTAAAAGATGTTTACTCCTTGGAAGGAAAGTTATGACCAACCTAGATAGCATATTCAAAAGCAGAGACATTACTTTGCCAACAAAGGTCCGTCTAGTCAAGGCTATGGTCTTTCCTGTGGCCATGTATGGATGTAAGAGTTGGACTGTGAAGAAAGCTGAGGGCCGAAGAATTAATGCTTTTGAACCGTGGTGTTGGAGAAGACTCTTGAGAGTCCCTTGGACTGCAAGGAGATCCAACCCATCCAATCTAAAGGAGATCAGTCCTGGGTGTTCTTTGGAAGGAATGATGCTAAAGCTGAAACTCCAGTACTTTGGCCACCTCATGCAAAGAGTTGACTCATTGGAAAAGACTCTGATGCTGGGAGGGATTGGGGGGTAGGAGGAGAAGGAGACGACAGAGGATGAGATAGCTGGATGGCATCACTGACTCGATGGATGTGAGTCTCAGTGATGTCCAGGAGTTGGTGATGGACAGGGAGGCCTGGCGTGCTGCGATTCATGGGGTCCCAGAGTCGGACACGACTGAGCGACTGAACTGAAGATGAGAGGTGTTTTTTTTTTTTTTTTAATTGGAGTGTAGTTGCTTTACAACGTTGCGTTTGTTTCTGCTGTGCAGCAAAGTGAATCAGCCACATACATACATATATCCTCTCTTCCTTGAATTTCCTTCCCATTTAGATCACCACAGTGTATGTATTTTCCTATGCTATACAGTCGGTTCTTATTAGTTATCTGCTTTATACATAGTGAGATGGATAGATAGCATGACTGACTCAAGGGACATGAGTTTGGGTAAACTCCAGGGGATACTGAGGGACAGGGAAGCCTGGCACGCCACAGTCCACGCAGTCACGAAGAGTCTGAGAAGACTCGCAACTAACAACACAGTGTATATTTCAAAATGTCCACTTGGTGGCGCTGTGAGCTTAGCTGGAAGTGCGACTGGTTTATCTGCAAGTTCCTCCAGAGCTGTTTCAGTGACTCTTATAAATTGCTGCCCCAGAACACTGCCTAGCTCCTTCAAACACAGATTCTACTAAACAACTTGCAACAGGAAGATGAGTAAGCTCTGGACATTAAATGCACAGGATAAGGATTATAGTCAACAATACTGTATTCTATACTTCAAAGTTGTAAGACAGATCTTAAATGTGCTCATCACAGAGATGATAATTACGTGATGTGATAGAAGCCTTATGGAACACTATGGTGGTCGTTGTGCTGCTATATTTAAGTGTATCAAATCACCATGCTGTACTCTGTAAACTGACACAATATTACATGTCAGCTATATCTCAATAAAAACAAAATCCAAGATCCCAAAACGATGTTTGCCTGTTGCAATAATCACTTCATGCCAAATAGATGAGGAAACAATGGAAACAGTGGCTGACTTTATTTTCTAAGGCTCCAAAATCACTTCGAATGGTGACTGCAGCCATAAAATTAAAAGAACTTGCTCCTTGGAAGAAAAGCTATGGCAAACTTAGATAGCATATTGAAAAGCAGAGACATTACCTTTCCAGCAAAGGTCCTTATAGTCAAATCTATGGTTTTTCCAGTAGTAATGTGCAGATGTGAGAGTTAGACCATAAAGAAGGCTGAGCACCGAAGAAATGATGCTTTTGAACTGAGGTACTGGAGAAGACTCTTGAGAGTCCTTTGGACAGCAAGGAGATCCAACCAGTCCATCCTAAAGGAAATCAGTCCTGAATATTCATTGGAAGGACTGATGCTGAAGCTGAAACTCCAATACTTTGGCCACCTGATGCGAAGAGCTGACTCACTGGAAAAGACCCTGATGTTGAGAAAGATTGAAGGCAGGAGGAGAAGGGGATGACAGAGGATGAGATAGTTGGATGGCATCACCGATTCAACAGACATGAGTCTGAGCAAACTCCCGGAGATGGTGGTGGACAGGGAAGCCTGGGCGTGCTGCAAAGAGTTGGACATGACTTAGTGACTGAACAACAACATTCCCTGTTGCACCCAGGCACTGTGAGCTCTGTGGAGGCACTGAACATAGAGACAGCAAACATCAAGACCCCAGACACCTTGCTCTGGTCCCGTTCTTCCTCTGACTTGAGTCATCAGAAGGATCGTCTAACGAGTGTGTTAAAAATGCTTTCCTGGAACTCTCCTCCGTTCTGAACCATAGTTGTGGGTGTAGCCACTTACTAGTTGTCTGCTGCTGCGTAACGAACATTGGATTAAAAAACCATTATTTCTTGTCCTCCTCAGTTTCTGTTTTTGGGGTGGCTAATTTGGGGATCCTGGCTCAAGGTCTCCCTGAAGTTGCTGTCAGACGTCGTCTGGGGCTACACTCATCTGGAGGCTTGGTCGGGGCTGGTGTGTCTACCTCCGAGGGTGCCGGTAATTGGTTCCAGGAAGAATGCAGGACCAGGAGGGTGTGCTGGGCTGATGTAGGTATATTCAGCCACAGGTGCTGTCTGGGAATGGCAGTTTTACAGGCTAATTATTTCATCGAGTACATCTCAGCTGGAGTCCTCTAGCCACTGCCTCCAACCAGCAACCCTTAATATAGCTTCTCTTCCAGCAGGTGTAACCCTTGGCCACTAGGCTGCCATGAAAGTGAAAGGAAAGTAAAGGGGTTAGTCTCCCAGTCGTGTCCGACTCTCTGCGATCCCATGGACTGTAGCCCACCAGGCTCCTCTGTCCGTGGGATTCTCCAGGCAAGAATACTGGAGTGGGTTGCCATGCTCTCCTCCAGGTGATCTTCCCAACCCAGGGATCGAACGTGGGTCTCCTGCGTTGCAGGCAGATTCTTTACCATCTGAGCCGCCAGGGAAGAAACTGCCATAGTTATTGCCTTTTGATGCCATGGTACCTCTCTGTGTTGGGCTCCTTTGTTCCGCCAGGCCACTTCTCCTGGGCAGCGTCCTTCCCAAGAGGCCTTGACATTGGCTTCTTCCCACACGGCCACCTCTGGCTTGCCCCACGAGTCTGAGTCTTGGTTCCTCTCTCTAACACAGAAGGGAAGGGATGAGCCTCAGCCCTTCCATAGCTCATCTCTCCCTCTCCAGCCTCTGCTCTGTTACAAGCTGGAGGTAGGTGTGCAAGGACCCTGGCAGTGACTTCACAGGCTCTCGAGGGGCCTCACGCCAACGCAGGCACCGGGTGGCTATCGTGATCTCACCTGTGGGCATCAACAGAAAAACCGACTCACCAGGTCCCTTTCAACCTCCTGTTCCATCTCTCCGTATTCCAGTGCTGAGGCTTCCCTAATTACTAGACTCCGGTTCCTATCTGCTTATTGACCCTTTCCACTGCGGTGTCCAGAGGGAACTTGACGTGTTATGTCAGAGCTCAGCATCTTTGCTCAGGCTGCTGAGATGCCAGCCTGCTGAGGGCTTACAAATGACAAAAGTTTATTTCCTATAGCCTGAGACTGGAAGAAAGTCGGATCAGGGTGCCAGCAGGACTGAGGAGGAGGGCCCTCTTCTGGGTCCCAGACTACTCGGTGTGTTTTCACATGGCAGGAGGGGCTAGGGAGCTCCGTGGGGCCTTGTATAAGGGCACCAATCCCTGTCACAAGGGCTCTGCCCTTATGGAAGCAGTGACGGACTTCATTTTCTTGGGCTCCAAAATTACTGTGGCTGGTGACTGCAGCCATGGAATTAAAATAAGCTTTCTCCTTGGAAGGAAATCCGTAACAAATCTAGACAGCATTTTAAAAAGCAGAGCCATCACTTGGCCAACAAAGGTCCATCTGGTCAAAGCTATGGTTTTTCCTGAGGTCATGTATAGGTGTGAGAGATGGACCATAAAGAAGGCTGAGTGCCAAAGAACTGATGCTTTTGAACTTGTGGTGGTGGAGAAAACTCTTGAGAGTCCCTTGGACTGCAAGGAGATCCAACCAGTCAACCCTAAAGGAAATCAGTCCTGAATATTTATTGGAAGGACTGATGCTGAAGCTAAAGCTCCAATACTTGAGCCACCTGATGTGAAGAGCCAATTAATTGGAAAAGACTCTGATCCTGGGAAAGATTGAAGGCAGGAGGAGAAGTGGACGACAGAGGCTGAGATGGTTGGATGGTATCATTGACTCAACAGACATGAGTTTGGGAAAACTCAGGGGGTTAGTGGAGGACAAGGGAGCTTGCTGCAGTCTGTGGGGTCACAAAGAGTCAACATGACTGAGCAACTGAACCACGAGAACTATCCCATTCGTGAAGTCTCCACTCTTATGATCTAACCACCTCCCAAAGGCCCCACCTCCTAATTCTATCCTATCAGACATTAGGATTTCAGCATAGGAATTTGCAGGGGAGGGTGTGTGTACACAATCAATGAGACCATAGCAATCCACGAGGGGCAAGTCTTTTCTGCCTTGGATGGTAGCGTTCAGGTTGGAACCGTGGGTCACGCAGAGTCACGGGCCACTGTGACTGTTATCTCAGCAAACTCTGCCCACCTTAGCTCCTGCAGAGACCCCTTGACCGCCCCCTTCCTCTACCTCTGCCCTCAGTCCCCCTGGCATTGCCCCAGCCCAGTCTGTCAGCAGTCTGTTTTCCCCCTCAATGAGGGCAGTGTGATCTAGCCCTGGGGTAGCCATTCACTTCAGGAAACTCTGTGTGATGAAACCGCAGCTCTTTGGCCGAAGACTGAGCTGTGTTAAGGGCCCGCGCTCTGTGCCTATGATTTCCTGGGCCAACATCGGATGCCTCGCGTGCTCAGCCTTGCATCCTGGTGTTGCTCAGTTGCCAGGTCGTGTATGACTCATTGCGACTCCACGGTCTGCAGTGCACCAGGCTTCCCTGTCCCTCACCGTCTCCTGTAGTTTGCCCAAGTTCATGTCCATTGCATCAGTGATGCCTCTGTCACTCTCTTCTCTTTCTGCCTTCAGTCTTTCCCAGCATGAAGGTCTTTTCCGATGAGTCAGCTGTTTGCGTCAGGTGGCCAAAGTATTGGGGCTTCAGGTTCGGTATCAGTTCTTCCAATGGATATTCAGGGTGGATTTCCTTTAGGATGGACTGGTTTGATCTCCTTGTTGTTCAAAGGACTCTCAAGAGTCTTCTCTGGCATTAAGTTCTAAAGCATCAATTCTTTGAGTCCTGCCTGCCCTCATTTATTCCAGCCATTCCTGGGCCACCAGCTCTGGGCAGGTGCAAGTTGCCCACGCTTCCTCAGTTGTCCCGCTAATTTTGCTCTCTGCCTCTGGGCTTGCCTGACTTTGGGGCTCAGGATGCATGCAGAGATGTGCTGGGTGCTTGCAGGCGCACAGGCCTGGGAGAGTGATGGAGTCAATACTCTAAGGGACAGTCTTGACAGTTGAGACATAAGAGCTGCTGGATAAATGTCCCCTGTTTCAGTCCTCCAGGCAGTCAATATGAGTCACATTCCTTGTGGCTCCTTAGAGAGGCCCTGTGGACTCAAACCTCAATTGTCCACAAGATCCCACTTGATCAAGTGCCTTCTATGGGCTTTCTTCCTTGCGCCTCTTCACTCCTCCCAAGCCCCCAGCCCTGTTCCCTAGGACCACTTCCCCAGATGAATCAATGCCTACAATTCTTTATCTTAGGTTTGCTTTTTTGAAGGAACTCAAAATCCCTCATGGCTCAGATGGTAAAGGACCCAGCTGCAGTGCAGGAGACGCGGGTTCAGTCCCTGGGTCGGGAAGGTCCCTGGAGAAGGGAATGGGAACCCACTCCAGTTTTCTTGCCTGGAGAATCCCATGGGCAGAGGAGCCTGCTGGGCTACAGTCCACGGTGTTGCAAAGAGTCGGACACGACTGAGCTGAGGATGCAAAACCACCCTGAACTCTACCACTGCCCTTGCCAAAAGAAAAAATATCATGATTATTTATATTTCTTTCTCTTCCACTTAACTATAGGTCTTTAAAGGCTGCTTTATTTGTCATCCGTGTAGTTCATAAAAAATTTCTTATTAAATGAATGGTTTAGAAGCAGATCCTCTGGAGAAGGAAATGGCAACCCCCTCCAGTATTGTTGCCTGGAGAATCCCATGGACTGCAGCCTGTCAGCCTCCTCTGTCCATGGGGTCGAAAGAGTTGGACATGACCGAGTGACTAAACCTTAGAGGCAGAAAGAATGAATTTACACAGAGGGCTTCCCAGGTGGCGCTAGTGGTAAGGAAGCTGCCTGCCAGTGCAGGAGATGTAAGAGCCATGGGTTTAATCCCTGGGTCAGAAAGATCCGCTGGAGGAGGGCATGGCAACCCACTCCAGTATCTCACCTGGGAAATTCCAAGGACAGAGGAGCCTGGTGGGCTACAGTCCCTGGGGTCCCAAAGAGTCGGACACAAGTGAGTGACTTGGCACACAGCACAGAGCCTCTGAAGCTCACTGGGGTGTGTAACCTATGAGACGTTTTCACGCTTTATGGCATTTAACCCTACAACAGCTCCAGGAGGTGGGTGCTATTATTGTGCCCATTTTACAGATGAGGAACAAGCTCAGAGAGGTTAGCTGACTTGTCCAGAGTCACACAGCTGAGGAGAAAAGGAAGACTGGAGTTTGAACTCTGGTCTGATCCCAGGGTTGGTCTCTGATCAAGGCTGTTATTGGGGAACTGTGAAGGCTGGTGGGGGCGGACACCGAGAGGAGGCTGTCTTGGCAGGGGCTGGATCCCGAAGGCTCTTTGTTTAGTGAGTTTTATCTTGCAGGCATTGCTCTGAAAATGTTGTTTCCACTGTGAGCCCTTCCGTTTCGAAAATCCAAGCGACGGGAAGAATGTCCACAGCGGGGCAGGCGTCAGCAACAAATGAGAAGATCGGCGTAGGAAAACCAGCCCGTGAAACTGGTTCGATTTTCTTTTTCTCCCGGGGCCTCCGCTCAGCTTTCTGAGTAGGCCTAAGATCGATATGTAACCTCGGGCGCTGGAGACTCGCTGCTGTTCATTCCAACTCCTCTCTCCCTCCCTGCCTTCCTTCCTCCTCTCCTCTCCCCCTTCGTCCTCTGGATTCCTCTTGCGAACTGTGTTCACTGAAGTGGAAAGTCAGGTTAGAAAAACAAGGACAGTGAATGCCCCACATACGAATGCGTTTCCTTCTGAGAGCTCATTTATAAAAATCCAACAGAGTTAGCCTAGGAACCCAACTAACACAATCGGCTATATAGTACTGTACTGTAATGGGGTTATAACACTTTTTATACAAATGATACATAAAGAACAAACACACAAAAATAAAGAAAACACTTTTAATCTTACAGCAGAATACCTTGAAAGGTTCGGTAGTGCGGTACAGCAGCTGGTACCCAGGGGCTGGCGTCGAGTGACCAGGCAAGAAGGGTTACTGCCTGGAGGAGGGAGAGGAGGTGGGAGATGGTAGGGATGAAGGGTCGTCAGCAATAGGAGACGGAGGGCAAGCTGTGATTTCACTCACGGCTGTCATTATGGAAAGCACGTCCGTATCTTTGAAAGCTCATGACTTGAAAGTTCTTATGCAGTGGACTTACTGTAGATCCTTCCTAAACATGACGGAGCTTGCAACGTTTTAAAAGCACAATCCTCCTGCGGACAGATGACAACACACGCTCGAAAGACAACTGTTTAGACCGAAAAGGACTCGTCCCCTATCGATACGTCACAAATCTCTGTAAAGGCCTCATCACCTCTAGGATGACACCTCTAGGAGACAGTTTCATTGTTGTTGTTTAGTCGCCAAGTTGTATCTGACTCTCTGTGACCCCACGGACTGCAGCACACCAGGCTTCTCTCTCCTTCACTATCTCTGGAGTTTGCTCAAACTCATATCCATTGAGTCGGTGATGCCATCCAACCATCTCATCTTCCGTCGTCCCCTTCTCCTCCTGCCTTCAATCTTTCCGAGCATCAGGGGCTTTCCCAATGAGTCAGTTCTTCACATCAGACAGAAAGTATTGGAGCTTCAGCTTTAGCATCAGTCCTTCCAATGAATATGCAGGACTGATTTCCTTTAGGATTAACTGGTTGGATCTCCTTGCAGTCCAAGGGACTCTCAAGAGTCTTCTCCAACACCACAGTTCAAAAGCATCAATTCTTCGGCCCTCAGCCTTCTTTATGGGTCCAGCTCTCACATCTGCACATGACTACTGGAAAAACCATAGCTTTGACAACACGGACCTTTGCTGGTAGAGTAATGTCTCTGCTTTTTTCACACTGGCTGACATTTTATCTCTGGTCCCTCTTCCTCTCTATTAGGGGAAAGAGTGATTTCTACATCCAGGTCTCAAGGGGACAGATTGTGAATAGAACATGTATCAGGACAGTGTTAGAGGCTGGTCCAGTTGGAGGGACCCAAGAGAATAAACTCTTTGCAAATATCTCAGGGGAACTTTTGTACATCTTCCTTGTATATCATCTCAGTTAATCCCCACCATATACTCTGAGACCCAGAGAGGTCATGCAGTGGACTTAATGGACCAGCTGGGATTTTAGTAATGTCTATGTTCGCTGAAGGACAGATCTCAAATTTGTTGTCATGGACAAACATGCCTGGTTACTCTATTTTACAGATAGGGTGGTCTTGGTGCCAGACTCCCCAGGTGGCTCAATGGTAAAGAACCCACTTGCCAATGCAGGAGCTATAATAGAGCTGGGTTTGACCTCTGGATTGGGAAAACCAGGGCTGAAACGGTGTCTCCTGCATTGCAAGGCGAACTCTCAGCCACAGGACCACCAGGGCAGCCCTACAGAAGTCGTCTTCACAAGGTAACTGTGTGTTCCTGTCACTCAGTTGCTCAGTCGTGTCTGATTCTTTGCCACCCTGCGGACAGCAGCATGCCAGGCTCCCCTCTCCATCACCAGCTCCTGGAATTTGCTCAAATTCATGTCCATTGAATCGGTGATGCCACCCAACCATCTCATCCTCTGTCACCCGCTTTTCCTCCTTCCCTGAATCTTTCCCAGTATCAGGGTCTTTCCCAATGAATCAGCTCTTCACATCAGGTGACCAAAGTATTGGAGCTTCAGCTTTAGCATCAGTCCTTCCAATGAATATTCAGGGTTGATTTCCTTGAGGACTGACTGGTTTGATCTCCTTGCAGTCCAAGGGACTTTTCAGGAGTCTTCTCCCGCACCACAATTGGAATGCATCAATTCTTTAGCACTCAGCCTTCTTTATGGCTCAACTCTTACATCCATACGTGACTACTGGAAAAACCACAGCGTTAACTCTACGGATAGGCAACTGCAGTAGCCCCACAAAGACTTAATCTAACCTGCAATCTTAATAAGAAAGACTAAAGACCAGCTCACCCTTCAAGCCACTTGAAATGCTAGCAATTAACAGCCGGATACCATGCATAATTAGACCAGTGAGCAGCTCTTTTTAAAATTCAGTGTTTACACTGGATGTCAATCTTTCCTTTGGCCAGGGAACTCTGCTGTACATTGTTAAGTGAAAGCAAGCAGCCAGGTTAAATTCTAATTAAATGTTACCATTGTTATTTGAAAAATAACAGCTTAGTGTTGGTGTCAAATTTACTTTTATCAGCGATGGAATTAGAGCATTTTGTCATTTTAGGGTTGTCTAACGCATGTGAATAACACTGCCTAAGAAGCCTTCCTTGACTTTAGTTCAGGTTGAAACAAAGAAAAAATATGGTGAGGATGTAAATGAGAGTACAAGAAGAGGATTATGTTGTACCTGGTTCTCTTTGAGCCGCCGCTGCTGATGCTTTGCAAGCAGGTTGGATGGTTTCCTGGGCTGTGAATTCCAAACGCAGCTCACGCTCCTGGTTGGCAGTTCCGTGGACAAGCAGGTCTCCTTCCTGTGTGATTTCCCTGAACTGGCTGTCTGAGTAGGGAAATGAGAAACCTTTCCCCAGGGACACAGGTATAAAATGTGAAAGAGAACTTTGAGTTTAAAGACAATGCGTACTTGTCAAGGGAACAAACCCATCAAGACTCGTCTTGGGATGGGAAGTTAATACGAGGCAGAGTTGCGCGTCTATGGAACTGTCACGGAGGTGACATGATACAGCACTGGGAATCAGAGATTTGTTACTGGTTACTGGTCAGCCCTCCTGTCCTGGAGCTCCGTGGTGCCCTGGTGATGAAAGATGGATCTTGCCTTCGAGGATCTTAGATTCCAGAGCAGCAGGGAAGACCTACGGTGGAACATGACTCTGAAGTGGACAGAAGCTTCCAGTTCCCAAGTTTTCCCATTTCTATCTATGTGAATTTGGACTCGTTACTGCAGCCCTTGATTCCTAGGCTCCTCATCTGTGAAACTGGGGCACTGATGCCTGCTGAGGAGAAAAGTGGAAATGGTGACAGATTTTATTTTCTTGGGGTTCAAAATCACTGTGGACAGTGACTGCAGCCATGAAATTAAAAGATGCTTGCTCCTTGGAAGAAAAGCTTTGACAAAACTAGACAGTGTATTAAAAAGCAGAGACATCATTTTGCTTACAAAGGTCCACATAGTCAAAGCTATGGTTTTTCCAGTAGTCATGTATGGATGTGAGAGTAGGACCATAAAGAAGGCTGAGTGTGAAAGAACGATGCTTTCAAATTGTGGTGCTGGAGAAGACTCTTGAGAGTCCCTTGGACTGCAAGGAGATCAAACCAGTCAGTCCTAAAGAAATCAGTCCTGAATATTCATTGGAAGGGCTGATGCTGAAGCTGAAACTCCAGTACTTTGGCCACCTGATGTGAAGAATTGACTCACTGGAAAAGACCCTGATGCTGGGAAGGATTGAAGGCAAAAGGAGAAGAGGGTGCAGAGGATGAGATGGTTAGATAGTATCACCAACGCTATGGACATGTGTTTGAGCAAACTCCATGAGATAGTGAAGGACCTTGGTGGAAAAGAATTGGACATGACTTAGCGACTGAACGACAGGGTGGTGCCTACCTCGCAGGTCCTTTTTAGGGTGAAGTGCTGAAGTATATCATTAGTTCCTGCACACACATAGCCAGACCTCAGGAACATGCTACTTCCCTTTCTCTGAATGCCTCCCTTCTTAGGATAAAGAATGACTTTGATTGGACAAGTAAGAAGAGGGCTGCATCAAGACAAAGAAACAGGCCATACCCTTCCTGGTCATTGATAAAGAATGAGAAGTCTACTTCATCACGGGACTTCTATCTCTTCTCAGCGGAGCTAACATTTAAACACACCGCATTCCATTTTGGGGAATGAGCTCAGAACATGTGAAAGCAAGTAGGCTTCATCACCCAGCGGGAAAACGGGTCACAGAGCTGGGGCTCGCTGTAAGACCTTCCACTCCCCTGCTCCCCATTTCAGATACTCCCCTTCTGAACAGCAGATTAATTTCTAGTTCTTTTTTACAAGTGAGTTCTAGCCCTTTGTAATACCAGCTTTATATGTAGGAATTGGAAGTCAACCTTAGAAAGGGGCAAAAAGAACAAGAACTGGCCACCTCAAGCAGTCTATGTTTTCGGTCGCATTCCTACTTTTCGGCCCCCCGCCCAGGAAAGTTCAAGCTCTGTAGGTGTAGCAGAAACCATCAGTGAAAGTGAGTCTCAGAGCTCCGTGACCTCCTGCATTTGTCTTGTTTATTTTTTCCCCTCCACACATCTTACCTCTATCCCAGTTTGCCTGGTGATGCATTTAAAAGATGCTTTTTAAATATTTCATTTCAGGGACTTCCCTGGTGGTTCTGTGGTTAGGAATCCAAGTTTCCACTGCCAGGGCCCAGGACTCAGTCTCAGGTCAGAGAACTAAGGTCCCGCAAGCCGCGTGGTGAGGCCCAAACAATAAATGAGAGAAAATGGGTATCATGTTATTAAAAAAAAGATACTGTTTCATATTTTAGGGATTCTTCATTGGAAATGTAATTCAAAGTACCTGGTCTGCCACCCTGCCAGAAATACAAGGTGAAGTAAGTCAGGAAGAGAGGAACAATATAGTGTATTAATGCCCTTATGTGGGATCGAGAGAAATGGTACCGATGAACCTATTTCCAGGGCAGGAAAAGAGATGTTGATGTGGAGAGCAGACACGGGGCACAGGGGTGAGGGACGGGAGGGATGGGTGGGGAGGGCAGCACCGACGTATGCACCACCATGGGCAAAACAAGGAGCTGCTGGGCAGCTGCCGTGTAACACGGGGAGCTCAGCAGCACCGACATATGCACCACCATGGGCAAAACAAGGAGCTGCTGGGCAGCTGCCATGTAACACGGGGAGCTCAGCTCGGAGCCCTGTGAGGACCGAGAGGGCCGGGAGGGCAGTGGGTGGGAGGCAGACTCAAGAGGAAGGGGATGCATATATACCTATAGCTGATTCACGTTCTTGTACAGCAGAAGCTAACACCACACTGCAAAGCAATGCTGCTCCAATCACTGGGAATAGAACTGCCTTACGATCCAGCAATCCCACTGCTGGGCATCCACACTGAGAAATCCAGAATTGAAAGAGACACGTGTACCCCAATGTTCATAGCAGCACTGTTTACA
Organism: Tragelaphus eurycerus; assembly: GCA_935064755.1. Classification (NCBI taxonomy): domain Eukaryota; kingdom Metazoa; phylum Chordata; class Mammalia; order Artiodactyla; family Bovidae; genus Tragelaphus; species Tragelaphus eurycerus. The sequence goes on from CAKXYN010000033.1 coordinate 5,040,198, forward strand.
ATAGCCAGGACGTGGAAGCAACCTAGATGTCCATCCACAGATGAATGGATAAGCAAGATGTGGTACATATACACAATGGAGTATTACTCAGCCATTAAAAAGAATACATTTGAATCAGTTCTAAGGAGGTGGATGGAACTGGAGCCTATTATACAGAGTGAAGTAAGCCAGAAACAAAAACACAAATACAGTATACTGACACATATATAAGCAATTTAGGAAGATGGTAAAAATAACCCTATTTACGAGACAGCAAAAGAGACACTGATGTATAGAACAGACTTTTGGACTCTGGGACCGGGAGAGGGTGGGATGATTGAGGAGAACAGCATTGAAATATGTATAATATCATATCTGAAATGAGTTAGTCCAGGTATGATGCCCTATAACAGATGCCTGGGATTGGAGCACTGGGATGACCTGGAGGGAGGGTGTGGGGAGGGGGGAGGGAGGAGGGTTCAGGATGGGGAACACGTGTATACTGGTGGCGGATCCATCCCAATGTATAGTAAAAGCAATACAATATTGTAAAGTTAAGTAAAAAAAATAAATTAAAAAAAAATATAGGTACATAAATGTCTTCAACCCAAAAATTAATATAAATAATAAATTTAAAAGTCACTCAGCAGTGTTCGACCCTTTGCGACTGCGTGGGCTGTAGCCTGCCAGGCTCCTCTGTCCACGGAATTCTCCAGACAAGAATGCTGGGTGGGTTATCATTCTTCCGGACCCAGGGATCGAACCTGGGTCTCCCGCGTTGCAGGCAGATTCTTTACCATCTGAGCACAGGTACAAAACTGACAAATTTGGTGGATGTCCACAGAACAATAATAAATTGTATTCCACTGGAATAAAAAAAGGTCCAGTCACTGTATCATCCAGAAAAAGGCGGTTATCTCCCCAAGAAGAGTTTTGTTCCAGCTTTTGAAATAGTTTCCCTTGCTGCCACATCTAGTCTCTTCTGTTGATCTGGCCACTTGTTTATTCATCAGATGTCTGCCGAGAGCCTCTTGTGTGCCAGGCACTGCTTCAGATGCTGGGATCCTAAGTTTGTGTGTAATGGCTGAGGAAAATATGTATAAAATCAAATGTAGGAAGGCCTAAACAGAAGGCTTATCTCTTATAAGGGAGGGTTTGTTCTCAAAAAGCCCCCAAATATGATAATATCTTAATTTACACCTTGTCTTTGGGTTGCAAGTTTTTCCAGTAATTTCCAGTATTTTAAGATGTTTGTAAATTTGTTTTTGCTTTGCGGCTTCCATACCTGAATCCACCGTTGCTTGTGTTACGCTCATGAGTATGTGTTTGAAGCTCAAGATTTGCTGCTGTAGAGGCACATACAAGGATTTCCACCTCCATCTCAGCTTGTAATATTTACACATCTACCAGAGTATTAGCATTTTATTTTTTTCAGATTTTTATTCATTTTAGGAGCTAAAGTTCCAATTTTCTACAAATTTGCCAAACAACATAATAGTTGATCTTGTTGTTGTTGTTTTTTTAAAATAAACTGCTTAACTTTGTGATGGACACTTTGTCTGGGGTTGTATGATTTAATTCTCTGAACCTCAGCTTACTTGGCTGTAGAACGGGAACAATCATGACAAAATCCCCCCAAAGGCTGTGAAAAGGGTAAAATAACTTATGATTTGTAAAGAGCAGGTAGTGGGAAATTTCAAACATCACAGTGGCTCAAAAAATATCTGAGTCCCTATTTTCTGCAGTTAGGTATATTGTGAATATTTAATGACTATTTGTTGAAGATGTCATGATATTAATTATCCAAATGGGGTATAACATGAAAATCAAATTACTGAAGTTGGAAAGAGGGCTGAAACCGTTCAGACCTAACTCTTTCTTCCTTTCCTGGTCATGAAACTCTTCAAGGACAGATGTCCTGCAGTGGCCAATTCTTTGCCTAATTTCTTTGTTTCTAACTAAATGACCCGTCAGAACATCCGTGTGTTCGTGTTTAGTAGCTCAGTCGTGTCCGACTTTTTGCGACCCCATGGGCTATAGGCCGCCAGGCTCCTCTGTCCATCCAGGTGAGAATACCAGAGTGGGTTGCCATTCCCTTCTCTGCGGGGTCTTCCCAACCCAGGGACTGAGCCCGGTTCTCCCCCACTGCAGGCAGATTCTTTACCATCTGAGCCACCAGGGAAGCCCATGCCTCCAGAAAAATAAGACTGTAGATGAGAATGGGAGGAGGATGGCCTCCTGTCTGCTCCGGCAGGTGAGCCGTCCAATGCGGAGGAAGCCTTTCCTGGTTTCTTAGATGTGTCTTAGGACAGAAGGCAAAGTGGGGAGAAGAAGCTGCCCCTTCCAGTCTGCCTTCCTCCTGCCTTGACTTATAAAGTCCTTGTGAAGCCTTGGAATAGAACCAGAGTTCACGACCACTGGTTTCCTTGCCTTCCCTGTCCACAGACAGAACAGCATGTCTTAGCCTCCTTGCCTGTTAGTGGGGTTACCTGTCTCACTCTGGGTGAGGGGCTGCAGCTGATAGAGCATGTGGCACTTCTGAGTCAGAGCAAAGGATGTGCAGACATGAAATCTCCATGCTCTTCTTCACCTTCTCTCAGAGGAACCAGGTGAGTCCCCTGCACCACTGAGTTAATGCCTTAGTCACAACTGCCCTGGAGAGCTGCCAGGACCCACAGTGGACTTTACAGAAGTGAGAAATAAACTGTTAAGGCATTAAAGCACTGAAATTTATTGGTACTTGTCACTGCCTCATCATCTAGTTGATCCTGACCAGCAGAGACTCTAGGAGAATGGCATGAGGAGCATTGCATGCTTCCAGCAAAATATCTTAAGCTTCTGCCAAATAGTCCTTCCTTAGCTTGTGAGGGATCGAGGTTTGAGGTGGGAGATGAGAAGAAGGGAAGCAATGAATGAAGACAAACTGCAAGAGAATTATAGCATACAGTAGTGCCTGAGTATATTTTCTGGGTTTTTAATTAGTTTATAAACTTTCTGCATTTCAGAATTCTCAGATAGATTTTGTTTACTCTTTGCCCAGCTCCAAAGTCTCTCACCAAAGACCCCTGTTTTCAAAATGCCTTGAAGACTGGTCACAGCTGAAAGCAACCGAGTGCCTGTCTGTGGCTGGGCTCCTTGGCAATCCAGAGACTTCAAGCTCCTGTTCATTTGAAATGAGGAAATTTGGCTCAAGATGTACAGGCGGCAGGCTTACCGCATCAAGTTGTGGGTCTGGCTCTGGGAGGCCTGGACCTTCCCCTAGGGGAGCTCACAGTGCAGTGGGAGAGAAAGATGCAGACAAAACTAGCTGCAAAACAAGCTAGCCTGGGGAAGTGCTTCAGTGGAGGCATGAACAAGAGAAAGTTGGGGTCCAGAGGAGAGAGCGGTCCACTGGTGTGGGGGCAAAGGGATGGTGGGAAGGCTGTGTGTTTGAGCTAGTGCTTGAAGGACGAGAAAGACCTTGACAGCTTTCTGGGGGAAATGAAAACTGGCCAGTGCTGTGTCTCTAGCTTTTCAGATTTTTATTCCTAGGCTGCGGAAACATGAGTTCAGGAGATATGTGATTTGGGCTTTTTTAAAGCCGATGTAACCAGATTTCTGGCTAATGGGAACATAGTCATAACATTGTCACTGAATGCAAGGACTTGTTGATATATTTTGCTAAATTGCCCTTATTAATGATTCATCAACTCTTTTTTCCTTCCTGCACTAAAAAAAAAATCTTGCTATAAAATTTAACCCACATATCTACACACCCAGCTGTTGGTGCCTGGCAGTCTTCCTAAGCAGCGTGTGTTTTCCAGATGTGGTTGTTGACATGCGAATTTTGGAATTCAGCAACAATGTATATGTATAAGGAGGACAGAAGCCTCAGAATAAATCTATGATATACAAAGATCAGTGCTTCTTAACCTGTAGTGCCCAGAGCATTATTTCTTTTTGGAAAGATTCACAGAGGTTAAAAAAAAAAAAAAAAGGCCTGTGTGGTGTGTAGGGTCCCTTGGACTGCGAGGAAATCCAACCAGTCAATCTTAAAGGAAATCAGTCCTGAATATTCATTGGAAGGACTGATGCTGAAGCTGAAACTCCAGGACTTTGGCCACTTGATTCGAAGAACTGACTCATTGGAAAAGAGCCTGATGCTGGGCAAGTTTGAAGGCGGGAGGAGAAGGGGACGACAGAGGATGAGATGACTGGATGGCATCAAAGACGCGATGGACATGAGGTTGAGTAAACTCCGGGAGTTGATGATGGACAGGGAAGCTTGACGTGCTGCAGTCCATGGGCTCGCAAAGTCGGACATCACTGAGCGACTGAACTGAACTGAACTGAGTGTTTTAAGTCAATGTGTCAACTATCGATTTATCACCTCTTCGTTCCAAATGCACCGTGAATATTACCAGCTCCACGATGAAGCATTAAGTAATTCTCCTTTGTAGAGAGAGTATTAGGATTTGTCAGTAGAGGGCGCTGGAGAGACACCGCAGGAAGGAGAGGGTGCTTCTCCTGGTGCCAGGCGGCTGTTTGCTTCTTGGTTCAGATGCACCCTTGTCGGCAGCTCTGTTCCTCCACTGTAAGTCCAGAGCTTGCGGTTACTCTGCAAGCTCACAGCCCCACGCAGCCTGGAGACCTCCTCACACAGTCCTGCTGAAGAACACACCGGGCACTGAGGCTTTGTGCTGCCCGGACAACCTTGCCGCCTGCCGTCCTGTGCTCTGGAGGTGTGTGTCCTGCTCACCCGGGCCCTGTGGGGCTCACCTGCGGCCCATCTAGTGGGCTGCAGCCACACCTGGTCCCCTGGCACCCCAGCCGCGGGGGAGGGGCTCTCTCTTGCAAGGTTTTGTCCTTCCTTAGTTTCTCTCGTGCAGCCCTAGGATATTATTTATTTATTTAAAGATTTTTTAAAAATGTTGACCATTTCTTTAAAGCCTTTATTGAATTTGTTACAATGTTGCTTCTGTTTTATGCCTTTTGGTTTTTTTTTTTTTTTTTTGGCCATGGGGCATGTGCGATCTTAACTCTCCGAGGAGGGATGGAACTCACACCCACCCCTGCACTGGAAGGTGGTCGGTCAACCACCGGATGGCCAGGGAAGCCCCATACGGCATTATTTAGAGTTCTAGGTTCATCTTTATAGTTACTCCTTTATGATGTTGGGAAATTCTTTAGAGTCAGTAATCTTTATATTAAGCTTTCCCTGTTCAATTTCCCATGGGGCTCCTGTCTCCTCACTGGTCCTCCTGAGACTGCGACAGTCCAGCCATAGTTCTCAAACACTGATTTTCAGGACCCCCTCTATCCTCTTAGGATTATTGAGGACTCCAAAGAGCTTTTGGTCAAGTATGTTATATCTCTTGATATTTCCATATAAAAGTGAAACAAAATTTAAACACATGTATTTATTAGTTTCTATAAAATGATAAACGTGTTAAATCATATTGAAAAATATTCATTTTTAAAACCAGAAGTATTAATGAGAAGAGCAGTATGGATTTACATTTCTGCAAATACCTTTCATGTCTGACTTAATGAAGGCAGTGGGATTCTCATATCTGCTTCTGCAGTCTCTTGTGCTAAATTGTTTAGCTCCCCCCTTTCATCACTTCAAGTATGTTGCGCCATTCCCTTCTGGCTTGAGTTTCTGTTGAAAAATTAGCTGATGACCTTATGGGAGTTCTCTGGCATATTATTTGGCATTTCTCCCTTGTTGCTTTTAATATTTTATCTTGGTCTTTAATTTTTGTCAGTTTGATGACTATGTGTCTCCATGTGTTCCTCCTTGAATTTATCCTGCCTGGGACTCTCTGTGCTTCTTGGACTTGATTGAATGTTTTCTTTCCCACGTTAGGGAAGTTTTCAGCTATTATCTCTTTGAATATTTCCTTGGGGCCTTTCTCTCCTCTCCTTCTGGGATCCCTATAATGTGAATGTGGTGTGCTTACAGTTGTCCCTGTGGTCTCTTAAGCCGTCTTCATGTCTTTTCATTCTTTTTTCTATATTCTGTTCTGTGGCAGTAATTTCCACCATTCTGTCCTCCAGGTCACTTGTCCACTCTTCTGCCTCAGTTATTCTGCTACTGATTCTTTCTAGTGTATTGTTCATCTCTGTTTGTTTGCTTTTTAGTTCTTCTAGGTCTTTGGTAAACATTTCATGCATCTTCGCCATTGTGACATATTAGTTTGAAATGTGTGAAGAAAAATTGGCTTCTCAAAGGTACATAGTTTGGAAAGTAGGGAGTATTTAAGACACTTGTGAATATTCTCTGATGCAACACAAAAATTCAACCAGTGATAGGTTTCAAGAGGTTAGTTGCAATGTGGAATCTGAAATTAAAATTCATTGATCTCTCTTGTACTTTGAGTGTCTTTTACCCATGAATTTTCAATTTCAGAATTGGTCATTTGGAAAATACTGGTTCACTGAGTTATACAGATCTTCTGAATGGTGACATATTTCATTACATAGTATCAGAAAGCCACCTTCATTAATATCACCACTGATCCCATCAGGGAAGAAAATCCTGATTAGAAAGTGCCAAGATCACAATGACAGATACAAGCTTAAAAACATTAAAATATTCACTTGAATATTAATATTTTAATATTAGTGCTAGCATTAACATTCTAATATTAATTGAATTCTAATATTCACTGAAGTTTAGCACTGGCAAGAAAGTCTTTGACAATTGGCTATGTCTGAGTAACTATGGTTTGTCAGTTACCCTTTCAAATAAAACAGTTTTTTAAATGAAAAAGTGGCTAATTCAGCTTGAAACTCAGTCACAAGTGACCTTGCTCACGTCGCAGCGCAGTGAACAGCTTTCTGCCCACTTTCCATTTCGTCACAAAGAGCATTGAGAAGATGTGTACTCAAGAGTGAGGCCTATAAAATTAGCCCTTTTTTCTGTTTTGTTAGGTGATGAAGTGAAATCTGCATTTTTAAAAAAACCTTGGCTGCATGGGTACAAAATCCAGTGAACACTGGCAGAGTGTGGCGTCGCCGCTCTGGGGATAAGGACCAGTAGTTTTGCCCACCATTGCTTTCCCACCATTAAAGTGTCAGCGTGGTGGAAAAGGTAGACAGTGTCTTCGTATTTTTATCGAAACAGTTTTGACTTCTTGGGTACTCGAGTCTGGGCACACACAGGAGTTGAGGACCACACTTTGAGAACCACCAGGCTAGTTGTGCCTTGAAAACAAATGACCACAAAACGTCAGGGGCTTACACCACAACAACCCATTATTTCTTGCTGGCACTAATGTCTGTATGTCTTGGAAAGGTTTGTTTTGTGTCTTTGCTTCAGGACCCAGGAACTGGAGCAGACTGTTTCTGGAATACTGATGACATTAGCTAAATTTTATAAAGGTTTAAATTTTTCACCCAATTATTGGAAACTTAATAAATTCAGAAATTCATTCTATTGAGGGTGAGTTATATGGCCTTATGGTGACTCTTGTAAATTACATTCAAAAAATAAACATTAAAAATAAAATTATTCGGCTAACGTAATAAAACAAATGCAATTATTGGTACAACACAATGTTAAAGTAAAATAGTATTTTTTTAATTATGAAGGCTGAATTATAAAGCCTATATTACAATTTTTTACTTGGGATTGGTTGAATTATACACATAATTCAAAATTGCATCCAAATAAGCTGTAATATTCTACTAATGAAAATAGAGCTTTGCCTGTCAAATTTTAAACATTTTTTTTGTATGTGCAGTTTGAGTAACTGAACCACACAATTTATTGTAATTAAACTAGTGTCAGATATAAAAAAAACCCTCAGCATGTCAGAACATGCCTTTTTTTTTCTTAGTGCCCACTAATAAGCAGATACTAGAAATGTTTAAATCTACAAACAAGTGTCAACCGAAGCTTTCAACAGTTTCAAAGTTTATGAAATATGTAATATGATTTGGAAAAGCAGGACAGGCAATTGTGTGAAAACATTAAAACTGATAAAACCATCCATTCTTCAGAAAACTGACATTTTACTAGAGACAGATATGGTTAAGAAATTAAGTACTCAGTGTGTTAAGAATAATTATTTTGTTATTTTGAATGTTCATAAAAATCAATGTAAAGAAAGTTTCTTCCATTTTAGTCTATTTGTCACAATTTTTTAAAGAAAATATTGCATACTTAGAAAATATTACATAGAAAAAATACATCTGTGATTCTAGGGGGAGGGATAAATTGGGAGATTGGGACTGACATATACACACTACTATTATGAAATATAAAACTAATAGGGACCTACTGTACAATGCAGGGAATATGCTGATGTATATAGGAAAAGAATCTAAAAAGAGTGGATATATTTGTATGTGTAACTGGTTCACTTTTCTGTGTACCTGAAACTATCACAGCATTGTAAATGTTACTCCAATGAAAATGTAAAAGATCATATTTTACACAAAGTAGAAATATTTACTTTTTAAAATTTTAGTCATATTTTATTGGCAGTGTCCTTTTTAAAATTAATTTTCACTGGAATACAATTGCTTTACAGCGTTGTGTTAGTTTCTGCGCTACAGCAAAGAGGATCAGCTGAGCATATACACACACACACACACACACACACATACACACATGCATACATACGCATACATACATACATGCATACACACATACATACAAACACACATACACAACACACATATATACATACATACATATATACATACATACATACATATACATATATATCTCCCCTCTTTTTGGGATTTTCTTCCAGTTTAGGTCACCACAGAGCACTAAATGGAGTTCGCTGTGCTATGTAGTAGGTTTTCATTAGTTATCTAAGAGAATATTTACTTTTGAAAACAGTTTTTTGAATAGAACAATTTTATAGGTCTACTGATTGGAGAAAACCAGTTTGCTGGTCAGTAAATAAATATTTCAAAATTATATAAGATCACCTTAAAAAAATTACTTACTTTTTTTTAAGGTCACCTTAAAAAAAACGCCCGACAACTTCCTTTTCTGTTCATCTGCCGAAGCACATCTAGGTTGCTTCCGTGTCCTAGCTGTAGCAAACAGTGCTGTGATGAACACTGGGGTACGTGAGTCTTTTTCAATTCTGGTTTCTCAGGGTACATGCTCAGCAGTGGGATTGCTGGGTTGTATGGTGGTCTTATCCTTAGCTATTCAAGGAATCTGCATACTGTTCTCTATAGTGATTGTATCAGTGTAAGAGGGTTCCCTTTTCTCCACACCCTCTCCAGGCATACTACTCAGCTGTAAAAAAGAATGCATTTGAGTCGGTTCTAATGAGCCAGATGAGCCTAGAGCCTATTATATAGAGTGAAGGAAGTCAGAAAGATAGAGTACCACATGTTAATGCATATATATGGAACCTAGAAAGATGGTACCGATGGTCCTACATGCAGGGCAGCAAAGGAGACACAAAGATGAGACTTTTGGACTCAGTGGGAGAAGGCGAGGGTGGGGTGATTTGAGAGAACAGCATTTAAACATGCGCATTACCATATGTAAAACAGATAAGCAGTGAGAGTGTGATGTATGATGCAGGGCATGTACAGTGGTGCTCTGTGACCCCTGGGAGGGATAGGGTGGGGAGGGAGGTGGAAGGGGAGTTCAGGATGTAGGGGACACATGTATACCTATGGCCTATTCATACTGATGTGTGGCAAAGACCATCACAATACTGTAATTATCCTCCAATTAAAATAAATTAATTTTTAAAAAGTCCCCAAAATTTATGTGAAGGATAAATTTTGTGGCCATTCTCGGGATGGGTGTGATCAGTCCCACTGGAAACCCACAAGCTGAGGATGAGAGATGCCGGACTCTTTGGAGGGAAATACATACAAGCTGCTGTGTAGACAAAACCAGCTGTGAACACCCGTGTTCCAGACCAGGGCTCAGGTACCAGGCCTCAGGCTCCTTTGAGGCTCTGGCACCAAATCTCATGTTCCATCTCCTCTCCTCTTTCAGATTATAACTTTTGTTCCCCTCAGCCCTCTGTCTGCCAGCTCCTCAGGGCAGCTCCAAAGAGCACAGCTTCTTTCAGTGATCTGACAGCAGCCAAGAAGTTTCGTCTTTAAACATTTCTAAAAACTGCAGTAAAGTTAGTGTTAGGCACTCAGTCTTGTCTGACTCTTTGTGACTCCATGGACTGTAGCCTGTCAGGCTCCTCTGTTCATGGAATTCTCCAGGCAAGAATACTGGAGTGGGTTGCCATTCCCTTCTCCAGGAGATCTTTCAGGCTCAGGGAATTGAACCTGGGTCTCCTGCATTGCAAGCAGATTGTCTACCATCTGAGCCACCAAGGAAGCCCCAAATCACTTCTCAGTTCATTGCAAAACAAATTCATAATGCATAAATGCAACATGACTTGAAATGGAGCAGCAGCACAAGCTTTCAAACAAAGCCTCAGGAAAATGAGAAGACTCTAAAAGACTTTTTCTAAAGGATTACAGTCTATTTCACCTGCTTCTCCCACACCCATCCTAGGGGAGGGGCTTCCCCTCCCACAGTAAGCTGTAATTGTCAAGGCAGAGCAGTCACTCTGTTAATTATAAAGTAATAAAAAGAGTGGGCATTGATCTTAAGCATTTCCATTCTACACTTTCAGGTTTAATTGAAGGTTATTCCTCTGATGCCACTTAAAAGAAACGTGAGGCACTCTAGGATCTGCCTGCAATGCAGGAGAGCCGGGTTTGATCCCTGGGTTGGGAAGATCCCCTGGAGGAAGGAGTGACTACCCACTCCAGTATTCTCACCTGGAGAATTCCATGGACAAAGGAGCCTGGCAGGCTACAGTCCACGGGGTTGCAGAGTCAGACACGACTGAGCCACTAACGCTTATCACTTTTCTTTCACTAGAAAATAATGTTTTAAGTATTCATTCAAGGTTAAGTGAACTGAGTTGAGCTTCTATAAACAAGGTATTTTAAAATCTGAACCGGACTGTGTGTGAGTGACAGAATGATTTCTGATTTCTGAGATCCCTTTACATCTCATGCTTCAAAACTTACTTGCTGCTAAGTATGCCTGGGGATGAACATAGTATATCTCTGCTGGCACAAGGGTAACACCCTGCTCCTTAATCAGAAACACCCCTTGTGAAAGCAACTTCTATTCATCCACTTGATGATGTATTCAGTCACCCTTTTGGAACACCAGGATTTCAGTGGGACATCCATTTGGGCATAATGTTATGCCAGTCCTGGTACTGTTCATTCTTGTTCAGTCACTGAGTGGTGTCCAACCCTTTGCAACCCCATGGACTGAAGCACACCAGATTCTCCCATCCTACACTATCTCCTGGAGTTCACTCAAACTCATGTCCATTGGGTTGGTGATGCCATCCAACCATCTCATCCTTTGCTGCCCTTTCTCCTTTTGTCTTCAATCTTTCCCAGCTTTAGGGTCTTTTCCAATGAGTTGGACAAGCCAAGTGTAACACACCAATCTAGGTATAGAAATATTTTGGAATAATAATATTTTGACTTATGCTGACTACATATATTATTCTGAATGTTTTATACATATTAACTCATTTAACCTTTACTACAGCTTATAAGGGAAATAAGATCCTCAACATTTCCACTTTTATAGAAGAGGAAACTAAGCTATGAAGATAACCTACCCAAGGTCACATATCTGCTAAGTAGTACAGCCAAGAGTTTGACCCAGGCAACTTTAAAATCTGTGCTCTTAATGGCTACTCTTTACCACAACTATACAAGTTATATTTTCTATCTGCAGTAAAATCCAAGATATTCTTTGGTGACTTTAAATGGTTTAGCTGAGAATTTCCAACCCCATGCTCTGGAGCAAGAACTGAAGACAGTCAGTGTGAGGATCATTTTATCCAATAACTATGACACAGTGGACTTCTGGTATTTATTTTCAATTCCTTTTTCAAAGAATTGGAGAAAACCTTTATAGGTTTCTAATGGCTGGTCTGTTTAGGTCAGTTCTGAATTATATTCTTTTAATGTTTTTAATGGAATGCATATAGATTTAAGAGTAAGAAAGACCCTGTTCACTATCCAAGCTCCATCACTGGTTTCCTTACAAGTAAGTTGAGTATGGACTTCCCTGGTGTCTCAGACAGTAAAGACTCTGCCTGCAGTGCAGGACACCCAGGCTCGATCCCTAGGTCAAGAAGATCCTCTGGAGAAGGGAATTGCAAACCACTTCAGTATTCTTGCCTGGAGAATTCCACAGACAGAGGAGCCTGGAAGACTATACAGTCCATGGTGTCTCAAGAGTTGGATGTGACTGAGTGACTAACACTTTCACTTCCCTTTTTCAAATGAGTGTATCTATGCCAATTTTCCAGGCTTGTTGCTGGAGTTAAAAGAGACTCTCATTTATGACTCCAGAAACATTCTACTGTAATCCTGTATAAAGCATTTTCTGTAACTCAGTGCCTCACTTACTGTCTGTGATATCACGTGTGTTTTATTGCTCAGCTATGTTCAGCTCTTTGCGACCCTGTGGACTGTAACCCACCAGGTTCCTCTATCCATGGTGATTCTCCAGGCAAGAATACTGGAATCGGTTGCCATGCCTTCCTCCAGGGGATCTTCCCAACCCAGGGATTGAACCAAGGCCTCCTGCATTATGGGCAGATTTTTTAACATCTGAGCCACCAGGGAAGCCAATGAATACTAGAATTGGTAGCCCATCCCTTCTCCAGGGCGACTTCCAGACCCAGGAATCGAACCTGGGTCTCCTGCATTGCAAGTGGATTCTTTACCAGGTGGGCTATCAGGGAAGCCCTATGCTATGTCATAAGTGAAGTCGCTCAGTCGTGTCCAACTCTTTGCGACCCTGTGGACTGTAGCCCACCAGGCTCCTCTGTCCATGGGATTCTCCAGGCAAGAATACTGGAGAGGGTTGCCATTTCCTTCTCCAAGGGATCTTTCCAACCCAGGTATCAAACCCAGGTATCCTGCATTGCAGGCAGATGCTTTATCCTCTGAGCCACCAGGGAAGCCCTAATATTTCTTTGAGCCCCTTTTTTGGGGGGTGGGGGAGGCAAGAATACTGGAGTGGGTTGCCATTCCCTGCTCCAGAAGATCTTCCTGACCCAGGGCAGGGATTAAACCCAGGTCTCCCGCATTGTAGGCAGACACTTTACCCTCTGAGCCACCAGGGAAGTCATAGGGGTATAATAAATACAAGTTGAGTGATAAATGAAAGTGCCTGAAACACACTGTATTTCATTGGCTCTCAAAACACTCCTTCATATTTTAACTTCTCTGGACTTGGATCTATCCCACCACCAGTGGAATATTACAATAGATCTTGGCCAGGTGACTGCTGAGTTGTCGTCATTGTCCCTAAAGCTATGAATTTGGTTTTTATTCCAGGGGTATTCAAAGATTGAATATAAGTCCTGGTAGCCATTTGAGAAACCTTCCATGTATACCTTTTGGTAAAAGACATCTCAGCATCAAAACTTACAGAATGGGTGTCAGCTGTATGGAAGAATAGCTCTGAAGAAAACAGTGTACTACTTTCAAGAAATGCTGTATCGTCAATGCATTTAATGGCACAGAGGGTGCTCTTATACGGGAAGGAAAAATGAACACATCTATTCTGAGTCCACAAAGGATTAGAAGAGTTGAACACTGAGTGTCACTACCTTAAGCAATGCTTCAGGCAATTTATCTTGTGTATATATTCCATTTAAGGTAAGAGTTCAGATTGAGATGAGTCTAAAAAGCATTTCTAAATAAAATTATGAGCGATAAGTAAGCATAGTGCTGTTTAATTGGCAGTGGTTTTTGTTTGTTTGTTTGTTTTGCTTTGCTTTTAGTCTGGTGTATGTTTAAAGGGCTTCCTACGTGGTGTAGTAGTGAAGAATCTGCCTGCCAACGCACCAGATGCGGGTTCAATCCTGGGTCAGAAAGACGCCATGGAGGAGGAAATGGCAACCCACTCCAGTATTCTTGCCTGGAGAATCCCATGGACAGAGGAGCCTAGTTGGCTACTGTTCCTGGGGTTGCAAAGAGTCAGACACAACTGAGTGACTGAGCACACACACGCACACACACGCACACGTATGTTAAAAGGCACATAATATTACAGGTTTGACAATACCACGTTGCAGTCATAAATATGATATACAAGCTTAAGAAGTTATAGCTATTATTGTTTTGATTTCATCACTGTGTGATGGATTTGCATTGAAAACAGATCCTTTACTATGTACAACCTATAGAAGCAGCACTTATTTTTTTTATTGGAGTAAAATTGCTTTACAGTACTGTGATAGTCTCTGCTGTACAACACCATGAATTGGCCGAATGTCTGCATACAGCCGCTCCCTCTTGGCCCTCCCTCCCACCCCCTCCCCTCATCCCACCCCTCCAGGTCATCACAGGGCACAGAGCTGAGCTTCCTGTGCTTTACGGCAGGTTCCCACTACTTGCTAAACAGAAAATTCCTGATTGGGAAAATATGTTAATATGTTGCCCGTGTTTTATAGCAGGCTAGTAGGAACCTGCTATAAAGCACAGGCTACATACAGTTGGAACCATTCAGGGTGATTGGCTTTGTTCACTTAATAATATGCATCTAAGATTATCCTCATCGATCATGCTTCCTCACCTGCAAAATGGGAATTATAACACCTGGTTTGGAGAGTTACTGAGGAGATTAAAGAGACAATGTATGTAAAACACACAAATATAGCTCCTATGGACGAAGACTTTCGTGCCAGGCTTTTTATAGGTATCAAACAGTTTAATCCTGGTAAAGATTTCATGAAGTGGACATTATGCTTTTACAGAGAAGGAAACAAGGAATTTGCATCATCTGAGACAATTTTTAAACCCAGGCCATCTGGTTCCAGAGCCTGTGTTCTCAAATACAGCCCTCAACTGCCATCCTGGACATATAGCATCTGTCAGGCTACGGTCCGGGGGGTCTCAAAGAGTTGGACATGAATGAGCACGCAGCACGCACATACACAGATGTGATAATTACCGTTATCACTCAGAGCTTGGTTTATCCAATTTTTATTTGGAATTAGGTTATGATTAGAAACCCTGGTTGGTGTAGTGATGAAGAAAAATGTATAAGAAAAAATACCACTTACTCTAGTCTTGGAAATTTGGGTATTTCAGAAGGAGAGATCCGCTGCTGCTACTTCCTCTCCATTTGTGCTGTCCCAATCTTAGCAGGGGTCTGGGCTATGATAGACTCTGGCAGCTATTTAAGTTAAAATTGACTGAGATAAAATTCAGTCCCCCAATGGTACCAGTTCCATCTCAAGAGCTCAGCGGACACACGTGCCTGTTGACCACCACCTTAGAAGGCACTTCCAGCCTCACAGAACCTCTGGGTCAGCGCTGGTCTAGCTTCTTGCAGTTTCCCACGCGCATTGTCATCTCCTAAGTGAGGTCAGTGTTCCTAGGTCTCATTTCTTGGCTTGTTTAGTAAATATTTACTGGGCATCTTCCATGTGTGAGGTATTTGTGGATGCAGCAAAGCACAGAATCAGACACGGGCCACCTCCCAGTTCTTGCAGGCCTCCTCCAGCCTGGACTGTCTCCTACAGGTCATGTTCTGTCTGCTTCCCAAGGTATCTGCTTTAGAACGCAAGTCTGAGTGTGTCTCTCCTCTCTTTGAATCCTTCCAGAAGAACCTCTTTGCCCACAAAATAACCTCATTGCACTTTAGCATGAAGGAAGGTCCTCTAATATCTGGCCTCTGCCTTCTCCAGCCTTCCAGCTCTCACTGGTCCAAGGAGCCATGGGTTATCTGCTGCCAGGGGTCCTCCTGGATGCTGGGACCACTGGCACCACGTATTTAGACCATGCTAGGTCTGTGGCTGCAAAGCCAAATAAGACCAGCCCTTGCCCTTTAAGGGACCACTAACCCACCAAATATACTATATTACACCCATGGTAATAAGGGAATATAAAGCAGGAAAGTTGAGAAATGTCGTTCAGATGAGGGTCGTGGCTCATAGAAAGCTTCCATCTAAACAAAGTGACTGTCACCTAGCAAACGCTCCATAGATGGCTGTGCAAAAAATGTTTGTTGTTGTTCAGTCCCTAAGTTCAGTCCCTGACACTTTGCAACCAGATGAACTACAGCACGCCAGGCCTCCTTGTCCCCAGAAAAAATAAGTGCCTCATGTTAATAATCGGAGAAGGCAATGGCACCCCACTCCAGTACTCTTGCCTGGAAAATCCCATGGACAGAGGAGCCTGGTAGGCTGCAGTCCATGGGGTCACTAAAAGTCGGATATGACTGAGCGACTTCACTTTCACTTTTCACTTTCCTGCATTGGAGAAGGAAATGCCAACCTACTCCAGTGTTCTTGCCTGGAGAATCCCAGGGACAGAGGAGCCTGGTGGGTTGCCGTCTATGGGGTCTCACAGAGTTGGACATGACTGAAGGGACTTAGCATGTTAATAATAATAACCAATTCAGGCCTTGAGAACACATTACGTGCCCAGCTTGTGGTAAGTGGCTTTACATGCATTTTAATAATTTATCCTGCATAACCCCTGTGAGTTGTATTTGTTGTTGTTGTTCAGCCGCTACGTCTTTTACAACTCTTTCTGACCTCATGGACTGCAGCATGCCAGGCTCCTCTGTCCTTCACTAACTCCTGGAGTTTGCTGACATTCATTTCCATTGAGTTGGTGATGCTGTCTAACCATCTCATCCTCTGTTGTCCCCTTCTCCTTTTGCCTTCAGTCTTTCCCAGCATCAGGGTCTTTTCAGAGTATTGGAGCTTCAGCTTCAGCATCAGTCCTTCCAATGAATATTCAGGGTTGAGTTATGTATTCTGCTACTGTTCTACAGATGAGGAGATGGGCTTAAGTCCCATGCCCACCATCACCCTAGCTAGTTAACTACTGCAGCATCACATGGATTCAGAATGGTCTGACTCTAAAGCTTGGTCTTCTCATCACCAGGCCAAACTCTTGCCCGTGGTGAATGCAGCAGGGTTTTGTAGAGTGAATAGGAGTGTCTCACCCAGACCACAAAGGAGATGGGCATCAAAGGTGGAGGGCAAAGCAAAGCTATTCTAAAGGTGAGGCCCGGAGAGGTTAACTCAGTTGCTCGAGTTCGCACAGTGAGCATTGGGAGTTTCAGCATGTTTCAGAGAACGCATTAAATGTCGAGGCTGGAGATGATGAAATGAGAAATGGAAGGAGTTTTTTTTAAAACCCTTTTACTCTCCCACTTGCTATGTAAAAATAAAAGGACTATTGATTGGTAGGGCCGAACATGCCGTTAGTAATAAGATTCCCTCTGAAAATCCTTTAAAGTCTCCATAATTAATTTATTTGGGAGGTGAAACAAACCATGCACATGAAATGAGTTGAAATTATTAACAGGTCTGCACAGGGTCCATTGCCTGAAGCCACCCAGCCTGATGCTGGGCATTGGGACTCAGGTCTGCACTCAGCATTTCCATTGCAATTGGAAACAGTCTCTGAATCAATTATTGATCACACCCGGGATTCAAGCAGCGGTCTCTGTCTTGGCTACAGGAGCTCAATTCTGCTGAGGCTTCTGCCCCTGTTCTTGCCCTGCTGGACAGAACCAAGAGTGGGAGGTGTGGAGGAGAGTGGGGGCCCTTTCACCCTGAGAACTCCCTATTCCATTTTTCCACGTTGCTTCTCTGAGTATATCCAGTGGAAACACACCTGATTGTAAGGATCTGGCCATTGAGAAGCCTCTTGTTGCATGACAGGATAACCTGGCTTAGAAATTCAAGAAGAGGCAAAACTCATCTATGCTGATAAAGTCAGAATCGTGTAATCTGGGTGAGTGGAGTCTTGGCTGGGAAAAGGACATGAGAACTTAATGGGAGATTGAAATGTCTGCCTTGGTCCCGATGGTCTCCGAGCACAGCTAAGGTTTGTGCATTTTATTGTACGTAAGTTCAGTTCAGTTCAGTCGCTCTATGGCGTCTGACTCTTTGGGACCCCATGGACTGCTGCATGCCAGGCTTCCCTGTCCATCACCAGCGCCTGGAACCTACTCAAACTCATGTCCATCGAGTCTGTGATGCCATCCAACCATCTCATCCTCTGTCATCTCAAAAAAGAAAGAAAGAAATTGTTTTTATTACTTGTCTTGTTCCTTCCAATATAAAACAGTAAATAATAATAATAAACAATGGCTGACAGTGAAAGTAAAATTCACTCAGTCATGTCTGACTCTGCAACCCCATGGACTATAAACAGGCCACAGAATTCTCCAGGCCAGAATACTGGAGTGGGTAGCCTTTCCCTTCTCCAAGGGATCTTCCCAACTCAGGGATCGAACCCAGGTTTCCCACACAGCAGGTGGATTCTTTACCAGCTGAGCCACCAGGGAAGCCCAAACAATGGCTAGCTCTGGTATACTTCATGCTGGGAATTGTTCCAAGAGTTTGTTAATTAAAAAAATTATTAAGACTTTTTAAGAGCAGTTTTAGGTTCATAGCAAAACTGAAGTGAAGGTACAGCGATATTATGTGTATTTCCTGCTCCCCTCCCTCCAAATTGTCCCCCAACATCAACATCCTCCACAAAGTGGCACTTCTTTTCTGATGTACTTACACTGCTGTTGCTGCTGCTGAGTCGCTTCAGTCGTGTCCGACTCTGTGCGACCCCATAGACGCCAGCCCACCAGGCTCCTCTGTCCCTGGGATTCTCCAGGCAACAACACTGGAGTGGGTTGCCATTTCCTTTTCCAATGCATGAAAGTGAAAAGTGAAAGTGAAGTCGCTCAGTCGTGCCCAACTCTTAGTGACCCCATGGACTATAGCCTATCAGGCTCCTCCATCCGTGGGATTTTCCAGGCAAGAGTACTGGAGTGGGTTGCCATTGCCTTCTCTGGAACTTACGCTAACACATCCTAATTATTCAAAGACGACAGTTTACGTGGGGCTCATCCTTGGAGCTGTGCATTCTATGGCTTTCAGCAAGTGTATAATGACATGTAATGATATATACATTCGTTTGGTATCTTTTTTTTTTTTTTTTAACTGCCCTGAAACCTTCTGTTTTCTGTGTATTCACTGCCCACCCCCCCCACCCCCCGCCCAGATTCTAAGCATCTACAAATCAGTCGAATCCTCAAAACAATTCTATGGGGTAGGTTTATCTGTGGCTCAGCTGGGAAAGAATCCCCCTGCAGTGTGGGAGACCTGGGTTTGATCCCTGGGTCGGGTAGATCCCCTAGAGAAGGGAAAGGCTACCCACTCCAGTATTCTGGCCTGGAGAATTCCATGGACTGTATGGTTGACAAAGAGTTGGACGTGACTGAGCGACTTTCACTTCACTTCACAGGGGCTCCCCAGGGGGTGCTAGTGGTGAAGAACCCACCTGCCAATGCAGGTGGGCATGAAAGGCTCAGGTTCAATCCCTGGGTCAGGGAAGAGCCCCTGGAGGAGGGCACTGCAGCCCACTCCAGTATTCTTACCTGGAAAATCCCATGGACAGAGGAGCCTGGCAGGCTGCAGTACATGGGGTCACAAAAGAATCAGACATGACTGAATGACTAAGTGCACAGCACCCACAGAGGGCTCCAGGAGGGACTGAGGCCCCAAGGCACCTCCTTGAGTTTCCTGCGAAAGCCCTGCGACCTTCTTATGTCCAAGTAAGGGTGAGCCTGCCACCCAAAGACAGAGATTAGGGTTCCCATCGACACTGAGGTGTAAAATCAGAAGCATTTTATCTGAGAGCCACAGAAGAAGTCGTACAGGTTACATGGTTTTGCAAGTATTTTAACAAATGCCATCATTTAATCTTAACAAAAACTGTGTGAAAGAAGAGGATTATCATTCTTATTCGACAGATCCGGAGAGAACGAAAGCTTAAAGAGGTGGATAGTGGCTGACGCCAGGCTGAGATCCAGGAGCCTAACTCCAAATTCATTGCTTGCTTTCTTATACCACGATGACAAGGGCATCCTTTAAGGAGACAAAAGAATTGCCCAGAGGTGTCTCTTGGGAAATTATCTTGCTACATTGCTAACTCTACGAGAGGCTGTTGCAAAGCTCTTGTAACAGAAAGGCTCAAGGACAAAGTGAAGATGCTTCCATTGCATGGTTTAGTGCAGGAATTTAAAACACACAGTGCAAAGCTAGAGGAACAGGGAGAGTAGTTGATGGGTTTAGGACGTGGAGCAAGTAGGGGAGAAGGACCATAGTGCCTGTCCCCCGGTTTATACAGTGCTCCCCCGTCCCAGCTCTGTCTGCTTCCTCAGTCTTCCTGCCTGATGGAATGGTTACAGGGGGAGAGTTGAGGCTAAAGAATGCTGGGCAGTGCTCAGCTGCTCCAGTCGTGTCTGACTCTTTGCGACCCCATGGACTGTAAGCCCGCCAGCCCCCTCTGCCCACGACGTTCTCCGAGCAAGAATACTGGAATGGGTTGCCGTTTTTACTCCAGGGGATCTTCCCAACCCAAGGATAGAACCTGATTCTCCTGCACTGCAGGCAGATTCTTTAGGACCGAGCCACAGGGTAAGGAGGCTAGAGAAGGGTGATGACAGATGAAGATGCCTGGGACCCACACCGTGTATTTGTTCTGTCGGAGGGATGGAGGGGTGGTTACTCCTGACCCATGGTTGAAGCTCAGCACCTGATGAGCAGCTGTGGCCTCTTTTATTTGGCAGAGGACTCGTGGGCCCAGAACGGGAGTCACCAGTGGGGGGCTGATTTAAGACCTCATAAATGTAGAGTGCCTGGTGTATACTGAATGCACTGTGAGCATTTGGAACCTCAGGTGCTTCATGTATATTTAGTGAGTCATGGAAATTTGATGCCTCTTGGTCTTTCATCCCCTTCTACATTCAGCACACACGTGCTCTCTTTCACATATGCTAACATTTCCCATGTGACTTTTCTATATCTATATGCACTTAAGACACCTAATGAATTCTGCCTGTATCTCACAGACTGCTTGCTTCTTTACTTCATTTGTTTATTCTCTTTGTGTTTTTTATTTCTACTTAGCAGGACTGAATATCTAAAATAATACAGCAAACACCTTACAGATGTGGAGGGGTGTCTGCACGTATCTTCGCGGGGACCAGGAACTACGAGCCTTTTGGACTGGTGGACAGCCAGAGCCAGCCAGTACAGGGAACATACACAAGCTGTGGAGTCACCCTGAGCTTGAGCTCAGCTCCATCACTGCTGGGGCAGGTTATTAGCCTTGCCGATCTGTTTTCTCATGGAAAAGGGTGTGAGTACATATACCTCCAAGTGTTTGAAGAGTTCATGATTTATTAAATAAGATGGAAAATTTAAGTGTGTACAAAGCATTAACACATGCCCTACAAGTACTCTATAAATGTAGTTTTACATTGATGAAAGAATTTTACTCCGATGAAGTTTTACACCTCCTTTCTGTGCCTTTATAAAAAAAATGAGATATAATTGACATTGAACATTAGTTTCAGGTGAACAATATGATTCAATATCTGTATATACAGTGAAATGATCACCAAATAATATGGTGATAAAAAATCTAGTTAATATTTGTCATCATATATAATTATAATTATTTTTATTTTGCTGAGAACTTTCATAATTTTTTCTCTTAACTTTCAAATGTGCAATACAATAGTATTAACTATAGTTACCAGGCTGTAATTAAATCCCCATGACATATGTTTTACAACTGGATGTTTGTATCATTTAACCCCCTTCACTCATTTTGCTTATCCCTTACCCGCAGACTCTGGCAACCATCAATCTCTTCTACAGTCATTCAGATTCCATATATAAGTGAGATCATATGGTATTTGTCTTTCTCTGTCTGACTTATCTCAGCATAATAATGCTTTCAAAGTCCACTCATGTTGTTGCAAATGGCAAAATTTCATTTTCTTCGTAAATAATATTCTTATATCTATCTTTTGCAATTTATCAGAATGCAAAATCTGGAAGTCAAGAGATACCTGGAGTAATAGGCGAGTTTGGCCCTGGAGTACAAAATGAAGCAGGTCAAAGGCTAACAGAGTTTTGCCAAAAGGATTCACTGGTCGTAGCAAACACTCTCTTCCAACAACACAAGAGGTGACTCTACACGTGGACATCACCAGATGGTCAATATCGAAATCAGACTGATTACATTCTTTGCTGCCAAAGATGGAGAAGTTCTATACAGTCAGCAAAAACAAGACCGGGAGCTGACTGTGGCTCAGATCATGAACTACTTATTGCCAAATTTAGACTTAAATTTGGACTTAAATTGAATGTAGGAAAACCACAAGACCATTCAGATATGATCTAAATCAAATCACTCATGGTTATGACAAACAAATTCAAGGAATTAGCTCTGATAGACAAAGTGCCTAAAGAACTATGGATGGAGGTTCATGACATTGCACAGGAGGCAGTGATCAAGACAAGGAAAAAGAAATGCAAAAAGGCAAAATGGTTGTCTGAGGAGGCCTTACAAACAGCTGAGAGAAGAAGAGAAGTGAAAGCCGGAGGAGAAAAGGAAAGATATGCCCACCTGAGTGTAGAGTTTCAAAGAATAGCACAGAGAAATAAGAAAGCCTTCCTAAGTGAACAACGAAAAGAAATAGAGGAAAACAATAGAATGGGGAAGACTAGAGATCTCTTCAAGAAAATTAGAGATACCAAGGGAGCATTTCATACAAAGATGGGCACAATAAAATACAGAAACGGTATGGACCTAACAGAAGCAGAAGATATTAAGAAGAGGTGGCAAGAATACACAGAAGAACTACACAAAAAAGATCTTCATGACCTGTATAACCACAATGGTATGATCACTCACCTAGAGCCAGACATCCTGGAATGCAAAGTCAAGTGGACCTTAGGGAGCATCACTATGAACAAAGCTAGTGAAGGTGATAGAATTCCAGCTGAGCTAGTTCAAATTCTAAAAGATGATGCTGTGAAAGTGCTGCACTCAATACCCCAGCATATTTGGAAAACTCAGCAGTGGCCCCAGGACTGGAAAAGGTGTTTTCATTTCAATCCCAGAGAAGGGCAATGCCAAAGAATGTTAACTATCACACAATTGCACTTATTTTGGCAAACTAATGCTCAAAATTCTCCAAATCAGGCTTCAACAGTATGTGAACTGAGAACTTTCAGATGTTCAAGCTGGATTTAGAAAAGGCAGAGAAGCCAGAGGTCAAATTGCCAACATTTATCGGATCACAGAAAAAGCGAGAGAGTTCCCCCAAAACATCTACTTCTGCTTCACTGAGTATGCTAAAGCCCTTGACTGTGTGTATCACAAACAACTGTGGAAAATTCTTCAAGAGATGGCCATAGCAAACCACCTTACTGTCTTCTGTGAAACCAGTATGCAGACCAAGAAGCATCAGTTAGCACCAGACTTGGAACAGTGGACAGGCTCAAAATTGGGAAAGGAGTGTGTCAAGGCTGTATGCTGTCACCCTTCTTATTTAACTTATATGCAGAACACATCATGTGATATGCTGGGCTGGTTGAAGCACAAACTGGAATCAAGATTGATGGGAGAAACAACCATAACCTCAGATACGCAGATGATACCATGCTTACGGCAGAAATCAAAGAGGAACTAAAGAGCCTCTTGATGAAGGTGAAAGAGGACAGTGGAAAAGTTGGCTTAAAGCTCACCATTCAGGAAACTAAGATTGTGGCATCCAGTCCCATCAGTTCAGCTCAGTTGCTCAGTAGTGTCGACTTTTTATGACCCCGTGGACTGCAGCACGCCAGGCCTCCCTGTCCATCACCAACTCCCAGAGTTTACCCAAACTCATGTCCATTGAGTTGGTGATGCCATTCAACCATCTCATCCTCTGTCGTCCCCTTCTCCTCCTGCCCTCAATCATTCCCAGCACCAGGGTCTTTTCAAATGAGTCAGCTCTTCGCATCAGGTGGTCAAAGTATTGGAGTTTCAGTGTCAGCATCAGTCCTTCCAATAAATGTTCAGAACTGATTTCCTTTAGGATGGACTGCTTGGATCTCCTTGCAGTCCAAGAGTCTCTCAAGAGTCTTCTCCACAGTTCAAAAGCATCAATTCTTTGGCGCTCAGCTTTCTTTATAGTCCAACGCTCACATCCATACATGACCACTGGAAAAACCATAGCCTTGACTAGATGGATCTTTGTTGACAAAGTAATGTCTCTGATTTTTAATATGCTGTCTAGTTGGTTCATAACTTTCCTTCCAAGGAGTAAATTTCTTTTAATTCCATGGGTGCAATCACCATCTGCAATGATTTTGGAGCCCCCCAAAATAAAGTCTGCCACTGTTTCCACTGTTTCCCCATCTATTTGCCATGAAGTGATGGGACTGGATGCCATGATCTTAGTTTTCTGAATGTTGAGCTTAAAGCCTACTTTTTCACTCTCCTCTTTCACTTTCATCAAGAGGCTTTTTAGTTCTTCTTCAGTTTCTGCCATTTGGGTGATGTCATCTGCATATCTGAGGTTATCACTTCATGGCAAATAGATGGGGAACAATGGAAACAGTGATAGACTTTATTGTCTTGGGCTCTAAAATCACTGTAGATGGTTACTGCAGCCATGATATTAGAAGATGCTTACTCCTTGGAAGAAAAGCTATGACAAAACTAGACAGCATTTTAAAAAGCAGAGACATTACTTTGCTGATAAATGTCTGTAAGCAAAGCTATGGCTTTTCCAGTAGTCATGTATGGATGTGAGAGCTGAACCATAAAGAAGGTTGAACACTGAAGAATTGATGCTTTTGAACTGTGGTGTTGGAGAAGACTCTTGAGAGTCCCTTGGACTGCAAGGAGATCCAACTAGTCCATCTTAAAGGAAATCAGTCCTGAATATTCATTGGAAGGACTGACGCTGAAGCTGAAACTCCAATACTTTGGCCACCTGATGTGAAGAGCTGACTCATTAGAAAAGACCCTGATGCTGGGAAAGATTGAAGGGAGGAGGAGAAGGGGATGACAGAGAATGAGATGGTTGAATGGCATCACCAACTCTATGGACATGAGTTTGAGCAAGTTCTGGGAGATGGTAAAGGACAGGGAGGCCTGTTGTGCTGCAGTCCATGGGGTTGCAAACGGTCAGACATGACTGAGTGACTGAACAACAATATCCATCTATCTGCCACCTTTTATTTATCCTTTAATCCATTGATGGATACTTAGATTCTTCAATGTCTTGGCTATTGTTTGTAATGCTGCCATGGACATAGAAATGCACAAACCTTTTCTGGTTGGTGTTTTCACTTCCTTAAGATAAACACACAGAAGTGGAGTTGCTGTATCATAGAGTAGTGCAGGCACAAAACAGGCAGATAGACTGAGTGAGGTTATTGGATTTCTCAGGTGACTAGTGGTTAAGGACATGCCTGCCAATGCAGGAGATGTCAGAAAGTGGGTTCGATCCCTGGGTTGGAAAGATACCCTGGAGAAGGGCACGTCAGTCCACTCCAGGAGAACTGCCTAGAGAATCCATGACAGAGGAGCCTGGCGGGCTACAGCCCATAAGTTCGCAAAGAGTCAGACACAACTGAAGCAACTTTGGGGCGTGAATATGCTATTTTTTGTAATGGCTTCACCAATTTACATTCCTACCAACAGTGCAGAAGGGTTCCCTTTCCTCCATATCCTCATCAACACTGATATTTCTTTCTGATGACGGCTATTCTAACCGACATGAGACAATATCTCATTGCGATCTTCATTGCATTTCCCTGGTGATAAGTGGTGCGGAGTACCTTTTCATTTACCTGTTGGCAATTTGGATTTCTTTGAACAAATTACTTCAGATCCTCTGCCTGTTCTTAAATATGATTGTTTGTTTTTTTGCTGTTGAATTGTGAGAATTTTTTTACAAAATATATTTTTGGTTATTAATCCCTTATCAGATATGTGATTCACAAATATTTTCCTCCCATTCAGCAGGTTACCTTTTCATCCTGTGGATGGTTTCCTTAGCTGTGAAGAAGCTCCCCATGTCCTTTAGACGCCATGGAATCCTCCTGCAGAGCCACACGTCGGTTCCTCAAGGTCACTTTTTCAATCAGAGAATACAACGGATGGGAATTTATACCTGTTGGGCCCACAGCAGCCATTCTAGTTGCTGTGTGCCCACTGTGTTGTTATGGTCCCACCAGGGAGGGAAGCACAGGTGTTGTGGGGACACAGTTTACCTAGTCAGGAGCAGAAGGGAAACTCTGGGAAGGCTCCCTGGAGTTGGTGAGCTTTGACTTGAAATTTGTAGGATGAGTGGGCATCAGCTAATTAAACTTGGGAGGAGGGGAATGTAGGAAGTCCAGCTGTAGGCAGGCAGAGTGGTATGGCTGACGAGTGACTTCTTGCTTCACATGGACCAGTCCTGAAAGAGTAAAGGCCCAAAGATGGACGTAGAGTTGAAAATTTGTATTTGCCTTTATTCAAGTCTAAGGAGTAAGAACTGCAGTGAAATTAGGAAAATGGATGAAGAGGAGGAGTAAGAAGTGTTTGTGTGTTGTGATTATGGAAATTTCATTTTTTTTTTTTTTTAATGTGTGAGATGCTTCTGTGCGTGTGTGCTGAATCACTTCAGTCATGTCTGACTCTTTGCAACCCCATGGACTGTGGCCTGTGAGGCTCCTCTGTTCATGGGATTCTCCAGGCAAGAATACTGGAGTGGGTAGCCATACCTTCCTCCACAGGATCTTCCCAGCTCAGGGATCAAACCCTGGTCTCCCGCACTGCGCACAGATTCTTTACCATCTGAGCCACAAGGGAACCCCTGAGATGGTTCTAGCCTCCAGTGAATACTACCCAATATAATGGTTTTAATTTCATGCCAGGAAGGTGATAGGAGTGGAGGATCTGAGCTGTCTCTTCCAGGATTCTTAGTCAATATGCATGAGGCTAAAATGCCAAGGCACGTATTCAAATCTGGCAGTGGTGGAGTTAAAGGCAGCTTCATTTTTTTCTCCCCTGAGGGAAAGTAGGAAGGCAGAAGACTTAACATCCGTTGGATTCATTATGATTTCTTCCTATTGGAATGTATCTCCTGCTCCCTGGTCAGCTGCAATAGAAAGTGGCCTTGAGAGTTAGGGTGGAGGTTATCTTAATGGTTATTTTAATGTAAATAGAACTTTAAACAATTCTTCCAGGAAGCAGCACTCAGACAAACTCTCTGACAGGTCTGAGGTTTTATTGTATTAAGTGGTTCTTCCCAGGAAAAAAAACGTGAGCAAGTCTGGTCACCTCTTACCCTGACACAAGCTTTTTTTCAGGAAGGGACACACAAAACTTCATTAGGGAAAGCAGAAGGCCCCATTATGAAGCACTTTAATACAGCTTTTATTCAGTTGGCCATTTGCTAATTTAATAAAGATTGCATATCCCCTGGCTGATACTCAGAAATTTGAGATGTCAATTCCTGAAGGATTCAGTGGAAAAACTTGATAGAAAACTAGAGATGAACATTCCAGTTTTTAGAGAAGGAGACGTGCCTGGCTAATGTTCAGAAGGAAAAGCCATGAAGATTAAGAGAGCAGTGGACCCAAAGGCAGTACCTGGGCTTGAAGTCCCGACTTTGACATTCTCAGGCTTCGTGCCCTCTCTGAGTGCCTGGACTTCTCTGAGTCTTGGGCTTCCCTGGTGGCTCAGAGGTTAAAGCGTCTGCCTGCAATGCAGGAGATCTGGGTTCGATCCCTCTGAGTCTTAGCTTCCTTATTTGTAAAATGGACATGCTAATAGCTTCCTTCTAAAACTGTGAGCACTGGGTGAGATGAGGTGTATAAAGACCTTAGCTTTGTGTTTGCAACACAAAGTCTGCCTTCGAGTGAATTGTCACTGCAAGAGGAAAACGAGGGTGTTCTGGGACCCTGTGTGGAGGATGGAGAACCTTGCTAAGGTGGACGACTGTGGCCCAATGCCTGCAGCCCTGAACTGTGTGCTTGCGGCAGATGTGGGAGGAGTGAGAGGGGCCACACTTGGCTCAGACTCTTCCCCCTGAACTATTAAAGGCTGAAAGGTGGAGGTAGAATTGCAAAAATTCTATTTGCCTTTATTCAAGTCTAAGGAGTAAGAATTGATGCTTTTGAACTGTGGTGTTGGAGAAGACTCTTCAGAGTCCCTTGGACTGCAAGGAGATCCAACCAGTCCATCCTAAAAGAAATCAGTTCTGAACATTCATTGGAAGGACTGATGCTGAAGCTGAAACTCGAAAACTTTGGCCACCTGATGTGAAGAGCTGACTCATTTGAAAAGACCCTGATGCTGGAAAAGATTGAAGGTGGGAGGAGAAGGGGACGACACAGGATGAGAGAGTTGGATGGCATCACCGACTCAGTGAACATGAGTTTGAGTAAACTCTGGGAGCTGGTGACGGACAGGAAGGCCTGGCGTGCTGCAGTCCATGGGGTCACAAAGAGTCAGACACAACTGAGCAACTGAACTGAACTTAAGGAATAAGAACGGTAGTGAAATTAGGAAAACTGATGAAGAGGAGGAGTGAGAAGTATTTATGATTATGTGAGTTTCATTTTTTTTTTAAGTTGTGGGATGGTTCTAGCCCTCAGTGAATACAACCCAATATAACAGTTTAATTTCATGTCAGGAAGGTGCTAGAAATAGAGGATCTGCACTGTCTATTCCAGGATTCTTAGTTAATATGCATGAGGCTAAGATGACGAGGCACCTATTCAAAGGCACGTGTTCCTACAAGGAACAGTTTCAGGAAAGGCACGTCGGCAAAACTCAGCACCTAGGATATAAAGAAAAAGGTTCGGGTCCTCTCAGGTGGCAGGGCGAGTGACGGAGCTGGGAACTGACTGTGCGCCTCTGTTCCGTCGCAGCATCTCCAGGGCAGCTGGAGCTTCAGATATACTGACCGGAGGCCATGGGGACCCTGGATGTGGTCTACCCAGTGTTCAGTCTCAGGGTGCCTCTAGGAGTGGAGGGCAGAGTTTCAGGCAGTGGGTGATCCCCATGGTCAGGAGCCTTTGGGGAGAAGCTAGTATTTGGGGAAGGAAGGTTAGGACCCTTCGATGGAAGCCTCCTCCTGCTGAAAATGACATCACACTCCAGAAATTACAAGTGAACTGCTGAGTCAGAGTCAGAAAATGCAAGAAATGGTAAATGCATACTCTAGAAACTGTAGATCATAAGACAATCCAAGAAAGACTTTCAAATAAGTACATTTATAATCTTCAGAGAGATAAAGGAAGGGATAGAAGCCATGAGGTAAGAACAGGGCATCATGGCATAAGAATGAATGAATTTGAGGAAGAAACAAACAAAAATTTAAGAAATAAATATGCAGTAACTGAAATGAGAAAAAAAGGACTCATTAAGCGGTGCATGGTAAGTCGCTTCAGTTGTGTCTGACTCTGTGCAACCCCATGGAATGTAGCCCACCAGGCTCCTTTATCCATGGGATTCTCTAGGCAAGGATACTGGAGTGGGTTGCCATTTCCTCCTCTGGAGGATCTTCCTGACCCAGGGATCAAACCCACATCTCTGTCCCTTTTGTCTCCTGCATTTGCAGGTGGATTCTTTACCACTAGCTTCCCCTGAGAAGTCTCATTAAGTGGCAGACTAGAGTATTTGAAGAGATAAGTAATCGAGTGGAAGACAGCTAAGAAAGTAAGCAGAATGGAACGCAGGTATGAAGGAGGAACTATTAGAAAAGGAAGCTAGATCAAAATAAAAATACATCTAATAAGAGTGTCAGAAAGTTAGACTGGCTATGCCAGAGAAGAAGTGCCCCTTCAAGGCAAAATGATGGAGAATTTTTCTGTTTTGAAGAAAGCTATAAGGTATTAATAGATTTCTCAGAGTTTTGAAAAGTATAAATAAAATAAATTAATTCATAGCCATACCTTAGAAAACCAGAACATCAAAGAGAAGGAAAAGTATTAAATTTTGCAAAAGAAAGAGGCATATTATTTATGAAAAATGCATGCTTCTTACAGACTCTGAAATATAACATCTAAAGTAAAGAAAAGCAGCATGCATAATTCAGTTATCGTCAACTACTCTATTTTGGCTGTACTTCTTTCATTTTAAGACTTTTTTCCTTTGAATATCTCTTTTTAGGAAGTTTAACTCTTAAAACATGCCCAATTTTATGTCCTGCTTTTTCATTTAACCTGTCTTGAATTACTCAATATTATTTCTAAAAACACTTTTTAATGTTGAGAAGTCTCAAACCTGCAGAAATATTTCAAGTACAAGAAAAAGAATATCCCCTCCCCAGAGCCCTGGAGAGACAATTGTCACTGGTGTTCCATCACCTCCCAATGCTGCTGCTGCTAAGTCGCTTCAGTCGTGTCTGACTCTGTGCGACCCCATAGATGGCAGCCTACCAGGCTCCCCTGTCCCTGGGATTCTCCAGGCAAGAACACTCGAGTGGATCCTTGGTGTTTATTTCCTACAAATAAGGACATCTTTGCATATAACTACAATACAATGACTTCCCTGGTGGCTCAGATGGTAAAAGTGTCTGCCTGCATCTGCCTACAGTGCGGGAGACCTGGGTTCAATCCCTGGATCCCTGGGAAGATCCCCTGGAGAAGGAAATGGCAACCCACTCCAGTACTCTTGCCTGGAAAATCCCATGGATGGAGAAACCTGGTAGGCTACAGTCCATGGGGTCACAAAGAGTCAGACACGACTGAGCGACTTCAGTTTCTTTCTTTCACTTTCACAATACAATCATGAAAGGCAGAAAATTAATATCAATGGATTGCATTTAATCAGCAGACACTGCTCAAGTTTTGCAGACACAAACAGATCTAGCTAGTTCAGAGTTATCACATTTACTTATTAGTCTGGCAAACTCTTCAGTCTTTTCTTGACTTTCATGACCTTTACACTTTTAAAGAGTAAAGGTCACTTATTTTGCATGATGTTTGGAAGTTTAGGTTTTGCTGTTTCCTTGCAGCTAGATTCAGGTTACTTTTTTTTTTGTTTGGCAGAAATATCAAAAACAGTGATGCTATCTCATCATTGTACACTAGCAAATGGCAGAGATTCAATTGGTCCCAAAGGTAATGACACTCACTTTGACCACTTGATTAATGAACTCTTGGCCAGGCTTCTCTATTGAAATATTACTCCTGTTCCTTTTTAATTAATAAGCATTTGATGGGGGCGGGGTATTTTGAATCTGTGTAAATATCCCATTCCCCACCAAACTCTTCTTTCTCCACTTCTTTAGTTATATCAGATGGACTCATGGTTTGCTGTTTTATTTAATGATGATAATCTATAACCATCTTTTCTTTAATGCTAACATTTTCCAGATTTAACCCTGCAGCATCCTGCAAACTGGCTTCTGTGTCCTTTGAAATGTTCACATCCTTATTGGAGCATTTCCTGATTCATCTAGTACATGTCTTCCTCCAGTCCTGCCTGAAATCTACCCTTCTTCAAGGAGTTGACTCCTGTTACTAAAAAAAGACATTTAGAAAGCTAGATCTGGATGCTAGGTGTTCTCATGTGTTACTGGGGTATTGCTGTTTCTGGGCACTCTCTCACATAGTCACATTTACATCTATCTATCCATCCACCCATCCAACCACCAGATCTATCACCTGTCTCTCTACTAGTCCATCTATCGTCTCTGTATTATGTCTCTCTCTCTCTCTATCATCTATCTGTTTGTATATCTATCGTCTATTATCATCTGTCTATCTATCATAGCTATCTATCTATTGATCCATCATCCATGTATTATCTATTGATCTATCATCTATGTATTATCTATCTATTTGCCAGCTCAGTTGGTAAAGAATTTGCTTGCAGTGCAGGCACCCGGGGTTCTATCCCTGGGTTGGGAAGATCCCCTGGAAAAGGAAATGGCAACCCACTCCAGTATCCTTGCCTGGAAAATCTCATGGACAGAGGAGCCTGGTGGGCTGCAGTCCATGGGGTCACAAAGAGTAGGACACGACTGAGCAGCTAACACACATACACCTATCACCCACCTATCTATCTATACCTATCAGCTACCTATCTAGCATATCTATCTATTGTCTATCTTTCATATCTATCACGGGGAAGGCAATGGCACCCCACCCCAGTACTTCTGCCTGGAAAATCCCATGGACGGAGGAGCCTGGTAGGCTGCAGTCCATGGGGTCGCTAAGAGTCGGACACGATTGAGCGGCTTCACTTTCCCTTTTTGCTTTCACGCATTGGAGAAGGAAATGGCAACCCACTCCAGTGTTCTTGCCTGGAGAATCCCAGGGACAGGGGAGCCTGGTGAGCTTCCGTCTATGGGGTCGCACAGAGTCAGACACGACTGAAGCGACTTAGCAGCAGCAGCAGCAGCAGCAGCATATCTATCATCTATCTATCTATTGATCTATCATCTATGTATTACCTATGGACCTATCATCTACCCATCTATCTTCATACCTGAAAACCATGCATTTACATCAATGCCTTCAGTTCCAAACCAATTAACACAAAGTTCATTCTTGTTTTCTCCCTCTTAATATGTGTAAGTTCTTTCTGCAGCAGTGAGAAACCCACCTCCCATTACCTCAGCGTATTTATTTACTCCATCAGTCACTCAGCAGGTGACCACTTCCACTGCAGTAGCTGCGTCTTTCCCGTGCACTCTCGGGGCGGCCCCTACTCCCTCCAGCCCCGAGAAAGTCCTCCCCCAGCCCCGAGAAAGTCCTCCTCCAGCCAGGCTCAGACAGCCGGTGCTGCGCTGCCCTACCTACAGTCTCTCCCTTAGATTATGACTATTTTTCATTGTAGTAAAATAGACATTGCTTAAACCATTTTAGAGGATATAATTCATTGGCATTAAGTCCGTGCATGTAGAGGTGCAGACATCACCGCGATCCAGCTCCAGCCTGGAGTTGCCCACCATCCATACTGAAACTCTGTACTGGTTAAGCACTAGCTCCTCAGTCCGCTCTCCCCTCAGCCCCTGGCCACAGCCTTTCTACTTCCAGTCTTGATGGATTCCATGGTCCTAGGGACCTCACATAAGTGGAATCAGACATTTCTCCTTTTGTGCCTGGTTTATGTCATTTAGTATAATATTTTCAAGGTTCATCTACATTTAGAATATATCAGAACCTTATTAATTTTTAAGGAATAACATTCATACATACATGTATATACATACCTCTGTCGGTTTGTCTCTCTCCATGTATATGCATGTACGTATGCTGTTGTTTCATCACCAAGTAGTGACCAACTCTTTTGTGACCTCATGGACTATAGCCCACCAGGCTCCTCTGTCTATGGGATGCCCTTGGCAAGAATACTGGAGTGGGTTTCCATTCCCTTTTCTAGGGGATCTTCTGGAGTGGGTTTCCATTCCCTTTTCTAGGGGATCTTCCTGACCCAGGGCTCGAATGCGCGTTCCTCATTGGCAGGCGGATTCTTTACCGCTAGCCACCAGAGAAGCCCATATATGTATACATGTATATACTTTTGTTTATCCATTCATCTGTTGCTGGATGTTCAGATTGCTCTATCTTTTGGCCCCTGTGAATAATGTTGCATTAAATATTGATGTACAAATACCTCTTTGAGAACTTACTTTCAATTCTATTAGGTTTATACCAAGAAGTGATATTGCTGAATTCATACTGTGATTCTATTTTTAATTTTTTGAGGAAATATCATATTGCTTTCTACAGTAGATACACCATTTAAAATTCTTATTGGCAATGCACAAGAGTTCAAATTTCTCCACATCCTCCCCAATACTTGCCATAATAACTGCAGGGTTATTTGTTTTTTGATAATAGTCATCCTAATGGATAAACTGATATCTAATTTTTATTTTAATTTGCATTTCCCTGATGATTAGTGGTGTTGAGCATCTTTTCACAGGCATGCATGTCGGACTTTTGTGTATCATCTTTTGGGAATATGCCTAAAGTTCTTTCCCATTTACTCAACTGGCTTTTTGTTGTTTTTGTTGAGTTGGTGGCTCAGTGGTAAAGAATCCGTGGACCAATGCAGGAGACATGGGAGACGTGCGTTTGATCCCCGAGTTGGGAAGATCCCCTGGAGAAGGAAATGGCAACCCACTCCAATATTCTTGCCTGGAGAATCCCATGGACAGAGGAGATTGGTGGGGTATAGTTCATAGGGTCACAAAGAGTCGGACACGACTTAGCGACAGGATACGCACACACAGCAGTTCTTCATATGTTCTAGATATTGATCTCTTATCAGATTTATAATTTGCAAATATTTTTCCCATTCCATGGATTGTCTATTCACTCTGTTGACAGTGTCCTTTGATGCACAAAGGTTTTAAATTTTGTCTAAGTCCTATTTATCTATTTTTACTTTTGTTGTCAGTACTTTGGTACTATAGCCAAGAGATCATTGCCAAAGCCAATGTTGTGAATATCTTCACCTATATTTTCTTTTAAGCGTTTCTAGCTTTAGCTCTTATGTTTAGACCTTTGACCCATTTTTTTGAGTTAATTTTTAAATACAGTTTAAGGCGTCCTATATTATTTTAAATTCCTTATAAACATAATTTAAAAGAGGAGCCAAAGTTATCTTAAAAATTGCTTTTTTTGGATGTTCAGAATGCTTCCTTACGTTTTGCTTTTATACTTTCATTACAAAAATCTTGAGCATTTCCTAAACTTTGGTGTTCAGTAGTGCCTGAACTGCTGGTGGGAGACAGCAAGGCTCAGGTGAAGGCAGTGGCAGGATCAAAGTAGGGAAGGTGGGTGGTGGTGGAGGGAAGGACGGAGGAGGTCTTATGGGTTGGCTGCCCGCCTCTGGTCGGTAAGAACCGAGTCCCCTCCCACCCCCAACTTCCCCCTTTAGTCACTGCCTGCCCCTGGTCTTCAGGTGCCCTGCAGAATCTTATTCTCCCGTGAGAATGGGCTTATTCTCCTGTGATTATTTTGTGGCCATAGGACAGGACATTTGTCCTCAGGGTGGTGACAGTGGTTTTGTTGGAGCCCAGAGGACCAAGGCCACTTAAAAATAGCCACTCCGAGCGAAGCTGAGCACTGCCAGAGAGGAAATGGCATCCATTATTTAACCCACGGTCTAGGGTAGTGATTTTTCCCTAAGACATTTCCCAATTAGAGTGCTTAAGAACGTTCAGTCGTGATTGCTTATCATTCTCTGATTGATTTCAAAAATGAAAACACATTGCCCATTGCAGACTTCCTCTATAAATGGAGGTCAGTGGAGAGAAATCACAGACGATTGGACAATGAGAGGTGGAAGGAACTTGCAGTATTTTTCAAACTTTTTAGCCACTGGATTTTTTTTTCTCCAAGTGCAATCAATCATATGATCAATCCCAATAAATAAACATGAAAAAAAAATTCATCTGCTTAAATTTCTCTCCTCCTGAGGCTTGGAGAAAGGAATTGGTAGGTTCAGAGTCATCCAGCTTGTGATTGGTGGGTTGGGACCAGAACTCATGTTTCCCAATTCCTAGGACAGGGCTCCTGAAGTCAGGCAAGATATGGCATGTTCTTCTTCCAAGGTCTTTTGTTCTTCCAGAGCTCAGATGAAAAGAGAATGAAAAAGAAAGATTAATCCGGTCCCTTGTAGATATCCTTACAAGTCAGCAGGGAGCATGACTTAGTGAAGGCCACACAGCTGGCCCTGGTTAGAAGGCCTGCTGGCTGGAGTGGTGTAAGGGTGCCTCAAGGTACAAAATAAGGCATCTGTAAGGACTGGGGATGAGAAACACTAGGAAAACTATGCAAGTTGGCCTGAACTGCAGACGGGTACAAAGAGATGAACAGTCCATTCTTGGGAGTCTCCTCTTGAACTTCTTTTGCAAACAGCAGGGGGCTTCCCAGCCTCCCTCCTGTGGGGTGTGAGAGTGAGTTGGATGGTACAGAGGCCCTGGTCCTCCCAGCTGCAAGAGGGAAGTCTCCAGCAAGGGCTTCCACTCTTCTGAAGGTTGCTGTGGGGCGTGATGGCAGCAGGAGGCAGTGTGATGGGAAGCGGGGATGAGGGAAAGTTTCTGAGCCTCTGTGATGATTGGGAAACTCTGGGCAAAGGAAAGCAGGGAGAGTTAGGAGATGATTAGAGCTAGAGAAGGGAGCTTTTTTTTTAAAAAAAAATTTATTTTTAACTGATTTTTAACTATTGCTCCACAATAGTGTGTTGATTTCTACCATAGAGCAACATGAAGCAACCATAGGTATACTCATGTCCATTCCCTCTTGAACCTGCCTCCTACCTCCCACCCCTCTAAGTTGTCACAGAGCCCCAATTTGAGTTTCCTGAGTCATATATCAAATTCCCACCAGCCACCTATTTTACATCAGATCAGATCAGATCAGATCAGTTGCTCAGTCGTGTCTGACTCTTTGCGACCCCATGAATCTCAGCATGCCAGGCCTCCCTGTCCATCACCAACTCCCAGAGGTCACTGAGACTCACATCCATCGGGTCAGTGATGCCATCCAGCCATCTCATCCTCTGTCGTCCCCTTCTCCTCTTGCCCCCAATCCCTCCCAGCATCAGCGTCTTCTCCAATGAGTCAACTCTTCGCATGAGGTGGCCAAACTATATGGTAGTGTATATGCTTCCATGCTCCTTTGTGCACTCATCCCACTCTCTCCTCCCTCCCCTCTACCCCCATGTCCATAAGTCTGTTCTCTATGTCTGAATCTCCATTCCTGCTCTGCAAATAGGTTCATCAGTACCATCTTTCTAGATTTCATATATATATATTCAGTTCAGTTCAGTTCAGTCTCTCAGTCATGTCCGACTCTCTGCGACCCCATGAATCGCAGCACGCCAGGCCTCCCTGTTCATCACCAACTCCCGGAGTTCACTCAGACTCACGTCCAACGAGTCAGTGATGCCATCCAGCCATCTCATCCTCTGTCGTCCCCTTCTCCTCCTGCCCCCAATCCCTCCCAGCATCAGAGTCTTTTCCAATAAGTCAACTCTTCACATGAGGTGGTCAAAGTACTGGAGTTTTAGCTTTAGCATCATTCCTTCCAAAGAACACCCAGGGTTGATCTCCTTCAGAATGGACTGGTTGGATCTCCTTGCAGTCCAAGGGACTCTCAAGAGTCTTCTCCAACACCACAGTTCAAAAGCATCAGTTCTTGGGCGCTCAGCCTTCTTCACAGCCCGACTCTCATATCCATACATGACCACTGGCAAAAACCATAGCCTTGACTAGGCGAACCTTTGTTGGCAAAGTAATGTCTCTGCTTTTGAATATGTGATCTAGGTTGGTCATAACTTTCCTTCCAATGAGTAAGCATCTTTTAATTTCATGTCTGCAGTCACCATCTGCAGTGATTTTGGAGCCCCCCAAAATAAAGTCTGACACTGTTTCCACTATTTCCCCCATCTATTTCCCATGAAGTGATGGGACTGGATGCCATGATCTTTGTTTTCTGAATGTTGAGCTTTAGTATACGATATTTGTTTTTGCAGAAGAAAGCTTTTAGGAGTCACTGTCAGAGAGAGAATTTTTCTGGACTCTACTGCTGGGTAAGAGAGAGAGACGGCATGAGTAAAGAGACTGACCAAAAGAATTCTACTCAAAGGACAATTAAAATATTTTGCTGTTCATCAAGAACTCACTGGCCTTCTTTACCATTTATTTCCTCAAGGGTCTGAATGAAGAGTTAAATTAGTTTAGAGCCCTTTAAAAAAAAATGCTGGACTCTGATTCTTTGAAATGCAGAAATTC
This sequence comes from Tragelaphus eurycerus, assembly GCA_935064755.1. Taxonomy (NCBI): domain Eukaryota; kingdom Metazoa; phylum Chordata; class Mammalia; order Artiodactyla; family Bovidae; genus Tragelaphus; species Tragelaphus eurycerus. The sequence goes on from CAKXYN010000033.1 coordinate 5,077,771, forward strand.
AACATGCAAGGTCTTGACTGTGTTTGGAATACTTAATGCATAGTGATCTGGCGGAGACAGTAAGGGACCTGGGGCAGAGGGCCTCGGCTTTTGTTGGCTCTACTCTGATTTACGGACGCTCACATCTCATGAAGCAGTGGGCTAACTTGAAGCAGAAGCCTTTAAAAATACCATGGTGGAGAGGCTTGTTCCTTCTGCTGGTTGATGGCTGGCTGAGTGACGGATGGGCTGAGGCACAACCAGAAGTCTCTTCTTCAGTTCCCTTGGTGTCAACCCACTGAGGTTCTCTCAGTCCCCAGTCCTGAGCTTTCCCTGGAATCTGGAGTCCTGGTTTTTTCACCCACTCTGCCTTGAGACTTATAATTGAATGCAGAGTTATTGATAACCAGGCTCTGTTCTATTGCTCCATGCCCATGCAGTTCCGGTTGTTAAATATTTAGAATATCATCCCAGGTTTATCCTGCTTTCCAAGGATGCTGGATGCAAAAATCTATCCTCCTGGTGAACATGCGGGTTTAACATTCTGTTGCAAAAGGTGTTGAAATCTGGGGAGCTTGGAGTGCTGGGGGAGTATATGGGCTGTGACTCGGAGATGGGGCGAGTACATTGACACACTGGGTTCATAGGAAGACTACAGGCTCCGGGTCCATGTTTAGGCTCTGCTTCTTGCCTCACAGGTTTTGGCTGCAAGATCATGTTTTCAAATGCAAATGTGAGTATCTTAGTATCACCCTCTCGGTGATAAATAATATGAACAACTTTTTCATTTATCACATCTCTTCCCACATCTATTCTGTGTTTGAAATTACACTGGAGCTGTAACTTCACATAATGGGTGCTCAGACAAGTTTGCCGAACTTGTGAATTAAGCTTTTCTCAGAGGTAATTTTTTGGATTAGTCAGGATTCTTGATTGCAAGTGACAAAAATTCTACTGGAAATTGTTTAGGTAGAAGGGAAATGTATTTTCTTCTCTAGACAACCCTGAATATTCATTGGGAGGACCGAAGCTGCTGAGATTTAGGGGGTGTTTTATTAATGCTGCTGCTGCTGCTTCTCCAGTGCATGAAAGTGAAAAGTGAAAGTGAAGACGCTCAGTCGTGTTTGACTCTTAGCGACCCCATGGACCGCAGCCTACCAGGCTCCTCTGTCCATGGGATTTGTCAGGCAAGAATACTGGAGTGGGGTGCCAACTGTGCTAATAAATGTTAATAATAAATGGTAACTGTAGTTACCACCAATAGCTAACATTTACTGAGTGGCAAAGGAAGATGGGAGATGTGAGGTAGAGAGCAGTGGGAGAGAGATTTTGAATAAGAACTGAGGTATCACTAGTAGATGAATCACTGCTAAATAGTGGCTGAGGAAAACCAGTTAGGCAATATTCAATAAGAATTTATTGATCCCTGATTAGGTCCCAGCCAGTGTGTAACTTTGTTTCATGTCATTAAAATATGTTGCAAGTTGGCTCTGGTAAGCTTTGCCTTTAAATTCTTATATTAGTCAAGTTAAGATAAGTGATGCTGCATTAATAAATGGCACCCCACTCCAGTCCTCCTGCCTGGAAAATCCCAGGGACGGAGGAGCCCGGTAGGCTGCAGTCCATGGGGTCGCAAAGAGTCGGACACGACTGAGCGTCTTCACTTTCACTTTTCACTTTCATGCACTGGAGAAGGAAATAGCAACCCACTCCAGTGTTCTTGCCTGGAGAATCCCAGGGAGGGGGGAGCCTGGTGGGCTGCCGTCTATGGGGTCACACAGAGTCGGGCACGACTGAAGTGACTTAGCAGTAGCAGCAGCAGCAGCAGCATTAATAAAACACCCCCTAAATCTCAGCGGCTTAAGAAACCAAAGTATATTTCTTGCTCATTCAAGTCCACTGAGCATTTGGACCACTCTGCAGAACAAAGCTTCAGTGGAGTGGCTCCTCCATCTCACCCACAAGTCTTCTGATTCCAGTATAATTTTCTTAGCAGGGGAAGAGAACATAGAGGGGGCTATACCAGCAATTGAAGATGTCAAAGCAGACTTGTTATATGAGTCCACCTACCTCCAAAAAAGGTAAGGAAGTATAATCTTTTCTGTGCCTGCAATAAGAAAACTGGTTATGAAGCACTAGCTCTCCAGCGTGTTTCCTGAATTAAGATACATGGTTATTTTCTTCCTTCTCTCTCCCTCTCCTTCCTTCCCTTCCTTCCGTCCATTCCTCCCTCTCACTCTTTCCCTTCCTCCACCTGTCTTCAGGACTGGCTCTAGACTTATTTCAGGCTTCCCAGGTGGCACCAGTGGTAAAGAACCCACCTGCCAGTGCAGGAGATGCAAGAGACGTGGGTTTCCTCCATGGGTTGGGAAGATCCCCTCAAGGAGGAAATGGCAAACCACACCAGTGTTCTTGCCTGAAAATTTTCATGGACAAGAGAAGCCTGGCGGACTGCAGTGAAGAGTCAGACATGACTCAGCACACACATACACACACTGGACTTATTTCTAAGCCTGGACTTGACTCTTGGAGACATCTAAGTGACCATCCTTTGTTTGAGTTCTGCAGGTCTAAATTCAGAAACTAGGGACCAGGGAAGCTGAGGGTGACTGATGACTGTGCTTGTGTTTGCATATACAGTATTGTACTACATTTTCAATCATATTGCGCATCTAAGGATAACTCTAAGACAGATGAGGTACACCTGCCCAGGTGCAGCGGCCTCCAGGAACCATTTAAGAACTGTCCCAGGTGGGGGCAGGATAGCTGAGCCGTCAAGAAGTCAGGATGCTTTCAGCAGATGTTTAACTCTGAAATTCAAGCTGTGGGGAAAGTCTCTCCAGAAATAGGGTTTTTTTTTAAGGTTCTTTTTGTTGTTGTTGTTGTTCTGTTTTTTACATGATTGGAGTCTCCTGTGTATGATGGCCAATCTATTATGCAGTTTTTGTAGCTCTGAAGTGGTAATTTTTAGATGACCTTGGTAATTTCTTCACCTGATAGAAGAGAATCTGTATGTCACCGCTTTATAGCTTGAATTGTTTCAAACTCTACTCCTGGATGGGCCTCTGTGGTGGCCAAAGGACTCAGCAGTGACACAAAACCGTAGTATTCTCAATGCCCCAAAGAAACTAACACCCTTTTGCTTACCATTGGGCAGCACAGACTGGAGAAGGTGATGGCACCCCACTCCAGTACTCTTGCCTGGAAAATCCCATGGATGGAGGAGCCTGGTGGGCTGCAGTCCATGGGGTCTTGAAGAGTTGGACATGACTGAGGGACTTCCCTTTCACTTTTCACTTTCATGCACTGGAGAAGGAAATGGCCACCCACTCCAGTACTCTTGCCTGGAAAATCCCATGGGTGGAGGAGCCTTGTAGGCTGCAGTCCATGGGGTCACTAACAGTCGGACACAACTGAGCTACTTCACTTCCATGCATTGGAGGAGGAAATGGCGACCCACTCCAGTGTTCTTGCCTAGAGAATCCCAGGGACGGTGGGGCCTGGTGGGCTGCCGTCTATGGGGTTGCACAGAGTTGGACACGACTGAAGTGACAGCAGCAGCAGGCAGCACAAACACATGAAACTAATTTTCTTTTTCTTTTGTTAGGAATGTATTGGCAGAATAACAATGATTAAAAGTATGGTTCCTGTTGTCAGACCTGGATTTGAATTATGGTTTGGCCTTTCACTGAATATGTGACTGAGGATATAGCTCTTTGAGCCTCCATTTTCACATTGATTGCTATGCTATGCTAAGTCACTTCAGTCGTGTCCGACTCTGTGCGACCCCCATAGACGGAAGCTCACCAGGCTCCCCCGTCCCTGGGATTCTCCAGGCAAGAACACTGGAGTGGGTGGCCATTTCCTTCTCCAATGCATGAAAGGGAAAAGTGAAAGTGAAGTCGCCCAGTCCTGTCTGACTCTTAGCGACCCCATGGACTGCAGCCTACCAGGCTCCTCCATCCATGGGATTTTCCAGGCAAGAGCACCGGAGTGGGGTGCCATTGCCTTCTCCTTCACATTGATTAAAACTGGGGAAAATAGTAGTCCTGATGTCACAGAACTGCTGTGAGGACTCAGAGAGTTAATGCCCAGAAAGCACTCAGCATGGCGCCCGCAGTCAGTAAGTGCTCAATATACACTGTCTTTTTTTGTTTTACTCAATATTTATTCAAGAAGAAAAAAGGGAGGCTAGGTTGGCTGGTTAATCTTTCGTCGGCTTACTTGTGGGTCTGTGATCAGCGTTGTCAGGCAGCTTCACACTGATGCTTTGGAAAAAGTTGGAAGCAGATCCTGCCAGCCCAGCTTGGGAACTGGAGGACTCTAACATGTTTGAAACCAGGCTTAGGTCTACGTCCACTGGCATCACAACAGATCCTCCTGCGCCAGAATCTTCCTCCCCTGAGTCATCCTTGGTAGTCTGGGATAGAGGCTCCACTTGCTTCTGGGTGGTGAAACTTTTGCCAGTGCTGGTCCGTGCTTGCTCCTGGTCCATCCGGGCCAGGATGACCTGGGATCATATGGACTCTCACAGGTGCTTCTTCTCCAGGCTCCTGTGTTTCAAGACCCAGTCATCATCGCTGTCTAAACATTCAGAGTCTTCCTCATCCGGATGACCAGAGTCTGACTCCCCTCCCACCTTTGTCCCCATCCCACCCCTCTAGGTTGATATAGAGCCCCTGTTTGAGTTTCCTGAGCCATACAGCAAATTCCTGTTGTCTACCTATTTTACACATGGTAATGTAAGTTTCTATGTTTGTCTTGGAACAAGGAACACTCTTGGGGGGTGATGTATATGGAAAGAGTTACACTGACTTTTTAAATATTATTTTTAACTTTTTATTTTGTATTGGGCTACAGCCGATTAACAATGTTGTAGTAGGTTCAGGCGAACAGCAAAGGGACTCAGCCGTGTATACACAGGTATCCATTCTTCCTCTAACTCCCCTCCCATCCAGGCTGCTACATAACATTGAGCAGAGTTCCCTGTGCTGTAGAGAAGGACCTTGTTGGGTATCCATTTCTCTTTATTTTTATTTATTGTTAAACTTTATTTTTTAATTGGAGGATAATTGCTTCACAATATTGTGTTGGCTTCTGCCATGGTACAACCTGACTTAGCCATAAGTATATACCATATGTATACTTATGTCCTCCCCCTCCTGAATCTCCCTCCCATACCCCACCTTACCCCATCCCTCCCCGAGGTTGTTACAGGATAGAGCACCCGGTGTTATATGGCAACTTCCCATTAACTGTCTGCTTTACAAATGGTAGTGTGTCTCAATTCATCCCACCCTCTCCTTCCCCTGCAGTACCCAAGTCTATTCTCTACATCTGTGTCTCTGTTCCTGCCCTGGAAATAGGTTCATTCATACCATTTTTCTAGATTCCATATGTGTGGGCTAATATGGTTCGATGGCATCACCAATTCAATGGACATGAACTTGGGGAAACTGTGGGAGATGGTGAGGGACAGGGCGGCTGGGCGTGCACGGGGTTGCAAAGAGTTGGACACGACTTGGAAACTGAACGACAACAACATGATATTTGTTTTCCTCTTTCTGACCTCCTTCACTCTGTGTAACAGTTTCTAGTCCATCCACCTCCCTAGACCTGAGAAATCAGTAAGTATATGTCCATCACAAGCTCCCTAATTATCTCTCCCCCTCATCCTTCCACCCTGGCAACTTTAAGTCCATTGTCTGTGACTGTGAGCCTCTGTTTCGTAAGGAAGTTCATTTGTATTGTTTTTTGTAGAGTCCCATTAGCGTCTACTATTAATAAGCCTTGTCTCGGGCTGTTCTTACAGATCAGATCAGTCGCTCAGTCGTGTCCAACTCTTTGCGACCCCATGAACTGCAGCACGCCCGGCCTCCCTATCCATCACCAGCTCTCGGAGGTCACTCAGACTCACATTCATCGAGTCAGTGATGCCATCCAGCCATCTCATCCTCTGTCGTCCCCTACTCCTCCTGCCCTCAATCCCTCCCAGCATCAGAGTCTTCTCCAATGAGTCAACTCTTCGCATAAGGTGGCCAAAGTACTGGAGTTTCAGCTTTAGCATCATTCCTTCCAAAGAAATCCCAGGGCTGATCTCCTTCAGAATGGACCGGTTAGACAAATATTAATCTTTTTCTTTGGTTAATAAAACTTTGGAAAATGAATCATTATTTAATAAATAGCATTTATTTATTTATTTGACCCTATTAAAATCTGGGTTCTAGGTAGGAGATAGCAAAAGGGACTTTTGGTAGTGAAAAAAAGTTTAGGAATCACTGCCCGTGTGCTGCTGCTGCTGCTAAGTCGCTTCAGTCGTGTCTGACTCTGTGCGACCCCATAGACGGAAGCTCACCAGGCTCCCCCGTCCCTGGGATTCTCCAGGCAAGAACACTGGAGTGGGTTGCCATTTCCTTCTCCAATGCATGAAAGCGAAAAGTGAAAGTGAAGCCGCTCAGTCGTGTCCGACTCTTAGCGACCCCATGGACTGGAGCCTACCAGGCTCCTCCGTCCATGGGATTTTCCAGGCAAAAGTACTGGGGTGGGGTGCCATTGCCCGTGTACAATAAGGCAAAAAGTTACAAGCTACAGCCCACAGGCAAATGTGAGCTCTAGAGGAGTTTGACTTGAGCAAGGTTTGTTTGGCATTAACTTGATCTGGTGAGTATCCCTGGTGGCTCAGTGGTAGAGAATCTGCCTGCCAATGTAGAAGATATGGGTTCGATCCGTGTGAAAGGTTGTTGTGTCACGCAAAGACACTGGGATTCTTGGCCCCCGGAGGAGAAGAATTCAATCCAGGGCCAGAGACGAGGCTTGATTGCTCAGAGCTTTTGTGTAATAAAGTTTTATTAAAGTATAAAGGAGATAGAGAAAGCTCCTGACATAGGCATCAGAAGGGGGCAGAAAGAGTACCCCGTTTGCTAGTGTTAGCAATGAAGTTATATACTCTAAAGAATGTCTGGAGGTTGTAAAGACCTAATTTACATTTTTTTAAATTTAGTTTTATTTTACTTAACTTTACAGTATTGTATTGGTTTTGCCATACATCAAAATGAATCCGCCACAGGTATACATGTGTTCCCCATCCTGAACCCTCCTCCCTCCTCCCTCCCCATACCATCCCTCTGGGTCGTCCCAGTGCACCAGCCCCAGGCATCCGGTATGAGGCATCGAACCTGGACTGGTGACTCGTTTCAAACGTGATATTATACATATTTCAATGCCATTCTCCCAAATCATCCCACCCTCTCCCTCTCCCAGAGTCCAAAAGACTGTTCTATACATCAGTGTCTCCTCTGCTGTCTCATATACAGGGTTATTGTTACCATCTTTCTAAATTCCATATATATGCGTTAGTATACTGTATTGGTGTTTTTCTTTCTGGCTTACTTCACTCTGTATAATAGGCTCCAGTTCCATCCACCTCATTAGAACTAATTCAAATGTATTCTTTTTAATCGCTGAGTAATACTCCGTTGTGTATATGTACCATAGCTTTCTTATCCATTCATCTGCGGATGGACATCTAGGTTTCTTCCAAGTCCTGGCTATTATAAACAGTGCTGCGATGAACATTGGGGTACACGTGTCTCTTTCAATTCTGGTTTTCTCAGTGTGTATGCCCAGCAGTGGGATTGCTGGATCATAAAGCAGTTCTAGTCCCAGTTTTTTGAGGAATCTCCATACTGATCTCCATAGTGGCTGTACTAGTTTGCATTTTAAGATTTCTCAGGCAGGATGCATCCTTGAAAAGACCAGGTCTACCCCCCTAATTTACATTTTAAGATAACACTGTCCTCAGGCTGGATCACTTTGTTGATCACTTTGCCAACAAAGATTCGCCTAGTCAAGGCTATGGTCTTTCCTGTGGTCATGTATGGATGTGAGAGCTGGACTGTGAAGAAGGCTGAGCGCGGAAGAATTGATGCTTTTGAACTGTGGTGTTGGAGAAGACTCTTGAGAGTCCCTTGGACTGCAAGGAGATCCAACCAGTCCATTCTGAAGGAGATCAGCCCTGGGATTTCTTTGGAAGGAATGATGCTAAAGCTAAAACTCCAGTATTTTGGCCACCTCATGCGAAGAGTTGACTCATTGGAGAAGACTCTGATGCTGGGAGGGATTGAGGGCAGGAGGAGAAGGAGACGACAGAGGATGAGATGGCTGGACGGCATCACTGACTCGATGAATGTGAGTCTGAGTGACCTCCGAGAGCTGGTGATGGATAGGGAGGCCTGGCGTGCTGTAATTCATGGGGTCGCAAAGAGTCGGACACGACTGAGCGACTGATCTGATCTGATCAGGCTGGATACATTATTGTTGTATAATCCTAAGGAATGTGGAGAAAGAAAAAAAGTTTGTCCTTTCTTCCTCCTTGAGAATTCCAGACCCCCCTCCTTGGGGACCCCTAGACTCCTTATCAATCTGCCTAGGAAATGACTCTCTCACCTGGGTTGGGAAGATGCCCTGGAGAAGGAAAACCCACTTCACTAACTGTGCCTGGGAAATTCCATGGACAGAGGAGCCTGGAGGACATAGGGTTGCAAAGAGTCTGACATGACTGACAGACTCAGCAATAGCAACAACTTGATTTGGCTGCTAACATTTAAGAACCAAAAGATTTCACGTAAAAATTAGCATCTCCTTTGGGCTTGTGTCTGGCTCATTTCCAGCTTTTACATTACCTGCTATGGAAGATGGGATAATGGTCCCCCAAAGATGTCCTGTCCTATTTCCTGGAACCTGTGACTGTGTTAGGTTACATGGCAACGGCAAACTGAGGCTGTGGGCAGAATTAAGGCTGCTGTTCATCATCCTTAATAAAAGAGGATGATGCTGGATTTTCTGAGTGTGCCCCATGTAATCTCAAGGTCCTTATAAGTGGAAGAGGGACATAGAGCAAAATCAGAGAGAAGCATTGTTACAGAAAAAGGGTGAGAGACATGCAACTTGGTTGAATTTGAAGATGCAGGAAGTGGCCAGCAAGCCAAGGCATGTAGGTGGCCCCTAGAAGCTGGAAAAGACAAGAAAAAAAATTCTTTCTTAGATCCTCTGAAGAGTGACACAGCCCTGTGACACCTTGGTTTTAGCCCAGTGAGGCCTCTGTTAGAATCTTGACCTTCAGAAGTACATGATAAAAAAAAATCTGTGTTTATGGGACTTTCCTGATGGTCCAGTAGTTAGGGCTCCATCAAGGGATGGGTTTTCTCTCTGGTCACAGAACTAAAATCCTGAATGCCACATGCTGCAGCCAAAAAAACCAAACAAACATTGTGCTTTTAAGTAAGATATGAAATTTTCGGCAACTTGCTACAGCAAAAAACAAACAAAATGAACACACTGCTGAATTCCCAGAGGTTAAAATTATTTTTGCCTCTTCTTGATCCTTATGTTTTCAACCTAATTCTTTTGAGGTGTTTCATAATCCTGGCGAAATCACTAAGCCGGTCAGAGCTGCAGAAGCTCCCTGACTTTCCTATCAGAAAATGTTGATCAATAAGAGCGCTTGCTGCCTTTGATCCAAGCTTCAGTGCTGGCTTCTGTAAAGGACTTTCAGCTACACAAGAGAGTGGCACTTTCACTGTTCTAAAAAAGTATTGAGTGATAATTATTATTGTGGAATGGTTGTAGTCCCTACTCTGTGGGCTATTCCAACTCTGTTGGAAGTTGTTGTTGTTCAGTTGCTAAGTTGTGTCTGACTCTTTGCAACCCCGTGGACTGCAGCACGTCAGGCTCCTCTGTCCTTCACTATCTCCCAGAGTTTGCTAAAACTCAGATACATTGAATCGATGATGCCATCCAACCATCTCATCTCCTGCTACCCGCTTCTCCTCCTGCCATCAATCTTTCCCAGTATCAGGGTCTTTCCCCGTGAGTCACCTCTTTGAATCAAGTGGCCAAAGTGTTTTAGCTTCAGCATCAGTCCTTCCAATGAATATTCAGAGTTGATTGCCTTTAGAATTGACTGGTTTGATCTCCTTGCTGTCCAAGGGACTCTCAAGAGTCTTCTCCAATACCACAATTTGAAAGCATCAATTCTTCAGCACTCAGCCTTCTGTATGGTCCAACTCTCACATCCATACATGACTACTGGAAAAGCCATAGCTTTGACTAGACTGACCTTTGTTGTCCAAATGATGTCTCTGCTTTTAAATGCACTGTCTTAGTCACAGCTTTCCTTCCAAGGAGTAAGCATCTTTTGATTTCATGGCAGCAGTCACTGTCCATAGTGATTTTGAAGCCCCCAAAATAAAACTGGCCACTGTTTCCACTTTTGCCCCTTCTATTTTTCCATGAAATGATGGGACCAGAAGCCATGATCTTAGTTTTCTGAATGTTGAATTTTAAGGTTTGGAGGAGTTCAACATTTTTTTCAAACACAAATTTCCTGGGCTGGCTGCATCATGCTAGTTAGGAGGAGAAAGTCTTATCTGAGAAGGTATGTTTTCATTTGTCTTTGTATGAAAGACCATGGAGGCCCTTGGAAGGAACTAGGACTGAGAGGCAGGAAGAAATAGCTCTTCAAAGATACCCTGGAGCAAAGAGCAAGCGTGTGGGGAGGAGACACAGCTTGGACACAGATGAGATCTAGTTAGGATTATGGAAGGACATGAGTCCTTATGTGCAAGTTGCAGCCACAGAAACTTTGGGAAACTTAGGAAAATATCCTTTTCCAGGTTGATGTATGCGTAGAGTTCCAGGTGTCCCTCCCAGCCAAGGTCTTTTGAGAAAGCCCAGCTCATAGAATGGCCGTGAGTTTGAGCAAGCTCAAGGAGACGGCTGAAGCCTGGCTTGCTGCAGTCTATGGGGTCGCGCAGAGTCGGACATGACTGAGCGGCAATGACTTGCAGAAGTGGAAGTGGCAGCCTGGTCCGTTGAGGGGTTTGCACAGTCCCAGAAGATACTCTTCTCTGGGCCTGACATCAAGACCATTTGAGAGATGGAATCAGGAGTCAGGAAAATGGAGATGTCAATTTTACTTTTGAGTGTATATCCTGAACAGTCGAAAGCAGGGACAAGAACTGATACTTATACAACTCTATTCATTGCAGTATTGTTCAAAGTCATCAAAAGTTGAAACTAAACATCCATCCACAGACGAATGGTTAAAAACAGTGTGGTGTCTGCATACAAAAGAATATTTTTCAGCCTTAAAAAATAAGGAAGTTATGAGGCATGCTGTAATTCAGGCTTCCTTGGTGGCTCAGTGGTAAAGAATCTACCTGCCAATTGAAGAGACGCAGGAGACTTGGGTTTGATCCCTGGGTTGGGAAGATCCCTTGGAGGAGGAAATGACAACCCACTACATTGTTCTTGCCTGGAGAATCCCATGGACAAAGAAACCTGGTGAGCTACAGTTCATGGGGTCACAAAGAGTCAGACATGACTTAGGGACTAAACATCAACAACGTGCTTGGCAAAGGTGCCCCTTGGAAAATGCCTCCGGGTAGCTGGGGAAGAGCCACGCTGCTGGGAGTAGAGGCTCTGTGAGATGGTGCTCTTGGTTTACGTTTAACTTGGGTCTTGACCTTGAACCAACTGTGATATTGACAAGACCTCAGAATAAATGCAATTGTGACATATTCCAGGGTTTACCCTCCTGGACTCACTTATCCTACCTCATGTTCTTTCAAGTTTCCGAGTGTTACCATATTCTCGTGGGGTGACAGCAAGGGGCACTGGGAATCGGTTGGGGGGCAGATCAGATGGGGGAGGGAAGGGTCTGCCCCACCCCAGCCCCAAGCACCTTCTCTATCTGACCCTCCCGCAGTGTGTTCACACCATTGGCTTCTGTTTGGTCCTGGATCTCAACACAGAAAGAGTCCTGTCTGACTCTTTGCAACCCCGTGACTGTAGCCCACCAGACTCCTTTGTCCATGGAATTCTCCAGGCAAGAATACTGGAGTGGGTTGCTGTTCCCTTCTCCAGGGGATGTTCCTGACCTGGGGATCAAACTCACGTCTCCTGCATTGGAGGCAGATTCTTAACTGTCTGAGCCACCAGGAAGCTGTGATTGCTACCAAATTCAATAGTTTCAGTTCAGTTGCTCAGTCGTGTCTGACTCTTTGTGACCCCATTAATCACAGCACACCAGGCCTCCCTGTTCATCACCAACTCCCGGAGTTCACTCAGACTCACGTCCAACGAGTCAGTGATGCCATCCAGCCGTCTCATCCTCTGTCGTCCCCTTCTCCTCCTGCCCCCAATCCCTCCCAGCATCAGAGTCTTCTCCAATGAGTGGCCAAAGTACTGGAGTTTCAGCTTCAGCATCATTCCCTCCAAAGAACACCCAGGGGTGGTCTCCTTCAGAATGGACTGGTTGGATCTCCTTGCAGTCCAAGGACTCTCAAGAGTCTTCTCCAACACCACAGTTCAAAAGCATCAATTTACTCCAAAGTGTAAAACCTGCCACTAAACAGAATGCTTATCATTTGTCTTTGCATTTCAGAAACCTGTGACTTTAAGGTTCCTTCCTGTCTCTCCAGCATTCACGCTGTGAAACTGAGCTTTTCCCAGACACAGGCCAATCCCTTCCTTCAGCGTGACAGATTATGAATGCATTTTCGTAGATAAACTCAGACGCCGGCATGATCTCCCAGTGACGTCTTAAAGCCAGGTGACTGAGGAGGCCCGTTTAATAACTTGGAAATTGCCTGAGCAGAGCTTTTCTGAGGTTTATGACATAAGCCCAGGTTCAAGTGGGACTTGTCTGGGATGGAGCTGGGAGAAATCACGCACACAATGGCCGCTGGCAGCAAAGAGACCCCAAGCCAAGCTCCATCTGCCTTTCTCCTTCCTTGTGGCTGGGAATTTGCCAGGTAAACTGTGGGACCTGTGTTGCCTAACCAAAAAAAAAACAAGCAAAGCAAGAAAAAAGTCTGATAGTAATTACCTTTTGCAGGGGCACAATTTACCTGAAATCTCTAGACGGAAAGAGGGGATTCTAGCTCCCAGAAACGATGCTGCCAAAATGCTCTTTGGAAAGTGGGCGGGAACTTAATGCACCAGATTTAGGTGTGCTGTTAGCTTCTGAGCAATATCATTATTGTGGTTGTTCTGCCTTGAGCTACTGCCTCCAGTTTCTGGGAATAGGGTTCAAATAATTCCCACTTGGTGACATTTATTACCATCACCCCTCATGCAAAACTCACCTTAGTTTTCCATCTCCCCAGCCTCCACTGAACCTCTTGTTTACAAAGAGCCACTATTTCTATTCCCAATTGTTAATGAAAATATGAATCAAGTGTCAAAGATTCATTTTTGCAAGTTTGTATTGATGTAGACTTCCTTGTCTCAGAGAGCTGAGAAATTGCCGATGGATTCAGATCCCTGTAAAGCATCTGGGCTGAAACAGATGAGAACCCAGGCATGCAATTGCTGGCTTTGTAATGTGGACAGGTCTGAGGATGGACCCCGTAAGTGATGCCTTGATTTATGAACACATTGTTTTGGGGGATCATTGCCCCAAGAAGATGCAATTATTGGAGGCGAAGTTCTCCTCTGTGTGAGCATCAGTTCTCTCTCTGGTCTGTCCTGAGAGACAGACTGTCCTGTTCTGACTCTGGCTCAGAATTGGTGGCTGGGTGGCACTTGCTTTTACTTTTTCAACTCTACGAGTTGAGGAGCCTATTCAGTGAGACTGTGCAGATGAATAATAGCTGGTTTGTGTCCTATTTTTCCAGCATCACCATCTTCATTCTCATCCTTACCATCATCTCCATCGCCATCAAAATAGTGGCCCACCATTACTAGGGCTTCCCTTGTGGCTCAGCTGGCAAAGAATCCCCCTGCAATGTGGGAGACCTGGATTTGATCCCTGGGTTGGGAAGATCCCCTGGAGAAGGGAAAGGCTACCCACTCCAGTATTCTGGCCTGGAGAATTCCATGGACTGTATAGTCCATGGGGTCGCAAAGACTCGAACACGACTGACTTTCACTTCACTTGCCATTACTATGATCATCTTTCCTAAAATTTATTGAAAGTCTTCTCAGTCCAGTTCTGTTAAACACTTAATTTGTTGCTGTTACTTTGGCACCCCACCCCAGTACTTTTGCCTGGAAAATCACATGGATGGAGGAGCCTGGTAGGCTCCAGTCCATGGGGTCGCTGGGAGTCGGACACGAGTGAGCGACTTCACTTTCACTTTTCACTTTCATGCATTGAAGAAGGAAATGGCAACCCACTCCAGTGTTCTTGCCTGGAGAATCCCAGGGACAGGGGAGCCTGGTGAGCTTCCGTCTATGGGGTCGCACAGAGTCAGACACGACTGAAGCGACTTAGCAGCAGCAGCAACTTATATATGTATTTTTTGTTTCTTTTTTTGTTCACTAGTTTGTTGTATTTTTTAGATTCCACATATCAGTTGTATCATACAGAGAAGACATATGTCTTTCTCTGACTGACTTAATGTCACTTAGTCTAAAACCCTGCAAGTACATCTGTGTTGTTGCAACTGGCAAAGCTTCATTCAGTTTTGTGGCTGAGTAGTATGCCATTATATATTTGTACCAAATCTTTATCCATTTGTTGATGGGTACTTAGGTTGCTTCCATATCTTAGATATTATAAGTAATTCTGCTGATAACATTGGGGTGCATGTATTTTTTTCAAATTCGTATTTTCATTTTTGGGGATGTGTTAGGCACTTTAGCAGTACAATCTTGTTCATAACTCTTAAAACAACACTGCAAACTGGATACAAGTGCTCTCACATGGCAGTGAGGTACCTGCCTTTCAGAGGGCTTAAGTGTCTTTCACTAAGTCACAGAGTGAGACTTGAATGCTAATCTGTTTGACTTTAAAGCCAGCATTCTCACGATCACACTGCCTTTCTTAGAGTCTAACTAACCATTTCTCTAAACAGAGGTTTTGTCATGCCCCACATTAGTGGGATTGGTAAAGCCAGCTTAAACAAAAAAACTATATTCAAGCTGCATGTCGAGGTGAAACAATGAACTTCTTTCCCCAAGCTCATTACAAGTATTAAGTGTTTAGTGATTTAATTAGGACATGTCTATTAACAGCTTTTACTGAGGGCAGTGGAATGCAAATGTTTTGCAACTTGGCCTTGCTGTTTGATTTTGTCTGTCTTTGCCTCTTTGTGGACCCACCCACAAAGATGGATCTTTGGGGGATCCACCCCCAAAGAGGGGCTTTGGATTCATCCACCCCCTCTGAATGAAAACCTTCATCCTTCTAATGGTGCATTCCCATGCATGACTGTTTTATTAATTTTCTTGACTTCAAGAAAAGGAGAGGTTGGGGAGATTTTCCAGTTCATAAGACTTCATAAGATACAATGATCAAAGATGTTAAAAAAAACCACAAAAACTGATAAAATTCAACTCTGCTGTTGGATTCATGAGCAGTGGATGGAGTGTCTGTGAGAAGTGGGGCGTCTGATGGAGGGCTGGAAGCATTGGAGGTGGTGGAGGGAGGTGGCTACGTTGTAGGATAAAATATACCATTTGTGTCTTGTAAAAGTTTTCTATCAGCTGTTTTCTGCTCAACTCCATCATTGTTTCTTGACGTGCTCAGGAGCTTGGTCATTGCCGGTTCATTTACTTCTTAACAGAAATACTGGATTAAGGTATAAGGGAAAAGTCATTACAGTGATAGGCTGAAAAGAGAAGAGGAGATTTGACCAAAAACATGTTTAGGGGAAACACACAAACTGTCATTTACTCTAGTTTTAATTATTTTTTTAGAAAATTGCTGGAGGATCCGATGCTCTCAAAGGATGGAGTCTTAAATATGAGACTCATGTTTAAGAGGAGAGAAGACAGAATTATTTAAAATTGGAACTAGAGAAAATAGTGTTGAAACATGTATATTATCATCGATGCATGAGACAGGGCGCTCAGGGCTGGTGCACTGGGATGAACTGAGGGATGGGATGGGGAGGGAGGTGGGAGGGGGGCTCAGGATGGGGGACACACGTACACCCATGGCTGATTCATGTCGATGTATGGCAAAAGCCACTACAATGTTGTAAAGTAATTAGCCTTCAATTAAAACAAATAAATTAATTAAAAATAAATACAATTGGAACTAAAGCATGAGATAGTGAGGGTCTCTAGGTTCTACAGAAATCTAGAAAGCATGTTTTCTAGGCTTAGAGCGCTCAGGCTCTCCTTAGACCCACCTTCATTCTCTTAGGTGGTCTCGGCCCTTTTGGATGGACGCTGGGGAAGAGGGGTTTAAATCAATGCAGCAAGCATAACTCGTGCTAATTTTACCAAACCTGACTTGGGCAAGAGCTTTCCTGGTGGCAGAGTTTTCTTTCTTGCAGAGGTAGTGTTGGAATAAATCCGATATGGGGCTCTGGGCTCCCAGACATTTAAATTATTTACACTCACGGAAACCTTGTCGATGGAAAATGCAATGCAGAACCTAAGAAAACTCAGACCTAGATACAGTTCTTGTTATTGACGGTCAAGCTTATTTCCCAGCCATCTCTTCCTTTGCCCCTGCACACCCCTCCCACGCCTCTTCCAAGACCCTTTCCTAAGGTGGAACTACTTAAAGCAAATGTTGCCTGTATGTCGAGTTGTCCTTATATGTTTCTGGTTTAAAAAAAAGAGAGAGTATCATAGACTGGGGAGGGGCCTGGTTACCAAGGCAACTGAATTGGTTGCCTGTGCTTTTCCAGTGTCAACTGGACGCTCTGCTCAATTTGCTAGATCATTTGTGGAGAGTTGTTTCTATGACGTATGACCTTTTTAAAGCCTTAATGACCCAGAACACTTGAATCGTCTCATCAGCCCCTGGGTGATCAGTTACTGGGAGCCCAAAGACGGAGGATCTGAAAAGACACATTTGAGCAAGGCCAGGTTCTGTCTTATGGTCTGGGGTCTACACACCTGGCCTTAGGGATAACGTACTGTCTGTATCTTTATGCCCCTGCCAGCATCAGATAGCTGGGCTCCCAGGAGCCCTTCATGGCTGAAATCTTCCCCTGGGGTGGCAGCTCCCTCTCCAGCTGGGTCCACCCAGTTTTACATTTCTCCTTTACTCTTTTCAAGCAATTGTTCGTTCACCAGGGTTGTGGGCCACATTTTATTTATTTTTGTGATGTTGTCCAGCACTCAGCTCAGGGCCTGGCATATGGCAGGAGTTGGTAAATATTTGTTGAAATGTGTGTGAAATAATCGGGGCTTCCGTGGTGGCTCAGATGGTAAAGAATCTGCCTGTGATGCAGGAAACTCAGGCTCAATCCCTGGGTCGGGAGGATCTCCCCGGAGGAGGGCGTGGCAACCCACCCCAGTATTCTCGCCTGGAGAATTCCATGGACAGAGGAACCTGGCAGGCTACAGTACATAGATCACAAATAATCAAGTCTTCCCTTTACTTCCTGAGACCCAAATAACCCATATATCAATCAATAAAAGTGTACTAATTGGAGAAGGAAATGGCAACCCACTCCAGTACTCTTGCCAGGAGAATCCCAGGGTCAGCGGAGCCTGGTGGGCTGCCGTCTATAGGATCGCACAGAGTTGGACACGACTGAAGCGACTTAGCAGCAGCAGCAAGCACTGTATTACTTTGCTAAGACTGCCATAACAAAACACCACAGACTGGGTGACTCAAACAACAGAAATTTAGTTTCTCACAGTTCCGAGGGCTGAAAGTCCAGGATCAAAGTGTTGGCAGGCTTGGTTCTTCTGGAGCCTTTCTCCGCGGCTTACAGATGGCTACCTTCTCTCTGTGTCCTCATTCAGTCACCCCACTGTCTCCTTTTGGGTCCAAAGTTCCTCTTCTTCTAAGGACAGCAGCCAGTTTGGGTAAGGACCCATGATAATGGCCTCATTTTTACTTAATCATCTTTTTAAAGACCCTGTCTCCAGGTGCAGTCACATTCTGAAGTTGCAGGGGTTAAGGTTTCAACACATAGATTTTGGGTACACATTTCAAGCTATTAGAAGCACCTGTCATTTGTCAGCACCTGTGCTAAGCCCTGAAGGCAAAGGGAAGTGATTTTCAGAATTCTTGACAGCAGCTATGGCGGGGATGCTGAGCATTCAGGACTGGACTGGCCAGGCTGATCAGAATAGATGCTCATTGTAAATGATTGGTGTAGTTATATGTATGCATCCTTGCGTAGTCTCAGATATGGCATCCCATGGTCCCAGGTCTCAGGCAACATGTAGTGGGAGCCCTAGCAATGAAACAGCAGCTCTAAGGGTGGTGAGCGTTGGAAGCATTAGTCCAGGCTGCTGTGGGAGCACCGTTGCTGTTACTCAGTCACTAAGTCGTGTCTGACTCCGTGCGGCCCCACGGACTGCAGCACGTCAGGCTCCCCTGTCCTTCGCTATCTACCAGAGTTTGCTTACACTCGTGTCTGTTGAGTCCGTGATGCCATCTAACTGTCACATCCTCTGCCTTTTGTCTTCAATCTTTCCCACCATCGAAGGCTGTCCCATGAGTGGGTTCTTCGCATCACATGGCTAAAGTGTTGGAGCTTCAGCTTCAGCATCAGTCCTTCCAATGAGTATTCAGGGTATAATGAAGAGAAGGGGATGACAGAGGACGAGATGGTTGGGTGGCATCACCGACTCAATGGACATGAGTTTGGGTAAACTCCGGGAGTTGGTGATGGACAGGGAGGCTAGGCGTGCTGCGGTTCATGGGGTCGCAGAGTTGGACACGACTGAGCAACTGAACTGACAATGGGAAGTTACCCTCTTGGGTGTTTGTGAGGGGCAGGGTAGGGAATGATCTCATGAGAAAGTGCTTCTGCTCTTGGCCAATGCTCTCACCCCTAAGTTCTTTTATGCAGACAGCAGTGTCGCCTCCCCCAACCTTCCTAGGAGGATGGAATTGTAAGTCTGGATTCTTCCTGATGATAATACCTTTAAGATCCTTATTTTTTTCTAGGTTTCAGCTGAAGAGTTACAGATACTATGTGAGGAGATAAAGTTAAGGGCTTACCTTATGTTTTGTAGAATGGTTTGGGATTTAATAACTGAATTAAAATGATGAAGTAGCAAGGTAGAATAGAAAAGGGGAATCGGAAAGACAAGACCAAAGTGAAGAGGGTACAAGACTCCTTCCTTTAGGAAGTGCCGGGAGTTTTATTAACCATGCTGCTGTGCTGCACTCAGCTATTCAATCGTGTCTGACTCTTTGTGACCCCGTGGAGCCCGCCAGGCTCCTCTGTCCCTGGGATGCTCCAGGCAAGAATACTGCAGTGGATTGCCTTTTCCTTCTCCAAGGGATCTTCCTGACCCAGGAATCAAACCCAAATCTATTGTGTCTCCTGCATTGGCAGGCAGATTCTTTCCCACTAGACCACATGGGAAGCCCTTATTAATCATAATAATAACTAACACATTATGCCTCTTCTCTGTGTTCAACTAACATGCATTAAGCACATACTGTATGCTTGGCAATAGGACCCCACTCCAGTACTTTGCCTGGAAAATCCCATGGATTGAGGAGCCTGGTGAGCTGCAGTCCATGGGGTCGCTAAGAGTCAGACACGACTGAGCGACTTCACTTTCATGCATTGGAGAAGGAAATGGCAACCCACTCCAGTGTTCTTGCCTGGAGAATCTCAGGGATGGTGGAGCCTGGTGGGCTGCCATCTGTGGGGTTGCACAGAGTCGGACACAACTGAAGTGACTTAGCAGCAGCAGCAGCAGTATGCTTGGAACTAGCATCAGAAGGGGCAGCAAACAGCAAAGAAGGTGGTTACCTTTGAGTCATTTACAATCTAGAGAGTGGCTTCCTTTTTATTTTATAGTGGATGTTGCCCTGCACCTCTCAAATCCCCTTTCAGAATCATTCTGCCAGTTCTTCAGTTTTATTTATTTTTTATTATAGTATAGCTGCTTTACAAATTTGTTAGTTTCTGCCATACAGCAGTGATTGTCGTACAGAATGAAATAAGTTAGAAAGAGAAAAACAAATAGCATATATTAATATGTGATAGTTCTTCTGTGTATTCTTGCCACCTCATCTTAATATCTTCTGCATCACTTTGCTGACAAAGGTTCATAGAATCAAAGCTATGGTTTTATGAGTAGTCATGTGTGGATGTGAGAGTTGGATCATTCAGAGGGCTGAGCACTGATGCTTTCCAACTCTAGTGCTGGAAAAGACTCTTGAGAGTCCCTTGGACTTCAAGGAGATTAAACCAGTCAATATTAAAGGAAATAAACCCTGAATGTTCATTAGTAGGACTGATGTTGAAGCTGAAGCTCCAATACTTCGTCCATCAGATGAGAAGTGCTGACTCATTTGAAAAGACCCTGATGCTGGGAAAGACTGAAGGCAGGAGGAGAAGGGGACGACAGAGGATGAGATGGTTGGATGGCATCATTGACTCAATGGTCATGAGTTTGAGCACACTCTGGAAGATAGTGAAGGACAGAGAAGTCTGGCATGCTGCAGTCCAGGAGGTTGCAGAGAGTTGTACATGACTGAGTGACTGAACAACACTATTAACATGTATGTGAAAAATTGTATTGATCTCATTTGCAAAGCAGCAATAGCGATACAGATGTAGAGAGCAGACATCAAGCGGGGAAAGGTGGGTGAGATGAATTAGGAGATAGGGGTTGACATATATACACTATTGACATAATCTCTGGGCATGCCCAGTCGTGTCTGACTCTTTAAGACCCCTCAGGGCTTCTCTGCCCATGGGATTTCCAGGCAAGAATACTGAAGTAGGTTGCTATTTCCTTCTTTGTATACACATATAATGTATATGCTATTATGTATAAAATAGATAACCAATGAGAACCAACCGTATAGCACAGGGAAATCTTTTCAACTCTATTTCTCCAGCTCCTAGCTAGTGTTGACACACTTGTAGTTCACAAGAACTGTCATCAGCTAAAGAGACCTGCCTCACTTTGGGTTACTCGCCCTCTAGAAGCCAGCCTGCATCCAGTGACTGGGAGACGGGGGCTTTGTTGTTTTTGTTTAGTCACTAAGTCAGGTCTAGTTCTTTTTCAATCCCATGGACAGTAGCCCACTGGGCTCCTTTGTTCATGAGATTTCCCAGGCAAGAATAGTGGAGGGGGTTGCATCTCCTTCTCCAGGGGATCTTCCTGACCCAGGGATCGAACCCAAGTGTCCTTCATTGACCAGTGGATTCTTTACTATGGAGCCACCAGGGAAGCCCTGAACACAGGCTACAGAGGACCAACCCTTTGCCCTAGTTCCAGACCACTTTAAAGGGCTGTCCCAGCTCCAGAGCTCCCCGGGCAATCAACTGAGGCTTTGCTGTGGCTGCATCCTGGTGTGGCACATCCCCTGTCCAGTCCTTCATCCCTCAGCACCCCACTGATGCTGACTGTGGGTAGCACCCTCTAAAAGCTTCCTGTGCATGCTCTCCATCTGAGAGTCTAAGATGGGAAGTCTGATCTAAGATACATGGATTTAAAAATAAAATCCCAACCATAACCGAGGTTGCTATGATATTTTGTTATTTTTTTTATTGGGGTATAGTTGCTTTACAATGGACTATAAAGAAAGCTGAGTGCCAAAGAATTGATGCTTTTGAACTGTGGTGTTGGAGAAGACTCTTGAGAGTCCCTTGGACTGCAAGGAGATCCAACCAGTCCATCCTAAAGGACATCAGTCCTGAATATTCATTGGATGGACTGATGTTGAAGCTGAAACTCCAATACTTCGACCACCTGATGCGGAGAGCTGACTCATTTGAAAAGATCCTGATTCTGGGAAAGATTGAGGGCAGAAGGAGAAGGGGACGACAGAGGATGAGATGGTTGGATGGCATCACCAACTCAATGGACATGGATTTGGGTAGACTCTGGGAGTTGGTGATGGATGCTGTGTTAGCGTCTTACAATGAAATGAATCAGCTGTGTGTGTATATATATCCTCTCCCTCTTGAGCCTCTCTCCCCCTCATCACACCTCTCTAGGTCATTACTGAGCATCGAGCTGAGCTCCCTGTCTACACAGCAGGTTCCCACTTAGCTGTCTGTTTACACATAGCAGTGTATAGATGTCAATCCTAATCTCCCAGTTTGTCCCACCCTCCATGTCCCCGCTATGTCCACACCTCTGTTCTCTAAGTCTACATGTCTCTGCATATCTCTGCAAATATTTTATTATTCCCATTTAACAAATTAGGAAATCAAGGCTTAAAGAAGCTGAATGACTTGCTGCAGATTACAAAGCTAAAAAGTGATAAAATTGGAGTATTAACCCATTACTTCCTGATACCCTTAAAAAGTCATGTGTTCTTAAATATGATGCTGCTCTAACTTAGGGTGACAGGGACACTGGGCCTTGAGGATGAGCAAGACTTGGGCAAAACTGGATTTTGAGGACAACTTTTTCCCACCTCCCAAGAGTTAACTTGGATGTCCTCATTGTCTGGGTGAGAACCAAATCATTTACTATTGATCCTAAAAAAGCTACTGTTCCTTTTTCCTAAAGTGTCTCTGTAAATGCAAAGTATTGATTTCCGAAGGACAATTTGAGCCAATTTATTTTTTTAAAACTAAGAAAATATAGATTTTGTTAAAAACTTGACTCTGTAAAGTCATTTTGATTTCTCATTATTGTGTTCTACATTCTAACTCTCATCCAAGAAGGCCAAACGTTAACAAAGTACAGGAAGCGTTGATATTATTGACATACTTTGTCTTCACGAGGCTGAAGGCTTTAACTGAAGTGCAGAGGGCTTCTTCAATCCTGCTCTGTATGCGCATGCCCGTGTGTTTAACGGCCACCAACGTGCTTTTCTATTCATGCTTTACTTGAGAGTCTGGAAGGGAGGGTTTGGTATCCCTGTTCTTCAGATGAGGAAAGGAGGACTCAGAGGGATTAACGTGCCTAGGTCACAGCTCTAGAGAGAGAAGAACCTGTACTTGAAACCCCACCATCTGTCCCCCACCGTCTAACTCCTATGGCCACTGGTTGGCAAAGGCATCTCTGTCCAGAACTGGTCAGCCTGTCTGAACCCAAACCTGATGTGTATTTTCCATCCCTCATCCAAGCTAATGATACCAGTTTCCACTCAACTATCTATAACGGAAGCCCCAGATATTCCTGAATCTTCCACTTCCTATTTGCCTCTTTGCCTCCTCTTCCATTTAAAACTGCATCTTCTAATCTTGTATCCAAATATAGCTCAGACCTCACTGTACTTTGTCTGCATCACCACTGTCTGTCAGATTCATAATGCAATAGTCCCCTAATTGGTATACAGCTGGAAGATGGATGTTCTTGGAGTTCCTAGGTAGGTTATAGTATTGTCTACAAATGTGGGACGCTTTGTCTCTTTCTAAAAAAATTTATCTTTCTTTTTGTCTTCTATTACTGAGATTACCAGGACTGTTGCAAAATACTGAATAATAGTGAAAGTGAAAGTCACTCATTCGTGTTGGACTCTTTGCAACCCCATGGACTATGCAGTCCGTGGAATTCTCCAGGCCAGAATACTGGAGTGAGTAGCCTTTCCCTTCTCCAGGGGATCTTCCCAACCCAGGGCTCGAACCAGGGTCTCCTACATTGCAGTCAGATTCTTTGCCATCTGGTCACCAGGGAGGCCTAACAGAAACTATCACACTTCATGGTGAAACACTAGAATAAGGCCCACTCACCGATTTATTCTGGTCTGGAGAATTTTCCGTGGACAGAGGACCCTGGCGGGCTACAGTCCATAGGGTCACAAAGAGTCAGACATGACTGAGTAGCTTCATGCACACGTGCACAGGGAAAATCATCATAGGTGTCATACACAGGCTTCGGCAGCCACTGGGGGATTTACAATGCGTCTTCTACTGATAACAGATGGTTGCTGTATGTATGTGTGTGTGCTCAATTGCTTAGTCACTCAGACATGTCCGACTATGTGTGACCCCGTGGATTGTAGCCCACCAGGCTCTTCTGTCTGTGGAATTTTCCAGGCAAGAATACTGGAGCAATACTGGAGTGGATTGCTATTTCCTCCTCCAGGGGATCTTTCAGACCCAGGTATCGAACCCACATCCTTCTCATCTCCTACGTTGGCAGGCAGATTCTTTACCACTTGTGCCAACTGGGAAGCCCTAACTGTATACATACATACAGATATGAAAAAAGAAATATATATTATATATGTATATATGTAAAATTATATACATATAAATGGCACCCCACTCCAGTACTTTTGCCTGGAAAATACCATGGATGGAGGAGCCTGGTGGGCTGCAGTTCATGGGGTTGCTAAGAATCGGACATGACTGAGCAACTTCACTTTCACTTTTCATTTTCACATTGGAGAAGGCAATGGCAACCCACTCCAGTGTTCTTGCCTGGAGAATCCCAGGGACGGAGGAGCCTGGTGGGCTGCCGTCTATGGGGTCGCACAGAGTCGGACACGACTGAAGCGACTTAGCAGCAGCAGCATATAAATATATAATGTACACTTCTTTTGATAATTTAGAATTATACACATATATTTCTATTTTCCTAATCTTTTATGATAGTGGATTTCATTAATGTATTTTTTCCTATTGTTGACTAACTCCTAATGTTTCCCCTAATATCTAAAAAATACAAACCAGATTTGTTTGTTCACATTTTACAGGCATACCTTGGAGATACTGTAGATTCAGTTCCAGACCACTGCAATAAAGAATATATTGAAATAAAGTGAATCACCCAATATTTTTGGTTTCCCAGTGAATATAAAAGTTATGTTTCCATTATACTGTATTTTGCTACGTGTGCAAAACTATTGCTAAAACGTGGTAACTACCATCTGAGCCTTCAGCAAGTCGTAATCTTTTTGCAATAATAAGATCAAAGATCACTGATCACAGATGACCATAACAAATAAGATAATACAGAAAAAGTTTGAAATATTTTGAGGATTACCAAAATGTGATAAAGAGACCAGAAGCGAGCAAATGTTGCTGAAAAAAAAATGGTGCTGATAGACTGACTTGTTTGTAGGAAGTGCAATATCCGTGAAGTGTAAGAAAACGAGGTGTGCCTGCAACTTGGAATTTTCTGTTTATGCTTGTAATTAAGTTTTGGCCAAAGTGGTGCACGAGTGTTTGTATAATGTCTGTACAATATATGTGTTTGGATCTGGTTTTAGTACCAGGATGATGGTAATCCAATAGAAAAAACTGAAATACTTCTCATATTTTTCCAAGCTCTGAAATAGTTGACATAAGGCTTAGTACTTCTCTTGCAAAACAATTTTATAGAACAAGTCTGGTGCCTGATTAGTCCCAAGTCCTTAACTATATTTCACACTTTTTTCTTAATTATTAACCTATTCAGTTTTTAAGTTCTGGAGTCAAATTTGTTCACTTATGTATTTTTAGAGAGTCATACGTTTCATCTGTCACCTCCTGTTGCCAGTGTTTCATTGCGAGATATTTCGCTGCCAACAAATTAAGGAAGACGAGAGCTTACAATAAAGGATAATTTGAAAATATTAAACACTCGATATATTTAGCTTTGGAACAGTGAAGGACAGGGGAGCCGGACGTGCTACCCCTTCCATGGGGTCAGAGAGAGTCGGACATGACTTAGCGACTGAACAACAGCAATAACTGGAGAAGGAGATGGCAACCCGCTCCAGTGTTCTTGCCTGGAGAATCCCAGGGACGGGGGAGCCTGGTGGGCTGCCGTCTATGGGGTCGCACAGAGTCGGACACGACTGACGCGGCTTAGCAGCAGCAGCAGCAACAACAATAACAATAGTTAGCTTTACAGAAAACACTGCCTTTGTTGTTCTCGCCTCACTGTGATTCAGTGAACACTCTAGCACGGCCTGACACTGAGGTGAGGACTGGATTTTGGGAATCTCTGCTTTACAACTGAGCTTTTAAGGCTCATTCCCCTTCCCCCACATCCCACTGTTTCTTGAATATTCCAAACCCTCTTCTTTCCTTTCCCTTCCTCCCTCCCTTCCTGTATTTCCTTCTTGCCTCTATGTATTTGCAGACAATTCCTATCTCTTCCTGAAATGTCCTTCCTCTGCTTGCATACACAGAAGTGACAGTTTATGTGAGGGATAGGTTTTTGAAAAATTTACATAATTCAAAACTAACATAATTAAAAGATTAATTTTCTTACAGATCTAATAAAAGTATTTCTGATGGTATTTGTTTCTTTCTTTTTTTTCCCTCCTAAATGTCATTTTACTGTAAAACCATAAATATAACACTGACAAGAAATGGTTTCAACAGCTGATCCTCTAACCATTAAAAGCCTTGGTATCAACCAACTGGGAAGCAAGAATTTGGAGGGGTAGGGTGATGAGTTCTGGGCTGGGGCTTTAAGAAACCAAGTGGACCCCTCCTCTTCTCCCTGTTGGACAAGAATAGACGGGTAAAAACAGCAACACTGAAACAGCTCAGTTTTCAGTTTTATCACTTTGCAGAATTCTTTTTTTTTTCCTGTTCTTTTCCTCCATTTGACATCAGTAAAAGTTTTAATTATCACAAAAGTGATTTTGCTGTAAATGGAGAAACGGCCCGAAAACAAAATGAAACCAAAAGCCCACAGGTCAAACTGCAAACCCTAAATAAACCCTCAGGTCTGATCAGTGTTTACACATCAGAAGAACCGTCAACTCCAACCCCATGCAATGTGACTCTTTGGAGGACTGTTGTAGCCACACCAACTTGACACAGGAGTGTAAACAAGGTCTGCTGATACAGCAAGGGCAACACTAGGTAACTTTTTAAAAAATACAGTACAAGGTACACAGGGTCCCCAGACAACCCTGCATAAAGCCCCTGTGGAGATCTGAGCCAAGCACTGATTGTAAAAATACCATGTTGCTACAAAAATATAAATTGATGCTACTGGTATTAAGAAATATCAGACACATACAACTTAAATATTCATTAATACTTATGAAAACTCTCCCCTAAAAAAAAGACGTTTTTTGTTATTTTGCAATTTTTTACGTATTTTTTTAAAGATGAGTTGAGTTTCTTGCACTAAAAGAGAGAGACACAGTCAGATGTGCCTATGCTGCTAAGTCGCTTCAGTCGTGTCCGACTCTGTGCGACCCCATAGACGGCAGCCCACTAGGCTCCCCCGTCCCTGGGATTCTCCAGGCAAGAACACTGGAGTGGGTTGCCATTGCCTTCTCCAATGCATGAAAGTGAAAAGTGAAGTCGCTCAGTCGTGTCCGACTCTTTGCGACCCCACGGACTTCAGCCTACCAGGCTCCTCTGTTTTCCAGGCAAGAGTACTGGAGTGGGGTGCCATTGCCTTCTTATTGCCTAGAATGTCTTCACTGCTGAGAAAGGATGGGGGGCACACTCAGAACTACTGGGTGGGGCTGGGAGAGAGGGGGAACCAAGATTTACCTGCTATGAAAAGATCACTGATGTAAAGTCTCCGGGGAAAGAAGAAGGTGGGTTCCATATATGTGCGTTAATATAGGCTTAGTTGCTCAGTCATGTCTGACTCTTGCCAGCCCACCGGGTTCCTCTCTCCATGGGATTCTCCGGGCAAGAATACTGGAGTGGGCTGCCATTTCCTTTTCCAGTGTTAATATGTGATATTTGTTTTTCTCTTTCTGACTTACTTCACTCCATGTGACAGTCTCTAGGTCCATCCATGTCTCTGCAAATGGCACTATTTTGTTCCTTTTTTATCAGATCAGATCAGTTCAGTCGCTCAGTCATGTCCAATTCTTTGTGACCCCATGAATTGCAGCACGCCAGGCCTCCCTGTCCATCACCAACTCCCGGAGTTCACTCAGACTCACGTCCATCGAGTCAGTGATGCCATCCAGCCATCTCATTCTCTGTCGTACCCTTCTCCTCCTGCCCCCAATCCCTCCCAGCATCAGAGTCAGAGTCTTCCGTTGTATATACCACATCTTCTTTATCCCTCTCTCTGTTGATGGCTTTCAAGTCCTGGCTGTTGTAAGTAAACAGTGCTGCAGTGAACACTGGAGTTAATGTACCTTTTTGAATTATGGCTTAAAGCTCAACATTCAGAAAACGAAGATCATGGCATCTGGTCCCATCACTGCATGGGAAATAGATGGGGAAACAGTGGAAACAGTGTCAGACTTTGTTTTTCTGGGCTCCAAAATCACTGCAGATGGTGACTGCAGCCATGAAATTGAAAGACGCTTACTCCTTGGAAGGAAAGTTATGACCAACCTAGATAGCATATTCAAAAGCAGAGACATTACTTTACCAACAAAGGTTCGCCTAGTCAAGGCTATGGTCTTTCCTGTGGTCATGTATGGATGTGAGAGCTGGACTGTGAGGAAGGCTGAGCGCCGAAGAACTGATGCTTTTGAACTGTGGTGTTGGAGAAGACTCTTGAGAGTCCCTTGGACTGCAAGGAGATCCAACCAGTCCATTCTGAAGGAGATCAATCCTGGAATTTCTTTGG
Source organism: Tragelaphus eurycerus (assembly GCA_935064755.1). Taxonomy (NCBI): domain Eukaryota; kingdom Metazoa; phylum Chordata; class Mammalia; order Artiodactyla; family Bovidae; genus Tragelaphus; species Tragelaphus eurycerus. The sequence continues at coordinate 5,106,100 of CAKXYN010000033.1, forward strand.
AAGGAATGATGCTAAAGCTGAAACTCCAGTATTTTGGCCACCTCATGCGAAGAGTTGACTCATTGGAGAAGACTCTGATGCTGGGAGGGATTGAGGGCAGGAGGAGAAGGGGACGACAGAGGATGAGATGGCTGGATGGCATCACTGACTCGATGGATGCGAGTCTGAGTGACCTCCGGGAGCTGGTGATGGACAGGGAGGCCTGGCGTGCTGCAGTTCATGGGGTCACAAAGAGTCGGACACGACTGAGCGACTGATCTGATCTGATCTGGGTATATGCCCAGGAGTGGGATTGCTGGTTCTTATGGTAGAGATGAATTTATTTGCAAAGCAGAAACAGACACAGGTGTAGAGAACAAATGCATGGATACCAAGTGGGGACAGGGCAGGGGGAGAGTGGGTGAAATAAACGGGGAGATTGGGATCGACATATATGTACCATTGATGCTTCGTATACTGATAAAATAGATAACTAGTAAGAACCGACTCTATAGCACAGGGAATTCTCTATTCAATGCTCTGTAGTGACCTAAATGGGAAGGGAAATCCAAAACAGGGCTATATGTATGCCTGTAGCTGATTCACTTTGCTGTATAGCAGGAAATTAACACAATATTATAAAAGAATTATACTCCAATAAAATAAGACAGGATAATCAGAAAACAACTGAAAATAATTTATGCTTTTTAAAAATATCTCCCCCACCCAGTCCTTCAGGCCCCTCTGTCTCCTGGCCGGTGAGCCCCAGTCCTGTGCGAGTCCATGAGCTCACTCACTGCTTGGGAACCAGGCCCCCCTGGCATGCTGGGAGAGAAGGGTCTTGGGCATGACCGGCTGGCACCAGTTTTGGGAGTAGTGTACCTTCAGCTGGCCTCAGACTCCATGGTTTCTGCTAGCCTGGATTTCAGGAAGTGCTCTAGGGCTCCCAGGTCCCTGACATTGTGGACATGGCTGGGCTGTGCCCCTTTAAGGAACTTAGCTTCTAAGAGTCAAGGTGCCTGGTGGGATGTTGGGTGGGGGCATCCCCATGGGTCCTGATGCTGACACCCTACTGCAAACCTAGCAATTCCTTCTCTGCATGCAAGTTGAATCTTTAAAGCAATGCCTGCGGTGGTGGTGGGAAGGGGAGGGTCATGACTAGAACAGACAGCAATCCCACGCCCTTTACCCTCATTAAAGCGGGAGCAGGTGCCTCTCCACACAGAATCCACAGGGCCCCTCCAGGAAACAGCGAGGCTCCTCAAACCCAAATGAGAGCAGAGATGGTGGGTATTTCTGTTTACCAGCTCAAGCGCTGGCAGTGTAAACACTGTCTACAATTCACTTGGCATAATGACATTGAAAATAAACAATCCCTGATGAATTAAACAATGGTTTGAAATTTGCATAATTTCGAATTTTGTGCATAAATTGGGACTTTATTAATATTTTTATTCACATAGCTTCAAATTAATTCAATGTTGCATAATATGTAGTCAGCCTTCATTATACTCCCTTCTCTGATTTCTCATTAGGGCTTGATTATGTCTGTGATATAATTGCAGTAGTTTCGTCAGGAATCTTCACTCATTCTCCTCAACACAGGAGATGCTGTCTGACTGGGTAGAGCCTGAGCCTTGATTGGGCAAGGTGAATGTTTAAGTGATAAGCGTGCAGTACCTTGGAGGGAGGTGACCCTGCGTCCAGTTTCCCTGACTTAGCCCTGGTTAATTACACTGGCCACCACATGGTCAGCCCTGGTCAGGACTCATCAGCAGCTAGATTCCTTGTACCTCCCACTTTTCAGGTGACAAGCTCACCTAGACAGGGCCTGCTTGCTCTTTTGGTTCTGCCTTGCTCCCTGCTCTTAGAGGAAAAGCTCAGCCCCACAGACCCTGGCACCCAAGGTTCAGGGGGAGAGACTCACTGGCTTCTTTGGACTTTGAGCCTTGCCGTATATTCCAGTCCAGCGTTTACCTGAACACAGGGTATCAGGAGTTCCCAGTTTCTCTCTCTTCTATTAATGTGCTTTGTTTCCTCCAGTGGCTTGTGTGTACAGACAGACACACCTCAGAGATATTGTGGGTTCAATTCCAGACTACAACAATAAAGCAAATATTGCAATAAAACAAATCATGTGAGCATAGAAAAGTTGTGTTTACCCTATGCTGTTGAAGAATACTTTCAAATTGCGTTGCTGGAGATGACTCTGGGGGGAGTCGCTTGGACAGCAAGGAGATCAAACCAGTCAACCCTAAAGGAAATCAACCCTGAGTATACGTTGGAAGGACTGATGCTGAAGCTGAAGCTCCAATACTTTGGCCACTCTGATGCGAAGAGAAAACTCATTGGAAAAGGTCCTGATGCTGGGGAAACATTGAAAGCAAAGGAGAAGGGAATGGCTGAGGATGAAATGGTTAGATAGTATCACTGACTCAATGGACATGAAGCTGAGTAAACTCTGGGAGATCGTGAAGGACAGGGGAGCCTGGTGTGCTGTAGTTCACGAGGTTGCAAAGAATTGGACTCTACTGAGTGACTGATTCCAAAAACAACAGCGATTGAACAACAACAACAACCCTACTCTACTCTGTAGTCTATAAAGTGTGAGTTAGCATTATGTCTAAAAATAATAGACCTATTTTAGTTAAAAATCATTTTACTGTTAAACAGTGCTAACCATCGTCTGGGCCTTCAGCAAGTTGTAATCTTTCTGCTGGTGGAGGGTCTTGTCTCGGTGTTGATGGTTGCTGACTGACCAGGGTGCTGGTTGCTGAAGTTGGAGTGGCTGTGGTGATTTCTTAAAATAAGACAGCGGTAATGTTTGCCGCACTGATTGATTCTTCCTTCCATGAATGATTTTTCTGTAGCATGCAGATGTGTTAGATAGCATTTTACCCACAGTAGAAATTTTAAAATTGGATTCGGGACTTTCCTGGCAGTCCAGTGGTTAAGGCTCTGAACTCCCAGTGCAGAGGGGCACAGGTTCAATCCCTGGTCAGGAAACTAAGATCCCGTATGCTGCTGAGCAAAAAAAAAAAAAAAAAAAATTTAAATTTAAGTCAATTCTCTCAGCTGTTGCTTTATCAACTAAGTTTATGTTAAATTCTAAATCTCTTGTTGTCATTTCAAGAATCCTCACAGCATCTTCACTAGGAGGAGACTCTATCTCAAGAAAACACTTTTTCTGCTCATCCATGAGAAGCAGTTTCTCCCTGTGAAAATTTTGTCACGAGGTATCAGAAGTCCTGTCACTTCTAATTCTAGTTCTCTTACTACTTCCATTTCATCTATAGTTACTCCTCAAAGGAAGTCTTGAACTCTCAAAGTCACCCATCAAGTGGGAATCAACAACCACTTCCTATGAGTCATGAATACTCTTCATGGCATCTAGAATGACGAATCCTTTCCAGAAGGTTTTAAATGGTCTTTGCCAGCTCCATCAGAGGAATCACTATTTATAGCGGCTATAACTTTATGGAAAGTCTTCCCTTGTGACTCAGCTGATAAAGAATCTGTCTGCAATGTGGGAGACCCTGGTTCGATTCCTGGGTTGGGAAGATTCCCTGGAGAAGGGAAAAGCTACCTACTCCTGTATTCTGGCCTGGAGAATTCCATGGACTGTATAATCCATGGGGTCACAAAGAGTTGGACACGACTGAGCGACTTTCACCTTCATCTAATAGATGAGCTTCCCAGGTGTTTGGTAGCTCAGCTGTAAGGAATCCACCTGTAATGCAGGAGACCCTGATTCAATTCCTGGGTTGGGAAGATCCACTGGAGAAGGGATAGGCTACCCACTCCAGTATTTCTGGGCTTCAGTGTGGGAGACCTGGGTTTGATCCCTGGGTTGGGAAGATCCTCTGAAGAAGAGAAAGACTACCTACTCCAGACTGAGTGACTTTCACTTCACTAACTTTATGAAATGCATGTTTTAAGTAATAAGATTTGAAAATTGAAATAACTCCTTGATCCATGGGTTGCAGAATGGATGCTGAGTTCTGTGCTTAGTCACTCAGTCATGTCTAACTCTTTGCTACCCCATTGCCTGTAGTCTACCAGTCTCCTCTGTCCATGGGATTTTCCAGGCAAAAATACTGGGGTGGCTTGCCATTTCCTCCTCTAGTGGATCTTCCCTACCCAGGGATCGAACCCCAGTCTCCTGTGTCTCCAGCAATGCAGGTGTATTCTTTACCTGCTGAACCATCAGAGAAGGCTGGATGCTGTATCAGCAGGCATGAAAATAACACGAATCTTATGCTTCTCCATCAGAGCTCATAGGTGACCAGGATCAGAGAAGCCTGGATGCTGTATCAGCGGGCATGAAAATAACACGAATCTTATGCTTCTCCATCAGAGCTCATAGGTGACCAGGTGCATTGTCAGCGAGAAGTCATATTTTGAAAGGAATCTTTTTTTCTTCTATGCAGTAGTTCTCAAAGGTAGGCTTAAAGTATTCAGTAAACCACGTTGTAAAGAGACATACTGTCATCTAGGTTTTGTTGTTCCCTTTATAGCACACAGACAGGGTAATTTTAAGGTAAATTCTTAAGGGCCTTGGGATTTTTGAAATGGTAAATGGGCATTGTATTTCAGTCAGGAGCTTCATTAGACACCAACAAGAATCCGTTTGTTCTTGGAAGCTCTGAAACCAGGTACTGACTTCTCCTCTCTAGCTATGAAAGTCCTAGATGGCATCTTCCAGTTGAGACTGCATGTCTACACTGAAAATCTGTTATTTAGAGTAGCTTCCTTCATTAATAATCTGAGTTGTATCTGGATAACTAGTGTCAGCTTCCATCAGTACATCAGCCCTTGCTGCATCGCTTTGTACTATGATGTCATGGAGACAGCTTTCTTTTCTTATATCTCATGAATCAAACTCTGCCAGCTTCAAACTTTTCTTCTGCAGCTTCCTCACTTCTCCCAGTCTTCATAGAATTAAAGAGAATCAGGTCCTTGTTTCGGATTAGGTGCTTAAGGGAATGCTATGGTTGGTTTGCTGTTCTATCCAGGCCACTAAAACCTTTTCCATGTCAGCGATAAGGCCGTTTCACTTTCTTATCACGCGTGTGTTCACTAGAGTAACACTCTTAATTTCCTTTAAGAACTTTTTCTTTGCTTTCACAACTTGGCTAACTGGCACAAGAGGTCTAGATTTTGGTCTCTCTTGACATTTTACATGTGTTCCCAAATGGTGCAGTGGTGAAGAACCCACCTGTCAATGCAGGAGGTATAGGAGACATCGATCGCTGGGTTGGGAAGATCTTCTGGAGGAAGAAATGGCAACCCACTCCAGTATTCTTGCCTGGAGAATCCCATGGACAGAGGAGCCTGGCGGGTACAGTCCATGGGGTCACAAGAGTCAGACATGACTGAGCACAATGCAATACTCACTAAGCTTAATCATTCTAGTTTTTTATTTGAAGTGACATATGTGAGACTCTTCCTTTCACTTGAACACTTAGAGGTCATTAAAGGGTTATTAACTGGCCTAATTTCAACATTGTGTCTCAAGAGATAGGGAGGCCTGAGGGGAGAGAGGAAGAAATGGTGGAACAGTCAATTGGTGGAGCCACCAGAACACATACAACATTTATCAATTAAGTTCTGTATCTTGTGGGTATGGTTCTTGGTGCCCCAAAACAATGACAATAGTAACAAGAAAGATCACTGATTATAGATCACCATGACAAATATGATAATAATGAAAAAGTTTGAAATATTGTGAGAATTTCAAAATGTGACATGAAGACATGAATTAAGCCAATGCAGTTGGAAAAATGGTGCCTCTAGACTTGCACTATGCAGAGTTGTCTCAAACCTTCAATTTGTAAAAATGCGTGAGTGCATGCTGAGTCGTGTCCGACTTTTTGTGACCCCATGGACTGCAGTCCACCAGGCTCCTCTGTCCATGGAATTTTCTCAGCAAGAATACTGAAGTGGATTGCCATTTCCTCTTCCAGGGGATCTTCCTGACCCAGAAATCAAACCCATGTTTCCTTAGTCTCTTACTTTCCATGTGGATTCTTTACTGCTGACTCACTGGGGAATTTGTAAAAATGCAGTATCTGCAAAATGCAGTAAAGCAAAGTGCATTCCACAAGGTATGTCTATATAGCTGCCTCTTTAGGGAATGGTTGAAGGCATGAGTATGGGATTGTCAACTGCCCTCTTCCTCTTCCTAATAAGCTTGTCCCAGTGTTGGCTGGTTGGGTGTGAGGCAGTGTAGACCCCTCCCCCTCTCTCCATGTGAAGGTCCTGCAGCTTAGAATCTGTGTCTTATTTATATTTTAGGCTCAGTCCCCGCAGGCTCTGATGCTTAACATTTTTTTGATTAAATGAAACTGCTTCCCTGTTTAAACGGTTACTTCTGATAGACAAGTCTTCCTTCTGGCTAAATGAAATGTCTTCCTAGTTGTATATTAAGTACAGTTTTCTTCTCCGTGTCCGTGGAGACCATCTGACAGATGCCAGATGCCATTTCTTGTGACTCTTCTGGTATCTGAAGGCAGGCACCATCACCCTCTAGTTCTATTTCTCTGGATTAGAAAGCCTCAATGCAGCCAGTGTTTTCCCCTGGTGATTCTGTGATCCAACAGTCGGGTCATTTCTCCAACTCCTTTTCATCCCTCTTCAGAGTGGAAGACCAAAGATGCAAGTCGAGTCTGGAGGAGGGATCCCTGGCTGGTACTTCTACATCCTTATCTCTCAGCTCAGCCCGTTCATCTTCTTTCTGGACACGTTTCTGGCTCATTCCACTTGCTGCCCATTGTGGTCTCTGTGGGCTTTTATTCTCTATTTTTTTTTTTTTTTTTGCAGGTCATTGACCCACTTGTATCTGTGGCTTTTCTTTGTTTTGGTTACAGTCTGATACCTTATACTTAAAGCCTCTTAAAAGGCATCCTTTGATTTCGTGGTTTGTTGAATTCCAGGTCTACTTGACAAATTATATTGTGAAATTTTAGCAATTCTGCCCAATTCTTCACAAACTATACTAATTGCTGCTAGTAAGTGATTGTTGCACATTTGTTTGAGGCATTATTCTAGGGCTGCTCTCTCTGACACAGTAGCCACTAGCCACATGTAGCTATTTAAAACTAAATCATTAAGGTTAAATAAAACTTAAAATTCGGTTTCTCTAGCCACGTTTCAAGTACCCAGTGGTCACGTGGGGCTACGGGCTACCATAGTGGGCACACAGATACACGTTTTCCTTATTGCAGAGCATTTTACTGGATGGCGTGGTCCAGGAGGCATTCCAGGAGTTTTGGTAGCAGAAAGTGGCCACGTTTATGACCTCAAATCACACAGTGTGAGATTCTGAAGTCCCGTAATTCTTAGTATTCTTACTTTTTGGATTTTCTTCCCATTTAAGTCACCACAGAGACTTGAGAAGAGTTCCCTGTGTTTATACACTTGTTTCTCATTAATTATTAATTTTGTACATAGTATTGATGGTGTGGATAGCATCACTGACCCGATGGATGTGAGTCTGAGTGGCCTCCGGGAATTGGTGATGGACAGGGAGGCCTGGCGTGCTGCGATTCATGGGGTCGCAAAGAGTCGGACACGACTGAGCGACTGAACTGACTGAACTGAACCTATGCTAACCCTTTGCCCTACCTGTGTCCCTGTAGACTCTCCCTCCAGGAAATAGCCTCTTACTCAGCATCTTGTAAAAGCAGCTGCAATAGCCCCACTTGTTTCAGCAGAAAGGCCACCTGCTGATTCTCTATGGCTTTTACAACCCTTAGCATCCTAGGGATTCGAAGCTGGAAAACTTTGGTCTTAACCACATTCTTCTTCCTTTTGTTTCTAACTTAATTTTTGGCAGTGCCATGTGGTATGTGGGCTCTTAGTTCCCTGATCAGGGATTGAACCTGTGCCCGCTGCATTGGAAGCTTGGAGTCTTAACCACTGGACTGCCAGCGAAGTCCTTTTGTTCTTTCTGTTTACTGAATCTACAATTGCTTTCATTCAGACTTATGAAAAGATTTGAAAAGCCAAATGAATGTTGCTGAAAGGGTGACCTGTCGTTTTAGTTTTGTCCAGCCTATCACAGCTCCTCTGTCCCGTCTACTCCTGCTCCCAGGGCATTACCCGCCATATGAAAAGGGTGACATTCTGCCAAGTCTCTGTTCTTGGTCTCGCTCATGAACCTCTCACGTCGAGGTATTTTGTGAACCTCCTTTCGTCCCATATACGAATGACTCTGCATCCACCCTCCTGGCTCAACTTTGTTTTGCTCTTGGTCTGTTTGCTTTTTCAGGGTATTGACTTCCTGAGTCTGACCTGGAATTCCCTTGACAAGTATCTGGACCTGCTCCTGGTTTCCTTGGTCAGACTTTCTTGGAAATGAATGGCTCAGTCAGTAAAGAATCCTCCTGCAATGAGGGAGACCCCCTGCAGTGCAGAACACCTAGGTCCGATCCCTGGATTGAGAAGATGCCCCTGGAGAAGGAAATGGCAACCCATTCCAGTGTTCTTGCCTGGAGAGTTCCGTGGACAGAGGAGTCTGGTGAGTACAGTCCATGGGGTCATAGAGTCAGATATGCCTTAGAGACTAAATCGCCACCACCATATCCTCTACTTGGTCATTATTCTTACATTGTTTATCCCAGTCCTTTGTGCTGTGCTGTGCTTAGTTGCTCAGTCTTGTCTGACCCTTTGCAATCCCATGGACTATAGCCCGCCAGGGTCCTCTGTCCATGGGGATTCTCCAGGGAAGAATACTGGAGTGAGTTGCCATGCCTTCCTCCAGGAAACCTTCCCAACCCAAGGATGAACCCAGGTCTCTGGCATAGAGAGCGGATTCTTTACTGTCTGAATCACCAGGGGAGCCCATGATTATTGGAGCGGGTAGCCTATCACTTCTCCAGGGGATCTTCCTGATCCAGGAATCAAATCCGGGTCTCCTGCGTTGCAGGAGGATACTTTACCAGCTGAGTTACCCGGAGAGCCCACCCCAATCCTTTAGGGCATGTCTAATATTTTCTTCACCCTCCACTTTCATTATCATCAGCTTTTCTCAGATCACTTCATTAATGAGTTGGAAGAGATCTCAGAGCTTATCTAGCGCAACTCTTTCCTTTTCTGAAAGCATCAATTACACAAAAGGATTCACTCTAGGCTGTAGATAGGGAACTAACAGGGAGAGCTCACCTTCGGCTTTAGGTCTCCTGATATCCCTGCTGGTTGTCTTTTCATTTAACTAACATTCCCCAAACATTCTTGCTCAAAAAATGGTTCTGAGGTCCAATTAACTTAAGCAATATTGGGTCAACTAAATTAATATAAATTTCTTTGCTGCAAGACTTTTTTGAGTCCTTAAGATGGAGATCCCCAAGATCAGATCAGATCAGATCAGTTGCTCAGTCGTGTCCTACTCTTTGCGACCCCATGAACTGCAGCATGCCAGGCCTCCCTATCCATCACCAGCTCTTGGAGGTCACTCAGACTCACATCCATCGAGTCAGTGATGCCATCCAGCCATCTCATCCTCTGTCGTCCCCTTCTCCTGCCCTCAATCCCTCCCAGCATCAGAGTCTTCTCCAATGAGTCAACTCTTCGCATGAGGTGGCCAAAATACTGGAGTTTCAGCTTTAGCATCATTCCTTCCAAAGAAATCCCAGGGCTGATCTCCTTCAGAATGGACCGGTTGGATCTCCTTGCAGTCCAAGGGACTCTCAAGAGTCTTCTCCAACACCACAGTTCAAAAGCATCAATTCTTCGGCGCTCAGCCTTCTTCACAGTCTAGCTCTCACATCCATACATGACCACAGGAAAGACCATAGCCTTGACTAGGCGAACCTTTGTTGGCAAAGTGATGTCTCTGCTTTTGAATATACTATCTAGGTTGGTCATAACTTTCCTTCCAAGGAGTAAGCGTCTTTTAATTTCATGGCTGCAGTCACCATCTGCAGTGATTTTGGAGCCCAGAAAAACAAAGTCTGACACTGTTTCCACTGTTTCTCCATCTATTTCCCATGTAGTGATGGGACCAGATGCCATGATCTTCGTTTTCTGAATGTTGAGCTTTAAGCCAACCTTTTCACTCTCCACCTTCACTTTCATCAAGAGGCTCTTTAGCCCCTCTTCACTTTCTGCCATAAGGGTGGTATCATCTGCATATCTGAGGTTATTAATATTTCTCCCGGCAATCTTGATTCCAGCTTGTGTTTCCTCCAGTCCAGCATTTCTCATGATGTACTCTGCATATAAGTTAAATAAACATGGTGACAATATACAGCCTTGACGTACTCCTTTTCCTATTTGGAACCAGTCTGTTGTTCCATGACCAGTTCTAACTGTTGCTTCCTGACCTGCATACAGATTTCTCAAGAGGCAGATCAAGTAGTCTGGTATTCCCATCTCTTTCAGAATTTTCCACAGTTTATTGTGATCTACACAGTCAAAGGCTTTGGCATAGTCAATAAAGCAGAAATAGATGTTTTTCTGGAACTCTCTTGCTTTTTCAATGATCCAGCGGATGTTGGCAATTTGATCTCTGGTTCCTCTCCCTTTTCTAAATCCAGCTTGAACATCAGGAAGTTCACGGTTCACATATTGCTGAAGCCTGGCTTGGAGAATTTTGAGCATTACTTTACTAGCGTGTGAGATGAGTGCAATTGTGCGATAGTTTGAGCATTCTTTGGCATTGCCTTTCTTTGGGATTGGGATGAAAACTGACCTTTTCCAATCTTGTGGCCACTGCTGAGTTTTCCAAATGTGCTGGCATATTGAGTGCAGCACTTTCACAGCATCATCTTTCAGGACTTGGAATAGCTCCACTGGAATTCCATCACCTCCACTAGCTTTGTTCGTAGTGATGCTTTCTAAGGCCCATTTGACTTCACATTCCAAGATGTCTGGCTCTAGGTCAGTGATCACATCATCATGATTATCTGGGTCTTGAAACTCTTTTTTGTACAGTTCTTCTGTGTATTCCTGCCACCTCTTCTTAATATCTTCTGCTTCTGTTAGGTCCACACCATCTCTGTCCTTTATCGTGCCCATCTTTGCATGAAATGTTCCTTTGGTATCTCTGATTTTCTTGAAGAGATCCCTAGTCTTTCCCATTCTGTTGTTTTCCTCTATTTCTTTGCATTGATCGCTGAAGAAGGCTTTCTTATCTCTTCTTGCTATTCTTTGGAACTCTGCATTCAGATGTTTATATCTTTCCTTTTCTCCTTTGCTTTTCGCTTCTCTTCTTTTTGCAGCTATTTGCAAGGCCTCCCCAGGCAGCCATTTTGCTTTTTTGCATTTCTTTTCCATGGGGATGGTCTTGATCCCTGTCTGCTGTACAATGTCACGAACCTCAGTCCATAGTTCATCAGGCACTCTATCAGATCTAGGCCCTTAAATCTATTTCTCACTTCCACTGTATAATCATAAGGGATTTGATTTAGGTCATACCTGAATGGTCTAGTGGTTTTCCCTACTTTCTTCAATTCAAGTCTGAATTTGGCAATAAGGAGTTCATGGTCCGAGGCACAGTCAGCTCCTGGTCTTGTTTTTGCTGATTGTATAGAGCTTCTCCATCTTTGGCTGCAAAGACTATAATCGATCTGATTTCGGTGTTGACCATCTGGTGATGTCCATGTATAGAGTCTTCTCTTGTGTTGTTGGAAGAGGGTATTTGCTATGACCAGTGCATTTTCTTGGCAAGACTCTGTTAGTCTTTGTCCTGCTTCATTCCGTATTCCAAGGCCAAATTTGCCTGTTACTCCAGGTGTTTCTTGACTTCCTACTTTTGCATTCCAGTCCCCTATAATGAAAAGGACATCTTTTTTGGGTGTTAGTTCTAAAAGGTCTTGTAGGTCTTCATAGAACCATTCAACTTCAGCTTCTTCAGCGTTACTGGTTGGGGCATAGACTTGGATTACTGTGATATTGAATGGTTTGCCTTGGAAACGAACAGAGATCATTCTGTCGTTTTTGAGATTGCATCCAAGTACTGCATTTTGGACTCTTTTGTTGACCATGATGGCCACTCCGTTTTTTCTGAGGGATTCCTGCCCACAGTAGTAGATATAATGGTCCTCTGAGTTAAATTCACCCATTCCAGTCCATTTTAGTTCGCTAATTCCTAGAATGTCAACATTCACTCTTGCCATCTCTTGTTTGACCACTTCCAATTTGCCTTGATTCATGGACCTGACATTCCAGGTTCCTATGCAATATTGTTCTTTACAGCATCGGACTTTACTTCTATCACCAGACACATCTACAGCTGGGTATTCTTTCTGCTTTGGTTCCATCCCTTCATTCTTTCTGGAGTTATTTCTCCACTGATCTCCAGCAGCATATTGGGCCCCTACTGACCTGGGGAGTTTCTCTTTCAGTATCCTATCATTTTGCTCTTTCATACTGTTCATGGGGTTCTCAAGGCAAGAATACTGAAGTGGTTTGCCATTCCCTTCTCCAGCGGACCACACCCTGTCAGATCTCTCCACCATGACCCGCCCATCCTGGGTTGCCCCACTGGCATGGCTTAATTTCATTGAATTAGACAAGGCTGTGGTCCTGGTGTGATCAGATTGACCAGTTTTCTGTGAGTATGGTTTCAGTGTATTTGCCCTCTGATGCCCTCTTGCAAGACCTACCGTCTTACTTGGGTTTCTCTTACTTTGGGCATGGGGTATCTCTTCCCGGCTGCTCCAGCAAAGCACAGCCATGGCACCTTACCTTGGACGAGGGTCTCTCCTCACCGCCACCCTTCCTGACCTCGATCGTGGGGTAGCTCCCCTCGCTGGCTGCGCGGCGCACTGAGAGCATGCCCTAGAGGAGCTACCCAACGACCGAGGAAGGACGGCGGTGAGGACTGGCGCACTAAGCACGGCCGAGAGGAGATCCCCAAAGTGAAGCTCAAAGGTGGGTACTGCTGCTGCTAAGTCACTTCAGTTGTGTCTGACTCTGTGCGACCCCATAGATGGCAGCCCACCAGGCTCCGCCATCCCTGGGATTCTCCAGGCAATAACACTGGAGTGGGTTGCCATTTCCTTCTTCAATGCATGAAAGTGAAAAGTGAAAGTAAGTCGCTCAATCTGTCTGAGTCTTAGCAACCTCATGGACTACAGCCTACCAGGCTCCTCTGTCCATGGGATTTTCCAGGCAAGAGTACTGGAGTGGGGTGCCGTTGGTGGACCTGCACTATATCCAAGAATTACCAACTTATTTGAGAAGATAATTTTATATTGACTCAGAATTACTCTAGGTGGTGTTCCTTAGAACACTTGGTAAATATGACACTATCTGTTCTTTAAGGTCAGAATTCCTTGAATACTTGTTGTGGGTAATTAAGTACTCCTCAAGTAGATATGTTTTTTCTTTTACCCACCAAAAAGTCTTTTTAATACCAGACTACTTGATTACTGAACCATCTTTACTGGATGAGGTCAAAATGCCAGGTGTTGTAAGAACACAACAGTCTTACTCAACATGGAATTTCTTTTACCTGCCTTCGGGAAATCCACGTAGGATTTTTGGCATTCTGGTTTGTCTTTAAGTTGGGTCCCTATTTGTCGAACCTTTAGATGTGGTTTATAAATGTCAAGGTTAAATGGAGGTGAAACCAAACATTTCTAGGAAAATCAAGAGGCAAATGCTCATAGTTAATCCAAGTCTGTTCTCAGGGCATTTAGCCTTTCTCGGCATTAATACCCAGACACTGTTATTAGCACAGAGACACCCAATCACCCCGTGTGCATTAGCCAAATTGGCTGTGTTGATTAGATATACTAATTATGTGATATGTTTAACTATCAAAATAAGATGGATTTAGCTTGACAGGAGAGCATTGCTTTGCTGTGTGTGTGTGTGTGTGTGTACGTGTGTGTGTGTGTGTGTGTGTGAGAAAGCGAGAGAGAGACAAAGAGAGGGAGAAAAAAAAGAGGTGGGATAAGTTACCTCCAAAATTTCCATTTTGCAATTTTTGAAAAAGCAGTTTCTGGCAAGAATCTAATTTCCACTATCTGATGTGGTATTACAGGGATATTATTTTTTAAAAAATTAGCATTACTGTACTGTGGAAATCCTAGTAAGTGTGAAATCAGTTAAAAAATCAAATAAATTAAATATTATACTTGCCAAGTGGGGCGTTGCTGTATGCTGATGAGTGTTACACATCTCCAAGTTCTGTGTCACTCATCAGAGAACATGTGATTCTAGCTGGAACCGTGTCACTTTAAGGAATATTCTCATTTCATGTAGAGGTGTTATTTAATGGAACTAATAGACTGTTCATCATCTTTCAAAATATAGTCGTACACAGGAATGATCGCTGGGCAAAGGAAAGAGTTAGTCACAAAGAGCTTTCCAAGATAGATGAATTATTTTTTTATCTTTCACAAAATTCATGAATCAGAATGGAAGAGGTACAAGATTATCTACATGTAGAACAACATAAAAATGAGAGTGAAATACTGAGTGTTTAGATGTAGTTACTGTAGCCTGTGCCCCTCCATCTCTTAGGTTGTACCCTCATCGACCGCCAAGATAAAACCACATCAGATGTTCACCTCGGGCACGGAGGGGCAGAGTTACTTTCTAGGACCCCTGCAACCATTTATTTTTAATTACTTGCTACAGGAGAGTTTAGCAAAGTCCTCATAAATCTAGCTCTTAAATTCTCTGATGTTTCCTCTAAGGAAGAAATGCATATACAACAACACGTTTTCCTTGACCCTTTCCCCATATTTCATCATGGATTTCATTGAACACTATGGATTGTAAAATGAAGTATTATTTCCTGTACCACTAAGAAAGAGAGATGCTTCTGCTTAAACTATGATGCCTCATTATTTACAAGTTGCATCCTAAGTGTGAGATGTGAAAATTTGAGAAAATGTATTAAAATTATCTTCAGTAAAACATGAATTTTAACTTCTGGACCATGCAAAAGGCCTGGTTCTCTGTAGTATTTCCAGCACTACTTAAATTACCTTCCCACCTTGACATCATGCTTAGACACAGGTACAAGAGGGTTTAACTTTTATTCACAATTACCTATGTATTTGAATCTTTTTTTTCATTTCTTTATTATTATTATTCTTTTTTTGCTTTACAATATTGTATTGGTTTTGCCATACATCAACATGAATCCACCACAGGGGTACACGTGCTCCCCATCCTGAACCCCCTCTCACCTCCCTCCCCGTACCATCCCTCTGGGTCATCCCAGTGCACCAGCCCCAAGCATCCTGTATCCTGCATCGAACCTGGACTGGCGATTTGTTTCTTATATGATATTATACATGTTTTTAAAATTAACTTTTCATCGACTTAGGATTTATCTTCCTAATTGAGTTGTAAGGTTTTTTAATTGGATTTTCCAATCTCACCCATAGTAGTAGTGACTCTTAGAAATAGCAGTTCTTGGTATGCATTTCAGTTATTCATTCAACAAAGTATTTGCATATCCAACACCTGTGTTGCTGTTCTGTCACTAACTTGTGTCCGACTCTGTGCAGCCTCATGGACTGCAACATGCCAGACTTCCTGTCCTTCACTATCTCCCGGAGTTTGCTCAAACTTAAGTCCATTGTAGTTCTTGCTTCTTCTGGTTGCCCATCTCTTCATGGCAAATAGATGGGGAAAAGTGTAAAGAGTGGCAGAGTATATTTTCTTGGGCTCCAAAATTACTGCAGACGGTGACTGCAGCCATGAAATTAAAAGACAGGAATGTCCAACATGTCCATTGAGTCGATGATGCCATCCAACCATCTCATCCTCTGTCACCCCCTTCTCCTCCTATATGCCAAGTCCTATGTCAGATAGAAGGAAGCCAGTGAATACAGAGCAATGAACATGATCCTTTGCAAGCATCTCACTCAAGAGTGGGAGAGGTGATGAGACATATCGTCATAATACAGAATGTGAAGTGATGTCATGTAGTGGTTCTTGGGTGCATGGGAGCACAGAGGGGGCCACCTGCTTGAGACTGGGGTCAAAGAAGGCTTCCTGGAGGCAGTGAGGTGAGCTATGTTTGGTGGGAGGGTATGGATGTCAGCTTTCTAAACAGAAGCACAGCAGGTGAAAAGGTCAAAGGTAAGGAGACAATGGAGAGCTTACAAAATTGAAAGGGGCTTATCAAGGGTGGAGCACAGACTCCAGAAGCAGGGAAATGGGAAGTAAGGTTGGCCATGGAACAGGATCAGATCATGATGATCTTAGACCTCCTGTATCCGTATCCTCAGTTGGTCTGTCAACATGCATTTAGTCTCTTTCATGAACTTGGAAAAGAAAGAATCATGATAATAAAAGTTTACATAGCACCAAACGCTGTTCCAGGTGCTTTGGATAAATTGAGTCATTTAATATTGGCCTTTGGTAGCTCAGATGGGTAAAGCAGCCGCCTACAATGTAGGAGACCTGGGTTCGATCCCTGGGTCAGGAAGATCCCCTGGAGAGGGAAATGGCGACCCACTCCAGTACTCTTGCCTGGAAAATTCCATGGATGGAGGAGCCTGGTAGGCTATAGTCCATGGGGTTACAAAGAGTTGGACATGACTGAGTGACTTCACTCTAATATTCAGCCACCCATGAGGTGAGTATTACTGTCTTCCTATCTTTCAGATGGGAAAACTGAGGAGCAGAATGATTAAGCACATTGCCTGAAATCCCCCCACTTAACACCAGTCTGTAATTCCTTCTGATGGTCAGTGACAGCGCCTGTCATCACAGCTGTGCCCTTTGGCAGCTTGTTGGGGGTGATGATGAACAGGAGGGCTAGAATTCTCCTTTCAGCCCTGTGTGTGGGGATGTGAGAGAAGATGAAGGCATGCTAAAGATGCTTCTAAATGGAAACACTAGATAGAAGCTTGCTTTCCAATATCAATGGTGGAGAGACTGACGTAGGAAGGGACACCAGCCCAGGACCTGCTCCCAACATGGGTCTTCACAGCTGAAGAACCTGTACAGTTTACACCGAATGTCTCTCAGGGTCATTCACTTCTTGAGCTTGGTTTCTTTTTTTCCCCCTTGTATCTATTTAAGCCTTTAATTATGATCTTTTTCAAGGATTGGAACAAAAGTTCTATACCAAAATATATAAAGAAATCTTACAAGCCAACAAGAATACTAAACAACCCAATTTTTTTTTTTTTAAAGCTAAGCAAAATATTTAAACAGACACTTTACAAAAAAAGATAGGCAAAAGGCCTATGAAAATATGCTCAAAGCATTACTAATCAGATCAAATCAGATTAGATCAGTCACTCAGTCATGTCTGACTCTTTGCGACCCCATGAATCGCAGCACCCCAGGCCTCCCTGTCCATCACCAACTCCCGGAGGTCACTCAGACTCACATTCATCGAGTCAGTGATGCCATCCAGCCATCTCATCCTCTGTCGTCCCCTTCTCCTCCTGCCTCCAATCCCTCCCAGCATCAGAGTCTTCTCCAACGAGTCAACTCTTCGCATGAGGTGGCCAAAATACTGGAGTTTCAGCTTTAGCATCATTCCTTCCAAAGAAATCCCAGGGCTGATCTCCTTCAGAATGGACTGGTTGGATCTCCTTGCAGTCCAAGGGACTCTCAAGAGTCTTCTCCAACACCACAGTTCAAAAGCATCAATTCTTCGGCGCTCAGCCTTCTTTACAGTCCAGCTCTCACATCCATACATGACCACAAGAAAAACTTGACTAGGAAAAACTTCGTCTTGACTAGGCGAACCTTTGTTGACAAACTAATGTCTCTGCTTTTGAATATGCTATCTAGGTTGGTCATAACTTTCCTTCCAAGGAGTAAGCATATTTTAATTTCATGGCTGCAGTCACCATCTGCAGTGATTTTGGAGCCCAGAAAAATAAAGTCTGACACTGTTTCCACTGTTTCCCCATCTATTTCCCATGAAGTGATGGGACCGGATGCCATGATCTTCATTTTCTGAATGTTATTTAAGGGCCTAGATCTGATAGTTAGAGTGCCTGATGAGCTATGGAATGAGGTTCGTGACATTGTACAGGAGACAGGGATCAAGACCGTCCCCATTACCAATCAGGGAAGTGCAAATTAAAACTGCAGCTACTGAAGCGGCTAAAACTCAAAAGACAGACAATATCAAGTGTCGATAAGTTTGGAGAGTCACTGGAAGTCTCAGTCCTTACTTGTAAAGGGGGAAATGATGCCACATCTTTAGAAAATATCCTAGAAGTTTCTTTAAAAGATAAATATATACTTAACCATCATTGTTGTTCAGTTGCTAAGTCATGTCTGGGACTCTTTGTGACCCCATGGACTGCAGCACGCCAGGCCTCCTTGTCCCTTACCATCTGCTAGAGTTTGCCCAAGTTCATGTCCATTGAATCGGTGATGCCATTCAACCATCTCATCCTCTGTTGCCCCCTTCTCCTTTTGCCCTTAATCTTTCCCAGAATCAAGGTCTTTTCCAATGAGTCAGTTCTTCGCACCAGGTGGCCAAAGTATTGGAGCTTCAGCTTCAGCTTCAGTCCTTCCACTGAATATTCAGGGTTGACTTCCCTAAGGATTGACTGATTTAATCTTCTTGCAATCCAAGGGACTCTCAAGAGTCTTCTCCAGCACCACAGTTTGAAAGGATCAGTTCCTCAGATTTCAGCCTTCTTTATGGTCTAACTCTCACATCCGTACACAACCACTGGTAAAACCATAGATTTGACTATATAAACCTCTGTCAGCAAAATGATGTCTCTGCTTTTTAATATGCTGTCTAAGTTTGTCATAGCTTTCCTTCCAAGGAGCAAGTGTTTGAGTCTTTGGTAGTCAGGGGGAAAAATACAGAAAATTGTTTACAGAAAAGAAATTCTGCTGGACTCACGGAGTAGAAATTTTCACCTACTTCTACCCTAAGGGTGCCCTTGGGGGAAGTGTTTCTGTCAGTTCTGTTTCACAGCTCTGAGATGTTTCTGCTTTGAGCTTTGATTTGGTGGGAATCTCAGAGGCCTAAATCCCCAGGATGGAGCAGTAAGCTGGACTATCTCTGAAAAGATGAACTGAGATGGTTCCAGTTCTGAAGGACCGTCTCTTGAGGTGAAGGTCTTGCTCATTCTGTGTCTCACCAGGGCTCTTGACTCCAAATTGTAAACCACTGACTTTGTACATATATCTTTCTCCTTCCCCCTCCTACTTATTGCTCTTGGACTGCAGTGCTCTCCTCCCTTTGTTTTTGAGAGAAGTCTATATGAAGGAAGAGGCAGCATAATTTAACTGAAAAAGCACAGTTTTGTTGTCAAACAGACCTGCATGGCTCCACCACTTAACAGCTGTGTGAGCCCTGGTCCAGTTGCTCTCTGAGCCTCAGTCTTGGGAAATGTAACCCATTATACTTGTTCTTCAGGGCTGTTTCCACTGGGAGGATAAATGGAAACTCCATGTACAGTAAAATGATGGGTCATGTGCCTGACATACAGTAGGTACTCAGTGGATGGTATATCCCTCTAGCGTGGATTCCTTGAAATAGCAAAAGTAAATATTTGTAGAATATTTAAAATATTTGTGCATTTTCACTATTCATGGCAAACCACTTCAGTATTGTTGCCTTGAGAACCTCATGAACAGTATGAAAAGGCAAAGAGATGACACTGAAAGATGAACTCCCCAGGTCAGTAGGTGCCCAATATGCTGCTGGAGAAGAGTGGAGAAATAGCTCCAGGAAGAAAAAAGAGGCTGAGCCAAAGTGAAAACAACACTCAGTTGTGGATGGGTCTGGTGGTAAAAGTAAAGTTTGATGCTGTAAAGGAAAATGTTTCATAGTAACCTGAAAAAGATGGGCATACCAGACCACCTGACCTGCCTCATGAGAAATATGTATGCAGGTCAGGAAGCAACTGGACATGGAACAACAGACTGGTTCCAAATAGGAAAAGGAGTTCGTCAAGGCTGTATATTGTCACCCTGCTTATTTAACTTATCTGCAGAGTACATTATGAGAAATGCTGGGCTAGAAGAAGCACAAGCTGGAATCAAGATTTCTGGGAGAAATATCAATAACCTCAGATATGTAGATGACACCACCTTATGGCAGAAAGTGAAGAACTAAAGAGCCTCTTGATGAAAGTGAAAAAGAGCGAAAAAGTTCGCTTAAAGCTCAACATTCAAAAAACGAAGATCATGGCATCTGGTCCCATCACTTCATGGGAAATAGATGGGGAAACAGTGGAAACCGTGGCTGACTTTATTTAGGCTCCAAAATCACTGCAGATGGTGACTGCAGCCATAAAATTAAAAGACGCTTACTCCTTGGAAGGAAAGTTATGACCAACCTAGATAGCATATTCAAAAGCAGAGACATTACTTTGTCAACGAAATTCCGTCTAGTCAAGGCTATGGTTTTTCCAGTGGTCATGTATGGATGTGAGAGTTGGACTGTGAAGAAAGCTGAGTGCTGAAGAATTGATGCTTTTGAACTGTGGTGTTGGAGAAGACTCTTGAGAGTCCCTTGGACTGCAAAGAGATCCAAGCAGTCCATTGATCAGTCCTGGGTGTTCCATTGGAAGGACTGATGTTGAAACTGAAACTCCAATACTTTGGCCACCTGATGCAAAGAGCTGACTCATTGGAGAAGACCCTGATACTGGGAAAGATAAAGGGCAAAA
Organism: Tragelaphus eurycerus; assembly: GCA_935064755.1. Taxonomy (NCBI): domain Eukaryota; kingdom Metazoa; phylum Chordata; class Mammalia; order Artiodactyla; family Bovidae; genus Tragelaphus; species Tragelaphus eurycerus. The sequence continues at coordinate 5,126,655 of CAKXYN010000033.1, forward strand.
GGAGAAGGGGACGACAGAGGATGATATGGTCGGATGGCATCACTGACTCAATGGACACGGGTTTGGGTGGACTCCGGGAGTTGGTGATGGACGGGGAAGCCTGGCGTGCTACGGTTCGTGGGGTTGCAAAGAGTTGGACATGACTGAGCAACTGAATTGAACTGAACCTGGGATGTTAAGTCTGTGAAAAAGGTAGATTGAAAGTGGTCGGATGGAAGATGGCAAGAGTGAACATCAACATTTTAGGAATCAGTGAACTGAGATGGACAGGAATGGGTAAATTTAATTAAGATGACCATTATAACTACTATTGTGGGTAAGAATCCCTTAGAAGAAATGGAGTAGCCCTCAGAGTCAATAAGAGTCCGAAATGCAATATTGGTTGCGGTTTCAAAAATGACAGAATGACCTCTATTCGTTTTCAAGGCAAATCATTCAATATCACAGTAATCCAAGTTTGTGCCCCAACCACTAATGCTGAAGAAACTGAAGTTGAACAGTTCTATGAAGACCTACAAGACCTTCTAGAACTAAAATCAAAAAAGGATGTCCCTTTCATTAAAGATGTCCTTCATCCAGCCTGGCATTTCGCATGATGTACTCTTTATTTAAGTTAAATAAGTATGGTGACAATATACATCCACTCTGTATAATAGGCTCCAGTTTCATCCACCTCATTAGAACTGATTCAAATGTATTCTTTTTAGTGGCTGAGTAATACTCCATTGTGTATATGTACCACAGCTTGCTTATCCATTCATCTGCTGATGGACATCTAGGTGCTTCCATGTCCTGGCTATTGTAAACAGTGCTGCGATGAACATTGGGGTACATGTGTCTCTTTCAATTCTGGTTTTCTCAGTGTGTATGCCCACTATGAGGTACCATTTCATGCCAGTCAGAATGGCTGCAATCTCCCAGAAATCTTGATTCCAGCTTGTGGTTCATCCAGCCCAGGTTTCTCATGATGTACTCTGCGTGTAAGTTAAATAAGCAGGTGACAATATACAGCCTTGACGTATTCCTTTCCTGATTTGGAACCAGTCTGTTGTTCCATGTCCAGTTCTAACTTTTGCTTCCGGACCTGCATACAGATTTCTCAGGAGGCAGGTCACGTGGTCTGGTATTCCCATCTCTTTAAGAATTTTCCATAGTTTATTGTGATCCACACAGTCAAAGGCTTTGGCATAGTCAATAAAGCAGAAGTAGATGTTTTTCTGGAACCTTCTCTCCCTGCAGCCCAAACCATGGTGCATTCACCCTGTAAGGCCTCCTGATCATCCCTGGGTAGTGTCGGTTATGTGCTTTTTGTTTGTTTGTTTTTCAAACTTCAGTACCACTTACAAAAGAACAGACATTGATTGTCAGAGAAGAAGATGGGAGTAGAGATCTGTAGCTACTAAACTGGAGGGAAACACTGCCCCCTGCTTACCCCCAAACAAGAATGATAGTACAATATTCATGTTTTCCTCTTTGGAAAGTCATCATTTGTGGATTTCATGACATTCGGAAGTGGGGAGGCAGTTGTATCAGCAGACTCATTTAGGCAGAAGCCTGTGTGACATAGCTTGGCCAATAGACTCAGGCACACCACGAGAACAGTCTAATGATACAGATTAAACTGTGGATCTGACTATAGGCAATGATTTCCCTGCAGCTTGATGTCTGGTCTAATGATACTCCGCTGGGGCTTCAGAACATCCATGGAGTTGCAGGATGGTGAGCAGGACTCCAGGCTTCTGGGGAGGTCCTTGTACACCGTGATCATTCAGTCCTTTCCTAGCTCCATGAGTTTTCTGCCTTTGACCTTCCTCTGCTTTCCACCTGGAAAACTCTTACTCAACAGCAGGACTCACATCTCATGCCTCTTTTGATCTTGTAATCAATGTATTATGTATCTGTCCTTCCACCAGATCAAGGACCAGCCCTATTTTTTTTTTTTCCTGAGAAGAGCCAGATAGTAAATATTTTAGACTTTTTGGCTTGTCTAGTCTCTGCCATACCTACTCAGCTGTGTCATTGTCACGTGTGAGCAGACCTAGAGAGTACGTAAATGAACGGATGTGGCTGTTTTCTAATAAAACTTCATTTATGGACACTGAAGTTGGAATTTCAGACAATTTTCATGTGTTGCAAACGGTCTTCTTTTGACTTGTTTAATGACTTAAAAATGGAAAAATTCTCCTTAGCTCATAGGGCTTGCAACAAACAAGCAGCAGAACAGCTCCGGCTCATAGACTATAGTTTGCCGTGTTCACTTTCTAGTGCTGTGTGACAGATGACCACAAACTGAGCAGCTGAAAGCAGCACACACTGATTATTTCATAGCTTCTGTGGGTCAGGAATTCGGGTACAGCCTGGCTGGGTCCTCAGAGTCTTAAAAGGCTGCAGTCAAGGTGTCAGCCAGGCTGTGCTGTCATCTGGGGGCTTGACTAGGCAAGAATCTACTTCTGAGCTCATTTAGGCTGTTGGCAGAATTCATTTCCTGTGGCTGTGTGACTGAAGGTTTTGACTTTCAGCTCACAGTTAGCTGCAGTTCCTTGCTACGTGGGCTTCCTCAGCATGGCCCTGTACTTCATCAAGCCAGCAGAAAAGGGGGCTTATAGGTTGTAACTCAATCTTTGGGAGGGATGTCCCAACATCTTTGCCATATGGTATGGATTAGAACCAAGAGAGCCTGCCTGCATTCAAGGGCAAGAGATTATACAAGATTATGAACATCAGGAGGTGGGAGTCCTGGAGTATGGCCATTACACCAACCCTTCACACTAGCTGATGAGTTCTGGGACAGGAGTGGTGGAAGTAATCATGAATCGTTGGATATTTTCAGCCTTTAGCCCAGTGTCTGGCACAGAATGGGAGCTTGGAAAAAGTTCATTGAAAGAATGCCTCGATGGTGGCTCACACACACTCAGAAGAGTAGAAAAAGGTTCTTGGAATTCTCCAGCAAAATTGTCACAATATTGTAATCCTTCCTGGTTCAAGGCTACTGATAACACTAAGAACACTATGCTGGGAAAGACTGAAGGCGAAAGGAGGACAAGGAGGCAGAAGGTGAGATGGTTGGATGGCACCACCCACTCAAGGGATATGATTTTGAGCAAACTCCAGGAGACAGTGAAGGACAAGGAAGCCTGGCGTCCTGCAGTCCATGGGGTTGCAAAGAGCTGGACACGACTTAGTGATTGAACAGCAACAAAAGCGTGTGGTAAATAGGATTTTAAGCAGAAACTAAATTTAGCCACATTCTTAGATTTGGATTAATAGCTTGATTGAGTATATCACATATCAAAAGAACTTTCCACGTGGGGAATAATGTGTCACTCTAACCACATTACAGTCAATCAGCCTAAAATAACATTGAAACAGGGGAACCAGTCTCAAAGCTCCAGGCAGGCTGCTGGTATGGCAGAGGATATTCAGAGCAGTTTTCTAACACATGCCAACTGCAGCTTTTCTGGTGTTTATTTCCCTGTATAAGTGTAGTTACAAACAAAGTGAATTTTTGTTTAAATGAAGGCTCCAAACTTCTAAGCAATAATAGGGAGTAAATAAAAAAGAACTAGAATGTGAAGTCAAGAGGCCACGAAATAATGACATTGAAGTACATGTCTATGAAGTGAACACAACTCTGGGAAAAAGCTTCCAAACTACCAGACTTTCCCCAAAGCCTCAGTTACTGAGAATTTTTTAATTGAGACACAAGGAGCCACAGTCTTAACACCTGTTTTGTCCAACTTTTATCAAACACCTACATCTAATGCCATTGATGGCAATTTCTGTTGTGTTATCTGTCTAATTACCTATCTGTATGACTTCAGTTTTATGGTTTACCTTATTATTTCCTTTCCCATTCAGAGAAGGATCTGGGGTGAAGGTTCCTTTATATGCGGCTTGTTTTGCATCCTAGATAGAACAGATGGCTTCTGTAAACACACATCTGGTTGTGGACTATAAAAGGTCTCTATGTGAGCTTGCCAATGGATAGCAAGAATTGGCTTTCTTTTCTTTTGGGGAAATATCCTTTTTTACTGAGATTTCGGAAAATCTTCTGTTAATAAACAAATCACAAAAGTCAGAGCCTGAAGTTTTAGATTCAAAGAGCCCAATGGCTTTTAAAAAAATTAATTAAATTATTTATTTTATTTTTTATTGGAGTATAGTTGCTTTACACTATTGTGTTAGTTTCTGCTGTACTGTAAAGTGAATCAGCCATACACATACATATATCACCTCATTTTTAGATTTCATTCCCATTTAGTTCACTACAGAGCATTAAGTAGAATTCCCTGGGCTATAGAGTAGTTTCTCATTAGTTATCTATTTTACACATAGATAACTGTATTATCTATTTTAGCTTATTTGTTATCTATGTACATATTTTATAAGTGAAAATGAAAGTCACTCAATCATGTCTAACTCTTTGCAACCCCAAGGACTGTATACTCCATGGGATTCTCCAAGCTAGAATATTGGAGTGAGTAGCCATTCCCTTCTCCAAGGGATCTTCCCAACCCAGGGACCAAACCTAGGTCTTCTGCATTGCAGGCAGATTCTTTACCAACTGAGCTACCAGGGAAACTCAAGAATCCTGGAGTGGGTAGCCTGTCCCTCCTCCAGCAGATCTTCTCGGTCCAGGAATAGAACCAGGGTCTCCTGCATTGCAAGCAGATTCTCTACCAGCTGAGCTACCGATAAACATAGCACCTATTTTATACAAAAAGTCTGACACGGTTGAGTGACTGAACTGAACTGATGTATACACATCCAATTTCAATCTCCCAGTCCATCCCACCCTCCCTTCCCCCTTGTATCTGTGTGTTTGTTCTCTACATCTGTGTCTCTGCTTCTTTATCAGCTTTGACATACATGAATTGATTTGGGTCACCATCTTGCCAACTCCACCCGTAGTATCACCTTCCCAAATCAAGGTGGTGTAGACTAGATGGTGTCCAGGCGGGAGGGTTGGATATTTGGGTTATAGTTTGGGTTCTTGTTTTGTACCCTCAATTTCTCCAGGCCTGTTATCTTATCCATTCTTTGAGATGACTGAACTAGGTCATCTTTACATCGTCTTCAAACCCAAATTCTGTAATTCAAGGATTACTATGAGAATTTACCAAAAAAAAAAAAAAAAAGATGAGCTCAGATCAAGTTTAAATTTTTTTCATTTTGAAAAATTTAATTTATTTTGTCATAATAAAATGCATGTTCAATTAAAATTATGGCTTTATTAGTGAAACACATACAAGAAAAATATTTTTGTGTCATACATCTCTAACTCTCCCTCTACTAACCAAACACACAAAAACAAGTCTGTTTTTAATGAGATTTTTTATAAAATGATGTGGCTTGGGAATCTCATTATTATATAATAGAAGAGCAAATTGTTCCATGGTAGAACATTGGGGGTACAAAAAGGAATAAAACACGGACTCTTACCACTTAAATTCAGCCTCCATCCATCTTGTCGCCACGGACATAGATGGTACATGAAAGATGTTTTGTGTCTCTTGCCCATTTAAGACTTTTCAGTGCTTTTTTTTTCCCTTGGTGTGGACCATTTTAAAAGTCTTTATTGAATTTGTTACAGTATTACTTGTTTTATGTTTTGGTTTTTTGGCCCCAAGGCACATGGGATCTTAGCTCCCCAACCAGGGATAGAACCCACACCCCCTGCATTGGAATCAAAGTCTTAACCACTGGGAAGTCCCAACACTTCAATGTTATCCTTGATTTAATCTATTTACTCAACAGATATTCACTGAGTGTTTACTATAGATCAGACGTTGGACTTGACATTGGGCTACAGAGTTAATGAGACAGACAAGGCACCTTCCTCCATCATGATTACTTTTCTAGTGGGAGAATTCAGCTTACAAACAGGTAGACAACAGATAAACAAGATCTTCTCAGACTTCCACAATTGTTGAAAGAAATAGAATGATATGTGAGATACTTAGTCTTGGTCCTGATTGATACATGTGATCAGGGCATCCACTCTGAGGAGGTGCCATTTGAACTGATCCTTGAATGATGAAGCCTTGGGCTTCCTTGATAGCACAGGTGGTAAAGAATCTGCCTGTGATGCAGGAGACCCTGGTTCAATTCCTGGATCAGGAAGACTTGCTGGAGGAGGGATAGGCTACCCACTCCAGTATTCTTGGGCTTTCCTGGGGTCTCAGCTGGTAAAGAATCCACCTGCAGTGCAGGACACCTGGATTTGATCCCTGGGTTGGGAAGATCCCCTGGTGAAGGGAAAGGCTACCCATTCCAGTATTCTGACCTAGAGAATTCCATGGACTGTATAGTCCATGGGGTTGCAGAGTCAGACATAACTGAGTGACTTTTACTTTCACTTTGAATGATGAGAAGGAGGAGAAGATACAGTGGGACAATTAGATGTAAAGGACCTGAGGTGAAAAATACCTACGCATATTGAAAGGGAAAAATAGAGAAAGCAATGGAAACCTGTTTCTGAAGCTTGAGAAGCAAGGAGGAGAGTAATAAGAAAAATGTTATACAGGAACCAGATCATATTAGGACTTACAGACTAAGATCATTGTTGTTTTGCAGTTGCTAAGTTGTGTCAGACTCTTTGCGACCCCATGCACTGCAGCATGTCAGCCTTCCCTGACCTCCACTATCTCCCGGAGTTTGCTCAATTTCATGTCCATTGAGTTGGTGATGCTATTTAACCATGATGCTGATGCTGGGGAAAATTGAAGGCAAAAGGAGAAGAGGGCAGCAGAGGATGAGATGGTTAGATAGCATAGACTAAAATGTTTTTTCTTAAATGTAATCAGAAGCCATTATAAGGTCTTCAGTGGGTGAATGGCATGACCTGATCTATATTCTAAAAGGATTATCCTGGCAGCTCTGAGTATAATGCCTGTATGTACATGCTGGTTGGAGTGGAGAAAAGAGAGGAGGTCAGAAAGAGTGGCAGAGGGAGAAAAATTAGGAGATAGAGGAAGAAGAGTAAGAGAGCTTGCTGCTTTGGGTTTTGGATAGTGAAGATGGGGAGGCAGAAGATGGAGAGGGGACGTTTGAAAGAGTTTGTAAATAGAGATGGTGCTATGCTATGCTAAGTCACTTCAGTCGTGTCTGACTCTGTGCAACCCCATAGACAGCAGCCCACCAGGCTCCCCCGTCCCTGGGATTCTCCAGGCAAGAACACTGGAGTGGGTTGCCATTTCCTTCTCCAATGCATGAAAGTGAAAAGTGAAAGTGAAGTTGCTCAGTCGTGTCCGACTCCTAGCGACCCCATGGATTGCAGCCTAACAGGCTCCTCCGTCCATGGGATTTTCCAAGCAAGAGTACTGGAGTGGAGTGCCATTGCCTTCTCCAAATAGAGATGGTAGGACTTCTCAAAGCTGAGTGAGGGCAGTGAGGGAAAGGAAGGAAAAAGGATAATTTCAAGTGCCTGGCTTGAGGAATGGTAGACACCATTGTCATTTACTGAGATGGGAAAACCTCAGGGGAAAAAGGGTTAGGAGAGATGGTGGAATCAAAGAATTCTGGTGGATGTGATGTGTTTGAGATATCTTTAGCTGATTCTAGTGAAGGTGTGAAGGAGGCAGTGGGATTTGCAAGGAAAGGAAGCAAATTTGGCACTTGAGAGAATATAAGTGGTATTTTTATTCAGGGCCCAGGTGATAGTTATCTAAGAGGAAAGAGAAGATCAGGAGAAGGGGATCTTAGACAGAGACGCATCAACATTTTTGGTAGCACATCATGGAAACCAAGTCCAACCAGCTGAAGCATATAAGGAAAAGGAAGGATTTATTAGAAGGATTTTGGGGCTGTTTCAGGTGAGCAGAGGCAAGAACTGGAAAGGAGATTTCATGGACTCTAGATAGCTTTCGCTTTTTTTTTTTTTCCTGGTTTCTTCTTTATCAGTCCCATTGGCTAATTCATCACATCCTGAGAACAGCTCTTTACACTTTTCCCTGTGTGTTGCCACCACGTAGCTTTTACATTTTCACCTCTATTCAAGAGAACAGCCTGGTCTTACTGGGAGATTCTCATTAAGTACTGAATTTACCAAAGAGAATCTGATTGGCCCAGCTTGGGTCACATGGGCACCATAAGCCAATAAACTGCACCCAGGAAGGTCATATGACAGAAGTGTGGCTGCTGGGAGCTTACTCCTGTGGGTTAATATGGCTTCTCAGAGAAAGGGCGTTCCTGTTAGCTGGGCATTTACTGCATTGTCACCCAGGCCTTGCTTATCTCAATTTTGCACGCTTGTCACATGAAGTGCTGATAGCTTCCTCCATAGCTGGGGTTGATTTATGCCACCACGACTTCCTTTACGTGGTTGCTTCTGACAGAAACGCCAGGCCCATCACTCTTTGCGTATCTCCAGCCACTCAGGCTGCCATAGCAAGATACCATGGACCGGATGGCTCAAACCACAGAAATAGTTCTTAAGGCTGAGAAGTCCAAGATCAGGGTGTCAGTGTGGCTGATTTCTGGTGAAGACTCCCTCATTTGCCTTCTCATTGTGTCCTCACATGGTGGGGAGAGAAGACAGAGAGCAAATTATTTGGTTTCTCTTCTTGTAAGAGCACTAATTTCATTGTGAAGGCCGCACCCTCATAGCCTCATCTCATCCTAATCACCCCCCAAGGGCCCCCACCTCCAAATACCATCACATTGAGGGTTGGGACTTCAACATATGAATTTTGGGGGTTAGATAGCATTGCTAACTCAATGAACATGAATCTGAGCCAACTTTGGAAGGCCGTGGAGGACAGAGGAGTCTGGTGTGCTGCAGTCCATGGGGTTGCAAAGAGTCAGACATGACTTAGAGGCTGAACAGCAGCCATAAGGACAAGATACAATTCAGTCCATAGCACTGCCTAACCCTTTTCCAGGCTTCCCTGGTGGCTCTGGTGTTAAAGAATCTGTCTGCAATACAGGAGACCTGGATTTGATCTCTGGGCCAGGAAAATCCCCTGGAGGAGGAAATGGCAACCCACTCCAGTATCCTGTCTGGAGAATCCATGGACAGAGGAGCCTGGTGGGCTACAGTCCACAGGGTCTCAAAGAGTCGGGCATGACTGAACAACTAACACTTTCACTTTCACTTCAATCCTTTTCTGTCTTTCAGGTCTCAGATCCCCTGTTGCTTCCTCCAGGAAGACTTCTTTAAATTCTCCAGGGAGTTAAGGATCCAGCTACAATCCTTCAGATTGAAAGCACTTAGGGCATACAGAGATCAAGATCAGATCAGTTGCTCAGTCGTGTCCGACTCTTTGCGACCCCATGAACTGCAGCACGCCAGGCCTCCCTATCCATCACCACTCCCGGAGGTCACTCAGACTCACATTCATCGAGTCAGTGATGCCATCCAGCCATCTCATCCTCTGTCGTCCCCTTCTCCTCCTGCCCTCAATCCCTCCCAGCATCAGAGTCTTCTCCAATGAGTCAACTCTTCGCATGAGGTGGCCAAAATACTGGAGTTTCAGCTTTAGCATCATTCCCTCCAAAGAAATCCCAGGTCTGATCTCCTTCAGAATGGACCGGTTGGATCTCCTTGCAGTCCAAGGGACTCTCAAGAGTCTTCTCCAACACCACAGTTCAAAAGCATCTATTCTTCGGCGCTCAGCCTTCTTCACAGTCCAGCTCTCACATCCATACATGACCACAGGAAAGACCATAGCCTTGACTAGGCGAACCTTTGTTGGCAAAGTGATGTCTCTGCTTTTGAATATGCTATCTAGGTTGGTCATAACCTTCCTTCCAAGGAGTAAGCGTCTTTTAATTTCATGGCTGCAGTCACCATCTGTAGTGATTTTGGAGCCCAGAAAAATAAAGTCTGACACTGTTTCCACTGTTTCTCCATCTATTTCCCATGTAGTGATGGGACCAGATGCCATGATCTTCGTTTTCTGAATGTTGAGCTTTAAGCCAACCTTTTCACTCTCCACTTTCACTTTCATCAAGAGGCTTTTTAGCCCCTCTTCACTTTCTGCCATAAGGGTGGTATCATCTGCATATCTGAGGCTATTGATATTTCTCCCGGCAATCTTGATTCCAGCTTGTGTCTCCTCCAGACCAGCATTTCTCATGATGTACTCTGCATATAAGTTAAATAAACAGGGTGACAATATACAGCCTTGACGTACTCCTTTTCCTATTTGGAACCAGTCTGTTGTTCCATGACCAGTTCTAACTGTTGCTTCCTGACCTGCATACAAATTTCTCAAGAGGCAGATCAGGTGGTCTGGTATTCCCATCTCTCTCAGAATTTTCCACAGTTTATTGTGATCTACACAGTCAAAGGCTTTGGCATAGTCAATAAAGCAGAAATAGATGTTTTTCTGGAACTCTCTTGCTTTTTCGATAATCCAGCGGATGTTGGCAATTTGATCTCTGGTTCCTCTGCCTTTTCTAAATCCAGCTTGAACATCAGGAAGTTCACGGTTCACATATTGCTGAAGCCTGGCTTGGAGAATTTTGAGCATTACTTTACTAGCGTGCGAGATGAGTGCAATTGTGCGGTAGTTTGAGCACTCCTTGGCATTGCCTTTCTTTGGGATCGGGATGAAAACTGACCTTTTCCAATCTTGTGGCCACTGCTGAGTTTTCCAAATTTGCTGGCATATTGAGTGCAGCACTTTCACAGCATCATCATTCAGGATTTGGAATAGCTCCACTGGAATTCCATCACCTCCACTAGCTTTGTTCATAGTGATGCTTTCTAAGGCCCACTTGACTTCACATTCCAGGATGTCTGGCTCTAGGTCAGTGATCACACCATCGTGAGTATCTGGGTCGTGAAGCTCTTTTTTGTACAGTTCTTCTGTGTATTCTTGCCACCTCTTCTTAATATCTTCTGCTTCCGTTAGGTCCACACCATTTCTGTCCTTTATCGAGCCCATCTTTGCATGAAATGTTCCTTTGGTATCTCTGATTTTCTTGAATAGATCCTTAGTCTTTCCCATTCTGTTGTTTTCCTCTATTTCTTTGCATTGATCATTGAAGAAGGCTTTCTTATCTCTTCTTGCTATTCTTTGGAACTCTGCATTCAGATGTTTATATCTTTCCTTTTCTCCTTTGCTTTTCGCTTCTCTTCTTTTTGCAGCTATTTGCAAGGCCTCCCCAGACAGCCATTTTGCTTTTTTGCATTTCTTTTTCTTGGGGATGGTCTTGATCCCTGTCTCCTGTACAATGTCACGAACCTCATTCCATAGTTCATCAGGCACTCTATCTATCAGATCTAGGCCCTTAAATCTATTTCTCACTTCCACTGTATAATCATAAGGGATTTGATTTAGGTCATACCTGAATGGTCTAGTGGTTTTCTCTACTTTCTTCAATTTCAGTCTGAATTTGGCAATAAGGAGTTCATGGTCTGAGCCACAGTCAGCTCCTGGTCTTGTTTTTGCTGATTGGATAGAGCTTCTCCATCTTTGGCTGCAAAGAATATAATCGATCTGATTTCGGTGTTGACCATCTGGTGATGTCCATGTATAAAGTCTTCTCTTGTGTTGTTGGAAGAGGGTATTTGCTATGACCAGTGGATTTTCTTGGCAAGACTCTGTTAGTCTTTGCCCTGCTTCATTCCGTATTCCAAGGCCAAATTTGCCTGTTACTCCAGGTGTTTCTTGACTTCCTACTTTTGCATTCCAGTCCCCTATAATGAAAAGGACATCTTTTTTGGGTGTTAGTCCTAAAAGGTCTTGTAGGTCTTCATAGAACCGTTCAACTTCAGCTTCTTCAGCATTACTGGTTGGGGCATAGACTTGGATTACTGTGACATTGAATGGTTTGCCTTGGAAACGAACAGAGATCATTCTGTCGTTTTTGAGATTGCATCCAAGTACTGCATTTTGGACTCTTTTGTTGACCATGATGGCCACTCCATTTCTTCTGAGGGATTCCTGCCCACAGTAGTAGATATAATGGTCCTCTGAGTTAAATTCACCCATTCCAGTCCATTTTAGTTCGCTAATTCCTAGAATGTCAACATTTACTCTTGCCATCTCTTGTTTGACCACTTCCAATTTGCCTTGATTCATGGACCTGACATTCCAGGTTCCTATGCAATATTGTTCTTTACAGCATCGGACTTTACTTCTATCACCAGACACATCTACAGCTGGGTATTCTTTCTGCTTTGGTTCCATCCCTTCATTCTTTCTGGAGTTATTTCTCCACTGATCTCCAGTATCATATTGGGCCCTTACTGACCTGGGGAGTTTATCTTTCAGTATCCTATCATTTTGCCTTTTCATACTGTTCATGGGGTTCTCAAGGCAAGAATACTGAAGTGGTTTGCCATTCCCTTCTCCAGCGGACCACACCCTGTCAGATCTCTCCACCATGACCCGCCCATCTTGGGTTGCCCCACGGGCATGGCTTAATTTCATTGAGTTAGACAAGGCTGTGGTCCTGGTGTGATTAGATTGACTAGTTTTCTGTGAGTATGGTTTCAGTGTATTTGCCCTCTGATGCCCTCTTGCAAGACCTACCGTCTTACTTGGGTTTCTCTTACCTTGGGCGTGGGGTATCTCTTCCCGGCTGCTCCAGCAAAGCACAGCCATGGCACCTTACCTTTGATGAGGGGTCTCTCCTCACCGCCGCCCTTCCTGACCTCGGTCGTGGGGTAGCTCCTCTGGGCCGTGCTTAGTGCGCCAGTCCTCACCGCCGTCCTTCCTCGGTCGATGGGTAGCTCCTCTCGGGCGTGCTCTCAGTGCGCCGCGCGGCCGGCGAGGGGCTCTCAGTGCGGCGCTCGCGGGTAGGCTCTCGACAGAGATCAAAGCACTTACCATATCATGTTCAAAGCCCTTGTTTCCGTCCTCCCCCCACCACTGCATGGAAGGGGCTGGGTTGGATTAATCACTGTATCCCCAGATTCTAGCACACAGTAGGCTTTCAAAATGCTATTAGAGCTCAAAAACAGCTATCAATTGCTAGTTGAGGAAGCCAGTGAATAAATCATGACATGGTCTGATTTCAGCACCATGGTGGAAGCAGCTTCAAGGTGCAGAGGAGAGATGCTTCATTCTAAAACCTGGGGTGGGGGTGATGTCTCAGGAGCTGTGATCCTGAGCTGGCATCTGGAGGGTGCTTAGGCACTGGTGCATCAGACTCTGGTGTGTGGGAGCCAGGGAGATGGGACAGCCCCTCCAGTACTTTTTGTGGTATTGGGAACGTTAAGAGGGATCTGTGACAGTCTCTGCTTTGGGGAAGTGAATTTTAATTAGGTAGAAGGGAGTGAACTGAATCAGAAAGCAGGGCTGTCGGAGCTGACTGCAGAATGATTTGCTACTTGGTGATAAGAAAGCCAGTGAGTCACGCCACACTGGCTTGCCGCAGAGAAACAAATGTATGTGCAGCCTCTTCCCCCTGCCTGCGTGAGAAGGCCTAGGAAGGCCTGACCAGGGAAGGGCCCGGACCAGCCAGAGGAGGGTTAAAAAGAGTAGACTCTATAGACAGGAAGTGCTCACTGGTATACTTTTTGACCACTGGCAGCCATTCTATAGTAGTGCTTTATTCGTAAAATACTGTTGGTGATAACATCTCCACCGAGCATTACTGTAACAGGGCTTGTTATTTGCACCATGTCAAGCACACCACAGGGTACATGCCCAGAAATGAGATTTCTGAGTCATATGGCAGTTCTATTTTTGTTTTTTTTTCAGGAACCTCCACACTGTGAGTTCAGGAACTCTCCACAGCGGCTGCACCAATTCCAACAATTACATTCCCACCAACAGTGCAAGAAGGTCCCCTTTTCTTCATACCCTCTCCAGCCTTTATTGACTCAGCAATCCCACTTCTGGATAAATACCCTGAGAAAACCATATTTCAAAAAGATATATGCACCCCAATATTCGTTGCAGCACTGTTTATAATAGCCAGGGCATGGAAGCAACCTAAATGTCCCCTGGCAGATGAATAGATAAAGAAGAGGTGTTACATGAATACAATGGGCTATTACTCAGCCATAAAAAGGAACGAAATTGTGCCATGTGCAGTAATGTGAATGACCCGAGAGACTGTCATACAGAGTGAAGTAAGTCAGAAAAACAAATATCATATTTTAACACACACACATATATATATATATATATGGACTCTAGAAAAATGGTACAGATGTATCTACTTGCAGGGAAGGAATAGAGATGCAGATGTAGAGAATGGATGTGTGGGCATGGGGGTGAAGGGAGGGAGGTGGGATGAATTGAGAGACTGGAGCTGATGTGTGCGCACTGCTCCATGTTAAATAGATAGCTAGTGGGAACCTGCTCTTCAGCACAGCGAGCTCAGCTCAGTGCTCCGGGGTCACCTACGTGGATGGGATGGGCAGGGTAGGAGGGAGGTCCAAGAGGGCGGGAATACATGTGTACAGGTGGCCAATTCATGTTGTTCTACAGCACTGTAAAGCAACCATACCCCAATTTAAAGAAGAAAAAAGCACACCACACACACTGTCTCACTTAGGCCTCAGAACAACTGTCAGGGCAGGTGGGGGTTGCTGGGTGTCTAGGGAAATTCTCATTTTGGGATAATAGGGACTCGGCTGAGGCCAAGGGAACTCCCTCCCCCCACATTCCTGGCTGATCCTGTTCACCCCTCAGTCTCCTGCTTCAACATGATTCCTCCATGGAGGGGTCTCCACTGTTAGTTTCAAAATTTAGTCTCCAGCCTGGGCTTCCTCAGAGCAGCTTGCTCTTATGCTTTGTGTGGTTTTGCTTTTGTGAGGTAATAAATTGCTATGAACTTACTGAAACCAGCACATGTTTATTACGTCATACTTTCATGAGTCAGAACCAGTTGCCCCAAAGAGCCTGGTACTTAGCAGGCGCCAGGAAGCATCCTTGGATTTCCCTGCTGGCTTAGACGGTAAAGCATCTGCCTACAAAGCTGGAGACGGGCTTGAACCCTGAGTTGGGAAGACCCCTGGAGGAGGACATGGCTACCCACTCCAGAATTCTTGCCTGGAGAATCCCGAGGACAGAGGAGCCTGGCGGGCTATGGTCCATGGGGTCGCAAAGAGTCAGACACGGCAGAGCACAGAACAGCACAGGAAGTGTGCATTGGTTGAAAGAATGCCCAGTTCAGGATCTCACTTTGACTTATCAGGTCAGTCTGTCAGCAGAGTCTCGGATCTTTCTAGTGCCGTTACTCCCTCCCATGAACACACACACACACACACAAAGGAAATTTTGTGTAGAAGAAACCGTCTTTTTGTGTTGTTGTCTGATGAAGGGCATTGGAGACTGTTCTTCTCCAGTCTGTCAAATTAAAATGTGAATTGTTTGGCAGAATGTTGCTTCCTGGAGCATGGAGAACTGACTTTGACATCCACTAATTGATGTAATGAATTTTCTTCAACTCTATTTTCTATTTGTCATCATTATAATAGAAAGAACTCAAACATTCTCTTCTAGGATTTGAAAAAAAATTTGAGAGAAAATTCTATTATTTTCATCTCTGCATGATCTTTTAGCCTTGGAAGACATGAAAGCCCGTCAGGATTTAATAAAGAAAACACGGATCCTGGTAGAGTGGAAAAGTCGGATGGATTAGATTTGAGCTCTAGTTCCCACTGTAGCTCTGTGACCTTAGGGAAATTTCTTAACTTCTCTGGACTTCAGTGTTCTTGCTTTGTAATGCTTCCCACAAGCAGAGTTGTGGTCAGTGTTAAGAGGTTATGTGTATGAAGCTGCTGATGCTTTCTGCTGCTGCTGCTGCTAAGTCACTTTAGTCGTGTCCGATTCTGTGCGACCCCATAGACGGCAGCCCACCAGGCTCTGCCATCCCTGGGATTCTCCAGGCAAGAACACTGGAGTGGGTTGCCATTTCCTTCTCCAATGCATCAAAGTGAAAAGTGAAAGTGAAGTCACTCAGTTGTGTCCGACTCTTTGCGACCCCATGGACTGAACCTACCTTTCTAGGTTTTCACATATGGTAGTTTCTTTTCTCACCATTGACTACAGAAGAATAAAATAACTTTAAAATAATGAGAAAATGAAATGTGTAGAGAAGGGAGGAATTACAGCTACCACTTTCCAGTCCTTGGTGAAGGAGAAATATGCCCTAGGGCTCTGGTTTAGGGTGGGGAGGAAGAGACAAGCTGAGAAATACCCTCTGAATGCTGCGGGTGGCAAGGGGTTGTCATTGGCTGGCTGCTGAGACCAAAGCAGTCTTCACCTTACTGAATTCTTGCTCTGTTGCTCTTTGGAGCATCCTGGAAGCAAGGGGGTGAAGCCATTAGAACACTGTAGATTAAGAGAGGAGGCTGCATTTTCACTCCTTCTCTATGCGACAGCTTGGAGCAGAGGGCCTATGTGGCAGGATAAAGTTTGAAACTCGAATTTGTGCTTTGTTCTCCTCTCTGTTTTGGAACTGAGACTCCAGTTTTCTTCACTTCCAGGAAAATGTGCTTCAAAGATTCAAGACTGGTCCTGGGTGGTCTCTTTGAGAATTGAGAGAAAGGTAAAAGCCCTTGAGAGCAGGGAGGCCAAAACTCTAAGAGAAGAGACGTGGACCCAGGACTAGAAAAGGACTGGGTGGGTTTGTAAGTACTGAAGATTCTTGCCCTGTGCCTTCCTAGTATTTGGGACAGGAGGGGGCAGGACCCGAGAAGAGGGAAGACCTGAGGGCCACAGAGTTTAGGTTTCAGAGTTTCCAGGCCCAGCCAAGGCTCCCACGTCCAGACCCAGTGTGTGAAGTGGATGCCCTTGGTACTTTGCCCGCATCTCCAGACCCACTGCCTCCCTGTGTTCCTGAGGGCTTCTATCTGCCAGTATGTACATCTCTGTAGCATAGGTGTGTATCCTTCTCATGCAGGTCTGCTCTGCTCTTCACCAGAGTCAGCCAAGTGCCAAGGAATTAATACTCTGGGAGTAGCCCTCTTCAAAAGACTCTAGGGAGCTGGAGTGCCAACACCCCAGCTCCCTCACCCCTTAGTTAGGATAACCCTGAGAAGGGTATTTTGCAGTTTTTCTCATGATTTTTTCTATGGGATTAAGCTCCACTTGGCCAGTCATTTAATTGTTGCCTTGCCTTCCTTCTTTCAGTCCTCTCTTCCTTCTGCCCTAGTGGTGCCTGCATCTCCTAAATAAACTGCCTCCCCTCAGGTCCTTATCTCTGGGTCTGCTTCTGGAGAACCCAGAATGAAGCATCCAGGAAGCATAGTTCTATAAGGGGAAGCAGAACCCTTTCCCTCATAGGACTATGACAAGGACACTGAATACATCAGCAGTGAGCAGTGTGGACCCAAGACTGGAAGCGTTGCCTTGAATTTTCTGTTGTGAGATAGATCTCTGCACCTTCCTGGAGATTTCGGAGGAGGAAGTAGGGATTCTACCAAAGTGACTGTCAGGAAAAAAAACGGTGAAAGACCAAAATGGACAAAGATGACTCAGAACTCTGTGTAAACACACCCTTCCTGTTTATCTGTCTTTCACTGACTTTGAGCTCTTTTTCATGCTGTGTGCTTAGTTGCTCAGTCATGCCCAACTCTTTGCAACCCCACAGTCTATATATAGCCCAATAGACTCCTTTGTCCATGAAATGCTCTAGGCAAGACTGCTGGAGTGGGTTGCGATTCCTTTCTCAAGGGGATTGAACTCAAGTCTCCTGCACTGCAGGCAGATTCTTTACTGCCTGCAGTAAAGAGGATTTTGAGCTATTTTACACCTCTGTAAGTTGGAGCAACCTGATGCTAGTGAAAGGATTATTGTTTATAGAGATGCAAGTCAATTATGCCTGCTGCTGCTGCTAAGTCGCTTCAGTCATGTCCGACTCTGTGCGACCCCATAGACGGCAGCCCACCAGGCTCCCCGTCCCTGGGATTCTCCAGGCAAGAACACTGGAGTGGGTTGCCATTTCCTTCTCCAGTGCATGAAAGTGAAAAGTGAAAGTGAAGTTGCTCAGTCGAGCCTGACTCTTAGCGACCCCATGGACTGCAGCCCACCAGGCTCCTCCGTCCATGGGATTCTCCAGGCAAGAGTACTGGAGTGGGGTGCCACTGCCTTCTTCGCAGTCATGCCTAGTGGGATGCAATTGATTATTGCCATGTGGGCAGATCCATGTCTGTAAATTCACCTTGGGATTCTTTACCTGCCTAGATACATGTGGTTCTTGATCACCTGCTTAAACTGGTTTTAACACCTTGCTAGTTCATCATTGAATAAGTTATAATAAAAATTTTAACACATGTTTATTTCATATTTATGTGAAAATCATGATATTACCTTAAAACTTTTGTTTTTTAACGTGACCAAGATTGAA
Source organism: Tragelaphus eurycerus (assembly GCA_935064755.1). Taxonomy (NCBI): domain Eukaryota; kingdom Metazoa; phylum Chordata; class Mammalia; order Artiodactyla; family Bovidae; genus Tragelaphus; species Tragelaphus eurycerus. The sequence continues at coordinate 5,144,913 of CAKXYN010000033.1, forward strand.
TTTTCCCTAGCCCTGGGGGCAGCGTTAGATTTAAGGTCTGGCTCTTTAAGAAGGTCTCTGGGAAGATACACAGGAGGTTGGTGACTCTGGTTGTTGCCTTCAGGAAGGGAAACCGGGTGACTGGGGACTGAGGTGGAAGGGGAAATTTTTGTTCCTTTTGAATTTTGAACCGTTATCTATTCAAATGGATTTAAATAATCAAGGAACAGCTAAATTGAAATTTAACTAAAGATAAATTAAAAATTAAATTAATAGAAAACTCTACCAAGATTTAGAAGGAAATTAGTATTTCTAGTAGCCTCTCTGGGGATCAGAACAGGGAGAGGGCAGACGAGTCTTTACTTATTTTGGCTTATAGGATTTCTTTTGTGGAAAACTTTTTAGAAGTATTACAAGTATTGAGAGATCAACACATATTTTGGACAAGAATAACCTTTGTCATTATACACAAGCATAACAGATAGGAATTCTCCACAAATTCAGGTATGCCTAAAACTATTATTTTTGTCTTTTTCTGTACCATTTTTCCCCACGTAATAGCTTAATAAGTTTATTTTTATAAGAGTGAACACATTAAAATAGTGAAAAATTCAAACGGCATGCAAGTTGTAAAGTGAAAAGGAAGGCCTTTACATAGATGACAGTTCTTTATTTCAAAAACGTGTACAATTTTGTCTGGCACATAGTGTAATTGTGCTTGTTTTGGAGTAAATGTAATGTTTATTTCCTCCTCAGAAATGGATGTGCTGGAGACAGGGTGTGGGTGCACCCGTTTTCTGTCTGCACATCTCTTGGCACAGAGCCCCACAGTTTAAGAGGCCAGCTCCTTCATTAAGTGTTTATTATTTTACCTTTGTTACAAACTAAGTGAATTAGTGAAAGTCATGCAGGCTTTGTTAGCTAATTAGAAAGGGAAAAAAGTTGTCTTAATTTTATTGAAGTTTAAACAACTAACCATAATTTTTTTTTTTTTTTTTTTTTGGTCAAGGTTTAATTGTTATTCAGTGGAAGGTTTACTTCCACATTCTAATAATAAAAACACATTCAATTCCAAGTTCAACTAATTACTTGTTGAATGCTTTAAAAATGTAGTGTGCTTTAAAAATGTAGTGTGCTTATATAAATGCCTAGCAACTATAATGCGGTGTTGTCTTGGTTTTGTTTTCTTATGAGTAGGGATTCCAATTTTCCTTTTGACTAACTGGGTAAAATAAAGTAATAACACTGATTTTTATTATAGGATAAGTACCTGATGAAATGGCATGATACTTAAACTAAAATGTCGTATATAGGTTGGATTTTCCCCAATTCTTATTGATGTGTGAAGACAATTAAAGTGCTTACCAGATTGGGGAACATGAGTTTTAATCTAGAATACTCATAATTTACCTTCATTTCTACTTTTGTATCCAAATAGATTCACCTTGGATTGCATAGTTCCCTTTAATCACATCTCCTAGTTATTTTCTCTAGATAATGACATCAGTTTTAAGTGTTTTTTTTTTTTTGAAAAATAATTGATTCATTGAAACAGTTGTACCTTGAATTAGCACCTCACACATTCACATATACTTATTTAGTTTAACATTGTGTATAAGTACTCATAGATTCAGAAATTCTGACATACCTACCCATCTACATCTGTTTTTTTAATCTGTAAAATTGGGTATCAGTCACTGCTTCAGAGATTTGCTGAAAGGATAAAACAATATATCTGTGTATCATCCTTAGAATATTGCCTTTCACAAAATAAGTGCTATATGTGTGTGACGATGAGGATGATAATGATGATGATTGCAAGGGATAGTCTTCAATAGCATAGTATTGACTGTACTAGTGAAAGATCAGGATGATGGACGATTTCTAGAAGAAGTTGACATTTTCATGCTGGAGAAAGAAGAGAGAAAAGATAGTGGAGTGGAGGAAAGGCACGGGAGGGTTAAAAGCAGAGGGTGTCAGCGGTGTATTTGGGGAGTGGCAGGGTGGAGGGAGATAAGACTCAGAGTGAGTTCAGCAAGTGTGTTTGAAATTTATCTTAAAAATCAAGGGACCCCACCACAAGGACCTACTGCGTAGCACGTGGACCTCTGCTCAATGTCGTGTGACAGCCTGGATGGGGGAGGAGTTTCGGGGCAGATGGATACATGCACATGTGTGGCTGAGTCTTTTCGTTGTTCACCTGAAACTATCACAACATTATTTATCGGCTATACCCCAATACAAAATAAAAAGTTAAAAATAAGTAAATCATTATGCTGCACACTTAAAAAAAAAAAAAAAAATCAAGGGACTCTCAACATTAAATGAGACAATCAGATACTTGTTAGCATTTATCCTAAAGAAATGATTAAAGAAATATCCTGAAAATGTATGTTCAAGAATGCTCATGTGTGTTGCCTATAAAATCAAACATTCAGAAACCACCTAAATGTTCAGTAATAGAGAATTAATTCAATAGTTTATGCGAAATTCATAAAGATCGTTACATGCTTTTACGTACTAAGACTGAAAATTGTGCATGATATTTTGAGTTAAAAGCAAAGAGGCCTTAAAATAGTCCTATTCTGATATTGTTTTCTAAGGATATATATGCATATCTGTGTTGGTTTGCTGAAAGTCTGGCAGGATTACACCAGCATGTTAATAGTCACTATCTCTGGGTTGTGGGATTCGGGTGATTTAAAACTTTAATAATTTTTATTTTCTTATCTATTTTTTTCCCAGTCATTTTATAATGAATACAAATTAGGGATTTGATTGAAATGACAAAAAGGATAGTGCTTATGTTCTGTCATACTAATGTTATTCATAACTAAAGGGAGAGAATTCTTTTGTTCCAGAGAGAACAATTTCATGAGCGGTGCTAGCAAAGCAGATTGGAGTAGGTGGAAGGTGAACTGCCTGGAATTGAAGGGATGGAAAAAAAGGAGCCTGGTGTGGAGGGAGGATTTTGAGAAGGCGGGAGAGGGGAGGCCTGGCAAGCTTATATCCTACTGTCCTTATTCCCGCCAGAACCCCATTTGCCTCCTCCTCTTCCGGACAAATCTCCCTATTGAGATAGAACCCCTCAGCTTGTCTGCTGCTAGCATGTATGAAGGCTTCCCTCGTGGTTCAGACAGGAAAGAATATACCTGCAAAGCAGGAGACCCAGGTTCAATCCCTGGGTGGGAAAGATTCCCTAGAGAAGGAAATAGCTACTTACTCCAACATTCTTGCCTGGGGAATTCCATGGACAGAGAAGCCTGGCTGGCTACAATCCCCATACCACCCAATTTTAACCAAAGTGTAAAAATGTATTTTTGCTACAACTGCATTTACCATGGCAACAAGGCCCATAAGGTGGCGATGAGGGTGTGTGTGTGTGTGTGTGTGACAGTCTGATCTAAACAAATCTATATCACTTCTGCATTTTTTATACTATGTAGCAGCATTGCACAGGCTTCCCCAGTGACTCAGCAGGTAAAGAACCTGCCTGCAATGCAGGAGACGCAGGAGATGCAGGAGACGCAAGGTAGATCCCTGGGTTGGGAAGATCCCCCGGAGAACTGCTTCTTTTTTTTTTTTTTTTTTTTAGTCCAAAGCACGTGGGATCTTAGCTTCCCAACCAGGGAGCAAATCTATACCCCTAGCACTGGAAGGTGAAGTCTTAACCACTAGACTGCCAGGGAAGTCCCCAGAGCTCCATTTTTGCTGGAAAATGCCACTCAATTATAACACATGATTCCAGTCATCCCACCATCCTCAGGAAGTGGTCATCTTTTCTGCTGCTTAGGGTGACAGAGAGCAGAATGGGGACCTTGGCTTGGTGTCTTCGGCAGGGCGTATTTGAAGTGTTCTAAAAGCAACCTTCTAGGCTCCTGTTTGAAAATGTATGGAAAGCTTGTGCAGAAGCTCCTTTCACAGTGCACTAGTGTCTTTGGAGGACAGTTTTGTTGCCAAAATCTTGGCTCTCTGTGCACCAAGGCCAAACACGAATACAGGGACAGAGTTATGGAGGAGAAAAAAAGAGTGACTTTACTACTTTGCCAGGCAAAGGGAAACACAGTAGACTGGCACATCAAGAACTGTGCCCCTTCCCTGGTGAATAGGAAGAGCTTATGTTTAGGCAGGGGCATGTGATAAGGATCAAGGCAGTTCACAGTCTTATATTCTTTCTTCTGCAATTTCTAAAGGATGGGGTTGCTGACAAGATTAGGGTGTGTGCAGGGTCTTCGGTAGTCTCCTAAACTTGATGAGCCTCTTCCTCGGGTGGTTTAGTGGCTGCCTCTCTTTTGATTCGCCCTTTGGAACTCAGAGGAGGTCATGAAGGCAAGAGTCCTGTCTACAAGGAATGGGGGACAAAAAGGCCTCCATGCCCTGGAGTCCCACAGGACCCTGCTCCCCTTCAGTTTTGACTGTGTAAGTGCTTTCACATAATAGTCACTACCAGTGACGTAAGCACTAACTATACGTCACACACCTTGCTGAATGCTTTATGTACATTAACCAATTTAATCGTCACGACAGCCTTCTAGCTCAGAATCTTTCCGTTTCTCCTGTTTCAGATAAGGAACCCGTGGTATGGGCAGGGTTAATTACTTGCCTGCAGTCATGGAGCTTGTAGGCAGCAGAGGTGGAGTTTGAACCCAGCCAGTCTGGATCTTGAATTAGAGCTCTTTACGGTAATGCCAAGCTGTCTCCTAAATTTAATCTTCCCAGTGACTCTTGAAATAGTCAAGATAGATATCGTTAGTTGTTTTTGGATAACAAGCTCAAGTTTCAGTGAACTCAAGTGACACAATTCAATGAAAAAGTCAGTGGCCTAGAGCCTGCCAAACCTCGTACAAATCTCTCTTTTTTTGCATTAGACCTTGATTAACTCTTTAGATTGCCGGGAAATAGAGACAATTCAAAGTGCTTTATGTATACAATGCCAGGCTTACTCAACAATAACTACCTCCTGTTGGGAGTGAGTTGAGATATTCCCCTGTCAAATGTTTCTGAGCCTTAGGGTTGCTCAGTAGGGTGGGGAGGGATTGGGGAGAAGAACAGAGTGGAATCTTGCCAGAAGCCAACAGCCAAAACCTTGGAGTACTGGTTCTTAAAAAGCAGTGACATCACTTTGATGACAAAGGTCCGTATAATCAAAGCTATGGTTTTTCCAGTAGTCATGTATGGATGTGAGAGTTGGACCATAAAGGTGACTGAGTGCTGAAGAACTGATGCTTTCAAGTTGTGGTGCTGGAGAAGACTCTTAAGAGTCCTTGCACTACAAGATCAAACTGGTCAATGCTAAAGGAAATCAATCCTGAATATTCATTGGAAAGACTGATTCTGAAGTTCCAATATTTTGGCCACATGATTCAAAGAGCTGACACATTGGAAAAGACCCTGATGCTGGGAAAATTTGAGGGCAGGAGGAGAAGGGGATGACAGAGGATGAGATTGTTGGATGGCATCATTGTCTCAATGGACATGAGTTTGAGCAAACTCCGGGAGATGGTGAAAGACAGGGAAGCCTGGTGTGCCACAGTCCATAGGGTCGCAAAGAGTCAGATACAACTGAGCAACAACAGCTGGTTCTACAAGGGTAGAAGACACACCTCTGCCTTTAAATTTTGCCCTAGGATCATAAATTGTGAGCCCATGTTGACGTTTGATTGGAACTTACATTTTGCCTTTTGGAGGGTATATGTAAGCAAAGCAAATTTCTTTCTTCTTCTTCTTTTTTTTTTTTTTGATCTAACGGCATGCAGGATATTTGTTCCCTAACTAAGGATTGAACCTCTGCCCCTGCAGTGGTGTGTAGAGTCTTAACCCCTGGACATCAGGGAAGTCTCTCACAAGGCAGATTTCTAAACCAAGGGACTTTGAGGCAGGGGATTTGCAGGCGGTATTTATTTTTCTCTCTCACTGCAGATGTGTGTCATATCTTTCAGGGAGGGACGCAGAGAACATGTCATTCTCTGCTTTCCGGATCAATAGTGTTGACTTAAAAAATAGTCTCAACCTAAAATTTTCAGGACTTCAGGTTGGGGAGACAGCATCTCAAGTGAACCAGAGAGAACACTTTCCAAGGAGGTGAGGGGAAGAGCCAGGTTATATAGAAGTCTTACAACAAAGGGCAGGTAGCCTGAACATTAAACGATTATTGTTAATTAAAGAAAACCAGATATCTCAAGCTAAGGACTTTAGCACTTTTCCGTGTAAGGGAAGATCCAGTCGGGGCTCACTGAAATCATGCCTTTTACGTTCATCTCAGCTATCTGGGGCCAGTATTCTGCATTTTTCACATCCCGAGTTCTCCAGTGCTTACCATAGGGAGTGGCTGCAGCCTGATGCCTGCTGGATCACAAGCATCGTTCTCCTTCCTGGGTGCCCTTGTTCTTGTTCAGTTGTTAAGTCACGTCTGACTGTTTTCAACTCCATGGACTGTAGCACACCAGGCTTCCCTGTCCTTCACCATCTCCTGGAGCTTGCTCAAGCTCAAGTCCATCCAGTTTGGTGATGCCATCCAACCATCTCATCCTCTGTTGTCCCCTTCTTCTCCTGCCTTCAATCTTTCCCAGCATCAGGGTCTTTCCCAATGAGTCAGTTCTTCGCATCAGGTGGCCAAAGTATTGGAGTTTCAGCTTCAGCATTAGTCCTTCAATGAATATTCAGGGTTGATTTCTTTTAAGGTTGACTGGCTTGATCTCCTTCCAGTCCAAGGGACTCTCAAGAATCTTCTCCCTCAGGGCTCAAAAAGTCACATTTGGAGGGCTGGAAGTGCTGATGACTGACATCCTTGTTTACTGATATGGAAGGAAACACTCCATTTCTCAACAGTCCCCATCTAACAGCTGCACGTGCCTAGGAGACAGGAAGCACAGCTGTCTCCCACCCCACTGTGGACCTTTGGAGAGTTTCCCCACAACAGTCACAAAACTAGTAAACCATGGTGTCACGAGAGGAGCCCAAATCTCAGACAGACGAGGATATCTCTCATCTGTTACAGTTTCCATGACCTCACATTCCTCTTTTGAACCTTTTGAAAACAATTTTAGTGCAATTGTTCCAAGTTCTTCTGTTGCAATAGAGTTGCCTCAATTGTGTCTCTAGATTGTGGGTTAAAAACATTTGGCTGTGCTGGGTCTTTGTTGCTGTGTGTGAGTCCCCTCTAGGTGCAAGGGGCAGGGACCAGTCTGCTTGTGGAGGACAGGCTTCTCATTGTGATGGCCTCTCTTATTGCAGAGCCCAGGCTCGAGAGCGTGGGCCCTGGTAACTGCAGTGCTCAGGCTTAGTTGCCCTGCAGCATGTGGGATCTTGGACCAGGGATCAAACCCCTGTCTCCTGCATTGGCAGGTGGATTTTTAACCACTGGACCACCAGGGAAGTCCTAGCCTATAGCTTTTTGATGTTTGGCTTGTCACTTTCAAGTCCTTTTATCCCAAGCTTCATCTATAAAATAAAATCTACTTCATGGGATTGTGGTAAGGATTATTGAATTATTACATGTGTGCATGTGTGCTCAGTCATGTTCAACTTTTTATGACTCCATAGACTGTAATCCACCAGGCTCCTCTGTCCATGGGATTTCCCAGGCAAGAATACTGGAGTGGGTTACCATTTCCTTCTCCAGGGGATCTTCCTGACCCAGGGGTCAAACCCATATCTGTTGCGTCTCTTGCATTGACAGGTGGGTTCTTTACCACTAGCGCCACCTGGGATGCTGCCACCTGGGAGCTCTCAAATTCCTCCTGGGAAGCTGACTGCAGCCCCAGATGCAATAATTGTAGGAATGAAGACAATTTACAGCAGAATATTATTGTAATGGAGGGGGATCAAGTCAGCCTGGAGAGTATGAAGGAGCTGGGAAAGTCAAGGGGATGTCTGATTATCTGATCCACTGGGCTCTCAGAGACATACTGAGCGGAAGGGAGCAGGATAAGGACCCAAAAGGCTAACAGGTACACAGCTTCTCCCAGAGTCATCTCATTTGGGATACAATTGTCCCACCAGGAATTTCCCTAAAATTCAATGGAAAACACTTCAGCCTCTCACATTCACAAATTTTCCTTAACTGAATCATTTGAGAAAAAGCTACAGATGCAATGTCACAGTCTAATATTCTAGCAAGGGTCCTCCAGAACAAGGACATTCTACAACAAATGTTAACACTTTGTTTACCTTTAAGCAGCTTAGTTTTTAAGTCTTTTCAGGATTTTAAAACCAATAAAAATAAAACAAATGAAATTAGATAAATATTATTATTTAAATAATAACCAAATTTGCAAGGAAGGTGACTACAGTGTTTAAAAATATGTGAAATAGGCTAGAGCACCAGATGTGTAACCAATAACAAAACACTCCCTTTGTGTAGGAGGTTCTATGAATTGGCAAAGGGAGAAATGATCTGAGGATTAAAGTGACGTGGATGTGGTCTGAGCTCAGGTGCACCTGCTGCTCTAGGAAGGGCAGGCTGCAGTGGCTGAGAGTGGCTGAGGTTGGCTGAGGATGACCGAGGGTGGGCGGGACCCGGGTGGGATCTGCGGATGCCCGCCAAGCTGTTCAGATTTTACAAGTTTGAAGAAGTCATGGCCTCTTTAAATGTGGACTTTGGATGCTCTAGCATCTTGGGGGAGTGGATTGAGAGGCTGTGGGAAGGGAGGGTGCAGGAGGTATTAGAAATAGCAGGAGGGAAGAGACCAAGACCAGCCGGAAAGATGTTACTATTGCAAGTCAGAGGAAACTAACCATTTGCTACCTGTCCTCTGACCTTCTGGAAAATTACTGAACTGTGTCAAAAATTAAAAAAATAAACCCTGGAGTTCTCAACAGGGCCTTTCCTGCATCACTGGGAGGACTGTTAATATTACTGATGGAGGTGGATCTTATTTTCACATAGAATTTTCCTAGTGATAAAGAGCTCTCGAGGGATTCTGTGAATGTGGGCTCATCACTTGGTTTGCCCTCCCTGCATTCTTGAAATGTAATTTTTTGCGGGGGATGAGACTTCTGGCTGAGTTAAAGAGTAAGAATACTACCTACCTAAAAGGAATTAGCAAATAAATTATGGTGGGATTAGATATTGACTTTTTACAACCATATATCACTTGTTGAGGCCAGGATAACTTCATCCTTATTCAGATATCTCCCAAGGTTCAGTTGAAGAAAATAAGAGAATGCCTTGAGGACTAATGGCATCCTTAAAGACACCTTGCTTGCTTTTGAGATTTTTAAACTGAAAATGGGTTGTAGGTAGACAAGAAAAGATCCTCCTCCTTTAATGAATGCTGCTCTAAATTAGCAATTATTAGCAGTAATTGCTCACACAAAGTGTAGAAAATGTGTTTGCTCATCACGTGCTCAGATTCTGTTTTCTGGAGCCTGTGCTGCGTGGAGCCCTTACTTGGGAGAGTGGGAGGTCAGGGCTGGGACAGGGTGACCTGAGAACTTGCCCTGGGGGAGGATGTGGTTGAGAGGAGGAGGCTGCAGTACTTAGTGCTGGGAGGAGATCCAGGGGTGGAGTGGGGGTGGGTGGGTTGGGAAGCTCCCACACAGTGACAGGATCTCAGCATCTGACCTGACTCCATCTCTGGAGTGGGATGTAACCGAGTAGGGAGTGGGCAGTCAAGAAAATGAACCTGCCTATTTCTAGCAGCCTGGTTACTTCACCATCATGGATGATTCAGCCAGCTGGAGGTGGGAGTGCAGAGACTGTGAAGCAGGTTAGACATTTATGGGAATTTCTCAAATCAAACAATAGCATAACCAAGTGGTTGTTTTTTTTTTTTTTTTTTAACTCATCATATAGGCATCCTACGTGCAATCACAGTCTATTTCTCATTATCCTCTGTATCTGTTTTCTAGAGCTGCTGTAATTAATTGGCACACACATGGTTGCTTAACACAGCAAAAAATTATTCTCTCACTATTCTGGAGGCAAGAGCTCTGAAAATAGGTTGTTGGCAGGGCCTACTCCCTCTGCAGGCTCTGAGGGAGAATCCTTCCTTGGTTTTTCCTACCCTTTGGTAGGGGTTTCCCTGGTGGCTCGGTTGGTAAAGAATCCACCTGCCATGCAGGACACTGCCTGCAATGCAGGGGACATGGGTTCGACCCCTGGGTGCCTGGGAAATCCCATGGACAGAGGAGATTGGTAATTCCCAGCCATCTCTGGGACAGCTTGTTGACACATCACTTGGATTTCTGCTCCATCATCACCTGGCCTTCTCTGAGTAGCCTCCTTTTTTCAAAAGGGCACTAGTCATTTAATTTAGGGCCCACTCACATCTGGAGCTTCCCATGTGGTGCAGTTGGTAAAGAATCTGCATGCCACTGGAGGAGACATAAAAGACTTGAGTTCGATCCCTGTGTAGGGAAGAGGAGGAAATGGCAACTCACTCCAGTATTCTTGCCTGGAGAATCCCATGGACAGAGGAGCCTGGTGTGCTACAGTCCATGGAGTTGCAAATAGTCATACACAACTGAAGTGATGTAGTATGCATGCTTCAACCCATTATACTCCTGTTACCAAGAGTAAGTAAGGGGCTTCCCTGATAGCTCAGTTGATAAAGAATCTGCCTTAAATGGAACAGACCCCTGCGGGAAGATCCACTGGAAAAGGGATAGGCTCAGTTCAGTTCAGTTCAATCGCTCAGTCATGTCTGACTCTGCGACCCCATGGACTGCAGCACGTCAGGACCCCTGTCCATCACCAACCCAAAACCATGTCCATTGTGTCACTGATGCCATCCAACCATCTCATCCTCTATTGTCCCCTTCTCCTCCTGCCTTCAATCTTTCTCAGCATCAGGGTCTTTTCCAATGAGTCAGCTCTTCACATCAGGTGGCCAAAGTATTGGAGTTTCCGCTTCAACATCAGTCCCTCCAATGAACACCCAGGACTGATCTCCTTTAGGATGGACTGGTTGGATCTCCTTGCAGTCCAAGGAACTCTCAAGAGTCTTTTCCAACATCACAGTGCAAAAGCATCAATTTTCTTCTCTCAGCTTTCTTTATAGTCCAACTCTCACATCCATACATGACTACTGGAAAAACCATAGCCTTGACTAGATGGACCCTTGTTGGCAAAGTAATGTCTCTGCTTTTTAATATACTATCTAGGTTGGTCATAACTTTCCTTCCAAGAAGCAAGTGTCTTTTAATTTAGTGGCTGCAGTCACCATCTGCAGTGATTTTGGAGCCCCCAAAATAAAGTCTGCCACTGTTTCCACTTCTTCCCCATCAAAGCCTTTGACTATGTGGATCACAATAAACTGTGGAAAATTCTGAAAGAGATAGGAATACCAGACCACCTGACCTGCCTCTTGAGAAACCTATATGCAGGTCAGGAAGCAACAGTTAGAACTGGACATGGAACAACAGACTGGTTCCAAATAGGGAAAGAAGTATGTCAAGGCTGTATATTGTCACCCTGCTTATTTAATTTATATGCAGAGTACATCATGAGAAGTGCTGGGCTGGATGAAGCACAAGCTGGAATCAAGATTTCTGGGAAAAATATCAATAATCTCAGATATGCAGATGACACCATCCTGTGGCAGAAAGTGAAGAAGAACTAAAGAGCTTCTTGATGAAAGTGAAAGAAGAGAGTGAAAAAGTTGGCTTAAAGCTCAACATTCTGAAAACTAAGATCATGCCATCCAGTCCCATCACTTCATGGTAAATAGATGAGGAAACAGTGAAAGAAGTGATTGACTTTATTTTTCTGGGCTCCAAAATCACTGCGGATGGTGATTGCAGCCATGAAAATAAAAGACATTTGCTCCTTGACAGGAAAGTTATAACCAACCTATGCTATGCTATGCTATGCTAAGTCACTTCAGTCGTGTCCGACTCCGTGTGACCCCATAGACGGCAGCCCACCAGGCTTCCCCGTCCCTGGGATTCTCCAGGCAAGAACACTGGAGTGGGTTGCCATTTCCTTCTCCAATGCATGAAAATGAAAAGAGAAAGTGAAGTCGCTGAGTCATGTCCGACTCTTAGCGACCCCATGGACTGCAGCCTACCAAGCTCCTCCGTCCGTGGGATTTTCCAGGCAAGAGTACCAACCTAGATAGCATATTAAAAAACAGAGACATTACTTTGTCAACAAGGGTCCATCTAGTCAAGGCTATGGTTTTTCTGGTAGTCATGTATGGATGTGAGAGTTGGACTATAAAGAAAGCTGAGCGAAGAAAATTGATGCTTTTGCACTGTGATGTTGGAAAAGACTCTTGAGAGTTCCTTGGACTGCAAGGAGATCCAACCAGTCCATCCTAAAGGAGATCAGTCCTGGGTGTTCATTGGAGGGACTGATGTTGAAGCGGAAACTCCAATACTTTGGCCACCTGATGTGAAGAGCTGACTCATTGGAAAAGACCTTGATGCTGGGAAAGATTGAAGGCAGGAGGAGAAGGGGACCATAGAGGATGAGATGGTTGGATGGCATCACCGACACAATGGACATGGGTTTGGGTGGACTTTGGCAATTGGTAATGGACAGGGAGGCCTGGCGTGCTGCAGTTCATGGGGTCGAAAAGATTCAGACATGACTGAGTGACTGAACTGAACTGAACTGATGGGACAAGATGCCATGATCTTCATTTTCTGAATGTTGAGCTTTAAGCCAACTTTTTCACTCTCCTCTTTCATGAAGAGGCTCTTTAGTTCCTCTTCACTTTCTGCCTTAAGGGTGGTGTCATCTGTGTATCTGAGGTTATTAATATTTGTCCAAGCAATCTTGATTCCAGCTTGTGCTTCATCCAGCCCAGTGTTCCTCATGATGTACTCTGCATATAAGTTAAATAAGCAGGGTGACAATATACAGCCTTGACATACTCCTTTTCCTATTTGAAACCAGTCTGCTGTTCCATGCCCATTTCTAACTGTTGCTTCCTGACCTGCCATACAGATTTCTCAAGAAGCAGGTCAGGTGGTCTGGTATTCCAATCTCTTTCAGAATTTTCCACGGTTTATTGTAATCCACACAGTCAAAGGCTTTGGCATAGTCAATAAAGCAAAAATAGATGTTTTTCTAGAACTCTCTTGCTTTTTCGATGACCCAGTGGATGTTGGCAATTTGATCTCTGGTTCCTCTGCCTTTTCTAAAACCGGCTTGAACATCTGGAAGTTCACGGTTCACATATTGTTGAAGCCTGGCTTGGAGAATTTTGAGCATTACTTTACTAGCATGAGAGATGAGTGCAATTGTGTAGTAGTTTGAGCATTCTTTGGCATTACCTTTCTTAAAAGTAGGGATGAAAACTGACATTTTTCAGTCCTGTGGCCACTGCTGAGTTTTCCAAATTTGCTGGCATATAGAGTGCAGCACTTTGACAGCAAGGGATAGGCTACCCACCCACTTCAGTATTCTTGGGCTTCCCTTGTGGCTCAGCTGGTAAAGAATCCACTTGCAATGCAGGAGACCTGGGTTTAAGTCCTGGGTCAGAAGATCCCCTGAAGAAGGGAAAGGCTACCCACTCCAGTATGCTGGCCTGGAGAATTCCCTGGACTGTACAGTCCACGGGGTTGCAAAGAGTCAGACACGACTAAGCGACTTTAACTTTCACCAAGAGTACGTACAAGATCTTTTGATCTACTCAACATGTGTGCTAGACTCTGGGCCAGGAACCCAGAATGAATAAGACACAGGGAGTGCCCACACCCTGCTCAGTCTTGTGAATGGGAGGCAGGCAGACACAGGTAGACCCTTCTAATCCAGGCCTGGTGAGGCTCAGGGGAGGATGTGAACAAGTTGCTAAGGATTCCAAGGGATTGGCACCCAACTCATCCTGGGGTGGGGCTGGGATGGGCTTCAAAGTGTTACAGGGGAAGTTTGGGCAAAAAAGAGATGAACAAGATCAAGAAGGTGTGGGAGGGCTCTTCAGGCAGGAAGTATAGCATGTGCAGAGGGGCAGAGGGAGGCAAGAGAGGAAGAGGGTGTGATGCAGCCCTAGAGCTGCGGGTCTGACTGGAAAGCTGGGCCTGCTCTGAGGGTGGGCAGGTAGGGGACAGTGAACAAGTCAGAGGGTGTGTCATGAGGAGGGGTTGGACTGTGGCTTTAAAAACAAGTGGGAAATGAGTGAAATGCCTTAGAAATGAAAAGGGTTCTAAAGTGCAGAGTTCCAAAGAATAGCAAGGAGAGGTAAGAAAGACTTCCTAAGTGAACAATGCAAAGAAATAGAGGGAAACAATAGAATGGGAGAGACTAGAGATCTCTTCAAGAAAATTGGAGATACTAAGGGAACATTTCATCCAAAGATGGGTACAGTAAAGGACAGAAACTCTATGGACCTAATAAAAGCAGAACATATTAAGAACAGGTACAAAGAATACACAGAAAAACTATACAGGAATTATCTTAATGACCTGGATAACCACGACAGTGTGGTCACTCACCTAGAGACAGACATCCTGGAGCAAAGTCAAGTGGGCCTTGGGCTGGTGGCTGCGTCCGGCTGGGCTTCCATCGGTCACTATCACGACAGTCCACCTACTCAGCCAGACTCCGACAGCAGGAGTCAGCCTTGACTGGAACCTTCTCCACCTCCCTCACACCCCGCTCCCCGTCACTTGCTAAGTGTTGTCAGCGATACCTCTGCTCACCTGTCCGTTTTCTCCAGCCGCTGTGGGATGCAGGCACCACCCGCCTCCCGTGCCCGTGACTCTCTTTTCCTAAGCCGTCCTCACGTTGCCTCTCTCTCTCTCTTTGGCTCCAACTCCCCCTCCAGACAGCAGCCAAGGGAGCTTCCCAGTCGGCGCTAGTGGTCAGGAACGGGGCTGCAGAATCAGACACCAGCTCAGCGACTGGACAACCAACAAGATGGATTTTCTAAGCAGGGGCCTTTCCATCCAACTTCAAAATACGTCCTCTTGAAACTTTCAGAACGTTGTCAATCAGCTATACTCCAGTATAACAGAAAAAGTTTAAAAAATTTTAAGGTAACTAATGAGAACCTACACAGGGAACTCTACTCAATGCTCTGTGGTGACCTAAATGAAAAGGAAATAAAAAAAAAACAAAAACGGATTATATGTATACATACAGCTGATCCCTGGGTCAGGAGAAGTCCCTCGAGAAGGGAATGGCCCGCCTCTCCAGTCCTCTTGCCTGGAGAATCTCATGGACAGAGGACCCTGGCGGGCTAGAGCCCATGGAGTCGCAAAGGGTCAGACACGACTTAGGTCCTGAATGACAGCAACAACGTGGCTGATTTACTTTGCTGCTCAGCAGAAACTGACTCGACATTGTAAAGCAACTACACTTCAATGAAAATTAATTAAAAAAAATATGACTATGTGAGAAAGCCCAGGTCTAAAGCACACGAGGACAGACTTTGACCCCCTGACGTCATGCTTTGGGTGCTGATCCTTCTATTGTGGTACTGAGAGCTGTGCTCTCCACTTCAGTAGACACTGCCCACATGTGGCAATGAGGCCTAAAATGTGCCCAATCTGAGATACAGCTTGTCCTCCAAGTGTAAAATGCACCTTCTGTTTCTTTAAAGATTTAGTACAAAAGAGAGAATATAAAGGATCTCACTAGTAATTTTATAATGAACTCACATTCAAGGGATAATATTTTGAGTTACACAGAATAGATCATTAAAATTAATTTTACTTGTTTCTTTGTACTTTTGTGTGTGTGTTGATACTTTATTTTTGTGTAAAGACAGGAAGCTGGAAAATACACGTGTTTAAAATTTTTTTGGTTTCCCCTCACATTGTGGAAGCCCCCTCCCCTCAGAGCTCATCTGTTCAAATGCAAATACTTAAAAACTACAGCAGAAAAACAAAAGTGCAGAAAGAAGAAAATCAAATAGAGAAGGTAGCCTGGGTCTTTTTATTTTTAAAATGTAAAGTTACATACGTGGCTTGCATTATATTTCTATTGAAAGTCACTGGTAATAGAAACTGCCCTGGTAAGAGTAAATATTTTAAACTGGTTATAGTGTTTTTGTTCATTGTAAAGCATTTTGAAACTATAATGATGAAAATTGAAATCTCCAGCAGTGTCCTCTCTCTGCAATAAGCAGATACACTTTTGGGGCATATTTTCTTTCATTTATAAAACAAAAGTGAAGCCACACTACATATCGTCTTGAAAACTAAGCTTTTTCCCCACTTACACTTATGTTGTGAATATTTTACAGTGTTATTCAATGCTATTAGAAACATCTGGATGCGTGCAAAGCATTCTGAGAGTGACTCAGGGAACACACGTCTTTCCTCTTCTCTGGGTTTCTGACCAGTGGACGATATACCTGGGGATCAATAGTCAATGATGAATGGAGGACTCTATTAAGTGATGTTCAGGCAGGCTCCCAAGAATCCATCTTTAATTATCTGGTGAGAGATGGATTGGAGACCATAATTTAGGCTTACATCAGAATCTTGAGACTTGCATGGTGTGTGTGTGTGTGTGTGTGTGTGTGTGTGTGTGTGTGTGTGTGTGTGTGAGAGAGAGAGAGAGAGAGAGAGAGAAATGCCCTCCCCAAGTTTCCCCATAGAGGGGAGGATGAGGTGCCCATGGACACGGACTGAATGCGGGTACAGAGACATAAGGATTATTCTCTTCCCAACACATTCCGGTGCTTGCCAGGTGGCAGAGTGGTAAAGAATCTGCCTGCTGGGTTCAATCCCTGGGTCAGGAAGATCCCTTGGAGAAGGGAATGGCTACCCATTCCAGTATTCTTGCTCAGATAACTCCATGGATGGGGGGCCTGGTAGGCTACAGTCCTTGGGGTTGCAAAGAGTTGGACACAACAGAGCACACAGCCTATTCCAGCAGTATTAGTCCAAGCTCACTTCACCGACAAAGGTATGTATCGTCAAAGCTATAGTTTCTCCAGTAGTCATGTATGGATGTGAGAGTCAGACCATAAAGAAGGTTGAACTCTGAAGAATTGATGCTTTCAAATTATGGTGCTGGAGATGATTCTTGAGAGTCCTCTGGACTTCAAGGAGATCAAACCAGTCAATCCTAAAGGAAATCAACCCTGAATGAATATTCACGGAAAGGACTGATGTTGAAACTGACACTCCAGTACTTTGCTCATCTGCTGCGAAGAACCGACTCATTGGAAAAGACCCTAATGCTGGGAAAGATTGAAGGCAGGGGCCGAAGTGGGCAGCAGAGGATGAGATGGTTAGATAGCATCACTGACTCAGTGGACATGAGTTGAGCAAACTCCAGGGGACAGGGGAGCTTGCCGTGCTGCAGTCCATGGGGTCTCAGAGTCCGACACGGCCGAGAGGCTGAAGAACAACAGCTGTTGCACACTGCCCTGTCAGTTGGGCTGTTTGAAATTGTCATGCTGTTTTGGTGGATATTAGTTGCCTACAAGGATCGTAGGTAAGTGAGAGCCACAGTCTCTTCCCCCGTGACCTTGGGACCAGGTGATGTTATCAGGAAGTTGTAGTAAGTTCTGCTGCCGTGCAAACATTTGTTAGGAAGCAGAGCCCATAGCAGTCATGGCCATGACCTTGTAATCTTGCTGAAGTCCCAGTTCTCTACCCTTTGACGAGCTCAAAAGCACCTTGCAAGAAAGGTTTCCCACAGTCAGATGTAGCAGTAGTCCGTCTAGAGGTAGGGTTAGCTAGCTTTCCATTTGGATCAGAAAAAGAGTTCTCAGTCAAGAGGTGTAACAGTATTAAAATGAGATCAGGCCAGGCTCCCCACTGAAGTAGACTGTTGGGCTCCTCAAATTTTTATCCTCCATTTATGCTGAGATGAAGATATCTGTGTGGTATTTCGAACCAATCTGCATGTTTGAACACTATTCATTTCAACAGTGAGAAATTATTTCAAATATTCCTTGTGCGCAATGAATGAACCCTATATTTTAGATTAAGATTTTGATACTTGAAATGACTGTCGTGGAGCTTCTGGAGTTGGGACTTCTAATTAGGATCTTTCAAATGTTAATTAATACTCCTGGGGTGTATATTTCTGGGAAGGGTTCTTCAAATGTTAACCAACCTACTGTATGGGGGAGATTGAAACCAATTCAGACACATGCATGGGAGAACACACACACAGACACACACATACTATACTTTCTACACTGATGGACTTTAAAATAAATGATAGACGTTGTAATATAAAAATTCTGAAAAATTTGGAGAACAGTACCATCCTGAATTCATTTTTCAAGCCTTTATTTAAAATTGAAAAATTGGTCTAGAAATGTTGTAAGAACAGGTTTATTAATGAGTTTTTTGGCTCAAACTATGGCTTTGTTTTCAAAATAAGCCAGGCTGGAAAGGGTCTGATGCATAAACCATCTTCTGGCTTTTCTTTCCCCAGATCATTTTAGCAGCTTTTTTTGAAAAAATTAGTGTCAGATATTTGTGGCACAGGAGTTAAGCTTTCAAAATTTCATATTTAAAACACAAAGACAAAAATTCCCACAGATAACAAAATGAAATTCATTAAAGGTGGGACTATGAAAAATAAAGTCCATAGTTTCTCTTTCCCAGTGAATTCACTCTGTTATTTATAGCTGCTGTTGTCTAGACGCTGTCTTTTTGAGGGCATGCAAGAAGAGCTCACTGCTGTTCGCTTCTGACAGTCCAGCTCCATCTGGGATTTCTGGGGTTAGAGTGGGCATATTCTTTTATGGACTGAGTAATTAGTCCATCTGGTCATAGTCTCAGAAAAGTGCCGAGACTGGAGAATTAAACGCAATACCTATTTCACATGTCTGTTCTGGGAGTTAAGAGATAAAGTTTATGAAAGTGCTTTGTAAATTGCAAAGAGGTATTTATTTACTGTTAAGATGATTACCAATAGCTCTATAAACCCCTCTTCTCCACAGTCTGGCTGCTTTTGTGCATTTTACTAACAGAGAATGCGTGTCTACATACACTCGCATCTTTGAGGTCTGTGTTTTTGAGTTCCTCGATGAGCACATTCTGAACACTGACTAGCAGCCCTGGGCTTGGTGTGAGCAGCAGCTGCGGCTATCAGCACACGTGGGGAAACAGCACACAATGGACATTCAGGGAGGGAGGCAGCAGTCTGCTTAAGTGTCAACTTCCTATTTGGCTTCAGTGATTAGGAAGTGCTGGAGGCCAGATTAGTGGGCAACGTAGACTAGTTCGGCTCAGTGTAGTTGCTCAGTTGTGTCCAGCGCTTTGTGACCTAAGGGACTGCAGCAGCCAGGCTTCTCTGTCCTTCGCTATCTCCCAGAGTTTGCTCAGACTCATGTCCAGTGAGTTGGTGATGCCATCCAACCTTCTCATCCTCTGTCATCCCCTGCTCCTCCTGCCTTCAATCTTTCCCAACATCAGGGTCTTTACCAACGAGTTGGCTCTTTGCATCAGGTGGCCCAAGTATTGGAGCTTCAGCTTCAGCATCAGTCCTTCCAATGAGTATTCACAGTGATTTCCTTTGAGATTGACTGGTTTGACCTCCTTGCTGTCCAAGGGACTCTCAAGAGTCTTTTCCAACACCACAGTTCAAAAGCATCAGTTCTTTGGTACTTAGCCTTCTTCATGGTCCAACTCTCACATCTGTACATGACTACTAGAAAAACCATTGCTTTGACTATACAGACCTATGTCCACAAAGTAATGTCTCTGGTTTTTAATACACTCTCTAGATTCATCATAACTTTTCTTCCAAGGAGCAAGTATCTTTTGAGGGTTTATTTTCACTGAAAATATTTTCAGGAAAACTGGAAGGTGCTTCTTGCTTCTTGGGAGTGGATATGTGGGCTCTATTTGGTGCCTGTTCCACTGGCATTTTATTGAGTTTTCTCTAAACATTTTCCTGGGCGGGAGAGCAATATGGTACTTGCTGTTCCCCTGATTTGTATCTGCTTCCTCTCTTCCCCGAACACCCAGCTTAGGTGGAGGATGAGGCACCAGAGAGGGGTGGGAGGAAGCAAGGTGAGGGCAGGGCAGAAGGAGGAGGACGTGGCCTGAGAAAAGGCATCTGCGCTGGGGGCTACAGTGTCGATATCTTTAAGAAAGACTCTTTTATTTTCAGATGGCAAATTAATGCAACCTCGTAGTAAAAATAAAATAATAAGTATGAAGGAAATCCACATTAATCTCACCATTTGGTCTTAACAACTGTGAACAGTTTGGCAGATTTCTTCTCACTTTTTTCTTCTCTACACTCACACTTATTTTGGTTTTAAATATTTGATCACATAACAGGTAGCAGTTTTGAATCCTGTTTTTTTTTTATTAGTGCTTTTTTTTCCATTTAGTGTCATTAAAAATATTTGGAAACATCATTTTTGATGGTTGCATAATGTTCCATCTTTTGATGAAGTCATAAGCTCAATTGTATAATTTGCTTCCATTTTTTAAAGTAATTACAGTAAATGAGATCTCTCTCTGATAGCTCAATTGGTAAGGAATCTGCCTGCAGTGCAGGAGACCCCAGTTCGATTCCTGGGTGGGGAAGATCCCTTGGAGAAGGGAAAGTCTACCCACTCCAGTAATCTTGTCTGAAGAATTCCATGGACTGTATCGTCCATGGGGTCACAAAGAGTCAGACATGACTGAGCGACTTTCACTCACAGTAAATAAGTGGTGATGATATTTGTGTCTAAATTACTGCCTTTGTTATTTGATTATTCCATTCAGGGGCACTGCTAGAAGGGGAATTATTGGGCCAAAAAGTAGGAGTCTTTCACGGACTTAGATGCATGTTACTGCATGATTTGGTAGGACTGTGATAATTTACCTGGACTGTTTCTGATTTAAGAGCCTTCTTGGGACATAGCATGGAACCACTTCTGGCAAAATTTGGGTGAGAATTTCATGCTTTGTAAATCAGACTGATTTTAGTTTTCCCTCAGTCTCTGTGTTCATTCACCTTCTATTCTCCTGCTTATTTAACTTATATGCAGAATATATCATGCAAAATGCCAGGCTGGATGAAGCACAAGCTGGAATCAAGATTGCTGGGACAAATATCAATAACCTCAGATATGCAGATGACACCACCCTTATGGCAGAAAGCAGAAAGGAACTAAAGAGCCTCTTGATGAAAGTGAAAGAAGACAGTGAAAAATTTGGCTTAAAACTCAACATTCAGCAAACTAAGATCATGGCATCTGGTCCCATCACTTCATGGCAAATAGATGGGGAAACGATGGAAACCATGATAGACTTTTTCTTGGGCTCCAAAATCACTGCAGATGGTGACTGCAGCCATGTAATTAAAAGACTCTCGCGCCTTGGAAGAAAAGTTATGACAAACCTAGACAGCATGTTAGAAAGCAGAGAGAATACTTTGATGACAAAGGTCCATCTAGTCAAAACTATGGTTTTTCTAGTAGTCATGTATGGATGTGAAAGTTGGACCATAAAGAAAGCTGAGTGCTACAAAATTGATGCTTTTCAACTGTGGTGTTGAAAAAGATTCTTGAGAGTCCCTTGGAGTGCAGGAGATCCAACCAGTCAATCCTAAAGGAAATCAGTCCTGAATAATCACTGGAAGGACTGATGCTGAAGCTGAAACTCCAATACTTTGGCCACTTGATGTGATGAGCTGACTCATTGGAAAAGATCCTGATGCTGGGAAAGATCGAAGGCAGGAGGAGAAGGGGACAACAGAGGATGAGATGGTTGGATGGCATCACTGACTGGATGGACATGAGTTTGAGTAAGCTCTGGGAGTTGGTGATGAACAGGGAAGCCTGGCGAACTGCAGTCCATGGGGTCAAAAAGAGTCGGACACGACTGAGTGACTGAACTGAACTGATTTTCCTGCAACAAATGTAGGAACAGTGTTGGGAAAATTCCAGACCGTCTCCATGGTGCTCAGAGCTGACAGCAAAAGGAATTCTGTGCATACTTGATATGGAACTGCCAAGAGGAGAGGGTGTCATGCCAGGGGTTCAGCTGCCTGATGGGAGGAAGGGACCATGTGAGACCCTCAAGGGAGAGACGACATGGGGGAGAGAGTGGAAACTTGACCTTAGAAACCTCAGGTTTTATTTTAGGGAGAGTGGAGCCACTTGGTGTTCTTTAACACAGCACCCATGCTGTCTTTGATGGACTTTATCATAAAAACATTAATTTTGGTCTGTTTTGTGTTTTAAGGGTCCATTTTGTTTGAATGGTCCTCTGAGGTCTTCTGAGGAGCCTTTCTCACATCAGCATTTTCTGGTTCTATCAGTTCAGTTCAGTCACTCAGTCGTGTCCGACTCCTTGGGACCCCATGAATTGCAGCACCCCAGGCCTCCCTGTCCCTCACCAACTCCCGGACTTCACTCAGACTCATATCCATCCAGCCATTTCATCCTCTGTCGTCCCCTTCTCCTCCTGCCCCCAATCCCTCCCAGCGTCAGAGTCTTCTCCAATGAGTCAACTCTTCGCATGAGGTGGCCAAAATACTGGAGTTTCAGCTTTAGCATCATTCCTTCCAAAGAAATCCCAGGGCTGATCTCCTTCAGAATGGACTGGTTGGATCTCCATGCAGTCCAAGGGACTCTCAAGAGTCTTCTCCAACACCACAGTTCAAAAGCATCAATTCTTCGGCGCTCAGCCTTCTTCACAGTCCAACTCTCACATCCATACATGACCACAGGAAAAACCATAGCCTTGACTAGACGGACCTTTGTTGACAAAGTAATGTCTCTGCTTTTGAATAGGCAGGCTTTATTATCCCATTTAGGAGAAGGCAATGGCACCCCACTCCAGTACTCTTGCCTGGAAAATCCCATGGATGGAGGAGCCTGGTTGGCTGCAGTCCATGGGGTCGCTAGAAGTCAGACATGACTGAGCGCCTTCACTTTCTCTTTTCACTTTCATGCATTGGAGAAGGAAATGGCAACCCACTCCAGTGTTCTTGCCTGGAGAATCCCAGGAATGGGGAAGCCTGGTGGGCTGCCGTCTATGGGGTCACACAGAGTCGGACACGACTGAAGTGACTTAGCATAGCATAGCATAGCATTATCCCATTTGCTGGATGCATACATTGAGGCATTTGTAGGTAAAGTCCTACAGAGAATTAGCGTTGCACTGTAGTAGTGACTGATCTTGAGTGAGTTAGTTAACGTCCTTGAGCCTCCCTTTGCTTGCTTCTAAGGTTCAAGATAGAACCTCCTGGGCTTTTCCGTGGCTGCAGCAACCACCCCAAGATGGGCATGCTGAAGAGACGAATCATGCCTGAGGATATAATCATCAACTGTAGCAAAGATGCCAAGGTTCCTTCTCCTCCTCCAGGTCATAGGCGGAAAGAAGTCCAACACGATAACAAGGTTACTTGGCTAGTCTCCTGGACAGAGAACGTCCAAGGTTCTATTAAATACATCATGCTGAACCCCAGCTCACGAATCAAGGGTGAGAAAGACTGGCAGAAATATGAGACTGCTCGGAGGCTGAAGAAGTGTGTGGATAAGATCCGGAACCAGTATCGGGAAGACTGGAAGTTCAAAGCGCTGAAAGTCCAGCAGAGAGCTGTAGCCCTGTACTTCATCGATAAGCTTGCTCTGCGAGCAGGCAATGAGAAGGAGGAAGGAGAAACAGCGGACACTGTAGGTTGCTGCTCGCTTCGTGTGGAGCACATCAATCTGTACCCAGAGTTGGATGGTCAGGAATATGTGGTGGAGTTTGACTTCCTGGGAAAGGGACTCAATCAGATACCATAACATAGTCCCTGTTGAGAAACGAGTTTTTAAGAACTTACAACTATTTATGGAAAACAAACAGCCTGAGGATGATCTTTTTGATAGACTCAATACTGGTATTCTAAATAAACATCTTCAGGATCTCATGGAGGGCTTGATAGCCAAGGTGTTCTGACATACAACGCCTCCATCACGCTACAGCAGCAGCTAAAGGAACTCACAGCTCCTGACGAGAACATCCCAGCAAAGATACTGTCTTATAACCGTGCCAACCGAGCTGTTGCAATTCTTTGTAACCATCAGAGGGCTCCACCAAAAACCTTTGAGAAGTCCATGATGAATTTGCAGTCTAAGATTGATGCGAAGAAGGAACAGCTAGCAGATGCCTGGAGAGACCTGAAAAGTGCTAAGGCTGATGCTAAAGTCCTGAAGGATGCAAAGACCAAGAAAGTTGCAGAGTCAAAGAAGAAGGCTGTTCAGAGGCTGGAGGAACAGCTGATGAAGCTCAAAGTTCAGGCCACAGACCGAGAGGAGAATAAACAGATTGCTTTGGGAACCTCTAAACTCAATTATTTGGACCCAAGGATCACCGTGGCTTGGTGCAAGAAGTGGGGGGTTCCCACTGAGAAAATTTACAACAAAACCCAGCGGGAGAAGTTTGCCTGGGCCATCGACATGGCTGGCGAGGACTATGGGTTCTAGCCAGTCTTGAGGGGCAAGAGTTCTGTGAAAGGCAACAGTGTGGTCTGGGAAAGATGGGTAAACTGTGAGCCTCGCTTGCCCTCACACCGGAGGGAAAGAGGCAGCAAGTCTTAACTAACATCTTTGAGAAAAGATATTATAAGGGAGAGCTGAGCCAGTTGTCCTATGGACAACTTATTTAAAAATATTTCAGATATCAAAATTCTAGCTGTATGATTTGTTTTGAATTTTGTTTTTATTTTCAAGAGGTCAAGTGGATGGGAATTTGTCTGCCAGGCAGTTCTGCCAGGCAAGTTCACTGTTTCACTGAAACATTTAGATTCTTGAAATGGCAACCCACTCCAGTATTCTTGCCTGGAGAATCCCAGGGACCGGGGAGCCTGGTGAGCTTCCGTCTATGGGGTCGCACAGAGTCGGACACGACTGAAGCAACTTAGCAGCAGCAGCAGCAGCAGCTACTGTATACGAAGTCCGATTATATTGGTGTGTTTTTACAGTTAGGGTTTTGCAATAACTCCTATATTTTAATAGAAATGAATTCCTAAACTCCCCTCTCCCCCATTTCAGGAATTTAAAATTAAGTAGAACAAAAACCCAACGCACCTATTAGAGTTGTCACTATCTATTGTCATGGGAATCAATTTTCATTAAACTTGAAGCAGTCGTGACATCGGCAGTGTTTTGGTTCAGACACCTGTTCACAGAAAAGCATGATGGGAAAATATTTCCTGACTTGAGTGTTCCTTTTTAAATGTGATGAAAATCCCATGGATGGAGGAGCCTGGAAGGCTGCAGTCCATGGGGTTGCTGAGGTCAGACACGACTGAGCAACTTCACTTTCACTTTTCGCTTTCATGCATTGGGGAAGGAAATGGTAACCCACTCCAGTGTTGTTGCCTGGAAAATCCCAGGGACGGGGGAGCCTGGTGGGCCGCTGTCTATGGGGTCGCACAGAGTCGGACACGACTGAAGTGACTTAGCAAGGGCAGAGTGATAGTACCCACTCAGCGTGCTGATCTGAGGTTAGGAACCAAAAGCTAACATTTTCTTGACCTGAGGACCAGGCTTTGGGAACAAACATCTAGTCCATATTTGCCCAAGTCTGACTTCCCTCTTCTCTCCCAGGCTGTCTTGATTCAGTTGAAGTGTCCTGGTCATTTTATACATAGAAGAGGAAAAAAAGAAATGTGTGTGTTGGGTGTGTACCTAATGAAACTTCAGATCTGTTAGAACACACACCCTCGCCATGCAATTCTTTTGTACTAGCAACATTTCTTTTGCGGTTTGTGGGGAAAGACCTTTTCCTACTTCCATTAAGGAATTAAAATCCAGTCCCACAGAATCTCTTGCAACCTTTCCTTGTACTGCTTCCCAACTCGACCTTAACATGCGTTAAGGTGTGACTTTGGGACCCCTCTTTACCTCTCTGAACCTCTCTTTCCTGTAAAATGAGGTGACATCCATGGATCTTTCAGTTCCCCAGTTTTTAAATTTGAAGAAGCTTTGGGAGTTTAAAAAAAAAAAGCCTTAGGTTTCTTATCTGAAGAAAAAAAAATTACCATCATTTGCAGTTGGCCACTTGGGGTCGCTAGTGATCTAAGAGACTGGCTGATGAAGCCCTGAAACCGTGTGGCACTTTAGCTAACAAGACTCGGGGTGGTTTATGAAATTTTCTTTTTGTCTCTTCCTTTAGCTCCAAGATTCATCTGAAGGTGTGATCACAGCATTAATGCTGAGTGGACCACGAGCCCGTGCCAGAAGCAGCGTCCCAAGCTGGACGGGGGCATCCCAGTGCCCACTCCAAAGCAATGGAGAAAGAAAAGAGAGAAACAATAATCGTGGGTCCTAGTTGGCTTTCCTTTTCACTCCCACTGAAGTTGCTACTTATTGTGGCCTTGCAATTCCTTGACTTGAAAAGTAGGTCTTGCAAAGTGAAAGTGCGTGGCATCAAGCATGCCTTAGATGGTGGCATCAAGGTTCGTCTTGGAGAGTCGGGAGTTATCAAAGGAAATTCCCACTGAAGAAGAGCTGATGGCAGTCTCTCTTTTGGCAGTTTTCCTGGTGGGCTTTGCTGATGCTTGAGGCAGAGGAGGGGCAGACTGGGAGGTCCCTGTAGAAGTCGTTGAACAAGAAATAAACAAAACAAAAGTCTAAAAGCTCAGTGTCTGCCCACGCTGGGGATAGGGCCTCAGCAGCACTCAGGGCCAGATCACACTGTGGAAAGTTGGCTGAGCCCTGCCCTCTGGGCACAAGGAAAAGTGTCTCTCCAGCCAGGACCACTGTGTAAACATCCTTTCCCTACAGGACCCCACGGCGTGGGGCTCCAGAGGAGTGCGGGGTGAGGATTCTCGTGGAGACAGATCTCAACCCCCTGCCGTCCCTTCTCAGGTCATAAATCACTGCTAATTCTGATGATCCCCCCTTTCCTCTTGTAATAGTTACAGAAACAGTAATTGACAACAAAACCAGCGCCCCAGTGGGTGTACCGCAAGCTCTGGCTCCGCTGGCCGAGAAGCGGCCAACAGTTTCCTCATCGTCACGTCCCTGCAACAAAGG
This sequence comes from Tragelaphus eurycerus, assembly GCA_935064755.1. Lineage (NCBI taxonomy): Eukaryota > Metazoa > Chordata > Mammalia > Artiodactyla > Bovidae > Tragelaphus > Tragelaphus eurycerus. Next base: position 5,171,729 of record CAKXYN010000033.1, read on the forward strand.
TCCAGTGTTCACGGACCACAGGTGCTCTTCCTGGCCTCCTGCAATAGCCTTTTGTAGTTTTGCTGTTAGGGAGCAGGGCAAGAACTTCGATGATTTCTATTTAATTGGAAAGTTTTTTTTTTTTTTTTTCCACTTTCTTTCCCTCCTCCAAGTCCAGGAGGCTACACGAGCCGGCTCTGTGAGCTGTAAGAGGAAGCTGCTGAGAAGTTGGCCCCAGCGTCTGTGTTGTTTCTTGGAGTTCAGGCACCATCCTGCTTTGTAGAATCCACCAATGGTGTTTGCCTAAGCCCTCTTTGCTTTAGGAGTATGCCCAAGCTTGAAATCAGTCAGGTCTAGGTTTAAATTCTAGGTCAATCCACTTATTTAGCTGTTGAGTTCATCTCTTAGAGTCTCAGTGTCCTCATCTGTAAAATGGGTATAATTATAAATACTTTCCTAAAAGGATGATTGGGAAGATGAAATACGAGTGGCTGAGGCTTTGTGAGACCTTGTTAAATGCCAGTTCTTTTTTTTTTTAAATTTTATTGAAATATAGTTGACTTACAGTGTTGTGTTATTATCAGATGCACAGCAAACTGATTCCAGTCATACATATATGTGTATATATATATATTTAGATTATTTTACATTATAGGTTATTATAAAATACTGAGGATTGTTCCCTGTGCTATATACAGTAGGTCCTTGTAGGTTATCTATTTTATGTATAGTAGTATGTATCTGTTAATTCCAACCTCCTAATTTATCCCTCCCTCACCCCTTTCCCCTTTAGTAATCATACATTTGTTTTCTATGTCTGTGAATCTATTTCTGTTTTGTAAATTTGCATCATTTTTTTTTTAGATTCAGCATGTTGTTGCTGTTGTTCTGGAACTAAGTTGTGTCCAACTCTTTGTGACCCCATGGAGTGCAGCACACCAGGCTTCCCTGTCCTTCACTATTGCCTGGAGTCTGCTCAAATCCATGTCCACTGAGTTGGTGATACCGTCCAGCCATCTCACCCTCTGTCACCCACTTCTCCTGCTCTTAGTCTTTCCCACCATCAGGGTCATTTCCAGTGAGTCGACCCTTCACGTCAGGCGGCCAAAGTACAGGAGCTTCAGCTTCAGCTAATCCTTCCAATGAATATTCAGGGTTGATTTCCTTTGGGATTGACTGGTTTGATCTCCTTGCAGTCAAAGGGACTCTCCAAAGTCTTCTCAGCACCGCAATTGGAAAGCATCAAAATTCTTCAGCATTCAGCCTTCTTTACGTCCAATTCTCACATCCGTACATGACCAATGGAACAATCATAGCTTTGACTATATAGACCTTTGTCTGCAAAGTGATGTCTCTGCTTTTTAAATATGCTGTCTAGGTTTGTCATAGCTTTTCTTTCAAGGAGCACAAGTCTTTTAATTTTGTGGCTGCAGTCACCATCTGCAGTGATTTTTGAGCCCAAGAAAACAAAATCTGTCACTGTTTCCACTTTTTCCCCAACTATTTGCCATAAAGTGATGGGACCAGATGCCATGATTGATCTTAGTTTTCTGAGTGTTGAGTCTTAAGCCAGCTTTTTCACCTCCTCTTTCGACCTCATTAAGAGGCTGTCTTGTTCCTCTTCACTTTCTGCCTTTAAAGTTGTGTCATCTGCGTATCTGAGGTTATTGATACTACTCCTGGCATTCTTATTCTAGCCTGCGTTCATCCAGCTGCATTCCACATGATGCACCCTGCATATAAGTTAAATAAGAACAGTGACAATATACAGCCTTGACGCACTCCTTTCCCAATTTTCCCCCTTTTCGTGAACAGTATGAAAAGGCAAAAAGATTCTACATGTGAGTGGTATCTTATGGTGTTTGCCCTTCTCTCTAGCTTCCATCGCTTAGTAGGGTAATCTCTAGGTCCACCCGTGTGGCTGCAGATGGCATTATTTCATTCATTTTATGGTCGGGTGGTATCCCATTGTGTGTATGCAGTACATCTTCTTTATCCATTCGTCTTTCAGTGGACACTTAAGTTGCTTCCGTGTCCTGACTATTGCAAGCAGCACTGCAACGAACATTGGGGGGTCCAGGTTTCTTTCCTTTTTGACCCGTGCTGTCCAACATGTGACTGCTGAGCACTAGAAATACAGCTACTTACAACCGAGAAGTGCTGGAAGTGTAACATACTAGAAGTGCTGGAAGTGTAACATACACAGTAGATTTCAAAGACCTAATATACGAAAGAAAGGGGTTTTTTATTATAAATTTATTTATTTTAATTGGAGGCTAATTACTTTACAATATTGTATTGGTTTTGCCATACATCAACATGAATCCGCCACGGACATACAAGTGTTCCCCATCCTGAATCCCCCTCCCACCATCCTCCCCCTTCCATCCCTCTGGGTCATCCCAGTGCACCAGCCCCAAGCAACCTGTATCCTGCACCGAACCTGGACTGGCGATTCATTTCATATATGATATTATACATGTTTCAGTGCCATTCTCCCAAATCATCCCACCCTCTCCCTCTCTAATAATGTTCTATATTGATTATATGTTGACATAATAATACTTGCATATAATGGGCTAAATACATATATTTTTAAGTTAATTTCATCTCATTTTTTTTTTTTTTTTTACTTTTTAAAAATGTGGCTATGAGAAAATTTTAAATTGCACACGTGGCTTGTATTTGGGGCTCACAATATCTTTCCATCAGACTGCCCTGCCCTAGTCCCTCCTTTACCCATCCCTCGATTCAAATTTATTCCTTCCTTTAAAGCCTAGCTCAAGCTTTCCCGGCTCCCTGAGGCAGTAAGGCCAATCGCTTCCTTTTCTGAAACCTCCTGGAGCTTTTGTCATTGGAAAAAGTCACACCATGAATATCTGTAAGCCTAATTCAAGCAGGAAATGCATGTAAAGTGTTTAGCTCAGTGCCTGGCAAATTGTAAACACATAGCTATTGTAATCCTGTTATTCTTACCATTATCACTGAAGTCTGTCTGCCTCGCCCAGCAGTGGTTATATGCTGTCTTAGATCCTTCTTTAGTTTTTCTCTCGTGTGTTTAGTCTTGTTGAATATAGTATCTCAGAAGACAGAGACCACATCGTCTCTGTCTCTTGGTTCTGTCCATAACGCAGAGGGCAGCGCTGGGCACAGCAAATTCTCCCCTGTGGTCACTCATGGACAAAGGGATTCCTGTTGACTGACAGACTTGGCCCCGTAGGGTCATTGCCATTCTTCCCTTCACTCCACAAATACTGGTTCATCCAGGAATGCTTTCTCTACCTCCCTTTCTCTGCTGAGCTAACTCTTGTGCCTCCTGAACAATGTCAACAGTGGTCAATACACATAGCACTCACTGCGTGCTCACCCTGCTCTAAGAAGTTTATGTGCACGCACAGTCGCTCAGTCGTGTCCGACGCTTTGTGACCCCGTGGACTGTAGCGCTCCAGGCTCCTTTGTCCAGGGGATTTTCCAGGCAAGAGTACTGGAGTGGGTAGCCAGTTCCTTCTCCAGGGGATCTTCCTGACACAGGGATCAAACTTGCATATCTTGCATCTGCAGGCAGATTCTCTACCACTGCACCACTTGGGAAGCCCAAATAGTTTATAGCTATCCTGAGTCGGACATGACTTAGAGACTGAGGAATAACAAAATACTAGCGATACTTTCATCTTATAGATGAGGAGACCAAGCCATTAAGTGACTCATCCATGCCATAGCTAGCAAGTGGTGGGGGTGGTACTGAAACCCAGGTATTTTGGTCCCAGAATCCTTGGTGCTTGGAATCTCCAGGCTCAATGTCACTCTCACTAGGAGCCCTTCTGCAGCACTTCTCTCTGGTCTTCAATGTACTCTATTCCTTTGCCTTCTCCACCACACGTTTGTCATAGCTCTTCCCCCCATGATTGGCATCCCTGGTTTACAAATGAGTTCCCCTCCTTGACCGGAAATCTCCCCAAGGACCTCAGTACCCAATGCCTCACCAGGCCTTGGTGAATGCCCTGCCGAAGACAGAGCGTGACTTCCGGCTGCTGGTGACAAGTTCTACGAGCATCCTAAAAGGTGGGTTCTAACAGAGATCTTCCTCTTCCATGTCATCTTGTTATATTTTTAATTAGCCATCTTGTTTTTTTTTTAACTTGATTAAAAACAGTCTTTCCTGCTCCCAAAAATGAAGGTGGGGAACTTATCCATCTTGTTCACTGTTCTACCCCAGTGCTTGGCACAGAATTCAGTAAATATTTGTTGAGCATATAAAAGAATGAATGAATTTATTAAGTGTCTACTCTATGTGCTGGAGGCTGGATAAATGCCATGGTTCTTGAAATTGGGTCATTTGTAGAGCTACAGATGGACGTAGAGGCTGTCGCACAGAGTGGAGTAAGTCAGAAAGAGAAAAACAAATATCACATGTTAGGACACATATGTGGAATCTAGAAAAATGGTATAGATGATCTTATTTGCAAAGTAGAAATTGAGACACAGACTTGGAGAGCAAACATATGGCTACCAAGGGGGAGTGGACTGGGAAGGATTGGGAGATTGGGGGTTGACATATACACACTATTGATACTATGAATGAAACAGATAACAGAAAAATAATGAGAGTGATGAGGACATAGTGTGTACCACAGGGGGCTCTACTAACACCCTGTAGCGACCAAAATGGGAAGGAGATCCAAAAAACAGGGGACATACGTCTACGTATCGCTGACTCACTCTGCTGCTCAGCAGAAACTAACACAACATTGTAAAGCAACTGTACTCCAATAAAAAATAATTTAAAAAAATGCCATGGTTCTTATTTTCACAGGGTTTGTGTGTTTAAAGTGTGATGGTGGTCGTGGGGAAGGTGGGTCCAGAGGCAGCAGCAACACAGAGGGAGAGAAAGGACAGGAAGCCCTCAGCCTGCAGCACGAGCGGGGTCCAGAAAGGATCTCTGCAGGAGGTGAGGACCAAAAAGAGACCCAACCCCTAACGGGAGATAGGTATGCTGAAGCACATGGAAGGAGATGAGTGACGGAGGAGAGTGGGGAGGCATGGAGACGTGGGTAGTCACAATCCATCAGGTGTGAAGAAGAGAAGGAGGAGCCATGAGAAATGAACGAGAGCTCCTTGTTGCCCAAAGCTGGAGAGGTATTGCACCTGCTCTTCACAGGTTCCCCTCTCCACCTCCAACCACCTTCCTCATCCTTTTCATCTTTGTGTCTTTCTTGCTCCATTGGGTTCAGTAGGATGGTTTTAGCAGACTGGGTTTGCATTGCTCTGCTTGTCAGGAGGCAGCACCCCCTGCTGCTGATGTTCTCATAATGTTTTTTTTGTCATCTCAAGATCTATTTTTTCCATCTAAGAATGTTTGCATGGCTATCATTTGACCCCTCATGATAACTAGCTGAGTTATTCTCAGCCTGGACCTAACACTTGCCTATTATCAGTCCTCCCCGATACTACCATGGTTCTCTTAATTTTATTCACCTTCTCTGATCGCCCCTACATAGATGCTTGATGTACCAATGAATTTGCATTGCCCACCCCCTTTTCATATCATTTAAAAAACTTTCAAGCCAAAAGCACACCATCTGATGAATACTTAGAGGGTAGTATGACATATTTATACTCATACCTGATCTGGGAGGTCAAGGGTATGTGTTCTTAAATTTTATATTTTGGATATTTCCCTTGTTGTTGAGACTGCCTATTATGTCTTTGGAGAGCGGGTAATGTTTAGAAATTTCTTTTCCTAGTGAGTTTTGATGTGTCTATCTATGGAGCACATTCCTTGGTCCTGGTTCTACAATTGGTCCGGGTGGGACAGAATAGCATAGTAACTAAGTGCATCTATGACATAGTTCTTTCAAGAAGTGACAACTTTTCCTACATCATTAAAACAATATCATAATGGTGTTGACATTTGTAAGACATAGGTGGTGGCAGCTGTCTTTCTGCAGGGAGGAGGACTAGAAGCAAGGGTGGTATTATGCCCTGGGCATGTCCAGATGCGGTCCAAGCTTCTCTCTGAATGATGACCCCAACCAGAAGCTTACTTCTCACCTTGGAGCTGTTGCTGATGCTATTGTTAACATCAAAGTGTTATTCTTTGGTAAAAACACAGTGGAGAGGCAGAGAAAGTGGACCCATTGCCACCAAGAGAACTGGGCGGAGGGGTAGGTCTATCCATGTGATATGACTCTCTCCCACCCCCATCCCCAAGTGACACAGTTGAAGATCTCTTGGAAAGACAGCAGGAAAACTGGGGTGTCAGATACATGGAAGATCTCCTGGAGGGGAAATTGTGGGGGAGCTCAGAGTCTTAAAAGACAGGGTCACACAGCTACCCTAGACTGCTTGGTGTATGAGTTGGGTGCAGTGTGAAAATGTTACTGAGATCTGAACCCAGCACTCCTGTACCCTGGCCACTTTAGAGCATATAATGAGGAAATGAGTGAGAAAGAGACTGGAATTTCCCTCCGTTTCCCAGCAAACAGAGATCTCCAAGCACGTACATTGAGACAGATGAATTCATTCCATTTCCGTTAAATTCTGTTTACACTTGTTGCCTTCAGAGTTTAAGCCATGCAGTCTCCCCAGACCCCTTTGTTAGGAAAGAAATCTGAATTCAGGATGACTGATTTGTGGGGCGTTAGCCGGAGGAAGTGAATCTGGGCAAACCAACCCGGATGCTGTCACTCTATTTGATAAAAAATTAGATTCCAATTCCTGTTTCTCTTCGGCTACTGGGCGAAACAAATGCCTAATTAAGAACTTCACCTTTGACTGTTTAGCTCTCTTCTATTTTTCCTTTTAACACAGGTAGGAAATTTCCATTTTCATATAGTAATATCAAGATACCCTGCTACACAGAATCAACTGGTAGGTTTTGAAAATAAGCATAACAAGCTATATGAAAAATAAGAAAATCCACTTTTAGGGTTTTAGATTCATGCCGTTTAATTGTTCCTCTATTTCCATGATAAGGTGAGACGGGTCCTGTGTCACTGGAGGGCCTGTATCCTGCTGTTTTTTTCCCATCCTCATTTACAATGATTATGTTATCAGGCTAGCCAGGCAAAAGGGTGGAGCGACTATAATTTCAAAGCAGGATTAGGTTGAAATAACGAGGTCACCAAGTTGCGGTTGCCAAGGCAACGTCACATCTAAGAATATGGGATGCTTCTAGGAGAGGAGGCAAAGCCTGGAGCCTTTTTTTTTCCCCCTCTTTGTACAAAAATCACTCATTTCCTAGATAAAAATTGCTTATTAATTGCTTTTAAACACCTCTCATTTATTTTAGGCAAATAGTTTTTAAAATAGAATCTTGATTTAACCTTTTCATTTTTATTATTTTTATTTTTAAGTACTAAATATCAGAATAATCGATCGGATCATTATTTCCTTCTTTTGAGATTCATGTATACTTTCTTTTCTTTCAGTTTTTTCCTTTCCTTCTTCCCTCCCTCCCACCCTCCCATTCTTTCCTTCTTTTTCTTTTAGTATGGCAGAGGAGAGACATGGAACAAAAAGGGGAAATGGAAAGTTGGATGCTCTGGTCAGATTTTGAGATTATAAAATTGTGACAGGGAATGAATGCTATAAGCTATCCAGAATACTTGTCCTACCCCCATTGCCTGCCCTCCTGAAAATTACTGAGCTTGAGAGAGAATAACGTTGGTCTTCATTGTCTTTTCTTAAAATTTCAATCTATAAAACTGTGGACTCTGGAGGCAAAGCAGCTGAAGGGGAGAAGAACCATCGGTCCGTTTCTGATCAATATCAGCTAGGATCCAAACAGTTCCCACCAATTAACCTCCTTTCCCTCTGAATTAATTTCTGTCCTCAGAATGTCTAGATAATGGCGTCAAATTTCTTCATCTTATTATTTTTTTAAAAAGCAGGCTTATTTTAACATGAACTCGTATTTGTGAAGCACAGATTTTACATAGGTGTTTTTTTTTTTTTCTTTTCCAAAAAGAACATTTCTGACTTAGCATCGGATCAGTGGACACAGCCATCGGAACTGTCAGATTCCCGGGCATTACAGCAGGACTGCCCTTTAGGACATGTTAGCCATTCACCTCATAAGGAGCAGAGAGTGTGCTGGCCAGTGGGACCCCGCTGGTGCACCGAGGTCTCCACCTGCAAGAAATCCATGTCAGAGCATCCCCGTTGCCTTCATCAAGTCCTCAGACTTGAGCCTATGGCGATGGCAAGTGTGCTGGTTCCATGGCCTGCCTGATCTGTGTGTGAAGTGTTGCTGTGTGACCGTGGACATATGACGACGTCGCTCTGATTTTCTTCACAGGACCAGGTGAGGACTGAATGAAATATTATGGAGACAGCTTTTAGCTCAATGTCTGACACCTGTAGGGTCTCAAAATGAACCTCATCTTTCAAAAATAATAAAGATATCTATGAAGTTAATTTCTTTCCTCCTTCCCTATCATTATCCTTAATATCATCAGAAGTGTCCCTAAAATATAAATCAGATTATATCATTCCCCTGCTATACTTGGTTGAATAGTGTCCTCCTCAAATTTATGTCCATGTGGAATCTGTGACTAATGCCTTTACTTGGAAATAGGGTCTTTTCCGATGTAATCAAATTAAGATTCGTCATCAAGGATGAGGGTGAGTCCTAAATCTAATGTGACCAGGGTCCCTGGACAAAAAGGGGCATTTGGGCACAGAGAGGAGAAGCCCATGTGACAGAGGTAAAGACTGAAGGAATCTGTCTACAAGCTTGGGTGCATGCTAAGTCACTCCAGTTGTGTCTGACTCTTTGTGACCTTATGGACTGTAATAGAGGCTAGGCTCCTCTGTCCATGGGATTTCCGAGGCAACAATACTGGAGCAATACTTGGAGAAGGAAATGGCAACCCACTCCAGTGTTCTTGCTTGGAGAATCCCAGGGATGCGGGAGCCTGGTGGGCTGCCGTCTATGGGGTCGCACAGAGTCGGACACGACTGAAGTGACTTAGCAGCAGCAGCAGTACTGGAGCAGGTTGCCATGCCCTCCTCCAGGGAATCTTCCTGACCAAGGGATCAAACCCAAGGAACATCGAAGATCTGCAAGTCTAGGGAGAGGCTGGAAAGTCTCCTCCCCTAGAGCATATGGCCCCGTGGACTCCTGGGTTTCAAACTTTAAGCCTTGAGAACTGTGAAAAATAATTCTGTTGTCTTAAGCCTCCCAGTTTCTTTGGTTTCTTTTTTAATTTTGGATTGGCATATAGCTGATTAATAATGTTTGCAATAGTTTCAGGTGGACAGCAAAAGGACTCAGCCGTACGTATACACGAATCCATTCTCTCCCAAACTTCCCTCCCATCCAGGCCTCCACATGACATGGAAGAGAGTTCCCTGCACTGTGCGGTAGGTCCTTGTCGGTCATTCACCGTAAATACAGCAGCGTGTAGGTGTCTGTCTCATGCACTCTCTAACCATCGCTTCCTCCCACTCTTCCACCATGGTCACCGTAAGTTCTTTCTCTACATTTCTGAATCTGTTTCTGTTTTGTAAATAAGTTCATTTCTATCATTTCTTTTTAGATCCGCAGGTAAGCAATATCATGCAATATTTCTCTTTCGCTCACTTCACTTAGTAGAATAATATCTAGGTCCATCCATATTGCTCCAAATGGTATTATTTCATTCTTTTTAATGGCCGAGTAATATTCCATTGGGCATATATACCACATTTTCTTTATCCATTCCCTGTCAATGGACATTTAGGTTGCTTCCATGTCTTAAGCCTCCCCACTTGTGATATTTTATTGCAGCAGCTCTTCCTAGAACGATTTTATGTGCTTAAAGTCTTACTGTCGTCCTGCTTGTCATTAGAGTGAGGTCTAGACTTGCTAACGTTGCTCAGGTCTCCTAGACCTGCTCCCAGGGCTCTGTCCAGCCTCCTCATCCCTTATCCTTCCGTCAGAGCTGAACGTTCTTCAGTCTTTGCAAGCAGATCTCCCTCTTAGCTGAAACAAACCATCTCTTAAAGACCATTTGCTCATCTCTCTCTGGTCACGTGATTAACGCCTGCATATCTTACAGATATCAGCTTAACCATCCCTTCCCTAGAGGTCTTCAAAGACGTGGAGATGGGTGTAAGCCCCTCCATGTGTGCCTTTAATGCTGGTCAACAGATGTCTAATTCCTTATGTTGAAGGCTCTCTTTCCACCTAGACCCAGAGTCTGAGGAGCTCGGGGCCTGTTTTTGCTCTTGCTGATGGCTGTATTCTACATCCCAACATGGGCCTGGCATAGTGTGGGCCCATGTGGTTAGGATGAACTGAGTGATTCAATGAATGAATGATGGAATAAATGGCTATTTGGCATGAGGTTAAAACTCTTACTAAGATTTGGTGAGATGCTGACATGTTGCCAGTGGTGTCAGAGATAAAATAGTAGCTTATTACAACTTGAATTGATTACTATGAACTGAAACTGATAGGGATTTTTATTGTCTTCATGAAGGATAGACCCAAAGTTCCTTCTTCCCCCTAACTGATTGTTCTCTTTTAACTGAAAATTAATATATGTTCATCGTAAAAAATGAAAACATTTCACTGAAAAGTATGTTTTCTTCCCATCTCAAAATCATATCTCCTACTGCCTTCCCTAGAAGAAACAATTATTATGAGTTACTACTATTAATAAATTATTATTAAAGTAATAAATGTCAAATGAAAATAATAAATTGTTATAAGTGAAATATTTTATGCATATAAAATATATAGTATACATAATACTCTGCATTTTGCTTTTATTCACTTAAACTCTATCTTATAATTCATTTTGGATTGGCTTGTGTAATTGTATCTAATTTTTTATTGGTTGTAATGTATTTAACTATCACCCAATGTTGGAGATTTACATGGATTTTCTTGCCTTTTTTTATACAATGTCATAATTAACATTTCTGTACATGAATCTTCATAATAGTATAACTATAGAATAAGTTTTTAAATGTGACATTGTTGTGCCCTTGAAAACATTATATGCTCAAACTAAGCCAACCACAAATGTATTAGGCCAAGTGATTAATTGCAGAAGAAGAATAATTTTTATTAAAAAAAAACTCTAGGTACTGATAAAGTATAAATGGAGACTGAAAAAGCTATTTGGGTTTCCCTGGTGGCTCAGTGGTAAAGAATCTGCCTGCAATGCACAAGATGTGGGTTTGATCCCTGGGTTGGGAAGATTCCCCTGGAGAAGGAAATGACAACCCACTCCAATATTCTTGCTGGGAAATTCCATGGACAGAGGAGCCTGGTGGGCTACAGTCCATGGGGCTGCAAAGAGTTAGACATGGCTTAGCAACTGACAAGTAACATGCACACATATGGTATTTAGTTGATTATTACAAGTTCTTATTATTACTTTTTGTCAGAGCTACTTATTTCTTTTTCTAACTTGGGGCAATACACTCCAAAAAATGACACCTTGGCAAATTTTGAAATTATTAGTCAATTTTGTTTTTGCTTTTGTTAACCATATGGTTAGATTTTTAATGAAATACATTAAAGAGAAGGATCAAATTGGGGGAAAAAAGAAGTAATGGCCCCAAATAACTACATTTTTACAAACTAACCACAAGCAAAACCTTATTTGAATTTAAGAAAGATTCAGGTAATCATTGTGAATTTATTATGCTAGTCAGGAGTATGCGTTTTAAAATGCTTTTTTTAAAAAAACAAGACTTTAACAGAATTAGAAAATTCACAGAACCGAGATTCTTGTAACTTACACAAGATGATTTTGAAGACTTGAGATATTTATAAGTCAGCAGAAGAGGGACTTATAATCTAAAAAATCAAGACATATTGCAGCCTTCTTAGAGATAGGGGAATAAAAAGTCCATATAAAAAATGGCAAGTTTCAAGCCCTGGGAGTGCTAGGAATTTAATTCAATACTCATTTATTAAGGGCTTACTGTGTGTGTGTCATTTTAAAGAGTATAAGAGGGATGACTTTTAACCAAAGGAACTGGAATTTGTAATCCAAGACAGCCATTTCTGAGGACAACATTGCTTTATGCTGCGGAATTTCCCACTGGGGGGAAAAAAAGTGGGAATATGAATTGCTAGAAGTCATTTTACCTTAAATATGTCTTTAACCTTTTATCCAGTTTTGGAAATTTATCGTGAAGGAATCTCTCTTGGACATGGGAGAGACTGCAAGAGAGAGAGAGAGACTGGTTTGTTTTCAGGGTGTGGTTTGATTTTGTTGCAACCAGATGTGAGCTGGCTTCTCCCTGCCCTGCCCCTTCGAGCTCAGGATAAAACTAGGATATGAGGATGTCTTCTAACTGTCTACCTCCTTCTTCTTCCTTTCCTTAGCACTTCCCTTTTCATATGTCAATCCAGATATAAAATCCAGTTCCTTCAGTTCTGGAGGAAGAAAAAAAAAACCCAAACTATTACCCAAGAACTAGGCTCAAGGGGACGACGGTGTACCACAAATCGCCTTCTGCTCTCCAGGCCTGCGATCAGGGCCCTGCTCACGACCACCCATCCCCACCATCACACTCTGCCCACCACACTCTCTCTATCCCTCCTTCCTCTCCCTCCTCTCACGTTCTCTCTCAGAACAATCAGAAAAGTCATCTCCTCTTGCAGTGAAGGCAGTTAACTCCTCCTCTTTGAAGTTTTGGGGGCCAGTTGCCATATCCCCTTAGAATACCACTGAACCTCGAAACTCTTAATGAGAGATTTTCCCCAAGTAAAACTTCCCTCCTAAAAGAAACTTTAGCACCAGAAATGCTTGAATAATAATTTCTTTTGTTTTTACGTCTCTATTTTTACCATGGTAATAAATATTTGCAAACAATCTTAATGGCCAGAAATAAGAGAATGGTTGTTGTTGTTTTTCAGTTGCTAAGTCGCATCTGACTCTTTGCAACTCCATGAACTGCAGCACGCCAGGGTTCCCTGTCCTTCCCTATCTCCCAAAGTTTACTCAAACTCATATCCATTGAGTCCGTGATGCCATCCAGCTGGCTCATCCTCTGTTGAATGGTTGGATACTGTATAATCACACCTATATTGACTTTACACTGTCCACAAAATTTTGTTTAAAAAGATATTTGTCCCTTCATCCACTCATTTATTCATTCAATAAGTGTTTATGAGAAGGAAACGGCAACCCACTCCAGTACTCTTACCTGGAAAATCCCACGGACAGAAGAGTGTTGTAGGCTGCAGTCCATGGGGTCGTAAAGAGTTGGACACGACTGAGCAACTTCACTATTATGACTTGAGAGCTGTGTTAGGCATTGTAAATAGTGGTGGTGTAGTCACTAAGTCGTGTCCGACTCTTGAGACCCCATGGACTGTAGCCCGTCAGCTCCTCTGTCCATGGCATTTCCTAGGCAAGAATAGTAGAGTGGGTTGCCATTTCCTTCTCCAGGCGATATTTGAGATCCAGAAATCAAACCTGGTCTCCTGCACTGCAGGTGGATTCTTTACCAACTGAGCTATGAGGGAAGACCCCATTGTAAATAGAGTAGTGTTAATGCTGCTGCTGCTGCTGCTGCTAAGTTGCTTCAGTCGTGTCCGACTCTGTGCGACCCCATAGACAGCAGCCCATCAGGCTCTGCCATCCCTGGGATTCTCCAGGCAAGAACACTGGAGTGGGTTGCTATTTCCTTCTCCATTGCGTGAAAGTGAAAAGTGAAAGTGAAGGCGCTCAGTTGCGTCCGACTGGTAGCGACCCCATTGACCGAAGCCTACCACCCTCCTCCATCCATGGGATTTTCTAGGCAAGAGTACTGGAGTGGTTTGCCATTGCCTTCTCCAAGTAGTGTTAATAAAAGAGGCAAAAATCTGTTTCCATCTAACAGAAGGATAGATATAAAATAAATGGTTTTATATTAGCTAATGAAGTACCGTTGTGACAATGAAGTACCATTGTGACAAGCCAGTGGTACTGGGAAATTGCAGAAGTGGGTCCAGAACTGATCTGGAGAAAGTAAACTATGGAAGTCACATCTGAAGCCCCATTACCCAAGCAGGTGAGGAGTGAGTGGTTGGGAGAGTTCTGGGCAGTGGGATAGTATGTGTAAAGGCCCTGGGGTGGAGAGACACAGGCTGAGTTTGAAGAACAGAAAGAGGGTCGATGGGGCTGGAGTATAGACAGCAAAGCAGAGAGGTTGTGAAATGTACCTGGAAAAGATGCTGAGGTGAGAACATGCAGAATCCTTTGGGGCTTCATTGACAAAACTGGACTTTAGTCCTAAAAATAAGGGGAAGCCATTGCATGTATTGGGTTTTAAAAGATCGATCTCACTGTAAAGTAGAACAGACCGCTAGAGGTCAAGAGGAGGTAAAATGGAGCCCATCAAGGAGTCACTGAAGGTGTCCAGGAGACAGTGGCGGTGGCTGTGGTTTGCCAGTTAGTCAAGCCAGACACCTAGGATTCATCTTTGTCCCATGCATTCCCCTTTCCCCAGAATCCAATCTATCAGCAGCTCGTATCAATTGCACTTTCTAAATGTATCTCAAACTCATCTACTCCCCTTGTTCTCCATTGTCCATGTGAAAACATCATGGCTACTGGTGCTGCTAGCAGCTAACTCTGATGGAGTCTCTAGGATGAATCTGACCTGTAGTCTTAAGCAACAACAGCACAACTAACATTTTGGTGACTGTTAGAGATACTCAGCTGAGATTCACTTCTCCCCTTCTGGGCACGTGATAGGATTGTACTTCCTCATCCCCATGTGGTTGGATGAGGCCACGTGACTCCTGTGGCCAAAACGATTTTTGAGTGGAAGTGTGGCGTATCATCTACATTATGGATGAGCTCCTTACTGGTACAAGACCTTCAGGGCTCTCTTTTCCTCTGACATTGTCAACCAGCAATATTCAAGATGATGCTGATGGTCAGCCTGGGTCCTTGAGTGATGTGATGAGCAGAAATCTCTTATAGATCTGATCAGTGTGTAGCATGAAGAAATAAATCCTCATTTGTTTTAAGCCAGGGAAACACTGAGGCTGTTTGTTAACACAGTACATCAGAACTTATCCTGACACAAATGTTTGTTGAACTCTTACTGCATCCTAGGGACTTAGGCAGTGCTTTGCATTTGTCATCTCACTTAATTCTCCCTGGGTTTCCCTTGTGGCTCAGCTGGTAAAGAATCTGCCTGCAATGTGGGAGACCTGGGTTTGATCCCTGGATAGGGAAGATCTCCTGGAGAAGAGAAAGGCTACTCACTCTATATTCTGGCCTAGAGAATTCCATGGACTATAGGGTTGCAAAGAGTCAGACATGACTGAGCGACTTCTACTTCACTTAATTTTCGCATCAACTTTAAGCAGAAGGTACGGTGATTGCCTTCATTTTCAGGTGAGGAAACAAACACAGAGCAAGTAACTTGCCCCAGGTAACGAGTTAGTGCAAAAGCTGAGATTCAAGCCAGGGAAGTCTGGCTCAACTAAGCTGCCACGTTCTCATGGATGTTATACAAGATCCTTAGAGTTAATAAGAAGGAAATAAAGCTCTTGCCTTGAAAGATATTCCTAATTTTTTGGGGGGAGAGCAAGGCACATCTTTGTGAAAACTTAGCTGACAAAATTAGACACAAGTCTCGTATAAATAAATACCAAAGGAAAGGCATTGTCAACAGGCACTATGAAAGCAGGATTCAGAGGAGGGAGAGAAAACAGTGAGATGTGGGAACAGAAGGAAGCCTCCTATAGATGGAAACTGATCTTTGTTATGAAGGAAAATGGGAGTCTGGAGAGAATTTCACTGGGCAAAACTTTAGTTGAGATTTTGTAGAAACATAAGTTCAAAGAGGACACAGATTCTATTTTTCATTCTCTCTGAATACTTGTCAAACTTCCTAAAGAATTAAATAAGTCATAAATATCGATCACTCAGTCATTTCTGACTCTTTGAGGCTCCATGGGCTATAGCCCATCAGGCTCCTCTGTCCATGAGAGCTCCCAGGCAAGAATACTGGAGGGGGTGCCATTTCCTTCTCCAGGGGCTCTTCCCTGACCCAAGGATTGAACTCAGGCCTCCGGCATCGCAGGCAGATTCTTCACCACCCGAGCCACCAGGAAAGCCCAAATAAAATTGTAAGAACCCACTACAAATAAAACTTCCTAACCAGATTGATATTTCCCATTCTTTATTGGACAATCATGCTTGACTTTCCTTTGGCATCTCAAACCCAATCTGTCCAAACCTGGTTATTTTTGATAAATGATGTCAATTTCCACCCAAACTTTCAAGATAAAAATCTTATCATTGATGCCTCCTCTCCTCCCTTATCCTCCCTATTTAATTGGCCAACGTGTTCTGTAATCAAACATGTCTTTCTGATTTACTCCTCTTTATTACTGTTGCCAGTACTTCAAATCAAGCCAGTATCATCTCAGACTTAGACAATTACGGAAGCTTCCATAAACGTTTCTTCTCCCCTTTCTCTCATGCTCCACACAGCTCCCAGTGATCCCATCCATGTTACTGCTCTCCCGATTTCAAATTCCCATTGGCTTTCCATTTCAATCCTAGGATAATTCCATGGTGAATAAGATCCCAAGAAACTGTCCTCCACCTTTTTGATTTCATCTTGTGTTTGCCTGCCCTGATGCTGGGGAAGATTGAGGGCAAGAGGAGAAGTGGGTGACAGAGGAGGAGATGGTTGGATGGCATCACCGACTCTATGGACACAAGTTTGAGCAAACTCCGGAAAGCAGTGAAGGACGGGGAAGGCTGGCATGCTGCAGTTCATGGGATTGCAAAGAGTTGTACATGACTTAGGGACTGAACAACAACAGCTTGTTATTCAAAGACATGGGTTGTACTCTGCACTCAGATACCTTGATGCCTTTGCTGTGCTATTTCCTTGTGCCAGAATGTCCTTCCCCTGCTTCTCCAGCTGACCAGTTCCTGCTTGTCATTTATAGCCCAAACCAATGACACCTTTCATGGAGGCATGCGTGACTTCTGTATAGGGGTTGTGGAACCCTTTTTCATGTCATGTAGCACTTTTCACTTATCTGAGTGTAACACTTTATGCAGTGTATTTAATTACTGGCTTCCAGATCTTCCTTCCCCATTAAGCGGCATGGTGTCTTCTTATTCTTTTAGGGGGGCACTTATCCCACTGCTTTTATGCCGGTCTTAAATACAATTCCTTATGTTGTTACTGTGAGGGATTAATCTATTGTCTTGATTTCATCTTATTGGTGAGAAGAAAGAAAGATGCCCACTCTATGGATTTCTCTTTAAGCCTTCCTAATCACTGGGGCTCCCCTGGTGGCTCAGATGGTAAAAAAATCTGCCTGCAATGCAGAAGACCTGGGTTTGATCCCTGGGTTGGAAAGATCCCCTCAAGAAGGACATGGCTACCCACTTTGGTATTCTTGCCTGGAGAATTCCATGGACGGAGGAGCTTGGTGGGCTACAGTTCATGGGGTCATAAAGAATCAGACACAACTGAGCAACTAATACTAACTGTCCCTGGGAAGATTTCACAGTCATGGACAAAGGGAATCAGTACTTGAATGCTTTTCTCTGCTCTCAGTAGCAGAATCAGACCTTGGGTCCTTCACCAACAAGTATGAGACCAAGAAAGGCTTGGCCAGAGTGTTTCAGCTAGGAACACCATCAGGACGATAGGGGTTCCCAGATCAAAACTCCAGTCAGAAATCTTAGGTGTGTACTTCCTCCCCATTTGCTGAAGCTTTCTTTGGTATAAGGAGTGAAGTGTTCATGAGGAGTCTGGACTCCTCCTCTTCCTTTTTAGTTTCTTCTTTAAAAAAAAAAAAAATGGAAGTAGAGTTGATTTATAATTTTGCCTTAATTTCAGGTGTACAGCAAAGTGATTCAGTTATATATGTGTTGCTGTTGTTTAGCCCCCAAATCATATCCGACTTGTTGTGTCCCCATGGACTGCAGCATGCCTGGTCCTCCTGTCCCTCAATATCTCCCAGAGTTTGCCCAAGTTCATGTCCATTGAGTGGGTGGTGCTATCCAGCCATCTCATCCTCTGCTGCCCCTTTCTCCTTTTGCCTTCAATCTTTCCCAGCATCAGGGTCTTTTCCAATGAGTCGTCTGTATATACACTTTTCCAGGCTTTTTTTCCTTCTTGGTAGCCTCTTAAGTGAAAGTGTCTCAGAGTCAGTTGATCATTCAGCCCTATGTAAAAAGGCCCACTTTACGTGTGTGCTGATGTATCTTGAATGTTTGCTATGTGATGACTATGCGTGGCTTGGATAATTTAGACATGGAGCAATATCTCAAATTGAAAAATAAACACACACACACACACGCAAAATGATCATTTCACCTAGCTGTGCCTGGAATTTCCAGGATGGGCACAATTCATCAGCTAGACTATTGGCTAAACTTCAGTATTGGTTCATTATCATTTTCCTCTCAAATTAGTTTACACATGAATATAAACCCACTTGTATCCAAATTCCATTACCCAAATCAGCAATGGAGACATGGCTAAGGTTCCAGTCTCCTTCCCCAGTTGGGAATTCTTGGCAAATGTTGCCTTTGTGTCTCGAGGCATCACCATCCCTCGCTTCTCTCACAAAATTGATTTTCCTCAGGATGGATCTCTCCCCTGTACTTATTCAGAGTCTTGAGGATGGAATATGCAGTTCTAAGGAAAAACACATTATATATTCTGTGTGGAAAAAAAAAATCTCCCTGGGTATGATTATTTTTAACCATGTGAAGTTTCATGAAATATACAGCCGTTCTGGGCAGAATTTTGAGATAGAGCAGGTGCTGTACTTTGTGATCAAGCCTCCAAAAGCATTCAGTCTGCTGGTTATCTGTCCTAAAGGCAACCAAGTTCCCGCTTCTCATTTCCCTTCTGGCATCTTCCCCTCCTAACCCCATATTTCAAGGGTTTGGCTCCAGCTCGTACAGGGAAGCAAGGGAATCAAGTGGAAGAAATAAACAGAGAGGTCCTTGGTGCAAGTTCAGCAAAGTTTCAGAAAGATAAATGGCATCGATTGTAATAAGCCACATAAATAAATATCTGTATGAAAGGGAAAGTGTTAGTCTCTCAGCAGTGTCTGACTCACTGTGACCCCATGGACTGTAGCCCACCAGGTTCCTCTGTCCATGGAATTCCCTAGGCAAGAATACTGGAGTGGGTTGCCATTTCCTTCTCCAGGGAATCTTCCCGACCCAGGAATAGAACTCAGGTCTCCTGCTTTGCAGGCAGACTCTTTCTTGTCTGAGCTACCAGGGGAGCCCAACAGGGGCATGTGTGAGTGTGTGCTAAGTGGTTTCAGTCCCTCAGGCTCTTTGCAACCCTATGGACTGTAGCTCACCAGGCTCCTCTGTCCATGGGATTCTCCAGGCAAGAACACTGGAGTTTGCCATGCCCACCTCCAGCAGATCTTCTCCACCCAGGGATCAAACTCTAGTCTCTTATGTCTCTTGCAGAGGCAAGCTGGTTCTTTACCACTAGCACCACCTAACAAGAGTCTTATTTAGTAAGAAAATATTTTTATTCATTTTACTCTACCTAATATATTAGTGGAGAAGGCAATGGCACCCCACTCCAGTACTCTTGCCTGGAAAATCCCATGGACAGAGGAGCCTGGTAGGCTGCAGTCCATGGGGTCTCTAAGAGTCAGACATGACTGAGCGACTTCACTTTCTCTTTTCACTTTCATGCATTGGAGAAGGAAATGGCAACCCACTCCAGTGTTCTTGCCTGGAGAATCCCAGGGACGGAGGAGCCTGGTGGGCTGCTGTCTATGGGGTCACACAGAGTCGGACATGACTGAAGTGATTTAGCATAGCAATATATTAGTATATTTTATATAGTTAAAAATAACAGCAGTGTATCAGAGAAAAGATTAATAATTTGTCATTAATGACTGGTCACTGGGTATTGGCTTCCTTGGTGCCTCAGATGGTAAAGCTTCTGCCTGCAATGTGGGAGAAGCGGGTTTGACTGCTGGGTTGGAAAGATCCCCTGGAGAAGGCAATGGCAACCCATTTCAGTACTCTTGTCTGGAAAATCCCATAGACAGAGGAGCCTGGTAGGTTACGGTCTATGGGGTCGAAAAGAGTCGGACATGACTGAGCGACTTCACTTTCCACTGGGTATTGGAAATAACTTCCCAGAGAAGCGTTAGACCCTTTCCTTATGAACTTTGGTGACCTGTCGTGATGATGTTACCGCAGAATAGATTAAAAACAGCCCCTAATTTCTGTTCAGCCACAATCAGAGGTGAGGGGACAGCCTGGTTCATTAATCTTTCTGATAAGAAGTAAACTTGTTTTCGGTTAACTCTTGGGAGATGGCTACCCTCGCTCCTGCGGCGTTCTGTTTATTTGGTGTGGGAACCGTCTGGGCTTGTGGGCCCTGTACTTGATTTGTCACCTCAGGAGAAGATAATTTGGGCTCTTTACACATTTCCAAATGATGTCGTGCCGAAGCAGCTGACAGATGAGAGGTGCCCGCAGCGCCGCTTCGGAGGACGCACGCCACGAGGGGCTGGAGGCGTGAGCAGTGCGTCGCTTTGTTAACAGACACGTTTGATTACGGAGGCTTGTGTCTCTGCGCACAAGCCGGATGATGCAACACACAATCTGCCCCCCTGAAAGCAGACATAGAGCTGCCAAGAGGCCGGCTGGCCCCAGCAGCGTGGTCTCTGAGCTACTGTGGCGGCCAGGTGCCTTCAGGGGAAGCGGCGGTGGTCTTGCTTCCTGCAAGTTCGTGCTCCTCCTGGCTTTCTGGAATTGCCCTCTTCCTAGTAGCTGTGGTTTGTCTGGCTGCTTTCATTATCCTGTTGCCTGCGTGCTGAGTTGCTTCAGCTGTGTCTAAGTCTTTATGACCCTGTGGACTGTAGCCTGCCAGGATCCTCTGTCCATGGGACTCTCCAGGCATGAGCATGGGAGGAGGGTTGCCATGCCCTCTTCCAGGGGAATTTCTGGACCCAGGGATCAAACCCACTTCTCCTGCATTGGCAGGCAGATTCTTTACCACTGGTCCCACCTGGGAAGCCCTTCCCTGTTAAAGTGAAACTCAATTGAAAAAAAAAAAAATGGGGATAAGAATTTGGCTTCCACAGTGGCCAGTGGTAAAGAATCTACCTACCAAGGCAGGAGATGGAAGAGACACAAGTTTGATCCCTAGGTGGGGAAGATACCCTGGAGGAGGACATGGCGAAATGCTCTAGTATTCTTGCCTAGAGCATTCCATGGACAGAGGAGCCTGGTGGGCTGCGGTCCAGTGGGTGGTGAAGAGTCAGACATGACTGAGGGACTGAACACACACACAGGAACTTGGGAACCCTGCTAGCTCATGGAAACTGTCACATAGTCCCTAGTCCAGCACTCAGTCATGTCATAGTTTCAATTATGCATAATTATATATCAGACAACAGTAGTGAAAATAACTACCATTCATCGAAGTGATTGCCTGGCACCAGACACTGCTCCAAACTCTTCCTGGATTAACTGATTTCATCCTCACTTCAAGATGAGGTGAATACTGTTACTGCATTCATCATTTTATAGACAAAGAAACAGGCACAGAGAAACTTGCCCAAGGTTATTACTTAAGAGAGAGAATCTCAACAAATGCTCTTTCAGCTGAAATAAAGACAGCTGCAGAGCAGCGTGAGGAGTGGCCATCACTTTGAGTTGTGGTGACATGTGGCTCACTCAGGTAGGGATGACCTCATTTGGGGGTCTTTCAGATTTCTTCATTTGTCTCTCCAGGTCCTAGAGTCTGGCACTTAATATGAACACCAGTTGAGATCAAACCAGTCAATCCTAAAGGAAATCAACCCTGAATATTCACTGGAAGGACAAATGCTAAAGCTGATGCTCCAACACTTTGGCCACTTGATGCAAAGAACTGACTCATTGGAAAAAACCCTGATGCTAGGAGAGATTGAGGGCAGGAAGAAAAAGGGGTGGCACAGGATAAGATCAGTGGATGGCATCACCAACTTAATGGACATGAGTTTGAGCGAGCTCTGGGAGATGGTGAAGGACAGGGAAGCCTGGCCTGCTGCAGTCCATGGGGTCGCAAACAGTCAGGCACGACTTAGGGATGGAACAACAACAACCAGTTGGGACAGTCTTCTTCGACAACACACAGAAGTGCTTTCTTGACCCCTAGCCAAAAGGTGTCTGACCTGAATCAAGGCTTTTATGCTAGGGGCTGAGAATTCTTAGTCTCCTTCTGTACAACTGATCCTTGCCTTCCTGCTCGCTGGATTTCTATAGCACTGGGTTCCCCTGTTAGCTACTGCACAGGTTAGTGTAAGAAGATAGTAATGGCATCCTTTTCTTTCCTCCTTCTCTGCCTCCTTCTCCATTATGCTTTCTGTTAAAGGGTCCTTGAACTTGGAACACTGTCTCATGGATTCTGCTGGTCACTTGGCCTGTGCTTTTTCTCATAGAAGCAGGGATCCATTGACGCTCTTCCTGAGAAAAGACGGTTGCCAGCTGGACTACAGTCTGAGAAAGAGTCTTGTCTGCCCCAACTCATTGGTGGGCGGGGGGGCGGAGGGTGGGTGGGTGGGGAATTGGATTTAAAAAAATCAGCTTTATTGAGGTATAATTGTTAGACAATGAAATTCACTAATTTTGAGTATGATCTGGTTTCTTTTGAAAAATGTATATAACTTCGATTCACTCATCATTATAGCTTTGTCAGTTCTAGAATATGACATAAATAGTCATACAGTATATAAAAAAGAAACCTTTCACGGTTCTTATTTGTCTCCTTCCCACCCTATGGTATCTTCAGCAACTCTTAACATTTGGCTGTTATCCATTTTCTTTCTATGCTGGGTGGGTGACCCTGTAGGAAAACACAACTATTACCGTCTCTCAATTTCTTTTATTTTATTGGAGTACAGTGTTGTGCTATTTTTTGCTGTACAACAATGTAAATCAGCTATGTGTATACATACGTCCCCTCCCTCTTGAGCCTGCCTCCCACCCCTTCCATCCCACCACGGAGGTCATCGTGGAGCGCTGAGCTGAGCCCCGGAGTGCTGAGCGAGCCCCTCTGCTAGACAGCAGCTTCCTACTGGCTAGTTTGCACATGGTAATGTATATATTTATGTCAAACCTAATCTCCTGATTCATCCCACCCCCTTCCCCTATTGTGTCTACACTTCTGTACTCTGCATCTGTGTCTCTATCCCTGCTCTGGAACTGGGTTGATCGGTACTATTTTTTTTTTTTTAATTCCATATACATGCATTAATATATGATACTTGTCAATTTCTAAGATGTAGGTTTCTCATTTTAACACCTCGAAATTTAGGATGTTCCAATCAATGGTGCAGAGGTTTAAATGCCAACATTTTTTTCTTTCTTAGAGATACTTAAAATCATAGTGGATCATAATAATTGATGGCAACTTCAATGAAATGAAGTGTGCTATTATGTATTTGAGGATCAGGAGGAAAAAAAAAATCTCTTTTCACACCAATATTTGTTGAAATCCTGCTATGAATAGATGCAAGGCCTTTGCCAAATGTTGGCAAGATACACCTGATCCCTACTGTGAAGCAGTCCACAGCCTCCAGTTTGATAAGAGCAATAACAGATTAAGAGGTCAGAACCTGAATGCGCTAATGCCTGCAAAAGGTTTTATAAGTTTAAAGTTTAAAGCAATTGATCAGTATTAGGTGTTATTTCTCGAGTTTTATAATATGAAAATTGCCTGCAGAATTACCAGGCAGGGCTGTCAACCCTTCAGGGCTGCCAGTGTGTCTCCTTGACGAAACATTTTTCTGACAAGTCTGACAGGAGTCGACACGTCCTCAGAGCTTTCACTCTTGGAGTTTCTCTCAGCCTAAGGAGGGATCCTTTATCTTAATTAGGTTTAAATATATCTTTTTTTTTTTTTTGACCCTAATCAACCTCTAATGTAGAGCTGTGAATTTCTTAAACTTTTTTTTTTTTTTTTTTTGGTCTTCTTTTGTTTGTTTTTTCTTAGCAAATTCTTTCGGTGAGCAAGCTGCCCTCAGAACATGAACAAGGGGGTGAAGCACAGGAGAGAAACTGAATTCTCTGGAATGTTCTGTGGAGAGCCGTTCTCTTCGGGGCCTTGAGTCCTTGCTGTGCTGAGAGGGTCCACAGTCCTACAGTCTCAGCACCATCTGTGAGCTTTTGAGAAAAGGCTGCATCTCACGCTCCACCCTGGACCTGATCTCAAGGGATTTCCTAGCAACTGTGCCATTATTTACTGAGAAGTTTTCTTTAAACACAGCCACCACTAAGTACTAATATTTATGAAACTATGGCTTAGAAGACGTGCTTGTTATATCTAATAATTACATCAGTACTGAAAATTTCTCTGCTTGAGTAAAATATTGTTCATATGTGGACCAGAAGCATACTTTAGGAAACTTGCCTTCATGCCATATTGTCCATTTTTAAAAAAAATTTTATTTTTTAAACTTTATATTTTACATCAGAATATAGTTGATTAACAGTGTGGTGATGGTTGCAGGTATACAGCAAAGTAATTCAGTTACATATGCACATGTATCCATTCTCTTTCCATTTAAGTTGCTATATAACATTGAGCAGAGTTCCGTGTTCTATAGAGTGAGTCCTTGTTGGTTATCCATTTTAAATATAGCAGTGGGTACATATCCATCCTACACTCCCTAACGTCCCTTCCCCCAACCCTTCCTGCTCCCCAACCGTAAGTTCATTCTCTGAGTTTGTTTCCGATTTTTACACAAGTTCATTTGTATCATTTCTTTTTAGATTTCACATATAAGCTGTATCACATACTTGTCTTTGTTGGACTTACTTCACTCAGTGTGATAATCTCTAGGCCCATTCATGTTGCTACAAATGGCATTATTTAATTCTTTTTCATGGCTTTGTAACATTCCATCATTCATATATATATATATATATATATATATATATATATATACTTTATTTATTCCTCTGTGGATATATAATTAGGTCACTTCCATGTCTTGGCTATTGTAAACAGTATGGCAGTGAACACATATCGTCCATCAAGAAAAACTTTAGAAATAGATTTAAACTCACAGAAAATTTGTAAGAATAATATATGAATTTCTATGCCCTTCACCACATACTGCAACATTTATCCTTCTCTCAAAAATTATAAAAATCAGTATTAATACAATATTATTGGGCTTCCAGAGTGGCTCAGTGGTAAAGATTCCACCTGTGAAGCAGGAGACCCAGGTTCAATCCCTGAGTTGGGAAGTTGACCCCTGGAGAAGGGAATGGCAGCCCACCCCGGTATTCTTGCCTGGAATCCCGTGGACAGAGGAGCCTGAGGGCCTACAGTCCATGGCATCGAAAAGAGTTGGACACGACTCAGTGACCAAACGACAACAAGATTATTATCTAATCTATAACCCTTATTCAAATTCTGTCCCAATTTAAACTGTCCCCAAATGTTCATCAGATAGCATTTCAAAAGATTCTGGTCAAGATCTAAACCAGCATCACATATTATATTTGGTTTTTGTGTTCCTTTAGCCTTGTTTCCTCTGCCTTTCTGAGCATCCACCTCTCTGAGGCATGCAGGCCTCTTGTCTGCTGGAAGACCCCTCAGTTTTAGCTTGTCTGTTGTTTCCTCCCAACTAGCTTTATGGTGTGCCTGTTTGGCTGGAACACCACAAAAATGATGCCGGGTCCTTCTCAGTGCCTTAATTTATTTTCAGTTACTGTCCTGTCCCCACTAAGAGGAATAAATCCTCCTTAGAGACATGTCTGATTTCAAGGCTGGGCAAGGAAGTACAGATAAGCCTGGGACATTTTGCTGCCGATAAAATAAAGATATGCTTAAAAAGCTCCAGGAACCAGTTGTAAGGGGCTACCTCAGCTCAAACATGGGACATTACAAATGAGCATTAAAATTACATCACAGTAGTGGATCAGTCACCCACTGAATAAAGTATCCATACTCAGTCAGTAGGAGAGGTTTTCCCTAGAATAAAATCCCAACTAATAAAAGTAAAAAAAGAATGAAGAAGAAATAGTAGACTCTAATTGATAGGTATAGAGAAAGAAGGAGTAACTGCCAACCAAAAAATTAGAAAAAAAAAATCACCATTTTGCAACCGTGATAGTCATAATTGGTTCAGGCAAGGCTCAACCATGGCTGCTAAAACTAGGGGTAAAAGATGGCAGGACTTCATAGTGTCTCACCATATTGTCTTTTGTAACCAGATACATATTCTATTAGGAGTAACTTGAACATGGAAATGTTCTACCTGAAAAGGAAGATTTCAGTCCTGCCAGACTCATCAAATCAGAATGTCTGGGATTAGAGTCCAAGAACCAGCCTTTTTATAAGCATGTTATAACTGATGAGGTGGTTAGATAGAATCAGTGACTCAATGGACATGAATCTGAGCAAACTCTGGGAGATAGTGAAGGACGGGGAAGCCTGGTGTGCTGCAGTCCAGGGTCTGCAAAGAGTCAGACACGATTTAGAAACTGAAAAACAACAATCACAACTGACTTTGGGGTGAGACTTTGGGGTGAGAACCTCACCCTTGCTCTATTACTCTGTCCTGGGTGGGCTGATAGGTACCAGAATCACCAATATCATTTCCTTCTGATTTTGATCAGATTATTTCAGACCAGGGTGACATGCTGTGTTAACTGGGGATCTTGTGCTTGCTATAAAGCATCTTCCTTTTTTTTTTCCCCCCTGCCAATCCAGCAACCAAGAATTCAGGTTACAGTGTTCTACTTGCTATCCACATGGCTTTAATTAAGTTTTAACTAATTCCCTTTATCTTGTCATAGTTATTATGACCCTCCAAGTCATGTCACATTAATATGTGAAAACAGCTCGCTGGCATGCCAGCCAAGGAACAAAGCCATTATGACCTGTCTTGCTAAATTAAAGTGGGGAGATTGATCAACTTGCATTTTGTTATCGTCTTTGATAATTGATGCTAAAGGTAAGCAAAGGTATAAAGAAGACCGTGCATCTCAGTCTATTACCCTTTCTGCGAATCCAGCAGATAGAAGTATTGCAGACTCTTAAGGTTTACATATATCACCAGAGGGATGAAAAATGAGGTGGCAGATTTTACGGAAGCTATTGAATTCATCTATTCCGACTCAAACTTTTAGGAGGGTTTAAGGCAGCAGAGAATGAGCACCACAGACTTGGATAGCATCACCGACTCAATGGACACAAGTTTTCGAAAACTCTGGGAGATGGTGAAGGACCAAGAAACCTGGTGTGTTGCAGTCCATGGGGCTGCAAAGAGTCAGACACAACTTAGCAACTGAACAAAGTCTCTGTCGTGACCATGTTTTCCCTAATAGGAAGTTGGCACATGTCTTCAGACAATGGATTTTTTTGTTCCCTCCCAGTTCATGAATTTGTTAAAAGAAGGGTTTTGTAAACAAAGGGAAATGCATTGATCCAATTGCTTTTAATCAAAAAGAATGAAATGGAAACTCACATGGGAAAATCTGGGAAGGGTCACTGTAGGTGGAACTACACTTTGGGTAGAGCAAGATGAGGTAGCTGGCAAAAGACAGTGCGTGGTCCCACTGCTGCCGCTGCTGCGAACATGCTGACGACTCTGGGTGCGGTTAATGCAGACATGTTCCAAGCCTCTTGCTGTGCAAACTCTCCAGTAACCTTACAGAGCAGGACCGCTAAGCCTCATTAAATCTTTCTGCTCATAGATACTTTGGCACTTACTCAGCAAGTGGCCTGTGTGTGCAGTTTGAGAGACCCTTAATTTAAAAAATTCTCATTGATTGATCTTTTTATCTGCTGCTGCTGCTGCTAAGTTGCTTCAGTCATGTCCAACTCTGTGTGACCCCACAGACGGCAGCCCACCAGGCAGCCTCCTGTCCCTGGGATTCTCCAGGCAAGAATACTGGAGTGGGTTTCCATTTCCTCCTCCAATGCATGAAGGTGAAAAGTGAAAGTGAAATTGCTCAGTCCTGTCCAACTCTGAGCGACCCCATGGACTGCAGCCCACCAGGCTCCTCCGTCCATGGGATTTTCCAGGCAAGAGTCCTGGAGTGGAGTGCCATCGCCTTCTCCTATCTTTATATCTGAGAGAGAGAGAGATCAGTCGCTCAGTCGTGACCGACTCTTTGCGACCCCATGAACCACAGCACCCCAGTCCTCCCTGTCCATCACCAACTCCCGCAGTTCACCCAGACTCACGTCCATCGAGTCAGTGATGCCATCCAGCCATCTCATTCTCTGTTGTCCCCTTCTCCTCCTGTCCCCAATCCCTCCCAGCATCAGAGTCTTCTCCAATGAGTCAACTCTTTGCATCAGGTGGCCAAAGTACTGGAGTTTCAGCTTCAGCATCATTCCCTCCAAAGAAATTCCAGGGCTGATCTCCATCAGAATGGACTGGTTGGATCTCCTTGCAGTCCAAGGGACTCTCAAGAGTCTTCTCCAACACCACAGTTCAAAAGCATCAATTCTTTGGCGCTCAGCCTTCTTCACAGTCCAGCTCTCACATCCATACATGACCACTGGAAAAACCATAGCCTTGACTAGGCGAACGTTTGTTGGCAAAGTAACGTCTCTGCTTTTGAATATTCTATCTAGGTTGGTCATAACTTTCCTTCCAAGGAGTAAGTGTCTTTTAATTTCATGGCTGCAGTCACCATCTGCAGTGATTTTGGAGCCCAGAAAAATAAAGTCTGACACTGTTTCCACTGTTTCTCCATCTATTTCCCATGAAGTGATGGGACTGGATGCCATGATCTTTGTTTTCTGAATGTTGAGCTTTAAGCCAACTTTTTCACTCTCCACTTTCACTTTCATCAAGAGGCTTTTTAGTTCCTCTTCACTTTCTGCCATAAGGGTGGTGTCATCTGCATATCTGAGGTTATTGATATTTATCCCAGCAATCTTGATTCCAACTTGTGCTTCTTCCAGTCCAGCGTTTCTCATGCTGTACTCTGCATAGAAGTTAAATAAACAGGGTGACAATATACAGCTTTGACGAACTCCTTTTCCTATTTGGAACCAGTCTGTTGGTCCATGTCCAGTTCTAACTGTTGCTTCCTGACCTGCATACAAATTTCTCAAGAGGCAGATCAGGTGGTCTGGTATTCCCATCTCTTTCAGAATTTTCCATAGTTTATTGTGATCCACACAGTCAAAGGCTTTAGCATAGTCAATCAAGCAGAAATAGATGCTTTTCTGGAACTCTCTTGCTTTTCCCATGATCCAGCGGATGTTGGCAATTTGATCTCTGGTTCCTCTGTCTTTTCTAAAACCAGCTTGAACATCAGGAAGTTCACGGTTCATGTATTGCTGAAGCCTGGCTTGGGGAATTTTGAGCATTAATTTACTAGCATGTGAGACAAGTGCAATCGTGTGGTAGTTTTAGCATTCTTTGGCATTGCCTTTCTTTGGGACTGGAATGAAAACTGACCTTTTCCAGTCCTGTGGCCACTGCTGAGTTTTCCAAATTTGCTGGCATATTGAGTGTAGCACCTTCAGAGCATCATCTTTATATCTAGCTATCACTAATTGAGGTGATAGGCCATGTACCAGGCTGAATCCTATACCCAACAGTAATTTAACCCAAATAGTAAGTTTAGAAGGTAAATACCACATCCTTCTACATGAAGAAGTTACCAAGCTCAAGTTCAGTAACTTACTCAACTTACTGGAGGGAGAGTAAGAATTTGAACTCAGGTCTCTGATTTCCAAATCCATGGTGTCTGTTCCATTCACATAGTAGGTGCTCAGTGAACACAGAATAAGTGAATGTTGGACTGAAATCATCACTGGATTCCTGACACAGAGGAGTCTTTTCTTCAGACACGAGTTTGCGCCTTTGTACCTATTACATCTTTTCTCTGTCTCCTACCTTTTTGTCCTATCAGAACATGTGCCAGTGAAAGAGCCCAGGTTCAGAAGTAGCCTTTCTTGTTTCTTCATTCCCATCCTTTCCTTCACCCTGCAGTGTGTTTAAAAGTGTAAGAGAGGGAGCTGGCTGTGGCTCCTATCAAACCATCAGATGGTTTTCCTTTTGTTTCTTACTTTCTATCCCTAACATGTATATTTTTAATTTTATTTATTTTTTTTCCTAGCACTAATTTTTAACTGGCTGCAGCACCATAGCTGGAAAACACCACCCTTGGAAAGTCCTGCTTACTCAGCGGAAAGCTGCAGCTGTTCCCATCAGCAATTTGATGTTTAACACCTGAGATTGGCCCCCTCCTTCCGGCAAGACTGCAAGCTCGACAGAATGTAGGAAAGCATGAGAAAGTTTCCAAGCTTTTTTCTCTTAATGCCGCAAGGAGAGCAGCTCAGGTTGAGGAAGGATATTTGCTTCTGGACCTGGCTCCCACATGCACAGTTTCACTTGGACTTCTTTTGAGGGAGTCCTAGGAATTAGGGATGCTTTGTCTATGAAGGCTATGAAGAAAACACTGTCTTAGAGATGGTTTTGTTATGACCCCAACTGTCTGTCCTAAGCAGCCTGCTGGTGTTCTTTCCCTCCAACAAAGCTGTGGTTTGTTGTGTTTGCCAATTTCTGTGGTGTAAATTGGAGAAGGAAATGGCAACCCACTCCAGTATTCTTGCCTGGAGAATCCCAGGGACAGAGGAGCCTAGTGGCTGCCATCTATGGGGTTGCACAGAGTTGGACATGACTGAAGTAAATTAGCAGCCCCAGTGACAGTGGTGTAAATACTCCGGTGAGGGCTAATTTCAAGCTAGCGACATGATGTCATTGACTGTATAATAGAGAGATGATGCACATGACAGGGCTGTCTAAGCCACGATCAGATGACCTAGCATAGCACAGACTCTTTTGTTCCCACTAGCCCCTACATGGACACAGACTCTTTCATTCCCACAAGCCCCTACATAGACACAGACTCTTCCGTTTCCATAAGCCCCTACATGGACCCAGAGGGTGGCTTAGGTGCTGAGCCAGTCCTGAGGCTTCCCATGGGAGATGATGGTGGGCAGTGAGGCCAGGGGCCAAGCTGGTGCCTGTGGCAGACAGACAAGGGCCACGAGCTCGGGTGTACAAAGGTAAACGTCCCGTATGGCGGGCCTGGGTGGACGGCCCATTGGGAGTCAAGGGAGGGGTCTCAAACTCAAAAGTTGAGCACCAGAAGCAGATGGACTTGGAAAGGAAACATAGATGTTACCGTTGACCATCTGGTTGACCTTGACCATGCTACTGAAGTTCTCCATGCTTCTGTTTCTTTAGCTCTAAAGTAGGAATATATAATTGCAATTCTTACTTTAAAGAGTTTTTGTGATGATGGATTATTATAATACATGTATCACTTCATGGGAAATAGATGGGGAAACAGTGGAAACAGTGTCAGACTTTATTTTTCTGGGCTCCAAAATCACTACAGATGGTGACTGCAGCCATGAAATTAAAAGAGCTTACTCCTTGGAAGGAAAGTTATGACCAACCTAGATAGCATATTCAAAAGCAGAGACGTTACTTTGCCAACAAACGTTCGCCTAGTCAAGCTATGGTTTTTCCAGTGGTCATGTATGGATGTGAGAGCTGGACTGTGAAGAAGGCTGAGCGCCAAAGAATTGATTCTTTTGAACTGTGGTGTTGGAGAAGACGCTTGAGAGTCCCTTGGACTGCAAGGAGATCCAACCAGTCCATTCTGATGGATATCAGCCCTGGGATTTCTTTGAAGGAATGATGCTGAAGCTGAAACTTCAGTACTTTGGCCACCTCATGCGAAGAGTTGACTCATTGGAGAAGACTCTGATGCCGGGAGGGATTGGGGGCAAGAGGAAAAGGGGATGACAGAGAATGAGATGGCTGGATGGCATCACTGACTCGATGGACGTGAGTCTGGGTGAACTGCGGGAGTTGGTGATGGACAGGGAGGCCTGGGGTGCTGCGATTCATGGGGTCGCAAAGAGTCGGACACGATTGAGCAACTGATCTGATCTGAAAGTGCTTAGTGTGCTGTGTGGCGCAAGGTGAGTTTTCGATGTATACTCAGTTGCTCAGTCGTGTCTGACTCTTTGTGACCCCATGGTCTCCAGCACGCCAGGCTTTCCTGTCCATCGCCAACTCCTGGAGTTGTATGGAAGCTATTAAAATTAAGCTGGAGTACATAGGAATGGGAGGTCCTTCCTGGGGAATTGTCTCAAACACCAGGAGGTACTTGAAAATCATTCTCAGGGGCTGGTGATGTGGTTGTGAGGGCCAGCTGACAACAACTGTCAGGCCAGAGGTGAATTATTCACCGTAACTGTTGGTGAGAAGAAGCATCACAATATTTGTTTTTGCTAATTGGTAACGCTTTTTATTTAAGAAAGAAATCTCATTCTTTCCTTTGTGGCAGGTTGTGTAAACACATCTTTAAAGTGGGTTTAAGTAGCTCGTGAAAAACCAGAGTGTGTGCTCATGCTGAAATTATGTTTAAGGAGAAATTGGAAACTATATGTATGAAAAGGGAGAAGAGGTGAGAAAACTGTTGCACTTGACATCTAGTTCTGAGGGCTTCCCTGGGAGTTCAGTTGGTAAAGAATCTGCCTGCAATGCAGGAGACCCTGGTTCATTTGCTGAGTCAGAAAGATCCGCTGGAGCAGGGACAGGCTACCCACTCCAGGGCTCTTGGCCTTCCCTTGTGGCTCATCTGGTAAATAATCCACCTGCAATGCAGGAGACTTGGATTTGATTTCTGGGTTGGGAAGATCTCCTGATGAAGGGAAATACTACCCACTCCAGTATTCTTGCCTGGAGAATTCCATGGACTGTATAGTCCATGGGGTCGCAAAGAGTCAGACACGACTGAGTGACTTTCATTTTAGAGAGGATGGCTATGTGCAAGTGTGTAATGCATTACATAACACTCATCACACGGCAGCTCTTCATGCAAGACAGTCTTTTATTTTAAAGATTTTTTTTGATGTGAACCAGTTTTAGAGTCTTTATTGACTATGTTAAAATAATGATTCTTTTTTTTAAGTGGAGGATTTTTGTTTGTTTGTTTTTTGATTGCAATGGGTCTTCATTTCTTTGCACGGGCTTTCTCTAGTTGTGGGCATATAGGCCACCCTTGGTTGTGGTATGGGGGCTTCTTGTTGCAGTGGCTTCTCTTTTGGA
Organism: Tragelaphus eurycerus; assembly: GCA_935064755.1. Classification (NCBI taxonomy): domain Eukaryota; kingdom Metazoa; phylum Chordata; class Mammalia; order Artiodactyla; family Bovidae; genus Tragelaphus; species Tragelaphus eurycerus. The sequence goes on from CAKXYN010000033.1 coordinate 5,204,775, forward strand.
GCACAGGCTCTAGACACATGGGCCTCAGTATTTGCAGCCCTTGGGCTCAGTAGTTGCGGTACTCAGGTTTAGTTGCCCTGCAGCATATGGGATCTTCCTGGACTAGGGTCCATGTCCCCTGCGTTGGCAGGCAGATTCTTATCCACTGCACCAATAGGGAAGTCCTGCTTCTGTTTTATGTTTTTGAGTTTTTTGACCTTGAGGTATGTGGGATCTTGGCTCCCTGACCAGGGATCGAACACACCTCCTGCATTAGAAGGTGAAGTCTTAACCACTGGAACACCATGGACATATATTTTCCAATTTTTGTTTTTGTTGTTGTTGGTCATTAAATTTTAGTAGATTACTTTAATCATTGAGAGCCTTAGAACAACTGCCAGTAGTCTCTCTGACCTTCAGAGTCTGTAAACTTGAGAAAAGCAACCCCTGAGGATCTCCTGTGCCTTTTCCACAAAGTGCATGTGTCCTTCTAATGTTGTTGTTCTGGAGAAGGAAATGGCAACCCACTCCAGTGTTCTTGCCTGGAGAATCCCACGGACGGGGAAGGCTGGTAGGCTGCCGTCTACAGGGTCGCACAGAGTTGGACACAACTGAAGTGACTTAGCAATGTTTTTATTCAGTCGCTCAGTCATGTCTGACTCTTTGTGACCCCATGAACCACAGCACGCCAGGCCTCCCTGCCCTTCTCCATCTCCTGGAGCTTGCCCTAACTCATGTCCACTGAGTTGGTGACGCCATCCAAACATCTCATCCTCTGTCATCCCCTTCTCGTGCTGCCTTCAGTCTTTCCCAGCATCAGGGTCTTTTCTAGTGAGTCAGTTCTTCGCATCAGGTGGCCAAAGTATTGGAGCTTCAGCTTCAGCATAAGTCCTTCCAATGAATATTCAGGGTTGATTTCCTATAGGCCTGGGCTTATACTCCTGCCCTCAGTCTATTCCTCAAAGAATATAAAAAGTAATCTTAAGCTTCTAAGTTTGGACTAGGTCATTTTGTGGCTTAAACTCTGAATTCCCTGGGAATTGAACCAAACTCTTCACCATGGACCACCCACAGCCTGACTCCAAGATCATTGCTGTGCTCTGTCCTGCTTGAGGTTCCATGATTCCTCTGTTCTGCACCAGGGCCTTGGCACACAACCCTCCCTCAGCCTGGAATGATCGTCCCCTCTTCACAGAGGTGGCTCCTTCCCCACTCCTCAGCCTTGCTGGTTACCAGTTCCCAGAGCAGATTCCAGCTCTCCTCTCAGATTCTTTTTTGCTTCTCTAATGGGCTTTGGAAAAGGCTATACTGTGTAAGAGAAGATCAGAAAACAGCTTTATTTTTCACCTACACAACTTCAAACCTGCTTGAAGAGGCTTCCTGAGGAAGACTCTGCAAGCAGATTCTATGGCTTTTATGATAAGTTTCGAGTCTTAACATCATCTAGTTTTTAGGTAAGAAATAGCCCAGTCCAATTTAATGTCAAAATTTCAGTTCCTCGTCCAGTTTTAGGTATTTTCTGTCCTTCAAGGCTCAGGCTTGGCGTAAGGCCCTGTTGACCAGAAGCAGGCAGGAGTCCTGTGGTTTGATCTTCTATTCCTCACCTCCTTCCTCTACTCCCCAGTGGACCGCTACGGCTTGTTCTGAGTCAGGCTGAAGAGGAGGCTGGGGAAGGAATGAGAGGTGTTAGAAGACCTTTTTGGGGAGCTGGTGCTGCTAGCAGTTCTGCTTTGATGGACACTTGCTGGTTCCTCTTCTGGACCAGACCTCCTGCTGGAGGCCTCCCTTCTGCGCTCCTCTGCTCCAGGTCTGCCCCTGAGAATCCTGACCCTGCAGCTCCTTCTCTGATGCTGTAGCGTACATCATCTCTGTCTGCCAAGGTGGTCTCACTCCACTGAGTGGTCCTTTCAAGAGGAAGGCCACGTGGCTCTGGTCCCCCTGGGAACGAACCTCAGGTGTCTTGCCTGTGACACTCCAGAAGGACAGGCCCTCCCTTGGCAGCTCCAGCCAGCTTCTCACCTTTGGATCCTTCCTCTGGTCTCTGCTATGGATGCTGGAAGTCTACCCCAGGCAGTCTGTCATCACGCTCTGCTCTGGTGCCATAGCAACGCTTGGGACCAGAGTCCTTCATGCCCCCCTGCAACTCCACTCCTTCTCTCCAGGCTGGAGCGCAGGTGGACCGTGGTCACAGGACCACACCCTGGTTTGGCTGCCTCTTAGGACATGGTGACTGGGTGGTCTACTCCTCCCATCTTTTGTTCAAGTTTGCAGGGATGTGGGGTGTGTTTTCTTCATCACCTATTGTTCTCAGCCTGGGGCTTCTGTCCAGATTCTAAGACAACACCAGAAATTGCATTTGATATTTTATTTCATCCTGGGTAATTATTTTATTCATTTATTTATGTTAGGAGCTGAGCAGAGCTGCAGAGAGCACTGAGTTGCCAGGTATAGGAGCTGCAGATTAAAGCATCAAAGAGCTGGAATGAAGTACAGGGGAGCGTGCAATGGTTGCATAAGGGGGAGGCTGAACCAGAGGAAGTGAAGACCCTCCCCTGTCCTCCCACTTTGCAGTGGGTCCTGATGGAGGGTCTGGTATTTCAGCACAGATTTTGGAGGGGCATCTGGTAGTTGAGGGAGCTTTGAATAAAAGGCTCGAGCAGTTTCATGGACCTGGGGTGGAGGAGGAGAGTGAGGAGGGCGAGGAGAGCTGAAAGTGGAAAAACACTGGGTACTCACAGTGGAAAAACTTGTCTCCAAGGTTTCCTTTCCCCACCTCCCATACGGAGGTTTTGGCAGAGGTGCCTGAAGACCTCTGCCCAAAGCCTGGGAGAGAGAGACTTGGGAATGAAGGAGCCAGCTTGGAATGCACATGTGAGGGGAGTGTGACCAGCCAGGGGAGTCCAGTCTTTGACCGCAGCCCCTCCAGAGCCTGCTGTGCACTGGCTGCTCCAAGCCTGGCTTTGGGGCCAGGGGGCACAGCTGGACACACAAAGAAGAACCTCTGTGGCCTTTGCGGAACTGAAGTGTGTCAAAGATGAAGCCTGAGTCACAACGTCTCACAGGACAGCCCAGGCTTAGCCTGCAAAAGTCTTTCATTCTCATTAAAGGAAGAAAAGATGACTGTGATCAAGGGGGCCAGGAGAGCCTTCAAAGGTAGGCATGGCTTGAGTTCATGGGTCCTTTCTGGATGGGATTTGGAGAGATGGAACTCAGCAAGTGCCATTTGGCTCATAAACTTGCTTTCAAGCTCACCCACACTTACTCGAGCATCTGTTCTTGGTATCTCCACCTCCTGCTCCCCAGCAGGAACACACAGAGCAACCAGGATCTGCTGGTGCCTGCATGGCTCCCACCCAGCACCAAACTGGGAGGAATAGGGGTGGGGGAGTATTTTGGGGCCCTTCTTTCTTTGGAGTGGACATTTTACTTCCTTGGGCTCCAGATCATTGCCTGTATTTTCCCCTCCAGATAATTTTTACTCTGTTTCATCCTCCATCACTGCTTTGTGCTTCCTTTGGATGTGAAGCTTCTGTTTACTGAACATGAACGAGAGTACATTCAGGTTTGTACAAATGCATAAAGAAAGGAGATTTGCAAATGCACAACAGTCATCACTGTATTCTAGAAAGCTTTGATCCATACCGTTTGTGAAACTTAACCCTCCCATAAATGACCCTGAAGGGTGGTAGTGAGGTTTGTGTTCCTTGTCTTTTAACCTTTTAGTCATTTGAGTAAAACCACAGAATCATGGAATCCCTGTGTCTGAGAAGACCTTATATGTATGTATGTATGTATTTTATTGAAATATTATTGATTTACAACATCATGTGAGTTTCTGGTGTACAACAAAGTGATTCAGTTTCTGAACAGTGTGAATATCTGCCACACTCCTAATTTATCCCTCCCTGCCCTATCACCCTGTCTTTTGGTAATCAGACTTGTTTATCCTCCATAAGAGAAGACCTTTTAAATTCTACTGTATGTTAAAGGCAAAATTTATCTCTTGGGGAGATGAGTCTATTTTGCTGTTATTGTTTTTCAGTCGCTAAGTCCTGTTCAACTCTTTGCAACCGATGGACTGCAGCACTCTAGGCTTCCCTGTCCTTCACTATAAACTTCTTGGAGTTTGCTGAAACTCATGTCCATTAAGTCGGTGATGCCATCTAACCATCTCATCCTCTGTTGTCCCCTTCTTCTCCTGCCCTCAATCTTTCCCAGCATCAGGGTCTTTTCTATTGAATCACTTTTCACATCGGGTGGCCAGTTTTGGAGCTTCAACTTCAACATCAATCCTTCCAATGAATAGGATTTACTTTAGGATTGACTGGTTTGATCTCTTTGCTGTCCAAGGGACTCTTGAGAGTGTTTTCCAGCATCACAATTCAGAAGCATCAGTTCTTTGACACTCAGCCTTCTTTATGGTCCAACTCTCACATCTATACATGACTACTGGAAAAACCGTAACTTTGACTATATGGGCCTTTGCCAGCAAAGTGGTGTCTCTGCTTTTTAATAACACTGTCTAGGTTTGTCATAGTTTTTCTTGCAAGGAGCTGAGTGAAGTCACTGTCTATAGTGATTTTGGAGCCCGTGAAAGCAAAATCTGTCACTGCTTTCATATTTCCCCCTTCTATTTGCCTTGAAATGATAGGACTGTATGCCGTGATTTCAGTTTTTGAATGTTAAATTTTAAGCCAGTTTTTTTCAATCTCTTCTTTCATCATCACCAAGAGGTTCTTTAGTTTCTCTTCACTTTCTGCCATTAGAGTGGCATCATCTGCACAGCTGAGGTTGTTGATATTTCTCCTGGCCATCTTGATTCCAGCTTGTGTTTCATCCAGCCTGGCATTTTGTGTCATGCACTCTGAATACAAGTTAAGTAAGCAGAGTGACAATATACAGCCTTGACACACTCCTTGACCAGTTTTGAGCAAGTCAGTTGTTCCATGTCTGGTTCTAACTGTTGCTTCTTGACCCACATACTGGTTTCTCAGGAGACAGATAAGGTGGTCTGGTATTTCTACCTCTTTAAGAGTTTTCTGTAGTTTGTTGTGATCCACCCAGTAAAAGGCTTTAGTGTAGTCAATGAAGCTGAAGTAGATGTTTTTCTGGAACTCCTTTGCTTTCTTCATGATCCAATAAATGTGTGTGATAGTCTTTAGAATAACCACTGAAAGAATGATGGTATGTACATATGTATAAAATATATATTGTAAATAATATATTTAAATTATGCACACTTAGAATAGATATTTATATATTGTACATATATAAATATATATATTTAACAAAGGAAGAAATTGAACACTTAATATATCCAAAAGGAGGCAGGAATTTAAAAGAAATAGAAAATATAACAGTATGATACAATTAACTCTGACTAGATCAGTATATATTAAGTGAAAGCTACTATTCCCATTAGAAAGCAAAATTGATCAAACTGAGTAAAAAAAAAGACTGACTCTTTTCAAACCTGATTCTAAATAGCAGACAGCCATGGAAGGATGCTGTTTATAATGGCTAACATTACAATGGGTAATATCTCTTTAAACCTTTATAACTGCTTTGTCATTTAACCCTTGAGGCTGATCCTACTATTTTCATCTTCTTGTAGGTGAGGAAACAGAGATACATTTGCTTAATGTCACGTGGCTAGTGCATGGCAGGATGAGGTCCTCTGACCCCAGGGCGCATGTTCTTATCCAGCTGCTAAAGCAGTAGAGATGTTTGGACTATTCTGTGTTTTCTTACATTTCTGGGAGTCTCAAGTGATGGTATTTTTCCCACAAGTAATTGAATGATATTTTCAGAATGTATTCCTTATATCTAGTTCAGATAAAGGAAAGTTATGACCAACCTAGATAGCGTATTAAAAAGCAGAGATATTACTTTGCCAACAAAGGTCCACCTAGTCAAGGATATGGTTTTCCAGTGATCATGTATGGATGTGAGAGTTGGACTGTGAAGAAAGCTGAGTGCTGAAGAATTGAAGCTTTTGAACTGTGGTGTTGGAGAAGACTGTTGAGAGTCCCTTGGAGCTGAAAGGAGATCCAACCAGTCCATCCTAAAGGAGATCAACCCTGGGTGTTCATTGGAAGGACTGATGCTAAAGCTGAAACTCCAATACTTTGGCCACCTCATGAGAAGAGTTGACTCATTGGAAAAGATCCTGATGCTGGGAGGGATTGGGGGCAGGGGGAGAAGGGGACGACAGAGGATGAGATGGCTGGATGGCATCACTGACTTGATGGGTGTGAGTTTGAGTGAACTCTGGGAGTTGGTGATGGACAGGGAGGCCTGGCGTGCTGTGATTCATGGGGTCGCAAAGAGTCAGACACGACTGAGCAACTGAACTGAACTGAAGTGAACTGAATATATAAGAGCCCCTATTGTCCCTATACTTTTTTCTTTTTTTTTACAAAATAGCATTTTTTCTTTTTAATTAATTTTTTTATTGAAGGATCTTGCTTTTCAGAGTTTTGTTGTTTTCTGTCAAACCTCAACATGAATCAGCCATAGGTATACATATATCCCCTCCCTTTTGAACCTCCCTCTTGCCCCATCTCACCCCTCTAGATTGATGCAAAGCCCTTCTTTGAGTTTCCTGAGCCATACAGCAAATTCCAATTGGCTATCTATTTTACATATGGTAATGTAAGTTTCCATGTTACTCTTTCTATACATCTCACCCTCTCCAAAATAGCATTTATCGCACTCAGAAGTTGACAAACCACCTGAGTAGTCCTGCTGCTCTGGGATGGGCTTGGCTGATCTTGGCTGGACTAGCTCGTGGATCTGCAGTCAGCAAGAGGGTCAGTTGGTGGGCCATCTGGGAGCTCCAGTCCAGGGTGGCCTCAGGCAGGATATCTCTTGTCTGACTCTTCAGTCAAGCAGAGCACCCCACCTCATTCTCCTGGAGCCAGCTGGGATCCAAAAGAGCAAGTAGAAGCACCCAAGTCCTCTTGGTGTCCAAAGGGCATGTCTTTATTTCTGCCTCATTAGCCAAAGTAAGTCACCAGCCTAGTTTCAAGGGTGGAGAGATAGACTCTATCTTTTTTGAAGAAATGCTAAAATTTCACGTTGTCAAGAACCTGTTTACATGTTGAGGTTGAAAAGTAAAGTCTTTGAAGCAATCGGTCTACCACACTAGCGTCTCGACGTAACAGCACTGACTCTTCTAAATCAAAAGAACTTGACTGAAGGTGAGGGCGGCAGTGCTTGGTGAGTGGTGCCAAAGTGGCTGGCAGATTTTCCCCTGTTGCGTCCTGTCCCTATGCTGCGTTTTAGCCTTATTTTCACTCTGGATTATTTGGTTACAAGTAACAGAAAAGGACTCTTCTTGCCTTAAGCAAAAATGAAATTTGCCGAAAGGGCATGAAAGAGTCCATAGGATTGACCATCAGTTCAGAGAAGTGGGCTCAGGAGTCAAGGCATTTATGAAGGAGACGGGGGCACAGAGGTGGCGGGAACAGTGCAGCTGTCTTATTTGGAAGTTGCCCTGGGATGTATGAGCTTTAACCCTTCCTTCCTCCCTTCCTTTCTCTTTCTTTTTCCTTGTCTTTTTCTTTCCTTTTTCCTTCCTCCCTCTCTCCTTCCCTCCCTCCCTCCCTCCCTCCTTTCTTCTCTGTCTCTCTTTATTCAAGGTGCAAATTTCAGCAAAGGAGCATTCAACTGGCCTAAGTTCATCAGATTCCCTCCCCCATGGTTAGGGGAGCACAGGACATTCCAAGTGGCATTCCTATAAGACATATTCAATGGGGAATCATACCCCAAAGATAATATGGCACAGTTAACAAAGGAAGGTGAAACAGATGCTGGGCAGCCAGGAATAGCCTATATCTAGTATATCCTTCCCTGGTGGTTCAGCTGGTAAAGAATCCGCCTGCAATGCAGGAGATCTGGGTTTGATTCCTGGATTGGGAAGATCCCCTGGAGGAGGGGACATCTACCCATTCCAGTACTATGGCCTGGAGAATTCCATGGATAGAGGAGATTGGCGGGTTACAGTCCGTGGGGGTGCAAAACGTCAGACACAACAGAGTGACTGTCACTTCACTGTATCCTTAAAAAAATCCCAGTAGCTACTGTGATTGCTTATTTTTTCTGGAAAAAGCAATTAACAATGGGCGAGTGGATATATAGGGATGAAAAGACTAGGAAGATTTATAGGATATAAGTAATTCTTTTTATTGTAGACTGGCTGGTTCCATTTTTTTCCTTCTGTAATTTTTTCCTAATAGTGTGCATTTATGACTTTTTAAAATTAAAAGTAAACTTTATTTTTAGGATAAATGAAGTGAGGGAGGTGTGTCTCTTTTGATGGTCTGAGGACATAGTCACTGTGCCTGAATGTTCAGTCATGTCCAACTCTCTGCGACCACATGGACTATAGCCCGCCAGGTTCCTCTGTCCATGGGATTTTCCAGGCAAGAAGACTGGAGTGGGTTGCTATTTCTTTCTCCAGGGAATCTTCCCCACCCAGGGATAGAAGCCTCATCTCCTATGTCTCCTGCATTGCAGGCAGATTCTTTACTACTTGAGCCATTGGGGAAGCCCATATTCACTAGTTACTCTATGTTCATATCACATATCTCTTTGTTAATATCATAATATTAATATTGTATATATATTCCTTTTGAAATGCAACAGTGATCTGATATATTAAACTTTAAACAAAAAGGACAGCCCCCAAAAAATCCCACCCAGTTTGGAAAGGGCTTATGCTTGTGAGCTGGGTGCAGAAGGAAGCAATTTCCCTCTATTTTTCGCCAGTCCTTTTGCACGTTGCCTTTTGCTTCACTAATAAGGTGCTTCATTATTTCTTCCACAGAAAGAGCCTGTGCTGTTACGAGTTGCTGTCGAGGACTCTGGTTTGCCAAGATGTGTCTCATGTGTTACCCATGAGACTTCTGAGAATGACTGGACCTGCGGGAAGAGGGGATCCTTTCTCAGAGTTTGGAAAAAGAAAAAAAAAAAAAAACAAACAAAACAGCCCTTTGCCCCGCAGGAATGACAGAACACATTCTTTCCTAATCAGTGGGTCACTCACCTCTGCTGTGCTGGGGAGAACCACCATCCAATTTCAAGCCTAGGGTCTGGGTCATCAGATGCACCGTCTTCTCCCAACACTTCTCCGAGCTCTCTGTACCAGTTTTCATCAGCAGCTCTCTCTGCTCCGTGGACCAGAGGAAGAGAAGTTATGAGCTCTCTCCATCATTTGCCAGTCTCTTAGGCCCTTTGTCCTTGGAAGTTTCCTTATTTGAGAATCCTTTTATTGCTTGCTCTCTGTGTTTCTTCTCCTCTCTTCACAACCTTTTCATCCCTGGAGAGTTCTGTCTGCCTCTGGGCCTCTCTCTTTCTATTTAGTTCTCAGAACCCATTCTGGGATTCTATTTTAGTCCATACATCTCTCCAGCTGACCTCGGATGGAGCCGGGAGCATGATCAGTCCCAGAGGATGGAGGTGGCAGCTTTGGTTATGCCCAACATCCTGTGATGTTTTCTGTTTCCCGTGATGCTCCAGGAAAGCCACCCACTCAGAGCTTTCATGGTGCTGCCTCTGCTCCTGCCAAGGAGCCCTGCTTCCAAAACTCAGAGTAGAAAAGATGGGACATTTAGAAGATGAGTTTGTACTATCTCCGCATTCTCTTTTCCAAAAGCAGAGTTCTTGTGTGTGTGTGGTGTGTGCTCAGTCTTGTGAGACTCTTTGTGACCCCCATGGACTGTAGCCTGCAAGCCTCCTCTGTCCATGAGATTTCCCAGACAAGAATACTGGAGCGGGGTTGCCATTTCCTCCTCCAGGGAATCTTCCCTATCTAGGGATCAAACCTGGGTCTCCTGCATTGCAGGTGGATTCTTTACTACTGGGCCACCTGGGAAGGCCTTAGCAGAGCTGTGATGCTCTGTTAATTCCAGGGTGGGAACACAAAATGCTCAGTGGATCATGCTGGAGAGTTCTAGCTGGAGATAAAACTTTCCTTTGAGGCCTCTTGCTTCCCTGTGCCCACTCCTAGCTCTTCTCACTCTGTATTGATATGATCTGTTTAAAGGACTATGCTTTACCCACCAGCCAGAAGGCTCGGAGGACTCCTGTCTCCCAGGTCTGCTGGCTTCATTGGTGATCAACATGCATGTTGATTAAAGATCGTTTTCTCCTCCTGAAAATTTGTCTTTAAGCTGAGCTACCCACTGAATATTTCATGAGACCTTGGATGGTTTCAACGATTCCAGTTGAGAAGGGCCACCCTTGCTGGGAGGAAGCTGAGAAGGAAGAAGCAGGCTAGATGGAGGAGGGTAGAGGCATGTGGCTCCAGGAGTCAGGACTGAGTGGATGCTGCTGAAATAGAATCAGAGGGAAGAGTGCCTTGAGTCTTCCCATTCTGGAGGACCTGCTTTCCTCAAATCTCCCACTTCCAGGAATAATAAAAGCAATAACCTCAATGATAATAGTGTTGAGTGATTGATACTGACCTCACCTTGCACGAACTTTCCTGCATGTTGTACCTTCACTAATTCATTTTGTCCTCCTAATAATCCTAAAATTAAAATGTGCATCCTGCTCTCACCACCCCCATTTCACAGATGCAGAAATGGAGGCTGAGAAACTTGCCTGAGGTCACGCTGCTAACAAATGGTGGACGGGAAATGGTGAGTCCAGGTGGGCAGCTCCAGGGCTCCGTCTGGTCAACACCACACTCTCTGGTGATTCCCAAAGGGTGATCTCCAGGGCAGACTTGTCTCCTGAGCGTCCAATGATTGCAGCCTGCATGGGACGACTACACGCCAGGACACTGATGTCTCCTGTCTTTGCTCCTCCGAGGTCATCTAGAATGGCTCGGGGATGAAACTGAATGAGGGCCTGGGAAGATGGGGATGGAAGGAAGAAATGGGGACCCGCCCCTCACTGACTTAAGCAAACCTGCTTTTATTCCTTTTCACCTGAAGCAAATGGCACCTCCTTGCAACAGTTTAGGAATCAAACAGCCTGTGAAAGTCCTGTGCCTCTTCTGTCCTCACTCCTTTGTTCTTCTGGCCTCTTAATGCTACCTACGCCCTTCCCTGGCAAAGACCACCACCCCCCACCTTCAGGTCCCCTCAGCACTCCCCAGGGCCCCTGCAGCAGTATCCTGTTGGGTGTTCCAGCCAATGAGAGCAGTGTCTAACCCAGTGCTTCCCACATCATTAAAACAGAGGCTGCTAGGTCCCTGCCTGATTCTGATTCACTGAGCTTGAGAATCTGCATTTCTAACAGGTTCTCAGGTGTTTGATACTGCTGGCTGTTCTTGGGGAATCACTGTGCTAACATGCTATCTACACAGCCTTCAGAGAAAGCAACTCAACCAGGGACCCCATGCTTTGAACCTGCCCTGGGTCTCCACTGCCCTCAGGAGAAAGTCCAATCGCTTAGCCAAGGCAACAGCCTACTACCTCCGCAGCTTCGCCCTGCCCTGTGGGTTACTGGACTGATTCAGGGGCAGAGCTGCTACTGGGCCCACCCCTCCCTCCACCTCTCCAAGTCTGCACGCTTTCCCACCCTTTCCCAAGCTCTGGGAACACAACTCGTGACAGCTATTGTTCTTGTAGGATTAGAACTGATGGCTGCAGAGGCATTGTTGGTGGCCGAGTCTGCATCTTCCCTTAGGTTCCTGAAGTCCTCTCGCTTGGCCTGGGGGCTACTATGATTCCCACAGGCAGAATTTGCTCCTTGGTTTCCCCTCCCCTCTGCCCAGGCTGGGATGTCCCCTCTCTCTTTCTGGCCCCTTTGTCTTTGGATCTGACTTTACATGCGCATGTGGGAGCCTCCTGAGACAGATGAATTTCTAGCTTTGCCTTCCTGGACTCGTGCCTTCCTAGATCCTATTGATCCAGTAGGCAATCTTGACTGGATAGAATCTGCACCTTTGCAGCCTGGTCCCAGCCCCTTCAAGGGGAAATCCCCTGCTAATTGCCAAGGAGCTGTCACTGTTCCAGATGCTCTCTTGCTGCCAAACCAGGGGGAGAAGGAAATGCTGAACTGGAGAGAAGACTCATGGAATTTGAGAAGAAACTGCAGTACAGCGTTGTTTCCCAATTTGCTCCTATCTTAGGATCCACGTAAATATTCTACGCTTTGGAATGGATTAAAAGTGTCCAAAGAAACCTGGGTGACTTCATGGGTTAAATTCCTCCCCACTTTGTCCAAGCCAGTGGGCAAGTCCTAGCATTTCCCCAGAGGCTTCTGTTCCATCTTTCATGGAATGAGAGCTCTGGAGTAATGAGCACTAAGGATTTGTCCTTAGAAGTCCTGACTCCTGTCACTATGGGAATGTTGCCTGTTCCTAATTAACCCTGACCTTGTTCTCCCTGTAACCTCAAGCTAAGCATGCGCAGTGAACCCCAAAATGCAGGATGTGTTAGAGCAGGGTCAGAGGGAGAGAGTTCACTCTAAGGAAAATCCATTTGGATTCAGCAGCCATTTGTTGAGCCCTATACTGCACGCCCATGTCCTGTGCAAGATTCCCCTGCAGAGACACAGACTCTTCCTCAAAACCTGTTTTGCACCAAGCTGTCCACAAAAATAAACAAGCAAACAAAAGAGAGAGATAACAAGCTTCCATCTGTGGTCATGACCCTCCCTAACCAGTTGCTTTTTTTTGTTTGTTTATTTTAATGGAATTTGCATTTTTGATTTAGTCTTTTTTTGGGGGGAGGGGGATGGGTGCAGAATCTTTGGTTTTCTCTGACCCTGCAATTAAAACATTTGCTTTCAGATTGAAGACATTTCACAAGCTGAAGTCTTTCTTAAATATCTTAACATGATCAGGGAAAAGCCTCGAATAAGAGAGAATCCAGAATCTACCCACAGAGGCTCAACTCAGCCTGTTGTGAAGCTGGCTGCATGTGCGATTTTCTGCTGCAGGAATAGAGCCCCCGGGGGGAGGGGATGAGCGATCCCACGCTCTGGAGCCTCACTGATGGGCAGAGGGTCAATGCTTATGAAGTCCTCTTCTCCTTGGGAGTCCTTCGTCTCCGCTCAAAGCATCTCCTGCAAATATAACAGTCAAGCAGTCCTCTGCAAACGTAAGTGAAACAAAAGACAACAGAACACTCTCCCAAAACCTTCCATCACCTGCCCCGTCCTCACCCGCTTCTCAGAACCCAGGGCCCTGATTCTCTTCCCTCTGTCCTATTCTATCCATCAGCCTTGCTGGCTCCTCCCACCATGGGTTTGCTGAGGGCAGCTTCCCTGCCCTGACTCTGCGTGCCGGACATCTGTTTGTGGTCTCTACCTTTTAACTCATAGATACTTCGAGTCTGAATAAAATCCAAAAGCTTGATATTCTTGTTCGCAACTTTTGGATTCCAATGGGAGTCGACTCCAGGAATTCAGGAGTGAGTTGTTCAGTATAATTTAACCTTAATAAAGGATAAGACTTTCAGCTGGTTATTCTCTGCCTATTAAATATTGCCACAATATAGCAGAGAAGCCTATTTTTCAAAACTTTCCCTCTCAATGCCCTCTAGCTAGTTGTAGTTCAGTCACTAAGTCGTGTCTGACTCTTTTTGACCCCATGAACTGCAGCACACCAGGCTTCCCTGTCCTTCACCATCTCCCAGAGTTTGCTCAAACTCACGTTCATCAGTTGGTGATGTCATCCAACCATCTCATCTTCTGTTGCCCCCTTCTCCTCTAGCTAAGGTAAAGGGGAAAACGGGATTACAATGAATATAGAATTTTGTATGGACCAGTGCATAGTACATGGTAGGCACTTAACACAAGTCAGTTCTCCTAGATACTGTCCTAAAGGATGATCTTTCTACAGATTCTGACACAGAAATTCTAACCTCAGTCTATAAGTGTGGATGGAAGAGAACTTCATTATTTCCACTATTTCTAACTGAAATTTAGGATGTCTTTTAACAGCATGTGTGAGTAACAAACCACAGTAGTGTTAGCGACCCCCATGCCTTTGTCACCAGAGATACTCTCATATTCTGTTACAACTGTGGCCCAGAGCCTGCAGCATCATGTACGCTTATTTGTTACTTCAATTAGGTGCCCCATTTATTATTTAAGGCTTTCATAAAGAAGCACAGCATTACTTAACCTCAAATTTGTGGTTTTTAATGTGTTGGCAACTGCATTTTGATATAATTGGTTTCTTTTGTACGCATATGCATTTTACTTTATGTATTTAAGAACTTTGTTCCAAGAAGGACTCCATAGGATTCACCGGGCAACCTTCAACTTGGCTCAAAGATGAAGGCTTCTCTTTCAGAACACATTCTTAGGCTCTTTATATGGGTTATATGTGTCTTGTTGTATCCCTTCCTCTTTGATGCCGCTTAGGATGCTTAAAAACCTCTTTTTCTTTTTTTTCTCTGTCTCCCTCCACCCTCTTTCTCTAGGTAAAAATAAAACACGCACATAAAAAGTTGCTGGGGATAGAGAAAAATGACCATTGTTTAAGATGTCAGAATCTTGGTGAAATCTGAGAACTATTTACTTTTATGTGTGTGTGCTCAGCCGTCTATTCGTGTCCAACTCTTTGCAACCCCGTGGACTGTAGCCCACCAGACTCCTCTGTCCATGGAATTCTCCAGGCAAGAATACTGGAGTAGGTAGCCATTCTCTTTTCTCCAGGGAATCTTCCTGACCCAGGGATCAAACTCACATCTCCTGCTTTGGCTCGTAGTTTCTTTACCACTACGCCACCTGGGATGTTCTTTATTTCTTAACATACTTGTAATCAAATGGTAGATTCTAATTTTGCAACAGGCTTCATATTTTAAAAAGCTAGTGAAGCATCGTGTATCATCTTAGCTGAAGCACCCTCCTCCCTTAATATGGTTGAAGATTGTGTTGCTCTTTGTTCTGAGTTATAGCTGACTCCTTTGCCTTTTGAAATTAGGTCAGGACACCGTCCTTGGAATATATTTGGCCTCTTGTGCTCTTAGTTTATATAAAGTTTTGGTTCTTGCATATTTAACCCAGACCACTGAAGATCATCTGGGCATATTTAACATCACTTTCATTCTAAGAGGATAAACTCTGGGGAGAATTGATATGGGGAATTTGAATCCATAACGGCTTAATTGGAGGGGTCATTAGGCTTTTGGATACATTGTCTGGTTCTGTCTCTCAGATAACCAGGCCTCAGGGCTCTGACTTTATGGGAATTTAGGTCAGTCATTTGAATGGGGGATGGATGTAAGGCATGCTTCTTCTGAAGCTTATCCACGGAATTCAGGCAAACACTGGCTAGGTCCTCTACTGCAGGCTGAAGGAATACACATGTTCCAAATCATCTGGAATCCATGGGATGGTAGAGGTTGTGCCAGCTTCTCTAGTCCAATTATGGGTGGGAAACTTCAGCCTTAGTCTCTCAGGACCCATCCAGCGTTTCTTCCTTTTTCTCCCCTCTTCTCCCACATACCCTCTTGGCCATTTTCATCCTGTTGCATCTTTCTTTCAGCCTCTTCCTTCTCCCAGTATCTTGCCTTGAATTTGTGTTCTTAGTCTCTGCTCCGTCTGGTCCCACTGTTGGGAATGGCTGGGGGACAGAGTGAGAGGCTTCATATCCTGCCTTGAGAGCAAGGGAGAGGGCAGAGGTCCTCACCAAAGCCTGGCTTCAGAGCACGGTGGGGTGGAGGTCTAAGATATTTCACCTCTTTTTTTATTGACACATATTTTTAAAATCTTATTCTAAAATTTTTGGCCATGTCTCTCAGCAGTCGAGATCTTAGTTCCTTGACCAGGGATTGAACCCATGTGCCCCCGCAGTGGACGCGCACACTCTTAACCACTGGACCACCAGGGAAGTCCCAGTATTTCACGTCTTGCACTGTGAGAGTCAGCTCCTCTGTGCAGCACCTTTGAAGAGTTTGTGAGTCTTTCTCTTCTCTGAACTACAAAGCGTAGTCCTCTCTTACAGGCTTAGTTGGGGGGTAGCAGAGAAAAGATGATGGGAAGAGGGGAGAAATGCCGACTCCACCACAGTGGAGGGCACTGATGGATGAACAGATGCGGGGATGGGTGAATAAATGGAGTTCTTGCTTTGTTGCTGGCTCCTCATTGTGGCAGGAATTTAGGGAGATGCAAAGTAAGATGTAGGCTTCCCAGGTAGCACTAGTGGTAAAGAACCTGTCTGCCAAAGCAGGAGGCATAAGAGATGCAGATTTGATTCCTGGGTCAGGAAGATTTCCTGCAGGAGTGCATGGCAATCCACTCCAGTATTCTTGCCTGGGAAATCCCACGGACAGAGGAGCCTGGTGGGCTGCAGTCCATAGGGTCACACGGAGTCAGATACAAGTGAAGCGACTTAGTGTGCTCATGCACAAACACACACACACACATGCGCACACACACAGAGTCAGACGTGGTCCCTTCTGCCACGCAGCTTCCTGGCTGGTGCTGAATCAGTCATTTCAAATAAATTGAATTTTAGTAGGGTCAGGGTACAAGGGGCTTCGACATCTGTAAGGGGTGACCTAGGTTGGTATGTGGTGTGAAAGTAAGGTTCAGGCTATGGTATAAATGACATGACAGAATCAACTAGCTGAGGAGTGAGTGGGGGTGGGTGGGGTAGAGGATGGGCAGGGGAGACGACCATTCTAGGAGTGGAGAAAAGCATCATGAGAATCCTGAGGCCAGTGCGTGTGTGGCCCCCAAATGGGACCAAGAGGTAGTCACTGTGCCCAGAGACCAGGAAATAATGGGGTGAGGACAGGCTGGCACCCCAGCCGTGTGACTCTCTCCAAGGAGTTTGAACTGATTCTGAGGGCGAGAGAAAACGATTGAAGAATTTTAAGTAGTCAAGTGACATGAATAGATTTGCACTTTAAAAGAAATCCATCTGGAATCAGAGTGGAGAAAAAAATTGGTGGATGGAAGGGAATGGGGCAAAGCAGAGGCCATTGCTGTGAACTCAGAGTGAGAGGGTGAAATGAGGGGTAGTGGTGGGGAGAATGGGGGGGGGCAGAGAACAGAGGGGGGTCCCCAGAGGACGCACTGGAGGCTACGGAGATGGAAGAGGAGTTTGGGCAGGGGATCGGTCTATGGAGTGAGTGCATGCATGCTCAGTTGCTTCAGTCGTGTCTGTCTCTATGGGGTGTAGCCCCCCAGGCTCCTCTGTCTATGGGATTCTCCAGGCAAGAAGAGTGAAGTGGGTTTGTCATGCCCTCCTTCAGGGGATCTTCCTGACCCAGGGATCGAACCCCTGTCTCTTACATCCACTTGCATTGGCAGATGAGTTCTTTACCACTAGCGCTCCCTGGGAAGCCCCTGTCTATAGAAAGGTGGGATCTGAAGACTCCAAGCTCTAGCCTGCACTGTGCCACTCCCAGCCAGCAACTGGTTAAAAACAGGTCTTGTGACGTGACGACTGCTCAGATGAAGAAGCAGACTCTGTTGGGGGTGAAATTATTAGCTCCATGTCAAGTAGTTGGAGATTGCTGATCAGGACTCAAACCGAGGCAGAGGGACTCGAAAAGTCCACATCCTTCTCCATCCCCACAGTGTCTGGGGAGAAGCCCTCATCTGCATGCATCCTCCCTTGCACCGTGAAGACTGATTCCTGATATGTGATGCTCAAGGAGTCTGTGATTCCTTCTGTCTGAGTTGCTAGCACGGTTCTTTTCTTTCAGACTTAGTTTCTGGAGGTAGCAGGGGACGAGGGCTGGAACATGGAGAGACATGCCCACCCCACTAAAATGGACACTGTGGCCACCCTAGGGTTGGAGAGTGGAGAGGATCCAGCAAAGAAAAATTAGGAGTTGAGGGAATGTAGCAGGAGAGATGAGTGGGGGAGAGATCTCACCCTGAGTCTAGAGGACCATGACCCTTCCTTCTCCCCATTGACCCCTGTGATCCAACCACGTGGTGGAATAGAAAGAGCAGAACTTTGACTCCTGGTAATCCAGGAGGGAAATTTAGCCATCACCTATTAGTTGCTCTGAGGTTTTCAGCCTTTACACAAACTTGCTGAACCTCAATACTTTTATCCATAAAATGGGGATAAGAACTGCTGTATTAAGAGTTTTGAGGTAGATTGACAAAGAACATGCACTAAAAGCTGGTCAATACAACTGGCACATGGCCAGTATCACGGACCCTGGGTTCCCTCATTTCCAAGGTGACCATTACATTTATCATCCAATGGGGACCTTTGTAAGACTGAAAGGAAATGTTCTAATAATTACACCAGGACAAGTGAAAACTGGGACTGTCCCCGAACCCTGGGACAAACCAGCAGTCTCTTCAAACCCACTCTTAGCAAAAGCACTCATGTTGCTGTTTCATCAGCTCTGTCTGAGCCCAGACTTTTGCTCTGGGGCTGTCAGAACTCTTCACTCCTTCAGGTCATTCATTCGTTCGTTAAGCAAAATAATGCCAGGTCCAGTGGGAAGTGAAAAGGAGGCAGCAGCTGACAAAATCCAGTGAATGGTACTTCTCTTGGAGGAGCTCAAGGTTTGATGGAGGAGCCAGGCAGAGACCTCACCCTGTGATCACTGCAAGCTTAGGGTGACAGTGTTGTGTCTGGAGGTGGAACAAAAAGTCACGGAATCCAGGGTTGGAAGAGATCCTTGGGTTTAGTGCATTTCCTTCATTTCATAAGCAAGGATGCTGAGGCCCAGAGAGGCAAACCAACTTGATTAAAGTCACCCAGCTAATTAGCATTTCCATGCGAGACTGCTACTGCTACTGCTGCTAAGTCGCTTCAGTCGTGTCTGACTCTGTGCGACCCATAGATGGCAGCCCACCAATATCCTTGGGATTCTCCAGGCAAGAACACTGGAGTGGGTTGCCAGTTCCCATGGGAGACTAGAGTCCAACATTTTATCTGAGGCAGGACACCCAGGATACTGGTGACACAACCACTGTCTGGAGCTTTGGCCCCAGACCTCCTCCCTGGGCTCTGCCCCACATCCCCCTACCTTGTCTCGATCAGGAGATCTGGATCCCTCCTCTACATTCTGCTCCTCTTCACCATCTTATTTTCCATGCATTTGTTTGGGTACCATTGGGGATGCTGACATGGGTCAAAGAGTCCTAGTTCTTAAGGGAGATGGATAAATAAATACCACCCAAAAAAAAAAAAAAGGCAGAAAGAAAAAAATTGTTCATCAGTGGTAAAAGAGGTGAGTAGTTTAAGGTGATTAACTCTGATGTTCAGTTACTAGGTCGTGTCCAACTCTTTGTGACCCCCATGGTCTGCAGCACACCAGGCTTCCCTGTCCTTCACTATCCCCCGGACTTTGCTCAAATCATGTCCATTGAGTCAGTGATGCCATCCAACCATTTCATCTTCTGTCACCCCCTTCTCCTCTTGCCCTCAATCTTTCCTAGCATCAGGATCCTTCCAGTGAATATCCAGGGTTGATTTCCTTTAGGATTGACTGGTTTGACCTTGCAGTGCAGAGGACCCTCAAGAGTCTTCTCCAGAACCACTATTTGAAAGCATAAATTCTTCGGCACTCAGCCTTCTTTATGGTCCAACTCTCACATCCATACATGACTACTGGAAAAACTGTAACTTTCACTATACAGACCTTTGTTGGCAAAGTGATGTCTCTGCTATTTAATACACTGTCTAGGTTTGTCATAGTTTTCCTTCCAGGGAGCATACATCTGTTAATTTCATGGCTGCAGTCACCATCCAGTGGTTTTAGAGCCCAAGAAAATAAAATCTGTCACTGCTTCCACTTTTCTTCTTCTATTTGCCATGAAATGATGGGACCAGCTGCCATGATGTTAGTCTTTTGAATTGAATGTTGAGTTTCAAACCAGCTTTATCACTCTCCTCTTTCATCCTCATCAAGAGACTCAAACTCATATTCATACTGATAATTCAGTGCCTGCTACTTGTCAGCCAAACCAATCATAGTTGTTTGGATTTAGAGCTCATGACAAATATTTGAGTTGGAAGTTAAAGCTTTGTATTTCAGATGAGGAACTCCAGACTCATAGAGGTTACCTATTTATCTAAGTACGTGCCAGGCAATACTTTGGCCACCTGATGTGAAGAACTGACTCATTGGAAAAGACTCTGATTTGGGGAAAGATTGAAGGCAGGAGGAGAAAGGGGGTTACAGAAGATGAGGTGGTTGGATGGCATCACTGACTCGGTGGACATGAGTTTGAGTAAGCTCCAGGAGTTCATGATGGAAGCCTGGCGTGCTGCAGCCCATGGGATCACAAAGAGTCAGACATGATTGAGCAACTGAACTGAACTGATGACAGGCAGATGGACTATTTGATTCTAGGCCTCTTTGCAGTAGGCAGAGGCCTCAGAGAAAAGTGGAGTGTGGAGTGGGAATGCTCTTTGCCACCAAGTGACCTGGATTTGAATCTTGCTGATGCTACTACCTTCCAAGCATGTGACCCTGAGTGTGTCACCTCACCTTTCAAGGCTTCAGTTCGCTCATGTCTTAGGCATATTATACGTGTGTATTCCAGGTGCTCACTGCTTGTGCTCCGTCGCTTCTGTTGTGTCCAACTCTGTGCGACCCTATGGCGTGCCCCTGCCAGGGTCCTCTGTCCACGGGATTCTCAAGGCAAGAATACTGGAGTGGGTTGCCATTTCCTCCACCAGGGGATCTTCCTGACCCAGGGATTGAATCTGTGTCTCCTGCATCTCCTGTGCTACAAGCAGATTCTTTACTAGGAAAGCCTTGGAATAGTATTAAAGGGATTTAACAACTGGTTGGCTTGGCACTGACCAGGCAAGATGGATTCTATCTCTAAACAGTCAGGATGGCCATTCTGAGGACCAGCTTTGCCCACTTCCTTAGGCTGTTCTGAAAATCAAGTGAGATTGTACTTATAAATCATGTAGAACAGTGCTTAGCACCTTGGAGGCACCCAGTAAATCTTGGCAAATCAGCAGGTTTAGGGGAGAACAAGAATAGAGTTTAAAAAGGAGAGATCAGAGAAGAGCGATGAAGTGGGATAGATTCTAAAGAAACTGGCATTGGGAATACAGCTCTACAAGAAGGTAGGATTTAGGGCTTAACATATCCAGGTTTAAATTTCCCGCTTAGTGACTAATTTTGTTATGTGACCTTAGGCATATTGCATAACCTCTTTGAGCTAGAACCTTCACATGTAAATAAGATTTTAAAAATACCTTCCTGTAGAGTGATTGCAATGACCATACATTATGGACTGAATGTTTGCATCCCCTCAAAATTCGTATGCTAAGATCCTAACCCCGGATGTAATAACATTAAGAGGTGGGGGTCTTTGGGAGGTAATTAGATCATGAGTAAGAGACAGGAAATACCCCCACCACTCTCTGTCTCTTTCTCTCCCCTGCCTCCCACCTCTTTCTCTCTCTCTCTCTCTCTTTGCTGTCTGCTCTCTCCACCATGTGAGCAAACATTGAAAAGATACCATTTGCAAACCAGGAAGAGGGCACTCATCAGATACCACATCAGCCAGCACCTTGATCTTGGGGTTCTCAACCTCTAGAACCATTAGAAATACATGTTTACTGTTTAAATCACCCAGCAGCTAGAGCTAAGATGACATGTTAGTGATACCTAGGAAGAGCCAGCATTCATGGCTTCATACAATTTCATAGAAAATGACTACTTCTTTCACTATGGAATGACTTACTGCTTATTTACAAGGGGGGTGATTTAATTGGGATCTTTGTTTTCTCTTCCCTACCGAATCTAGAAAAAAACAGATGGAAGCTTGAAATGGTGCTTGAAAATATCTTGATGTATCATAGTAATGTAGATTATTGTAGTACTAAGTATATTTTTCCTTAGTTTATTGTGCCAAAGATGGTGGGTGTTCAGTTGGTATTTTCTGTGTGCTATTATAAACTGAAATATGTGATGAGCTTAGACCAGGGAATGCACGCAGTGGCTACTAATTTGTTTGTTACTTAAAATGGTGCAGAGAAGAACAAAGGTCAGTTGGTGACATTAAGCTTCTATGTCTTCTGTTTTCCCGATGCTGCTGGTTGCCTAGCAAGGTGTGGGTGGGATGCGTGTACTCTGAGCTCCCAGGATGGTTAAAACTAGAGGAGACAGATTCTAGTGCAGGAGGTGAAGGAATGTAGGCAGCGGATCTTGGCTGAGTGGGAGTTTTGAAATTCAAGAGATTTCAGGTTGAATTCAGGCTCTGAAAAGTGTGTGTCCTTGGGCGGGTGGCTTTATAAATCTGAGTAACTGATCTTAACCATGGCATGAAATGAGTGCTGAAGGGAAGGAAAGAATGGGGCACTATTGGAGGAAATGTGTTGCCTCAAAAGACCAAAGCCGTGTCTACATCTCAGCATCAGGTGACTCAGATGGTAAAGAATATGCCTGCAGCGCGGGAGATGCAGGTTCAATACGAAAACAAACCAAAGCTTAAAGAGAGAAAAAGACGAGGTCGCGAGGAGTCGGACAGGACTGAGTGACAGTCACTTTCACAGAGGAAAACAACCCTTTGTGCCTTCCAAGATGTCTGAGCTGGCTTAATCAGCTCGGATTTGAAACTGAGTTTTTCAGGCTCCGAAGCTGAAGTTCTAGGCTTCATTTTCCGAACTATTTTATGCTTTATCATTTTGGCATGTTTATTCATGAGTTCCTTTACTACGGATGCCTTCATCCTTGCATGTCTAAATCTTACCAATCTTTTAAAACCAGCTCACATGCTACCTTGTCCAAAAAAACCTCATTTTTTTTCTCTCTTTAAGCACTGGTTTGTTTTTATATTTTTGCTAGATTACAAGAATTAGCTTCCCTGCTAAGCAATAAATTCCCAGGTAAGCTCACCTCTGCGTCTCTTCCATAGCACTTAGGGTTGTGCAGTGTTCGTGATAGGTGGTTTATGCTTATTTGTTATATTGCCTAATGTTTGCAGAGAGAAAGACTATTTGTTGCACAGATTCAGGAAGCAAAGAAATGCAGCCTGAGAAGGACTAGGAAGACAGTGAGAGTCTGGAAAGTAGGTTTAAGCACTGCCCATAGAAGTATTTGGTCATTAATGCTTCTTAGATTTCTTGTTGCTGTAATGTTCAAAGGGAGAGATCATGTTTCCTCAGGGTGATTCTGTTTGCTCTAATATTTGTTTGTATCATTTCCAAGGCCAAGTGGATCTCCATAAGATGTATTTCCTGATAACAAAGCCCTGCTTTGTTGTTGGCCTCTTACTGTGGTGATCAGAATCTTTCTATACTTTGAATAATTTGAGGAAGGGAGAGCAGAACCAGTCTAAGAAATATCTGCTATGATTCTCTTAAGGTTTTTTTTTGGAGGGGGGTGTTATCATATGAACAAAATGATTAGAATTCGTGGTGAAAGCAAAGGCCAGAATTAATAAAAGACAGCAGATTTGGGATGAAACTAAACCCAAGTGAGATGAATATTGAAAGTGAAAGCAAAAGCCAAAGAGAGCTTATGTTGTGTGGTGTATATGTTGAGAATAATAGATTCAAGATGCATCACTTGGGGCAGTTGTTAACCCATGAGTTTATTTAATAGAAGCAGTCTTGTTTTTGCAGATACTCTCCTGTTTTTTGTGCATGAGTTAGTTGCTCAGTCATGTCCAACTCTTTGTGATCCCATGGACTGTAGCCCTCCAGACTTCTCTATTCATGGAACTCTCTAGGGAAGAAGACTGCAGTGGCTTTCCATGCTCTCCTCCAGGGGATCTTCCCAACCCAGGAATTGAACCTGTGTCTCCTGCATGGCAGGCAGATTCTCTACCATCTAAGCCACCAAGGAAGCCCTTCGTACACACACATTTCTGAAAACAGGGATGTGCTAACCTCAGATGTGTCAAAGGTACAAACACTCAGGTTAGTATGGGAGCTCCATTTGAGAGTCTAAAACACAATCTCACTTTGAGTCACCATCTTCAATACTATATTATTAATGATATTTTGTAAATAATCTTTCATTTCTTTTCTTTCACAGTTACTTGCATGTCTGGTTGACCCAAGCTAAGTTCATTAAGCATTGAATTGAAGCAAAGCTTTCTGCTTTGGGTATGCTTGAAGAACTCCATCTTAATTTAGATAGCAACGCATATGAGGCTTAAGTTTCCTATTGCTTGTGTCAAGGCTTTTACTTTTCCAGTATATCCTGACTTTTGTAAAAAGTAGGGACAAAATATAATAAAACAATGGCTTTTTAAACAAACAAACCATGAAACTCTTTTCAAATAGAATCTTTCCTGGACCCTAGCCTGTAAAGCCCATAGAAATGGAACAATCTTGATGAGAATCAGGAGAGGGACACAAGGACATCAAAAACACCTCTACAGGCCTCCTGGAGCACTGTTTGGTGATCTTTGCAATGTTATACTTAGTCGTGTTCCAACTCTTTGTGACCCCACGGAGTGCAGCCTGCCAGGCTCCCCTTTCCTCCACTATCTCCAAGAGTTTGCTCAAATTTGTGTCCAAGGAGTTGGTAGTGCTATCTAGCCATCTCATCCTCTGCTGCCCCTTTCTCCTTTTGCTTTCAATCTTTCCCAGCATCAGGGTCTTTTCCAACAAGTTGGCTCTTCACATCAGGTAGTCAAAGTATTGGAGCTTCAGCTTCAGCAGTGGTCCTTCCAATGAATATTCAGGGTTGGTTTCCTTTAGGATTGACTGGTTTGATCTCCTTGCTGTCCAAGAGTCTTCTCCAACACCACAGTTCAAAAGCATCAGTTCTTTGGCACTCAGCCTATTCTCCATGGCTAACATCCCAGAATTATAAAAGATGTTGGACTACCTTTGTTTCATTTATTTTCTATACTGATGGATTTTTACAAGATTGAATTCTGTACGATTGGCTGAGTATCAAGCTGAAAATCCTGAGTTATGCTCTTGCTTTTTCTTCCTCTGGTAAGAAATGGCCATTTAAAGTAAAAGCTTAAACTGTCTTTTCTCTCTTCTTGTCTTCTCAAGTGTAACCTTACTGAGGATGGAAAAAAGCAGAAATGGAGTATGTTCTGTATATTACAGTAATTCAAACTAATAATGAGCCTGATCCTTTTCTTAGAGCTGAGTTTTAATGCTGGGTCTTGTGAAATAAGAAAATGGGAGTCAAAATATGATTGACCAGCAATTTGAAATTTATTTAACATAATCTAACTAAAGCAGTGACAGCAAAAATTGAGATGAGGGGATAGGGTTTTGAGTTCTTCGGGACTTGACTGTTGGATGTGGGGGTCTCTAAAGGAGAAGGGGAGATCGGGTAGAGAGTGAAATTTTATCTTGGGCATCTGGGTATAATCATGGAATCAGGAAATGCTGGAGGAGGAGCAAAATTTAGGAAGAAAGTGTTGCATCCTGTTTAAATGCCCTGTAAGCTTTGCTAAAACTCACATAACACGTGTTCTATGAGCTCAGTGGCTGTCTCCCAAGGCCATGGTCATTGAAGTGGGGATGGTTTAGTCTTGGTGGATTTTTCTGCTTGTCAAGTTGAATGTGGCACACCGCCACAAAGTGTGCAAAGGCAAAATTGGCACGGATGTGGGTACACGCATTCATGCATTCATTTAAAAATAGTCACTGTGTGCCTACTCTGTGTCAGGTGTTGTTCTGCTGCTGAGGAGCAGCTTGGTGAAGCAATGTACAAGAGCCTTGCCCTCCTGGAACTCAGGCATCAGACAATAGGCAAATAAATGAACAAGAGAAGTAAGAGGCTGAGCTCTGTTCTGTGCTAAGATTGAGAGGTCCGCTGTTCTACAGCGTAATGAGCGCTATCTTGGATTGGGTTTGTGGTCACTGCTTCTGCTCGTCTTTCAATAGTAATCTCTTCCCCAAGCCTGTCCTGGACTAGCTGGTACAACTTCAGTTTTCCTGGGGTGCTTACCCTCTGGTCATCTTAGGGGATGTGACCCTTCTCCAGATTCCCCTTTAATATCAATCATGGTCGTTTCTTCCTTTTTACTAGTGACTGGTTTCAATAAAGCAGGTCCTGGCCAATGGGATTGAAGAGCTGCCAACGGTGAGACCTCTGGTAAAGGTTTTCCTACTAATAAAAGCTGCATGGAGGGAAATGCCTGTCTTCTTTACAGGCACCATTGTGTCCTTCTGTGATGGCTGGAGCAATTGCAATCCCCTTGTGACCTGATGGAAGGATTGCTGACCTGCTGCAGATGGCAGAGTGAAAAGTTGGAAAGGACCTGGGTCTTTGCTAAAGTCCTAATGCTGTTGAACATCCAACGTCAGAATTCTCCTTCCACTATGCTCTGTGTGGTATGAATTACAAAGCTTTATTCTGGCTCTTTCTAGTTGGGTCCTCTTTATTACTTGTTGCTGAAGGCATCCTGACTGGTGTGTGTAGGTCGGGGAGGACCTGTTGAGATGATGACTTTCAAGCTGCTGTATGAATGTCATGAAGGTGCTGGGTTACATAGAGAGCTTGGGAAAGAAAGCATTCCAGGCAGCAGAATCAGCCAACTACAGATGCCCAGACATGGGAGCAAGAATGACATGTTTGGGGAAGAGAGAGGTCAGAGGAGTAGGACTCTGCCAACCTATTAATAAGAAAGGAGCTGAGATTCTTTTCAATTGTAGTAAAATAGAGAAGCTTGGATTTTAATCTAAATATGGTGGAAGTCATGGATGAAGCAGGTCCATCTCTTTTGTTTTTTCATCCCCTACCCCAGCACATAGCTGAACTAAATTCTAGCTTACAGGTTTTCAGTCTGATCAAAATAATTCCAATAATAGAAAGATCATTTGAAAGTGAATATTTCCCTCTAACGCTCCAGTGTAAAGAGGTAACCTTCTCCTTGAAAACAGGGAGGGTTTTCTCAAGCTTCTTTTTATCAGACACAACTTCAGAAACTAAATTTACAGGTAAAGAAAGTCAGAAGCACATGCAGAGCTGCAGAGATGATGACTCTTAATTAGCTGCATCAAATGACTCTTGGCATTCCTAATTTTCACCTTTTTGTAACAATTCAATTCATTCCAAGGTTTTACCAGAGTAGACAGGCATGAAATGAATTCTCCACGGTAGGTTACCAATGGCAAAGAAATCGCAAGCTTTGAAATGGCTGGGAGGAACCACGTGAGCTCTGGCACTTGCTTTCCCCTAAACTCTGTGAATTCTGTCAACATTAATTCTGTGAAGTATGTAGGCTGCATTATTTGGGAGAAATGAACAATTTTATTTTCTCTAAGCTCTATCTGTATTTCCTCCTTTTCCTTAAGCCCCACTCACATGAGGAGAATATTCTCTGGTGGGTGTGTGCTGTAGTGGATGAGAACTGGAAATTAGGATACCTGGATGCTGGTGGAGTCTGGAGGTGACAAAAAGATAATGACTCAGGGAGGTTTAGTGGACTGTGTGTTCTGTGTGACTCAGTAGTGTGGGAGCTGCTGTCATCGTGTGTAATGAGCTTTCTCCTCTATTTCTTCTATGTTCTAGTAGGCCCCCCGTTTGTCAGCCATGTGTTACTATTTGAGCTCTCCTGAAGAATCCACACTGCTTCCTCCTATTGGGTCTTTTATTTTTTATCTTTTTTTTTTTTTTGTCTTTACCACCTGGCATGTGGGATCTTAGTTCCCCAACCAGTGATCAAGCCTGTGCCACCTGCAGGGAAAGTGCAAAGTCTTAACCACTGGACCACCAGGGAAGTCCCCATCTGCAGTTGCTCAGGTGCAAAGTCCTGTCTGACTCTTTGCAACCCCATGAACTGCTGGGGACGATTGAGGACAGGGGTTGAAGGGGCGCAACAGAGGATGAGATGGTTGGATGGCATCACCCACTCAATGGACATGACTTTGAGCAAACTCTGGGAGATGGTGAAGAACAGGGAGATCTGGCGTGCTGCAGCCCATGGGGTGGCAAAGAGTCGGACACGACTGGGTGACTGAGCAAGAACAGAACAGCTGCTGTGGGACAGCAGAAGCTCTCTTGACCCATCTCCTCCCACCAGCTCTTGGGCTGTGCATTGCTTCCCCTTCCTTCTGGGTGCTCTGAATGCTCATCACCAGTAGACTCCTTGCTGCAGTCTCATGCACACTTCCACTTCCACCTGAATTGTACACTTATCTAGAGTCACTTTTATTTTCTGCAATGTTATGTATGCAGTGTTCCCTTGTTATTATAATCATATAGTTAAATGTTACATAAGCCAATACATTATGGATGTGAAAATAATAGAGCTGTTCCTATGAAAATCTAGTTGAATAATTTAGATATAGGGGGATGCTGCTTTAAAAAGAGGCTTCCCAGGTGGCTCTAGGGGTAAAGAACCTGCCTGCCATGCAGGAGACATAGAGACATGGGTTCCATTCCTGGGTTGGGAAGATCCCTTGGAGAAGGGCATTGCAACCCACTCCAGGATTCTTGCCTGGAGAATCTCTTGGACAGAGGAGCCTGGTGGGCTACAGTCCATAGGATCTCAAAGAGTGGGACACAACTGAAGTGACTTAGCATGCACGCATGCTTAAAAAGGAACTAGAGTCATCATTTCTCGACCTTTTGGCTAAGATCAAGTATAGAAGGAACTAGAGTCAAATTAGATATGATAAGATAATTATAAATAATTTGGGGGGAAATTGTAACATCTAGAAGGGTTTATAATAACATGGCTTTCCGAGTGCATTTAAATTCTCATTCTACTTCAAATTAAACAAACTTATCAAATATATTACTGGTGTGGTTATACAAGAAAGAATACACAAAATACCAATCTGTGGACCAATAATTACAGAAAAGGTCTTGACTCTACACCAGAAAATCGGCAGCACTGGAAGCTTAACAGCAAAAAATGGGTGATTTAAATGTAGAAAACAGCCATGGTACTCAAACCCTGGAGGGCACAAGTTACCCAGTGATCAATTTGTGTTTAAAAATCTACAGAGAAGCTAAAGTCCCATATCAATAGGAAAAATTTTATTAGGGAATAACTCTCCCATAAGGTTGATAGAGTTCTAAGATGTTTTCTTAGAAAGTCATGATGCAAATGGTAATAGAGCAAGTACTATGAAAATACACAAAATTCAAGCAATGATTTTCAGCAGCTGCTGGTAGCAATTCAGGTGGAATTCCAAATTCTGACTTTTTATTATGGGCAAAAGAAAAATCTCTGAGATTTAAGAGATATAAATTGGTTGTTTTTACAAGATAAGTACTCTTCACAAAAATCAGCACAGACAGACTCTGAATTATGCTATAAATTGATTTTTTCCCCTATGAACATACACATTCCATGAAGAAACACTTGAAGGAAATAGACACCTACAAAGTCTATGCCTTATCAATGTTTTTTAAATTACAGGTTTTGACTCTTGGTGGGTCGTGAAATACCTTTACCGAGTTGGGAAAGGAATTTTTTAAAAATAAAATGAAACAGAATAAAATAGAATAGAAAATAACAGTGTGAATTATAGGCTGTAAGGGCACATCATGGAAATGTTTTGTGATACGTCTGTGTATGTGTGTGGCATATGTGTGTATGCGATATGAAATTCCTAGCTGTGATGTAAAATTTCTCTTACCTTTCATTTCTGACCCTAACTTCGAAGACCTTTGGTCTAATATATGCTTCTTCATGTTTTAATTATGAATAATGTAAAGAAAGTGATTTAAATAAATGCCAGATTTTTATAACATAATGCAACTCCTTTGTTCCAAGTTATGGATCATAGGGTTATAAAATGTTTTAAAGATAAATTTGGAGTTTCATTTCAGAAATAAAAGACTTGAAAGTATATATAGACTATAATCATTAAAAATCATTGACATTAAAGGAGATTTTGCTTCTCAGTTCAATACTGACTAAATCTCAAGAGACGAGAAAAATGTTGCCTGAGGTTGACAACATTGGAAAAATTCTGAACTACAAGAGAATAATTAAGAACACAGTTTAGTAACTGACCCCAGACAAATTGGAGGGGCCAATGATTTACAGAAAGATGTTGTATAACAATGAACTAATGATTTCTATTTATTGCAATATATACTTAGCGCCAGGGATGAAATCCTTCAGGCCATAACAGAAATAGACAAATCAAAAAATGAGGAAGACAGGGAAAAGGAAATATAATATCAGAACCCAATCTTCTCATCAAGCAGAAGCCAAAGTTGCCCTGGGTGGAATTCTGTTCTATTGAATTGGTAGTCAACTGTGTTATGAAATGCACGTGCTTCAAAAATATGTCTCAAGAATCATGTTTCTTTTCCTAAGCAACTTCCAGATAATAAACAGATGAATAGCTATATAGTTTAAATTAAAGCAAAATATTAAAAGTTACATGGATCATTTTTATGATTCTCTACTTTAACTTCCCAGGTAGTTTAGTGGTAAAGTATCCACCTACCAGGAGAAGGCAATGGCACCCCACTCCAGTACTCTTGCCTGGAAAATCCCATGGATGGAGGAGCCTGGTGGGCTGCAGTCCATGGGGTTGAGAAGAGTCGGACACGACTGAACGACTTCACTTTCACTTTTCACTTTCATGCATTGGAGAAAGAAATGGCAACCCACTCCAGTTTTCTTGCCTGGAGAATCCCAGGGACGGGGGAGCCTCGTGGGCTGCCGTCTATGGGGTCGCACAGAGTTGACACGACTGATGCGACTTAGCAGCAGCAGCAGCATCCACCTACCAAGGCAGAAGACGTAGGACATACAGGTTCGATCCCTGAATCAGGAAGAGCCCCTGGAAGACGAAATGGCAACACACTTCTATATTCTTGCCTGGATAGAAGGAGCCTCTTGGGCTGCAGTCCAGGGAGTCACAGAGAGTCAGACATGACTGAACATGCATGCACTCTTTAACTGCCTTCCCATTTATGAAGTCATTACAGGTCTTGATGGTTTGCATAAGACCCTTTACTGCCTTCTGTTGCCAGCATTTACCTTTCTGTCTTTCATGCCAGGATCTGGTGTCAGTCAAGTAGGTAGTTTCTGAATTCAAACCTCCTGAGTTGGACTGTAGTTTGTCTACCACCCCACTAAGGAGACCCTGGATTTATAGTTAAGTCTCCTGGAGCTTCAGTTCTCCCGTTGGAAGGATGGGGCTGAGATATCACTTGATTTCATCAGACTTAAACTCAGACAACATATGCAAAGCCCTAAGCATAGCATCAGATACACTGTGAAAGCTCAACAAGGATGGTTTTCCCCTGATATCTTAGGTTTACCCTAAACACAATTTGTGTCATCTTTAATCATTTCAAAACATTTTTCAGGGTATATTTCAGATGGCCTGCCATCAGTTCCTTTCAGTCGCTCATTCATGTTCAACCCTTTGTGACCCCATGGATTGCCTGGCATAGCAATCATTTTTGTTGCTCCCCAAATCTTTAGGAGTTTTCTCAGAATAATAGCAGTTAAAATGATAACATCATACATATATACATTTTTTTTTTCTTTTCTTTTGAACTTTTGTACTGCAGTATAGCCGATTGGCTGGAGAAGGAAATGGCAACCCACTCCAGTATTCTTGCCTGGGAAATCCTGTGAACAGAGGAACCTGGTGGGCTACGTCCATGGGGTGGCAAAGAGTTGGACACGACTGAGCGACCA
Organism: Tragelaphus eurycerus; assembly: GCA_935064755.1. Classification (NCBI taxonomy): domain Eukaryota; kingdom Metazoa; phylum Chordata; class Mammalia; order Artiodactyla; family Bovidae; genus Tragelaphus; species Tragelaphus eurycerus. Next base: position 5,236,209 of record CAKXYN010000033.1, read on the forward strand.
ACAGCAACAATAGCTGATTGGCAGTGTTGTGATGGTTTCAGGTGAGTGAAGGGACTCAGCCATACACATACATGCATCCATTCACCCCCAAAGGCCCCCCATCCAGGCTGCCACATAACATTGAGCAGGTCCCTGTGCTAAACAGTAGGTCCTTGTTGGTTATCCACTTAAATATGACAGTGTGTACAGGACCATCACAGATTCCCTAACTGCCCCTTCCCCTCCGACAACCGCTAGCTTATATATTGATAGCATCGTATAAGTTTTAAATTTGAAGTCAGTGGCCTAAGAGGCCTCTTTTCCAGGTTTCATAGTTCAGGATTACAATAGTCAGAAAAATTAGTTTACCCACTCCAGGTCGTGCAGCTGATGGACAGAAAGAGGGGACTGCCCCAGGCTCTCCTGCAAGGGAGCCCATTTCTAGCCAGCCCTTGTGGTCACGTGCACAGTCCTCCGCCCGAGCCAGAGTAGATTGTAACGCCTGGCCAAGATGCCTCTCCTGAGAACTCGGAAACTGGTCCAACTTGGAGGAATCTCATTAGCACTTTTCAAAGCTTTACCCCGATCGCATTTTAAGTTGTATAATTTTTCTGGATCTGAATCTCGAATGGATGCTGCTTCTTGGTATCTCATTAGAGTGGAATTTTTCTCATAATATGATTCAAACTGCATAAAAAGAAAAAAAAAAAACTTAGAGAAAAAGGCAAAACAAAACCCCTTCAAATAAAAGGTGTTTAAAGCATATCCTGCTCTTTGATTTATAAATATAATGGCAATGATTCACAAAGTTCATTATCTAGTTCCTTCAAGACTCAAAGATTCTTGCCATCTGGACCTCTTGATTGGTCTCTGTTCAGCTTCTCTGTGATGACCCTTGCCTCAGTTTCTTCACAGCTGAAATAAATTATTGGGCTTCTCTTACTGTTCATGCACACAACAATTCCAGACTTTGAAAAATATATATACATTAAAAAAAAAAAGATTTCAGTAGCTCGAAGCTTTGCAATAGTTGTAATGTTTGGTGCCTTTTGTCTTGATTGTATTTTTAAATCACATCTAAAGCTCTTGGCTGGCATCAAATTATTCTACATTTTTGCTGTGTTATTCACTTTCCCCAGACTTCCTAGATTGTGAAAGCTTAATTTTATTCCCTTATCCATTTTATTAGGCTTATAGTCACCCTTAAAAGAATCAGGTTCTCATCCAGAGACAGCTTGCTGACTTCTTCCTAGAATCTGTGTTTTTAGAGAGAGCAGAAAACTGATTAAATAAAATATAAGTTCCGTTTTGAAATTTTTTTCTTTGTCCAGCTCAGTTCCCATATTCCATATGTGAGTATGTATTTAATTTGAAAAAAAATTTTAAATTTATTTTTCTTTGAACTATAGCATGAACCACAGGTAGACCTAGGTTTGAATCCCCAGTTTCATCTTGTGTGTTTTTAGGGCCCTAGGAGGACAGCTGCTTCTAAGAAGAAGTTTCCCATGCCCTGCCTGGGATTCAGTGTGGCCCTCATTCCTTCCTTGTGTTCTAGAATAATCCCTCACATATGGCCATGCTGGGGAGTGGTGAGGGAAAGTCAGGGTTAAGACAAACACAAGGAGGAAGGCGTGGGAGGATTTGGAGGTTATTTTTCTCCCCAACACAGAACCACTTTATACAAAGAAGCTACCAAGCAGGATTTGGGGATGCCTGAAGTTTGGAAGAGAGGTAGATAGAGCTTAAAGCTGAAGTCTTGATTTTCTAGAATAAAACTCCCCAGATCTTCGAAACCTAGGCAATTTAGAGACAGTAATTCATTTAGGATGCACTTATCTTCACTGTGAGTGAACACCTGTCTTGGAAACACACAAAGCAGTCTTTTCTGGAAGATGAGCTGGTTAGGACTTTCCCTGAAATGGTAGACCTGTGTACATGCTCAGTCACCCAGTCGTGTCCAGCTCTTTGTGACTCCATGGAGTGTAGCCCACCAGGCTCCTCTGTCCATGGGATTTCCCAGGCAAGAATACTGGATGGGCTGCCATGACCTCCTCCGTGGGATCTTCTCGACCCAGGGATCAAACTTGTGTCTCCTGCGTCTACTGTATTGCCAGGTGGATTCTTCACTGCTGAACCACTTGTGAAGCCCATATACATATACGTGTGTGCTAAGCTGCTTCAGTTGTATCCAACTCTTTCTGACCCTATGGACTGTAGCCCCCCAGGCTCCTCTGTCCATGGGATTCTCCAGGCAAGAATACTGGAGTGGGTTGCCATGCCCTCATTCAAGGCATCTTCCCAACCCAGGGATCAAACCTGCATCTCCTGTGTCTCCTTCATTAACAGGCGGATTCCTTACCACTGAGGCACCTGGGAAGCCCATAAACATATGTAGATACACATAAACATCCAGAAGAGGATACACCAGCTTTAACAATACCTAATTTTAGGTTCTGAGATCATGAATGATGTATTTTTAAAAATCTTTTAAATTACCTGTATTTGATTTTTTTTTAATGAACAGATATTATTTTTGCAATATAAATTTTAAAAAAGAGAAAAAAACACTGTGTCACTAACACATATTCTTCAAACACAGGATGATTTATTTCATTAATTATTGTTGGACATTAGGTGATTTCCAGTTTTTCCTCATTATAACAAAGTAATTGCCCTTATTCAGGTAGAGTTTGTTTATTTGTTTTCTTGTTAGGCATCTTTGAATACTTGAGTGGCTTAATGTGGCTATTTTTAATTTTGCTCTCGTCTTTCCGTTTCAATGTATTTTATTTATTTAAAAAAATTTTTAAATTAATTTTAATTGGAGGCTAATTACTTTACAATATTGTGTAGATTTCACTATACATTGACATGAATCAGCCATGGATGTACATGTGTTCCCCATCCTGAACCTCCCTCCTTTCTCCCTCCCCATCCCATCCCTCTGGGTCATCCCAGTGCACCAGCCCTGAGCGCCCTGTCTCATGCATCAAACCTGGACTGGTGATCTGTTTCACATATGATAATATACATGTTTCAATGCTATTCTCTCAAATCATCCCACCCTCACCTTCTACTGAGTCCAAAAGTCTGTTCTTTACATCTGTGTCTCTTTTGCTGTCTTGCATATAGGGTCATCATTACCATCTTTCTAAATTCCATAGATATGCATTAATATACTGTATTGGTATTTTTCTTTCTGACTTACTTCACTCTGTATAACAGGCTCCAGTTTCATCCATCTCATTAGAATGCATTATAGATTCAAATGCATTATTTTCAATAGCTGAGTAATATTTCATTGTGTATATGTACCACAGCTTTCTTATCCATTCATCTGCCAATGAACATCTAGGTTGCTTCCATGTCCTGGCTATGGTAAGCAGTGCTGCGATGAACATTGGGGTACACTGGTCTCCTCGATGTGTATGTCCGGCAGTGGGATTGCTGGATCATAAGGCAGTTCTATTTCCAGTTTTTTAAGGAATCTCCAGACTGTTCTCCATAGTGGCTGTGCTAGTTTGCATTTCCACAAACAGTGTAAGAGGGTTCCCTTTTCTCCACACCCTCTCCAGCATTTATTGCTTGTAGACTTTTTGATAGCAGCCATTCTGACTGGCGTGAGACAGTACCTCATTGTGGTTTTGATTTGCATTTCTCTGATAATGAGTGATGTTGAGCATCTTTTTGTGTGTTTGTTAGCCATCTGTATGTCTTCTTTGGAGAAATGTGTGTTTAGTTCTTTGGTCCATTTTTTGATTGGGTTGCTTATTTTTCTGGAATTGAGCTGCATGAGCTGCTTTTTTATTTTTGAGATTAATTCTTTGTCAGTTGCTTCGTTTGCTATTATTTTCTCCCATTCCTTTTCAATGTATTTTAAAGGAAAGAATGTTCACATTCCCTCTTTTCTACTTCTTTATAAAATGTTCTTGTATTTCCAGAAAACATTGAGCTCTAAGGCAAATTGGAATTCTGATTTTTCTGGACATTCACGAAATGAGATAATCATGCTAAATTGCAAATAGAATGCAGGTGCTGTTGCCTGTTCTCTTCATTCTTAAGAAAAGAAGACACTTTGCATAAAAACTAAAGGTGAAACACCCAAACTGAACAGGCTCTTTAAAATATCAGATATTTTACATTTTCTCACTTGATCATCAAAACAAAACCAAACTAAACCAGAAGGAACATTTCTTTACTGCATGTTCATTGTGCCAACACATTCCTTTATATTAAAAATGAAAAGACCTTAAAATACCCTAACAGATAGCACAGCCTTAGAGAGAAAGTTTACATGCAGGGCTGGAGATATTCATTAAAATTGTAATTAGACTCACGATTAAATTCATTCACAGTAGAAACTTTGCTTGTAAGTGTTGCTACAGGAAGAAACCTCCAGTCTGAAAATTAGTTCAGCCATGTGAGCGATTTTAATTATGCAGAGTTCATTATCGCTAGAGAAGGAAACCTTTATTGCGGCAACAGAATGAAGATCTTTTTCTTGCCCCCTTTTTGGTTCCCTCAGTTCATATAAGGTGCATATTTTGATAACCAAACGTTTCTGTGGGCAGAGAAAATGTGCATAGCCGAAGAGAAGTTATTAAACAGCCACACAATAGATAAGACACACGATGCCAGGCTCAGCATCTTCTTTTCAGTGTAAGTCGATGGCATCATTTTAAGGGAAAGGCAAATGGACAGAAATGCATTTATTTAACATCGACTATGTGCAATCGCTTGTGACAGGCAGCTTCTTTTTTCCCTGGTCCCCCTTTTGTATTTCCATTTTATAGATGAACAAACTGACAATCAGGGAAGCTAAGTGACTCTCGTAGAAAGGGGGCGGGGCATGCTTGGTCTGCCTCTCTTCCCTCTCTTGTTAGGAAGAAGAAACCCAATGCGGCCCTTCCTTCTGAGCTGCTCTCCCTCACTCAAGTGCACACTCTCACATGTTGTGTGTTTCCTTTTGTGCTGCCACTCAGTATCTTGGAAAATGCTTGCACCCTACCCAACCCTGCCTTGAACCAGCCAGTCTAAGTGGGACCAAGGGCAAAGTTTCTGCAGATCTGGCTCCATTTCCACCATTGGTCTAAACTCAGAGCCTGCAGAGCTGTTGAGCGCTGGTTCTAGTGGAAAGGTCTTGGATAAACAATTGGTAGATCAGATTTCTGCTTCTGGATCGCAGACCTATAAGCTGTAGGATTTGGGAAAAGCCATGGGGCCTCTCTGGAATTCCATTGCTTCTCTATAAGATGAGCAGGAGGTGGGATGATGTGGGATGCTCTCACAGCAGTGAGTTTCCAGGATACCCTGAGGGTCTCACTGAGTTTTCAAATCAACCAAGAAAGACGAGGCCCCCTGAACACTTGGGCTTCCTCTTCTCCAGATCCCAACGCCATGCTGGGCATCCAGAGCTTTAAAAATAACTAGAACCAATGTCAAACAGTAGAAAGAAGTATATAAGGAACTCTTGTATACCCATCAGGCAGATTTCACAATTGTTTACATTTTCCCATATTGATCAGATCAGATCAGTTGCTCAGTCGTGTCTGACTCTTTGTGACCCCATGAACCGCAGCACGCCAGGCCTCCCTGTCCATCACCAACTCCCGGAGTTCACCCAGACTCACGTCCATCGAGTCAGTGATGCCATCCAGCCATCTCATCCTCTGTCGTCCCCTTCTCCTCCTGCCCCCAATCCCTCCCAGCATCAGTCTTTTCCAATGAGTCAACACTTCACATGAGGTGGCCAAAGTACTGGACTTTCAGCTTTAGCATCAGTCCTTCCAAAGAAATCCCAAGGCTGATCTCCTTCAGGATGGACTGGTTGGATCTCCTTGCAGTCCAAGGGACTCTCAAGAGTCTTCTCCAACACCACAGTTCAAAAGCATCAATTCTTTGGTGCTCAGCCTTCTTCACAGTCCAGCTCTCACATCCATACATGACCACAGGAAAGACCATAGCCTTGACTAGGCGAACCTTTGTTGGCAAAGTGATGTCTCTGCTTTTGAATATGCTATCTAGGTTGGTCATAACTTTCCTTCCAAGGAGTAAGCATCTTTTAATTTCATGGCTGCAGTCACCATCTGCAGTGATTTTGGAGCCCAGAAAAATGAAGCCTGACACTGTTTCCACTGTTTCCCCATCTATTTCCCATGAAGTGATGGGACCAGATGTCATGATCTTCGTTTTCTGAATGTTGAGCTTTAAGCCCACCTTTTCACTCTCCACTTTCACTTTCATCAAGAGGCTTTTGAGTTCCTCTTCACTTTCTGCCATAAGGGTGGTGTCATCTGCATATCTGAGGTTATTGATATTTCTCCCAGCAATCTTGATTCCAGCTTGTGCTTCTTCCAGCCCAACGTTTCTCATGATGTACTCTGCATATAAGTTAAATAAGCAGGGTGACAGTATACAGCCTTGGTGAACTCTTTTTCCTATTTGGAACCAGTCTGTTGTTCCATGTCCAGTCCTAACTGTTGCTTCCTGACCTGCATACAAATTTCTCAAGAGGCAGATCAGGTGGTCTGGTATTCCCATCTCTTTCAGAATTTTCCACAGTTTATTGTGATCTACACAGTCAATGGCTTTGGCATAGTCAATAAAGCAGAAATAGATGCTTTTCTGGAACTCTCTTGCTTTTTCCATGATCCAGCAGATGTTGGCAATTTGATCTCTGGTTCCTCTGCCTTTTTGAAAACCAGCTTGAACATCAGGAAGTTCACGGTTCACACATTGCTGAAGCCTGGCTTGGAGAATTTTGAGCATTACTTTACTAGCGTGTGAGATGAGTGCAATTGTGCGGTAGTTTGAGCATTCTTTGGCATTGCCTTTCTTTGGGATTGGGATGAAAACTGACCTTTTCCAGTCCTGTGGCCACTGCTGAGTTTTCCAGATTTGCTGGCATATTGAGTGTAGCACTTTCACAGCATCATCTTTCAGGATTTGGAATAGCTCCACTGGAATTCCATCACCTCCACTAGCTTTGTTCGTAGTGATGCTTTCTAAGGCCCACTTGACTTCACATTCCAGGATGTCTGGCTCTAGGTCAGTGATCACACCATTGTGAGTATCTGGGTCGTGAAGCTCTTTTTTGTACAGTTCTTCTATGTATTCTTGCCACCTCTTCTTAATATCTTCTGCTTCTGTTAGGTCCATACCATTTCTGTCCTTTATCAAGCCCATCTTTGCATGAAATGTTCCTTTGGTATCTCTGATTTTCTTGAAGAGATCCGTAGTCTTTCCCATTCTGTTGTTTCCTCGTTTGTTTGCATTGATCGCTGAAGAAGGCTTTCTTATCTCTTCTTGCTATTCTTTGGAACTCTGCATTCACATGCTTATATCTTTCCTTTTCTCCTTTGCTTTTCGCTTCTCTTCTTTTCACAGCTATTTGTAAGGCCTCCCCAGACAGCCATTTTGCTTTTTTGCATTTCTTTTCCGTGGGGATGGTCTTGGACCCTGTGCCATATTGATAGTATGTCTAACTTTGTCCTGAAATTTAAAGCAAATTACAGACATAATGTCATTTCAGCCATAAAAACTACATTTCTAAAAAATAAAGGCCATTTTTCTATATGTCACATGATTTTCACATCTAACACAAATGATAGTTTCTTCAAATCTACAAATAATGAATTCACACTCAAATTTTTCCAGCTGTCCCCCAGATATTATTTAGTTGGCTTGTATAAAGCAGAATCTGATCACTGTCTGCATGTACAACACATTTCATTGGTATGTCTCACGTCTCTTTTAATGTCGTACATTCTCCCTCCACTTCTTTTTATGGCATTGACTTGAAGATTTCAGAGAAACTGAGGCTGCTGTCCTGCCAGACTATCTTTCTGAATTGTCTAATTGCTTCCACATGGTGTTAGTTTTCTTGTTCCTAAGTCCTGCATAAGTGGAAAATTAGATCTCTGGTGGTAAGAAATTTGCCTTCCAATGCAGGAGATGTGGGTTCAATCTCTGAGTGGGGACAATCCCCTAGAGAAGGAAATGGCAATCCACTCCAGTATTCTTGCCTGGAAAATTCCATGGACAGAGGAGCCTGGTGGGCTACAGTCCATGGGCTTGCAGAGAATTGAATATGATACCAACTAAACAGGTAGTCATAGACTAGATCAGCTGGCTGCTGCTATTTTTGCTGTAACCCAGGAGATATCTTTGTGTGTTATAGGCATCTTGTACTCTGCCTAGAAGGTACAAAACATGTGAACATTTATGAACAACCACAGCTGAGCCTTTGGTCAATGATGATGTGAATTCCAACATTGTAGAGCTTCCATGTAATCACTAGAGGAGAAAGTGAAGAGCCCTCCAGAACGGTGCACAGGCAGGTTATCAAGGGAAGACTCTATATGGAGTCCCTTACATATCTACAAGGGAAGATATGTAAGCAAGAAATCATTAAAGACACTTATCCTCTAAAACAGAGCTACCATAAGATCCTATAATCCCACTCCTGGGCAGATATCTGGAGCAAACCATAAATTGAAAAAGTATATGTACCACAATGTTCACTGCAGCACTTATTTACAAAAGCCAAGCCAAGGAAGCAACCCATGTCCATCAACTGGTGAATGGATAAAGATGTGGTATATATACAATGGGATAGTACTCATCCATAAAAATAATGCCATTTGCATGGATTATTTTAGATTATCATACTAAATGAAGTAAGCCAAAACAAATACCATATGATATCACTTACATGTGGAATCTAAAAAAAAAAAACTGATACAAATGAATTTGCATACAAAACAGCAATAAACACACACACACAGTGTTGGGAGCCGCCGCTTAGAGGCACTCTACTCGTGACAAAGGTCATGAGGAAGGAGGCTTGGCAGATGCAATAGTGAGATCAAGCCTCAGGAGTGCCCCTGGATATTCTCGAGCATCTACCCCCAAAAAACCAGAGTCTGCCTGCTTTACTGCTTTGTGCTCTCACCTCTGACTTTACTGGGGGCTGTCCCCCACCACCATCTCACTCTCTCTAATAAAAAATTAATTTACAGCTCCAATTAATAAAGTTCCTGGGCATTAGGAGTGTTCAAATTCAAACCCCTCAGATAGCCCTCTAACTGGCCTGACAAGTTTACCCAGACACCTACAGGTATGCATATGATTGTTTACAGTGTCTCAGTCTTGAGAGGCAGGGGAAGCTTAAGATATTCAAATAGCTTAGAGCCTCTCACAGAGTTAAAAACTGTCAGAATAAAAACTAGTTCATTAATGAGCCAATGCTTTTTGCCAAATTTTCACATCCCCCGTTTTGTATCCTTGAATGTGTATAGTTGGTTTGTAGAAAAAATAAGTAGTGGCCTTGGTGCTAGTAACATTAGACCCTTAGGGTAGTAAATTCTTTTCTTTGTTGTAAACCCATTGCGCCTCCCCCTATAGGAATGCAAGTTTATCTAACACCTGCAGATAGAGATGGCGCCAAACCTTAAAATAATTACTCTTAGAGAAAATAAGTCTTGCGGTTGACAAAACTTTGTCAAGAGTCATAGTGTTAATAGGCCTTCTGGCCAGAAGATGATGTAAATCACCTGAACCATTTGTACGCGATAAATTTGCAGGAAAGAAACCCTGGTTTTTGATAAGGATTAAAGACTGCTGGCTTTGCATGATTTCACATCCCCTATATGCTAAAGCTGAAACTCCAGTATTTTGGCCACCTCATGCGAAGAGTTGACTCATTGGAGAAGACTCTGATGCTGGGAGGGATTGGGGGCAAGAGGAGAAGGGGACAACAGAGGATGAGATGGCTGGATGGCATCACTGACTCGATGGATGTGAGTCTGAGTGACCTCCGGGAGTTGGTGGTGGACAGGGAGGCCTGGCGTGCTGCAGTTCATGGGGTCGCAAAGAGTCAGACATGACTGAGTGACTGATCTGATCTGATCTGATCTGATTATCCTCTATGTGTAACTTAGGGTATAAAAGCCCTGTTGAAAATAAAGCTACAGGCCTTGCTCACCAGAGCTTGGTCTCCCCATGTCGTTCTTTCTCCCAATTTCCATTTCCGGCTGAAGTCTCCATCTGGAGCATGGATATCCTCTGTGACCACTTATTTGCCTGGGCTTCTAAGACCCACTCGAGAAAGTGCCTAAGGTGGGGCACTTTCCGCTATTCGAGCAGGCACCTGTGGCCTCCGTGGTCAGAGCTAACCTGGTGTCACAGGTTATATTGATTTTCCGAGTAAACCAAGCTACTCAGCCTCTTTCCTCCTCTATATATTCTGAGCTATACTGAGCTATCCTTTAATTACTCTTAATGTCTCTAATTAATATGTAAATGAGCCGCCGATGCCGTCCACCCTCCGGAGACCCTGGATCAGCTGGGGCTGGACCCCAGCAACAAAGAAAAAAAAAAATCTATGATTACCAAAAGAGAAAGGGGAGGAGGATAAATTGGGAGTTTGGGATTAGCATATACATGCTACCATATATAAGATACAACAGATAAGCAACAAGGACTTACTGTATAGCACATAGGACTGTACTAAATATTTTGCAATGACCTATACAGGAAAATAATCTGAAAAAGAAAATCTCTATCTATATAGCTGAAGCACTTTGCTGAACACCTGAAACTAATCAGATCAGGTCAGATCAGTTGCTCAGTCGTGTCCGACTCTTTGTGACACCATGAATCGCAGCACGCCAGGCCTCCCTGTCCATCACCAGCTCCCGGAGGTCACTCAGACTCGCATCCATCGAGTCAGTGATGCCATCCAGCCATCTCATCCTCTGTCGTCCCCTTCTCCTCCTGCCCCCAATCCCTCCCAGCACCAGAGTCTTCTCCAATGAGTCAACTCTTCGCATGAGGTGGCCAAAATACTGGAGTTTCAGCTTGAGCATCATTCCTTCCAAAGAAATCCCAGGGCTGATCTCCTTCAGGATGGACTGGTTGGATCTCCTTGCAGTCCAAGGGACTCTCAAGAGTCTTCTCCAACACCACAGTTCAAAAGCATCAGTTCTTCGGCGCTCAGCCTTCTTCACAGTCCAGCTCTCACATCCATACATGACCACAGGAAAGACCATAGCCTTGACTAGGCGAACCTTTGTTGGCAAAGTGATGTCTCTGCTTTTGAATATGCTATCTAGGTTGGTCATAACTTTCCTTCCAAGGAGTAAGCATCTTTTAATTTCATGGCTGCAGTCACCATCTTCAGTGATTTTGGAGCCCAGAAAAATGAAGCCTGACACTGTTTCCACTGTTTCCCCATCTATTTCCCAGGAAGTGATGGGACCAGATGTCATGATCTTCGTTTTCTGAATGTTGAGCTTTAAGCCCACCTTTTCACTCTCCACTTTCACTTTCATCAAGAGGCTTTTGAGTTCCTCTTCACTTTCTGCCATGAGGGTGGTATTATCTGCATATCTGAGGTTATTGATATTTCTCCCGGCAATCTTGATTCCAGCTTGTGTTTCTTCCAGTCCAGCATTTCTCATGATGTACTCTGCATATAAGTTAAATAAACAGGGTGACAATATACAGCCTTGACGTACTCCTTTTCCTATTTGGAACCAGTCTGTTGTTCCATGACCAGTTCTAACTGTTGTTTCCTATGTTGCAAATAGCTGTGAAAAGAAGAGAAGCAAAAAGCAAAGGAGAAAAGGAAAGATATAAACATGTGAATGCAGAGTTCCAAAGAATAGCAAGAAGAGATAAGAAAGCCTTCTTCAGCGATCAATGCAAAGAAATAGAGGAAAACAACAGAATGGGAAAGACTAAGGATCTATTCAAGAAAATCAGAGATACCAAAGGAACATTTCATGCAAAAATGGGCTCGATAAAGGACAGAAATGGTATGGACCTAACAGAAGTAGAAGATATTAAGAAGAGGTGGCAAGAATACACAGAAGAACTGTACAAAAAAGAGCTTCAAGACCTAGATAATCATGATGATGTGATCACTGACCTAGAGCCAGACATCCTGGAATGTGAAGTCAAGTGGGCCTTAGAAAGCATCACTACGAACAAAGCTAGTGGAGGTGATGGAATTCCAGTGGAGCTATTCCAAAACCTGAAAGATGATGCTGTGAAAGTGCTGCACTCAATATGCCAGCAAATGTGGAAAACTCAGCAGTGGCCACAAGATTGGAAAAGGTCAGTTTTCATCCCAATCCCAAAGAAAGGCAATGCCAAAGAATGCTCAAACTACCGCACAATTGCACTCATCTCACACGCTAGTAAAGTAATGCTCAAAATTCTCCAAGCCAGGCTTCAGCAATATGTGAACCGTGAACTTCCTGATGTTCAAGCTGGTTTTAGAAAAGGCAGAGGAACCAGAGATCATATTGCCAACATCCGCTGGATCATGGAAAAAGCAAGAGAGTTCCAGAAAAACATCTATTTCTGCTTTATTGACTATGCCAAAGCCTTTGACTGTGTGGATCACAATCAACTGTGGAAAATTCTGAAAGAGATGGGAATACCAGACCACCTAATCTGAAACTAATACAACATTGCAAATCAACTATACTGCGGTAATTTAAAGAAAGAACACCTATCTTGAAGTATCTGGACATGAGACCTCCACATCTTAAGTGGATATTCAGCCCTGAGATGGACCCTGACCATCAGAAATAAAACAAGACTTGCACTTTGATAAAACCAAAGGCTCTTTGCAGGGGGGCTGCATGAACTATACTTAGAGTTTTCTGGGGTGGTGTACTTTACAGTTAGGCAGACCCGGGTTCCAACGTCAGGCTTCCCAGGTAGCTCAGCTGGTGAAGAATCCGCCTGTAATGCAGCAGACCACGGTTCGATTCCTGAGTCAGGAAGTTCCCCTGGAGAAGGGATAGGCTATCTATTCCAGTGCTCTTGAGCCTCCTGGTGACTCAGACAGTAAAGAATCCAACTACAATTTGGGAGACCTGGGTTGGGAAGATTCCCCTGGAGGAAGGCATAGTAACCCACTCCAGTATTCTTGCCTGGAGAATTCCCATGGACAGAGGAGCCTGGCGAGCTGCAGTCCACGGGGTTGCAAAAAGTGGGACACAATTGAGCAACTAAGCACAGCGCAGCACAAGGGTTCCAATATCAACCCTTACCTTTACCAGCTGAGTCAACTTCCTGACCTTTCTAAAACTCACGTGTCTCATTTACATATAACTGGAGTCCCACGTGAGCCCAAGTTGGCATTCAGAGATGCCTTTGTGATCCACCAAATCTGTAGGCCTGTACTGCTAGGAATCACTTGACATGAGGGAGTCCAATCCAAGGGGAATGAGAGCAGAGGGCTCTGTCTGTGTCTCAGCGTGGGAGGGAAAGGTGAGGATTCTTTGGAGCCTGTGTTGGACGATGGCTTTTAAGTCTCAGGTCTCAGCCTGAAAGTTGTGTCTAAACTGGAAGTGATGTTGGCTGGAAGCTGAGTATCTGGTCTCATTATGGCCCTGAAAGTTTACTATTGGGGCCCAGGGGTCAAAGTGATTCACACAGTGGGTAGACCACTGTGGATCGTCCCCATACTCCTGTGTAGAGCTTAGCATGGCCGTGGTGTAGTGAGAACAGCAACAAACAAGGCCCACTTGGGCAATTTAAGAGCTGATCACTTTGGGAGCCCCCCAGAGGACATGCTTGGCAGAAATACCAGCTAACTCCCAAGTGGGAGCTAGTAGAGGGGCTTTGAGGGAAGTACTGACTTCAAATATTTTCACAGGCTTCCTGGAGAGCCTGGAGCTTGAGAAGGATGCTGTGAGCTTAGGAAACACTCCAGCATCTGAGAGAGGAGGCAACAAGGGTGCAGGTTGGCCTGCACGGTTTGCGTTATAAGTATAGTGGTTTGAGCCTATTTGCATTTATAGGCTTGTGTGATGTTCTTGCTGGGGGTAGATTTACAGGATTTTGGCCAACTGCAGAGAACTGCTTTAGGATTAAACACAGCAAGGAAAGCATCTAGCCCAATACTTGGCACAAGGCAGCAGTTTTACAATCACGAGCTCCCTCATGTTTTATTTTTATTCCCATCTCCATGGAGATATATGAGGTCTTCTTTTGAGGTCTAACTATTTGGGTAAGTGTTACCATTGTTATGCTCCTATTTATTTACTTTGCTGAGTTTTCTGTGCAAGAACACATTTTTGTATTGTCCTTTTGAGCCCTTTCTGTTGTTCTTCGAAACAACGGCAATAGCAACTAAATATGGGTGGCCTTTCATTACAATCCCACAACTGTAAATGAAACTGGATTTAAAAAATATGTCCAGATTAAAGCGATTAACGTCTTCCTTGTCTTCTTGTTAATGCGCACATGCCCAACCTGCATAATTTTCTCTCCCAGTCATGCAAGAGGCAAGGGTAATTTAGAAACACTCATGCTGTCTTTGTATCGCTGTTGACAAAAGGCTCAGAGAAAAAAAAACATAATACACCTTTGTTGAAAATAAACATGAATAAAACCCTTAAGACATACAAAGCAAGGTCTATAATTTGATGCACATTTTTTAGCCTGAATAAATCATGCCTGTTATTTTCTTAGCCCCAAAGCAAGGAGAGGCTGCCCCTGGGATGGGATGACACTTTCTACCTGTTTCCAAAAGGCACTTGATGATGTTAGGAGGTAGTGTGCTCTGTGAGAATGTCAGACGGAAATCATCCAGTGAATACTCATGATTTGATGTTGTTGTTGAGTCACTAAGTCATGTCCAATTCTTTGTGACCCCAACTGCCAGGCTCCCCTGTTCCTCACTATCGATCTCCCAGAGTTTGCTCAAACTCATGTCCAATGAGTTGGTGATGTCATATAACCATCTCATCCTCTGTCATCCCCTTCTCCTCCTGCCTTCAATCTTCCCCAGCATCAGGATCTTTTCCAATGAGTCGGCTCTTCGCATCAGGTGGCCAAAGGATTGGAGCTTCAGCTTCAGCAGCAGTCCTTCCCATGAATATTTAGGGTTGATTTCCTTTAGGATTCACTGGTTTGATCACCTTGCACCTCTAAAGAGTCTTCTCCAGCACCACAGTTTGAAAACATCTATTCTTCAGTGTTCAGCCTTTTTTATAGTTCAACTCTCATATCTGTATGTGACTACTGGACAAACCATAGCTCTGACTATATATAGACCTTTGTGGGCAAAATGATGTCTCTGCTTTTTAACATGCTATCTAGCTGTGTCACAGATTTTCTTCCAAGGAGCAAGCTGTAGTCACAGTCCATGATGGGAAAGGGTAATTTCTTATGGATCTGAATCCCGGTCCAGTCATTTGGCGTGAAGGATTCAGTTGACGCCACTGAAAGTACATGGCAAGTATAGTTTCTAGATTACAGTAAGAACTCCCTCATTTATGTTCTCTCATATCTCTATCTCATCCGACCCTGTCAGGTGAACCCCCACTGCCCTTTAAATGCAAATTCCATCCTTTCCCCCATCTGCATGGAGCTGACATCCCATCTTCCATGATGCTTCAGTGCTCTGTATGTACTTCTTTTAGGGCCCCTGTCATGCATATCAGAGATTTGTGTTTGCATTCTTGTGTCCCTCACTGGAGAATTATGTCCTTGAAAGGAGAACCTCATTTCACTGTCATTTGATTCCCCAAAGTGAACTTTGTTCCTACCTGTGGAGTAATGTGTTTTGCACATTTGCTGAATTGAATCAGAATCTCAGGTTTGGAAGGAAAGTTTCCCATCATTCTAGGAAGCAAAGAACAGTAGAGCCAATAACATCTGTGGCCTGTCCACCCCTCATTTAGTCGATGGGGTTACAGGGTTGGTTCAAGATCTCACAGCAAGTTGGTGGTAAGCAGAGATCAGAATCCACAAGGTCCCATAGCAGTCCAAGGACATAGCACTCAGTGGAACACCCGCATGTTATCAGTTTCTTTGAGAAAAAGGAATGTGCTGTATCTTCCAGGTAGTCGGCCTGGTTTCTTCACCATAAAACTCTCCTGTGAAGTTCCAAAACTGTGATGATATGCACCATTTCCCAAACATGTTTCCCCATGGAACCTTTTCCTCACACTATCTGACTCAACTGGTGTCCCCCAAAACACACTTTGGAAAACACAGTTGCGGTAGGCAGAATAACGACCACCCTTCCACCCAAATGTTCAGACTACAATCCCCAGAACCTGTAAATATGCTATGTTACTGGACAGAGGAGGAATTAAGGTGCTGGATGGAATTAAATTAGATAATCAGCTCACCTTAAAATGCACAGATTTTTCTGGATTGTCTGGGTGGGCCCAGTATGTGTACACATGCTAAGTTGCTGAGTCATGTCCAACTCTTCAAGCCCCTGTGAACTGTAGCCCACCAGGCTTCTCTGTCCATGGGATTCTCCAGGCAAGAATTTTGGAGTGGGTTGCTATGCCCTCCTCCAGGGGATTTTCCCAACCTTTATCTCTGTATTGGCAGGCAGATTCTTTACCACTGAGCCACTGGGGAAGCCCCTCTTACAGGAGAAAGAAAGAGGCAAAGGAGGTCAGAGTGATGCAATGTGGGGAGTGCTCCGTCCATCACCGTGGGCTTTGAAAGTGGAGGAAGGGGCCACAAGACAAGGGAAGCAGGTGGCCTTTGAGCTGGAAAGGGCATGGCAATGGATTGTCCCCTAGAACAGGGGCCCCCAGCCTCAAGGATCTAATGCCTGGTGAACTGAGGTGGAGCTGAATGCAGTAATAACAGGAGAAAGTGCACGATAAGGACAAGGGACTTCAATCACCCTGAAATGATTCCCCTCCTCCAGTCTGTGGAAGGATTGTTTCCTATGAAACCAGTCTCTGGTGCCAAAAAGGTTGGAGACCAGTGGTGCCTGGGTGCCTCCAGAAAGGAAACGCAGCCCTTCCCGTGTCCTGATTTTAGCCCAGCGGGGCCCGTGTCAGACTTCTGACCTCCAGAGCTGTAATACACTTGTGTTGTTTGAAGCCACTAAGTCGGTGGCAATTTGTTACAGCAGTGAAAGACAAATACAATGGTTCTAGTGTCTCAAGCTTGCTTTACTGTGCTCCCACAGTTCAGTTCAGTCGCTCAGTCATGTCCGACTCTTTGTGACCCCATGGGCTGCAGCACTCCAGGCCTCCCTGTCTATCACCAACTCCCGGAGCTTGCTCAAACTCATGTCCATTCAGTCAGTGATGCCATCCAACCGTCTCATCCTCTGTCGTCCCATTCTCCTCCTGCCTTCAATCTTTCCCAGCATCAGGGTCTTTTCCAATGAGTTGGCTCTTTGCATTGGGTGGCCGAAGTATTGGAGTTTCAGCTTCAGCATCAGTCCTTCCAGTGAACATTCAGGACTGATTTCCTTCAGGATTGACTGCTCTGATCTCCTTACAGTCCAAGGGACTCTCAAGAGTCTTCTCCAAAACCACAGTTCAAAAGCATCAATTCTTTGGTGCTCAGCTTTCTTTATAGTCCAACTCCCACATCCATACATGACCACTGGATAAAACATAGCTTTGACTAGATGGGCCTTTGTCGGCAAAGTAATATAATGTCTCTGCTTTTTAATATGCTGTCTAGGTTGGTCACAGCTTTTCTTCCAAGAAGTGAGCATTTTTTAATTTCATGGCTGCAGTCACCATCTGCAGTGATTTTGGAGCCCAAGAAAGTAAAGTCTGCCTGGGCATTATCAACAATCATGATTATACACTTTGTATTCATGGCTCTGTGGTGACATGGAATGAATCTACTAAATGGTTGCAAGCTGACCCCTGAAAACCAGTGTTTTCTTCTATTTTTATAATTTGTGCTGAGTTCTGCTCTTTGGAAGCCAGTAATTAAGTCCATTCCACATGCTCAGAGAGGAGATGACATAAGGACCTGGGTACCAGGAGGCAGGGGTGATTGGGAGGTATTACGGAAGCTGCCTGCCATAGACAGAAAGGATTAGTGACTTCTTTTTTCTAGTACTTTACTTCTTCTTTTACCAATGATTTTGAAATCCTCTTGAAGTTCTAGCACAGGTAAGGAACCATAAAATTTATCATCCAAGCCAAAAGTCTTCTAAGATAATGAAATGAGGGATGCTATAAATAACCATAGGCTCAACAAAGGTTCATCTAGTCAAGGCTATGGTTTTTCCTGTGGTCATGTATGGATGTGAGAGTTGGACTGTGAAGAAGGCTGAGCGCCGAAGAATTGATGCCTTTGAACTGTGGTGTTGGAGAAGAATCTTGAGAGTCCCTTGGACTGCAAGGAGATCCAACCAGTCCATTCTGAAGGAGATCAGCCCTGGGATTTCTTTGGAAGGAATGATGCTAGAGCTGAAACTCCAGTACTTTGGCCACCTGATGTGAAGAGTTGACTCATTGGAAAAGACTCTGATGCTGGGAGAGATTGGGGACAGGAGGAGAAGGGGACGACAGAGGATGAGATGGCTGGATGGCATCACTGACTCCATGGACGTGAGTCTGGGTGAACTCCGGGACTTGGTGATGGACAGGGAGGCCTGATGTGCTGTGATTCATGGTGTCACAAAGAGTCGGACACGACTGAGCGACTGATCTGATCTGATCTGATCCCTGGTGCCTCAAATGGTAAAGCATCTGCCCCCAATGCAAGAGACCCGGGTTTGATCCCTGGGTTGGGAAGATCCCCTGGAGAAGGAAATGGCAACCCACTCCAGTATTCTTGCCTGGAAAATCCCACAGACAGAGAGCCCTGGTAGTCTATAGTCCATGGGGTCACAAAGAGTCCATCACGACTGAGTGACTTCACTCATAAACAACTACAAGGGCAACAAGTATAAAACAGACACAAATGGTCACCCCACACCTGCATGGTCACCGAGGCCCGGGTTGTCTTCCTGGGTGTCTTTCTCAGCCACTAGCACAATGCCAACATATAGCAAATACTTAATATATACCCGCATGGGGAACAGCAAAATGATTTGTAGATACACAAAACTGTCAGGTGGTGCTAGTGGTAAAGAATCTGCCTGCCAGTGCAGAAGATGCAAGAGACCCAGGTTCAATCCCTGGGTTGGGAAGATCCCCTGGAGTAGGGGTGGAAGCCACTCCAGTATTCTTGCCTGGAAAAGTCTATGGACAGAGGAGCCTGGTGGGCCAAATAGTCCATGGGGCCACAAAGAGCTGGACATGACCGAGTGATTGAGCATAAAGTTACCTGGCCTCTAATTATTTGGTTCTCAGGCATTGTTCATCATAGTCTAATTAGGGAGGCCAAGAAACCTTCTTATCATATTTAATGCTACTTTGCAATCAAAAACTAAATCTATGACCACACAGAGATTTCACCTTAGGAATCATGCCAACAGAAGGGTGTGTTGAATTACACAGCCATTGGCTCTGGCGTTTGGTCTCATAAACACAAGGCCATGTGGTGTGTGGTGAAGAGCGAGCTGGGTTTCTGGCACCAGAGACTCCTGGGCGCAAATCCTAACTCTGCAGGAGGTAACCAGAGGCAGATAATCTGACACTTCTAAACCTCAGCATGCTTGTTTACAAATGGCGGTTAATTGGATGTGACAATATTCATAAAGCAGATAGTACATGTATTCAACACATCAACAAATATTTGAGCATTTGCTATGTGCCAACTCAGAGTTCCCAGAAGCTAGAGTCTTAGAATAATCTTTTTTTTTTAATTTCAGTTTTACTGAGATACAATTGACATACAGCATTGTATCAGTTTAAGGTAAACAACATAATGACTTGACTTTTATGTACTATGAAATGGTGACCATCCTGTTTAGTTAATATCCATCACCTTGTGAAGATACAAAGAAAGAAAATACATAAAACTTTTTCCCCTTGTGATGAGAACTTTTAGGGTTCCTTTCTTAATAATGTTCAAATACACCATAAAACAGTGTTAACTATAGTCATCATGCTGTATATTACATATCTAGTGTTCACTTATAACTAGAAGTGTGTACCTTTTGACCACCTTCTTATAATTTGCTGCCCTCAACCCATACTAGAATATTTTTGATAGATATATGTATTGCTACACAATCTGGGGTTTACAAAAGTGTCCTCGGCATACCATAATTCTTAACCTCATAGTAATTTACATTTTAACAGTTAATGATAGCAGCAACTGAAAATTTTAACCAATTTGAAACAAAACCAATAGCTTATGGATGAAGACAATTGCTCCTTATAACTTACAGGGATTTCATTTACATAAGTTTTCCCTCTGTTATATATGTTCTTTCTCTGGAAAGACTTATAAATTGTTTACTTAGATGGCATGGTAGAATAATAAATTCAAGTTTTCAGTAAATTAAAAATGCTGCCATAGCTAAAAAACAATTTTTGTAACCCTTTTATAACTCTGTTTACTAGTTATTAGCTTCTCATTCGGAGAAGGCAATGGCGCTCCACTCCAGTACTCTTGCCTGGAAAATCCCATGGACGGAGGAGCCTGGTAGGCTGCAGTCCATGGGGTTGCTAAGAGTTGGACATGAATGAGCGACTTCCCTTTCACTTTTCACTTTCATGCATTGGAGAAGGAAATGGCAACCCACTCCAGTGTTCTTGCTTGGAGAATCCCAGGGACGGGGGAGCCTGGTGGGCTGCCGTCTATGGGGTCACACAGAGCTGGACACGACTGATGTGACTTAGCAGCAGCAGTTCCTCATTATACATAAAAATAGAATTTCATACAATTTTGCTTCTCATAGAGGAGTTAAATTTGAATTTCAGATACTTTTACTCTAAGTATGTCCCATACAAGTTAAATTTGAATTTCAGATAATTTTTTACTCTTGTATCCCTAATCCCATACAAGATTAGGGATATATTGTGTTTGTTATTGTTGTTGTTTAGTTGGCAGGTCGTGTCTTTTGTGACCCCATGGGCTATAGCCTGCCAGGCTCCTCTGTCCATGGGATTTTCTAGGCAAGAATCCTGGACTGGGTTGCTATTTCTTTCTCCAGGGGATCTTCCCAACCCAGAGATCAAACCCACGTCTCCTGCTTGGCAAGCAGATAGATCCTTTACCACTGAGCCGCCTGGGAAGCCCCAGAACATACTGTATTTAGACTAAAGATTATTCAATCAGTATTTATCTGAAATTAAAATTTAACTGCATGGCCTGTTTTTTAATTTTTAGTTTTAATTTTAGTGGGTTTCCCTGGTGGCTTAGGTGGTAAAAAAAACTTGCCTGAAATGCAGGAGAGCTGGGTTCAATCCTTGGGGCAGGAAGATTCCCTGGAGAAGGGAACAGCAATCCATTCCATATTCTTGCCCAGAGAATTCCATGGACAGAGGAGCCTGGCAGGCTACAGTCCGTGGAGCAGCAGAGTCGGACACAACTGAGTGACTTATACTTCACTTTTAATTTTAGTAAAAAATACACAATATAAATTAACCATTTTTACCATCTTTAAGTGTATAATTCAGAAATGTTAAGTATATTAACAACGTTATACAACCAAACTGCAAACCTTTTCATACTGGAAAACTGAAGCTGTATACTTATTAAGCAATAAACTTCCATTTCCTCCTCCTCCTTGCCTCTGGAAAATATGAGTCTTTCTGTTTTTATTAATTTGACTGCACTAGATATCTCATAGGGGATTCCCAGGTGGCACAGGGTTGAAGAATCCACCTGCCAATGCAGGACACACAAGAGACATGAGTTTGATCCCTGGGTTAGGAAATCCTCTGGAGGAGGAAGCAGCAACACACTCTAGTATTCTTGCTTGGGAAATTCCATGGACAGAGGCTATAGTCTATAGGGTCTCAAAGAGTCAGACAGGACTGAGCACATCCCGAGTATTAACACCAGATAATAGTGATTTAATAATAATTTAATACTGATTATTAAATCTTTTCTCTGATTCTGTAGATTATCTTTTCTCCTTATTAATTGAGTCCTTTGACACAGGAAAGTTTTGAATTTTGATGAGTTGCAGTTGATATATTTTTACTTTTATTGTCTGTGCTTTTTGGTGTCACTTCCAAGAAATCTTTGCAAAGTCTAATGTCATGAAGATTCCCACCTATGCTTTCTTCTAAGAGTCTTGTAGTTCAGCTCACACATTTATGTCCTTGATCCACTTTGAGTTAATTTTTTGTACATGGCACAAGGTGAGAATCCAAATTAATTCTTTTGCATGTAAATATCCAGTTTTGTTAACACCATTTGTTAAAATGACTATTCCTTTCCCATTGAGTCTTGGCATCCTTGTTAAACATTATTTACTTATATACAAGAAGCTGTATTTCTAGGCTCTATTCTATTCCATTGGTATACATACTAGTCTTTATGTCAATACACACTCTTTTGATTACTATAGCTTCATAATAAGATTTGAAATTAGGAAGTGTGAGACCTCTAAATTTGTTCTTCTCTCAGAAGACTATCTGTTATTTTCTTAAGACTCAATGTAAATTTTAGCATGAATTTTTTTATATTTGCAGACATTTTTCTATTCTGCAAAAATTCCACTTGAAAGTGACAGGCATTCTATTAAATATGTAGATAGTTTTGTGTAGTGATATTTTAATATTAAATCTTCCAATCCACAAGTGTGGATGTCTTTCCATTTATTTGTGTCTTTTACAATTATTTCAGCAATGTTCTGCTGTTTTTAGTGTACAAGTCTTTCACCTCCCTGGTTAATTTTATTCCTAGGAATTTTATTCTTTTTGGTGCTAGTGTATATAAAATTGTTTTCTTAATTTCCTTTCCAAATTGTTCATTGTCAGTGGATAGAAATAGAACTGACTTTTGTGTGTTGACTACGTATCCAGCAGTTTTTTTTTTGTGTGTGTGTGGAATGTTTAGGATTTTCTACACATAAAATTAGGACCATCTGCAGAGATTGTTTTGCTTCTTCGTTACCAACTTGAATGCCTTTTATTTCCTTTTCTTGCCTAACAGCTCTGGCTAGGACTTCCAGTAGTGTGTTGAGCACAAGTAGCAAAAAGGGCCTCCTTACCTTATTCCTAATGTTAGAGAAAATGTTTTTATCTTTGTATGATGTTAGCTGTGGATTTTTCATATACAGTCTTTATAATGTTGAGGTAGTTTCCTTCTATTCCTAGCTTGTTGAGTGTTTTTCAATGATGTAGAAAGTTGAATTTTGTTCAATGATTTTCTGCATCAGTTGAGGTGATCAAGCGTCCCCCCTTTTATTCTGTTAATGTGGTGTGTTACATTGAGTAATTTTAAACATTGAACTATTTTTGCATTGTAGTTGTAAATCCCATTTAATCATGTGTAAAATCCCTGTAATGTGCTATTAAATATGATTTGCCAGTATTTTGTTGAGTAATTTTGCTTATTTAGCTTATATGCAAAGTGCATCATGAGAAATGCTGGGCTGGATGAAGCACAAGCTGGAATCAAGATTGCCTGGAGAACTATCAGTTATCTCAGACATGCAGATGACACCACCCTTATGGCAGAAAGTGAAGAAGAACTAAAGAGCTTCTTGATGAAAGTGAAAGAGGAAAGTGAAAAAGTTGGCTTAAACTCAACATTCAGAAAGCTAAGATCATGGCATCTGGTCCCATCACTTCATGGCAAACAGATGGGGAAAGAGTGACAGACTTTATTCTTTTGGGCTCCAGAATCACTGCAGATGGTGACTGCAGCCACGAAATTAAAAGACACTTACTCCTTAGAAGGAAGTTATCACCAACCTAGACAGCCTATTAAAAAGCAGAGACATTACTTTGCCAACAAAGGCCCATCTAGTCAAAGCTATGGTTTTTCCAGTGGTCACGTGTGGATATGAGAGTTGGACCATAAAGAAAGCTGAGTGCTCAAGAATTGATGCTTTTGAACTGTGGTGTTGGAGAAGACTCTTGAGAGTCCCTTGGACTGCAAGGAGATCCAACCAATCCATCCTAAAGAAATCAGTCCTGAATATTCATTAGAAGGACTGATGTTGAAGCTAAAACTCCAATACTTTGGCCACCTGATGCAAAGAACCGACTCCTTGGAAAAGAGCCTGATGCTGGGAAAGATTGAAGGTGGGAGGAAAAGGGACGACAGAGGATGAGATGGTTGGATGGCATCACTGAATCAATGGACATGAGTTTGAGTAAACTCCTTGAGTTGGTGATGGACAGGGAGGTCTGGCGTGCTGCAGTCCACGGGGTCACAAAGAGTCGGACACGACTGAGAGACTAAACTGAACTGAACTGAATTTTGCATTAATACTCATCAGAGATATTGGTCTTCTTCTTTTTTTTTTTTTTTCTTGTAATATCTTTGACTTTAGTATCAGAGTATTGCTGGCCTGAAAGAGTGAGTTTGGAAGCATTTCTCCCTCTTCAATTTTTTGTAAGAGTTTGAGGAGAATTTATGTTAATTTTTCTTTAAATGTTTGGTAGAATTCACCAGTGAAACCAGATGGTCCTGGGCTTTCTTTGTTGGAAGGTATTTGATTACTAGTTCAATCTCCTTACTAGTTATATGTTTGTTCAGATTTTCTATGTCTTCATAATTCAGTCTGATAGATATATTTTTAGGACTTTGTCCATTTCATTTAGGTCATCAGCATTGTTGAAGTATAATTGTTCATGGCATTCTTTTATAATGCTTTCTATTTTAGTAAAATTTGTTGACAGCTGCCTTCTTTCATTTCTGATTTGAGTCTTTTCTCTTTTTCTATTAATTTAGCCAAAGTTTTGTCCATTTTATTAATCTTCTGAAAGAATCAGCTATTGTTTTTTCTGACTTTCTTTATTGTTTCCCTATTTTCTATTCCATTAATTTCTGCTGTAGTCTTTATTATTTCCATCCTCCTGTTAGCTTTGGATTTAGTTAGCTCTTTTTAATCCTAGTTCTGAGATTTTCAATTTAATGTACACATTTATAGCTATAAATTTTCCTCTTAGCACTGCTTTGGGTGTCATGAATTTTTATTTGTTAAATGCAGAAACACTAACTATAAAAGTTTTGTAACTTTTGACTTACGTCTTCTCTCATGCCTTCCCACTTTCCAATTCTGGTGAAACCAGCTGCCACTCTGTGAGCTGCTCTCTGCTGCTGCTGCTGCTAAGTCACTTCAGTGGTGTCCGACTCCGCGTGACCCCATAGACGTCAGCCCATCAGGCTCTCCTGCCCCTGGGATTCTCCAGGCAAGAAAACTGGAGTGGGCTGCCATTTCCTTCTTCAATGCATGAAAGCAAAAAGTGAAAGTGAAGTCGCTCAGTCATGTCTGACTCTTAGCGACCCCATGGACTGCAGCCCACCAGGCTCCTCCATCCATGGGATTTTCCAGGCAAGAGTACTGGAGTGGGGTGCCATTGCTCTCTAGAGGTCAGGAAAAAAAGAGAGTGATCTTAGGCCAATGATTAGTGAGGAACTGACTCCTGTCAGCAGCTACTTGAATGAACTTAAACATGGATCAACTCCCAGTTGAGTTTTAAGATAAATGCAGGCCTGGCCACATCCTGGTTGAAGCCCTGTAAGAAATCAGAAGCAACGGACCCCGCTGAGCTGTGGTTGGATTCTCAACTCACAGATAGTCTGAGATAACAATTGTTTGTTGCTTTAAGCCATTGCACTTTGGGGTAACTTGTTATGAGGCAATACACAGAAGAACTGTACAAAAAAGATCTTCACGACCCAGATAATTACGATGGTGTGATCACTCACCTAGAGCCAGACATTCTGGAAAGTGAAGTCAGGTGGGCCTTAGAAAGCATCACTACGAGCAAAGCTAGTGGAGGTGATGGAATTCCAGTTGAGCTATTTCAAATCCTGAAAGATGATGCTGTGAAAGTGCTGCACTCAATATGCCAACAGATTTGGAAAACTCAGCAGTAGCTACACGACTGGAAAAGGTCAGTTTTCATTCCAATCCCAAAGACAGGCAATGCCAAAGAATGCTCAAACTACCGCACAATTGCACTCATCTCACATGCTAGTAAAGTAATGCCCAAAATTCTCCAAGCCAGGCTTCAGCAATATGTGAACCGTGAACTTCTTGATGTTCAAGCTGGTTTTAGAAAAGGCAGAGGAACCAGAGATCAAATTGTCAACATCCGCTGGGTCATCAAAAAGCAAGAGAGTTCCAGAAAAACATCTATTTCTGCTTTATTGACTATGCCAAAGCCTTTGACTGTGTGGATCACAATCAACTGTGGAAAATTCTGAAAGAGATGGGAATACCAGACCACCTGACCTGCCTCTTGAGAAACCTGTATGCAGGTCAGGAAGCAACAGTTAGAACTGGACATGGAACAACAGACTGGTTCCAAATAGGAAAAGGAATACGTCAAGGCTGTATACTGTCACCCTGCTTATTGAACTTCTATGCAGAGTACATCATGAGAAACGCTGGGCTGGAAGAAGCACAAGCTGGAATCAAGATTGCTGGGAGAAATATCAATAACCTCAGACGTGCAGATGACACCACCGTTATGGCAGAAAGTGAAGAGGAACTCAAAAGCCTCTTGATGAAGGTGAAAGAGGAGAGTGAAAAAGTGGGCTTAAAGCTCAACATTCAGAAAACTAAGATCATGGCATCTGGTCCCATCACTTCATGGCAAATAGATGGGCAAACAGTGGAAACAGTGTCAGACTTTATTTTTCTGGGCTCCAAAATCACTGCAGATGGTGACTGCAGTCATGAAATTAAAAGATGCTTACTCCTTGGAAGGAAAGTTATGACCAACCTAGTTCAGTTTCAGTTCAGTCGCTCAGTCGTGTCCGACTCTTTGCGACCCCATGAATCACAGCACGCCAGGCCTCCCTGTCCATCACCAACTCCCACAGTTCACCCAGACTCACGTCCATCGAGTCAGTGATGCCATCCAGCCATCTCATCCTCTGTCATCCCCTTCTCCTCCTGCCCCCAACCTCTTCCAGCATCAGAGTCTTTTCCAATGAGTCAACTCTTCGCATGAGGTGGCCAAAGTATTGGAGTTTCAGCTTCAGCATCATTCCTTCCAAAGAAATCCCAGGGCTGATCTCCTTCAGAATGGACTGGTTGGATCTCCTTGCAGTCCAAAGGACTCTCAGGAGTCTTCTCCAACACCACAGTTCAAAAGCATCAATTCTTTGGCGCTCAGCCTTCTTCACAGTCCAGCTCTCATATCCATACATGACCACAGGAAAAACCATAACCTTGACTAGGCGAACCTTTGTTGGCAAAGTAATGTCTCTGCTTTTGAATATGCTATCTAGGTTGGTCATAACTTTCCTTCCAAGGAGTAAGTGTCTTTTAATTTCATGGCTGCAGTCACCATCTGCAGTGATTTTGGAGCCCAACAAAACAAAGTCTGACACTGTTTGCCCGTCTATTTGCCATGAAGTGATGGGACCAGATGCCATGATCTTAGTTTTCTGAATGTTGAGCTTTAAGCCCACTTTTTCACTCTCCTCTTTCACCTTCATCAAGAGGCTTTTGAGTTCCTCTTCACTTTCTGCCATAACGGTGGTGTCATCTGCACGTCTGAGGTTATTGATATTTCTCCCAGCAATCTTGATTCCAGCTTGTGCTTCTTCCAGCCCAGCGTTTCTCATGATGTACTCTGCATAGAAATTCAATAAGCAGGGTGACAGTATACAGCCTTGACGTATTCCTTTTCCTATTTGGAACCAGTCTGTTGTTCCATGTCCAGTTCTAACTGTTGCTTCCTGACCTGCATACAGGTTTCTCAAGAGGCAGGTCAGGTGGTCTGGTATTCCCATCTCTTTCAGAATTTTCCACAGTTGATTGTGATCCACACAGTCAAAGGCTTTGGCATAGTCAATAAAGCAGAAATAGATGTTTTTCTGGAACTCTCTTGCTTTTTTGATGACCCAGCGGATGTTGGCAATTTGATCTCTGGTTCCTCTGTCTTTTCTAAAACTATCTTGAACATCAGCAAGTTCATGGTTCATATATTGCTGAAAAGCAGAGACATTACTTTGCCAACAAATCCATCTAGTCAAGCCTATGGTTTTTCCAGTGGTCATGTATGGATGTTAGAGTTGGACTGTGAAGAAAGCTGAGTGCCCAAGAATTGGTGCTTTTGAACTGTGGTGTGTTCTCTAACACCACAGTTCAAAAGCATCAATTCAGTCCCTTGGACTGCAAGGAGATCCAACCAGTCCATTCTAAAGGAGATCAGCCCTGGGATTTCTTTGGAAGGAATGATGCTGAAGCTGAAACTCCAATACTTTGGCCACCTCATGCAAGAGTTGACTCATTGGAAAAGACCCTGATGCTGGGAGGGATTGGGGACAGGAGGAGAAGGGGACGACAGAGGATGAGATGGCTGGATGGCATCACTGACTGGATGGACATGAGTTTGGGTGAACTCCAGGAGTTGGTAGACAGGGAGGCCTGGTGTGCTGCGATTCATGGGGTTGCAAAGAGTCTGACACAACTGAGCACCTGAACTGAACTGAACTGAATAGGTAACTAACTGTGACTTAACGTTTTCTTTAGATCTATTAGTATACTCTACATGGCTTTCCTTCTATACATGCTTTTCACAATCTTGAAAAATGTCCCTGAAGCATATATCTGATATGTGGGTTACTCAGGGTCATGAATTAGAGAATCTGGCATAAAATTCAATTATGTAAATGACAGTATAGATACAATAAAGAATGCCTTTTGATTAGGCATTTTATCGGTCATAAAGCAAATATGTTTAGAAGACTTTTGCTTGAACTTCTGGAGAAGTTACTTCTGAGAGATTCAGCAAGCAGAAACCAAATCTTACAATATTCATGGTGTTTAAAATGTGCTCCTTTCAACTTAATGAACATATAAATGGCTTATACAGTATCATTCTTACGTTGTTGCACATATTGATTACACTAATTATGATGTACTAATCAGTGGGAGGTTCCATGTCATTCAGTATGAGGTTCACCATAAAGACCAGATTTGTGGTTGACAAGGGGCAGGGCATTGGGGGAAGGATGGAATGGGAGGTTGGGGTTAGCAGATATAAGCTTTTATATATAGAAGGAATAAACAACAAGGTCCGTCCGTGTAGCACAGGGAACTGTACTCAATATCCTTTGATAAATCACAATGGAAAAGAACAAGGGATACATGTGTCTGTACGGCTGAGTCCCTTTGCTGTTCACCTGAAACTATCACAGCATTGTTAACTGGCTGTACCCCCAAACAAAACAGTTAAAACATGTATATTATAAAGTATCCAAAAATGAATATATTTATATGTATAACTTTGTTATACAGAAGAAATTAATACAACATTGTAAATCAACCATGCTTCAATTAAAAAAAAAAAGAAGAAAAAAATACGAGGCCCACAAACATATCTGCAGATACAGAGATTTGTTCACGGTCAAATGCTGGTTGAAAAAGGCAGATTGACTGCAGTTTTGCTATCATAAACACCACTGTGATGAACATCTTTGTAGCAGGAGACCAATGTCTCAGCTTAAAGATTCAGAGGAAGAATTCTTTTTTCCTCAGCCTTTTATTCTATTCAGGATGTTAATTTCATCCAGGAACACCCCCAGACACACCAATAAGTAATGTTTAACAAAATATCTGAGCACCCTGGGGTTCCACCAGGTTGACACATGGAAAAATGAGCCATCAGTGTGATTATTTACTTATAATGAATTCCCGGAAGTAAAATTACAGGGTCCAATATGCCACTTTTTAAGGGTTATGTCTCTGTTTAATCCTTTTCTGAGCATTCCAGGTGACCACGATAATGGATTTTACCCTCATCCCCAGTGTCTGCTAGTCTTCCTTGGTGGCTCAGTGATAAAGAATCTGCCTGCCATTCAGGAGACCGGGGTTTGTTCCCTGCTTCAGGAAGATCCCCTGGAGAAGGAAATGGCAACCCACTCCAGTATTTTTGCCTGGAGAATCCCATGGACAGGAGCCTGCTGGGCAACAGTCCAGAGGGATTGCCAAAGAGTCCATAGGACTGAGCGACTAACACTTTCACCTTTTCCAGGGCCTGTCTGAACCTTTGCAAATCACTAATGCAGACTCCGTAGGAGGGTCTCAGGAAACCTCTTGTCTCCAGTCTCCCTACCCTCCTCCCTAATGGAGAGGTTGACTGACTGCTGCTGCTGCTGCTAAGTCGCTTCAGTCGTGTCCGACTCTGTGCAACCCCATAGACGGAAGCTCACCAGGCTCCCCTGTCCCTGGGATTCTCCAGGCAAGAACACTGGAGTGGGTTGCCATTTCCTTCTCCAATGCATGAAAGTGAAAAGTCAAAGTGAAGTCGCTCAGTCGTGTCCGACTGACTGAGCCTCCATCATTTCTGCTCCTCTTCTAAATCCACTGCTGGACAGTACTTCCCCCCCCCCCCCAACATTATATTGATGACAGGTTCTGCATAGAAAATATGTTTACCAGAGACGATTCTTTGGTTAAAATCCACAGAATTTTCCCTGAGCGTGTGTTAAACACAGCACAACTGTTTATATTCAGAGGCAAACTAACCTGACTTTATCTGTAACTTAATTACCATGAAGTCCCATGTGTGGTCTGCAAAGCTGCATAAATTAATAATGCTGTAATTGCAGAGTTCACCTACCGGGATCCTTGCCGCGCCTTTCTCCCGAGAACCTGGTGCAAACAGGCTTTGCATTAACATATATTCTCTGCCTGGACTTTCTTTTTTCTCCCTCAAGCATTTCCCACCTCCTCCCTGCTCCCAATCCGCTCCCCCGCCCACCCCCCCTTTTTTATTGTTCCTTTTGCTCTCCTTGGAAGCAGTCACTGGCATTCTTATAGCTACTGTTTCTCCTCCGGGTGCCTGTTGAAATACCCACTAATATTTCTCCATTATAATGCGAGCTGTCAATAGCACAATGTCTTATTGGCCTGCCTTTACAGGATGCAGTACAGAGCCATTCCATTACTCTGGCGTCCATCAGGATCTTAAGCCACACATCTTTCTCAGCGCAGCTCCAGACGGGCCTTGGGCTGGAAGGCAGGGAGCGGCAGAAATGTTTCCCCAGCGTGGCGAGAAATCTCACCGGGGTCCTCGGGTTTCTTCCGCGTGGGCTCTTTGAAAATGAGTCCCTGCCTCGATTTTAACGAGAGGCGGTGATTGGAAGGAAGGGAAATTTTCTTTGGCGAAATGATTTAGTCGGAGAGATTGCCCAAGCCCATTAGGGAAAGGATTCCAATATGTGCTTAATTTTCTTTGGAGGATTTACTAATGATTGGTGGGAGCCCCGGCTCTTATTTATTACTTACTTTTCTTAATAATGAAAAAGAGACCATATGTTGGGTGTGCTCCTTGCTGATAAACTCCGTTGCAGTAATGACTGGCAAGAATGTATATTCTGTACCCTGTGCTGTTACAAGGGAAATCCTAAACTCTATTTAAGAAATTTGCAGCCTTTGAAGCTAGTACCACTTGGCCTTCGAGGTTTATGCTAATATCAGCTAAACATGTGAGGTGTTAAGTGTTTTATTATGTTTTAGAAGAATTTTGAACATTTTTTACCTCACTAGGAACATCAAAATAAATTCCAGATGGGTTAAAGAGTTAAATATTGAAAAAATCTTAACTGTTAGAAAATCTGGAAGAAAATAGATGTGAATATTTATCCAACCTCCCAAAGGGGAGAATTTTCTAAGCTTAAAATTGATAGAATAAATCACCAAGGATGTGATGGATAGATCTGACTACATAAAAATTTAAAACCTTTATACATCAAAAAAAAAAAAAAAAATCACCAAGATTGAAAAGCCATCAATAAAACTGAGATAATGTTGCAGGAAATTTAACAAACAGTAAGGTTTTAATAAATATAAAACTCACATAAATTTGTGAATACAAATACTAGGACCCTAGCAGATATGCAGAGAAGAACATAAATAGGTCAAAGACAAATATGAAATATGCTGATGAATAATTGCGGATTTTTTTTAACTTACTTAAGTAACCAAATAAATGTAAATAAGAGTATAGTGAGGGATTATTTCCCCTTTCAAAAATTCTCTATCAAATTATCTGATATCTAAAATGAAATAATAAAACCTAGTGTTGAAGAGGGTGTAGTAAGATGATTGATTCAATCAATCATTCATTCCTTCAATCAATCATTGATTCGGAGAAAGTGAACAGATAACTTTCATGTGAAAGAAGTCCTTTAAAATAAAGCCACATTAAAAACAATTTTATATCATGAAAATTTAGAGTGGTTTAAAAATGTTCTTAAGTACAATTTTTTCTTTTAATCTTTTCTAGGTTTTCTAAATGTTCGATAATAATCATGTATTACTTTTAATCTGAGGTTAATCCAAACCAGAGTCAGCTGTGTGGTGCCACGGAGTCCCCAGCCACCTCCTTTGTGTGTGTGTGTGTGTGTGTGTGTGTGTTTGTTTTGTTTTCATTTTGTTTGTTTTTGTCTTTTCTGCTACTGCTAGTTCTCGTAATGAGCAGATTCGGCTTTCTCTTTCTTGGAATCCTACTGCTAAGTCATTTCAGTTGTGTCCGACTCTGTGCAACCCCATAGACCGCAGCCCACCAGGCTCCCCTGTCCCTGGGATTCTCCAGGCAAGAACAGTGGAATGGGTTGCCATTTCCTTCTCCAATGCATAAAAGTGAAAGTGAAGTCGCTCAGTCGTGTCCGACCCTCAGCGACCCCATGGACTGGAGCCTTCCAAGCTCCTCCATCCATGGGATTTTCCAGGCAAGAGTACTGGAGTGGGGTGCCATTGCCTTCTCCGTCTTGGAATCCTAGCCCTGAACATTTACACGTGGTCCCATAACCTCCTTTCCTGCCATTGGTTTGTGAGTCTTTTCTGGCAAATTTAAGTCCTTGTATCACCTACGTCCTTGGCTAATACTCTCTCCTTCCAATCTGACTGCTTTTCCCATAAGTGAAAGGGAAAGTGTTAGTCTCTCAGCCATGTCTGACTCTTCCCAACCCCATGAACTGTAGCCCGCCAGTCTCTTCTGTCCATGGGATTCTGGAGTGGGTTGCCATGCCCTTCTCCAGAGGATCTTCCCGACCCAGGGATGGAACCTGGGTCTCCTGCACTGCAGGCAGATTCTTTACTGTCTGAGCCACCAGGGAAGCCCATAAACCTACCTTTAACCACAGCTTCTTTCTTTATGAACTTTCTCACTTTTACTGTGAATGCTTATTCTCTCTGAGCCTCAGTTTCTTCTCTACTATTTGGGCACAATAATAATATCTACTATACAGAGTAATTTATATTACCCTGAGAATTTACTTAAATGATGAAATGGAAGGAAACATTCTTTGCAAGCCCTACTGCTCTAGGCCAATATCATTGTTGTTCTGAACGCTCTTGCTTACCCCATCTGTATTCAAATCTTGGAATTGTAATCAGAGATATTTTCTATCTGGACTCCTGTTGAACTATCTCCTCTGCACATCCAGCTTCCATTGAAAGGAGGGCCACCTGGCCTCTGTCTTCACTTGGGAGAGCCTGGAGAGGAGAAGGTCTTTGCAACTTTAGGGAGAGCTTGATTCAAGGTTTTGTGTCCTGGAGCTGCCTCTGCTGGTGGGGATGGAGGAAGATGGGGCAGGACCGGAGCACTTGTAGAGAAGAATGGTGATTCCCAGGCCCCAGGACAGGAGGGTTCTACCTTTGCTTCTTAGTCTCCTTACTTGTCCTACGTCAGAAGAACCTTGTCAGTTCATCTTCTCATGGAGTGATGGATTGGTGGATTGCTCTTCACTGAGGGCCCACCCCGATTCATCAGGCATTCCCTAGTGTCGGGTGCTGAGCTCAGACATCAGGAAGGCAGGCCTGGTCGTCAGGAACCTACGGGCCAAGGGAGGAGCCCCGACCTATTAACAGATGGTCCCCATCAATGTGGCCTAGGTTCTAACATGCACGTGGTTAAGAGCACAGAAGAGCTGGTTGCTAAGTTTGTCTAGGATATGGGAAGGGGCAGAGAAAGGGTAGAGATGGCTTTATAGAGGAAGAAGCCTTTGGAATGAGCTCTGAAAGGTGCAGAGTATTCTTCTGGATAAAGAGGTGAGTTAGACCTGTCTCACGTCCATATCCTGCATGGGAGCAACTTAAATGTCCATCAACAGAGGAATGGATAAAGAAGATATGGCACATATATACGATGGACTATTTGTTGTTGTTCAGTCACTCAGTGGTGTCCGACTCTTTGTGACCCCTGGACTGCAGCACTCAGTGGTGTCCGACTCTTTGTGACCCCTGGACTGCAGCACACCAGGCTTCCCTGACCTTCACCATCTCCTGGAGTTTGCTCAAACTCACGTCCATTGAGTTGGTGATGCCATCCAAACAGCTCATCCTCTGTTGTCCCCTTCTCTGCCTGCCTTCAATCTTTCCCAACATTAGAATCTTTTCCAATGAGTCAGCTCTTCATATCAGGTATTACCATAAAAAGAAATGAAACTGTGCCATTTGCAGAGACGTGAATGGACCTAGAGACTGTCACACACAGTGTAGTAAGTCAGAAAGAGAAAACAAATATTGTATATCAATGCGTGTATGTGGAATCTAGAAAAATGGCATGGATGAACCTATTTGCAAAGTGAAAATAGAGACACAGGTGCAGAGAATAAACATATGGACATCAAGAGGGTGGGGACAGGATGAACTGGGCAATTGGGATTGATGTATGTATGCTGTGTGTGCCAAGTGGCTCAGTCGTGTCTGACTCTTTGTGATCTTATGGACAGAAGCCCGCCAGGATGCTCGGTCCATGGGATTCTCCAGGCAAGAAGGCTGGAGCGGGTTACCATGCCCTCCTCTAGGAGATCTTCCCTACCCAGGGATTAAACCTGTGTCTCTTACATCTCATGCATTGGCAGGTGGGTTCTTTACCACTAGTGCCACCTGGGAAGATATGAAGATATGTGAAGTAGGTGGCTGGTGAGGGCCTACTCTCTAGCCCTCATGGGGAAAAATATAAGGTACAATCTGTACCTAAGTTAACCTTAAAAATGCATTCCGGTATACATTAGGTGCAGACAAACACTGATTCCACTTATACGAGTTACCCAGAATAGTCAGATTTACAGAGTCAGAGGTACATTAGTAGATGCCAGGGGCTGAGGGCTGGGGAGGAGGGTTGGGAACTTAGTGTTTAATGGAGACAGTTTCAATTTAGGAAGGTGAAAACTTTGGGAGAAGGATGATGGTGAGAGATGCACAACAATGTGACTATACTTCGTGTTACTGGACTATACTGTTAAATATAGTTAAAATAGGATGCTTTATATTATGTGACTTTTACCACATAAAAACAGTAAAAAACAGAAAATAAAAATTCTTTTACAAACTTTAAAGAAAAAAAAAGGGGTGGGGGTGACAGAGAGATATTCCATTTGGTGGGGAAAGTACACCAAGCCCTGGAGGAGGGGGACTGCAGCATAAGATGATGGTGAGGACTCAATGTGTCTGGAAGAAATGAGCTTGAGGTTGCAGAGGGTGGGGTTGGCAGGGGCTGGCCACTGGGGACCATGTTTATCTTGAAACTATAAACCCAAAATCTGTTGTTCAAAAACCTTGGGGCCAGATGTGCCGTTAGTGTTAGAATTTTCTGGATTTTAGAGTGTAATATGATAATTGTATTGCATAAATCATACTTATTCCCAGTGGGCCTGGGGCAGTGCCCTGTGATAATCCTATTCGTTATTTTAACACTGAATAGTCACACCCAAGAAAGAAAGAAAATAGATAAGGTTTTGGTGTAAAATATGTATGAATATACTTTGAATTTCAGAGATGATTGAATTTTGAAATCAAGGGTAAGAAGGGTAGTAGGTTGGTTTGTTTGTTTAAATACTGAGGGCAGTAGGTGGCCATTCAAAGACTCTGCAGGCTTCCCAAGTGCTGCAAAGAATCTGCCTGCCAGTGCCGGAGACGTAAGGGACACAGTTTCTGTCCCTGAGTCAGGAAGACCCCCTGGAAAAGGAAATGACAACCCACTCCAGTATTCTTGCTTGGAGAATCCTGGGGACCAAGGAACCTGGTGGTCTACAGTCCATGGGGTCACCAAGAGTTGGACACAACTGAGTGACCAACTGACCCAAAGACATGCCAAAGACTGCACAGGTCAGTGTTATAATCTCAATAATTGGATGATAGGGAAATGTGCATGCAGCCTCTGTAGAGGGTGAACTGGAGGGGAGGCCAAGGTAATCTGATTTTCCCCGGCACTCTTCTCCTGACCCTGCTGCTCTCCTTGAACCTGCTCTCGTCGCTTCCTTCTATCCCTTCCTGGTGCTCGCTCTCCAAGACATCTGTGTCTCACACCCGGGGGTCAACTTCTCATGTGCTGGTCCTCCTTCCTGGCGCTGGGGTGGGGGGTGGGGGGCTGTGAATCTCCATTCCTCTTAAGTCCCATTTGCTCCACAGTCATCCACTGCTTATACAGGAAGTCCCTGCCCTTTCTTCCTCAGAGTTCACACTTGTCTTTCATCTGCCACTCATCTTCCCTTAGCATTCAGAACTTCAGCATCCCATAAAAGATCTATGAGGTCGTTTATAGGTGAGGAAGCAGTGTTCTAGAGCAGGGTGGGACAGAGCAAGTTGGCCATCGAAGATGGTTCTAGAGCCCAGAGACTGTGGATTGAATGCATGTGTCCCTTTGAAATCCACATGTTGAAGCCTAGTCTCCAACGGGACAGTATTTGGAGGTGGTGTCTTTGGGAGGTAATTATGTCCTGGGGGTGGAGCCCTCATGAATGGGATTAGTGCCCTTTAAAAGAAGAGATATGAGAGAGAGGATTATCCCTTCTGCCTTGTGAGGAAGACACCCATCTGCAAACTAGGAAGTGGATTCTCACCAGAAGGACCATGCTGGTACCCTGATCTCAGACTTCCAGCTTCTACAACTGTGAGAAGTAATGCCTGCTGTTTAAGCCATAAGCCTATGGCAGTTGATGATAGCAACCTGAACTCACAGCACCCCAGGCCTCCTTGACCCTCTCCTAGTCCCTTTCTCTGCACTGCGCTGTTCATGAGCTGTGCCTTTCTAGGCTGCCTTTCCTTTTTGATGATTTGCTTTTTTGATGATTTTGCTTTTCCTTTTGATGATTTCCTTTTTTCCTTTTTGGGTAACTTGATGTCTATATTGGGTGCTTTTGTTTTTATTTTATTCTTCATGATGCCTGACAAGATGCCAAAGAAATGATGGTTTAGATTCCAGGCTAACCTTTTTATACTTGATCTTTCTAGCATTTGTTAGCTGGAGTCACTATTTCATTCTTATCCAATGACATTTCTGATATAAAACAGTATGCTGCTGCTGAGTCACTTCAGTCGTGTCTGACGCTGTGTGACCCCATAGACGGCAGCCCACCAGGCTCCTCTGTCCACAGGATTCTCTGGGCAAGAACACTGGAGTGGGTTGACATTTCTTTCTACATACAACAGTATAGTTATTATTGTTTTAGGAAAATTATTTAACAACTGCTAGTTGCATTTTACTAGCAAAAGAGAGGAGAGTTTGGCATAATAGGAACTGAACATCAAGGAAATGCTACAGAGCTCTGAATTCTTTATCAAATTATGATGCTGAATCTTTTCTCTTTTAGCACTGAAAAGGAGAAAGCTAGGAAGGAAGCTTATGTAATACTTCTAAAATAGCACATCACCAACTTTTCTGGTGGTCCAGTGGTTAATATTTTTTGCTTCCAGTGCAGGAGGCAAAGGTTCAATCCTTGGTCAGGGGACTAAGATCCCACACAGTGCACCAAAGAAATTATAAATAAATTAATAACACATCACCTAAAGACCATTATTGGAAGGAAAGTTATGACCAACCTAGATAGCATATTCAAAAGCAGAGACATTACTTTGCCAACAAAGGTTCGCCTAGTCAAGGCTATGGTCTTTCCTGTGGTCATGTATGGATGTGAGACCTGGACTGTGAAGAAGGCTGAGTGCCAAAGAATTGATGCTTTTGAACTGTGGTGTTGGAGAAGACTCTTGAGAGTCCCTTGGACTGCAAGGAGATCCAACCAGTCCATTGTGAAGGAGATCAGCCCTGGGATTTCTTTGGAGGGAATGATGCTAAAGCTGAAAGTCCAGTACTTTGGCCACCTCATGCGAAGAGTTGACTCATTGGAAAAGACTCTGATCCTGGGAGGGATTGGGGGCAGGAGGAGAAGGGGACGACAGAGGATGAGATGGCTGGATGGCATCACTGACTCGATGGACGTGAGTCTGGGTGAACTCTGGGTGTTGGTGATGGACAGGGAGGCCTGGCGTGCTGCCATTTATGGGGTCGCAAAGAGTCAGACACGACTGAGTGACTGAACTGAACTGAACTGAACTGAAAGACCATTATAGGTGGCTCAGTGGATAAAGAACCAGCTTGCCAATGTAGGGCATTAGGGTTTGATCCCTGAGTCAGGAAGATCCCCAGTAGGAGGAAATGATAGCCTACCCCAGGATTCTTGCCTGGAAAATCCCATGGACAGAGGAGGCTGGCAGGCTGCAGTCCATGTGGTTGTATAGAGTCAGATATAACTGAGCCGCTGAGCATGCACACAAAAGACCATCATGTAAATAAGATATTGCCTTTGGCCAAATATTTTACTGAGCATTCCGTTACTAGAAAGAGAAGCTAAAAAGAGAAGAGGAAAGAGAGAAATATTAATCTATGAGCAGATTTCGAATGCCCTAAGTCATGTACTTTTGTTTTTTTTTCCAGCAGTTTTATTTTCCTTTGTCCCTTGAATTCTCCCTCACAGTGGGAAAAGGAATTCCTCCCACAATGCTTTGTAACAGGCACACATGAACTCTTCTAAAACATATTTCAGGTGATCTATAAATAGCTCACCAGAACAGCAGGGCACAGTTGCTGGGAGTCAGGGAAGCAAGGCAGAAGTCTGAGATCAGCAAAGCCTGTTGGAGCATTCCAGGAGTAACTCTGATTCATTTAGGTCTGGTGATCTCATGTTGGTTCTGATTGTCAGGGATTTTCTGGTCTGGCCACTGGGGCTTGCCAAATGCCGGAGTCATGACCACAGCTGATTCCTCTGAGGAAAGGGAAGTTGTTGTTCAGTCACTCAGTTGTCTCCAACTGTTAGTGACCCCATGGACTGCAGCACACCAGGCTTCTCTGTCCTTCACCACCTCCGATAGTTTGCTCAAACTCATGTCCATCGAGTCAGTGATGCCATCCAACCATCTCATCCTTTGTCTCCCACTTCTCCTCCTGCCTTCAGTCTTTCCCAGCATCAGGGTCTTTTGCAATAAGCTGGCTCTTCGCATCAGGTGGCCAAAGTATTGGAGCTTCAGCTTCAGCATCAGTCCTTCCAATGAATATTCAGGGTTGATTTCCTTTAGGATGGACTGGTTTTTCATTCCAAACCCAAAGAAGGGCAATGCCGAAGAATGTTTAAACTACTGTACAATTGCACTCATTTCATATGCTAGTAAGGTAATGCTCAAAATCCTTCAAGCTAGGCTTCACCAGTTAGTGAACTTTGAGATGTACAAGTTGGATTTAGAAAAGGCAGAGGAAATAGAAGAGCTGGATCTTAGCTCTGCTGCTAAGTCACTTCAGTTGTGTCCGACTCTGTGCAACCCCATAGACAGCAGCCCACCAGGCTCCCCTGTCCCTGGGATTCTCCAGGCAAGAACACTGGAGTGGGTTGCCATTTCCTTCTCCAATGCATGAAAGTGAAGTCGCTCAGTTGTGTCTGACTCTGTGCGACCCCATGGACTGCAGCCTACCAGGCTCCTTCATCCATGGGATTTTCCAGGCAAGAGTACTGGAGTGGGGTGCCACTGCCTTAGCTCTGCCACCTGCTAACCTTGTGACCTTGGGCTTGTAACTATTTCTTACAGCCAAATTTCATCACATGGCAAACTGATACAACTGACTCAAAAGACTGTTGCAGAGTGGAAACAAGATTCTATGAGCTTCCCTGGTGGCTCAGTGGTAAAGAATTCTCCCGCCAATGCAGGAGACACAGGTTTGATCCCCGGTCTAGGAAGATCCCACATGCCACAGAACAACTAGAACAGTGTGTCACAACTACTGAGCTTGTGCTCTACAGCCCGGGATCTGAAACTGCTGAAGCCCATGCACCCGGGAGCCTGAGCTCTGCAGTGAGAGGCCACTGCAGCGAGGAGCCTGAACACTGCAGCGCGGCCCCACTCACCGCCACTGGGGAAAAGCCTGAGGGCGGCAGCAAAGACCCAGCACCGGGAAATATACATCAGGAAACAAATAAATACGTAACAATTATAGGGAAAAATGGGGAAATGGATACTATGGAAATACACAGTGTTGCACCCAGCACAGAGATGCTGAGTAGATGTTGGTCTAATAAGACAACATAGTGATAAAAGCGTGGTTTTTGGACTCATGCACCCTGGGTTCAAATCCTGCTCCCTCATTTACCCAAGACGTAAATTAGAGTTAAGCTGCTTAGCTTTTCCAAGACTCAGTTTCTTCATCTGCAAAGTGATAATAACGAGTTGGTGAAGTAAACAAGGCCAAGGGTTTACCATTATTTATTAAACCAATATTTGTGAAGTTCATATTGTCAACTAAGCATGGCTCTGGGCACTGGGCATAGAATAGTGCGTGATGCTTATTTCTTGCCCTTAGGTGCTCAGTTCTTAATCCCGGAGATGGATAATTGAGCAAACAGTTATATTATAGTGATAAGCCCCCTGCTGGGTCATGACAAGGCTCACGTGGGAACAACTATTGGGGCACCCAATCCAGAGTCTGGGGGTTATAGAGAGATTTTTAAAAGAAGCAATTGCTCAGATGGAACCTGAAAAAAGTGGATAAGTTGATTAGCTGAAGTGTGACTGGGAAGAGTTTTTTATGAAGATGTATCATCTAAAAATGATGTATATTTCTCACTTAATCCTCATGATGACCCTAAGAAGTTCCTGTTATCACCCCAGTTTTAAGGGTGAGGAAACTAAAGTAGAGTACCATGTTCTGATTAACTCTAGAATGTTCCTTTTGAAGGTTTCATGGAGCTCATGACAATTCTTTTACGAATGCCTCCACTTCACTCCCAAAATGCACACAGTGGGGTCACTAACAATGGGTTTCTGCTTTGCTCACACGTGTGTGTGTGTGTATGTGCATGTGTGCTCAGTCGTGTCTGATGCTTTGTGACCCTATGCACTGTAGCCTGTCAGGTTCCTCTGTCCATGGGATTTCCCAGGCAAGAATACTGGAATGAGTTGCCATTTCTTCCTCCAGGGGATCTTCTTGACCCAGGGATGGAAACTGCATCTTGCATCTCCTGCATTGGCAGGTGGAGTCTTTACCAACAGCACCACTTGGAAGCTCTCTGTCTTATATACACATTCCTATCATTTAGATCAAGGATGAACACCTGACCAAGGTTTAACTACCTACATTATCTT
The DNA here is from genome assembly GCA_935064755.1 of Tragelaphus eurycerus. Lineage (NCBI taxonomy): Eukaryota > Metazoa > Chordata > Mammalia > Artiodactyla > Bovidae > Tragelaphus > Tragelaphus eurycerus. Next base: position 5,277,391 of record CAKXYN010000033.1, read on the forward strand.
ACCATTCTGTAACATAAGCGCTCTTTACACTCAAATCGTTTTGAGGAAACATGAAGGTTGGCTTTACACATAACCTCAAAAATTAACATACTCAAAATACCATGCACCATGCCCAGAACATAATAGATAAAAATGGTGGTTGGTTTTTTTCCCCCTTATATTCTTTGTTCAGGTGAATATGCAAACAACACACTGAATTCAACTTAACACCAGCATGGTCAACATATCAGGATTGTGTTTTTCCTCACTTAGATTCCCAATTCAGATTTTAACTTCACATTACAAATTATCTCTCCTAAAGCACTTCCTCCTTTATTCTGTTTGCTTGCTACTGCTACTGCTAAGTCACTTCAGTTGTGTCCAACTCTGTGTGACCCCATAGACAGCAGCCCACCAGGCTCCCCTGTCCCTGGGAGTCTCCAGGCAAGAACACTGGAGTGGGTTGCCATTTCTTTCTCCAATGCATGAAAGTGAAAAGTCAAAGTGAAGTCGCTCAGTAGTGTCCGACCCTCAGCGACCCCATGGACTGCAGCCCACCAGGCTCCTCCGTCCATGGGATTTTCCAGGCAGAAGTACTGGAGTGGGGTGCCATTGCCTTCTTCTGTTTGCTTACAACTATTTTATTAACTGACAGCTTCTAGAATGTCAATGGAAGTTCCAAATAATCATATCTTGTCCATTTTCTCGTACAGCTAGGAAAGGGTGAAAAAGAAATTTATTTGACCAGGAAAATAATAAGCCACTCAGCAATGCAAATTGAAGAAAACTTAATTATACTTGAACTAAATTAATCAATATGAATTAGACTGATATTTAAACTGTTTTCTTTATATGAATTTTATTATAGTCACCCTAAACAGCCTGCTGTATAGGATGTAAAGTGGCTCATGAATAAAGCCAAAATGCCAAAATAATAATAATAATAACAGCTTTGCACTGTGCAGAATTTGAGCTTTAACTCTATTATGATTTTCATTTTTTTGCTGCTTGAATATTGCCATACTTAAGTGTGGGCAAAGGATTTGAAGAGTATGAACCTTCCTTCAGACATAGAGCAAGTGATGAATTAAGTACCCAGGTAAGATTAGAAGGGATGGGGGCAAGTTACTGGCTTTCAGTTTGCATGGAAACTGCCTTTCCTTCACAGCTCACTCAGCTCCAGTACTCTGAGCATGCTCTGTCGCATCTTGCTATCAGCAAAGCTGCATGTTAACTCCAAACTCCCAGAGGCAGCCATGCAGCTGGCTCTGCAGTCTCTAGTCGAGGTTCCTTGCCAGTCCTAAGACGACTGGGTTAGTCCACGTCAAGGTGACCACAGCCCAGCCCAAACGAAGCGAGGTAATCAGTTGCTCTCTTAAGTGGGCTTGATACAGTGTGTCTGTGTGCTAAGTCACTTCAGTTGTGTCTGACTCTTTGTGGCCCTGTAGACAGTAGCGTGCAGGCTCTTCTGTCCATGGGATCCTCCAGGCGAGAATCCTGGAGTGGAGGTTGCCATTCCCTCCTCCAGGGAATCTTTCCAACTCAGGGATTGAATTCACATCTCCTGTGGATCCTGCATTGCAGGCCAATTCTTTACTACTGAACCACTGGGGCAGTCCTTTGATACAGTGAAACATCTGCAAATCCCTGAATGGACTTCAGACCACTGGAGAGCTAGGTGCAAAGTGCATCTCACCATCCCACCTCCTTCAGACCCACATCCCTGTAGCTCCCCCAGAATAATAGTGCAATAGCCCCTTCTACTGGGGGGAATGCATAAGGTTCATATCACTTTGATTTTGAGATTCAAGCTGTCCACAGCACCCACCATATCCACAGTAGTAGAAGAGCCAATATCCCTTCCTCTTGCATCTGGAATTATCCCGGGGAATCCTCTGGTAGTCCAGTGGTTAAGACTCCGTGCTTTCACTGCCATGGTCCTGGCTCAGTCCCTGGTTGGGGAACCAGGATCCTGTGAGCTGCATGGCATGGCCAAAAAAGAGAATTATCCTAGAAGCTTGAGGTTGACTCAGCCCAAAACGTCCAGTCCTGCCCCAAAATGTTTCTTGGAGAGAAAACGTGACAATCTGTAAATGCATTCTCAGCCCTGTTTTCTTCTACCATTGCCTTTGTAGCTATCATGTGGCTTTCAACATGAAGAGAGAAGATCACGTTCAGCTCTATGTGCTCCAGGCCTCACACTTTTCTTCCTGAATGTCCCGTGCTACTCTGGACATCAGACCAGTCCACCTGCTGACAGGAGGTACAGAGGAGGAAAGGGAAGCCCTCCCCAGAGTGTTATCTGTGCTCCAGGGAATTTAACAGGATGCTGGACATAGCCCTTTTGTAGCATTTGAGGAAGCACCTTTCTGCCCCTGCAGAGTTTCATCAGCCAAGGACTCTCTAAGCCGCACTGCCGTAGCCTTGACATTATAACCCTTGGTCCTCTCACATGAGGGCACTGGCTGGTCCCCAGGATGCTATGCAATAGACAGTCTAGAGTCCCATGGCCTCAGGGACCCTGAAACCATCTCCCTTCTACCTTCATGTGTCTGCCACTGAAGTCCCTGATGTCCTTTGTTCCAAGTCCCCAACCACGTTCTGTTGTAGAATGAATACCGCTTTTAAGAGTTAAACGCCGTTCAACCACATACCAAAAGTAATGAAAAGAGTGATTCCAAATGTAGTAGTGCTTGCATGAGAAACATATGAGGTGACTTTTCTCGATGTAATTTTATAAATGAGAACACAGCAACCTAGCAAGGTGGACTCTAGCAAGGACACACAGCTGAGCCAGAGCTAGACCTCAGGTCTGCTGGATTCCCAAACAATGCTCCTGTAGGCATGAGGGTTCTGTTGGGCATCATCAGCTGACACCAGGAAAGGAAGGGATGCACCTGCGTGCAAAGGCTGTGACTCTAGTGACCACAGGGAGGACGCCCAGAGGGACCAGGAGAAACACATCCAGAGCGAATGATGGAGATGGGTCCTCTCAGAACCCTCTGTCTCTTTCGGTCCTGACACTTACTTTCTCTTTCTTCCCCCTACTATTGTGCATGAAACCAAGATTTCAAGTCCCCATAATACGCTAGGTAGCATCCTCATCCTTTTAGGTGCCATCATTGATTGGACCACGAGGCAAGAATGAGAGCTTCCCAAGAGTCCAGGGCTCAGCAGGCACTGGCCCAGTGTGGTCTCTGTAGCTGATGTTTGCTGATGGATGTTCATTAAATGTGCTCGTTGCAACATCTGCATTCACATCACCTTCACAACTGAGTGTCTACGCACAGATTGTTCTCTTAATAAGGAGTTTTTCCTTATGGGATGTGTAGTAAATATTTGATTAGAGTGCTGCTGATTTGCAGGCTGGCCACTGAGTCATGATGAAGATGGTCTGAGAAGTGTTAGTTGTTCAGCTGTGTCTAACTCTTTGGACCCCATGGACTAGAGCCTGCCAGACCCCTCTGTCCGTGGGATTTCCCAGGCAAGAATACTGGAGTGGGTAGCCATTCCCTTCTCCAGGGGATCTTCCTGACCCAGAGATCAAACCCAGGTGTCCTGCACTGCACCAGATTCTTTACCATCTGAGTCACCAGGGAAGCTTTTGGGCGATGGTAATTAATGAGACCAGCTAGACTTTTTCCCTTTAATCTTGCTTGAAAAATAAATCAACTTGTCAGGGATGCAAACCAAGAAGACACAAGCAGAAGGAGAGAACAAATGGCAAAGCCCCAGGACTGGTGATGCTTTGCATTTTAGACAACGACCTGGCTTCCTTTGTGATCCAGTCTCTTTTGTTGACTTTGCCTCCCAACAATAAAGTTTTATTATCTGAGATAGCTTAACAGTCTCCATTTCTAGCAAAACCAAAGGAACCCTTTCTGAAGGTCAGAATCTGGCCCTGCTTTTGGGGTGCTGGCTTCTCACTATCAGACAATCTGCCCCTCTGCCCATGCCTGGCCTGGTTCTCTGCTTGGTTCTGGATTCAGTTGGAATCTTTTCTTTCTAGATCTTCCAGTGCCATTCTTGGCCTCCCTGGCCCTCCTCAACATGGGGCCTGCCGCGTCCTAACATGGGGGCACCGAATTCAGGGGGTGGGTGCTACATCACTGGACGGTGGGAGATAGTAAGCGCACCTCCTCCTACCTTCTCCATCTGTCTTCAGGTTTTGTGTTTACACAGCTTCTTCTGACAACCTGAGCTTGCTGCTTCCTCCCCGGCACCACAGCTCTGGACCGGAGCGATCAGCCTCTTTCTCGGATCTGGCTCCCTCTCATTTGTCTAGTGTCTCTCAGGCTCTCAGCTGCCTTCAGGTTTCTTGTGGCATCCTTTGGTTTTGCCAAGATCTCCCCCAAGGGGACCAGCCTCATCAGCAAAAGGAAAACAGTGGAGTCAGCGGTGAGACTGACGTCCAAGACTGTGTGTTGAAGGAGATTTGCAAATCTAGTACATTTAGGAGATTGTGCTCCCGGAGAATGGCTTAACTCTGTGGTTAATTTAAACGCAAAACAGGGGACAAAGACTATTTTCTGGAACAATCAGTTCTTTGTGGATGAGAAAATTGAAGATCATAAAGGTCAAACTCTTTGCCTAAAGTCACACAGGAAGGTATTTTCAAATCTACTGAAGAACTCTCAAGTCCTGACCCCCGTGACATTTCTTCTCAACCAAAGACCCTCCATGAATGTTTTATTGAAGGTACAAGCTACAAAATTAGTCAGTCTGTAAATAGCACTTCTCCAAAAGGAGTGAGGGGATGAACTGTGAGTTTGAACAAATTGTGAGTAGTCTGCATGTGTTAGAGCTGTACTATTCAGGGTGATCATCCAACTATGCCATGAAGTGATTAGTACTGTACCCCTTAATAAACAGTAAAACTGAGACTCAGGAAATTTCATAGTAATGAAAATGATGACAGTCATTACTTATTAATGACTTTATTAAGAACTTGTTATATCATACTTCCCAGTGATTCACATGTTTCACCTCAATCCTGCTCATAGTAACTTTACCAGGTAAACACTAAGTGAGTGTTACTAAGGACACACAGCCTGAGTGTGCATCAGGTCCCATTGCCCCTACAGCTGCCTTTGAGCGGAAGCAGATGTTCTTAGGGAAAATAAAATTTCTATGTGAAAATATGTGGAGATATTTACTGAACCAGCATCAAGCATGCAAACACATTTATTGCATTTGTATTCCAGATAAACAAACAAGAATCCCTGAGAGGTGGATGAACTGGGTTTCCTTCCTGTCTGTCTCCCTGGACCACTTCACATGGGAGGGCTTAGCACACGTCATTGAATGGGTAAATGAATGAATAAGTCTGTTTTCATTGCTCTGCCATTAACTGCATTGTGATTTTGAGTGAGGACTTGGTCTCTCTGAACCTTTACTTCCTATCTGTAAAATACACAGGAAAGAAATAAGGAGGCATGAAGACCTTAAATGCTCTGTTTAACCTCTTTTGGGTGGGGTAGGGTGGGGCTTGATCCCAATCCCAAAGAAAGGCAATGCCAAAGAGTGCTCAAACTACCACACAATTGCACTCATCTCACACGCTAGTAAAGTAATGCTCAAAATTCTCCAAGCCAGGCTTCAGCAATATGTGAACCGTGAACTTCCTGATGTTCAAGCTGGATTTAGAAAAGGCAGAGGAACCAGAGATCAAATTGCCAACATCTGCAATTGGATCATGGAAAAAGCAAGAGAGTTCCAGAAAAACATCTATTTCTGCTTTATTGACTATGCCAAAGCCTTTGACTGTGTAGATCACAATAAACTGTGGAAAATTCTGAGAGAGATGGGAATACCAGACCACCTGATCTGCCTCTTGAGAAATCTGTATGCAGGTCAGGAAGCAATAGTTAGAACTGGTAATGGAACAACAGACTGGTTCCAAATAGGAAAAGGAGTACATCAAGGCTGTATATTGTCACCATGTTTATTTAACTTATATGCAGAGTACATCATGAGAAATTGCTGGACGGGAAGAAACACAAGCTGGAATCAAGATTGCTGGGAGAAATATCAATAACCTCAGATATGCAGATGACACCACCCTTATGGCAGAAAGTGAAAAGGAACTAAAAAGCCTCTTGATGAAAGTGAAAGTGGAGAGTGAAAAGGTTGGCTTAAAGCTCAACATTCAGAAAACGAAGACCATGGCATCTGGTCCCATCACTACATGGGAAATAGATGGAGAAACAGTGGAAACAGTGTCAGACTTTATTTTTCTGGGCTCCAAAATCACTGCAGATGGTGACTGCAGCCATGAAATTAAAAGACGCTTACTCCTTGGAAGGAAAGTTATGACCAACCTAGATAGCATATTCAAAAGCAGAGACATCACTTTGCCAACAAAGGTTCGCCTAGTCAAGGCTATGGTCTTTCCTGTGGTCATGTATGGATGTGAGAGCTGGACTGTGAAGAAGGCTGAGCGCCGAAGAATTGATGCTTTTGAACTGTGGTGTTGGAGAAGACTCTTGAGAGTCCCTTGGACTGCAAGGAGATCCAACTGGTCCATTCTGAGGGAGATCAGCCCTGGGATTTCTTTGGAAGCAATGATGCTAAAGCTGAAACTCCAGTATTTTGGCCACCTCATGTGAAGAGTTGACTCATTGGAGAAGACTCTGATGCTGGGAGGGATTGAGGGCAGGAGGAGAAGGGGACGACAGAGGATGAGATGGCTGGATGGCATCACTGACTCGATGAATGTGAGTCTGAGTGACCTCTGAGAGCTGGTGATGGATAGGGAGGCCTGGTGTGCTGCAGTTCATGGGGTCGCAAAGAGTCGGACACGACTGAGCGACTGATCTGATCTGATCTGGGTGGGGCTTGGAACCACTGTCCTGGGGCTTCCTGGACAATGCAAGCCCTTAGCTACTCCAGCATATCTTTCACTTTCATGCCAGGTTTTAGGAATCACCTCTTAGGAGGCAAGCTGGTCCTAAAAGATGGGGGTCCTTATCTTTACTACTAAAGCTTTTATGGCAAAAGGGACTTTGCAGTTGGAATTAAAGTTACTAATCAACTGACCTTAAAATTGAGAGATTGTTCTGGATTATTCAGATGGGCCAAATAATACATGGGCCTTTACAATCAGAGGAAGAAGGCGAAAGAGTCCATGAGAGAGATAAGGCAAAAAGAAGAGACAAAAGGGAAGAAAAGATGCAGCATCACAAGGACTAGACCCACTGTTGCTGATTTAAAGATGAAAGAAGTGGACCGTGAGCCAAGGAACGTAGGCAGCCTCTCGAAGTTGGGAGCAGCCCCTTGTGACAGTCAGCAGGGAAATGAGACCCTGCTTCTACAGCTGCATGGAACCAAATTCTGCAGATAACCCGGAAGTCAGTGAACATGGAGAGCTCACAGACAGATCACTTGAAATTAGGCAGCTAAAGGAGCAAAAAGAAAAAAAAAAAGGATGAAAAAGGGTATTGTATTATGGGACACCATTAAGTAAGCAAACATTTCTATCACGGGAGACCCAAAGGAAGAGAAAGAAAAGGGGAAGAAATTCATTTAAAGCAATAATAGCTGCATGCTCAGCTGCTCAGTTGTGTCCAACTCCTCTGTGACCCCCATGGATGGTAGTCCCCCAGGCTCCTCTGTCTGTGGGATTTTCCAGGCAAGAATACTGGAGTGGGTTGCCATTTTCTACTCCAGGAGGTCTTCCCGACCCAGGGATGGAATCTGCATCTCTTGCATTGGCAGGTGGGTTCAGGGATGGAATCTGCATCTCCTGCATTGGCAGGTGGGTTCAGGGATTGAATCTGCATCTCTTGCATTGGCAGGTGGGTTCTTTACCACTGAGCCATGAGGGGAGCCCTGATAATAGCTCACAATATTGCAAATCTTGGAAGACATATGGGCATCCAGGTACAGGGAGCTCAAAGGACTTAAGCAACGCCAAGCCAAAGATTAGTCCAGGACACATTAAAATCAAAATGTTAGAAGAAAGTGTCTAGAAAAAGTGATCCATCACATACCAGGGAACCCCACAGGATCATCAGTAGATTTCTCTGGAGAAGTGAGTTGGCTCTTTGCATCGGGTGGCCAAAGTATTGACGCTTCAGATTCAGCATCCGTTCCTCCAGTGAATATTCAGCATGGATTTCCTTTAGGACGGACTGATTTGATCTCCTTGCTGTCCAAGGGACTCTCAAGAATCTTCATCACATATTATGATGTAAACATCAAATATTGTTTTAACCAAAATTGTGGTTTAACAGCTGTGTTGGGAGGATGAGGATGAAGCATGCATATTGGTGTGTACGTGTCTGTTTTAGTTACAAGGGTAAAGTATCCTTCCAAAATAGGAAATCATGGAAAAAACGGATTGTTGCCCATCAATATATATTCTTTTCTTTCATAGTGAGAGGATTTTAGTCAATAGTGGGGTTATCTAGAATAAAGACCAGGGTTTCCAGCCTTCCTTATGGGAGCCATGAGTCCAAGTTCTGGACAATGGGACATAAATGAAATTGATATGTGTGTTTTCTGGGTGGTGTCTTTAAGGGGAAGAAAGATGCTCTTCCGTTCCCTTGCCTCCCTTCCCACTGGGTGAAATACAGCCATGGTGACAAGCCGTCTTGGATCAGGTGAATACAAGTCTTTTTAACTTGGTGCTCTGCCATTCACAAGAGAAAGATAAGCTTCTATTTTAAGGCTCTGCCATTGCCGTCTTAGTCTCTGTCACAGCGCCCAAACCTATGTCATCACTCAGGAACCAAAAGATAATGTCAGAAGTTGAACAATCAAGAACAAGTGCTATAAAGATGTTATTTAGAAATATTGAACCAAATGCCAGAAGAAATTGCTGAAAGACATGAAAGATGTTGGCACTGGGAGTCTTGAATTTATAGAGAAAGGTGGAGTAAGGGACCACTATTTGTCCCTTTAAATGGCGACATCAGTATTCCTATTAAATGACATTAAAGTAAGTCATTCTCACATACGTGCACACACAAGGTTATAATTTGTGGTTGCTGTCACCTGGAGTGAAATATGTTTTCACAAGGAGATTGTGATTTAAGGTATTGGAGAAAGCACTTAGATGTGGAGTCTTATTTGGAACCAGGCAACCGCTGACAAAAGTTTGATCAATGAGATCGCTCTCATGTTTGTAATCCCATAGCATAAATATATTATAAGATTGGAAGATGGTTTCAAAACAACCAAACTATTACATGACCATCAAGAAATTTAAAAGGAAAAAAAAATAGAATTTTGATGAGACCATCGGTCACCATTTCAGGAGTAAAGGAAGCAATTACTGTCAAGGACATTGTAAAAATGTAGACTTACCTTCCTGAAATGTGATTGTGATTTCAGAAAATATATGTGATCTACTTGTGACGTGGGACACAGAATGATACACTAGCCCTGGCAGTGGTGTCAGAAATGAGAATGTTAACAAGACAGGTCATTGATGTGACTGTTTGGAGCTCCCAGGGCTAGTGACACAGCCTCTTCATGTCCTGCTTTTACTGATAACATGTCTAATGGGCCCATGGTTTTTATGATCCTGTAGATGAACAGGACAGTTAGAAGTTCAAAAATTATCAAGGCAATGTGGACAAATGAGTTGATACTGGTGTCAGAGAAGCAGAGACTCTGCCAATATTAGTTTTGGAAGGGGTCCTAGAGGTCATTTCCTACAACTGTCTCACTTTAAGGGGGAGAGTGAGACCTGGTGATAGTTGCTAGTGGCCCAGAGTCACCCTGTGACTTGAAAGCGCTTACCCTAGATGAAGGAAGTGGAACATGGAAGCCGCAGAGAAAGGGGAACATTGTAAAGTAAGGGGAGAGGACAGGGCTTGTCTCCCTCCCTTGGTGTAGGCCCCTGGCCCATGGGTCAGGATCTATCATAGAAAGGGCTGGTGTAAGGGGGCGGGATTGGGGAGGGAGAGAAGACTGAAACAGTGAGAGACTGAAGCTGTGATTTTAAAAAGATTGGCATTGAAGCACCATTTACAGTAGCCAGGACATGGAAGCAACCTGAGTGTCCATCCACAGAGGAATGGATATAGAAGGTGTGGGCCATGTATAGAATGGAATGCTACTCATGCATAAAAAGGAACAAAACTAGGTCATTTGAAGGGATGTGGATGGACTTAGAGACCATCATCCAGAGTGAAGTAAGTCAGAAAGAGATAAACAAGTATCATACATTTACACATACACGTGGAATCTAGTCCTGAATGTTCATTGGAAAGACTGATATTGAAGCTGAAATTCCAATACTTTGGCCACCTGATGTGAAGAACTGACTCATTGGAAAAGACCCAATGCTGGGAAAGATTGAAGGTGGGAGGAGAAGGGGATGAGATGGTTGGAGGGCATCACTGACGTGATGGACCTGAGTTTGAATAAACTCCAGGAGTTGGTGATTGACAGGGAGGCCTGGCATGCGGCAGTCCATGGGGTCACAAAGAGTCAGACGTGACTGAGTGACTGAACTGAACTGAACTGAACTGTGGAATCTAGTAAAATGGTGCAGGTGATCTTATTTGCCAAACAGAAATAGAAACACAGATGTAGAGAACAATCCTATAGACACCAAGTGGGGAACAATGGGGGTGGGGATGATTTAGGAGATTGGGATTGATGTATATACAGCATAGATAACTGTGAGAACCTGCTGCATAGCTCAGGGAACACTACTCAGAGTTCTGTGGTGACCTAAGTGGGAAGGAAATCCTAAAAAGGGAGGATATTTGTACATATATAGCTGATCACTTTGCAGTACAGTGGAAACTAATACAACATCATAAAGCAACTCTACAAAAATTAATTAAAAAAATTCAAATAGAAATTAAAAACAAAAAGATTGTACTTGAAAGTGAGCCACAGAGAACTCAAGATGGTCATTCTTATAACTGAACGTGGTCTATAAGACACATAATGTACTTGAAGAACCTTCCAAGAAAGAATAAAGATGGGAGGTTTGATCAGGAATGGTTGATTTCAGTGATGATGCAGAAGTAAAACCTTTGCCTGATTGTACCTCAATGAGTGAAGCCTGTTCAACAAGTTATATCTGTTTACACCCCATCCCACCTCCTGTCTCTTGGATACTGGGTGGCTTTCAGGGAGATGAAGAGGAGAGAGTAGTAGAGACCAGCTGGGTTCAGTTTGCTGATGTTGAGTTGCAAGAGTTCGTGGAATATGCAAGAACAATTTATGAGTAGGAAATACACTCTGACTTTCTTTCTTAAGTCTGAAGCTTAGGCAAAAGGTCTGGAATGGAGTAGATAGAATTTGAGATCCATTAGGTGGTAGCTGAAATAACGGAAAGGGATAATGCTTTTCAAGAAGCAGTGAGAGGAGACGAGGCTGAAGGGACAGCCCCGAGGCACACACACATCTGGAGTCCGACCTGAAAAAGAGTAACCTACAAAGAGAAACAGGGAGGTGTGTCCAGAGATAGGAGGAAATCTGGAAGGATCAATGTCATGGAAACCAAGGGGAGTGTGTCTCAAGAAGGAGTGATTTTCAATAGTGTCAGAAGGATCAAAGAAGAAAAAAAATGAAGGCTAGAATTATCTTCTGGATTTCAGGTCACTTGTGACCTTGCTAAGAGAATTTTAGAGAAGTGGTGGGGGTGGAGACACAACTTTGAAGACACACATTCTTTATTTAAGATGAGAGACTTGAGCATGGTGAAAGCGGCTTGACAGGGACTACAGACAGGAAGAGTAAGGAGAGTGGTGGGTGATGGTGTGAAATCCTTGGAAAGGCAGAAGGAGATGGGGTTATGAGTTCAGGGGAGAGATTGATCTTAAACAGTGGGAGGTACACCTCTTCTCAAAACAGGAAATGGGGAAAAAGAGTGGGAGTGATCACGATACATAATAATAGTTTAGTGGCTACTGGACATGTTGATGCTCTGGGGCCTCATTAACAGAAGTATAGCGTTAATATCATAGCAGGAGACAGGCCCTCTGAATTGTGATCTGGTCAGATGTTCAAGGCAATGCTGTGTGAAGTCCTGGCTGGTACATCCTAAGTGAGAGACTGACTACCTGAAGAACAGGCTTAGAGGAGCTAAAACCTGATGATAGTGTTTGAAAATGACGGAAGAATAGGGAAATACTTGGCTTGAGAAATACAGATTTGGCAGAGGAGTAACCATGGTCTTTAAACATTTGGAAGAGCAATTAGTGTTATTCTGTTTTGGTATTAGAGGGCAGACACAGGCAACTAGATGACATTATAGGAAATACACCATTTTTGGTAATGTACTATGACTTGAATTTAAATGCATCCTGACTTTTGTTAAGAAATATTGGGAAAAGTGGTTCATGGGAAAATATCTTCCTTAGCCAAGTTTTTCCAGAGAGTTTAGGACTACATAAATGTTTCATTCAAAAAGTATTGAGTTTTCAACATGTGCCAGATACTATGCTGGGCTCTGGCCACACAATCTGAATCAGGCAATTAGCCTGGAATCAAGTATGGGAAACAGATATATAAAAAGATACTTAGAATACAACCAGCTGCACTTGGCATAGCACTCCCCATCCTAGAAGACAGTCAGCTATTAATACAATATTAATGTGCTCTATTTATTTATTCATATATTTCATTGCAAACACAATTAAGAATCTCATTCTTCTCAGATAGAACATTTTATGACCTCAGTGATAGAACCCTTTAAAGAAAAACATAGTCGTTCATAACTAATATCAAGTTTCAAGAAGCAGAATTATGTTAAACCTTTCTATTTTGCTGTAACAGACTAGGACCCTATGCGGCTTTTCCAGGATAGATCCGCCCCTCCCCTCCATGTCTTCAACCTACCTCTTTAGAAAAATAATAAATTTAATCAGGGAAATGAGAAAATACAGAAACAAAGGGAAATAGTCAAGAAATACAGAATAATAATGCAAGGGTGCTCATTTGCTTCAGTCATGTCCACCCCTTTGCAACCCTGTGACTGTAGCCCACCAGGCCCCTGTCCACGGGATTCTCCAAGCAAGGATACTGGAGCAGGTTGCCATGCCCTCTTCCAGGGGATCTTCCCGACCCGGGGATCAAAATCGTCTCCGCCTGCATCTCTTACATTGAAGGCGGATTCTTTACCTGCTGAGCCAACTGGGAAGGTCAAAGTAATAATAATTCAGTCATTAAACAGAATCAAGGACTCAGTTACTTATCATGAACTACAGGTAATATTCTGAGCTATGTCTTTTGATTGTTGTGTAGATACTGAAAACTCCACCAGGTGGAAGACGTTAACTACACGAGAACCAGACTGTAGCCATGATATAAACTGCCACACTTCTGAGAACTGGCCTCAAGGAAATGGGAACAAAGCAACCCTAGAACTGAAGACTAACTGTACTTAAAACAATCTGATGTTCATCAGACCACCACATGACCAATTTCAAGATGACTGTCAGAGTTGACTGTTTTGTTCTGCATGTAGCCCCCTCCCTCCACATATACATCCCTGAAATTCCTCTTTTAAACTCTTGCCCCTGATCAGCAATGGGGAGTTTGTTCTTTGGGACATGAATCCACCTGTTGGGGATTTTCTCCCCAGGACTTGGAAGCGACGAACCTGAAAGAAGGACACTCGGACAGTCTCTTGCAAGGACTGACAAGTTTATTTCTGCAGTCAAGCCTTTTTATAGAAGTAGGAACAAAGAGCTTATACAGCCAGCAGAGTGCGTACGGGGTTAACACATAATCAGTAAAAATATTTCAAGGACAGCGTGCTCTAAGTGACCCATGTGCTTATCCCATAACCCATTTTCTCAAGCAACATCCTTAATATTTATTATTAAATCTTGGCGCCGGGCATAACCAAAGGCAGGAGATGTTTTTCTGCCCGAGCACACCAAGCCGGGGTATTTCTGGCCCTTTGCCATTTTCCCAAGGACTTCTTCCAACCGACTATTTTGTACTGGGCTTCCCAACACCACCTTTTCCCCAGGATTTCTGGCTTCCTCAATCAAGTCATTCTTTCCTTTCATCCAACACTTGTCTCTTAGCATTATATTCTTGAGTGACAAGCAGCCAAACCTGCGTTCATAACACTGCTCCTCTGAGAGGACTAGAAAGAGCACAGGTGCACCATATTCAAAATAATCCTGGAGCCTATTATACAGAGTGAAGTAAGCCAGAAAGAAAAACACAAATACAGTATACTAATGCATATATATGGAATTTAGAAAGATGGTAACAATAACCCTGTTTACGAGACAGCAAAAGAGACACTAATGTATAGAACAGACTTTTGGACTCTGGAAACGGGAGAGGGTGGGATGATTTGGGAGAATAACATTGAAATATGTATAATATCATATCTGAAACGAGTCGCCAGTCCAGGTACGATGCCTGATAACGGATGCCTGGGACTGGTGCACTGGGACGACCCAGGGGGATGGTATGGGGAGGGAGGAGGGAGGAGGTTTCAGGATGGGGAACACATGTATACTTGTGGCGGATCCATCTTGATGTATGGCAAAAGCAATACAATATTGTAAAGTTAAGCAAAATAAAATTTAATTAAAAAAAAAACAACAAAATAATCCAAAGTTTAAAGGTCTAAAATTAAAAAGGAGGAATAACTGATGCATTCTCTAACTGCCTGTCACCCCCTTTGTGTCAATATTTGTAAGCTGACGGGGTTTTCACGTGATACCTGCATGCTCATTGGTTAAATGATTGGGAGGAACCAAGCCCAGCTGACTCTGGAAAGCCCATGTAAGGCTTTTATACCATGCACATTGAGTTTAGTGTGGGGACAATGATGGAATCCTAGGAATAGGGGAATGGACAGTAGAGATTCCTAATCCAGGATGTGGGGTGTGGAAGGAGAACAGTCATGGGAGATGACAGTGTCTCTGAATGGAACCAGGCAGAGGGGTGGGAAGGAGAGTCAGCCACATCAGATCCCTCAGATAAAGTGGTGCATGGGTGAACTGACGTGGCGTGTGTGTGTGTGTCTGCCATTCATGCCCTCACACTGTGAGCAGCTCAGCAGTGCTATAGGCATGCAACAGCATGCTGGGAGTCAGTAAAGAAAAAGGCCTTTTGAGCTTAGGTGGAAAAGTTGAGAGGAGTATGGAGATGTCAGAGTGAGCCAGACTGAAACACAGAGATCCCTGGATCCTGCAGTTGGCATCCACAAAGAGTTGACATGACTCTGGACCATCATGGTGAGACCAGGGTGGAGGAGGAGAAGCCTTTGAAGCATCTCTAAACTTTGAAGATGATGTGGAATATTCTCTACCTGCAGTAGAGGAAAGGGGCTTGATTAGAAATGTGGGAAATAAATATGAATATCATTCTGGCTCTGCCCTATTGGCCCTGTGTGTGCCTCTGGCAACCTGGTGGGCTTTGGTTTCCACATCTGCAAAATAGACAAGAAGGAGGAGATGGTGACAAAGCTTTTTCCAAGCATGACAACTCACGACACTCTTGTTTTCCACCCAGAGAATAACAATATTGTGGTTCTTTCATTCCAATAATCACGTATGGATGTGAGAGTTGGACCATAAAGAAGAAATAACAACAAAGAATTGGTGCTTTTGGTCTGTGGTCCTGGAGAAGACTCTTGAGAGTCTCTGGACTGCAAGGAGATCAAACCAGTACATTCTAAAGGAAATCAACCCTGAATACTCATTGGAAGGACTGACGCTGAAGCTCCAACACTTTGGCCACTTGATGCGAAGAACTGATTCATTGGAAAAGACCCTGATGCTGGGAAATGTTGAAGGCAGGAGAAGGGGACTGTTGGGAGGCACAGTGCTAAATAGCCTTGAAGGAGAATGTCCGTGGGAAAATGGCGAAGGGCCAGAAGTACCCAGGCATTTGTGTACTGATTGCTGAAGAACATTTCCTGCCTTTGGCTATGCTCGGTGCCTAGATTTAACAATTAAACATTAAAGACGTTGCTTGAGAAAATGGGTCATGGATAAATACATGGGTCGTTAAGAATGCGCTGTTCCTTGAAGTATCTTTTACTGATTATATCCTAGCCTTGTATGTGTTCTGCTGGCCGTATGCTCTAAGCTCTTTGTTCCTTGCTCCTATAAAAAGGCATGACTGCAGAAATAAACTTTTCAGTCCTTGCAGAGGCTGTCCAAGTGTTGTTCTTTCAGGTTCACTGTTTCCAAGTCCCAGAGACATCTCTAACAAATGGCGCCCGAACAGGGACTTGAAGGAAGACTGAACAAAGCAGCGAGCCCTGCAGAAAGAGGGAAGCAGGATGGGACAACATAGCAGTAAGATTCCTTTCATTTATATAATGCATCATTTTCTGAAACAAAATGGTATTAATGTTCCGAGAGATCAGTTGAATGACTGCTATCATATTTTACTGGAACATAATCCATGATTCCCAGAGGAGGGGACACTCGATCTAGACATATGGAAAAGGGTTAAGAATAATGTTTTGCGAGCATATTGGCAAGGATTCTGTATTCCCCCTCAATGGTGGGTTACATGGTCACTCATATGGACTGTCATAGAACAAATTGAAGGGCATAATGTTGATTTGAAAGTAGAAACTGTTCGGTCTTTACATGAATATGAGCTTAAGGAACAAGATATGCAAGGTGCTTTGAAATATAAGAATGTTATGCTTAATCAGACACAATCCCTGGAAAAACAGCTTGGAGACGTATGCATACAGGATGTGTCAAAACTGAAGCCACTTAGAGCAGAGGTCATTTCATTCAATGGACAGCCCAAACCTGAGGGTTTTCCTTCTGCTCCGTCTGTAACAGCAGTTGCTAACTTTGCTCGTACTAATCATTTCACTCCTCCTCGGGAGATGCCTGCTTGCGCTTTTGCTTTCCCAATACAGTTTGATCGGCCTGCCCAAGGCCAGAATGCTTGGGCTGGTCTAGATTTTGGTATGTTGTCCAGCTTTAAGGAAGCATGCACTCTGTATGGACCTACTTCTCCTTACTGTGTAGAATTCCTCAGCGGATGGGCTGATCATTGGATGCCATAGGATTTTTTTCAAGTAGCAAAGATGGTTCTAAATCCTCAACAGTTACTTCAGTGGCAAATGTGGGTTAAAGATGAGGCCCGACAAATAATGATTGACCAGCAATCTCGTGGTAACCCTGCCAATTTAACCTATGATATACTCACTGGAATGGGAGCCATGGCTGATATGACTGTGCAATTAGATAATATTACCCCTCAGATGTTGCATTTCATTAGAGAAATTTCTTGCAGAGCATGGGCAAAGGTTGATAATGTTAACTCTGATGGTTCATTTGTCAAAATTACCCAGGGACATGAGGAGGAATATGCCCAACTTATAGGAAAATTAAAGGATGCCATCGAAAAATCTATCAGAGATGAAACTTACAAAATATTATTTTAAAACAACTTGCCTTTGAAAATGCTAATGAGGAATATTGATCCATGCTTAGACCAATTCGAGAAACAGTTCTCTTATGGAATATTTGAAAACTTATAGAGGTATCGGATCTATGTCCCATAGAGCAAAATTAGCGGCACTAGAAAAGTTCAATGTGCAAAAGGCTGCCAGTGCCAAATGCTTTAACTGCGGGAAGGCTGGCCATATGAAAAAACAATGCTGCATGCCAGTGCAAACAGCCAAAAATAATCTTACTTCTAATAAAAAAAAAGGCCCCCGGGAGTTTGTCCAAAATGTAAAAGGGGATTCCATTGGTTGAATGAGTGTCGCTCCAAATTCGATGAGGATGGAAATGCATTGGCACCTGAGGCACAACACAAGCAACAGGGAAACTAATAAAGGGGCCGTCCTCCAGCCCCAGTACAGAAGGAGGACCCGACATCGTGACACTGCAAGCAGCTACACCCAAGAGTGCTTGCATTGACATACCTAGTCCTTATGATATGGAACTAATAGAATTAAACAATCCTCATAAAATCCCCACTGGATATTATGGTCAGATCCCACCCGGAACAGCTGAACTAATTTTGAGACGTAGCAGCTGTACAATGAAAGGTTTAGTAGTATTGACTGGAGTTGTAGATGAAGATTATGAAGGAGAGATACATGTCATGGTGAATGTCGTAAAATTAAGAAATGTATATCTACAAAAAGGGAAATGCTTTGCACAATTATTACTTTTGCCATATGTCAAACCAATGAGGGCATCTGATAAAATTAGGCAGGGAGGTTTTGGTAGCACCAACCTTACCGCCGCACTGTCTATCTTATTAAAGGAACATCAAAAGCCTATGCTTACTCTAAAGATACGGGGAAAAAATTTCACAGGTATGCTGGATATAGGAGCTGACATTTCCATCATTAGAACTGAAGAATGGCCCCTTGAATGGGATAAGACTGTGGCTCCTTCCAGACTGTTGGGGGTGGGAGAGGCTGATGCTGCACGAACTTTTGTCAGTGCATCCTATTTACAGGCGTATGGTCCTGATCAAATTGTAGCTTATGTCAAACCATATATTACCAGTATCCCTATTAATTTGTGGGGAAGGGATTTTCTTGAACAAATGAAAACCACAATCTCTCTAAATGAGCCTTTTTGATGGGGGCCATTGAATTAACACTGCTGCCTCTCCATTAGAGAAGGCAATGGCACTCCACTCCAGTACTTCTGCCTGGAAAATCCCACGGACGGAGGAGCCTGGTAGGCTGTAGTCCATGGGGTCGCTGAGGGTCGGACACAACTGAGCGACTTCACTTTCACTTTTCACTTTCATGCATTGGAGAAGGCAATGGCAACCCACTCCAGTGTTCTTGCCTGGAGAATCCCAGGGACGGGGGAGCCTGGTGGGCTGCCATCTATGGGGTCACACAGAGTCGGACACGACTGAAGTGATGCAGCAGCAGCAGCAGCCTCTCCATTGGGAATCTGATACCCCAGTATGGACACCTCAATGGCCCTTGACTAAAGAAAAGTTGGCAATTCTCACACAATTAGTAAATGAGCAATTACAGAAAAATCATGTAAAGCCTTCATTTTCCCCATGGAATTCTTCCGTTTTTGTAATGAAAAAGAAATCAGGAAAATGGCGAATATTGATAGATTTAAGAAATGTTAATAATACTATGATTCCTATGGGGCCCTTACAACCTGGATTGCCCTCCCCTTACATGGTGCCAAAAGGATGGCCTATAATTATTATTGATTTACAAGACTGCTTTTTTGCTATACCTTGCATCCTAAAGATAGAAAACATTTTACTTTTTCAGTTCCCTCTATAAATCTCATGGCTCCTGTTAAAAGATTTCAATGGAAGGTTTTACCTCAGGGGATGATGAACTCTCCTACCATTTGCCAATATCTCATATCTGTTTTATTACAACCCAGTAGAGATAAATATCCTACTGCCTTCATAATTCATTATATGGATGATATACTTCTTTCCATGGAATCTGAACTTTGTTTACAACAGTTATATGACGAAGTCACCACCACTCTTCAAAATCATGGCCTACTTGTTGTGCCAGATAAAATTCAATTGAAAGTACCTTAGGACATATTATGGAAGAGTCTAAAATAAAACCTCAAAAAACTCAAACCTGTATGCATTCTCTACACACATTAAACGATTTTCAAAAATTGATAGAAGATATTAATTGGCTTCAGTCATCTATTGGCCTTCCCACCTATGCATTACAAAATTTATTTAAAATTTTAGAGGGACCTCATGACCCTAATAGTCCTAGACAGCTAACAAAAAAAGCAAAAAAAGAATTAAAATTTGTTGAAAAACACATTCAACAATCTTTCTCAACTCGGCTGGACCATACCCAACTGATCTATTTATATATATTCCCCACAAAACATTCACCTACTGCAATCATAGCTCAAAACAGCCCGATTGAATGGGTATATCTACTTACTAAGCAGTCAAAGAAATTCGTATCATACATTGAGAAAATAGGACAACGAATTATATCAGGAAGGAGCCATATACAAACCTTAACTGGATTTGATCCATACGCAATACATGTCCCTTTGACAAAAAAGGAATTACAAATTGCCTTACAATATAACATGACCATGCAAATAGCATTAAACGACTTTCAGAACGTTATCTCATTCCATTTGCCAAAAGGAAAATTATGCGACTTCCTACAATTTACTAAATTTATAGTAACTAATATCATTGCCTCCCAGCCTATTTCAAATGCACCTACCTATTTCATTGATGGCAACAAGAAAGGCATAGCTGGCATTGTTGGCCCTGATATCAAAGAGAAATTACCCACTACCTATTCTTCAGTACAAAGAGCTGAATTATATACTTTATATGCTCTTTTGTCTCTTCAACCATCATCCTTCAATGTCTATACTGATTCCAAATACTTTGCTTCCCTTTTCCCCGATTTTGTTACTGCCTTTTTATACAA
Source organism: Tragelaphus eurycerus (assembly GCA_935064755.1). Taxonomy (NCBI): domain Eukaryota; kingdom Metazoa; phylum Chordata; class Mammalia; order Artiodactyla; family Bovidae; genus Tragelaphus; species Tragelaphus eurycerus. The sequence goes on from CAKXYN010000033.1 coordinate 5,297,714, forward strand.
CCTAGATGAAGAATGATATATTCTCTTTTCAAAGACTCAAACCTTAATTCGATCACGTATGGAACCTCTCTTCATTGCACATATACGTGCTCATTCAGGTTTACCTGGCCCCCTGGCCGTGGGGAATGATGCTGTTGATAGGTTCATAGCTCCTATCTTTACATCTGCTATGGACGAACATGCTAATCTTCATACCAATGCTAAAAGATTGCACTCTAAATACCATATTCCCCTCACTGAAGCGAGACATATCATTAAATCCTATGATGTCTGCGCTCCTCTGCACTTACGTACCACAGTTTCAGGAGTTAACCCTCATGGGCAACAGCCTAACTTCCTTTGGCAATCCGACTTCACTCATTGCTCCTTGGGAAAGTTTTCTTTGCTTTTTGTCTCAATGGATACATTTTCAGGTTTTATATGGGCAATGCCTATCTCTTCAGAATCCCTCAAACATGTCATTTCTGCACTTTTACTCACCTTCCCTGTTATGGGGATAACTTCTGTCTTAAAAACAGATAATGGGCCTGCATTTACCTCTCACTCATTTCGTTCATTTCTAATGGAATGGAATATAACACACATCACGGGGATACCCTACAATCCTCAGGGTCAAGCAATTATCAAAAGAAGCCATCATACTCTTAAAACTCATTTGTTAAAACAGAAAGGAGGAATATGGAAGAGGAGATACACTTCTTATCCTATGAACCTTCAATTGTTATTATCTTTAACTCTTTGTTCCTTAAATTTTTTAAATTTACTAAAATATAGTTCTGATACTCATGCAGACAGACATTTTGCAGAGGAAATCAGTAAGAAACCGTTAGAAGCCAACACATCAATATGGTATAAGCAGTTTAATCAATGGTTGCCAGGAATCTTATGACTCCTAGGCAGAGGTTACGGTCTTGTTGTTGCAGATGGAGAAGAAATCTAAGTTCCACTTTGCCATGTCCATTACTGAGAAGGACCCCAAGACCAGATTCCCCTGACAGGTGATGCAGCTGACGCAAAGGGTCTCATCAATGACCATAGAGAAGCCGAAGAGAAAACATCAATGTCTGAACCCCTATCGTAGGACCTGAGCAATGGCCTGTGTGCAAGATTCCTGCTGCATTGGAGCGCTTTGCCAATGTGTATGGGATCACTTTCATGCATTGGAGGAGGAAATGGCAACCCACTTCAGTGTTCTTACCTAGAGAATCCCAGGGATGACGGGGCCTGGTGGGCTGCCGTCTATTGGGTCGCACAGAGTTGGACACGACTGAAGCGACTTAGCAGTAGCAGTAGCAGCATGGGACTGCGAAAGCCTTAAAAACCTCAAAATTATACCTTTTTATACGATAGTACAGGTTATATCCAATCTTATGTGCACCTCCCATACATGTTTATTGTAGGTAACTTCGATGTAGATCTTTCTGCTAAGATTGTTAACTGTATAGCATGTGCCTTGTATATGTGTTTAAACCATACTATTTCATATCATTATGTCAACATTGCAATAGTCAAGCAAAGATCTGATTTGTGGCTTCCTGTTAACCTAACAGAACCATGGACCAACTCCGTATTTCTCTGTTTTGCTCAAATATGGCTTAAGGAGGTCAAGGTGCATAATAGGATGGATTATTGCTGGCATTCTTAGTCTAATATCTATTGTTACAGTAGGAACCCTATCTGGTATGGCACTACACAATTCTATACAGATGTTTCTACTCAAGACTCCATGTCTCCTATGACAGAGTCCAACTAACAGCTGCCATACTTAAACTAAAAACAAAAGGAGGATATGTTGGGAGGCACAGTGCTAAATAGCCTTGAAGGAGAAAGTCCGTGGGAAAATGGCGAAGGGTCAGAAGTACCCAGGCATTTGTGTACTGATTGCTGAAGAACATTTCCTGCCTTTGGCTATGCTCGGTGCCTAGATTTAACAATTAAAGACGTTGCTTGAGAAAATGGGTTATGGATAAATACATGAGTCGTTAAGAATGCGCTGTTCCTTGAAGTATCTTTTACTGATTATATCCTAGCCTTGTACGTGTTCTGCTGGCTGTATGCTCTAAGCTCTTTGTTCCTTGCTCCTATAAAAAGGCTTGACTGCAGAAATAAACTTGTCAGACCTTGCAGAGACTGTCCAAGTGTTGTTCTTTCAGGTTCGCCATTTACAAGTCCCGGAGACATATCTCCAACAGGGACAACAGAGGATGAGATGGTTGGATGGCATCACTGACTCAATGGACATGAGTTTGAGGAAGTTTGGTGAAGGACAGGGAAGCCTGGTGTGCTACAGTCAATGGGGTCGCAAAGAGTTGGACACAACTGAGTGACTGAACAGCACTCAATCAAGACATATTTGGGACCGATAAGGTGGCAGACAGAGTGTGGTAATAAACATTTTCCTTCCCTCAGAGGGGCGGATTAGGTCCTGGTCCCCAGAACAAGTTTATTCTCCTCCCTGCTGGAAAGGAGCTTTTCACCTTCATTCGTATTCTCCTAGGAACCAAGCCCATTAAGCATGATTAAAAACAGGTCTTATCTGGAGTTGAAGCTGGTGCTCTGAGATGAAAATCCTAGGTGCAGTGAGCTAAATTTTTTGTAAGGATAAAAGAAGCCACAGAATGCTGGCCTTGCTATAGTTACTTGGTCTGTGCTCCAAGTGCAGTATTAAGAATTATCATTGATCTTCATCACGCTAATTTGTCCTTCTATGAAAGAATTTTGGAATGTGTGCTTTTACCACTCTTAGAAAGCTGGTGGTTTTGACAAATTCACAAAATATGTTTCTAATTTCATTCTGCTCCTATCGCATCCCAGTAATTCTCACATTATTTCTGGAAGATTAGCAGACACACAGTTGTAGTGACATAATTAGTATTCAGAGTAGATAATAATGTCAAGGGATTTTTGTTGCTCTTAAAACCTAAATGAAAATATAAGGATAGCAGAAGTTGGATTTGTGATAATTTCTTGGCACCCATTGTGTGCTTATTCAAAAAAAAAAAAATTAATGCCACAAATGAGATTGTTTAATGCAAACAGTTGGACAAATCATTTAGAAGAAAGTAAATTTTGTTTTCTTTGCTTCCTATCTGTAAGGGAAAAAGCATTGCTCCTTCTGCAGAATTTCCTGTCTGCTGTGCAATGGTTAATCCTGAGAACAGTTTCAGGCAATAAAACACTGACTGGAATCTTTCCGACAATACTTCTCCTTCTTGATCTTTTTTTTTATGACTAATTGAAATGAAAGCCTGGGGAAGCTTAATGTTAAGAAAACACTCTGTGCTCTGCGATGTGATTCTGTGAAAGGGGTGTCTGTGTTGTGGGCAGCTCTCAGTTCTGGAATTTTAAGTTGGAGACCTAACTGAAGAATCAATATTTCAATTAGATGCCTTAGTGGGTTGAGGATTACTGTTACTGTAGCTGGAAGATTGCTGGGTGTTTTCTTGGGAGGGGTCATTACTATGAGCTGTTTTTTATTTTCTTTTTCATCAGAGCTCCCAGAATGTCTGCTTTGTTTGCATTTGAGCCACTGAAGTGACCAACTAGGAAAGAAGAAAGAATGTAAATGATTAATATTATACTTCCCTAAAGACTGCTAATGGCATATTCTTTAGCAGCCATTGGAGAGAAAGCGATCATTTGTTGTTGTTCAGTTGCTAAGTCATATCTGATTCTACAAGACCCCATGGGCTGCAGCACACCAGGCTTCCCTGTCCTTCACTGTCTCCCAGAGTTTGCTCAAACCTATGTTCATGGAGTCAGTGATGCTATATAAACATCTCATCCTCTGCCAGTCCTTTCTCGTTTTGCTCTCAATCTTTCCCAGCATCAGGGTCTTTTCAGATGAGTTGGATTTTCACATCAGGTGGCCAAAGTATTGGAGCTTCACCTTCAGCATCAGTCCTTCCAATGAATAGTCAGGGTTGATTTCCTTTAGGATTGAGCGTTTTGATAGCCTTGTTGTCCAAGGGACTCTCAAGAGTCTTCTTCAGTACCATGGGAAAGCAATCATTATCTCTTATAGAATCCTACAAGCAGTGACCCTTTGAGTTAGCAGAACCAATTTTCAAATAGTGCTTCAGGGCTCACCTGGAGCCTTGGTCAGTGAGGTGATGGGGACTCAGTGTGGGTGGGGTCCTTGTACCCCACAATGGATTCAGGAAACCAGAGTAGTTCCCCTTTGACCGGTTCTGTATATTGTTTCACATGAAGTTTGATTTGAAAAATTATTTTATAAACCAGGAGTGAGAAGGACAGACGCTAGGTCAGATTCCTTTGGGCTTCCTCACAGACAGTCATCCGGTGTCTACGGAACCATTTCCAAGGCAAAATGCTCACGGCTTGATCACTTTATGTGAAACTACCACTAGTCCTGTTAGGGGAAGCACACTGACCGCAAAACTACCCACCCTGGCCAGTCACCATGGTAACCATGTGCACACGTTGTTTTACCACAGGAGGTCCTTGTAAGGAACCACCAACGGGAAGAGTTTAGGAAAGGTCAAAAGGAGACACCACATGTCCAACCACCTCCCAGAATCCTTCTCACTGGCATCCATCTTGGCTGAGCAATGCGAGCACAACCAGGAAGTATCCCGAGTCAGAATGATTGGACAGAGACAATCTGGAAACTAATCCCATCACCATAAAACCCATAAGACTGTGAGCCACCTGGTAGAGCTGTTCTCCTGGGTTCCCTCCCCTGCTGCTCTCCACCCGGGTGCCCCTATCCCAATAAGTCTCTAGCTTTGTCAGCATGTGTGTCTCCTCAGACAATTAATTTCCGAGTGTTAGACAAGAGACCACTCTCAGGCCCTGGAAGGGGTCGCCTCCCTGCAACAATCTCACCATCACCAAAACGCTTTCTTGAGATTTGAAATATTTGGTCCATGATATTTCCGTTTACCTTTGAAAACCTTTTCCTCATCAGAACCACATTTTGCCACCAAATGCTCTTTCACAGTATGGCCAAGAACAGTTATTTTTATAATCCTGGGGATAAGTGGAATGTCTTTCCCTCTTCTGATTTTTCCAAAAAAAGGTTCAGCAACTTCATAAAATGATAACTCCGTGAGTCTCTTTGATCTGTGTTTCTCTCAATACTGGCTGCCATTTAATCTAACATGTGTATCACATAATATAGAACATGATTAGGAAGAGATGCCCAGAAGTACTCTTTTTGTTTAGCTTTTTTAAAAATTTACTTTTGCCTGGAAAATTCTGTGGACGGAGCAATCTGGTAGGCTACGGTCCATGGGGTCTCAAAGAGTCAGACACGACTGAATGATTTCACTTTAAAAAATTTAATTAATTAATTTATCTATGTTTAAATGAAACAAAGATGACTATTTTAATGATAAAAATTACAATTCACAAGATAGAATCATAAGCTATTAGACACCTAACAACAAACAAGGAGTCATGAAGCAAAAATCAGATGAAAAAATATATAATCATAGTGAGACATATTAATGTTTCTCAGAATATTTTATCAAATGCAGAAAAATAAGAATAGGAGCATTTTTTTCCTTTGTAAAAGTTTATTTTTAATTGAAGTATAGTTGCTTTATAGTATTGTGTTGGTTTCTGCCATACATCAACATGAATTAGCCATAGGTATACACATGTCCCCTCCTTCCCACCTCCCACCCTGCCCCACCCCTCTAGGCTGTTACAGAACCCTGGTTTGAGTTCCCTGAGTCATACAGCAAATTCCCATTGGTTATCTATTTTACATAGATAGTAAAATATTTTTACATACATAGGTAGTATTTTACATACATAGGTAGTGCGTGTTTCCATGTTACTCTCTCCATACATCCCACCATCTCCTCCCTCCCCCCACTCCACCAGGTCCATAAGTCTGTTCTCTATGTCTGTGTTTCCACTGCTGTCCTGCAAATAACTTCATCAGTACAATCTTTCTAGATTCCATATATATGCATTAGTATTCAATATTTGTTTTTCTCTTTCTGATTTACTTCACTCTGTATAAGAGAATCTAGGTTCATCTACCTCGTTAGAACTGACTCAAATGCATCAATTTTTATGGTTGAGTAATATTCCACTGTATATTTGTAGCGCTGATTCTTTATACATTCATCTGTCAATGGACATCTAGGTTGCTTCCATGTCCTTACTACAGTAAATAATGCTGCAAAGAGCATTGGGGCACATGTGTCTTTTTCAATTTTGGTTTCCGCAGGGTATATGCCTAGTCCTGGGATTGATGAGTCATATGGTAGTTTTAGAATAGGAGCATCTTGAATGATGTCATTACAGAAGAATTTATTCTTATCCAGCAATATTATATTCCCAAATCATCTACTCCACTAGTACTGGCATTGCACCAGTTGAGTAAAAGCTGAGGGATTTGACTGTTATATAATACCATTTTTAAAATTTGTATTTATTTATTTATTTTTGGCTATCCTGGGTCTTTGTTGCTGCTTGGGCTTTTTTCTAGTTGTAACAAGCAGGGGCTACTCTTTAGTGGTGCTGCTTGTGCTTCTCATTGCAGCGGCTTCTCTTGTTGCAGAGCATGGGCTCTAGGGGTGGGCTTCAGTAGTTACAGCTGCTCAGTCCTAGAGCACAGGCTCAGTAGTTGTGGCCCATAGGCTTAGTTGCTTCACGGCATGTGGAATCTTCCCAGACCAGGGATCAAACCCAAGTCTCCTACATTTGCAGGCAGATTCTTTGCCAATGAGCCACCAGGGAAGCCCAAATATCATGTTTTTGTGTATTTGTTTTTTCTATCAACTTTTTGATAGCAAGGATTACATTTTATTCAACTATCTATTCCCAGAGATAGAATTGTCAACATCCATTGGATCATAGAAAAAGCAAGAGAATTCCAGAAAAACATCTACTTCTGCTTTATTGATTACACCAAAGTCTTTGACTGTATAGATCACAACAAACTGTGGAAAATTCTGAAAGAGATGGGAATACTGGACCACCTTACTTGCCCCCTGAAAAATCTGTATGCGGGTCAGTAAGCAACAGTTACAACTGGATATGAAATAACAGACTGGTTCTAAATAGGGAAAGGAGTACATCAAGGCTATATACTGTCACCCAGCTTATTTAACTTATATGCAAAGTACATCATGCAAAATGCCAGACTGGATGAAGCACAAGCTGGAATCAAGATTGCTGGGACAAATATCAATAACCTCAGATACACAGATGACATCACCCTTATGTCAGAAAGTGAAGAAGAACTAAAGAGCCTCTTGATGAAAGTGAAAGAGGAGAGTGAAAAAGCTGGCTTAAAACTCAACATTTAGAAAACTAAGATCATGGCATCCAGTCCCATTACTTCATGACAAATAGATGGGGAAACAATGGAAACAGCGACAGACTTTATTTTGAGGGGCTCCAAAATCACCACAGATGGTGACTGCAGCCATGAAACTAAAAGACACTTGCTCCTTGGAAGAAAAGCTATGGCCAATCTAGACAGCATATTAAAAAGCAGAGACATTACCTTGCTTGCAAAGGCCCATCTAGTCAAAGCTATGGCTTTTCCAGTAGTCATGTATGGATGTGAGAGTTGGACCATAAAGAAAGCTGAGCACCAAAGAATTGACACTTTTGAACTGTAGTGTTGGAGAAGACTCTTCAGAGTGCCTTGGACTGCAAGGAGACCAAACCAATCAATCCTAAAGGAAATAATTCCTGAATATTCATTGGAAGGACTGATGCTGAAGCTGCAACTCCAGTACTATGGCCACCTGATACGACAAACTGACTCATTGGGAAAGATTGTTGGGAAAGATGGAAGGCAGGAGGAGAAGGGGACGACAGAGGGTGAGATTGTTGGATGGCATCACTGACTCGATGGACATGAGTTTGAGTAAGCTCCAGGAGTTGTCAATGGACAGGGAAGCCTGGCGTGCTGCAGTTCATGAGGTCGCGAAGGGGTGGACATGACTAAGAGACTGAACTGAACTGATCTATTCCCAGCCCCTAGTGCACTCTGGAATCAGAACACCTATGTTTGAGTCTCTTCCAAGTCAATGACTGTCTGTTTGACCTTTAACAAAACATTTCACTCCTCTGAGATTCCACTTCCTGAATGGTAATTTGGAGGAATAAGCATACTGTTGAAAGAGTTGAATGAAAGATCATAAAAACACATCAAAAGTTTGAGTGAAGAAATAAACAGATTATTTGAAGGATTTAGAATCTGAACATTTTTCAAGACATTTAAAACTTTGTCTTAAGATCAAATTAAATTACAAGACAGCCACATACTTGTGACGCATTATAAGGAGATCCTCATAGAATCTCATTCATTGAATAATTATTCATTATAATTCTATTTTATTTCATTGTACATTGAAATACACTAAGAAACAGTTATTATGTCCTTACAATTGCATTTCCTACAGAAATGTTGACAAAGAAGATAATGCTCAGAATCTTCATACAGGATTTATACTCATTTAATATTTAGTGCCATGTAGAAAGTTCTTTCATTTTAGAAAAGGCAGAGGAACCAGAGATCAAATTGTCAACATCCACTGGATCCTCGAAAAGGCAAGAGAGTTCCAGAAAAACATCTATTTCTGCTTTATTGACTATGCCAAAGCCTTTGACTGTGTGGATCATAATGGAACTGTGGAAATTTCTGAAAGAGATGGGAATACCAGACCACCTGACCTGCCTCTTGAGAAACCTATATGCAGGTCAGGAAGCAACAGTTAAAATTGGACATGGAACAACAGACTGGTTCCAAATAGGAAAAGAAGTAGGTCAAAGCTGTATATTGTCACCCTGCTTATTTAACTTATATGCAGAGTACATCATGAGAAATGCTGGGCTGGAAGAAGCACAAGCTGGAATCAAGATTGCCAGGAGAAATATCAATAACCTCAGATATGCAAATGACACCATCCTTATGGCAAAAAGTGTAGAGGAACTAAAAAGCCTCTTGAGGAAAGTGAAAGAGGAGAGTGAAAAAGTTGGCTTAAAACTCAACATTCAGAAAACGAAGATCATGGCATCTGGTCCCATCACTTCATGGGAAATAGATGGGGAAACAGTGGAAACAGTGTCAGACTTTATTTTTGGGGGCTCCAAAATCACTGCAGATGGTGACTGCAGCCATGAAATTAAAAGACGCTTACTCCTTGGAAGGAAAGTTATGACCAACCTAGATAGCATATTCAAAAGCAGAGACATTACTTTACCAACAAAGGTTCGCCTAGTCAAGGCTATGGTCTTTCCTGTGGTCATGTATGGATGTGAGAGCTGGACTGTGAAGAAGGCTGAGCGCCGAAGAATTGATGCTTTTGAACTGTGGTGTTGGAGAAGACTCTTGAGAGTCCCTTGGACTGCAAGAAGATCCAACCAGTCCATTCTGAAGGAGATCAATCCTGGAATTTCTTTAGAAGGAATGATGCTAAAGCTGAAACTCCAGTATTTTGGCCACCTCATGCGAAGAGTTGACTCATTGGAGAAGACTCTGATGCTGGGAGGGATTGAGGGCAGGAGGAGAAGGGGACGACAGAGGATGAGATGGCTGGATGGCATCACTGACTCGATGGATGCGAGTCTGAGTGACCTCCGGGAGCTGGTGATGGACAGGGAGGCCTGGCGTGCTGCGGTTCATGGGGTCCCAAAGAGTCGGACACGACTGAGCGACTGATCTGATCTGATCTGATCTGATGTCTACAAGAAGCTCACTTTAAATATAGTGATATAGGTATACTAAGAGTACAGGGTGAAAATACACCATGCAAACACTAATCAAAAAACAAACAACAACAAAAACGGAGTATATTTATATTAGAGACTTCAGATCAAAGAAAGCTGTCAGGGATAAAGAAGAACATTACATAATGACGTCAATTTTCCAAGAAGACATAACAATCCTAAGTATATATACACCAAAGATAAAGCTTCACAATATTCAAGGCAGCAGCCATCGGAACGGAAGGAGAAAAAGATATTTCTGTAATGACAGTTGGAGATGCCTCTCTCTGTAACCAATAGAACAGGTAGGGAGAAAAAATTGCAAGTAAATAGAACTGAACACCACTGTCTACCAACTGCATTGAATTGACATTTATAAAATATTTCACCCAACAACAGGGCTTCCTTGATGGCTCAGTTGGTAAAGAATCTGTGGGAGACCTGGGTTTGATCCCTGGGTTGGGAAGATTCCCTGGAGAAGGGAACTGATGTTCACTCCACTGTTCTTACCTCGAGAATTCCATGGACAGAGGAGCCTGGCGGGCTCCACAGGATCACACGGGGTGACAGAGAGTTGGACACGACTGGGCGACTAACCCTTCACTCACCCAACAACAGCAATAAACATGCTTCTTCTGACTGCAAATGGAATACTCCTCAAGACAGATCCTAAGGGTTAAAAGAATTTGAACCAACATATAGGGTCGCTAAGAGTTGGACACTACTGAGCGACTTCACTTTCACTTTTCACCTTCATGCATTGGAGAAGGAAATGGCAACCCACTCCAGTGCTATTGCCTGGAGAATCCCAGGGACAGGGGAGCCTGGTGGGCTGCCGTCTATGGGGTCGCACAGAGTTGGACACAACTGAAGTGACTTAGCAGCAGCAGTACATTCTTGAATCCTGATGTAGTTTGAACTGGACACAGTTTATAGAATTTCAAAATAGGATTGCTGAAATAAACACACACACACACACACACACACACTGAAAAGACTAATAATAAAATGATTGCATACATGGCTGAAGACCATGAAAGACTGAGTGAAAGAATTCTTCCAGAAAGAATGAGAAAAGATAGTGATGTAAAAAACTTAAGATTTTTAATTAATTTAATTTAATTAAAATTTAAGAAACAGAGAGAGCAGAGTCTGCACATTCGCCAGGAGAGAAAAGGGAGGCAGAGCGAGGTTCTCACAGAGGAAAATGTCTCCGGGCTGGAGAGGTGGTGAAATCTGAGGTGCCAAAAAGGAGGAAAAGGAGTTACAAGCTTTCTGAAAAAATAAATAAATAAATAAATAAATAAATTGCTGTATTAATCAGGATTCTCCAGAGAAATAGACGCAACAGGAATTGCTCGTGTTTTTTTTCCCCTCTTTTGTTGATTTGTTCTTTCATTCACTCACTTGCTTGCATGTTTATTTGTTATTTATTTATTTAGAGTAGCAATTGATGGATTTTATAGATTGGCAAATTCCAAATGTTTAACATAGGCTGGCAGGCTAGAGGCCCAAGGAAGAGTTGCTGTTTGAATCAAAAGCAGTCTGATGACAGAATTCCTTTTTGCTTGAAAGAGGTCACTATTGGATCTATCCAGTCCTTGAGCTGATTGGATGAAGTCTGTCCACAGTGTTGTGGCTGTTCTGTTGCTCAGTCATGTCTGACTTTGCCACCCCATGGACTGCAAGCACGCCAGGCTTCCCTGTCCTGCACCATCTCCCAGAGCTTGCTCAAACTCATGTCCATTGAAGACTGAAGGCAGGAGGAGAAGGGGATGACAGAGGAAGAGATGATTAGATGGCATCACTGATTCAAAGTCCTGGGGTGGCAGAGTCAGACACAACTTAGTGAATGAACAACAACTTCTAAGTCTTAATCTGCCTCTCCTCCTTTATCTCTCCTTTATTCATTGCAATTGTTTGTAGAAGAAACTGGATCGTTTGTTCTGTGCAGTTTTCCACTGCGTGTCTTTTGCTGATTACACTGCTGTGGTATCATTTACCTTGTTCCCTGTGTTTTCTATAATTTGGAAGCTTGACTTTTTTAGAAGTTGGAGGTTCAAGTTCAAGTTTTCTGCAAGAATATTTCATAGATGGCATTGTGTCTTTTTTTTTTTTTATCAAGAGGCACTAATAGCTGATTCTCACTTTGTGATGTGAGTCAGATGTTGATGGTCAATGATAAGATCCTTTACTTAGTGTTGTAAACTGGTGATGCTCCAGCTGAATCATTCGTCATTTTCTGAGAGAAATATTTTCATAACTAGACACTTATTCATCAACTTTGGGGTTACCCTGGAGTATAATTTGCACTAAAAAGACAAAATACACATTGAAGCTCTCTTTTTTTAAACTATAAATTTTAGAGTACATGGTCTGTGCCCTAGCTATGTTCAATGATTAACCAAAGTGTTTTTGTTTATTTTTGCTTATTTTTAAGCATCATTATGAAATAAGATTTCAATATATGGACATGTTTCAATTCATTGCATTTACTACCCTTATTCACATTCAAGTTACCCCATATTTGGTCAAATACGACCTTAGTCATCTTTAGTATCCTGTTTAATTTCTCATTTGACAAATGTTTCAGGCTTATTCTTTACATTTCTCTATTTATCCTTTATGTTTCTGTCCCAGACCAGGAATGAGCTATTTCTCCAAGCATTATTGATTCTTATTAGTGGGAAATAGTACTAAGACACCACAATATGAACTGCTATTTTTTCTCTCTTTTTAAAAATTCTCTTATCTGATATTTGCAACTTTTTTCTCCACTTAGTCCCTTGGACTGCAAGGAGATCCAACTGGTCCATTCTGAAGGAGATCAGCCCTGGGATTTCTTTGGAAGGAATGATGCTAAAGCTGAAACACCAGTACTTTGGCCACCTCATGAGAAGAGTTGACTCATTGGAGAAGACTCTGATACTGGGAGGGATTGAGGGCAGGAGGAGAAGGGGACGACAGAGGATGAGATGGCTGGATGGCATCACTGACTCAATGGATGTGAGTCTGAGTGACCTCTGAGAGCTGGTGATGGATAGGGAGGCCTGGCGTGCTGCAGTTCATGGGGTCGCAAAGAGTCGGACACAACTGAGCGACTGATCTGATCTGATCTGATCTGATAGTCATTCATCTGTTACATTGCTTGTGATGTTTGTATTCCATATATACTTTTGCTGTCCTACAGATCTCTCATTTTAAAGGTGCTGACTAAATTAAATCAATGACTAAAATAGGTCAACAAGTATTCGTAACTGAGAATTCTGTATTTATCACTCAATGTTGAGGACAAAGATCTTTTCTAAAATTAAAAAAAGAAATCTTAGTAAGTCTGTCACCTGTGCAACGTTTTTGAGGATCTTAGCACAAATTAAAAAAAAAAATTAAATGTATTATGGGAAACACCATTAACAGTCATTCACTCTGCATTTTGATAACAGAATTCTTTTATCCAATTACCAGACAGACACATATACTGAGGGTATGAGCCTCCCTCCAGCCACAAGGTGTTGAATCATGGTCAGGTTAAGCCAATCATAATGGTCTCATTCTCATTGGCAGTGATGGGAGAGGGGAAACATGCTAGGCTGCTTCTGGAAAAGATTTTCCTCGAGTCCTCTGGGAGGAGACGTCTTTTCTGACATAGATGCTGTTTGCCTGAAAGTGGCACTGGGAAATGATATCACTGTTTTAAACCATCATGAACTCACTGGTTATGCTGAGCCTGGCAGAGCAGGAGAATGAAGGACCTCTGGCACCTTGATAACATGGCTGAGGGGCTAAACTGACTAACCCGGCAGGGTCTACAGCTAGACTTCGAGTTGTGATAGACTAAAGGCCCCCATTCTGCAGACCACTGCTAGGGCTGGGGGTGAGGGTGAGGGTCTGCCTCTCATGGCTGGCAGCATCCCAGTGGCACATTAGCTCCACAGAAAGTAAGTTGAATACAAGACATACCGATGAGCAAAGGAACCAGCTGAGCTCATAATTATTCCTAAATAATTGTTATTAATGAGGCTGAAATTAAAAGGAAAGGATTCCCAGAACATAAAAAAGCATAGTGTTAAAAAAAAATCTGAATAGAGTAAAATTCCAAGTGTCTGTGCAAAATTTGGGGGAAATGGTGGTACAGAGGAAAAATAAACCTACAGTAAAGATTGGACCCTGGGGGTCATTCCAGGAGAGCTGTCCACCATCTGTTTTAAGACCTGAGAAGTGAAGTTACTTAGTCCTGTGCAACTCTTTGTGATCTAGTGGACTTAGCCTACCAGGCTCCTCCATCCATGGAATTTTCCAGGCAAGAGTACTGGAGTGGTTTGCCATTTCCTTCTCCAGGGGATCTTCCTGACCCAGGGATTGAACCCAGGTCTCCCACATTGCATGCAGATGCTTTACTCTTTGAGCCGCCAGGAAAGCACCACTTTTAGCCCTGGGTGTACATGGCAACCCACTCCAGTACTCTTGTCTGGAAAAATCCCATGAACAGAGGAGCCTGGTAAGCTGCAGTCCATGGGGTCCCTAAGAGTTGGGCATGACTACACGACTTCACTTTCACTTTTTACTTTCATGCATTGGAGAAGGAAATGGCAACCCACTCCACTATTCTTGCCTGGAGAATCCCAGGAACAGAGGAGCCTAGTGGGCTGCCGTCTATAGGGTCGCACAGAGTTGGACATGACTGAAGCGACTTAGCAGCAGCAGCATGTTAACTTCTCATGGAACATTTAGAGCTGACACACCAGTCCCACTCTAGATGAAGGACATCTCTGTCTGAGGTACCTGGTTATCATGTATTTTGTTTTTAATTTTTTAAAGATATTTTTTGATGTGAGTCGTTTTTAAAGTCTTTATTGAATTCGTTACAATATTGCTTCTCTTTTGTCCGGACCCTGATAGCTCAGTTGGTGAGGACTTGGCCTACAGTGTGGGAGACCTGGGTTTGATCCCTGAGTTGGGACGATCCTCTGGAGAAAGGAAAGGCTGCCCACTCCAGTATTCTGGCCTGGAGAATTGTATGCACTGTACAGAGTCGGGTCACAAAGACTTGGACACGACCGAGTGACTTTCACTTTCACTTTGTCTTTTGGCCCCACGTCATGTGAGATCTACACATGGACATCACCAGATGGTCAACATCGAAATCAGATTGATTATATTCTTTGCAGCCAAAGATGGAGAAGCTCTATACAGTCAGCAAAAACAAGACTGGGAGCTGACTGTGGCTCGATCATGAACTCACTGCAAAATTCAGACTTAAATTGAAGAAAGTAGGCACAACCACTAGGCTATTCAGGTATGACCTAAATCAAACCCCTTATGAGTGTACAATGGAAGTGACAAATAGATTCAAGGGATTAGATCTGATTGACAGGGACCCTGATGAACTATGGACAGTGGTTTGGAACACTGTACAGAAGGTAGTGATCGAGACCATCCCCAAGAAAAAGAAATGCAAAAAGGCAAAATGATTGTCTGAGGAGGCCTTACAAAGAGCTGAGAAAAGAAGATAAGTAAAGGCAAAGGAGAAAAGGAAATATATAAGCATCTGAATGCAGAGTTCCAAAGAATAGCAAGCCTACTCTTTGGAAAGAGAATAGGAAAGAGATAAGAGATAAGAAAGCCTTCCTCAGTGATCAGTACCAAGAAATAGAGGAAAACAATAGAATGGGGAAGACTAGAGATCTCTTCAAGAAAATTAGAGATACTGAGGGAAGATTTCATGCAAAGATGGCTCAATAAAGGACAGAAACAGTACGGACCTAACAGAAGCAAAAGATATTTAGAAGAGGTGACAAGAATACACAGAAAAACTGTACAAAAAAGATCTTCATGACCCAGATAACCACCATAATGTGATCACTGAACTAGAGCCAGACATCCTGGAATGTGAAGTCAAGTGGGCCTCAGGAAGCATCACTATGAACGAAGTTAGTGGAGGTAACAGAATTCCAGTAAAGCTATTTCAAATCCTAAAAGATGATGCTGTGAAAGTGTCACACTGAATATGCCAACAAGTTTGGAAAACTCAGCAGGGGCCATAGGACTGGAAAAGGTCAGTTTTTATTCCAATTCCAAAGAAAGGCAATGTCAAAGAATGTTCAAACTACTGCACAATTGTACTCATCTCACACGCTAGTAAAGTAATGCTCAAAATTCTCCAAGGCAGGATTCAGTAGTACATGAACTGTGAACTTCCAGATGTTCAAGCTGGTTTTAGAAAAGGCAGAAGAACCAGAGATAAAATTGCCAACATCTGCTGGATCACCAAAAAAGCAAGAGAATACAAGAAAAACATCTACTTCTGCTTTATTGACTATGCCAAAGCCTTTAACTGTGTGGATCACAACACACTGTGCAAAATTCAAGAGATGGGAATGCCAGACCACCTGATCTGCCTCCTGAGAAATCTATGCAGGTCAATAAGCAATAGTTAGAACTGGACATAGAACAGACTGATTTCAAATAGGGAAAGGAGTACATCAAGGCTGTATATTGTCACCCCGCTTATTTAACTTATATGCAGAGTACCTCATGCAAAATGCTGGGCTGGATGAAGCACAAGCTGGAATCAAGATTTCTGGGAGAAATATCAATAACCTCAGGTACACAGTTGACATCACCCTTATGTCAGAAAGTGAAGAACTAAAGAGCCTCTTGATGAAAGTGAAAGCAGAGTGAAAAAGTTCGCTTAAAACTCAACAGATAATTAAGATCATGGCATCTGGTTCCACCAGTTCATAGCAAATAGATGGGGAAACAATGGAAACAGTGAGAGACTTTATTGTTTTGGGCTCCAAAATCACTGCAGATGGTGACTGCAGCCATGAAATTAAAAGACACTTGCTCCTTGGAAGAAAAGCTATGACCAACCTAGACAGCATATTAAAAAGCAGAGACATTCCTTTGCCAACAAAGGTCAATCTAGTCAAAGCTATGGTTTTTCCAGTAGTCAAGGTACTGATGAGAGTTGGGCCATAAGGAAGGGTGAGCACCAAAGAACTGATGGTTTCCAGTTGTGGTGCTGGAGAAGACTCCTGAGTCCCTAGGACAGCAAGGTGATCAAACCAGTCAGTCCTAAAGGAAATCAACCCTGAATATTCATGGAAGGACTGAGGCTGAGGCTGAAACTTCAATACTTTGGCCACCTGATGGGAAGAGCTTACTCACTGGAAAATCCCCAATGCTGGGAAAGATTGAAGGCAAAAGGAGAAGGGAGCAGTAGAGGATGAGATGGTGGGACGGAATCACTGATTTAATGGACATGAATTTGGGTGAACTCTGAGAGATTGTGAGGGACAGGGAGGCCTAGTGTGCTACAGTCCATGGGGTCTCAAAGAGTTGGACATGACTTAGTGAGTGAACACACCACCACCACCATGAAACATTCTGTGGGTGGAAGCAAACCATGAGGTCAGCCCACATTCAAAGGTTGAGGAAATAGACCCCTCCTCTTGGTAGGAAATTCTACAAAGTCTCATTGCAAGGGTGCATGGGTGAAGGTTGGTGTGATCAATTTCCGTCTCTAGGCATCATGTCTTAAAGCATTCCTGTGCCTTCCTGGCACTAGGGACACCACATTTAGCTGTACAAGCTGCATATTATACAATTCCTAGGGTAGGGGAAGGAGCCACATTGTAAATTTATTCCACAAGGAACATACCCCATCATGCTTTCTTAAGATGTCCTTCAGGACTTCCTTGGTGGTCCAGTGGTTAAGACTTCCACTCTTCCAAAGCAGGGGGTGTGGACTTGATCCCTGATTGGGGGACTAAGATTGCACATGTTGTGTGATGAGGCCAAAGATAAAAAATATATATATATATATATCCTTCAGATATTCAATGAAACCATCCCTTCATCTCCTCCCCCCCACCCCCACCTCACACACACAGACACGCACACACACACACACACTCTGTTCCCAAGGGCAGATCAGTTTATTATAAAATTGGATCCTGGGGCATGAAAATGTCTGCTATTCTAAAATGTAGCTAACAATCCTAACATATTATAGGTTTAAATATACTGATTCTTTTTAACTTCAGCTATTTTACATGGTGGTATTAAATTTGCTTAGACAACAGAAAACTTACCCTGTTGATCTTTTAAAATAAATATTTACAAGTTTCATTTTCAGAAAAAAATTTTTTTAATGTCTCCTGGTTTGTATTATCTTAAACTAAATGTATTCTGCAGGAGGTTTAATATGGACATTTCCAACAAAATAATTTCCAGGCTTAAGTATACATTTCTGGTGAGGCCAGGAGATCATTCATGTAAATTAAGAGACTTACTTTTGTTGCCTCACTTTCTTATTTCAGTGAAAAAGGGGACTTTCATTAAGGCAGAGTTTTCATTTTGAAAAGATTATTCCATTAAAGTTGTTGCATTGCTGGGAGAGTAGATGAGTATCTATTTCTGTACATTAAGATCCAAATTCCATGTACGCTGCCTCCTTGAAACTAACGATGCTATTAATAGGTTCTTCCAGTGTTCCCTTCAGTGTGGAAAGTGGGAGGCTGCCTCTGTAATTTACTGGGGATCGCAACACCCTTATACAACTATTATTTCTGAAAGTAACCTTTACCTTTCCAAATGATCTATTTGTGCAATAGGATGGATGTTACAGGTTTGACTTACCAGAGGTTAGAAATCACTCACTTCTGTAATATCTCTGGCGGGCTGATTACACAAGCATTTTTGTTGTTGTTGTTCTGGTTCTTTATTTGAACAGAACTTGAAGGTTTGTTAATAATCTCAGTTTCCAAACTGCATTTATGTTGACTGAATCTCGCTGAATGCATTTACAGAAAAACGTATTAATTTGGCCATGTTCATTACTAACTAATCTATTATTGTTTAGACAAAGCCGAAGTTCATCTCTTAGTGATCTCTGAAAGATGGGATTAATAAATCATAAAATGGTTTGAACCCTACTTCTAGGAGAATGAACATCTCCCAAAGAACTTAATCTGCTCTAATGCCTTAGAAACACCTATTTGCCTCCAAACAACACAATCAAAGGTCATCTCCACCAAAGCTGGTGTGCTAATTATGAATCATTCTTGCCTTTTTAATGAGGAAAACCTTGAAAAAGTAAGCCTACAGTTCTAGTAAAAAATATTATATAATTTAGATCAATGCTGAACAATAATTTATGCAGGAGGGTTAATTCAGGAAATAATACAATGTTTGCAAGCTATGTTTAATTATTTTCTTTTTATTCAAAACAGGGTAAGGTCAATGAGAAACATTGTATTACTTTTCAGTCATTAAATTATTAATATTAGGGGATTGTGAAGAGAAGCAGTATGGGTTTCTATCTCCTTTATATTCTGAGACCTTTTAGATTTAATGAGATGTGTACATGTGTAATACTTCATTTTGTGCTCAAGTAGCATCCTAAATTAATGCTCACTTTACAGACGGGACAGAGAGGTTCTCATTTGTCAAGTAGTCACATAGAGAGATGATCACAGTGCTGGGGGGATAGGGTTCATTTTATCCAGGGCGATATGTGTTACAAACTTCTCAGGTGGCTCACGGGTAAAGAATCTGCCTGCCAGTGAAGGAGATACAGGTTTGCTCCTTGGGTCAGGAAGACCCCCTGGAGGAGAAAATGTCAACCCACTCCAGTATTCTTGCTTGGAGAATCCCATGGACAGAGGAGCCTGGCAGGCTACAGTCCATGGGGTTGCACAAAGTCATATACGACTAGGTGACTGGAAACAGGTGTGTGTCACAAGCCAGGGTGGACTGGGCACTATTCTAGACAAAAAGATGCTTTAGACACATGTGATGCAATCCCCAACTTCCCATTCCTCCATCCTGACTAAGCCCATCTCTGGTCCCATCTCCATTTATAAATGCTATATGAAACTCACAATGTCTTTTACATTTCTGAGCTTCAGTTTTCTCATTTGTAAAGAAGAGGCTTAGATTCGATCAACATTTTCCAAACACCAGGGTTCCCTAATAGTTCAGTTGGTAAAGAATCTGTCTGTAATTCAGGAGACCTCGGTTCGATTCCTGGGTCAGGAAGATATCCTGGAGAAGGGAAAGGCTACTCACTCCAGTATTCTTGGGCTTCCCTTGTGGCTCAGTTAGTAAGGAATCCTACTGCAATTCAGGCAGACCTGGGTTCAATCCCTAGGTTGGGAAGATATCCTGGAGAAGGGAAAGGCTACCCTACTTCAATATTTTGGCCTGGAAAATCCCATGGACTATACAGTCCATGGGGTCTCAAAGAGTGGAACACGACTGAGTGACTTTCACTTCTAAACAACATCCTTCCACCTACTACCTGCAGAAATCACTCATAAGTATTCTTGGCTTGATAGGTTGCTATAATTCAGTGGATGCTGCCTTCCTAAATTTATTATTTAGAGGGAAACTTTTCACTGCTACTTTAAAAGGAAACCTAGCCTTATTCATCTTAGAGGAAACAAATATTGTAAAACAAAATAATAACAATCAACCCTCATGCATGCTATTGTGTGCTCTGCCATTCAGAGGCCTCTCAGTTAAAAAAAAAAAAAAAAAAAACACCCTATTGGCCAGTGTTAGGTAGGAAAGACATCACCTTGGAAAAGCTTTCTCCTTTAAATAACCAAATAATGAAAGGGGAAGAACTGATGCTGAAGTTGAAGCTCCAATACTTCGGCCACCTGAAACGAAAAGCTGCCTCACTGGAAAAGACCCTGATGCCGGGAAAGATTGAAGGCAAAAGGAAAAGAGGGCGACAGAGGATGAGATGGTTAGATAGTATCACTGACTCAATGCAATGAATCTGAGCAAACTCCAGGAGATAGTGGAAGACAGAGGAGCCTGGCGTGCTACAGTCCGTGGGGTTATGAAGAGTCAGATGTGGCTTAGCAACTCAACAACAACAAGAGGTGGAATTGAAAGGGGAATACCTCTCCTGCTTTGTGACACAGTTACTTACTTCTGTCTCTGCAGCACTTAAACTTCTCTGCTAGCAGTGGCCTGAGTCAAGTACTTTGAGAAACACTGTCAGGGAGATGGGTCTGTCAGTGTGCTCAGAGTCTGTCATTTACCTGATTTTAAAGACCTGAAGTGTAAGAACCCAGCAGGTCCCAGGGCAGCCTGTGCCTGTCCTTGCCAGCTGTCAGGCGCTGCAGTTCTTTTCCTTCTGCAGCCCATCCTGCTGTTCTGGATGCTCAGGTTATCAACCAACCCTCAGTGGAAGCAGAGAACTGAGGTTCACAGTTTTTTCCCACATCCCCCTCTTAGGCTTAAAAAATTGCCAGCAAGCCACCTCTTGGACTTTGCCACCTTAAACTAGATTATGTCAGGTTCTTAACTTTCTCGTCTTCCATACCATTTGTGGTTCTCTGATTTCCAATAAATTCTACATGCATCTTTTGCATGTAGATGCAAAATCTTCTTGATTTCTCCCTAGCCTCAAGTCATGGTAGAATAACTCCTCTGGAGGTCTCATAGCTAACCCCTCTCTTTAAGCGTATTTCCCAGAGCAGCACTAAAGTGTCTGTAACACAACAGCCTCTGTCCCGGGAGCAGGGTTTTCTTGGCTGTCTCCTGCTCCCAGTTTCCTTCTCTAAATCTCTAGAACAGAAGTGCCAAATAGGCTGCCCACTACTGGAGTTGGTCCCTTTCCTGTGCTGCCCAGTACTGTTCTAAGTGTGGTCCCTGGGCGGGCAGCGTCAGTTTACTTGAAAACTTGTATAAAATGTACATTTTTCAATCCACTGACACCCAGATAATCAGAAACTCTTGTGGTGGGGGTCCTAGAATCTGCTTTTTTTTTTTCTTTCCTGTAATTGTCTTGTCTGACTCTTTGCTACCTCTCAGACTGCCGCCCACCAGGCTTCTCTTGTCCATGGGAATCTCTAGGCAAGAATACTAGAGTGGGGTACCACGCACTCCTCCAGGGGATTCTCTCATCCAAAGGATCGAACCCGAGTCTCTTGAATCTATTGCATTGTCAAGCTGATTCTTTACCACTTAGCTACCTGGGAAGCTACAATATGTTTTAACAAGGTCTCCAATTGACACTTAGGCCCAATAAAGTTTGAGATTTAACTGGGCCTCCCATAACCCTTCAAACATGTTAGCATATGACTCTATCTGGAAATACTGGGCTTCACCTCCCTCCTGGAATCTGCACTGCCAGTGCTTCGCTCCCGTGGTCCTGTGTGGTGCTAGTCTCCATGCAGAGGTGTAGTATTGCCTGCCAGTTTCATCATGCATGTGTTATTGGTCTTCCTGGTGTGCAGGTAGCGGGATGTCAGATGGTTCTTGCGCATATATTGCTTTCAAAAGTAGTCAAACCAAAGTTAGACCCAGAGGGCCAAGTGAGTCATAGAAATGAAAAAAATTTAAAAAAAGATTTCGCAGTGAAAGTGGCCAGTTTTACTTTAGTCATCTATGTTGCTTTCCTAGCTCTGTAAATGTTTGACTATTGGATTTCTACTATAGATACTGCTGCTGCTGCTGCTAAGTCGCTTCAGTCTTGTCCAACTCCATGCGACCCCATAGACGGCAGCCCACTAGGCTCCCCCGTCCCCGGGATTCTAAAGGCAAGAACACTGGAGTGGGTTGCCATTTTCTTCTCCAATGCATGAAAGTGAAAAGGGAAAGTGAAGTCACTCAGTTGTGTCTGACTCTTCGAGACCCCGTGGACTGCAGCCTACCAGGCTCCTCCATCCATGGGATTTTCCAGGCAAGAGTACTGGGGTGCCATCGCTTTCTCCGCTATAGATACTAGATCTGTTTTAAATTTATTTTATTGAAATATAGTTGTTTATAATGTGCTAATTTCTGGTGTACAGCAAAGTGATTCAGTTACACACACATACATCTATATTCTTTTTCATATTCTTGTCCATTATGGTTTATTGCAGGATATTAAATATAGTTCCCTGTGCTGTATAATAGGAACTTGCTGTTTATCCATTTTATATATAGTAGTTCTCATGTGCTGATCCCAGACTCTCAATCCATCCCTCCCGTACCCCTTTTCTTCATGGCAACCGTAAGTCTGTTCTCTAAGTTCTGCTGCTGCTGCTGCTGCTAAGTCACTTCAGTCATGTCCGACTCTGTTCGACCCCATAGACGGCAGCCCACCAGGCTCCTCCATCCCTGGGATTCTCCAGGCAAGAACACTGGAGTGGGTTGCCATTTCCTTCTCCAATGCATGAAAGTGAAAAGAGAAAGTGAAGTCGCTCAGTCGTGTCCGACTCTTAGCGACCCCATGGACTGCAGCCCACCAGGCTCCTCCATCCATGGGATTTTCCAGGCAAGAGTGCTGGAGCGGGGTGCCATTGCCTTCTCCGTCTCTAAGTTCTAGATCTTTTTAAAAACTTATTTTTTTGGAAGTATAGTTGACTTGCCATGTTGTGTTAATTTCTTCTGTACAGTAAAGTGATTTAGTTATACATATGTATGTATTTTTTTCATATTTTTTTCTGTTATGTTTTATCAAGATATTGAATGCAGTGCTATAGAGTAAGACCTCACTGTTTATCCATTTTATATACACTATTTGTGCCTGCTAATTCCAACCTCCAATCTATCCCTCCCCCATCACTCTCCCTGTGGCACCCACAAGCCTGTCTCTATGTGATGGATTTTTAATACTTGTTTGCCTTTTCCAGTAGCAGCTCTCTCCTCTGACCCTCCATATTGCCTTTCTGACCTCTACTTCCTGCCCAGACTCTCCTATCTATCCAAACCCTTGATCCTGGTCTCATTCAACCCACCCTATCCCTTTACTATCAGCAGCAGCAAGGCATTAAGGCCCCACATCACTCTCCAATTGATTAACATCCAGTCTGTTCTTGGTTTAGAATGTTGATTTGTTCAGAATGTGCTGTGCTGTGGAGCATAAAGGAAATGCCTGGATTTTGGAGACAGGAGAGCTGAGTTTGATTTTAAGCTCTGAACTTACTGGATTGTTATAATAATTAAGTGAGACATATATGGGAAGTCTCAGGCACATAGCAAACACCAAGTAAACGATATTTATGAATAAGAGTTTGGTCCTCGTTTATTTGGTCACAACGATAACTATGTATTTGGCACCTACATTAGGCCAAGGCTGTGCTAAGTAGACACTGTAGTACAAAGATGAAGTGAGGGAGTCAGACACATGAATACTTGTGATAAAGCGGTTTGTGCAAAGTACTCTGGGATTATGGCAAGGGAGAGGTTTTGTGAGGTTTGAAGTAGGTTTCATGTAGGAGGTGGCAGACCAGCTTGACAGTCAAGGCTGAATAAAATTTTGTAAGCAGAGAAAAGAGTGAAGGGCTCATAAGAGCCATTCTATATATAAATACTCAACGATGAAATAGGACATGCTGTGTCCTGTGAATGTTCTAAAAATAATGACTACTTCCATATTCCTGGATTACAGGGTCTGCAGAGAGAGAACATGAACTCAGAAAGGTAGGTTAGGGGGAACAGTGAAGGCATCTTCCCAAGCTAGACAAGCTTAGATTTTATCTTGGAGTCAGATGTGTGTGTGTTGGAAAGGCCACGGGCACCTGAGTCACCCAGAAAAGCTTCAGTTAAATTAGACTCCCTGGATCACACAAGAAGACAGAGACACAAGGAAAGAATTTGAGAGACACGTCCATCCAAAATGGCAACGTTTTTCAAAGGACTCACGTGTCAGATTTATTGGAAACTTAAGGAACTTATTCCTCCCACATTTCAGTGACTTAAAGTTTTGCTGCCTCAGACTTTCAACCAAGTCCATAGGAAGTTTGTGTTTGAGACTAAAAATGACCATGGTGGTGACAGTTGTTACCTTGGCAATGCTGACAAGGGCCCAG
Source organism: Tragelaphus eurycerus (assembly GCA_935064755.1). Lineage (NCBI taxonomy): Eukaryota > Metazoa > Chordata > Mammalia > Artiodactyla > Bovidae > Tragelaphus > Tragelaphus eurycerus. The sequence goes on from CAKXYN010000033.1 coordinate 5,322,235, forward strand.
TGAAGGACTGTGGGTAACGGGCCAGGCTGTAGGTAAATTACTGTTTGGTCTGCTTTGGGCCAGTAAGTTAACACCACAGAAAAGCCTAGCCTGGCATTTCCTGACTTGGAAGTGCTTTAATCCGCTCCTTTTGGCAAACCATCCCCAAAGGCTTTCTCTGGGTTGGCCCTTTGTGAGGCCCATGTGTGATTCGATGGACTTTGACAGGCCTGCCTGGCCAAAAAAAAATCTTGCCTGGCCCGGCATTCCCACTCGGAGAGTTTCTTCTGTTGGTTAACACATCACTTCCAGAAAGCTCTGTCAAGATGTAGATGCATTACTGGAGAAATGTGACATACTATGAGATACAGTGGGGAAGGCAATGGCACCCCCACCCCAGTACTTTTGCCTGGAAAATCCCATGGACGGAGGAGCCTGGTAGGCTCCAGTCCATGGGGTCGCTAAGAGTCGGACACGACTGAGCGACTTCACTTTCGCTTTTCACTTTCATACGTTGGAGAAGGAAATGGCAACCCACTCCAGTATTCTTGCCTGGAGAATCCCAGGGACGGGGGAGCCTGGTGGGCTTCTGTCTGTGGGGTCGCACAGAGTCGGACACGACTGAAGCGACTTAGCAGCAGCAGCAGCATGAGATACAGAGCAGAGAAAAATACAGGTAGTATTGAAAAGAGAAACTGGATCAGCAAGCAGACCCCCTGGGTTTCAGCTCTACACTAACTCCAACACAGCCCTCTGACCCTGGCCAAGGAAGTTACTATTACTAATATTTTTATTATTGTTAGAATCTTGGTTTCATCATGTACGTGGATATAATAATATTTGTTCTCTTCCACTGATCAGTTTTAAAGGTTAGATGACATGGTGAAGGTGCCTTTGCAAACTGTAAAGTGTTATACAAAAGATAAGGGGCTGTGATTGTATTTTAAATATTTCTAGGACTGAGATCCAGGATTTAACCTTTTGATTGGAGTTGAGGAGGGAGGGTGTGATGACTGTAATACGGGAAACAAGACAGTGACAGATGGTGGGAGGGATGGGAGTTTTCTTGAGGTCACAGCATGACTCCCAAGTCCATGATATCCCAACTGCCTCCTTGTATTTCAGCCCTCTGCCCAGCAGACCACACTATTTCTTGTTCAGGTCCTGAAAAGACTGTTCTGTTTGCCTGGATTCCCCGCCTCATCTCATCCACTTAAATCCTTCCCTCTTTTCATTGAAGATCCACCTAGACTGGTGAGAAGCTCCACTCTGAGAAATACTGAATACTTTTATAGGATTTGTGCCACACTATGACAATTGTCTGTACGTATTTCACTTCTGCACTTAGATGGTCTTGGAGATAGTACTGGGTCCTCCCCAAAATCTGTATGTTGAAAACCTAACCCTTAGAATGATTGAATATGGAAAGAGGGCCTTGAAGGAGCTAATTAAGGTTAAGTGACATTGTAAGGGTGGGGCCCTGATCCAACAGGATTGGTGTCCTTAAAAGGAAAGGAAAGGCACCACAAGCATGCACTCACCCAGGGAAGGCCACATGAAGACACAGTAAGAAGCCTGCTTCCCACAACCTAAGGTGAGAAGCCTCATCAGGCGCCAACCATGCTGACACCTTGGTCTGGGAAGTTCGGCCTCCAGAATTGTGAGAAAATAAAGGTCTGTGGTGGTATTTTGTAATGGCAGCCCTAGCAGGCTAATATAGCTGGCAAATATCTTAAGGGTGAAGACTTTATTTAATTCATTTTTGTACAGCCAGGGACTGGCAAATAATAGATGCTGAGTAAATGATTCTTGACTGAATGAAAAAAATTAATTAATGTAGCACCACCTTGGCCCCACTGAGACATCAGATGAGGCTAGGGCTTGAGACCAAATATTTACTCTGGGGCAATGACCATGGAGGGATGTTATTCATGGTCATGGGAGAAAACCAGGGCCAGCAGGTGTAGAGCTGGGGGACTTGCAGCGGGCCACAGGGAGATGTCCAGGTTGGCCCTAGAAGAGATGGCAGTAAAGGTGTCCAGTATCAGGGGAGGCTGAGGTGTGGGTAATAGCCATCTAAAGCTTTCTAAGAGCTCCATCATTCACTGTGTAAGGTCCAAGCTTTCAATTTGGTCAATGAACCCATAGTAACCCTGTGGTTAGCTGGTAGGTGTTCATATAATGTTTGCCTCTCAAAAGCAGCAAGGACCATGTCTTCTTACTTTTGTTTTCATCTAGAACCTGGATGGGGCTTCCCAGGTGGCTCAGAGGGTAAATAATCTGCCTTTGATACAGGAGATGCAGGTTCAATCCATGGATCAGGAAGATCTTTTGAAGGAGGGAATGACTACCCACTCGAGTATCCTTGCCTAGAGAATTCTATGGATAGAGGAGCCTGGTGGGCTACAGTCCATGGGGTTGCAAGGAGTTGGACTCAGCTGAAGTGACTGACCACACATGGACATAGACCCTATAAGAAGGCCTGCCATACTGTAGGTGCTCAATAAATGTTTCTTTAATGAATAGGATGGGATCTAAGTCGGTGGACTGCCAGCCCCTGGGACACTTACCTATAAGGAATGTTTCGCAGTGACTGGGAGAGGGAATCCGAATAGGACTCCTTTGTAGGGCTGTGTATAGTTTCATGTGGCTTCTGTAGCTAGTTACCAGAAATTTAGTGGCTTAAAACAATAGAAATTTATTGTCTTAAAAATTAATCCTTCTTTCTTCCTCCAGCTTGTGGTGGCTCCAGGGGTCCCTTGGGTTGTAGCTGCCAAACTCCCATTTCTGCTTCTGACTTCACATGACCTTCTGCTCTGTGTGTTCGCTTCTGGTGTTTCTCCTCTCTCTTTGCTCTTGTAAGGACACTTGTCTTTGGATTCAGGGCCTGCCATTATCCAAAATGACTTTATTATGTCAAATCTTTAGCTTAATCACCTCTGCAAAGATTCCTTTTGAAATAAAGTCACATTCAGATCACCTCTGCAAAGATTCCTTTTGAAATAAAGTCACATTCAGTGAGGGTCAGTATGAATTTATCTTTTTGGAGATCATGCTTCAGCTCACACATGTCTAGAAACAAAGAATGAATTACATATACTGCTGTTCAGTCACTCAGTCATGTCCGATTCTTTGTGACCCACGGACTGCAGCTCACCAGGCTCCTCTTTCCTTCACTATCTCCTGCAGTTTTCTCAGATTCACATCCACTGAGTCGGTGATTCTAACCATCTCATCCTCTGCATCATATATATATATATACATACACACACACATATATATAGTGGTGTATATCTATGTCCATATCTATGTTTATATCTACACATATCAGGGGAGAAGATAGTATAAAGCTCATTCCAAGGCCTGGAGAAAATGAAATGAAATGCCCCAGCTCAAACAGTGAGGGAAGGGGAGGTGGGGAAAGGGACTTCTTTCTTCTTTCTGATCTAGTCAGGCCCTCACTGTGTTGGGTGATGCCCACACACACTGGGGATAGTAATTCACTTTACTGATTCAAATGACAGTCTTATCTGGAAACACCCTCACAGACACATCCCAAAATTATGTTTAATCTGGGCATTCCTTGGTCACACAAGTTGACATACCACAGATGATCAAAATGAATTTGGGACAACATTTTGCACTCCATGTATTAAAAGTTAATGTGTGTGTATATATATATATATAAATATATATATATATACACACACACACATACACAAAAATGTTACAACAATACTCCAAATAGTCCTGGGTTCGATTCCTGGGTTGGAAAGATCCCTTGAAGAAGGAAACAGAAACCCACTCCAGTGTTCTTGTCTGGAGAATCCCGTGGACAGAGGAGCCTGGCAGGCTACAGTCCATAGAGTCGCAAAGAGCTGGATATGACTTAGCCACTAAACAACAGCAGCAATAGCAGCATACACATTGCAATTGGGAAAAAAAAAAACAAACTGGAAATAACTGGTATTTCCAGTAATAAGTGATGATTTGAATATATGGTGGCTATCCATATGACAGAAAGCCACATTCCAATAAAAAAAGACGACAGTATTGTCCAACCATAAAAAATAATGAAATGGTGCCATTTGTAGCAATATGGATGGACCTAGAGATTCTCTAAGACATGCTGAGTGAAGTAAGTCAGACAGAGAAAGACAAGTATCATATAATATCACTTATATGTAAAGTCTAAAAAAAATGGTCCAAATAAAATTATATACAAAACAGAACTAGAGGAGTCACAGATATAGAAAATAAATGTACAGTTACCAGGGGGTAAAGGGGTGGGATAAATTGCGAGGTTGGGAATGACATATACACACTGCTATATATAAAATAGATAACTAACAAGGATCTGTTGTACAGCACAGGGAACTCTACTCAATACTCTATAATGACCTATATGGGAAAAGAATCTAAAAAAGAGTGGATATATGTATGTGTATATGTGTATGTACATATAGAATTGATTCACTTTGCTGTACACCAGAAACTAATACAGCATTGTAAATAAACTATACTTGAATAAAAATTGAAAACAGAAACAAAACAAAAAGCAATGATATAGTTGAAATGTGACCCTTCATCTGGAATGATGCTTCTCTATTATTGGATTTAAAAAAAGCAGATTAAACACTGTATTAGGACTACCAGGCAATTATAGTTAAACTATATTTTGGAAAATAATAGGGACATATGTACTCATATGTGAATAATAATTATTTCCATTTGGGACAATTATTAGCAATTGCTACTTTTTCTCTTTGGGCTTTGACTACACGAAAGCCTTTTACTGTGTGGATCACAACAAATTGTGGAAAATACTTAAAGAGATGGGAATATCAGACCACCTTACCTGCCTACTGAGAAGTCTATATGCAGATCAAGAAGCAACAGTTAGAACCAGACGTGGCACAATGGACTGGTCCCAAATTGGGAAAGGAGTATGTCAAGTCTGTATACTGTCACCTGCTTTATATAACTTACATTCAGAGTATGTCATGTGACATTCTGGGCTGGATGAATCACAGACTGGAATCAAGATTGTTGGGAGAAATATCAATATCCTCAGACATGCAGATAACGTCACCCCAATGGCAGAAAGTGAAGAGGAACTAAAGAACCTATTGATGAGGGTGAAAGAGGAGAGTGAAAAATCTAGCTTTAAACTCAACATCCAGAAAACTAAGATCATGGCATGCGGTCTCATCACTTCACAGCAGGTAGATGGGGGGACTGTGGTAACAGTGACAGATTTTATTTTCTTGGGCTCCAAAATCACTGCAGACAGTGACTGCAGCCATCAAACTAAAAGACAGTTGCTCCTTGGGAGAAAAACTGTGACAAACATGGACGGCATTATTAAAAAGCAGAGACATGACTTTGCCAACAAAGGTCCATCTAGTCAAGGCTATGGTTTTTCCAGTAGTCATGTACGGATGTGAGAGTTGGACTATAAAGAAAGCTGAGTGCTGAAGAATTGATGCTTTGAGCTGTGGTGTTGGAGAAGACTCTTCAGAGTCCCTTGGACTGCAAGGAGATCAAACCAGTCAATCCCAAAGTAAATCAACCCTGAATATTCATTGGAAGGACTGATGCTGAAGCTCCAATATTTTGGCCATCTGACAGAGACATTTATGCTGGGAGGGACTGGGGGCAGGAGGAGAAGGGGATGACAGAGGATGAGATGGCTGAATGGCATCACCAACTAGATGGACATGAGTTTCTGTAAACTCCAGGACTTGGTGATGGACAGGGAGGCCTGGCATGCTGCAATTCATGGGTCCCAGAGTTGGATGTGACTGAGCAACTGAACTGAACTGAACTGAACTGATGTGAAGAGCCAACTCATGAAGAGCCTGTTGCTTGGAAAGATTGAAGGCAGGAGGAGAAGGGGATGACAGAGGATGAGATGGTGGGATGGCATCACTGATTCAATGGTCATGAGCTTGAGCAAGCTCCAGCAGGTGGTGAAGGACAGGGAAGCCTGGTGTGCTGCAGTCCTTGGGGTCACAAAGAGTTGGACCTGACTGAGAAACAACAACCTCTCCAGGTGAACCGTCTATCACTCTGAGTAGCCTCTGTCCCAACTCCACTCATCAATCTTCAGTTCCCTACTCAACAGGTGAGTTCACACCTCCGTTTCTTGTTCACTCTGCAACCTCTGATGAGTTTCCATTTCTACTTGTTTGCATTTCAAGGTTCACCTCTAGTGTTATTTCCTTCCTGAAGCTTTTCTTGACTTCCTCTCCTAATTTGACTCTTTGGCTTTGGGAGAGAATCATCAGGACTTATAAGATTATTTATTACTCTTATTGTCCATCTCCCCACTGAATCTAGGCTCTTTTAGTGCAGGGACCTTAACTGTATTTCTCCCACTTGATACAAACTTCAAACACCATAGGTATTCAGTCAATGTGAGTTAAATTCAATGAACTGAAATGGATTGAGTGGACCAGTATCACACAATCCACAAATCTAGACTGGTCAGAAACACTCTTCTCTCCTCCTCCACCCCTGCCCACACTCAGCTCATTCTCCACATAACCCCTGGAGTTAGCTTTGAAATGCGCAAAACTTGATTATCAGACATCTACTCCTTCCACCTACTGCAGTGGTTTTCAATGTATTAAAAATGGAACCCAAACTCTTTATGTGTTAGAATTGTTCACAGTGAAGCTTCTGCTAGTAAAGTAGCTATGCGTCCAAGGCCGGACATACACATATTTATTGTGGAGATCCCAGATGATACTTTGTATGTTACCAGATTCCTCTCCTTAGCTTGGTCTACGATGCCACATATGAGCTGGTCCCTGTCATTTCTTCCACTTCATCTGTGTCACTCTCTAGATCCTTAGCACATTCCAGCCACCTTGGCCTTCTATCACTTACTCCAAACTCAGTCCCATTTCATGGCCTTTTGAGCGTGCTGTTTTCTCCACGGGGCATGGCCCTTCTCCAGATCCCAGTAAGAGAGACCCTACTAATTCAGGGCTAGTCACAAATGTCATGCATCAGAGAAGAATACCCCAGCAAATTTATCCCCACTCCAACCACATTGGAGAACAGGGAAGTCTGGTGTGCTGCAGTCCATGGGGTTGCAAAGAGTCAGACGCCACTGAACGCCTGAACAGCAACAACAACCAGTCACATTGCATTGTTGTAATTTTTGATACCACTTATCACTATTCACAGATATCTTGTTTACTGATTTGTTTCCTTTCATCTTGTCTTATTTCTGTGCACCAGGATGTCATCATGATAGATTACTGATGCAATTCATGTTAGCTTCTCTGTGTTAATTCTAAGTGTTTTCATGTGTATTTATATTATATGAAGTCTTTACAAGAACTTCATTGAGGAAAGAACTATTCTAGCTCTGTTTTAAAGCTTAAGAGACTGAGGCACAGAGTGGTTAAAGACTTTGTCCAATGCCTCACAGCTAGTGAGCAAACACGTGAAGATACAGAGCCAAGGAGTTCCCCGATGGCTCAGTGGGTAAGAATCCACTGCAGTGAAGAAGACACAGAAGATCTGGGTTTGATGCGGGTCAGGAAGATCCCCTGGAGGAGGAAATGGCATCCCACTCCAGTATTCTTGCCTGGAAAATCCAGTGGACAGAGGAGCCTGGTGGGCCACAGTCCGCGGGGTTGCAAGGAGTTGGGCGTGACTGAGCATATGGCATGTGACATGACCTGGGTCGCTCCAGAGTCAGTTCCCTTAATCACCGTGCTACGCTGCCCTTTGGGTAGACATGAATCTTACAGATTTTGTTCCTTGTTCTATCCTTCATGCTGAAAATATCGTTTGCATCCCTGTGCCCTTGAAAATAAATGAACGATGGTACAGTATTGAGTCTGCTGCCTCCCCTGGCCTCACTAGACACTGGTTCTACCATTTCAGTGAAATGGATCCTAGAGGCAAAGTCAAATGCTTTTTGGTGTAAGTAAATGATCTTCACACTAATTCTTTTGGCTACACTTTCCTAGACACAAGTCTAAGAACCCCACCACCAACCCCCTAAACAACAGCAACAGCAACAAAAACCTTTGTTTAAGCTAGAGTCTTGGCAAAGTTCACCACATTCCTGGGAAGGCATAAAACTTCACTTGCTATGGTCCATAAAGTATCCAGAATAATTCTATGCATAGTCATTAAAGAACTCTATAAAAGGCACTGAATATCGAGACCACTCAAGCAATCTGATTGCTTAATTAAATCTCTAGAAATGTTCAATATGTGCCAATTGAAACTGTATCATCCATAAAAAGAGCTGCATGCCTTCCTTTTTTTTTTTTTTTCTTTTCTTTTCATTTTTAGTTTATAATAGCAATGCCGACCTTGGCTCTGGGCATTTCCTGAAGATTAACGACCAGCTAGGTTTAATGGCCCCTGGCTGCCCTTCCAATGGACCATCAGCTCCTCCTAGCTTGTCATTCTTGCTCTGAAAAGTACCCCAAGTCTCACTCTGGTTTGCCAGGGGATGGTCAGGATTTGTCTAAGCTGGTGGGGACTGGTGTATAACTAGTGATTTGTGGATCCTTGAAACTTTTATGAGAGTAACAACATCTCTATAGAAGACAAGTTCCTAAGTAAGCTCTGAGGTGAACTTCGATAAACTTAGCATATACCTAAGACAGGGAAGATGCCCTGGAGAAAGAAATGGCAGCCCACTCCAGTATCCTTGCCCAGAAAATCTCATGGACACAGGGGCCTGGTGGGCTGTGGTCCATGGGATTGCAAAGAGTCGGACATGACTGAGCTACTAACATTTACTTACTTAAGACTTGCTTTCTGCCATTCCACTTTTCAGCTCGATGTGGTTAAAGGGGCTGAAAAGAAATTTCTTTGCTGTTCAAGTTTTGTTCTCTCATCTTTTGTTATGTGACTTTCTTAAATCTGTGTGTGGGCATAAGATGCCTTGGAATCATATAAAGACTTTCTTCTGAAATGAAAGATGGTGATGGTTACATCTAAGGAAATAGTTCTGAATAGAGCACAAGACAAGCATGCTTTAATTTCCTCTGCCCCATCTTGGTCAGGCCGCCACTCCTCTGGAAGAACCTACAACTGGTTGCAATTCTAGTTCTGCTTTCCTGGCTTCCCAACTGTCAAGAGAGACAAAAACAAATCGCTGTCTCTCCAGCTCCAGAATGTCAACGTGGTAAATCCTTAGCTACTGCTTCCCGTCTGTCCATAGGTATGTCAAAGTTCTGTAAGCCTGTTATTAGTGTGTTCTTGAACCATTTGTCCCACTGCAATAATAGTAAAACTCCGAACAATTGAAGAAAACCACAGAATTTACAAAGTACTTTCTAGGAGCTCGGGATTAATCTTGTTTTTACAGAAGAGGAAGCTGGGTTCGAGAGATAAAGTGACTGGGCTAAGTTCATATATCCTGTAAGTAGGGGAGGTTTTCCTGATTTTCTGACTCTAAATTCAGTCTCTTTCTCAGTCCTTTCAATTTCTCATCTGCCAACTACAGTTCATCATCCTCCTTTTTTGTCCTTTAAATCATTTCTTTTTGATGTGTCTGAACAAGTGACGGGATCTTAATAATGGACCATTCACTGAATGTTAACTATGGACACACGTTTTACATACATTGTTTCATTTTATCTTCCCAGCTCAGTGGGGCGGTAACTATTACCAGACTACAGAGGAGGTGCATATAGTCAAAGAGGTCAAGTATTCCATCAGAGTTCACACTGTGGCAGATTTGACTCCAAGACCCATGCACATCTGGCTGTACTACCACGCCACTCAAAGGGGGCTCGCTCTCCATGGCACTTTCATGGTTTGGCAATGTATTCCTGTTGCACACTATCGAATACGGCTGTTCATTAAGCCAAGAATGAAATCTCTGAGAATTCCAGACAAATAATGCTGCTGACCCCAGCAAGATGAAAATACACCCACATGGATAGCAGCCAGAATGCAAATCTCTTTCATGGTGTATGGGGGTGGACCTAGGTACTGCATTGAATAGGAGAGAAATATACAATTTGACAAATACCTGCATATTGTTTATTTTTCCCAACTGTGACTCCAAGTGCTGTATTAAGAAACAGGGGGCTGGCTGTCATATCTCTGGACATATGTCTGTTGTGTGATTGTTATGTTTTTCATAGTAAAATAGTGAAGGACAGGAAGCCTGGCTTGCTACAGTCACTGGGTCTCAAAGAGCTGGACATGGCTAAGCAACTGAACAACAACAAAAAATGCTGAAATCTTAGGAGCAAATTAAAAAAATAAAAACTTTTTATTTTACATTGGAGTATAGTCGATTAACAATGTGGTGATAGTGCCAGGTGCACAGCAGAGGGGCTCAGCCTTGCACACGCACGTATCCACTCTCCCCCAAACTCCACCCCCATCCAGGCTGCCACATTATACTAAGCAGAGTCCCCTGTGCTACACAGTAGGACCTTCTGGGTTATCCATTTAAAATATAGTAGAGTGTACCTGTCCATTCCAAACTCCCTAACTTAGGGGCATATTTTGTAGCTTCATGGGGCTATAAGTTGCCAGAAGAATCATTTAATTCATCACTTACGTTTTTGATAATAAGGAAACTAAAATGCAGGAAAGCTAGATGAGTTGCTCAAAGTCTTTAAGCAAGTATTGGTCATGTTTTCCTGTGGTAAATGGATGGTTGGTGGGATGCCTTTCTGCTGTGTGCCAAACACTATTGTAGAGACTGGGAACATAGTCAGGAATAAGACAGACCCAGGCCCTGCCCTCAGAGAGCATAGGGTGGAGCAGGCAGAGGTTAGGGGCTTTGCTCTGGCATCATTCTATAATCACCTAAGCATATTACTCATTTATATGTACAGTCAAAGCTATGCTTTTTCCAGTAGACATGTGTGGATGTGAAAATTGGACCATAAAGAAGGCTGAGCACTAAAGAATTGATACTTTTGAACTGTAGTGTTGGAGAAGACTCTTGAGAGTCCCTTGGACTACAAGGAGATCAAACCAGTCAATCCCAAAGTAAATCAACCCTGAATATTCATTGGAAGGACTGATGCTGAAGCTGAAGCTCCAGCATTTTGGCCACCTGATGAAAGAGCTGGCTTATTGGAAAAAGACTCTGATGCTGGGAAAGATGGGAGGCAAAAAGAGAAAAGGATGGCAGCGGATGAGATGGTTAGATAGCATCAGCAACTCAAAGGGACAAATTTGAGCAAACTCCGGGAGATGGTGAAGGACAGGGCAGCCTGGTGTGCTGCAGTCCATTTGGTCCGACATGGCTTCATGACTGAGCAACAATGTGTTACTCATTTGGGAACTATGCCTGTGCTTTTTCTCCCTCATCAACCCCCCCACCCCCAAATCCTTGCCTGGGTATGTGCCCCCACATTCCCACAATACAGCACAGGGAATGTCAGTTCCATGCCCACTAATCCTAGCTAGACTTTTCTCCTTTTAACTTGATCAGTTTGGGTTAATCTTCACATAATTCCAGGCTAAAAGCAGGTCTGGGGGTACCTGCCACCTTCTCCTTGCCTTCTTTTCCTTTAGAGCTTAATTCCAGGGCTAGTCTTCCGGATTAGAAAGGGATACGAAAGGAAAGGGGTCACTACATCCTTCGAAGGCTCCACTTCCCCCTCCTTCCTCCTCTGCCTGACTGCTCCCTTTCAAGACTATTTCTTTCTCTGGTGGTCCCACGGGGCCACGTTGTTCTTCGGGTGTCCCCATAGTGATGAGAGCTCCCCCTAAAGCTTAAAGGGAGGAAGGCAGGATGTGGTCAAAAGTACATACCAGCAGGCACTGAAGAAAATCTCCAGAAATAAGATTGCTTGGTTTTTTCAAGTTGTTCATTTATATGATGTCATTACATAGCCTCAGGAGAACACCAAAACAAAACCAAACAAAAGCAAAGTTTAAAAAAAAAAAGTGCACCTTGGAACTCTGGAGTCCATAAACACTTATTTTCTTAAGAAAGTTTCTCGTCTCTGGCTCCTGACTCTAGAGAACATGATTTGCCATCAATATTTTAAATGAAAATAAAGTAGTTCTTAAAAAATGAAGATCACTTAAAACATAGTGCTACTTGAATGTCAAAAAGCCATTATGTTTAATAGCATTTTTTAAACTATTAAAGTTGAGTGGTTACTTTTTATTTTGCATTTAGTCACTCACGGGAGACATTTGTTTAGTCTTATGTGCTACAAATAGTGATGCTGTTAGTAGAGAAGATTCTCATTTTGAATAATGGTCTCATTTATATAATATCTCTTAGTGTAATATATTCATACTTTACAGAGGAATGAAAATGCACAAACTGTTAAGAGAGTGAAAATACTGTGAAACTTATGCCCTTAAAGCTACAGAATTGTGAAATCAAGAAATGTGATAATTATTTTGAGTTGGTTGAATGGTATAGAGATACATATTTTTTAATCTACCTATGGGGAAAAGGACAACAGCAAAAACCAAGCAAGCAATCTTTAACTTTTATTTCAGTAAGTTTAGGATGCAGTCAGTACCCCCAGTCCACTTCCACATTATGATCCAAAAGAACAAAAACTGAAAGGAGAAGTATGGAGTATAAACGAGATACTTTTTAAACCCTAAACCTCACTTTAAGAAGCAAATTTAAATTGCCATCCTGGCTCATATGGATAGACTGGTACTCATTTTTCAATATAAGACAGTGATTCTATACAAAACCTGTACCTTTTTCTTTTAATTATTCAGTCTCCTGTCAACCAGTTTCTTGTGAACCAGAGAAAACTGAAGGTTCTGGACAAAAATGGCATTACCCTTTGAATGTACATTTTTCTCCAAGGACCAATCAGAAATGTGGAAAGGACAGAAAACACATCAGAGGGCACAGGATTGTGTTGTAAGGAGCTAAAAACTGAACGAAGTCTCTCAGTCGTGTCCCAGCTCTTTGCGACCCCATCGACTGCAGCCTAACAGGCTTCTCCATCCATGGGATTCTCCAGGCAAGAGCATTGGAGTGGGTTGCCATTGCCTTCTCCAGGGGATCTTCCCAACCCAGGGATCAAACCCAGGTCTCCCTCATTGCAGGCAGACGCTTTACCCTCTGAGCCACCAGGGAAGCTAATTGTTACCTAATTCCTACGAAGATGGCATCCCATCCATGAGCACTGGGAACAAGTTGTTATGCTGGATTCCCTCTCCTGGCTGGGTCTCATGTGAGTTGTCCCCTTTATGAAAATGGCAACCTCATATTGGGTGCCAATTGTATGTTCCATTTGCTCTTGTTGTTCAGTTACTAAGTTGTGTCTGACTCTTTGTAACCCTATGGACTGTAACCCACCAGGCTCCTATGTCCATGAAATTTTCCAGGCAAGAATACCTGAAGTGTGATGATAACCAAAAACATCTTAAGACATGGCCAAATGTCCTGTGGGTGATGAGGGCGAGCTAAATCTCCTTCCTTCCCTCCAGTGAAAACCGCTAGGATATATGTGAAGATACCTGCACGACATTAAAAAGCAGAGACATCACTTTGTCAGCAAAGGTCTATTCAGTCAAAGCTACGGTATTTCCAGTAGTCATGTACAGAAATGAGAGTTGAACCATAAAAGAAGGCTGAGAGCCAAAGAATTGATACTTTCAAATTGTGGTGCTAGAGAAGACTCTTGAGAGTCCTTTAAATGGAAGGAGATCAAACCAGTCAATCCTAAAGGAAATCAACGCTGAATATTCATTGAAAGGACTGATGGTGAAGCTGAAGCTCCAGTACTTTAGCTACCTGATGCAAAGAGTCCACTCACTGAAAAAGACTCTGGTTCTGGAAAGATTGACAGCAGGAGAAGGGGGCAACGGAGTGAGGTGGTTGGATGGCATCACCGACTCAATGGACATGAGTTTGAGCAAGCAGCTCTGGAAGACAGTGAAGGACAGGGAAGCCTGGAGGTGTGGAAACTGGACTAGCAAAAAAAAAAAATTATAAACAAGAAAAATTACTGTATTTTCCGAACAGCTCTCTGAGGGTCAGAGAGAGTCAGTAAATTGCCCAAGGTCACACAGCTAACGAGTGGTCAGGTCTACAATTATTGTATTCTCTAGTACAAAATGAATGGGTCATGAATAACATTTTGAAAAAATGTTTCTGTTATTCTTCAATGGCAGAATCGCCATGGGTTAACATAGTCTTAGGACCCAAGGAGACATGTTGTGTGTGTGTTAGTCACTCAGTCACGTCTGACTCTTTGTGACCCCCTGGACTGTAGCCGGCCAGGGTCCTCTTTCCATGGACTTCTCCAGGTAGGAATACTGGAGTGGTTTGCCATGCCCTTCTCCAGAGGATCTTCCTTATCCAGGGATCAAACCTGGGTCTCCTGAATTGGCAGGCAGATTCTTTACCGTCTGAGCCACCAGAGAAGCCCAAGTGGATGTGTTATACCCTGCTAATGTCAGTAATTTGTTAGCCCTTTAGGGAACTAGAGTGGAGATATCTATTGGTCTAATTTAAAAATTAAAATATATTTCTTCACAATTATAGTATCATAAGTGGTCAAATGATATATTCAAAACAACACTACTTTAGGGAATTCTCTGGTGGCCCAGTGGTTAAGACTCCAAGCTCCCAGTTCAGGAAGGGCAAGTTTGATCCATGGTTGGGAAAGTAAGCCCCACATGCTGTGCAGCACAGCCCAAAAAATAAAAATAAAATGAAATAATAACAGAAATGAAAATAATAAAATAATGCTACTTTAGTATTAACACCTTCTTTTGAGTCATGATGAGTTAAATAGAATTTTTTGCTCACTTAGGAAAGCAGCTACGATGATGAAACGGTTTCAGTGGGAGAATGTGTTCTGAACGCTACCTTGTCAGCTTCCCGGTGAACTTCTGGACTGAGGTCCATTTCTAAGCTGGAGGCTGCCTGTGTGATGAAGCCGACGCTGGACTTTGAGGTTATTCATTTCTTCTAGGAGAACTGAAGTATTTGTTCCAAGTTTCAACTTGCTGGTGGAATTTCTAATAATAATGAGATCTGTACACGTTCCCACATTACAAACCAGAAAATTACCCAAGTCTAAGAATTTAGGAAACAATGGAAACTTCCACACTGAAGCTAGAGAGATTTACCTGTCACAAGCCATCTATATTCCCATTTTTAATCACAGGTCTTTGTTAATCATATCTGGACAGGTTATAAGTCACTGTATCTTAAGAGATTTCAACTCAATATTGAGCTCACAGTTGATTTACTTGCATTAGCTGGTAAGGAAACAGGATTGTTTTCACTTTGTTTTAAAACTGCCCGAACCTGTGAAAGCCGAGATCTCTATCCTCTTGAGGGACAGCATTTTGATGTGTCTTTAGAAATGCAGTGCTTCCTGCAACATTTTCTTACCTGCCTCTCACATACATCTTCAACAATTTAACAAATTCCCTTTAAATAGGATGCCGTCTATTTTTTAACTTTTAAGCCTCTCTTTTGTATAAGTTGATGTTAATTATTAAGGGGAAATCCCATTACTTTAGTCAAAGTTTAACCCGATCAAGGGGCCTCTGGTGAGTTACTCTCTTCAAAATATCACGCGAAAATATCTATTTTAAACAAAGCTAAGAGCACTACTGCAGTAATTTTTACTTTTACAAACCAGAGCCTTTGGAAACACGGTTCTATCAAGAGTGTTGAAGAGCTGCAGGAAACAGCTGCACAGAATCTTGAGAGAAATAGATTTTTGCTTTCTGTAATTTTTGCACTGTTTAAGAACTGCACTAAAGGAATTTGAAATCAAGATGATTGACATCACTAAGCTTTTTTTCACGCTGCACACATGGTCTTTTTTAAAAAGAGTACTCTGCACGCAAAACATAATTGCTCTCTGCTTCTGCAAAGGTTTCCCTTCAATAGAATTGCATTTTCCTGATGTAACTGATTAAAATAAATTAAATGAGCCACTCACTTATTCTTCCAGTTTGCAAACTTTGAAATTTTTCACAGGGTTTTTTATACAGGCGTCCATTGTGCAAGCCTACATACTATTTAGTAAAGTGTATTTAACTGCACTTTTCAAAAGCTAGATAGCAATGCTCTCAATAAAGAGAAAAGATGACAAAATGCCTAGCCCAGGACCATCCAGCCTCTGCTCCTTGGCCATCAAGGAGGTGATATCTCAAGTCAGCCAGTTGTTTTCTGCTCTGTCTTGGTCTGTTGTAAGATGGGCACTGCCTTGGGTGAAATGTTAGATTTCTGCCATCATCTTCGGTCAAAGGTTATGTGTGTGTGCATCTTCAGTCGTGTCTGACTCTTTTTGACCCCATGGACTGTAGCCCACCAGGCTCCTCTGTCCATGCAATTTCCCAGGTGAGAATACTGGAATGGGTTGACATTTCCTCCTTCAGGGAATCTTCCCAACTCAAGGATGGAACCCACATCTCCCGCACTGGCAGATGGCTTCACTGCGTCACCTGGGAAGCCCTTGGTAAAGATGCTGTGCTGTGCTTAGTCACTCAGCCATGTCTGAGTCTTTGCTACCCCGTGGGCTGTAGCCTTCTGGGCTTTTCTGTCCCTGGGGATTCTCCATGAAAGAATTCTGGAGTGGGTTGTCATGCCATCCTCCAAGGGATCTTCCCAACCTAGGGACTGAACCCGGGTCTCTCACATTGCAGATGGATTCTTCAGCATCTGAGCCACCGTGAAAGCCCAAGAATACTGGTGTGGGTAACCTATCCCTTCTCCAGGGGATCTTCTCAACCCAGGAATCGAACCAGGGTCTCATGCATTGCAGGCAGATTCTTTACCAGCTGAGCTACCAGGGAAGCCCTGGTAAAGAGGAGGGGAAAGTAAAGGCTTTGCAAATCTTCTAAGGCTACTTTTAAGTCCTCCATGATCATCAACTTAAAAAAAAAGAAGAAATACATGCACACATACATACTACTTTATATTACATTATCTGTTACATAGATTGTTGTTGCTGTTGTTCAGTCACCCAGTTGTGTCTGACCCTTTGTGATCTGAGGGACTGCACACGCCAGGCTTCCCTGTCCTTCACCATCTCCCAGAGCATGCTCAAACTCATCCATTGAGCCAGTGACGCCATCCAACCATCTCATCCTCTGTTCCCTTCTCCTCCTGCCCTCAATTTCCCAGCAGCAGGGTCTTTTCTAATGAGCCGGCTCTTTGCATCAGGTAGCCAAAGTATTGGAGCTTCAGCTTCAGCATCAGTCCTTCCAATGAATATGCAGGATTGATTTCCTTTAGGATTGACTGGTTTGATCTCCTTTCAGTCCAAGGGACTCTTGAGTTTTCTCCAACACCACAATTCAAAACATCAATTCTTCAGCACTCAGCCTTCTTTATGGTCCAACTCTCAAATCCATACATGACTACTGGAAAAATCATAGCTTTGATAACACAGACCTTTGTGGGCAAAGGACGGAGAAGGCAGTGGCACCCCACTCCAGTATTCTTGCCTGGAAAATCCCATGGACGGAGGAGCCTGGTGGACTGCAGTCCATGGGGTCGTGAAGAGTCGGGCACAGCTGGGCGGTTTCACTTTCACTTTTCACTTGCATGCATTGGAGAAGGACATGGCAACCCACTTCAGTGTTCTTGCCTGGAGAATCCCAGGGATGGGGGAACCTGGTGGGCTGCCGTCTATGGGGTTGCACAGAGTTGGACACAACTGAAGCGACTTTCAGTATCCTATCATAGGATACTGAAATAGAAACTCCCCGGTCAGTAGGGGGCCCCAATGCTACTAGAGATCAGCGGAGAAATAACTCCAGAAAGAATGAAAGGATGGAGCCAAAACAAAAAGAATACCCAGCTGTGGATGTGTCTGATGATAGAAGCAAAGTCCGATGCTGTAAAGAGCAATATTGCATAGGAACCTGGAATGTCAGGTCCATGAATCAAGGCAAATTGGAAGTGGTCAAACAAGAGATGGCAAGAGTGAATGTTGACATTCTAGGAATTAGCGAACTAAAATGGACTGGAATGGGTGAGTTTAACTCGGATGACCATTATATCTACTACTGTGGGCAGGAATCCCTCAGAAGAAATGGAGTGGCCATCATGGTCAACAAAAGAGTCCAAAATGCAGTACTTGGATGCAATCTCAAAAATGACAGAATGATCTCTGTTCGTTTCCAAGGCAAACCATTCAATGTCACAGTAATCCAAATCTATGCCCCAACCAGTAACGCCGAAGAAGCTGAAGTTGAAAGGTTCTATGAAGACCTACAAGACCTTTTAGAACTAACACCCAAAAAAGATGTCCTTTTCATTATAGGGGACTGGAATGCAAAAGTAGGAAGTCAAGAAACACCTGGAGTAACAGGCAAATTTGGCCTTGGAATACGGAATGAAGCAGGGCAAAGACTAACAGAGTTTTGCCAAGAAAATGCACTGGTCATAGCAAATACCCTCTTCCAACAACACAAGAGAAGACTCTATACATGGACATCACCAGATGGTCAACACCGAAATCAAATCGATTATATTCTTTGCAGCCAAAGATGGAGAAGCTCTATACAATCAGCAAAAACAAGACCAGGAGCTGACTGTGGCTCGGACCATGAACTCCTTATTGCCAAATTCAGACTGAAATTGAAGAAAGTAGGGAAAATTACTAGACCATTCAGGTATGACCTAAATCAAATCCCTTATGATTATACAGTGGAAGTGAGAAATAGATTTAAGGGCCTAGATCTGATAGATAGAGTGCCTGATGAACTATGGAATGAGGTTCGTGACATTGTACAGGAGACAGGGATCAAGACTATCCCCATGGAAAAGAAATGCAAAAAAGCAAAATGGCTGTCTGGGAAGGCCTTACAAATAGCTGTGAAAAGAAGAGAAGCGAAAAGCAAAGGAGAAAAGGAAAGATATAAACATCTAAATGCAGAGTTCCAAAGAATAGCAAGAAGAGACAAGAAAGCCTTCTTCAGTGATCAATGCAAAGAAATAGAGGAAAACAACAGAATGGGAAAGACTAGGGATCTCTTCAAGAAAATCAGAGATACCAAAGGAACATTTCGTGCAAAGATGGGCACGATAAAGGACAGAGATGGTGTGGACCTAACAGAAGCAGAAGATATTAAGAAGAGGTGGCAACAATACACAGAAGAACTGTATAAAAAAGAGCTTCAAGACCTAGATAATCATGATGATGTGATCACTGACCTAGAGCCAGACATCTTGGAATGTGAAGTCAAATGGGCCTTAGAAAGCATCACTACGAACAAAGCTAGTGGAGGTGATGGAATTCCAGTGGAGCTATTCCAAGTCCTGAATGATGATGCTGTGAAAGTGCTACACTCAATATGCCAGCAAATTTGGAAAACTCAGCAGTGGCCACAAGATTGGAAAAGGTCAGTTTTCATCCCAATCCCAAAGAAAGGCAATGCCAAGGAGTGCTCAAACTACCGCACAATTGCACTCATCTCACACGCTAGTAAAGTAATGCTCAAAATTCTCCAAGCCAGGCTTCAGCAATATGTGAACCGTGAACTTCCTGATGTTCAAGCTGGTTTTAGAAAAGGCAGAGGAACCAGAGATCAAATTGCCAACATCCGCTGGATCATGGAAAAAGCACGAGAGTTCCAGAAAAACATCTATTTCTGCTTTATTGACTATGCCAAAGCCTTTGACTGTGTGGATCACAATAAACTATGGAAAATTCTGAAAGAGATGGGAGTACCAGACCACCTGATCTGCCTCTTAAGAAATCTGTATGCAGGTCAGGAAGCAACAGTTAGAACTGGTCGTGGAACAACAGACTGGTTCCAAATAGGAAAAGGAGTACGTCAAGGCTGCATATTGTCACCATGTTTATTTAACTTATATGCAGAGTACATCATGAGAAATGCTGGACTGGAAGAAATACAAGTTGGAATCAGGATTGCCGGGAGAAATATCAATAACCTCAGATATGCAGATGACACGACTCTTATGGCAGAAAGTGAAGAGGGGCTAAAAAGCCTCTTGATGAAAGTGAAAGTGGAGAGTGAAAAGGTTGGCTTAAAGCTCAACATTCAGAAAACAAAGATCATGGCATCTGGTCCCATCACTGCATGGGAAATAGATGGGGAAACAGTGGAAACAGTGTCAGACTTTGTTTTTCTGGGCTCCAAAATCACTGCAGATGGTGACTGCAGCCATGAAATTAAAAGACGCTTGCTCCTTGGAAGGAAAGTTATGACCAACCTAGATAGCATATTCAAAAGCAGAGACATTACTTTACCAACAAAGGTTCGCCTAGTCAAGGCTATGGTCTTTCCTGCGGTCATGTATGGATGTGAGAGCTGGACTGTGAAGAAGGCTGAGCGCCGAAGAATTGATGCTTTTGAACTGTGGTGTTGGAGAAGACTCTTGAGAGTCCCTTGGACTGCAAGAAGATCCAACCAGTCCATTCTGAAGGAGATCAATCCTGGAATTTCTTTGGAAGGTATGATGCTAAAGCTGAAACTCCAGTATTTTGGCCACCTCATGCGAAGAGTTGACTCGTTGGAGAAGACTCTGGTTGTGGGAGGGATTGGGGGGGGGGGGGGGGGGGGGAGGGGGGGGGGGGGGAGGGGGGGTGGTCTTGATATGGGTGTGGTTGGTGCCGCGGGGGGTGGGGAGGGGGGGGGGGCGGGCTGGGGTTCAGGGGTCGGGTGGAAGAGAGGACAGACGGAGTTTTTTTTGGAGGAGGGGGGGGTTTTTTTTTTTTTTTTTTTTTGTTTTTTTAGCCATTGATGAGAAAATAAAGTCTGTCACTGTTTCTACTGTTTCCCCGTCTATTTGCCACGAAGTGATGGGACCAGATGCCATGATCTTAGTTTTCTGAATGCTGAGTTTAAGCCAGCTTTTTCACTCTCCTCTTTCACCTTCATCAAGAGGCTCTTTAGTTCCTTTTTGCTTTCTGCCATAAGAGTGGTGTCATTTGTGTATCTGAGGTTATTGATATTTCTCCCAGCAATCTTGATTCTAGCTTGTGCTTCATCCAGCCCGGCATTTCACATGATGTACACTTCATACAAGTTAAAAAGCAGTACATCAATAGCCTTGATGTACTCCTTTTCCCAATTTGGAACCATGTCCAGTTCTAACTGTTGTTTCCTGACCTGCATACAGATTTCTCCAGAGGCAAGTAAGGTGGTCTGGTATTCCCATTTCTTTAAGTATTTTCCAGTTTGTTGTGATTTACTTAGTCATAGGCTTTAGCATAGTCAATGAAGCAGAAGTAGATGTTTTTTTTCTGGAATTCTCTTGCTTTTTCTATGATCCAACGGATGTTGGTAATTACATAGATAGTGCATCATACTACAGTATTAATTCTATTCTATGTATATGTATGTGTTAATAAGTCGGGGGCTTCCCTGGTGGTTCAGTGATAAAGAACCCGCCTGCCAATGCAGGAGGCTCAGGTTCCTATCCCTGGGTCAGGAAGATCCCCTGACGGAGGAAATGGCAACCCACTCCAGTATCTGTGTCTGGGAAATCCCATGGAAAAAGGAGCCTGGACTACAATCCATGAGGTGGCAAGAGAGTTGGAAGCAATTTAGAGACTGAACAACAGCAGTTACAATTGCTGTAAGACTTTTTATAAAGAAACCACAGCCAAGATTCCTCATGATCTATGCCATTTAGGAACGCATGTATGATCTGGTGGTAAATCTATGTCACTTGCACTACAGAGAACGCATCTGAGTTCAGAAAGATGCTGTGAAAACATTGCCACTTGGCTTCACGTAACTTACTGAATATCTGGCAGTTGTTTTAAAAAAGTTTCTGAATTGAGCCGTCTAGGGACTTACGGAGTGACTCGAAACCAAAAGAAGAGAAAACAGCGTGGAGAAGCAGAAGTGCGGGAAATTATCTACTCATTTTCAGTTTTCCTTCTGAATGAGCCCACAGCTCATTGGGCCTGTTGTCACCAGGTGTTATAAACCTTCAATATGTGGTTAAGTGTTTTTTTTTTTTTTTTTTTTCTGCAGAGAAATGTGGGGAGAGTTAAGGAGAACTGGCGAGTCAAGACTTTAAACATTCCGATCAGGTTTCCTCCAGGGTCTAGCTGCTGAAAGAATGTCTTATGGAAAAATTTCCACTCTCTCGGTGGGGAGCATTTTGCATGAACCGACTCCCAGGAGAAAATGTTATTCCATAGAACAAAGCCCAGGCAGCGACTTATATTAAACTGACCAGGGTGGGGGAGGGGAAGCCTTGACCTGGAGGGAGTGGAACAGTAGGGACACAATTTTCTTTCTAAAAACTGACTATGGCTCCCTGGGAAATGAAAAAAAAATCTCTGAAGTCTCTGTGTTTCCCTGTGATGCTTTTATATAAAAAGTATTTGCAATGTGTCATAAGGATTTTCTAGGATGAAATGAAGATTCTTAGTCAAGGGAAGAAAAACCAAGACTGTCTTGTAAAAAAGAGTAACGGAACTGTCTTTCTCATCTAGTTATAATATCAACCGTAATTGATAGGCTGGACATGGCTAATTTCATCATGCTATTTACTGCTCACCACTAGAAACAAGACTTAAAAACGATGCTGACTTTAAAGGGGAGCCGTTTCTTGCTTGGATTTGCATGATTTCAATATAACACAACCTAAAATGGATTCTTTTCACATTTGCTGAAACAACTTGAATCTCAAACGCCTTTCTTTTCCACCAAAGTTAGAGACGCACAGACCATCACTGCCCTGACGTCTCCTATTGTTGAGAGGCAGCTTTCTCGATGAAATGATACAGCTCTGCCATTCGATCCTTTTAATTATCTTTTTTATTATTGCAACATGCATGGGGTCCTAAACTTCCGAGGATTTATTGATAAGGGCATCTTCCACTTGTACTGTCTCATTTTCTTGCTGTTTTTGTAATGGTTTCCAACTAATAAAATGTTATCTCGTTCATTTTGTTTATGTATAATAAAATGTATAATAAATCAGAAGCTCTTCCTCTTCTTCTGCTATGCAGATATGGGTGTGTGCGAGCAGGGGAGATTGTCTCCGTGTGTTAAACCAATGACGTCTTTTGCATACAAATAGAAATTAGTACAAGAGCATTTCATTAAGGAGAGTATCGCTGTTTTTGTATGACCTAGGGAAAATTAATATTCTAAATACAAGGTCATGTGACTTGGGGTTTTTGCCTCTTTCCAGCAACTGAAGCTGTGAAAAGATGTCTGGAATGAAGCCTAGATTTCTTCTCTGTTCCTGTGAGCCATATTATTTCCTTGACGAAGGAAATAGATATGATGGGAAAAAAAAAAAAAAAAAACAGTGCGTGTAGATTTTAGGCAGCTTTAAATCCCTGGCTGTTGTATTCATTCAACAGATATTTATTAAACCCATGGAATGTGTCAGAAGCGTGTGTTAGGTGCCAGTGAACAAGAGACATGGTCCCTGCCCCCACAGAGCTTATATTTTTATGGGGCCATAGATCCCAGGAAAATGACTGCATCACTGGATATGTAATTTGAACTGTGATAAGGGTTGGGGAGGAAATGCCTGGGAGCTGAGAGAGTATATCACATTAGGGTTCATTTACTGTTTATTTTATTTTTTAAAAAAATTTTTTAAAAAAAATTATTGAGGTATAATTGATCTATAATCTTTATCTTTTTTTTTTTTTTTTTTTTTTAGAGTCACACTACCTGCTTTCCGAACACTGGTTGTGTCTCTCCTCCCGCGGGTGGGGGTAGGGTCGGGGAGGCTCTCGGACAGGGATGGAGGAGGATCTGTGCGTACCCTTCATAGCGCCCCCGATGGAGATACTGGAGAACTGCAGCTCTGGCCACACGTTGGCTGGTGGAGCGAGGTGGAAGGTGCTGAGAAACTGGTTCCTGCCTGAGTCGCCATTCTTACTAGCTTCCCAGGCACAGGATGGGACAGGCAAAAAGCAAGGGAGTGGATTAGCAAAGCTACACCCTTGGAGAAGAGTGAATACTTCTAAGAGGCGAGGACTTAGGACAGAGAGTGGCTGGAGGTGAGCCTGGAATAGGCACTTCAAAGGTGAATGATGATGGACTTTGTATTGTCAAGGCATTTGGACTTTGTTCGGAGAGTTGTGGGGAGCTGTCCCAGAAAAGGAGGAGTTACAGTGGACACAATAAGTTGCCTGCGGAGCATCCACCCTGCCCATTACCCCTTCCTGAGTGTCCACCAGTTTAGTTTCAGGGGAAGTTGAAGCTACCTCCAGATGCAGGGCTTGATGCTGTTAAGGTTACCTGCCACCCCCTTATACTTCCTCAGACCTGGTTTGACCTGCAACTTTGACTGGAGCCAATCAACTCACATCTTCACGTTGGCGACAGGGCTCCATTAGAAATGGGCAGGACCAATGATAGGTGTCCCTGGTGGCTCATATGGTAAAGAATCCGTCTGCATTGACAGAGGCCTGGATAGGATCCCTGGGTCAGAAAGAGCCCCCGGAGGAGGGCATGGCAGCCCACTCCAGTATTCTTGCCTGGAGAATTCCCTGAACAGAGGAGACTGGTGGGCTACATTCCATGGGGTCGCAAAGAGTCAGACATGACTGAGGGGCTAACACTTTCATTTTCTTTGACCAGTTCCTGCAGATGCTAAGAGGGGGTCCATGGCAGGAGGAGGGGGGATTCTGGGAAAGACATTATGTCTCTCTTAAGGCACAGAGGCATCGAAAGGGATGACCTCTCTTCCCTAGGGAAGTCATGAGGTGCAAATGTGAAGCCTTGATTGCTCTACCCTGCATGATCTCCAGAGGGAAGTCAACCTTGAGTTGAACCCCCACCATAAGTAAGGCGCAGGCTGCAGAATTTGTATTCTGACTCTGCCTCCTCACCTGCCTGTGATCCTTGACAAAGGCCCAGGCTAAGCTGCAGCATCCACAGTGGAGATCCTACTTTTCTCTTGAGGGCTTGACAGAGTGCTTGGCTCATGGTAAGGGCTTAATGAATACTAGTTATTTTTATCCATCTATTAAATATTTACTGAGAGCTCTCTAGGGGCCAAGCACTGTGAGGCACTGAGAGATAAGTTGAGCAAGAAAGACCCAGTCTTTGCCCTTGAGGAATCTTCATCACGTGACTTAGCTAGTATTTGTCTCTTGCAAATATTTTATTACCCTCCATATTGTAGTTAGAGGTGGACGTGGGCTTTGCTACGTGAAATGTACCCTCTGATGCCTATGATAATGGTTTATATGCAGTGAGAACTCAAGGTGGCCCTGATTCAGGCCCCCTTGCAATGTTCACAGAGAAGCAGTATGGTGTGGTAGTGAGGGGCGTGTGAACAGACTGCCGCTGAATTCTGGCTCTGGTGTTGACAAGCTGTGTGACCCTGGATGGATGGCTCATTCCTTGCCCTAACCATGAGGATGCTGATATTTGTCTCATCAGGGTTGCTATGTAAATGTGATAAGGAGGATTATATCTAGTACCTAGTGCACTTTTTGCTTGTGTACATGCTCAGCTATGTCTGACTCTTTGTCTGGAAGAAAGTAGCTGCTCAATAAATTATAGTTATTGGTTATTGGGATATTTCACTGACAGGAAATTCATTTTTTATTCTTTCTGGACATTTGATTTTAGCAGATGCTGTGGGCTTTAGTCATTTAGGCTGCCCAGCTTCTGAACACTTTCTTGTTGGAGCAGAAGCCCAAAGAGGGACAGATGTTTTCTATCCCGATTGGCTAATTGGTAGAGACTGGAGCAAGATGTAAATGGCAACCCACCCCAGTGTTCTTGCCTGGAGAATCCCAGGGACGGGGAAGCCTAGTGGGCTGCCTTCTATGGGGTCGCACAGAGTCGGACACGACTGAAGTGACTTAGCAGACAGCAGGACCAAGATGTAAGGGTGACTAATCAGAAACTTCTGGACTTTTATTTTGGAGGAGATGACAGAAGAGACAAGAACAGTTAGACTTTATTAATGGCAGCTATGCTAGACTCAAGAGGTTGATGCAAAGGTGAACATCCAGGGCAACTAAGTCTAGCAGTGTGGGGGTGGGGGCACATGGTTTGTGGTGATGGGACAGGATCCTGGTTATTCTTAGTCCCCATTAGTATCTCCTGTGCCTATTTTTCCAACGTGTATATCCAGTCCTTGAATATCTCAATGCCCTCCTATAAATTCCCTTCCTATTTACATTGACTGGAGCTGATTTCTGTTGTCTGCAACCAATGACCCCATAGAACAAGAAATGTTAGCATTTTTAAATAAGAAACTTAAGTTTTATTATTTTATGGCATTGGTGGAATACTTCATGAACTATTGAAGGTTGTTTGTGTTATTAAAAAGTACACTTGGAAAAAAAATCAATATGAAATCTTGTATCTTACTCTTCCTAACCATTAAAAGCCAGATACCCAGCCATGAGGCTACCATAAAAAACAGCTTTTTATATTGCTCGAGCTTGGCTAAAATCCAGACATGATACTATTCCCATAATGTTATTTTCAATGTGTCATTTTATTTCATGGCAATCTTTACTGTATATGTAACTCAAGAAAATGTTTGACTATAAGCCAGTCCATGAGGCCAAATAGAAAATCTGTCCCAACTTTTCACTTTAGCTTGCCTTGGGAATACAGTCTTGGTCATAGGTACTGTCTTAATCTTAGAGAAGGGGATCTTTTTATTGACAATATTTAGATGACTTGTAGTTAAAACATTATTTTCCATCTGGAAGATAGTCCAGGATAACCCCAGAGTCTGGAGGCTTCCTGGTTTGTTCTTATGTTGCTGCTTTCAGATGAGACTGGAAACTTTCCTTGCTCATGGTGTCTTAGTGTGCCAGCCTATATACACAGCAGGGTAGACACAGTGATGGAATGTTAGAGCTTACTCAGTCTGGAGAAGTCAGAGAGCCTTTCCCATGCACACTAACTTTTTAAAGATTTTATTTTTAATTGAAGGATAATTGATTTACAATATTGTGTTGGTTTCTGCCATGAAAGTGGAAGTTGCTCAGTTGTGTCCAGCTCCTTGAGACCCCATGGACTATACAGTCCATAGAATTTTCCAGGCCAGAATATTGGAGTGGGTAGCCGTTCCCTTCTCCAGCAGATCTTCCGGACCCAGGGATTGAACCCAGGTCTCCCACATTGCAGGCGGATTCTTTACCAGCTGAGCCACCAGGGGAGCCCAGGCACCAACATGAAGCAGCCATAAGTACACATCTGTCCCCCTCTTGAACTTCCCTCCCACTTCCCACCCCACTTCACCCCACTAGGTCATTACGGAGCTTTGTTTTGAGTTCTCTGAGTCATACAGCAAATTCCCACTGGCTATCTATTTCACATATGGTAGTGTATATGTTCGGAGAAGGCAATGGCAACCCACTCCAGTACTCTTGCCTGGAAAATCCCATGGACGGAGGAGCCTGGTAGGCTGCAGTCCATGGGGTCTTGAAGAGTCGGACACGACTGAGAGACTTCACTTTCACTTTTCACTTTCATAAATTGGAGAAGGAAATGGCAGCCCACTCCAGTGTTCTTGTCTGGAGAATCCCTGGGATGGTGGAGCCTGGTGGGCTGCCATCTGTGGGGTCGCACAGAGTCAGACACGACTGAAGTGACTTAGCAGCAGCAGTGTATATGTTTCCATGCTACTCTCTCCACTCATTCTACCCTTTCTTTCCTCCCCGCTTCCCTGTGTCCATAAGTCTGTTCTCTGCATCTCCATTGCTGCCTTGCAAATAAGTTCATCAGCACCATCTTTCTCAATTCCATATATGCATTAATAGACAGCATTTGCTTTTCTCTTTCTGACTTACTTCACGCTGTATAATAGGCTCTAGGTTTAACTAATGGGTGAGGCTGCATGGAGTGCTGTCGAGAATATTCATGAAACTGCATCCAAGTTCTGTGGGAAAGAATGCTGTGATCAATGAGTAATGTGTGTCATAGGAGTTGAAGTGGAGATCTGTGGCCCATGTGCCAATTATTTGCCCAATCCCTTCATCTCACTGTGGAAGGAAGACAGAAGCCCAGGAAGGGGAAGAGGTTCTCCATGGCTTATTAGCTTGGGGTGTTCCTTTTCTCAGACGAAAACCTCATTTGCTCAGTGATTCTTTGTAGAACATGATTTTAAGTTCCATGACCTCACCTTCTCTGCATACACTCTGCTTTGCTGTCTGAGGACAGCTTGCGATCCTGAAAGATGTCAAAGATGTGGCGTCAAGACAACCTGGGTTTGAATCCCAGCTTGTCTGCTCCTTAACATCCTCTGAAACATAGCTTCTCCAGCTTAAAACAAAATCAATGCTTATTCCACTCCCTTTGAGTTGTAAAGATTAATTTCCTCATTTCTTGAATATCTCTGGTGAACTCACTATGTGTAAGACATCGGGGATAGAATAGTGAACAAAACAGGCAAATATCTTGGCCCTCATGGAACTTTCTAATGTACTGGATGAGATTTTATTTGTGTGTATGTGTGTGTGTGTGTGTGTGTGTGTGTGCGCATGCATGCACATGTACAAGTGTCTGATATGTAGTCATACCTAATAATCAGTACTTTCCTTCTACGTCTTGCTGGCCCTTGACTATCCACTGCTCTGGTGTGGACTGAGGCAGCCAGAGCAGCTGGACCATCTTTATCAGGGACATGATCTAAACTTAGTTAAGAGCAGCCTCAGTTTCAGAAGAGCTTTTGGGGGCATTTTTCCTCTGCTCTGGGGGTCCTGCCAGCTTGATCGGGGTATCACTAGCATCCAGGGATGGCCACAGACCGCTGCTGTCCTCTCTTCAAATGGTGAATCTCGGTAGAGTCCTCTACTGCAATGCATTGGGCATGGATTTTTTTTTTTTCTCTTTTTTCTAATATTCATTTTTATTTTATTTTGACTGTGCCTGGTCTTACTTGTGTCACGCAGGATCTTTGATCTTCACTGTGGCACGCAGGATCTAGTTCCCAGACCAGGGATCTAACTTGGGCTCCCTGCATTGGGAGAGCATGGATTCTTAGCCACTGGACCACAGGGAAGTCCTGGGCATGGGTTTCTTTGTCTCTCCTTTTCCTAATTCTCTCCCTCTTCACCTCCTTCCCCTCAACACAGCAAGGAAGGGATGAAACTCATGATGGATAAAGCTCATCAGCTCTTTGAAAACCTCTCCTTCTCTCTTTTTCTTATTTGCAGGAAGAAGGACTCCAGCTGCCCACCTCTCCTGCTTGAGCTCTAAAGGGATTCCGTTGGGAGCAAAAGGCAG
Source organism: Tragelaphus eurycerus (assembly GCA_935064755.1). NCBI lineage: Eukaryota > Metazoa > Chordata > Mammalia > Artiodactyla > Bovidae > Tragelaphus > Tragelaphus eurycerus. Next base: position 5,351,335 of record CAKXYN010000033.1, read on the forward strand.
GGCAGCACCTCCCTCCCTCACCAGCCCATCTTGCAGCTGCGATGTGCATTCCTGCTCAGTTGGGTCTCTTTGCAACCCCATGGACATAGCATACCAGACTCCTGTTTCTATGGGATTCTCCAGGCAAGAATACTGGAGTGGCTTGCCAAATCCTGATCCAGGGGACTGTGCATATCTCCTTCCAATCCCTGTCCAGCAAACTTGGGAATATCAAAGGTAGCCAAACATCAAGAAAATCTAGGTAGTTTCAGTTCTTGTTGGGAAATACGAACCTAAATACAATAAATTAAACTGACAAAAGATCTCAGTGGATGATTCCTAGAGTCTAGAGAAATATATACATACAGAAACAGTTCAAGTAAAATGACCCAGAATTGGATGTGTCTCCTTCCCTTCTGTATTTGACTATTTCCCCCAGGTGGCCCCTACTCTCAAGTAGTGAAGAGCTAGATGCCAAAGGAAATTTTTGGCCCCATCTCTTTCCTGCTGGTTTTGGATGTGCCATGGAAAACAGTGCCTGTGGAAAATTTTGTTGTGTTTCATTACCTGTGGTAGACAGCCCAAGAGAAGCCAGTTGGAAATTAGATTTCTGTTCAGCAACTGTACAGATTTTTTTTCATCCTCCAGTGCAAAGATAATGATGCTCTTGGTAGAGGGAAGTTTCCTGGGCACAAGAATCTGGGGGCAGGCATGATGTCTGAGAGCAGCTTTCACAGTTGGTTTTCTCTTCTCAGTTGTGAAAGCAAAGAAAGCGGTAGAGCAGATACCTTTCATACCCACAATGTCTTGCATGTGTGAAGACTTTATAAGGTTCCCATATGTTTCACTGCCATCAGCTTATTTTGAACCCTGTAATGGCCTTTGGATGCAAATGGACAGACACTATTTTCCCGACCCCGGAATCTGAGAAAATCAAGAGACAGCAGAGCAAAGTACAGTGTTGATGCTCATGGAGTGAGATGGAGCAGGGCCAGGACTGGAACTCACAGCTCTTGCACTTAGAGCTGGTCTTGTGTGGCCTTTTTCTGCTGCCACTGGCTGCACAGGTTCAGGACTGGGAGGCCCCAGCTGTTGGTCTTAGCCTTGGGTAGTTTGCCATCCAGTCAAAGGGCAGAAAATTGGAAAGAGTTACCAGTACTTACGGAGAAGGCAATGGGACACCACTCCAGTACTCTTGCCTGGAAAATCCCATGGATGGAGGAGCCTGATAGGCTGCAGTCCATGGGGTCGCTAAGAGTCGGACACGACTGAGAGACTTCACTTTCACTTTTTCACTTTCATGCATTGGAGAAGGAAATGGCAACCCACTCCGGTTTACTTGCCTGGAGAATCCCAGGGGCAGGAGAGCCTGGTGGGCTGACGTCTATGGGGTCACGCAGAGTTGGACACGACTGAAGTGACTTAGCAGTAGCAGCCAGTACTTAAAGCTGGACCAAACACGGACTTCTCTCCATCCAACCAAGCCCCCACCAATAAAAAGGTAATTTGGATTTTAAGTCACACACTGATCACAGGGTCATAAGACCTGGATCTTCCATTCACTGGTCTCATACAAGTTGACTTGTCGAAGTTCCAGTTCTATTATGTATGAAGTAGGGATGAGAACTGTTTGCCTCATGGGGTTGTCCCGATAACTAAGGGAGAAAATTAATGTGAAAATGCTTTTCAAAGGATAAAGTGCTGCATGAATGTAATTTATTCATGTATTACATAGCCATTACTGTGAGCCAAGCCTTGTTTCAAAATCTGTACAAATATTAGCTCAAGTAATCTTCGCACTAACCCTATGAGGTAAGTTTTATCATAATAATAATCCTCATTTTGCAGATGTGGAATCTGCTTGTCCAAGTCACACATTTGGCAAAGGTAGAGCTGGGATTATGAACCAGGCAATCGGCAGCAGACCCGAGTCTCCCTGTTTGTCATGACCCCTGCCTGCGATGATTAATATCATGATTACAGATGCAGCTAGATTGGTGTTAGCTATGAAAGGCACAGACAGATACCACTTTTTTCTCTTTTAAAAGCCTGTGAAAATTAAATTAAGCAAAGAACGAATAGAGGAATCCTGAAGATAAAAGCAGAAATGAATATATTAGAAAAGAAAAAAATGCAAAAATGATAGATACTTCAAGAACTGTTTTTTTTGGGGGGGGGAAACACATAAAAGAAGGAAACTTCTTGAAGTCTAGTGAAGAAAAAGAATAAGTAAAAGCACAATGACAAACAGGAGGAATGATCAAAGATATGATCACAGATAGGGAGAAGGCAGTATGTGTATGAGTATATCATCTGCAATTCTATAGCAAAGCGTGTGACAACAGTGTTCCTAGATCAACTTCCTCAGTTAATTTTGGCAATTTAGATCAATCAATCTAAGAATTTTTTTTCGTATTTTCTTGGAATAGAACATCCAGTATAATCTTTAATGATAAAACTTAAAGGGATTCTCATGAACATGAATATTTTCATTACCATCACTGTATTTCAATTTTGATTTGGCGATAAGGAAAAGAAATAAAACAGAGTTTTCAAAAGAGAGAAAAATGTTTGGATGCCATTCTTAATAATGTAAGAATCACAGCCTAAGAACCAAATTAATAGGAATTCAGCAAGGTTGTATGTTATGTCATTGCTGTTCAGTCGCTCAGTCATGTCCAATTCTGTGACCCCATGGACTGCAGCACGCCAAGCTTCCCTATCCTTCACCATCGCCCAGAGCTTGCTCAAACTCATGTCCATTGAATTGCTGATCCCATCTAGCCATCTTGTCCTCTGTTGTCCCCTTCTCCTCCTGCCTTCAGTCTTTCCCAGCATCATGGTCTTTTCCAATGAGCCAGTTCTTCACTTCGGGTGGCCAAAGTATTGGATTTTCAGTTTCAGCATCAGTCCTTCCAATGAATACTCAGGATTGATTTCCTTTAGGATTGACTTGTTTGCTCTCCTTGCGGTCCAAGGGCCTCTCAAGAGTCTTCTCCAACACCAGAGTTCAAAAGCATCAATTCTTTGGTGCTCAGCCTTCTTTATGGTCCACTCTCACATTCATACATGACTACTAGAAAAACCATAGCTTTGACTAGAAGGACCTTTGTCATGAAAGTAAATATCCAAAGTTTAAGTTTCTTGCATTCTGCTTACTTGCTAAGTCGTGTCTGCCTCTTTGTGACCCCATGAACTGCAGGTTCCTCTGTCCATGGCATTTCCCAGGCACGAATACTGGGAACCCCAATGGAGTGGGTTGCCATTTCATTCTCCAGGGGATTGAACCTGGGTCTCCTGCAATGCAGGCGGATTTTTTTTTTTTTTTTACCACTGAGCCACCTGGGAAACCAGCAACACATAATTTTAAATGACACAAAAAAAGCAGCCCATTAATAATATCAGCCCAAATTTTAGAACAGTTATGAATAAAAATAAAGAAGATGTGTGCACTACAAGACTAACCTATCAAAGACGCTAACACTTCCCTCCATCGTGGTGGCCATGGAGAGTCTGCTCTCGGCGCTCCCTCCGCCCTTTAGAACTCATGCCTGTATGTGCCAAGCCTCTGGCTGGATAACTATTCGCCCAGTGGAGGCCACGCCCCCGGCTGCTCCCAGCAAACAAGCGAGCCCGGTGGGGTATCTAGCCCCTTGAAAACAGCTCTAGGCTAATCCCGCCAGATGCAGGTGGCTTCTAAAGATCAGTCCTTGCAGTGAGGCTCCCTATCAGCTCGATTGAGAATTTCTGAAAGCTCCCCGGCAGTCAGAGGCTCTTTTTACTCATTTCCTTCTCCCTCTCTGTTCCTTCTTCTCTCTCTCTCTCTTTTTTTTTTTTAATGAGTATCATTTTCATTGTTGTCTGAAGCTGTTTCTGCCTTTTCCAGCTACTTCATTCTTCACGGGCTCACCTCCACCTCCCCAATCTCTTAACCTTGATTCTCTTAGCATCTGCTTCAAAGAAAAGCTAAAAGAAAACCATTGACAATGATATTTCATATTTCCCTTCCCAACTTTTTTTTTTCTCTTTAATTCTTCAGTTCAGTTCAGTTCAGTCGCTCAGTCGTGTCCGACTCTACGCGACCCCACAAATTGCAGCACGCCAGGCCTCGCTGTCCATAACCAACTCCCGGAGTTCACTTAAACTCACATCCATCGAGTCGGTGATGCCATCCAGCCATCTCATCCTCTGTCGTCTCCTTTTCCTCCTGCCCCCAATTCCTCCCAGCATCAGAGTCTTTTCCAGTGAGTCAACTCTTAGCATGAGGTGGCCAAAGTACTGGAGTTTCAGCTTTAGCATCTTTAATTCTTACTACTATTTAATAGGCTCTATTGTAGTTGTTTGTTCGTAGTGATGCTTTCTAAGGCCCATTTGACTTCACATTCCAAGATGTCTGGCTCTAGGTCAGTGATCACATCATCATGATTATCTAGGTCTTGAAGCTCTTTTTTATACAGTTCTTCTGTGTATTCTTGCCACCTCTTCTTAATATCTTCTGCTTCTGTTAGGTCCACACCATCTCTGTCCTTTATCGTGCCCATCTTTGCACGAAATGTTCCTTTGGTATCTCTGATTTTCTTGAAGAGATCCCTAGTCTTTCCCATTCTGTTGTTTTCCTCTATTTCTTTGCATTGATCACTGAAGAAGGCTTTCTTGTCTCTTCTTGCTATTCTTTGGAACTCTGCATTTAGATGTTTATATCTTTCCTTTTCTCCTTTGCTTTTCGCTTCTCTTCTTTTCACAGCTATTTGTAAGGCCTCCCCAGACAGCCATTTTGCTTTTTTGCATTTCTTTTCCATGGGGATAGTCTTGATCCCTATCTCCTGTACAATGTCACGAACCTCATTCCATAGTTCATCAGGCACTCTATCTATCAGATGTAGGCCCTTAAATCTATTTCTCACTTCCACTGTATAATCATTAGGGATTTGATTTAGGTCATACCTAAATGGTCTAGTGGTTTTCCCTACTTTCTTCAATTTCAATCTGAATTTGGCAAGAAGGAGTTCATGGTCTGAGCCACAGTCAGCTCCTGGTCTTTTTTTTGCTGATTGTATAGAGCTTCTCCATTTTTGGGTAAAAAAAATATATTCGATCTGTGGGGCTTTTCCAAATTCTTTATTGTGATTGTGTAAAAGTCCCACCCCCAATATACCCAAAAATTTTTAAAACCCCCCGCCGGCCCCAAAAATGGGAAAGGTTTTTTTTTCCCCCCCACCCAAAAAAAAGACAAAACAAAAAAATCACCAAACAACAAAACTTTTCCCCTCATCTCCCCCCATATAAAAATACTCCTAAAAATCCACCAAGCGCTTCAGCAATATGTGAACCGTGAACTTCCTGATGTTCAAGCTGGTTTTAGAAAAGGCAGAGGAACCAGAGATCAAATTGCCAACATCCGCTGGATCATGGAAAAAGCAAGAGAGTTCCAGAAAAACATCTATTTCTGCTTTATTGACTATGCCAAAGCCTTTGACTGTGTGGATCACAATAAACTATGGAAAATTCTGAAAGAGATGGGAATACCAGACCACCTGATCTGCCTCTTAAGAAATCTGTATGCAGGTCAGGAAGCAACAGTTAGAACTGGTCATGGAACAACAGACTGGTTCCAAATAGGAAAAGGAGTACGTCAAGGCTGCATATTGTCACCATGTTTATTTAACTTATATGCAGAGTACATCATGAGAAATGCTGGACTGGAAGAAACAGAAGTTGGAATCAAGATTGCTGGGAGAAATATCAATAACCTCAGATATGCAGATGACACGACTCTTATGGCAGAAAGTGAAGAGGGGCTAAAAAGCCTCTTGATGAAAGTGAAAGTGGAGAGTGAAAAGGTTGGCTTAAAGCTCAACATTCAGAAAACGAAGATCATGGCATCTGGTCCCATCACTGCATGGGAAATAGATGGGGAAACAGTGGAAACAGTGTCAGACTTTGTTTTTCTGGGCTCCAAAATCACTGCAGATGGTGACTGCAGCCATGAAATTAAAAGACGCTTGCTCCTTGGAAGGAAAGTTATGACCAGCCTAGATAGCATATTCAAAAGCAGAGACATTACTTTACCAACAAAGGTTCGCCTAGTCAAGGCTATGGTCTTTCCTGTGGTCATGTATGGATGTGAGAGCTGGACTGTGAAGAAGGCTGAGCGCCGAAGAATTGATGCTTTTGAACTGTGGTGTTGGAGAAGACTCTTGAGAGTCCCTTGGACTGCAAGAAGATCCAACCAGTCCATTCTGAAGGAGATCAATCCTGGGATTTCTTTAGAAGGAATGATGCTAAAGCTGAAACTCCAGTATTTTGGCCACCTCATGCGAAGAGTTGACTCATTAGAGAAGACTCTGATGCTGGGAGGGATTGAGGGCAGGAGGAGAAGGGGACGACAGAGGATGAGATGGCTGGATGGCATCACTGACTCGATGGATGCGAGTCTGGGTGACCTCCGGGAGCTGGTGATGGACAGGGAGGCCTGGCGTGCTGCAGTTCATGGGGTCGCAAAGAGTCGGACACGACTGAGCGACTGATCTGATCTGATTGTAGTTGTTTATCTTGTTTATTGTTTTTCTCTTCTTAGAATATAAGCTCCCTGAGAGCAAGGAATTCTGTTTGTTCTTTATTATATCTTCAATATCTAGAAGGATTATTGGCTCATAGAAAATAGTAAATACTTCTAAGTGAATTAATGGAGAAAAGACATAAAACTTGAATTCTATTACTTGGAAAAATGAATATCCTAATGGAATTTAAAAATTCAGCTTGAAAAATAAATACTAAAAATAGGCAAGAAAATGTCTCAGAGAATAGCAGAATATTACATTTATACATTACATCAATATGATATAAGATATTGAAGAGTATAAAGATACAATAATAAAGGCACCCTGATACCAATTTTGACATTGACAGATTGGTCACTAAGATAGAAGTCCAGTTTCAAAAATTCTTCAGAACTTGGTGTATGGATAAACGTGGCATTTAAAACTTGTATGGAAAGGAAGGATTTTTCAATAAGCAGTGTTAGAAAAACCAGCCATCTGGGGAAAAAATAGATTTGAACTTTATTCCATATTCAACTTATATACCATATGGATCAGAGATTTAAATATAAAAACAAAATCATAAAGTACTAGAAAAAAATATGTGACTATTTACATTTGGGAGATAAAGAAGATATTTATAACATGCTACTAGAGGCAAAACCTTAAAGAAAAACAGTAATAAATCTAATAATCTGAAAAACAATACAATCAACACATCTGTATATTAAAAAACATAAATAACAGTGGAATTTTTCCAACCAAATTAGTGGTTGGAAAACGTGTACAGAGTACATGTGGCAAAGGTTAATTTTTAATGAATGTATCATTGTTTCACTAATATCTATAATTATATACTTAACAAGTGAAAAGATAGCAAGAAATCAGTAAGAAAATGATTTTTAAAAAGTTCAAAAAAGACAAAATACAAATAACCTATGCAATTATGAAAATGCATGTAACTCATTGAATTGCAACCAGAAAGCATAGGGGACCATTTTCATCTTTAAAAGAAAGATGACTAGATAGATAGACTATTTATGTCAAATAAATAAATCGTCTACTCTTTATGCCATTGATGATTTTGCCAATAATCTTTTTTTAATAGGATGACTTGGCGCTATATTTTTAAAAAACATGTGGTCTTCCTTAGTGGTAAATAACCTCCTTGCAATGCAGGAGACCTGGTTTCGATCAATCCCTGGGTCAGGAAGATCCCCTGGAGAAGGGAACAGCAACCCACTCCAGTGTTCTTGCCTGGAGAATCCCCGTGGACAGGGGAGCTTGGCGGGCTACCGTCCATGGGGGTCACACAGAGGCAGACAGAGCTGAGTCACTAACACTTTCACTTTGATGGTCATGTCTTCTGAACTACGGCTTTCTTTTCTATAGTGGCAACATAAGGAAATGATCATAAACATAAGCAAAATATGACTAAAATGTATTCCTTACAAAATTAGTTATAATTTGGAAATAATTTAAATATTCAACTATGTCTAGTTGAATTAATCACGATAAAATATAATTCCACCTTTTAAGGCTCTTTTAGTATAATGTTTAATGTCAGAACACTGCTAAAGATTGTTTTGGTGGGGATAAACTCAATTATGCTGCAGTAACAACCCGTAAGTTTTTAATGTCTTACAACAAAGACCATATTGAGCTGGTCTCAAGAGCTCAAGGGAAGCTCTTCTCTAAGTGTGTTGACTTAGCATTTCAGGATATTTCTGCCTCCAGGTCGCATGTGAAGCTTCAGCTTCCATTTCGTTTGCCAAAGTCAATGGCTGTATCCTATGTCAAAGGACAGAGAAGGAAGTCATCTAGAGAGTCAGAAAGTAGAGGATAACTGGATATTGATGAGTACTAGAATTGCTTACCATAGAGATGTATTGTTGAGTCTAAAATGACAATACAGTTTGTAAAAATTGGGTGTTTGTATGTGAATGTGTAGATAGATGTGTATGTCTATACACATAGATATGGATGGATAGATAGACAGATATATAGATAGAGACAAATGCAAATGTTTGTCTATGGAGTCCACAGAGAATCTCTCAGCGTGGCAAGACTATGAATAATTTAAATTTGCCTGCTTTTCCTTATCTGTATTTTCTGAATTTTCTACAATAAGTAAATGTTATTCCAACAGCATCAAGCATTGACCTTGAAAAGAAAAAGCACCAAAGAACTTGTTGGATATTTTTCTTTCCCTCAGTAAATGTACGCAATGCTCTATAGATGGAAGCCCCAGATATTACAGGTCTTTTGAGAGAGTCAGATTCTTTAAATTTTACCCTCTGCTATTTTTGCCTATCCCTCTCTTTCTGTACTGCTTTGCTTGGGTCCTTAAGCAGAAGAAATTGTTAAGCTTCGGTTGGAGATGATTATCTTTAATTTCCATCCCATTCCAATAAGACGGTGCTCCACTAGTGAGATTGAACTGTGGTGACAGTAGCCTCACTCCTCTTAAGCAGACACATGGAAAGAACAGATGGAGTTAAGTGAATTCTTATGGCATGTGTGTAATTACCACTAAAGACACTGAAGATAATGACCTTTTCTCTTTTATTCTCAGCCATGAGTGTTATTACAGGGGAAATAAGAAGAAAAAAAAAAAAAAGACAAGTAAGAACTGTGTGCATCTGGACGATCATAGCTCCTGACCTCATTGTGCTTAGCAGGGATTGAACCTGCATTTCCTGCCATCTCCTGCCTTGGCATGTGGATTCTTTACTACCGTGCCACCTCTTCCCCGCTTAGAATTCAAATGTCTGCATTTCGTGAAGGTGAAAACCCTGGCTGACTTAGATCCACATGCAGTATAGGAGACTCAGGTTGGATCCCTAGCTCTGGAAGATCCCCTGGAGAAGGAAATGGCAACCCACTCTAGTATTTTTGCTTGGGAAATTTCGTGGATGGAGGAGCTACAGTCCACAGGGTCGCCAAGAGTCAGAGGTGACTGAATACATGGCAATGGCAAAAGAAATGGCCCTAGGACTCTAGCTGAGCAGGGCCCCTTCAGAGGCTGCTGGTCATTTCTCCGAGCTTCCAGACTGCCCTGCAGGCTGTAAGGGTGGTGCCTATCCTAAAACATTAAGAATAACGTGTTGAATCTGCCTTTGACGACAGGGTCTCCAGCATGCTTCCAGACCAGCCTACACACAGGACTGCTTATGTGTGTAAAGCGGACTCCTCACAGAGATATATTTGGACTTTCACACATTCTGATAAGATCCTCGCTCTCTTTCGGATTTGAGGTTCCAGAAGGAGGACTTTTTGGTACACAAGCTTGCATCTCAGTCGCTCCTGGAGAATGTTGCTAATCTATTTTGAATCCTGACTTTATGAACTTTTCTTTGGAATTTTTAAAGTAAACAGACCCTATTCAGTTTACCCAAGCAATGCCTCTGCTGTCAGTCCTTCAATCCGAGCTAACTATTTACTTTCATTGGTAAGGAGTCATGGAGGAACAGAACTCATCTTGAACTCAGGTGCACATAAAAAGATTTCCTTTAAGGATATACACAGTTTTTATTGTTTGTTGTTTAGCCGCTAAGGCGTGTCTGATTCTTTTACCACCCCCGTGGACTTCGGCCTGCCAGGCACCTCCGTCCATGGGATTTCCCAGGTAAGAATACTGGAGTTAGTAGCCATTCCCCTTCACCTGGAGATCTTCCTGACCCAGGGATCGAACCCACATCTTCTGCATTGGCAGGCAGGTCTTTTATCACTGAACCTCCAGGGAAGGCTGAATATACACAGAGACACCCAAAATTTGTGTTCCAGTTCTGGAAGAGAATCGGAATGGTGTTTCTAGAATCAGAGGACTCTGGACTCAGTGGCTAATAAGCCAAAGCTTTGGGTCAGTGTAATGAATCCAACTGTATCAGCTGATACCCCCAGTGGAGGATGGGAGACACTTTTCAAATTGTGGATTTCTAGTAAATTGCTGTGCAGTGAGTGTGTTATTGAGAACACTCTAGAGGTTCTTGTGGAAGGGATACCAGTGCCCACCAATGTCCAGTCCTTTGCCCACTCCTGGTGCATGGACTACTGTACTCCTCAGCTCCTCTGCCACTAAGTGAGGCCACGTGATGTGTTCTGCTGTGGATGGAAGTGAAGTGTCCCTTCTTGGTCGAGGCAATAAAAGGACCGGGTGCCATAACCCAGTTTTGTGCTTCCCTACTCAATTACCCAAGGGGGTTGCAGAGAATGGTATCGTTTCAACAGCCTGGAGTTTGAGGTCGTTCCATGGAGAATGGTTGCCCTAAAAAAGATACCTGGGCCAGAGGCTGAATTTCTTTTATCAGTGAGCAATGCAGCTTTGTGGTCTCGGTCCACTCAGATTTTGGGGTTGTTCCCACAGCAAAGCCAATGACCTCAATATACTCCTTCTGATCCATGGGAAAATTATAGGAATCACGAAGAGTGAGTCCTGCGTGGGCGTGAGGTGCTGGCCAGGGATTTCTGTGTTTTACATTTTTGTTTACTTATTTTTGGCTTCACTGGGTCTTCACTGCTGTGCGGGCTTTCTCGAGTTGTGGCACGGAGGAGCTGCTCTTTTTTGTGGCTCTCACTGCAGTGGTTTCTCTCGTTGTGGAGCATGGCCTCCAGCGCACGCAGGCTTCAGGAGCTGTGGAGTGTGGGTTTAGCAGCTGTGGCTCCCAGGCTCAGTGGGTGAGGCACACGGGCTTAGTGGCTCCACAGTATGTGGGACGTTCCTGGATCAAGGATCAAACCCGTATCTCCTGCGTCCGCAGGCAGACACCTTACCACTGAGCCACCAGGGAAGTTCCAGCAAGTCATCTCTGAAGCTCTGTCACCACGCTTTCTAAGGCTGGGCCTTGAATAATCAGCTAAAGATCCACGCTGTCTCCTCCAGGAAGGACATCTGAGAGGGGCCGGGCTCCTTGGTGGTGGCCTGGAGCCGTCTCCTCCGTGTCCTCCCCTGTTTTCTCACAGAACAGAAAAAGCTTGTTCCATCTTATTAGATTTCAGAGACGTGGACACAGTACAACATTCCTGATTCAAAACCGTCAGCTAAAAAGAGAGGACTGAAGTCCCGGGTTAGTAATTTGAAAAGATATTGAGTGAAAAGAGAAGAAAATAGTTGCAAGGCCAAAGGAAAGATTCTCCAACCAGGAAGGCCTCCGTGTTTCTCACCCATTAGCCTTATTAAAAAAGAAATTGATTATGCCTCAGTACTCTCCTTGACAAGGTCAGTGATGTGACTGGTTTGAATGGAACCGGCTCGGGGTTTTTCTCTGAGCAAAGAGCAAGAGACAGATGGGGATTTTTTTTTTTTTTTCATTTGGATACCTTGATATATGAATGGACAAAGGAAACAAATGAAAAATTCACATCAGAGGAAATTTAAAGCATAAAAGTACTAGAGCAGGTTCATCTTGCCTTGTGTAGCCCACCCAGCAGCAGATATGGAATGGTTAGACTGTCAGCCCCTAAGCTGTGCAGGTGGGGAGGGTTTTTAATAAAGTTTCTGGGGAAATGCCCCTGGGATCCACATTCCTACCCAGTTCAGCTTCATCTATGACTTCCCTCTCCTACCTTCCTCCTTTGGAGCTAGGATTACCTTCTTCTGGCAAGCCCCTCTGTTTCGATCCAGCTTGTCACTGGAGCTCTCCTTTCATTGCAGATAAACTACGGCAGTACCAGCTCTCACCTGGGGCCACATTTCATATTCTAAGCATTCCCTTTTAATTTAATTGCCACCACCACCTACACTGTAAGTCTCATCCTCCTCTTCCTCTAAACCCTCTTCCTCATCTTCGTCTTCTGTGAGTAAGAAACCGAGGCATAAGAACTGGGAAATGCTTGAGCTGGGATTGGAAATCAGGCAGGTTTTCCCAGGCAGAAAGAATCTGCTTGCCAATGCAGGAGATGCAAGAGATGTGGGTTCGATCCTTGGGTCGGGATGACCCCCTGGATTAGGAAATGACAACCCACTCTAGTATTCTTATCTCAGAATCCCATGGACAGAGGAGCCCAGTGGGCTGCAGTCCAGGGGGTTGCAAAGAGTCAGACACGGCTGAGCACATGCTCACAGCAAAAGCAAGGCTGATTTTGCCGCCCACACTGTACTTCTCTATTTTTAGCCTCTGTACCTTTTCCTTGAAATCTCTCTGTTCCTTCTTACACTAGTTCTTCTTTCTCCATTTGCCATAGGACACCTATCTTGTGAGGCTGACTTGGTATCTCCCCAGGACCATGATTTGGTAGTCAAATTAACAGGAAAACATTAGAAGAAAAGATGTTTTGACTTTTTTCCTGAATATTTTAGTTCGAGCATGCTTCTCCTAGAAGAAGGTCAATCATGCAGTATGTTATGCTATGCTATGCTATGCTAAGTCACTTCAATCGTGTCCGACTCTGTGTGACCTCATAGACGGCAGCCCACCAGGCTCCTCCGTCCCTGGGATTCTCCAGGCAAGAACACTGGAGTGGGTTGCCATTTCCTTCTCCAATGCATGAAAGTGAAAAGAGAAAGTGAAGTCACTCAGTCATGTCTGACTCTTAGCGACCCCATGGACTGCAGCCTACCAGGCTCCTCTGTCCATGGGATTTTCCAGGCAAGAGTACTGGAGTGGGGTGCCATTGCCTTCTCTGATCATGCAGTATACCTCATACTTATCAGATCATGAGCTCTTTCATTTATTTGGTTGTACGTCTCTAACACCTGCAGGATCTTCTGCTGTGCAGGGCGGGACTAAGGACCCCACGGTACCCCATAGCAGATGGCCGAGAGGACACATACTTGCTCTTTGACTGGAGGCTGAGTTATGTCCCGCACCTCGTGCCTCGTGGGGGTCCAGGTTTGGGGGAAGTTCTCCTTGCTGCTTCCAGACCATCACTCTTTGATCTGCATGGAAATAAAAGCCTCTTCCTTTCAGGCGAATGGCATCCGTCCACACCGCTCTCCACCACTTCTCATTGCCTTTATTCGCTTCACTTCTGACCCCTTTTCTTCTTAATGGAGACTTTGGCAATTATACAGCCACTTTCTTCCCCACCCTAATTCCTCCAATTGTCTTGGGCAACATCTTTGTAGATGAGCCACCCAACAACAGCCAGACCATGGGGCTCCTTTTTCTCTGCGACTCTCCGTGACCTTGCTTTATTGCCAGGAGTCCTACACTGATAAAAATGTGAATTCTGGCAGCCCACAATGACCTAACTTCCCCCTCCCTCCAGCTTACTGCCTTCTTTGCAATGCTTCTTATTCTTTCCACCACGACATTCACAAACCTCCCTTTGTAACATGGTCCATCACCCCTCTTCCCAATATTTCCCTCCTTTCCACCTGGTTTAGATCACGTGGTTCACAACTGCAGCTCCACTGCTGGGATCTTCAATTTTTTTAATCCCTTTTGTTAGACCTTTGGAGTTCTGCTTGGTCATTCTTTCAATCCTGCTAGTAAAGGTCTTCTCAGTTTAGCAAATTTTGCTGCTCGGTAGGGCAAAGGCAGATGATACTCAATACTCTCTCTGTCCAAAGCGGGATGTTCTGCTCCTTTTCTTCCAATCTATTCTAGTCACAGTAGTTACGGCTAGCTTTCCCTCCTCTTCTACATCCTCCCAAGGTTATCAGAAATCATCACCAATAGTTGTACATTCTGATGCCATCAGTTTTTGGTGTGAAAGTTTATAATAAATTTCTTTCTGTGATCAGAATATCACAGGTTAGCACTGTCAGACTTTCTGCCTTCTTCAACAGGCTTTATATTTTCAACATGACTTTTCATTACAGTTGGCAATAGGTTGAGCTTGTCCCTTCCACAAGCATCTATATTGCAGAACAATCTCTGTTCCTCCTAACACCTTTTGTTGCGAGCCAATTTAGGCCAAATTAGAGTTCTCCTGATTTAATTAAAATCCCTGCTGTTCAGGAGACATTTTGTGATGTGCACCCAACCTACCCAGCAGAAATCCATGTGTGTGAGTGTGTATATGGGGCTGGGGTAGGGGGGCGATGCTCTTGTGGGTTACAGCTTATGGGTGCTTCCACTTAACAAAAATCACACAGGATCCTCCCAGACTTGGTGTCCAAACACAGAAATACCTTGATAGTTCTTTATTTTAGGATTTTACAAAGATAATAAAAAGAATAGTTGAATAGAACTAATCTTTTATTATGAAAAAAGAACCAAATACAGATGATACAACAGGCGTGAGTACTAGGATGCTCTGATATCAATACACGGGTCCTCCTTTGTAAGGCTTTATGAGGAAGCCTGATCCAACTGGATCAAGGAAGCATCTCTTATACTGGCCTCACCTGCATTCCTTTCTCTGCTTTTCTGTCTCCTCTGGTTGATTCCTCCTGTGTGTGTCCTATATAATCTTGTCTCCATGATTTTGTTCTCAGCTATTCTGTGATTCATTGCTGTTCACTTTAAGCAAAGTCTTTTTCCATTTATTTTAATTTTAGTTTTGTTTACCTTTGACATGCTGTCTAGAATTTTGGGTGCCTGCTCTTTCTCTAACTCCAAAGAAGGCTTTTGTTGGCTTGCTTGGTGCTGTAACCGTCTCTGTAACCTGAGTCCTGGGTCCTACTCTCCTGGGGGCTTCCAGAGGGTGGGCATTTATTCTCATTGGCTAGGTAAGAGAGCTGTTTGAGATGGGAGAATGGACACTTGAATTGTTCAGAGCCAGGAGAGACACTTGCTGAGCATAGCACTGCTCTGAATACTGTTGGTAGTCTGCTTGTATCCCTCTCCAGTATCTGCATCTCTGTCCCTGGGAACTTTGCCTGTCTTTCTCCAACTGCAAAGTCAGGGTGAGAGGTAAGCATGAAATGTACAGAAATTAACAGCCTCCAAGTTATCCCCACAAGTCAATGACACTTGCATTTGTAGTATAAATACCCCAACTTCCTCTCTCCTTGAGCTAGATATGTGTGTGTGGTGCATGCCTGGCCTCTCTTTTGACTTTGCAATCCCATGGACTGTAGCCTGCTAGGCTCCTCTGTTCATTGGATTTTCCAGGCAGAAATACTGGAGTGGGTTGCCATTTCCTCCTCCAGAGGATCTTCCCAGCTTAGGAATCAAACCCACATCTGCTGAGTCTTCTACACTGAGAGTGGATTATTACCACTGAGCCATCTGCTAAACCAGGTACTTGTGAGGAGTATGTTTTGCATCATTTCTCAGAGTTTCTCTTGAGATGAAGCTCCAGGCACCCTCTAGGGTAGCTAGTTTAACTGTCTGCTCTTTGTTGACCATCTTCTCTTCTCTCTACTATTTCCCCTGGCCCCCTACTGGGATGCCCAGCACACCCCGAATAAGCTATCTCACTCAAATGCTTGTCTCAGGATCTTTTTTTGAAATATTCAAAATTGAAACAAGCATTACATGTCTTTAGAGCAGCAGCAACTTTGGGGGCCTTGTATTTAACCATTTAATATCCTCTATTGTGAGATATACTGGCAAAGGATTTTGAATTTCACTATTTTCCCCAAAGTTTTTTTATTGTGATGAAACAGATGTGACATAAAATATACAACCCTAACATTTTAGGTGTACAGTACAGTGGTATTAAGTACATTCATATTATGGTGCAACTATCACCACATCTATCTCCAGAACTCTTTTCCTCATAAAACTGAAAGTCTGTGCCCATTACACAGTAACTCCCTATAACCATGTCCTCACCCCCTGGAAACCAATATTCTATATTTTTTCATCTCCCCGTCTGTCATACTCTAGCCTCTGGTAACCAACATTCTACTTTATGTTACTATGAGTTCAGCTTTTTAAAAAAATTCCACATGTAAGTGAGATCATAGACATCAAAGATTTAAGTTTTCTGCCAAGTAGCCCAAGAACCTTTCTACCTAAGGAAGGCTTCTATTTCTCTAGTGGGGGTTGGGCAGTCTCAGAGTCTGCTCACCCCTCTTAAGTGGGTTTCCCAGGCCATGAAATACACAGCCATTCCTGGAATAACAAATAGTGGGTTTAATTCTTAGGAGGAAAAGGGAATCAAGAAGATTATATCCAATGATTCTGAAATTATTAAGGGAGAGTAGTGGTGTGAAATGTTTGAAATGTGGTTGATTAATGCATTATAGATTTAAAACAATTCTGTTGAATTATATTCTGAGCAGCCTAAAAGTAAATGTATTCAGTATAATGAGAGCAGCTTAGTGGTCCGGAAGAAGGTATTCAAATGCTTCCTGTAAATGGGGAAATTCTTCAGATGTAATCTATTCATGCATTCATTCATTTATCTATTCTGCCAAAAATATTATCAGGCACCTCCCATGAAAAGCATTAAGAACAGGAAATATAGAAATGAAATTCAAGATTCTCTCCCCTCAAGAAGCTCAGCATCAAATGTAATGCATGCAAGAAAACAACTGCAGTTGGGAATAGAAAGATGTAGGTGGAAAGTAAAGACAGATTAGGGATTCCTCCCCAAATTGGATATATTTAGGTGGTATTTCCTTGAACTGTGACATCCCAGCTGACTCTTGAAGGATGCATGGGAGACAGCAGATTGATGAGAAGGAAAAGACACTACAGAAAGAAGTATCATCAAGAGGACAATCCTGCTTGGTGCCTTGTTGGAGGGACTTCAGGGACTTATTTAAGGCTGGATCTTGTGGTATAAAGGTGGTGCCACATGAAAAAGGTCAGGTTGGAGAACAGGCCAAATGGGTTTGGATGAGCTACCAACCTGTTTTCATTTAAATCATTTAATAATAATTCAAGAGAGAAGCAATGCAAAGTTCTAAGCATGGGAATAAGATAAAGGTTTTTTAATCTTTAATTTTTTATCAAAGTATAGTTGATTTACAATGGCATGTAAGCTTCTGGCGTACAGCGCAGCAGTTCAGTTACAGTCAGTCCCCTACATGTGAACCTTCAAGTTGTGAACTTTCAAAGGTGAGAACGTGGGTTTGCACGTCCAGTCACGTAGGTAGCTCATGTGTCTGGTGTACCCTGTCATCTCTATGCATCCTCTATAAGTGGGTGTGTTTTGTACTTTACTTTTGTGTGAAAATATTATAAACCTCTTATAGTACAGTACTATATAGCTGATAGTGTGAGTTAGATACCTAGGTTAGCTGTTGGAATTACAAACAAAGTGGACTTATAAACATGCTTTCTGAATGGGATTCCTTTGTATGTAACAGTCTTACCATATTTTTATATATATATATATATATATATATATATATATATATATATATGTGCTATGCTATGCCATGCTATGTCACTTCAGTCATGTCCGACTCTGTGCGACCCCATAGACGGAAGCCCACCAGGCTCCCCCGTCCCTGGGATTCTCCAGGCAAGAACACTGGAGTGGGTTGCCATTTCCTTCTCCAATGCATAAAAGTGAAAAGTGAAAGTGACATATAACTGAATATATATGTAAAACCAAGTATATATATAGCTTAATTATTCTTTTTCAAATTCATTTCCCTTAGAAGTTATTACATAATATTGAGTATAAATAAAGTTCCATGAAGCTATCTTAAGCTGCAGTGTGACAGTTTGTATTTCTTAAGGATGAATACATTGACAAAGGAAAAATGTCTTCTCTCTATGGAGAAGAGCTCAGATTTTCCATGTGCTATAAAGCCTATTGCTGCAGAGAAAAGCAAAGCATTATCTCCAACCACCTCTATCTTTCTCCTTCCACTCTCCTTTAATCTTGGTTTTCTCAAGAGGACTGCAAGTGCCATTCCTTCTTTCTGAGATATTCCTCCTTCAGATTCTGGCAGGGCGAGCATTTTCCATGTATGCAAATCTCCTTTTAGCAAGCCCAGGCCTCCCTTGTGGTTCAGTTTGTAAAGAATCCACCTACAGCGCGGGAGACCTGGGTTGTGAAGATCCCCTGGAGAAGGGATAGCCTACCTACTCCAGTATTCTTGGGCTTCCCATATGGCTCAGCTGGTAAATAATCTGTCTGCAATATGGGAGACCTGGGTTTGATCCTTGGGTTGGGAAGATTCCCTGGAGAAGGAAAAGGCTGCCCACCCCAGCATTCTGGCCTGGAGAATTCCATGGACTGTATAGACCATGGGGTTGCAAAGAGTCCGACACGACTGAGCGACTCACTTTTACTTTGCTCAGTCAGCACCCTCCTCCCTGGCTCTCCATCCCCTTGTCCTGCTTCCTTTCCTCCACTGCACTTGCCTCCACCTGATGCTGTTCATCCGTCTAGTTACCAGTTGGTCTTCCACCTTCCTCACTAGGATGGGAGCTCCATGCAGATGGGCAGGAGTTTAGTGTTTTTCATCAGTTTACCTTCAGAACCTCTCACAGTGCTTGATACTTCTCAATATCAATTGAATAAATAAGTGAATAAAACCCAAGTTCTCTTCAAGCCAGAGACAAATAACTGACTAAATGGACCTGAAAAGTCTAGCAGAACATGCTGTTATAACGTCACAACTGTTAGCAGGACTAAGCTGGCTTAATACTGTTACAGTCACACACACACACACACACACACACACACACACACACACACACACAACAATCACTAGCAATTTCCATAATAAACCCATTTTTCACAGACATGTGCCCTTTGCTTGGTCTTGTGGGCTGGTTACAATAGGCATAATTAAAGCAATAAATAAAAATGTCACCAACCACACGGGACCTGGAGTCCATTCCTCAGGGGATTCTGTGGGTTTTGACCCCTGTTTCACTAAATATAGACTTCAGTAGAGGAAGGAAAGTGCTCATAAATAAAGAACAAACGGGCATGTGTCCGCTGGCTGCCGTCCTCCATAATTCAAGGCCACAGCTTGTTTGAGGTCCGGGTCCTTCTACTCCAGGCACCTGAAAATGATGTCCGCAATCATTGTTTCTAGAGGCCAGAGCTACGTCTAACTTGTCTCTTTTCTATGGTTCACTCATAGCCATAGAACTGGTTCATCTCTTGAATGCTGATGCAACAGAGGGTTTTGGGAGACAGGTTTCCACAGAGTTTTTGCATTTCTGCACAGCTTGCAAACAGAGGTAGTGGCAATCATCTGTTCTGAGCTCTTTTTCTGAGAAAATTTGGGTAGCAAAAGACCTTGGAAGAGAAAGATAGCATCACCCCGTGGAGCAAAGTTAGTTAGGTTTGTTTGCACTCGATTACAGAAAAGATGGGGCTTCCTAATCATATGGTTCCTCTTCTATAATACAGCCACCATGATTTCACATGTTACCTGCTCCCCTACATATCTCTCTGGGGCAACTGGAGCTCGGAGAACTGGTGCAGTAAAATCCTGCTACTCTGGCCATTGCTCTTGCTGTTTGAATCCCAAACCCAGAAGTCTCCTATCTTTTGCCAGCATCCACGAGGCAGGTTAACTGGTTTACTGGCAAAGAGTATAAAATCTCACACCTTTACAGACTTGACAGCTGATACTTGGCACATTCTTGTTGGCTAAGCAGGACCTGTAATGATGATATTTACAAAAGCTGGTAACCAGGATGAAGTACCAGAAAACCACCTTTCATGAAAAGCAGTTGAATGGACCCAGAGTTCAGTCCAGAGAACAAAAGGCCAGGAATGGGCATGAAGATGGTCTTATACTCTGTGAAGAGCAATAGGAAAGAAAGAAGTCTCTTTGGCTGAACTGTTACAGAAGACTCAGTTCAAATCAATATAGGGAAGGTACACTGAAGCAAATTTCAGCCACTGAGTAAGGGGATACACTCTTACCTGCAAGGAGCTACAACTAATGCACAAGAGTGAATTGGATTTATTTTTTTTTTTTTTTTTTTTTTTTATATTTTTATTTTATTTTATTTTATTTTATTTTACAATATTGTATTACTTTTACTATACATCGAGATGGATCCGCCACCAGAATACCCGTGCTCCCCATCCTGAACCCTCCTCCCTCCCCCCTCCCACACCATCCCTCCAGGTCATCCCAGTGCTCCAGTCCCAGGCATCTGTTATCGGGCATCGTACCTGGACTGACTCGTTTCAGATATGATATTATACATATTTCAATGCTATTCTCCCCAATCGTCCCACCCTCTCCCAGTCCCAGAGTCCAAAAGTCTGTTCTATACATCAGTGTCTCTTTTGCTGTCTCATAAGCAGGGTGATTGTTACCATCTTATACACGATGGAGTATTACTCAGCCATTAAAAAGAATACATTTGAATCAGTTCTATTGAGGTGGATGGAACTGGAGCCTATTATACAGAGTGAAGTAAGCCAGAAAGAAAAACACAAATACAGTATACTAACGCATATATATGGAATTTAGAAAGATGAATTGGATTTAATTATAATGGCTCAGAGCCGGAATTGCTGTTGTTTAGTTGCTTAGTTGTGTCTTTTTCTTTTGCAACCACATGGACTGTAGTCCACCAGGCTCCTCTGTCCGTGGGATTCTCCAGGCAATAATACTAGTGTGGGTTCCTGTGCCCTTCTCCAGGGGATCTTTCTGACTCAGGAATTGAACTCACATCTCCATTGGCAGGTGGATTCTTTACCCCGAGCCACCAGGGAAGCCCAGACTCTAATGAGGCATGCTCAAAAATGCAATGGGTTTCTTTAATGGGTCCTGTGCTCATAGAAATGGAAGTTTTTAAACACATCTCTGGGACCATCTTCGAATGGAAGAACCCTCTCTTCCATTAGATGAAAGATGACTTCAGATGGCATCTTAGGTTTCTTGAACAAGCTCAGATTATTAAAATTCTTGGTTCTTTTCCTGCTCATGAATGCTTTCTAGACCACAGACCCAAAGAAGTTAGATTACAGTATTCTGTATGGACATACCTGGAGCTTGAAGCCATAATATAGACTTTCCCTCCATACTGTTCTGACCTCTCATAAAAGTAGAACTCCAGTGTAGAAAGGAACAATAAACAGAGATAGGAAACCTGGATCGGTGGCCAAGCCATACTGTTGACTTCGGCCTGTGCTCATTCACCCACTGCACAATTATCTAGCATCCACTCTATCCTAAGCCTTGCACTGGCTATAGAGACAGCAAAACACAGCTCCTTGTCCTTGACGATTTCAGATCTAGTTGGGGACACATAAGTAAATCGACAACTAGAGCATATTTTCCTGAGTGCTAAGACGGGGGTAAATCCAGACTCCTGTAGGAGCAGAGACAGGGAGCACAGGAAACAGACTTCAGGAGAAAAAGAGGGTTCTGAACAGTTTCCAAGGAGAGACTATGAGTGAGCTGAATCTTGGATGACAAAAAGGGATTGAGCAAATTCAGAGGTGAGGTTGAGGTGTAACCTGCATAAGAAAGGCAGGTTGTGAGAGTCTCTAGAAGACAGACAATTCTG
Source organism: Tragelaphus eurycerus (assembly GCA_935064755.1). Lineage (NCBI taxonomy): Eukaryota > Metazoa > Chordata > Mammalia > Artiodactyla > Bovidae > Tragelaphus > Tragelaphus eurycerus. The sequence goes on from CAKXYN010000033.1 coordinate 5,373,140, forward strand.
TTTCACCAACAAATTGATTTCAAGGGAAGGAGAAAAAAGAAGAGACGATGAAGGATTAGAAGAGACTAAGGTCTGAGTGATCTCCGGGAGATGGTGATGGACAGGGAGGCCTGGCGTGCTGCAATTCATGGGGTTGCAAAGAGTCAGACACAACTGAGCGACTGAACTGAACTGAACTGAACTGAAGGACTTATCAACCAATTGCAAATTTATCTGGATATTATTTGGATCTTGAGTTAAACTTTAAAAAACAAATTCGTGAGACCATTAAAAAAAAAAAAGCAGGTTGTAAGGCACAGTAGAAGGTGTGAAACATCCTGGTGAGTTCAAGAAACTACAGTGATATGGTCTATCCAAAGCCAGGGAGCCCGTGAACAAGTGAGCAGGCGGGAGAATAAAGCAAGGGTCAGATCACAAAAGTCTTCGTGGTACATACATGAGTCATGACAGCTAGTCACAGGTAGACTGTTCCTTCACAAAGATGACTCTGCCTGCAATGAGCAGAGGATGGAAGGACCTGGCATTGGGAGAGAATCCATGAGGAGGTGGTTCCCCAGAGAGATTTTGAACTTGAACAACTGTGATGAGCTGCCCTCTCAATTACAGGCACAGAGACCTCCTGGATTTGCCTTAGACATTCCTTACGTGCCATAAGTAGTTCTAAATCCTCAGTCTTGGACTCTGCACCCTGCTCAGGTCAGGACTCCAAGACAAAACAGGAGGGGCTGGTCTACCACCTGCAACAGGTAAATCACACTGGGAGGACAAGGGCCATCCCCATCCATTCTCATTCAGTTCAGTTCAGTCCTTCAGTTGTGTCCAACTCTCTGCAACCCCATGAATCACAGCACGCCAGGCCTCCCTGTCCATCACCAACTCCCGGAGTTCACTCAAACTCATGTCCATCAAGTCGGTGATGCCATCCAGCCATCTCATCCTCTGTCATTCCCTCCTGCTCCTGCCTCCAATCCCTCCCAGCATCAGACTCTTTTCCAATGAGTCAACTCTTCACATGAGGTGGCCAGAGTATTGGAGTTTCAGCTTCAGCATCAGTCCTTCCAATGAACACCCAGGACTGATCTCCTTTAGGATGGACTGGTTGGATCTCCTTGCAGTCCAAGGAACTCTCAAGAGTCTTCTCCAACACCACAGTTCAAAAGCATCAATTCTTTGGTGCTCAGCTTTCTTCACAGTCCAACTCTCATATCCATACAGGACCACTGGAAAAACCATAACCTTGACTAGACGGACCTTTGTTGGCAAAGTAATATCTCTGCTTTTCAATATCCATCCTCATTACTCTGGGCTTTTCCAGTTCCTCTAAAGGCATTATGGGTGCTGGATGCATCCTTCAATGTCTATGCAGAACATTGCTAGACCCTGCGAGAGGGAAAGAGCTTGGTTGCTAGGAAACTGATGACCCATTATTAACCACACCTACAGGGCAACTCCAGCTGAAGTCCTTTCTCTTTAGAAAGGAATGTCTAATTCCTCCCTTCAGTTGCCATTGCCTACATATTAATTTCCTTTTGGGGTTCAACAGCCATCTGGCCCATTAACAAAGGGTTTCTAACTGATTATGCAAAGTGTTCAGACCTAAAACCTGGCCAGATGGGAGTCTTTCTTTTCTGCACTCCTCCTTTGAAATCAGAAAAAAAAAAAAATTAGGCAGTTTTTTTTTTTTAAATTTCTTTCTTTGGGGCTAAGAATAAATGACATTGTGACAGTACTGTTTAAAGTTTTTACCTGTATTTCTTTTCCTAAGTGATTTCTACTGAATACCCACCACTCCAAGCAAAGAACTGGGCTCATCATGGAGGCGGATAAGAGGGAGATGTGGACATTACCTCCCGATAAGTCATGATCTGCTGAAGAGAGAAGGTGCCAGGCAGGAAATGTGAGCAGGAGGGGTCAGGCGGTGCTGACTCTCACGCTGTGACCGAGCCCCAGCATCACTGCACAGTGCCTGATCCTTGTTGGGCACTAAATACAGATTTGAGCAGAAAATAAATCTAAAATCAGAACTGACAATGCCCACTCCCCCTCAGCACATGCCATGGGTTCCAAACAAAATGAACAAAAAGTCAAAGCAGTTCTACTACAGTCCAGCGACATCAGCCCTGGGAAGAAACAGGTACTCCTAAGGGCAGCCATATGCAGGGAGCACAGTGGTGACCTCCTGACCCGGCTCTCACCCCAAGAGTGTAACCAGGAGGTCAGCTAATCTCTCTAAGGGTTCTTGTCTGCATTGTGTCCCCTCCTCCTCCAATTGACGTGCAAAGCTCTAACCCCTAGTACCTCGGGATGTGACCTTATTTCAAGATTGTATCTTAAAAGAAGTGATTAAGTTAAAATTACAGTATTAGGATGAGGCCATAATTCAGTCTCATTCTTGTTGTTTGATTAGTTGTGTCCAACTCTTTGCGACCCCGTGGACTGCAGCATGCCAGGCTTCCCTGTCCTTCACCATCTCCCAGAGTTTGCCCAGATTCATGTCCATTGAGTCAGTGACGCCATCCCACCATCTCATCCTCTGTCACCCCCTTCTCCTGCCCTCAGTCTCTCCCAGCACCAGGGTCTTTTCCAGCGAGTTGGCTGTTCAAATCTGGTAGCCGAAGTATTGGAGCTTCAACGTCAGTCCTTCCAATGAGTATTCAGAATTGATTTCCTGTAGGATGGACTGGTTTGATCTCCTTGCTGTCCAAGGGACTATCAAGAGTCTTCATCAGCACCACTATTCAAAATCATCAATTTTGTGTGACCTTCATAAGAGGAGGAAGATACCCCAGGAAAGCTTGTGCACAGGGAGAAGATACAGCAGGAAAACAGCCTTCTGCAAGTCAACGAGAGAAGCTTCACATGACACCAACCCTGCTGGTACTTCGATCTTGGACTTCTAGCCTCCAGAATGGTGAGAAAATAAACATTTGCTGTTTAAGCCACCTATTCTGTGGCTATAGCCATACTGTACTGTGCTATTATGGCAGCCCCAGCAAACGAATATAAGAATTCTTACACAAACAATGCAAATCTAGGGAGATGCAAACTGAATATTCTCCTTTCCCTCTTCTAATTGAGAATGAATGGTGGAAACATTTAACGTGGGACTAGTGAGACACAGAAATAAAGGCATCAGAGGCCGATCTGCTCTGATGAAATACAGCTCCAGGGCTGACTCAGGAATGAAGCTAAAGGTATGTCTTTTCCAACACAGAATAGCTCACTTTCATCTACCTTCCAAGTAAGTGGGCACCGGAAGAGGATATTCAGCACAAGCTCAGAAGTGGGAGCAACTGCTCCAGGTTCTGACAGGTTCTGTCTAACTGACAGAAGTTTCCACACTAGTTGGCTGATCTCCCTTCCTCTGTATCCCTGCCCCTTCTCCTTGCCCATCACCATCCACAACCTCAGGTTCCTGAAAGTGAAAGTCACTCAGTCATGTCCAACTCTTTGCAACCCAATGGACTGTATAGTCCACAGGACTCTCCAGGCCAGAATACGGGAGTGGGTAGCCTTTCCCTTCTCCAGGGGATCTTTCCAACCCAGGGATTGAATCCAGGTCTCCCTCATTGTGGGTTAACTCTTCACCAGCTGAGTTACAAGGAAAACTCAAGAATACTGGAATGGGCAGCCTGTCTCTCCTCTAGCAGATCTTCCCAACCCAGAAATTGAAACTGGGTCTCTTGTATTTGCAGGCGGATTCTTTACCAATTGGGCTATAAGGGAAGCCTGAAAAGATACACCAAAAGGAACACTCAAGAGCTATGCTCAAAGGATGCCTTTGAGGAAGAAAATGAAAAGTCACTAGTAAAATATCAGAACAAAAGAAGTTCTGTCCAGAGCCAGTTTGTTTAAAAAAAAAAAAAAATTTTTTTTTCTGTCAATGCAAGAGACATAGGAGACTTGAGTTCAATCTCTGGGTTAGGAAGATCCCCTGGAGAAGGGCACAGCAACTCACTCCAGTATTATTGCTTGGAGAAATCCCATGGACAGAGGAGCCTGGTGGATACCAGTGCATGGAGTCACAGAGTCAGACATGACTGAAACGACCTAACAGGCACATAACAACTATAGTGAAGTCGCTCAGTCGTGTCTGACTCTTTGTGACACCATGGAGTGTAGCCTACCAGGCTCCTCTGTCCATGGGATTTTCCAGGCAATAGTACTGGAGTGGATTGCCATTTCCTTCTCCAACTATATGAACCACATAAAAAAGCAGAAAGAAAAACGCATGCAAAGGGTAACTGAGAACCCAGTCTCGAAGAAAATATACCCAAGAAACAGAAGGCAATTGCCCATCAGTGTTCCTAGTTATTGAGGAGTCTAATGAGAGTACGAATTCAATACGAACAAGTGTTCAAAGATGACATAATAAAGCAATAGAACATGATGAAAAGGGATGTTGTGGCCCCAAGGAAGAAAAATAGTCAAATAAAATATACTTTCATTACAGAACCAAAAAAAATTAAATTAAAAAAGGAAGAAAGGGAACAGACATCGTTGAAAATTCAATTACCGAAAATGTGAAAAGACTTAAAACTAACACAAGGAAGGCAGATTAAAAAGAGCAAAAAGAAAAAAAAATCAGATAGCTGCTAACAGATAGGGAGAGTGAAAAGGATAAATCCAATGTTGATTCATATTCACTTTGCAAACACGGAGCCCATCCATGTGGACAGTCTCTGTCTTCAATGCATTTATGAACAACAAACAAACAAGTCAACGTGTCAGATGGTGATAGATGCTAAAGAAAGGCAGAAAACAAGGCCCAAGGGGTGGAATGTGTGGTGGTGGGGGTGCCGCTGTTATGCACAGATGATCAGAGAAGACCCTTGGGGCAAGGTGATTCTGCAGGTAAGGCCTGACTGAAGGCAGGGAGCCAGTCCAGAGTCCTGGGGGCAGAGAACACAAGGGTAAAGACCACAGGGTGGTTGAGAATGTGCCCAATCAGTTTGGAAGCACAAAATGGCCTCTGCGGCTGCAATGGATTCATCGATGGGGGTGATGCTAGGACATGAGGCTGGAGAAGAGGTAGGAGCCAGGAATGTATTGCTTTGTTGGCCATCATGGGTATTTGCGTACAGAATCCATAGATGGGTTTGAGCGGAGGAAAACAGCATCACTCTGACTGATGTGTTGCAAATTGATTGTTGTGAAGCAAGGGTAGAATCAGGACACCAGTTCAGTGGCAACCGCCAGACCGGCAGCAAGAGGTAATGAGTTAGACCAGGGTAAAGGGAGGCTTGGAGGAAGTGGTCAGAATCTGATATATTGAAGGAGAAGATAACAGGATTTGCAGAAGGATCAGATATGGGGAACTTCCGTTCTGTAAGAGAGGAACCAAGGATAACTCCAAGGCTTTTGACTTAAACATCTGGAAGGATAAATTTCCCATTTATGAGACTGGGGAAACTGTGGCAGGAGCAGGCTTGCAATGGGAACTAGAATTTGATTTTGGGTGTATCTTAATTCAAGGGGAGATACAAGTAGGTGGTTGGATATCTAATTCTGGAATGCCAAGAAGAGGTCTGGCTTTAAAGATATGAATGTGTGAGTTGTCTGTATGTAGTTTTTGAGGTGGAGCACACACCAAATAGAACAGAAAAAATATCCAAGGATAATTTTAAAAATTCATGACTCTGCAGATTAAGATAACTTGCTCTGCTTCAAGGAAATTTGAGGCAGGACATCTAAGCACAAAGAGTGTGCAATTGCAGAGACATCCTGATTCAGTTGCTGAAATTCAAGGATAAAAAGTGAGCTTTTTGGGCACCCAAGAAGGAGAAGGAAATCCCAGAGGAAGGAGGCAGAGGCTGATCACAGCATTATTCAATAGTCAAAGATAATAGGCCAGTGTCTGTATTTTCTGGAGGCAAGTGAGGCTCAAGAATACCAGGCATAACCAAGACATTGTTCAAGGACAGGACAACAGTAGTTATTCTTAGGTAATTCACATAGCTCGGGAAATATTGCACCCCTGAGTTCTTACTGGAAAAAAAAATTACTTAAAAATGAAATCAAGTCACTTAAGAGATGAATCAAAGTATATAGAACTCAGGAATGGAGGATGTGGTAACAGTGAGCATTGAGTCTGGTTATATATAGACCTGATATTAAATAGTGAGGAAATGATTCTTACAAAGCAGAATGCAAATACTACAAACATTGACAGTGTAAAAACGAGCGTCTAACTAACAAAAATCAGGAGGTGGTAAGAGAGATGGTGGGAGGAAGCCTGTGAGTGCTAATGGTTTCATCATTTATGTGAATCAATCAATGCTGCTGAAAATTGCAACTTGTAGCTTAAAATCACCTAATGTCTCTAATTATGATTTTCATAATTTTAATTCTTAATACCAGAGTATTTTAAAATATCTATTATGGTAAAGATTCAAGACTAGCAAATCCTTCCATTTTGTTTTCATTTCTTTTATTTTGGTAAAATTGAAAAAAAAAAAAAAGCACTTTGAATGAAAAATGGTACTTGATAGTATATTTTTAGGAGAACATCTTATCATTCTATCATCTATCTATATTTCTATATAGAAAAAATATAGAATGACGTTCACCTAAAAATACTGATGGTTAGTTTTGAGTGGGCTAATTTGATGTGATATTTTGTCTTGTGTACTTTTCTATATTGCTTGAATTCACAATAAGCATATATTATTTTTTTCAAAAGCGTACTATATTTCTTTTTAAAAAAAGTAACCATGAGAAATGGCTTGCAAGCAGCTGCAACAACAAGCCAGAAAAAGGACGATGGGATCGTCCTGTATGAGGTTTTCTTGGGGGAGGGGCTTGAAACAAAACATTTACCAACAGGAAAGAGCTGGTTTGCCTGAGGAAAAGAAAATGTTTAAAGCTGTAGAATCATACAGAAAAGGCTCAGACACAGGTATTTTTTAATTCAGGGAATAATAAAGGCTTTCTTACATTCATTGCCTGCTATGTGTTAGAACACAAATACTGGTCTCCTGCAAGGCAAAGGTTATTATCCCCACGTGTGGTAAAGGGTTAACTCAGCAGACTCAGGCTGCTCGAGTCCTGCACCTACCAAAGAGAGGAACAACCCTTCACCTGCTTCCGGGACATATTGTGTGAATCCCTGGACTATCCTACCTAGTAAGAGTGACTTTGTGTACCTGACCATAGCTCACACCAGCTCATTTAGACAGTTTATGTTAATGGTGTGACGTGTGGTGGACCCCAGCTTTTGTTCTCCAGGACCTATTCTGTATGAGCACAACCTCTGGGGAGCCTGCAGTCCTGGTGAGAGTCAGTCATGTGGGTGCACCATGACAAATATTAGCCTGCGTGACGAAACACCAATAAAAGCTCTGGGCACCAAGGCTCAGGTGAAATTCTCTGGTTGGCAATAGTTTGTCCGTGCTGTCGCATATCATTGCTGGGATGGTTAAGTGCCGCTTGCATGATCCCACTGCTTCTACTTTTTCCCCTTCTATTTGCCATGAAGTGATGGAACTGGTTGCCATGTAGGGATGTGAGAGTTGGACCATAAAGAAGGCTAATTGCTGCAGATTGATGCTTTTAAAATATTGTTCTGGAGAAGACTCTTGAGAGTCCCTTGGACTACAAGGAGATCAAACCAATCAATCAATTCTAGAGGAAATCAACCCTGAATATTCATTGAAAGGACTGGTGCTGAAAAGGGTCTTTAGAAAAGACCTTGATGCTGGGAAAGATTGAAGGCAGGAGGAGAAGAGGGGACAGAGGATGAGATGGTTGGATGGTATCACTGACTCAATGGACATAAGTTTGAGCAAACTCCTGGAGATGGTGGAAGACAGAGGAGCCTAGCATTGTGCAGTTCATGGGGTCACAAAGAGTCAGACACGACTTGGAAAATAAACACCAATAAGTATGATCCCACTGCGGGGAGGGCAATAGGAACCTGTCATTGTCTCTCCTGGATTTTGTCCTAAGTACCTTTTTCCTTTGGAGACTTTAATCTGTATTTTTTCACTCAAATAAACCATAACCACAAGTATAACAGCTTTCCTGGGTTCCATGAGTGCTTTTGGTGAACCATCAAACCTGAGGGTCATCTTGTGGATTTCAATAGGACCCCACTTTACAGATGAGCAACTGAAATTCAGAAGATTTTATGTTACAAGATTTTACTTGCTCATACTTACACAGCCAGTAATCCAAAGGGCTGAGATTTAAGTCTAGGTCTTCCTGGCTATAAAGCCTTACTTTTCTCCTTAAAACAGAAGTTTTCAAGCCATTTTTCTTTTTAGCACTTTTTAATACTTTGGGAGATATATAATGAAAATTTAACAGAACCCTCAATATGCAAATCAACTACTAAAAATAGAGTAACTTCACTGAAGTGTGGGTGGAAGGTTTTGGATTGTTTCATCTGGTCCCACACACCCAAGCCCCTGAGGCATCTGATGCTAAGCTAGACCTCTGGGGATAAGGCTATAAACCTTCACCAAGCACATTTGTTGATTTAAGACTGACTCCACCTTACCCTTCTCTACCCACCTGACTTCTCTATGGTCATCTCAGGCTTCACGTCTTCCTAAAAATTTCTCTTTATCCCTTAGGTCATAGTTCAGTGGCTTAGGATGACTACCTACTCTGGTTTGCCTGAGTCCATCTTGGTTTTAGCTCTGCATGACCTAACCATCGGGAATGTTGATAATCTCTTTCAGTCTTCTGCTGCGGTGCCCCTCAAGCTTGAGGGTAGACACAAATCACCTGAATCTTGTTAAAATGCAGACTCTGATTCATTAGGTCTGATGGGACCTGAGAGTCTGCATTTCTAACAAGCTCCCAGGTGCTAGTGCTGCTGGTGGTGGCCCCTCTGGAGCCAGGACCACACTTTGAGTGGTGGAGGATGGGAGCATGCTTTGTTTTCTGTATCTCAGTAATTTTTGCAGTGGATGGCAATTTCCTGTTTGTTGGTTTTCTCCACTATCCTGTGAATTCTCCAACAATAGGAACCGTGTTCCAAGTCTGTGTATTCCCAGTCCTAGGAGGGTGTACATCACAGAGTCTGTGCACAAAAGGATTCCTCCTGAATGCAAAAAGAGTGGAATTCCTGGGGAGGGTCCCAGGATTCATGCCTGAGGGCCAGCCAGAATCTAGTAAACAGGAGTCTTGTGTGCGGCTATGAAGGAACTTGATGGACCCTAGGAATGGGGATTCTCTAGCCTGCTATCTGCCCAGTCTCCTCACACTGAGTTATACCTTGAAAGGTATCATGGGTTAGGGTGACCTGAGTTTAGAAATAGGAGTACACATGTCTGAGATGGGATGAGTTAACTTCATTCAAATGCTTCACTAAAGTGGATGCTCCACAAAAGTGCCCTCTGATTGTGTCATTATTAAAATACACTGGGGTGCAAACTGCTTTCTCAAGAGCAGTCTTCACACTCTGAGATGCTGTTTCATGGAAGGTAAATGGAGCCTGGGCTACTGTGACTCTGGTTTTGTGAGACAGCCTATTGACAGAGGAGGGAAAGGGTCCAAGAAGTTGAGCAACTTGCCTAAGACCATGGCGAATGAGCTGCTCCAAGTGGATATACTTCACTGATTCCTTGTCTAGAGCTCTTTCAATTGTAACACGTGGAATCCCAGGGTAAAAATTCATTGGGAGTGTGCCTGCTGGAGGGATGCATGATCATGCCCCTATGGCAGCATATTCAGGGAATCTGTGAAATGGCATCGTTCCACTCACAAACAGAGCTATCAAAAGTTTTAAAAATTCAACTACATAGATTCCTAAAAGAAATGGCCATTTGGCCAATGACCTCTGAATTGAGCTCTGAAATCACTCTGTAGGGGGCAATGCCTGGAGTCGGCGGTACTGCAGCCTGACATAATTCCTCATCTGTTCAAGGGATAAAGGGAAAAGCAAAGTTGCCCCTTATCTGGGAATCCCCCTTATTTGGAGGATTTTGACTAGACCTTGATGTTAATTAAATTGTTTCTCAAGCTTAATGTATTATATGTAATGTTTGCTTTTTAATGACCACCAGATGGTTTTTTAATGCTAATGAGTCGGGTATAATGACTCCCAGATTCCTAGTAGAAGCTATAGAAGTCAGCACGCCATCAGCCAAATGGATGCCCTGGGCAGACTGAGCACACCCCAGGGCCACTGCCAGTCCAGCACTTGGGCAGTAGTGGGGAAGGAGGTTTGCCACACTGGTGACATCACATGAGGCTCACAGCAATAAGGGAGTGCCCAAATGACGCTGACCTCAATGTTAGCACACGGTAGGTACTTCATGGAGCATGCTCGCAGAATAAAGTGCATCATAGTTGGGCTGGATCTCAGGAGTCCAGAGTTGCCCACCTTTCATCAGTAGGATAGGTTTGTGGAAGCTTCTTGTTACAAGGGGCTGGCTGTGGGGGAGTCTTGGTCTTGCTCTGATGGGTGGGGCCATGCTTAGTAAATCATTAATCCAATTTTCTGTTGATGGGTTGGGCTCTGTTCCCTCCTTGTAGTTTGTCCTGAGGCCAAACTATGGTAGGGATAATGGCAGCAATTGTGACCTCCTTCAAAAAGACTTATGCCAGCATGCTGCAGCTCCTAGGAATGTTGTATTCAATGCCCCTCACCCCACAGCAGGCCACTGTAAACCCACACCTCCACTGGAGACTTCTGGAAACTCACAGGCAAGTTGGGCTCAGTCTCTTGTGGGATCACTTCTCCTTTCTCCTGGGTCCTGGTACGCACAAGTTTTTGTTTGTGCCCTCCAAGCGTGTCTGTTACCCCAGTCTTGTGGAAGTTCTGTAATCAAGGCCTTCAAAGTCAAATTCCCTGGGGGTTCTCAATTCCTTTGCTGGACCCCCAAGTTGGGAAATCTGTTGCGGGCCCTAGAAGTTTTGCAACAGTGCAAGAACTTATTTTACATAATTGTTCTCCAGTTTGTGGGTCATCTGGTTGGAGGCTCTGTGGTGGAGCTAAGTAGTCCTCCAAGAGTGCTTATGCCACATGTCGCACCTCCCAGGGCTGTGGCAGCCAGAGCCCCTGTCCCCGTGGCAGACCACTGCTGACCTGTGCCGCCACAGGAGACACTCAAATACTCAAAGGCAGGTCTGGCTCAGTCTCCTGTGGGGTCTCTGCGCTCTGGTACTCACAAGGTTGTGTTTGTGCCCTCTGAGCATCTCTGGTGAATATGGGTTTTGATTCTAAATGTGATTTTGCCCCTCCTACCATCTTGTTAGGGCTTCTCCTTTGACCTCGAATATCTTTTTTTGTGGGATTCAACATTCTCCTGTTGATGGTTGTTTAGCAGTGAGTTGAAATTTTGGAGTTCTTGCTGGAAAAGATGAGTACACATCCTTCTACTCTACCATCTCATGGCAAGAACAGTTCACGGCAAATAGATGAAGAAACAATGGAAACAGTGACAGACTTTCATTTTCTTGGGCTCCAAAATCACTGCAGCTCGTGACTGCAGCCATGAAATTAAAAGACATTTGCTCCTTGGAAGAAAAGCTATGACATTACTTTGCTGACAAAGGTCTATCTAGTCAAAGCTTTGGTTTTTCCAGTAGTCATGTATGAATGTGAGCGTTAGACCATAAAAGAAGCTGAGCACTGAAGAATTGATGCGTTGGAACTGTGGTGCTGGAGAAGACTCTTGAGAATCCCATGGACTGCAAGGAGATCCAACCAGTCAATCCTAAAAGAAATCAGTCCTGAATATTCATTGGAAGGACTGATGCTGAAGCTCCAACACTTTGGCCTCCTGATATGAAGAACTGACTCATTAGAAAAGACCTTAATGCTGGGAAAGATTGAGCACAGGAGGAAAAGGGGACAACAGAGGATGAAGTAGTTGGATGGCATCACCAACTCAGTGGACATGAGTTTGAGCAAGCTGTGAGAGTTGGTGATGAGCAGGGAAGCCTAGTGTGCTGCAGTCCATAGGGTCGCAAAGAATCGGACACGACTGAGCAACTGAACTGAACTGAATCAGTATAATTCTCCTTGATTATTTAAAAAATACCTTTTAAAAAAACTTTATTATTAAAATCATGAAAAGCTTATTATTAATATCTCTCCAGAAAAATTAGGAAGTATAGATAAGGAAGAAGAAAATGAGGAAGAAAGAAAGAAATGAAACAAAAACACAACAGATAAATAAAGAAAAAGGAAAAAAAATAGATTCATTTGCCTAAATCTGGTTTCGCTAAAATACATTTGCGCATGAGTTATGTGTCAGTTCATGTGTTTGTCTAAAATTCAACATCTTTTGCATCTTTTTGAATCTTACTCTGTCTTTCTATCTTTTTGTTATTTAAGTATTTTTAACAAAAAGTTACTTCTAACTTCAGGGAAATCTTGATTTAGTTTAGAGTATCTAATTAGAGTTTATCAAAATCACAGTTTTATAAATAATGAAAAGCATCTGAAAGAGGGATAATTTTAGCAAAGTACTTGTAGATATTTAGAGCACTGGTCTAGGAAAATTGGTTTTAGATGAAGTGGCTCTTACCAAGCTCTTTACCTGTGAGTGACCAATCTCCACATTGGTCTGTGGCCAATTGTTTTGACCTGAGTTCACTCATTACTGTAGCATAAAGTAGACACACACACACACACACACACACACACACGCACGTACATATTCCATTAGATATATTAAATGTATCTTACAGGGATATTTTATATCACTATACTTAGAATGAGATTTTAATTTAAAACCTACTCAATGAAAACTGTATGTCACTAGAAATTTTAGTATAGCATCACTTTAAATTCCTGAGTACTATTGAGAATTGGACCATAAAGAAGGCTGAGAGCCAAAGAATTGATGCTTTCAAATTGTGGTGCTAGAGAAGACTCTTCAAAGTCCCTTGGACAGCAAGGAGATCAAACCAGTCAACCCTAAAGGAAATCAATCCTGACTATTCATTGGTAGGACTGATGCTGAAGCTCTAATATTTTGGCCGCCTCATTTGAACAGCCAGCTCATTGGAAAAGACCCTTATGCTGGGAAAGATTGAGGGCAGGGTGAGAAGAGGGTGATAGAGGATGAGATGGTTGGATGGCATCATGGAATCAATGGACATGAGTTTGAGCAAACTCCAGAAAGTGGTGAAGGACAGGGCCCCTGGTGTTTCAGACCATGGGGTCACAAAGAGTCGGACATGACTTAGTAACTGAACAGCAACAGCAACTACTGGGTTGGCCAAAAAGTTTGTTTAGTTTTTCCATAAGACGTTATTGGAAAATCCCAAACAAACTTTTTGCAAACCCTATATTTGTGTCTGCTGTGAGGTTAGCATTGGACATGGCAGTTGTTTCCACTATTCTTCTATTACAAATGATATATTCTATTGCTGGCTTTCCTTTTTGCCCTTAACAATAGAATATCTCAAGCATCTTTTCATGACCTTATGTATAGAGGATTCTTTTGTACAGTTTCTTAGTAGTTTATGAGAAGATGCTGAATAATTTTTAAAAACTATTCCTTATTCATGATGTCTAAACTTCTGTGGATATGCATTGCATTTCCTCCTATTTAATCCCTAGAGGTGGTATGAATGTTTTTTAAAGCTTTTGATCACATATATTCCCAAATTTCCCTCTAGAAGGGAGATGCCAATTTATATTTCTTTTTTTTTTTTTTTTGCCAATTTATATTTCCATCAGTAGGATTTAATAATAGTGATTTCTCTACAACTACTCACAACACTAGGTTTTTCTTTCTGCTTCCTCACTTTAATTCCAAATATAATGCATGCTCATATTAAAAACAAACACAACAAAGCAAGCCAATAGTACAAATTTATAAAGAGCAAAGGTGGTACTAGCAGTAAAGAACCTGCTTGTCAATGCAGGAGACTTAAGAGACACAGGTTCAATCCCTGGGTGGAAAAGATTCCCTGGAGGAGAGCATGGCAACCCACTCCAGTTTTCTTGCCCGGAGAATCCCATAGACAGAGGAGACCAGCAGGCAACAGTCCATAGGGTTGCACAGAGTTGGACATGACTCAAGTGACTTAGCACACACACACAAAGGGGGCAAAGGCCCTTTCTTTCACTTTATTTTTCCTCCTGACTCCTGTATTCAATTTCCATACCAAGAAGGACCTCTGTTAAAGTTTGTTTGTGGACTTGCTTCCAGAATATGCACTTAAGCATTTAAATTGCATGCACTTGTTCCTAAGTGGAACCCACTCTATTCCCTGCATTCCTTTTTCACCTAATATATTTCAAACATCTGCCCATGATAGCTCCTATAGATGATTCTTTTGAACAATCACACAGTAGTACTCTACAGAATGCATGTGTCACCATCTTTGAAAACTATTCTTAATTAACGAACATTGTGGTTCCATATACATATTTACTATTCCTAATGTTAAGAAAATTGACCAATTTGATTAACAAGAATATTTTTGTTTCTTTTCTCTTAATACTCATTTCCCTGATGTCTAATTTTGATGTTTCATCTACTTATCGACCGTATGTACTTCTCTTGAAAATCTGGTAGGTCGCATTTTGAAGCAGACACTTCTAATACATTAAGTCCCCTACATACAAACAAATTCTATCCCAAGAGTGCATTTGTAAATCCAATATGTTTGTTAAGTTCAACAATGTTAGCCTAGGTATCCAACTAACACAATCAGCTATATAGTACTGTACTATAATAGGTTTATAATACTTTTTGTGCACACACACACACACACACACACAACACATAACAAAGACACACACACAAATTTTTTAGTCTTATAGTATAGTTCTTTGAAAAACACAGTAGTGCCAGCTATGTTACTGCTGCTCTTACAGTTGCTTCTGGACATGCTGGGCTTGAAATAAAGACTCTGTACTTCTGTACTCTACACAGTCCTATACAGTCAGGTACACAACCACTTGCAGAGGATCCACGCAGGTGACAGTGCATGTCAGATACGTGAACTAACCGACATGATTGGACACGCGAGCATGAGCTTGCGTCTTTGAAAGTTCCCAACTTGAAGGTTTGTATGCAGGGGACGTACTGCGATGTGCCATGCTACATTTGCTAAGCGGGGCTGAGGGGCTGCTTCTTTTGGAGTAAATGTGAATGGAGAAAATGTGTATCATTCCTAGGTTGAGGCAGTTAAGAGTAGCGGTGTCCCACGGTGGGAAACTCTCCGGGTCAGAGGTTAAAGCGTCTGCCTGCAATGCAGGAGACCGGGACCGGGGTTCGATTCCTGGGCTGGGAATATCCCCTGGAAAAGGAAATGGCAACCCATTCCAGTATTCTTGTCTGGAGAATCCCATGGAGGGAGGAGCCTGGTAGGCTGCAGTCCATGGGGTCGCAAAGAGTCGGACACGACTGAGCGACTTCACACTTACTTTCACAATGGGAAAAGGAGAGGATGTGGTGAACTGAGACAGGGGCATTGATATATATACACCATCATGTGTGTAAAACAGGAAGCCAATAGGAAGCTGCTACATGACACATGGGGCCCAGCCTGGTGTTCTGTGACAACCTAGAGGGATGGGGTGGGGGAGGGAAGGGAGGAGATACACATAGAATGATGACCGGATTAGCATTGTTGGATGGCAGAAACCAACACAGCACTGTAAAGCAATGATCCTCCAATTAAAAATATGAAAAAAAGGAGTAGCGCTGTCCCAGAATCCAGTGAACCCACAGCTGGAAGGGGCTTGGGTCCCTGAAGACCCTATGGACCAGAGCCTCCCATAGACTCCCACTCTGGCCTGGACTAGATGCGAGGAATGTGAGCTCAGTGCTAAGCCGCTGAGATTGGGCTCGTTTACTACAGGAATCAGCATTACTTACTGTGAAAACCATATGTGAGCTCTTTTTTATCTTCAGAAATGATCCCCGGCCCTCGAATAACAGTGGTTTTATTTTTAGTTTTTAGGAATAAACATGTTCGAATTCAAGCGGCTCGGGGCATTTTTACTGCTGTCCGTGCTGGGAACATTCCTCCCACACAGCTGGTGGATGCCTTCTCATCTCTCAGCCTCAGCTTGATCATCACCACCTCAGAGGGGCCGTGCCTGATCTCCAGTTCAAGACAATAGCCTCCCGACACCCTAGATTTTCTCACTGAGAGATGGCTGTTTTCCTAGCACTCCCAGCACTGTTCCTTCCTACTTGGCCTATGTGTTTCTATCTGTCTCCTGTTCTCCGTGGGAAGTCGATGAAGGAAGTTACTGGGCACAGAGCACTTAGCAGAGGGTGTGAGTTACAGTGGACATTCAGTAAACGTTTGTTGAGGAATGAATACAGTCCTCCACACTCTCTTCATACATTTAAGTGGTGCAGATGAACCTAGCAGAAACAGAGACACAGAGGGAGAAGACGAACGTATGGATCCAAGAGGGGAAGCAGGGATGGAAGGAACTGGCAGACTGGGACTGACATACGCACACTTTGTATAAAATAAATAACCAATGAGAACCTACTATATGGAATGGGGGCTCTACTCTATGCTCCGCGGTGACCTCAATGGGAAAGAAATCCAGAAAGCAGGGAATAGACATATACGTATAGCCGATTCACTGCTTTGCAGCAGAAACCATTAATAACACAACACTGAAAAGCAACCATGCTGTGCGCTTGCATGCTCAGTGGTGTCTGACACTTTGCAACCCCATGAATTGTACCCTGCTGGGCTCCTCTGTCCACGGAATTTTCCAGGCAAGAATACTGGAGTGGGTTGCCGTTTTATACTCTAGTGGGTCATTCCAACCCAGAGATGAAACCTACACGTCCTATATCTCCTGCATTGGCAGGTGGATTCTTTACCACTGCACTACTTGAGAAGCCTTATACTCCAATAATTTAAAAAAATAGCACTTCATATAAGCATAATGGTGCTTCCTAGGTGGTGCCAGTGGTTAAGAACTTGCCTGACACTGCAGGAGACATAAGAGATGCAGGTTCAATCCCTGGGTCAGAAAGATCACCTGGAGGAGAAAATGGAAACCCCCTCCACTATTCATGCCTGGATAATCCCACGGACAGAGTAGCATGGTGGGCTACAGTCCATGTGGTCACAAAGTGTCAGGAACAACGAATTTTCCTGCATGCATGGAATTTAGCATGCAGCCATAGGCTTAAGTCCCCAAATGGCTGAATTTATTGATTTCTTATAGTAATTCTGTCACTTCTAGGAATTTGGGATCCATGCTTCAAGTCCTTGCTATGACCAGAAAAATTCATTTAGCAAAGAGCAAAACTGAGACCCAGAGAGAAGTGACTTGTCCAAGGTCACCAAGAGAGTGATTGCTTAGCCATGACCAGACTTTGGTTCTTCTAAAACCTACAGCAGTACAGAGCAGTGACTAAAACTGGCTGTGAGACATTTTACTTCAAATCCCACCTCCCTCGCCCCACCCCCCTGCCCCAGCTCTGTCAATTACTTGTCTTATGGTCCTTGATACCTTGTCTAAGACTTTTCCCTTTGTACAAAGGGGACAATAATACCCTGGTGTCAATGGGGTTTAAATAGGTCATGTATGTGAGGTTATTATCATGGTGAAAGCATTCCTTTCTAAAGAGGTGCTCAATAAACAATGATGATGATCATAATTTGTATTTAGGGGCCTTTATTCATCATTTATGTAGTCAAAGCTATGGCTTTTCCAGTAGTCATGTATGGATGTAAGAGTTGGACCATAAAGAAGTCTGAGCCCTAAAGAACTGATACTTTTGATCTATGGTGCTGGAGAAGACTCTTGAGAGTCCCTTGGACTGCAAGGAGATCAAACTTGTCAGTCCTAAAGGAAATCAGTCCTGACTATTCATTGGAAGGACTGGTGCTGAGCTGAAGCTATAATACTTTGGCCATCTGATGTAAAGAGTCAACTCATTAGAAAAGACCCTGATGCTGGGAAAGACTGAAGTCAGGAGGAGAAGGGGACAATAAAGGATGAGATAGTTGGATGGCATCACTGACTCATGGGACATGAGTGTGAGCAAAGTCTGAGTGGTGGTGAAGGACAGGGAAGCCTGGCATGCTGCAGTCCATGGGGTCACAAAGAGTCAGAGACAACTTAATACTTAACAACAATTCATCAGTCAATTTGTTTCCTCATTTATTTATTGACCCACTTTTGTTTTATTGTCAAATTCTTACTGGATATTGGGACACCAAATACATGTAATACATTATCACTGCCTTTGAGAGCATCAAGGTCTGATGACCTGAGGAAGATTAACAAGCACATGACTTGATAATGCAGGTTGAGGTCACACACAGGTACATTCAAAGGCAGTGCTGGGCTCTGTGAAGGTGGGTCTGTAGTGCAGAGAGAACTTTCCTTGGTTTCTCTTTCTAGACAGTGGGTGCCATATCTCTACAAATGCATCATTTTCTAGGTGAGTAATGTAAGAAACAAGAGCCCATCAAAGATGTGACAGTGTGATATCTGGAAGCGACATGAAAGTTTGAAGACTCTGATACCTCTTTACAGACACACATGAATATACACTCTCTTTGTATCACTGTTGCAGCAAGGGGCTCACCAACTTGAGCACGCATCAGATTCACCTAGAAGCCTCACTGGACACAAACCCAAGAATTTCTGACTCAGTGGGATGGGGATGCAGTTCAAGAATTTGCATTTCTCAAAAATTCCCAGGCTATGCTGACGTTGCTTGTCAGGTACCTCATACCTGAAATGGTACCTCATAGTGGTTTTGATTTGCATTTCTCTGATAATGAGTGATGTTGAGCATCTTTTCATGTGTTTGTTAGCCATCTGTATGTCTTCTTTGGAGAAATGTCTATTTAGTTCTTTGGCCCATTTTTTGATTGGGTCATTGATTTTTCTGGAATTGAGCTGTAGGAGTTGCTTGTATATTTTTGAGATTAGTTGTTTGTCAGTTGCTTCACTTGCTATTATTTTCTCCCATTCTGAAGACTGTCTTTTCACCTTGCTTATAGTTTCCTTCATTGTGCAGAAGCTTTTTAAGTTTAATTAGGTCCCATTTGTCTATTTTTGCTTTTATTTCCAATATTCTGGGAGGTGGGTCATAGAGGATCCTGCTGTGATGTATGTCGGAGAATGTTTTGCCTATGTTTTCCTCTAGGAGTTTTATAGTTTCTGGTCTTACATTTAGATCTTTAATCCATTTTGAGTTTATTTTTGTGTATGGTGTTATAAAGTGCTCTAGTTTCATTCTTTTACAAGTTGTTGACCAGTTTTCCCAGCACCACTTGTTAAAGAGAATGTCTAAATCCATTGTATATTCTTGCCTCCTTTGTCAAAGATAAGGTGTCTATATGTGCACAGATTTATCTCTGGGCTTTCTATTTTGTTCCATTGAGCTATATTTCTGTCTTTGTGCCAGTACCATACTGTCTTGATGACTGTGGCTTTATAGAAGAGCCTGAAGTCAGGCAGGTTGATTCTTCCAGTTCCATTCTTCTTTCTCAAGATAGCTTTGGCTATTCGAGGTTTTTTGTATTTCCATACAAATTGTGAAATTATTTGCTCTAGCTCTATGAAGAATACCGTTGGTAGCTTGATAGGGATTGCATTGAATCTATAAATTGCTTTGGGTAGTATACTCATTTTCACTATACTGATTCTTCAAATCCATGAACATGGTATATTTCTCCATCTATTAGTGTCCTCTTTGATTTCTTTCACCAATGTTTTATAGTTTTCTGTATATAGGTCTTTAGTTTCTTTAGGTAGATATATTCCTAAGTATTTTATTCTTTTCGTTGCAATGGTGAATGGAATTGTTTCCTTAATTTCTCTATTTTCTCATTATTAGTGTATAGGAATGCAAGGGATTTCTGTGTGTTGATTTTATATCCTGCAACTTTACTATATTCATTGATTAGCTCTAGTAATTTTCTGGTGGAGTCTTTAGCGTTTTCTATGTAGAGGATCATGTCATCTGCAAACAGTGAGAGTTTTACTTCTTCTTTTCCAATTTGGATTCCTTTTATTTCTTTTTCTGCTGTGATTGCTGTGGCCAAAACTTCCAAAACTACCTTGAATAGTAGTGGTGAAAGTGGGCACCCTTGTCTTGTTCCTGACTTTAGGGGAAATGCTTTCAGTTTTTCACCATTGAGGATAATGTTTGCTGTGGGTTTGTCATATATGGCTTTTATTATGTTGAGGTATATTCCTTCTATTACTGATTTCTGGAGAGTTTTTATCATTAATGGATGTTGAATTTTGTCAAAGGCTTTCTCTGCATCTATTGAGATAATCATATGGCTTTTATTTTTCAATTTGTTAATGTGGTGTATTACATTGATTGATTTGCAGATATTGAAGAATCCTTGCATCCCTGGGGAAAAGCCCACTTGGTCATGGTTTTTAATATGTTGTTAGATTCTGATTGCTAGAATTTTGTTAAGGATTTTTGCATCTATGTTCATCAGTGATATTGGCCTGTAGTTTTCTTTTTTTGTGTGGCATCTTTGTCAGATTTTGGTATTAGGGTGATGGTGGCCTCATAGAATGAGTTCGGGAATTTTTATCTTTTTAAATTTTTATCTGTTTGGATGCTCGGGGCTGGTGCACTGGGATAACCCAGAGGGGTGGTATGAGGAGGGCGGTGGGAGGGGGATTCAGGATGGGGAACACGTGTACACCCATGGGGGATTCATGTTGATGTATGGCAAAACCAATATATTCAAATAAATAAATAAAAATAAAAATTGTAAACAGATTAATGAATTTTAAAAATATTTTTAATGTGGACTATTTTTAAGTCTTTATTAAATTTGTTACAATATTTCTTCTGCTTAATGTTTTGGTTCTTTGGCTGTAAAGCTTGTGGGATCTCAGCTTCCCAAATGGATATCAAATTCACACCCTTTGCATTGGAAGGTTAAGTCTTAACCACTGGACCACCATGGAAGTCCCAGATGTGAGTAGTTTTTAAAAGCTTTCTCAGATCAGATCAGATCAGTCACTCAATCATGTCCAACTCTTTGCGACCCCATGAATCACAGCACGCCAGGCCTCCCTGTCCATCACCAACTCCCGGAGGTCACCCAGACTCACATCCATCGAGTCAGTGATGCCATCCAGCCACCTCATCCTCTGTCATCACCTTCTCCTCTTGCCCCCAATCCCTCCCAGCATCAGAGTCTTTTCCAATGAGTCAACTCCTCACATGAGGTGGCCTAAGTATTAGAGTTTCAGCTTTAGCATCATTCCTTCCAAAGAAATCCCAGGGCTGATCTCCTTCAGAATGGACTGCTTGGATCTCCTTGCAGTCCAAGGGACTCTCAAGAGTCTTCTCCAACACCACAGTTCAAAAGCATCAATTCTTCGCGCTCAGCCTTCTTCACAGTCCAGCTCTCACATCCATACATGACCATAGGAAAAACCATGGCCTTGACTAGACGGACCTTTGTTGGCAAAGTAATGTCTCTGCTTTTGAATATCTAGGTATCTAGGTTGGTCATAACTTTCCTTCCAAGGAGTAAGTGTCTTTTAATTTCATGGCTGCAGTCACCATCTGCAGTGATTTTGGAGCCCAGAAAAATAAAGTCTGACACTGTTTCCCCATCTATTTCCCATGAAGTGATGGGACCAGATGCCATGATCTTCGTTTTCTGAATGTTGAGCTTTAAGGCAACTTTTTCCCTCTCCACTTTCACTTTCATCAAGAGGCTTTTTAGTTCCTCTTTACTTTCTGCCATAAGGGTGGTGTCATCTGCATATCTGAGGTTATTGATATATCCTAATATCAGGACTGAATATTATTGTTCTACAAACTGGCTAGACTTCTTTCAGGGAACACAAGCAAGGCAAGATTGGAGCCATCCATAATATTTTATCTATTCAACTCTTATCAGTTGATTAGTTCACCCAAACTTCCATTCTCCTTCATGCTTCTGGTCAATATGTGCAAAAAAATAATACATTTCTGTAAAGTCAAGCTTTGTAATCTCAAGCAAATCCTATCTTTTGTCACATCTCAGGAGAAGGAAACAATCAGTGTGCTTGGATGAATTTGACAGGGCAGAGACATTGCACTGCAGTGTGGTATCAGGGTCCTAGGACCTTAATTTCTCCTTAAAAAGATAAGGATTTGTTCGACAAGCTGGATTGTGGTGAAAAGTGAGTTGCAGGCAACTAGGCACTGCCTGACTCTTTCTTTTTTCTCCTAAACATGAAGCACAGAAATGTCAGAGTTGCCCGTTGTAAAATTCCTGGATTCTACAAGCTTCTAATTATAACTGTAGATACTGGTGTCCAAGCTCCCATCACGTGTTGACTCCATCACCAAACCTCACCACTTTTAATAAGATATTTTCACTCTTTTCTCACAGATGAAAAGCTGAGACTCAAAGAAATTAACTATTTTCTAGAGTAGTAGTTGTGGAGCTGAGATTCCTTCATGTTGCCCATCAGTGCTTCTACCTTGATTTTTGGTCCAACATCCTTTAGACACTCCTAAGTCCCGTCACAGTTATGATAAGGCTGCGTTCAAGGCTCACTGTGATTTGGGGCCATGAATTTAACGTGATATTTGTCAGTTTGGTTATAATTTTCTCTTAGTATGTTTGGCTCTCTGAGTGCAAGCTTAGTGTATATATATATAGTGTATAGATATATATATATATATCATATTCTTTATCCATTAGAGACATAGACATAGAGAATGTATGTGCAGCCACAGGTGGAAGGGGAGGGTGGGATGAATTGGGAGATTGGGTTTGACATAAGTACAGCACCATGTGTAAAATAGATAGCTAGTGGGATGTCCTGTATGGCACACGGAGATCAGCTCGGTGCTCTGTGATGACCTAGATGGGTGGGAAGAGGTAGGATGGGGGCGATGTCCAAGAGGAGAGGACTTGTGTATACATATCTCTGATTTATTTTGTTGTACAGCAGAAACCATCACGACATTGTAAAGCAACTATACTCCAATTTTAAGAAAAAAAAAAAAAAAGAGAGTTGGAGTTGGAGAACGAGAGAGAATGAACTGGAAAGTTAGACACAAAGGAGAATGGGATAGAACATGGTGTTTTTGAACAGTGAACAATTCCTGATAAGGACAAGGTCTAGGAGAGTAAAACCAATGGCATGAGGCATTCAGTTCAGTTCAGTTCAGTTGCTCAGTCATGTCTGACTCTTTGCGACCCCATGAACTGCAGCACACTAGGCCTCCCTGTCCATCACCAACTCCTGGAACTCACCCAGACTCATGTCCATCGAGTAGTGATGCCATCCAGCCACCTTATCCTCTGTCACCCCCCTTCTCCTCCTGCCCCCAATCCCTCCCAGGATCAGAGTCTTCTCCAATGAGTCAACTCCTCACATGAGGTGGCCAAAGTACTGGAGTTTCAGCTTTAGCATCATTCCTTCCAAAGAAATCCCAGGGCTGATCTCCTTCAGAATGGACTGGTTGGATCTCCTTGCAGTCCAAGGGACTCTCAAGAGTCCTCTCCAACACCACCGTTCAAAAGCATCAATTCTTCAGCGCTCAGCTTTCTTCACAGTCCAACTCTCACATCCATACATGACCATAGGAAAAACCATGGCCTTGACTAGATGGACCTTTGTTGGCAAAGTGATGTCTCTGCTTTTGAATATCTAGGTATCTAGGTTGGTCATAACTTTCCTTCCAAGGAGTAAGCCTCTTTTAATTTCATGGCTGCAGTCACCATCTGCAGTGATTTTGGAGCCCAAAAAATAAAGTCTGACACTGTCTCCACTGTTTCCCCATCTATTTCCCATGAAGTGATGGGACTGGGTGCCATTATTTTCACTTTCTGAATGTTGAGCTTTAAGCCAACTTTTTCACTCTCCACTTTCACTTTCATCAAGAGGCTTTTTAGTTCCTCTTCACTTTCTGCCATAAAGGTTGGGCAATTGATCACTCAAGGGGAGTAAGTCAAAGAATTCAGTGGCCATCCCATGAAAGACTCTTCTTGAATGACGGTTCACAAACTGCTTGCATCACCATCACCTGAAAGTCTCCCCCACACCCTGGGTCCTCCCCACATCTGTCGCAGTCCAAGAATCTGCACTCCAAACATGTTCCCATGAGATCCTCCTGCTGCTGTTCTGGGACCACACTTGGAGAATTATTGATCTACAAGGATATTGAAATCATGGAGGATCATGTCAGGAGTAGAATCTTAACTCTCAGGAAATCAATTAAAGGGCCCTTGCCAGAATACATTTTATCACCAATTAGAGAAACATATGGTCTAGAGCAATGAGCCTGAAATTTCATTGTGCATCACAATTATCTGGGTAGCTTGTGAAAAATATGAAGTCCTGAAGAATCCCAGAGATTCTGAATCCACAAATTTACTGTGAGATTCAGAAATATGTATTTTAACAAATGTCAGAAGAGTTTCCAAATCAAGTGGTCAAAGGGCCACACTTCAGAAACACTGATGCAGAGTGAAGTTTGCAGTTCAGCTTTGTCCCTTGGGGTCATTTATCAACTCCTTTGAGGTGCAGATTTCTTGTCTGTCAAATGGAAACAACTAATTTGCCCACAGTGCTGCTTTGAGGGTTAAATGGAATACATGTAAAAGATTTTTTAAAACATTAGTCTCTATCAACTGTTTAATACTTTAATAATATAAAGAATATATTGTTGGAAGCACTTTCTCTATCTGGTGCATTAGTTTTAAAGGAAAGAGGGATGAGAAGAAAAAAGAATGAATAGCTGCTGTATGTGCAGTAACTATAGTAGGCATTTTACTTCTGTTTTTAAGTTTTATTCTCACCGCAACCAAGAATCAGGTAAGGAAACTCCTGGAGTTTACAATAGTATTAATCAATCAGAATGTTCTTCCTTTTCAATTTTTAACCAGTTGAGAATAAACACTGAAACTACATGAGAATCAAATGCCTTAATGATAAAAATCAGACTAGAAGTAGAGATGAATTTCCTACTTCCCACTACTATCTCTCTTTCTTTTTCACATACACACACACACTCACACACAGCCCTTGTGCTAATTATTAGTGCTTCATTGATGACTCAGACAGTAAAGAATCTGCCTGCAATGCAGGAAACACAGGTTCAATCCCTGGGTCAGAAAAATCTTCTGGAGAAGAGAATGGATACCACTCCAGTATTCTTTCCTGGAAAATGCCATGGACAGAGGAGCCTGGTGGGCTACAGTTCATGGGGTCACAGAGTCAGACACGACTGAGCAACTGCTTTCACTTTTCACTTTCAGAGATGAACTTCCTACTTCACACTGCCTGCTCTCTCTCTCTCTCTAACAAACACCCCTTGCACCAGTTATATGCTATTGTCTCTTGGCTCCAAATCTACTCTTTAATACCCAGCCCTTTGGTGCTGGGGCTGGGACTCTGCGTTTCTACTTTATCAGCTGCTCCCTGTTAGGATCTGCCAATAGAGGACACTAGAAAGAGAGAGCAGGAGGCAGGAAGGAAAAGGAAGCTCCCATCTGTTGGCTTCCTGTCTTCTTCCTATTCCTGTGAGCAACCCCCAGCCTCACTTCTTTATTCCAACAGTGGTGGTTGGAATAAACAGTGGGGTCTTCCTACAACAGCAGTTGAATCTAGTTTGCAGCTTCTTTAGCACTTTCCAAAGCAGCCTTATGACAGTCCCCAACTCCCACCCCTCACACACCAGTCCCCAAAACCACTAGCCTAGCAGATCCCTCCCCAGTGATCTGGGTCCTGGCTCCACGAGCCCTCCTCCTCCAAGCTTCTAAGTTTAATAATTCCAACCTCTTCCTGCTGTTCCCCCAGCGCTATGGGTGGTAGCTGCTTCTGGCAGTTACTATCTCTGTGATACTCTTGAGTTCTCTTTTATCCTTTCAGTTTCCTAGGTAACAAGTTTATATCTAGTTAACAATTCTTTATATTAAATTCCCTCTTTTCAAATAACTGGTGTGATTTCTGTCCCCTGAATGCACTTTGATTAACACACACACAGGCACACCAGGCAGAGCAGATAAACATATGCAGAACTCCTCCCTCCACTCCCCAAGTCCAGGGTCAAAACCTGCTCCAGAGAGCGTGCCACATGGAGGAATATGTGCACGGGTAGGTTTATTCCTTATTCCAAACAGTAAGTGAGAGCCAGAGAGCAACAGAACCACACACTTCCACTTCCCTGGTGAGGACACTGCTGATGGTTTAAGTCACCCTTTTCCTGGTGGGTTTTCTCAACATTGAAGTCTTCACTCAATAACACCCTTACCCCAGCCTGTCATTCACTTCTTCTCTGTGAAGATGCAGTTGGCATAGAAATCGTCTCCTTAGCAAAGACTTACTTAGATTACATCACTACCTCAAACATATAGGTAAGTGACCAGCTCAGGTTCCAGTCTGTCTGATGCCAAGTCCTAATTTCCCGCTTACATCATGTGACATTTCTCCTCAGGTTAAGTTCCATGGCTGGAGACAGGGGCCAGATGTCAGTCCACATTTCAGAGGTGTCATTCCATCCTTTAGGAAGAAGAGACTGATCTGTGACCTGGAGAAGAACTGGATTGCCTTGCACATCACCCACCCCAGACATAAATATCTCCTTTTACAGTGTTCCCATTTCGTCAATGGCCAAGCTTTTCAAAACCAAGTTACTTCTGATTGTTCAGTGTTGGGGCTTAGGGATAGGATTTACAAATCATTGAGATTTTCATCTTTTCCTCTCTCCTCCCCACCTCTCAGCTCTCTCCTACATAGACTGCATGACGACAGGGCTCAATATGTCCCTTCAAGGTTGTTGCTGTTCAGTGGCTAGGTCATGTCCAACTCTTTGTGACTCCATGTACTACAGCTGAAGAATTAATGCTTTTGAACTGTGGTGTCAGAGAAGACTCTTGAGAGTCCCTTGGATTACAAAAAGATCCAACCAGTCCATCCTAAAGGAAATCAGTCCTGAATATTCATTGGAAGTACTAATGCTGAAGCTGAAACTCCAATACTTTGGCCACCTGATTAGAACATCCGACTCATTGGAAAGACCCTGATGCTGGTAAAGATTGAGGGCAGGAGGCGAAGGGGATAACAGAGGATGAGATGGTTGAATGGCATTACTGATGTGATGTACATGAGTTTGAGTGGCTCTGGGAGCTGGTGATGGACAGGGGAGTCTGGTGTGCTGCAGTCCATGGGGTCTCAAAGAGTCAGACATGACTGAGCAACTGAACTGAACTGAACTGAACTGAACTACAACACATCAGGCTTCCCTGTCCTTCACTATCTCCCAGAGCTTGCCCAAATTCATGTTCATTGAGTTGGTGATGCCATCCAACAGTATCATTCTCCATTGTCCACTTCTCCTGCCCTCAATCTTTCCCAGCATCAGGATGTTTTCCAGTGAGTCGGCTGTTCTAATCAGGTGGCCAAAATATTGGAGCTTAAGGTTCAGCATGCCCCAACCAGTAATGCTGAAGAAGCTGAAGTTGAACAGTTCTATGAAGACCTACAAGACCTTTTAGAACTAACACCCAAAAAAAGATTTCCTTTTCATTATAGGGGACTGGAATGCAGAAGTAGGAAGTCAAGAAACACCTGGAGTAACAGGCAAATTTGGCCTTGGAATACGGAATGAAGCAGGGCAAAGACTAATAGAGTTTTGCCAAGAAAATGCACTGGTCGTAGCAAACACCCTCTTCCAATGACACAGGAGAAGACTCTACACATGGACATCACCAGATGGTCAACACTGAAATCAGATTGATTATATTCTTTGCAGCCAAAGATGAAGAAGCTCTATACAGTCAACAAAAACAAGACCAGGAGCTGACTGTGGCTCAGATCATGAACTCCTTATTAACAAATTCAGACTGAAATTGAAGAAAGTAGGGAAAACCACTAGACCATTCAGGTATGATCTAAATCAAATCCCTTATGATAATACAGTGGAAGTGAGAAATAGATTTAAGGGCCTAGATCTGATAGACAGAGTGTCTGGTGAACTATGGAATGAGGTTCGTGATATTGTACAGGAGACAGGGATCAAGACCATCCCCATGCAAAAGAAATACAATAAAACAAAATGGCTATCTGGGGATGCCTTACAAATAGCTGTGAAAAGACGAGAAGCAAAAAGCAAAGGAGAAAAGGAAAGATATAGGCATCTGAATGCAGAGTTCCAAAGAATAGCAAGATGAGATAAGAAAGCCTTCTTCCACGATCAATGCAAAGAAATAGAGGAAAACAACAGAATAGGAAAGACTAGAGATCTCTTCAAGACAATTAGAGATACCAAGGGAACATTTCATGCAAAGATGGGCTCGATAAAGGACAGAAATGGTGTGGACCTAACAGAAGCAGAAGATATTAAGAAGAGGTGGCAAGAATACACAGAAGAATGGTACAAAAAAAGAGCTTCACGATCCAGATAATCACGATGGTGTGATCACTGACCTAAAGCCAGACATCCTGGAATGTGAAGTCCAGTGGGCCTTAGAGAGCATCACTATGAACAAAGCTAGTGGAGGTGATGGAATTCCAGTTGAGTTATTTCAAATCCCGAAAGATGATACTGTGAAAGTGCTGCACTCAATATGCCAGCAAATTTGGAAAACTCAGCAGTGGCCACAAGATTGGAAAAGGTCAGTTTTCATTCCAATCCCAAAGAAAGGCAATGCCAAAGAATGCTCAAACTACCGCACAATTGTACTCATCTCACACGCTAGTAAAGTAATGCTCAAAATTCTCCAAGCCAGGCTCCAGCAATATGTGAACCGTGAACTTCTTGATGTTCAAGCCGGTTTTAGAAAAGGCAGGGGAACCAGAGATCAAATTGCCAACATTCACGGGATCATGGAAAGAGCAAGAGAGTTCCAGAAAAACATCTATTTCTGCTTTATTGACTATGCCAAAGCCTTTGACTGTGTGGATCACAATCAACTGTGGAAAATTCTGAAAGAGATGGGAATACCAGGCCACCTGACCTACCTCTTGAGAAACCTGTACGCAGGTCAGGAAGCAACAGTTAGAACTGGACATGGAACAACAGACTGGTTTCCAAATAGGAAAAGGAGTACGTCAAGGCTGTATATTGTCACCCTGCTTATTTAACTTATATGCAGAGTACATCATGAGAAACACTGGACTGGAAGAAGCACAAGCTGGAATCAAGATTGCTGGGAGAAATATCAATAACCTCAGATATGCAGATGACACCACCCTTATGGCAGAAAATGAAGAGGAACTAAAAAGTCTCTTGATGAAAGTGAAAGAGGAGAGTGAAAAAGCTGGCTTAAAACTCAACATTTAGAAAACGAAGATAGTGGCATCTGGTCCCATCACTTCATGGGAAATAGATGGGGAAACAGTGGAAACAGTGTCAGACTTTATTTTTCTGGGCTCCAATATCACTGCAGATGGTGACTGCAGCCATGAAATTAAAAGATTCTTGCTCCTTGGAAGAAAAGTTATGACCAACCTAGATCATATTCAAAAGCAACCTAGATAGCATATTCAAAAGCAGAGACATCACTTTGCCAACAAAGGTCCGGCTAAATAGTCAAGGCTATGGTTTTTCCAGTGGTCATGTATGGATGTGAGAGTTGGACTGTGAAGAAAGCTGAGCACCGAAGAATTGATGCTTTTGAACTGTGGTGTTGGAGAAGACTCTTGAGAGTCCCTTGGACTGCAAGGAGATCCAACCAGTCCATTCTGAAGGAGATCAGCCCCGGGATTTCTTTGGAAGAAATGATGCTAAAGCTGAAACTCCAGTACTTTGGCCATCTGATACGAAGAGTTGACTCATTGGAAAAGACTCTGTTGCTGGGAGGAATTGGGGGCAGGAGGAGAAGGGGGTGACAAAGGATGAGATGGCTGGATGGCATCACTGACTCGATGGATGTGAGTTGAGTGAACTCTGGGATTTGGTGATGGACAGGGAGGCCTGGCGTGCTGCTATTCATGGAGTTGCAAAGAGTTGGACACGACTGATCGATTGAACTGAACTGAACTGAAGCTTCAGCATCAGCCCATCCAATGAATAATCAGAGTTTATTTCCTTTAGAATTGACTGATTTCATCTCCTTGTAGTCCAAGAGACTCTCAAGTGTCTTCTCCAGCACCACAGTTTGAAAGCATCAATTCTTCAGTGCTCAGCCTTCTTTATTGGCCGACTCTCACATCCATACATGACTACTGGAAAAACCATGCTGCTGCTGCTGCTAAGTCGCTTCAGTCGTGTCCGACTCTGTGGGACCCCATAGACTGAAGCTCACCAGGCTCCCCTGTCCCTGGGATTCTCCAGGCAAGAACACTGGAGTGGGTTGCCATTTCCTTCTCCAATGCATGAAAGTGAAAAGTCAAAGTGAAGTCGCTCAGTCGTGTCTGACTCTTAGCGACCCCACGGACTGGAGCCTACCAGGCTCCTCCGTCCATGGGATTTTCCAGGCAAAAGTACATAGCTTTGACTATATAGATCTTTGTTGGCAAAGTGATGTCTCTGCTTTTGAATATACTGTCTAGGTTTGCCACAGCTTTTCTTCCAAGGAGCAAGAGTCTTTTAATTTGGTGACTGCAATCACCATCTGCAGTGATTTTGGAGCCCCTTCAGGGTTGATTTATATTTTTCCCATTTTTGTAGATATTTGCCATACTATTTCAGCCAGTCCAATGGAACTTGGCATCTCTTAGAATCTTTTGTTCACGTGTCTTTTGCCTCTCAGAAGAATGAATTTCCTTGGGAGCAAGGACTGCATTTTATTCATCTGTGTATCTCTCTGCCTCAGAAGTTTTATCCAGGGTTGAAACTCATGGGACTGGGAATTTGAAAAGAAATAGAATATATCTTTATTTTCACTTATCTCTGACAGAAATTCAAGATGTCCTTCAATTGTGAATGTGGACACGGGCCACAATAGAATCATATAATAGTAACTGTGACTTTGCCACAGTTAGAAATCCCAGAGTGTGTTTTTCTATCATATTACAGGTTATTGCAGACATCTCAGAATACACTGGGATCATCACTGCTCTGAAACTATGGTAGCCATTCAATTGCTATTTATTCTGCAAGATTGTGTTAGGATGTTTAAATAAAGAAACATATATATTACTTGTGTTGAAATTTTTTTAAGTGTTTTGAAAACTGTATTTCAATATAATTGGTTTCTTTTGTAACCCTCTATTTTATTTTATGCATTTAAACACATTATTCTAAGCAAGGAATCCATAATGTGACCAAACCAACAAAAGAATCCTTGTTTTGGTGTCTGACTCTGTGCCTTGTTCTGTTTGGTGAATGAAGTATATAGCAAATGAAAGAATTAGACTAAATAATTTTTCTTTCAACAAAGACTATTTGATCTAAATTAGTATGGTGTTACAGATATAATTGGGCAAATCAATCCTTTTAAATTCATAGCCCTCACTGTATATTAAAACAAATTCAAGTGAATTAAAGAGTTAAATATATATTATGAATTAAATTAATTTGATTCATTTACTCTTCAATTCATTTTTTGGATGTCTGCTACATGCCAGACACAGTTCTAAGTAATAAGGTACAGTAATAAATAGAAACTAATTCTTGGTCACAGTTGGTACCGGAACAACTGGACTTCCATACAATTGATCCCAATCCATGACTTGTAACCACATATAATAATTAACCCCAAATAGATGACACTCGCAAAATTAGATCTTAATTCTACAAACTTTTAAAAGCAATCATGGCAGAAAATCAGTGTAACTTTAAATTCCAAATCAATCCACTAAAAATTTTATAACTTGGACTTCATAGAAATTAAAAAACTTCTGTTCTTTGGCAGACACCATGAAGAGAACAAAAGAAATCACAGAGAGAAGATATTTGCAAATCTGATATCTGATAAAAGACATATCCAGAATAAAGAACTCTGAAAATTCATAAAAATAAGGAAATAAGCACCCAATAAAAATTGGCAATTAATTTAAACACATCTCATGGAAGAACACACATGGATAAGAAATACATTCATAAAGAGATGCTCAGCAACATTGGTCATTGCGTTGCTGTTGTTCAGTCACTAAGTCGTGTCCAGCTCTTTGCAACCCCATGGATACAGCTTGCCACGCTCTTCTGTCCTTCACTTTCCCGCAGAGTTTGCTTAAATTCATGTCCATTGAGTCGGCGATGTCATACAACCATCTCATCCTCTGCTGACTCCTTCCTTGGCCTTCAGTCTTTCCCAGCATCAGGGTCTTTTCTAATAAGTCAACTGTTCACAAGACATGGCCAAAGTAGTGGAGCTTCAGTTTCAGCATCAGTCCTTCCAATGAATATTCAGGGTTGATTTCCTGTAGCATCAACTGGTTGGATCTCCTGGCTGTCCAAGGGAACCTCAAGAGTCTTCTCCAGCACCGCATTTCAAAAGCATCAATTTGTCATCAGGGAAATGAAAACCAGAACTGGAGCAAGACACCACCATTTCCCTATTCTGATGACAAACGGAACAAAACACTCAATGTTGACAACGGTGATCACCCAGCGCTAAGGACTGGGTGGGGGGTGAGCAACGGGAAGTCTCATACATGCTCTTGAGAACGTAAAATGGTCCAGTAATTCTGGAAAATAATTGGGCACTTATATAATTAAGCATGCACTTACCGTATGATTTAGCAATCTCACTCCTTGGCGTTTACCTAAGAGAAATGAAAGCTTATGCTTACAAATCAGTGTGTGTACAAATATTCACAACAGCAGGCCCAGTGAAAAACAACGCAAATGCCCTCAAACTAATCAACGAATAAACAAACTATGGTAAACCTGCACAGTGCCATAATTATTAGCATTTAAAAGACCATACTACCTACACATGCAACAACACAGATGACTCTTCATTGTATTATGTTAAATAAAACAAGCTGTAACGGCTATAGGCTATGCAATTCCTTTTGTATGACAGATCTGGAAAAGGTAAAACTAGGGACACAGAAAACAGATCAGTGATTGCCAGGGACTGGAATGGGGAGAGGAGCTGGCTACAAAGGGCACAAGGAATTTTAGGGGGGACTGTTTTATATCTTGAGAATGGTAGTGGTACATGACTAGGTGTTCATCAAAACTTACAGAACTCTAAACTTTAAAAAGGCAGATTTTATTCTATGCAAATTACACTTTAACAAAAATGAAAAAATAGGCAAAAAACTAAACAAATTCCCAGCTTTTGTGGGGAAAAATGGATTAAAAATCACACATTCCGGGACGACAGAGGATGAGATGGCTGGATGGCATCACTGACTCGATGGATGCAAGTCTGAGTGACCTCCGGGAGCTGGTGATGGACAGGGAGGCCTGGCGTGCTGCAGTTCATAGGGTCGCAAAGAGTCAGACATGACTGAGCGACTGATCTGATCTGATCTGGTGGCTCAGTGGTGAAGAATTCACCTTCCCATGCGGGAGACATGGATTTCATCCCTGGTCTGGGAAGATCGCACATGCCGCAGAGCACCTATCAAGCCTGTGCTCTAGAGCCGGGGAGCCACTACTGAAGGTACCTCACCCTAAAGCCTGGGGTCTGCAACAAGGGAAGCCAGCGTGATGAAAAGTTCGTGCACTGCAGTTAGAGAATAGCTCCCAGTCACCACGGCTAGAGAAAAGCCTGGGCAGCAGTGAAGACCCAGCACAGGCAGAAATAAATAATTTTAAAAAATAAATAAATGAAATTTTAAAATTACACAAGCCAATAGAAGTCAGCTGATGCAGAAGACTGTGAAGAACAGAGGACCAGAAGGAGGTTAGGAATGCGGTGGGTGGGTTTAAGTTTCCAAAGGCCAATCAGGGCGCCCTCTCTGCTCTTGTGAGTTTAGGGCAGAGACTGGAAGAGAGTTCATCGCGTTTCTAAAATTGCAGAACGAGGAAAGTGAATCTTTATGAAATCTCTGCAGGGGTGATGCTTTTCTAAACTCTGATGGCAGAAACAGATAAGTAGACATTCCTTTCTGGTGTTTAAAAAATTCTGAAAAACCCAGCTACTTAAAACGTTGTAGAAGGTTACATGCAAGACAACGGGGTGCTGGGGTGTGTGCCTTCGTGTGTGACTTCGAAGCTGACCTGAGAGGAGGTCTTAGGAAGAACATGAGAAAGAGGGAAGGAGGGGGCACTGCAGAGAAAGAAGAGCATCATGATGGGATCTTTGGGAGGTCCCCTCCTGCACCCCATTTCAGAGCCCTCATCACCAGCCCCAGGGCCAGCCATCACAGCCCCCACACCCTCCTGTCTCTGATTGGAGTCTGGGAGGTTAAATGAGTCATTTCTCTTTGCAGGTGCTGTGATCAGGTGCCCTTGTTCTATATATAAAACTCCGGTGCTCCTGTGCAGATATCCAGAAAGCTCAATTAATCCCAAACATCCTTTCCCACAGAGATGTCCCAAAATAAAATCTTCAACACATGTAAAGTGGCTTAACTCTTTCCTTGATTGAATGACTGAATTTAAGTGTATGAAGGGTTTTTTGTGAGGAGGATACTGAACTTTATTCCCCAAGTTCACAGGCAGCTGAGAGAGAAGACAGGTGCTCACATTTAAGCTGGGGAGTTTGTGGCTGGACAAAAAAAGAACTTAACCCACTGAGGACTGAAATGGAAGAACCGGCTGCATGGAGCAGTTAGGGAAGTTCCATCTACAGATGTTCAAGGAGAAAAGAGATGTGTCAGCTGTCTCATTGACACTTGTCGATAGAACAGAAAATATACCCTATCATATTCATCTTGAAGTCTAGATATCTAGCTTAGTGCCTGATACATGGTAGACAAGCCTGCCTGAAAAACATATTTAAAAAAGGGACTAGGGGAATGAACTGGTGAAATGGTGCCAATGATGCAGCAGATACGGACAATAATAAGATGAGATGATTCTCTGAAGCATCTGTCTCAGTGCTCTAGGGCCACAGTAATACCGCATAACAAACAATTCCAAAGCCTTAGGGAGGGTAGGGTGGTAGACATTTAATTCTACTTATGATGAGTTTGGGGAGAAGGCAATGGCACCCCACTTCAGTACTCTTGCCTGAAAAATCCCATGGACGGAGCAACCTGGTAGGCTGCAGTCCATAGGGTCACAAAGAGTCGGACACGACTGAGCGACTTCACTTTCACTTTTCACTTTCATGCGTTGCAGGAGGAAATGGCAACCCACTCCAGTGTTCTTGCTTGGAGAATCCCAGGGACAGCAGGGCTTGGTGGGCTGCCATCTATGGGGTCACACAGAGTTGGACATGACGGAAGCGACTTAGCAGCAGCAGCAGCATGATGAGTTTGAGCAAATTCTAGGAGATAGTGAAGGACAGGGAAGCCCGGCGTGTTACAGTTTATGGGGTCACAAAGAGTCAGACACAACTTCGAGACTGAACAACAACAATGAATTAGTGCATTAGCTGAGCAGCATGGCTGGTTCTGCCTTGGACCTTTCTGTCTCTGCTGGGACAACCTTTGCTCTGTAAAGTCAGCCAATCCGTCATCCTCCATGCTTGTGTTCATGGTGGACTCAAGGGCCCAAGAGAGCAGAAATAAGAACCCCATTTCTTCTGCCACATTCCTGACCAAAGCAAGTAGAAATCTAGTCCAGATTTAGGGTGTGTGGAAATATACAGGACTTCTTAATGGGAAAGTCATATTGCAAACCTTGGATGGTGAGTGGGGGGAGGCTTAAAAAATGGGGACTCTTTTGCAGTCATACTTAGCACCTCCTTTCTAGTCATTCTCTTCTTTTTTTAAAAAAAAGGTAAATTTTAAAATGCTACCATAACAAATTTTAAAAGTAATGGGGTGTATATAAAGATGTAACTACATTGAGTTAAAAAGAAAAATTGATGTAGGAGGTGATATAGACTGTGCCTTAAAAGATAAATGTGTTTGGCAAAGTTGAGATGAGTCAGAAACATAGCCGACAGAGGAATAAGTAGGAACGTAGGCACAAAGGTAGGAAGGAACATGAGGTACTTGGAGGTGGAGAGAAATAGGGTTCAGGGAAACAGCATATATGGCATCGGTGATGGGAAGAGGAGCTAGTCAGTGTCAGGCTGAACTATGCAAATATCTGGCTTATTTACATTTACTCGCTTACAGGTCATCTTTGCTACTGGAGTGTAAGCTCCATGAAAGCAGAAACCTTGATTCCCCCAGCTGAGAGCTCTATCCAGCACATAGCAGGGCTCAGAAAGTATTCGTTGATTGAAGGGATGAAGAAGAGCCTTGTCAGCCTTGTTGGGGGAGTTGGACTTTACCCCAGGAGTAGTGGGAAAGGCTCAATTGTTGATAAGCAGTGAGACTGTGAGAAGATTTGAGCTTCAGGAGGACAGCTCTGATGCTAGAAGAAATGAAGACAGATGGAGTTTGGAGCATGGAGTCATGGTGACGTTGCTGGAGGCAAGGGCAGCAGGAAACTGGCTCAGAGTTTCACTAAAGAAAGTGCTGCAGACAGATCCCTGCTTTCTGGTGTGGGCCTAACAGCTGAAAGGACAGCATGAAAGTGAAGGTGTCAGTCACTCAGTTGTGCCCGACTCTGCACCCCCATGGACTGTAGCTCTCCAGGCTCCTCTGTCCATGGCATTCACTAGATAAGAATACTGGCTGGGTAACCATTCCTTTCTCCAGGGGATCTTCCAGATTCAGGGATGGAATCCCGGTTTCCTGCATTGCAGATCCCCCATTGCTGATCTACTCAAGATTTTATGAGAAATTCAGTGAGAACTGTTGATTTTTTCCCTTTGTTAAATACTTACCGTTCAATGTTCAGTTTTCATCTGGTATGATCTGGAAACTGCTGCAATACACGATTTTTATTCCTTGATCTGCAGAGATTTTGATGTGTGTGTGTGCATTTTCTGTGTTAATGGTGAGCCTTATAAGCTGAATGCATGAGTATTAGAGCATTCAAGTCAAAATGATTGCATTCACGTCCTGGCTTTTCTACATGTTAGCTGTGTGACTAATGTGCTTTACCTCCAGCTTCTTCTTCCTCATTTATGAAACAGGGTTAATTGAACATATCCTGTCGACTTCAGAGGCTCATTAAAATAATCACATGGGATCCTGTAGGGAAAACACCCAGTATTTATTAAATACCAGTTACTCTGCTAAGCACTTGACAAGCATGTTATAATTTAATCCCTATAACTGTCTATGAGGCACTAGAATGCTATTATTGTAGTACTATCCCCAGTCTACAGATTACATGACTGAGGCTGAGATCCATTAAACTTAGTTCTGTTTCGTACACTGTAATGTGCTATTTTAAAATGTTACTATGACTGCCACCTTTTGCTTTAGGAAGAAAACATAATGAATTTTCCATATGCAGATTCCACTTCTGAGGTTTGAGTGACTGTGCAAATAGCTGAACAAAATAAAACAAATAACAAATACACTTCAACAACCAGGCAAAGGGAGCATTCCGGTCAGGATAAGGCCATTATCAGGTCTTGGAGCAAGAGAAAGAGTGAAACGGGAGGAGTCCAGGAAAGACGTCTGTTCATAGCTGCTGCAATGGAGACGATTACTTGCAGAGAGACAGGTCATGTCCCTAGATTGTTTACCCATCACCTGCAACCTTGGGGCAGCCAGGCTGGGCTGGAATGTGGTCTGTAGCTTCTCTCTATCCCTCCTTGAACTTGCTGCTAGGAGAGCCTGGAGGCCTCTGGAACATAAAGGGGGGAATCCTGGTCTCTCTGTTCTCCCCCTAATGAGACATGATCCCACAAGGATCTTACGTCGAGCCCCAGAGAGTATGTATGATAAGGACTCATACTGTTTTCCTTGTGTATTAGTTATAGTTCTCTAAGAAACAGAACCAATAAGATGAATGAAAAGTAAAACTGTTCATCGCTCAGTCATGTCCAACTCTTTGGGACCCCATGGACTATTGCCCGCCAGGCTCCTCTGGCCTTGGAATTCTCCAGGCAAGAATGCTGGAGTGGGTTGCCATTTCCTTCTCCAAGGGATCTTCCTGACCCATGAATCAAACATGTGTCTCCTGCATTGCACGCAGACTCTTTACCATCTAAGCCACCGAGGAACCCATATGATAGAAACAGCTAGAGAGAGAGAGAGATTGACTTTAAGGAATTAGCTCATGTGATTATGGAGATTAGCAAGTCCAACATCTGGAGAGTAGGCCATCAGGCTGAAGACCCAGGGAGCTTCCAGTGCTGCAGTTCAAGTCTGATGGATGCTGCTGGTGGAATTTCCTCTAGCTCAAGGAAGGCGAGTCTTTCTGTTTAGGCCTTCAACTGAGCAGATGAGGCTCACCCACATCGTGGAGGACCATCTGGTTTACCCACTGATTTAAATGTTAACTCATTCAAAAACATCCTCATAGAAACAACCAGAATAATATTTGACCAAATATCTGGACACTAAGTGCCAGTCAAGCTGACGTGTAAGATGAACCATCACACCCAGCTTTCAACCGGAATCTGCAGTTGCCACAGTCCAGTTGCCGAAAGACCATTAGGTGCTAGGCTTCTTACTGGGTTAGAGCAGGACTCATGGGTGGGAATGTCAACAAGAGTCAATCGGCTCTCTAGAGGCTTCTCACCCTAAAGCCTGGTCAGGGTGGAGCCTGGTTAGTCCTGGCCTAGATGACAACAAAGCTTCACATCAACTGGCTCTTTGCTTGAGTCTCCCTGCCCAAGCCTGTTTACTCCTCATCCCCACCAGGCACCCTAGGAAATCCTGATGCATGGTGGCACCTGCCTGCTGTTCATGCTGTTTCCTCTGCTTTGGTCGCTTGGCAGGAACCTCCCCCAGCTCAGGGCTCACCCTAAGTGTTCTTTACTTCAAATCTTCTCAAATTTCCCCAGTCACCCTCCTCTGAACATACAATGGACTAGCTTTCTCCACTTTTTTTAACTTTTAATTTTCTATTGGGGTAGAGCAAAGCAGAGAGATTACTTTGCCAACAAAGGTCTGTCTAATCAAAGCTATGATTTTTGCAGTAGTCATGTGTGGATGTGAAAGTTGGACTATAAAGAAAGTTGAGTGCTGAAGAATTGATGCTTTTGAACTGTGGTGTTGGAGAAGACTCTTGAGAGTCCCTTGGACTGCAAGGAGATCGAATCAGTCCATCCTAAAGGAGATCAGTCCTGAATATTCATTGGAAGGACTGATGCTGAAGCTAAAACTCCAATAATTGGCCACCTGATGTGAAGAACTGACTCATTGGAAAAGACCGTGATGCTGGGAAAGATTGAGGGCAGGAGAAGAAGGGGACGACAGAGGATGAGATGGTTGGATGGCATCATCGACTCAATGGACATGAATTTGAGCAAGCTCCAGGAGTTGACGATGGACAGGGAAGCCTATTGTGCTGCAGTCTATGGGGTCTCAAAGAGTCAGACACGACTGAGCAACTGAACTGAACTGATAGCCAGTTAGCAATGTTGTGATAGTTTCAGGTGGACAGCAGAGGAACTCAGCCATACATATACATGTATCCCTTCTCCTCCAAGCTTCTTTCCCATCCAGGCTACCACATAGCATCGAGCAGAGTTCCCTGTACCACACAGTTGGTCCTTGTTGGTTATCCATTTTAAATAGCAGTGTGTACATGTCAATCCCAAACTCCCTCCCATTTATAGAATCCATGACACTTTACAGTATTTACACATTTGTTGTTGAGACCTGCTGTCTGAGAATTACACTTGTCACCTAAATGGTGCTCAGTGTTTGTATACTAAATGCAGAATGAAAGAATGGGCAGGAATGAATGGCGTCCAGGGTTACTGCACTTAAGGTAATAGCGCTGGGAGCTGAACTTGCATTTCTTTAACTGCAGAACCTTAAAACAATCCCTCCACAAGGATCGTCTGAAGATGGTGCTGGGATGGCTATATCTGAATCTCCAGGGCAGGTGTTTGGTAAAAATACAGGTTCCCAGGAGCCTCCCATATCCAATAAATTGGACCACTTGGTGGACTGAGTTAGAAGGGAAAGAAAAGGTGTTTGAATGCCTGCTTGTTTGTTTGTTTTTATAATCCCTCTTGGACTTGTCCCTCTAGGAATTTGTCCTAGGAAATAAAGCACAGATGCACATGGACAAGGTCCATAGACACTCTTGCAATTTTATTTAAGATAAAAAATATTAGAAGCAACCTACATTTTCATCAAAAAACGGGGAATGGTGGCCAAATTAATTATGTTATATATGTATATATACCCTCTGGAATACCAGGGAGCCATCACAAGAGAATGAGTAAGATGAACCTCCTTAAAAGGATCTCTGAGACACATTTAACTGAAAAAGGCAGGTCAGGGAGGAAACGTGTGTTACAATCTTATTTTTCTTAAAACTAATAAAAAAAAAAAAGCCTGACACATAGGTAGCTCTTATTCACTTTTGTAAGTGCATAAATACAAATAGTAAAAGTGTGGGAAAATATACACCATCTTGTTACAGTGATTTCCTCTGTAACTTGAAGATAAAATGATTTAAAGTCAAAATCAGAATGAAAAGCTTCCCAGGCATGAGGGAATATTTTGGAGCGATAGAAATGTAACACTTGGATTGTATGTACAAATTTACTAAAAATTATAGAATTGTGCTCTTAACAGGAGTGCCTTGTATGATATGTAAATTATACCACAATAAAAGTTGTTTTAAAAACAAGCTTCCCAGGTGACTTTGATGTGCATTTAATTTGGGGAAGCCCCAGCTGTAAATGCCTTTCCTTTTTCCTGAAACCTCTCTTCCTTTCTTATATGAATATGTTTACCCTTCCTTGGGAAAGGTGATAGTAAAATCAAGAACACAATAAAAATCAAAACTCATAAATACTTCCACAGAATTTCTGCCACTTTGCATATTTGAGGAATAGTGAAATGAAAGCCCACCAGAATTAGAATCCCTGAGAGAATTCCTACTCTTCTCAAATTCAAGTTCAACAGAGGTCTGACCTTGAACTTTACCACTGAAGTCTATGGCTAATCACTGCTCTTAAAAAAAACCGTGCCCACAGGGCTGCATTTTGAAACATGGGACTTAATAATACCCACCTCAGAGGGCTGTGTAAGGTAAAATGAAAGAACTTTGCATTTGATAGGAATCTACTGTACTCTGTATACCTGGCCTGCCCTGGTTCCCAGTCAAGAAAGCTGACGTGCGGCAGATCCATGTTGATATGTGGCAAAAAAAAAAAAAAAAAAAAATCCCAATATTGTAAAGTAATTATCCTCCAAGTGAAATAAATACATTCATTTTTTAAAAAAGAAAGCCAATACTGGGATCTTCAACTTCAGACCTCAGTGTATTGATCAGGGTGAGACTTTGGCTCACTAATAGTTGATTTAGAATTGGCAAGAGCCTGGGTTGGGGGCTTCCCAGGTGGTAAAGAATTTCCCTGCCAATGCAGGAGACTTAAGAGACTCAGGTTCGATCCCTGGGTTGGGAAGATCCCCTGGAGGAGGGCATGGCAACTCACTCCAATATTCTTGCTTGGAGAATCCCCATGGACAGAGGAGCCTGGTGGGCTACATGGGGTTGTAAAGAGTCAGACACGACTGAGCACACACAGCAGCAGCAAGAGCCTGGGTGAGTAAGATTTAACTGCCAAGACCCGTGCTGACTCAGTGAACTAGTAAAATCTTCTTTCTAGTCATGTCTTCTTTCTAGGTACCTAACTACCTAGAGAAGCGATTCATCGCCCTCACAGTAGAGCACAAGACCGGGGAAGGGTGGATCAGCCTTTTGGCCATGAGTGTCACCAGTTGGCCCAGGAGAGCATTTCCCATTGTTGAGCAGTGTTCCAGCCTCCACGTGGCCTGGCTGAGCACCTCATCCTGTTCTTCATTTCCTGTGCATTTCATGGGAAGCTCCTCTTTCTGGAAACCTAATGAGACTCTGCACCTTGCAAGCAAGGTGGCCTCAGTCACCCAGCCCAAGAAATGGCCCATGAAATATGTCTCTGCTCGGTGATGTCCAACTCTTTGCAACCCTATGAACTGCAGCCCTCCAGGCTCCTCTGTCTATGGGATTGCCAAGGCGAGAATATTGGAGTGGGTTGCCATTTCCTTCTCCAGGGGATCTTCCCCACCCACTGATTGAATCTACATCTCTTGCCTCTGCTGCATTGGCAGGCGGGTTCTTTACCAACTGTGCCACCTGGGAAGCCCACGTGCCCAGGAAGGGTGCTCACTAACGCTGGCACTGTATCGTTCACGCTGTCCTCTCTGTGCACCAGGCTGTTTCCCACACGCCACACACATCAACTCCTTGACTCCTCCCTGCCCATCTGAAGTGGGTGCGATTTTATCATTATTCCTATTTCAGAGATAAGGAGACTGAGACACCATTAGGTGGGTCACACAGTTAAGAGATGGGGCTGGGCTTAGAACGCCTCCCTTCACCACCACTTTTTGCTGTGCCATTTTGCTCTCCATCAACAATAGTTCCCTTTTCCCTTCTAGTTTTTCTTTATAACACAATCCTTAAGAGTCTTTTGAGGTCAAACTAGGTCACTGCTTCATCTTTCTATTTACCTTCAAGCCCAATGACTCAAGAACCTTCACCATCACAGATTCTGCCTTTTTCCTGCTCTCTCTTTCCCCTTGATATTTGCATAACAGAGCAGCTCACACTTTTGGTGCTTTAACTCAAGGGAGCTAAATGTGCTCAGCAGTAGAAAGAGGCATAAAATAGAAGGGAAAGTATAGACAGAGGATAACTTCAGTATCTGACCTATTTTCTTTTTGGTGTTGGAGACAGGTATTCCTTTCAAAGTACAAAGTGTAACTTGAGGGACCATGGAAACTTTAATCACTCTGGTACAATTTTTCTTCCAGTAGAAAATGTTTTCTTTACCTTGAACATGAACTTTGAATTTTTTTTTTTTTTAATTTAAATGTCCTTGAAAAAGAAATGCATGTGACAATGTGAAAGAGTTTGTTTCTGGCACAAGGACCTTGGTATCTGGTCTCCGTTCTGCCATTTGCTGGCTGAGTGGCTTTAGGTTTGTCATATGGCTTCTCTGAGCTTCCGATTCTTCATCTGTAAGATGCTTTCCTTGTGGGACTGAGAGAATGAGGTTCCAGGAGCATGATATTCCACCCAGAGGATTGGACACCACTAGATGGAGTCTTTTATTGCAAGCAGGAGTCATCCTATGTTCCTGGGCTTTATTCTTACACTTAACTATACCGTACCATCAGAAGCCATGAAAACTCTATTTGGGAGAGTGGGGGGAAATTTCACATTCTTTGGAGGATTGTTTACCAGGATTAAATAACAGTGAGGTAAAATAACTTTGGCAATCTAAGTTGCTCGTAAATGTAATGGATTATGAGTTTAATACTAATCCTTCATTCCAAAGATAATTTTGAGCAGAAAACATGCCCAAGTCAGAGAAGGCATTCTGTCTGGTATGGTTGTTATTTTATTGTAGGGTTGGCTGTGACAGTGATAAGAAATGCTGGGACTTCCCTGGTGACCCAGTGGTTAAGATTCCACATTCCCACTGCAAGGAGCATGGATTGATCCCTGGTTGGGGAACTAAGATCC
This sequence comes from Tragelaphus eurycerus, assembly GCA_935064755.1. Lineage (NCBI taxonomy): Eukaryota > Metazoa > Chordata > Mammalia > Artiodactyla > Bovidae > Tragelaphus > Tragelaphus eurycerus. The sequence goes on from CAKXYN010000033.1 coordinate 5,416,540, forward strand.
TGCATGCCTTGTGCCCCAAAAAAAGAAAGCAAAAAAATTTGTTTAACTAAATACAAATGAAAATACAACATGTCAACTTAACTTTTTTAATTAAAAAATAAAAAGAAATGCTAAAGACTCTAAAGAAGAAGTGAGGGTGATCGCAGGCAGATGAGGGAAGCTAGAGATACAGAGGAAAGTGGATGGTAGACAAAGGCGATTGAGAGTAAACAAGTGCAGTTGGAAGTAGACAAGGAGAGACGATGGTTGCTCAGTCACGTCCGACTCTTTGTGACCCCGTAGCCCACCAGGCTCCTCTGTCTATGGGATTCTCTAGTCAAAAATACTCAAATGGGCTGCCATGCCCTCCTCCAGGGGATCTTCCCAACCCAGAGATCGAACCCCCATCTTCTGCGTAGGCAGGCGGGTTCTTTACCCCCAAGACAGCTGGGAAGTCTAAACAAGGGTAGCGAAGGGTAACTAAGGATAGATGAACATCATGGGGCTTCCCAGTGGCTCAGTGGATAAAGAATCTACCTGTAATGCAGGAGGCACAGGAGACACTGGTTCGATCCCTGAATTGGGAAAATCCCCTGGAGGAGGGTGTGACAACTCATCCCAGAATTTTTGCCAGGAGAATGCCATGGACAGAGGAACCTGGTGGGCTACAGCCCATTGGGTCAGAAAAAGCCAAACGTGACTGAAGCGACTGAGCCACGCATGCACAAGCATCACGTGAGGGAGCATTTGGAATTAAACCAGGAGCATTAGCTGGACTGGGGAGGAAATGGAGAATTGCGTCATTGAGGTCATGATCTCAGTGGAGTAATGGGAGGTCAAGAGACCAGAGGACTAGCATGTGGCTGGTGCTATAGACTGAATGATTATGTCCCCCTAGATTCTTGTGTTGAAACCTAACTCCCAATGGGATAGTATTTGGAGGTGGGGCCTTTGGAAAGTGATTCTGTCATGAGGGTGGAGTCCTCACGAGTCTGATGAGGATCCATCTCTCCTCCCTCACCTCTTCCACCACGTAAAGGACGAAGCAAGATAACAGGTGCCTCGGAACCAGGAAGTGGGCTCTCACCAGATACCAGGTCTGAGGCATCTTGATCGTGGGTTTCCCGGCCTCCAGAATGGGGAGAAGTAAATGTCATTGGAGCAACCCCATCTGTGATATTCTGTCATAGCAGCCCAGACAGACCAACACCCAGGGACCTGCACCCGAGAACAAGGAGATTGCAAAAGCCAGAATCTATTTTTAAGCAATGTTGTATCACGTTGCTATGCTTCAAGCACCAAAAAGGCAGCTGTTTTTTTTTTTCTTTTTTCCTTTAATTTAAATATTTCATACTATTATTGATTGACCTACCTCTTGTCTGGGCTCTAAGAGGGAGGCAGATATGATTTGTCTATAAACGGCTATCTGAGCTTCTAGAATGATGAACTGACAGCTCCCTGCAGACGAGCCGATTATGGCTGCTTCTCCTTTTATTTTTTAAGTTTTATTGTTTAAAACATTTTTATTAGCGTATAATTGCTTTACAATATTGTGTTAGTTTCTGCTGTGGAGAAAAGTGGATCAGCTATACGTATACATATATCCGCTCTTCTGGGGACTCTTCTCTGCTATAGTTTATCACAGGGTATTGAGGAGAGTTCCCTGTGCTATACAGTATGTTCTCACTAATCATCTATTTTATACATTTGCTAAGTCACTTCAGTCGTGTCTGACTCTTTGCGACAGGCTTCTCTGTCCATGGGATTCTCCAGGAAAGAATACTAGAGTGGGTTGCCATGCCCTCCTCCAAGGGATCTTCCCGACTTCCAGGGATCAAACCTATGGCTCTTGCATCTCCTGCATTGGCAGGCAGGTTCTTTACCACTAGCGCCACCTGGGAAGCTATTATTTTATACACAGTTGTGTGTTAATGCATATGTCAGTCTCAATCTCCGAATTCATCCCACCTCTGCTTTCTCATCCTGGAGTCCATAGGTTTGTTCTCTACATCTCCATCTTTATTTCTGCTTTGCAAATGTGTTCCTCTGTATCATTTTTCTAGATTCCAGATATAAGCATTAATATATTTGCTTTTCTATGACTTACTTCCTTCCTTGTGACACTCTCTAGGTCCATCCAAATCTCTGCAAATGGTACAATTTAGTTCCTCTTTATGGCAGAGTAATATTTCATTATATATATGTGCCATATCTTCTTTACCCATTCTTCTGTTGATGGACATTTAGGTTGCTTCCAAGTCCTGGCTATTCTAAATAGTGCTGCAATGAACATTGAGGTGCACATGCCTTTTGGGATTATGATTTTCTCTGGGTATATGCCCAGGAGTGCTATTGTTGAATCATACCTTAGTTCTAACTTTAGTTTTTTAAGGAACCTCCATACTGTTCTGCATAGAGACTGCATCAATTTACATTCCTACCAACAATGTAAGAGGGCTCCCTGATGGGGATCTACAACAGAAGACATCTCCCCGATCCTGAGGAGCCTCGGGTAGTGCAAAACCATATCTGAGAGAATAAGGCCGGGGGAGAACGCGTCCTTTCTCTGAAAGTGTCTCGGCACTTCTGCCATGTACTTAGAAGGGCCAATTTCCCACAAAAATTTAGAACAAATCATCTTAGAAGGGTTAATTTCCTGGAATTCTTGCTAAATTCTTGTTGTTGTTCAGTCGCTAAGTCATGTCCAACTCTTTGCAACCCCATGAACTGCAGCACACCAGGCTCCTCTCTCCTTCACTATCCCAGAATTTGCTCAAATTCATGTCCATTGAGTCGCTGATGCCATCTCATCCTCTGTCACCCCTTTTTCTCCTGCCCTCAGTCTTTCAGAATCAGTTCTTCCAATGAATATTCAGGGTTGATTTTCTTTAGGATTGACTGGTTTGATCTCCTTGCTGCCCAAGAGACTCTCAAGAGTCTTCTCCAGCACCACTGTTCAAAAGCACCAAGATATATGCTCAAATTAAGTCTCAAAAGCACCTTTAAAAAAAAGCATAGATCTGATGACAGCACTGCCTGCTCTGAAACCTTCCTGGGCATCCCTCTGCCCATAAATAAAGTTCAAATTCCCTAAAATAGTGTGACCTGACCCCAGACCACCTCTTTGGGTTTCTCTGCCACTCTTCACATCTCAGACTCCTAACCTGATTCCTGACTCAGTCACCATTTCCCAAACAGTCTGTGCAATTTCCCACCCCATGCACTTTCTTCCTTCCTGAAGGACCATCCTCCCAGCCCTGGTGGATTTTACAGCTGTCCTTTGATACATCCTTCACAGAACAGTGCCCCCCATCCCAGGGACTGCCAGTCTGTAGTGATCTGATACCTTCATCTGCCTGGGCTCACACAGTTTTGCTGATGAGTCTTTATAAAGGCAGGTGAGTATTTGAGTTTTATACTAATTTACAACTTAAATGTTCCTACTTTGAATAAAAAGCATTTTGAGATGACCACTGTAGATTTTTTCTGTCAACACAGAAACTCATCTCCCTCCTGCAAGAGCACATGCCCTTGTTGAGTTCCTGTGGTGGTTCTAATTTTAACGAGTACTGAGAGCATCATTATTTGATGGCCCTGCTCCTGTTTTTCACAGATATTCCTGAGCATTTCCCTCAAAGCAGCCTGCTTGCTGACTCACTGAGAAGCATGCTCAAGATGGAAGGACTCTTCCTTTTCCCACATGCCTCACCTTTCCTGGATTTTATTGCAGTTTCCGAAGAGAAGCCATAAATCTATGTCCTTCAGTTTGAAGAGGTGCACAAGGAATTCAGCAGCTTGATAAGGGAGGCTAGAGAAAGCGTTTCTGAGGCAGAAAAAAATGAGGCACACAGGCAAAGAATCAAGAGGAATCCACAGGGCTGACGCTTGCATGTTGGATTCCTACAGCGTTTATAGACCCAGTGGTTCCATTCAGGAGACGGGAGAGAGAAACGTCTTCCTGTAATGCAGAAATAACACATGGCCATATATTTCTTATTCTAGGATAGAAGGGCAAGCAGGCTCTGCAAACGACCTGATTTCTGCTGGTTAAGCAACAGAGATAAAGGCAACAGCTGCCTCTCCCGGCTCGGATGCACTGGGACTCAGCTCCACGACCTCAACTTCCAGAACTGGATACGTCTCTGCATTTCCAGGGACTATCCCCCACAACTTTATTCTAGACTTCCCCTCAGCTTGTGTTTCTTTGGTAATGCTTTGTGATCCCCGCCTGGGGGTTATTCTGTTGGACTGATCCACAGCAGTATTGCAATTGAACCGAAATCTTTGTTCAGAGATGTATCATGTTTCCATGCCAACGAACTCCAAGAGGCAACCAGTATTTCTCCCTTACTACCTCTCTGCCTCCTTCAGCCCCTCCCTCCTTTCCTTCCTTCTCTCTTTTTCTCCTTTCCTTTCTTCTTGCTTTCACCTTCTTTCTTTCTTCCTTTTTCTTTCCTTCTAAATGCTTCATGCAGCATTCAACTTTGCATGTGCAAGCGTGCTCTCAGTTCAGTTAAATTCAGTCACTCAGTCGTGTCTGACTCTTTGTGACCCCATGGACTGTAGCCCACCAGGCTCCTCTGTCCCTGGGATTTTCCCAGGCAAGAATACTGGAATGGGTTACCGTTTCCTTCTCCATGGGATCTTCCCAATCCAGGGATGAAGCTAGCATCTCCTGCACTGGCAGTCGGGTTCTTTATCACTGAGCCACCTGGAAAATCCCACTTAATTTTGTAGGTGAAGGTAAAATGCAATTTCCAGAGGAATGAGCACAAAAGAAAAAAGGAGAGAACAGATGTAAAGAGTCAAGAAGACAGTCTGTTTTCTTAAAGCAATTAGAATCCAGGCAGGTGGATTTATGCCAGATATGTGAACTAACTTACATGATTGGACATGTGAATGCATGTTTGCATCTTTGAAAATTTGAAACTTGAAGCTTCATACGCAGGACTTACTGTAGAAAAAGTGCTTCTCTACAATTGATTAGTTCTAGCAAAATGTGCTAGGACTGAATCTGGTTGACAGGGCTTGTGGTGTTAGCTTAGGTATGCATATCAGTCAGTTCAGTTCAGTCAGTCGTGTCCGACTCTTTGTGACCCCATGAATCGTAGCACGCCAGGCCTCCCTGTCCATCACCAACTCCCGGAGTTCACTCAGACTTACGTCCATCGAGTCAGTGATGCCATCCAGCCATCTCATCCTCTGTCATCACCTTCTCCTCCTGCCCCTAATCCTTCCCAGCATCAGAGTCTTTTCCAATGAGTCAACTCTTCTCATGAGGTGGCCAAAGTACTGGAGTTTCAACTTTAGCATCATTTCTTCCAAAGAAATCCCAGGGCTGATCTCCTTGAGAATGGACTGGTTGGCTCTCCTTGCAGTCCAAGGGACTCTCAAGAGTCTTCTCCAACACCACAGTTCAAAAACACCAATTCTTTGGTGCTCAGTTTTCTGTATATACCTTGGAAGAAAAGCTATGACAAATCCTAGACAGTGTATTAACAAGCAAATATCACTTTGCCGACAAAGGTCCTTATAGTCAAAGCTATGGTTTTTCCACTACTCGTGGACAGATGTGAGTTGGACCATAAAGAAGGCTGAGTTCTGAAGAACTGATGGTTTCAAACTGTGGTGTTGGAGAAGACTTTTGAGAGTCCTTTGGACAGCAAGGAGACCCAACTTGTCAATCCTAAAGGAAATCAGTCCTGAATATTCATTGGAAGGGCTGGTGCTGAAGCTGAAATGCCAGTACTTTGGCCACCTGATGCAAAGAGCTGACTCACTGGGAAAGACTCCATTGCTGGGAAGATTGAAGGCAAGAGAACGGGGCAAAAGAGGATGAGAAGGTTGGAAAGCATCACCGACTCAATCGACATGAGTTTGAGTAAACTTTGGGATATGATGAAGGAGAGGGAAGCCTGGCGTACTGCAGTCCATGGGGTCACAAAAAGTCATACATCACTTAGCAACCGAGCAACAACAACAATGTACCAGTCACTCTGACCGTTGCGGTAAGACACTCTTATTGTCCACACCTGAGACTTGTATCTGGCTGGAGGACAAGGAATAGGGTTAGACTCATTTTCATTCAAGGATTAAAGTGAGAGAAGGATGGTTTGGGGGGTTCTCTGATAGGAGAGGAAATGCAGAAGAATATCAAGCAGCAAAAATTAGAGTGGTACTCACCATAGTACCTTTTCTCCCCTCCCCACAATCACCAGTGTTGGAACAGTTGAATCTTGATTTACTCAGGCCATCAAAGAGAGAGGGGGGTTAAAAGAACCATCAATCCACCCTGTAGGATTTGGCTCCTCTTTTATAGTTGATGGCAACTAATGAACTTCAAAGTGGCATTTCTTTGCATGTGGCCAGTTCTAAGTGGCCGGCAGTTAAGCCCAAATGCTGTAATGACTAACTCAGAAAGTCCATTTTGAAACTCTCTGGTTCATTCCTTCCCAAAGATATTTATGAGCACTTAGAACGGCTGCTTCCGGGCACTGGAAGAAAACATCACCATCTTGCAATGTTATGACTTTAATACCAATAAATGGGAAGGAAGCATAAATGATAATAATCTGGGGAAAGCATCCTCTCCTCATTTCCTGCCTGCTTGCCAAGCTGTGTGCTGTTTTGATAGGAAGCAGGGGAAGGATATTCAAATCTTCCCCTTGTCTCCATCAGCGCCATCCTTGCTGTGGTTTCATCCTCACCATCTCTTTCTTGGACTGCTCCTCTGTCCCCCGACCCAGAGGCCCACCTCTCCGCTCCCCTGGTCTCAGGTCATCCTCCGCTCTGCTGCTCTTGAGATCTGCAAAGCTCAGTACCATCCACAATGCCCTGCAAGTCCTCTCCTGCCTCTCTAACAGTTCCCATGGCTAACTCTCTAGAACAATATTCCTCACACCTCCATCACGTGCCTCCCAGCTTTTTGATTTTTTTGCTACATTTTTGTATCATCTTCACAATGCTTTTCTTAATATTTTCTTTAAGTTCACATACTAATTTTTATTTCAACTTATCCTTGTCCTGAGTGATAATCTCCATTAAATTTCCATTTCCATGTTTCTGTGTGTGTGTGTGTTTTGTTTTTATTAAATATGAAGAAAAGTCAGAATAAGTAAAAGAGTGATTTTTAAAAATTTTTTCTAAAATGATCTGGTATGCCAACAAAGGTGTGTGTGCTCCCCTTTGGGAACACTAGCCCTTGGGATTAAATTCAAACATAATGTGGCTTCCAATTCTTCTTAATCGGCCCCCAGCTACCCTTCTGGCCCTGTGTCTCTCTGGTGGGTTCTGCAGATTCTTTGAATTCTTCACATATACACACATGCCTTCGTTCCTGCTGTTCATCTGCCTGGAATGACACCTTCCCACTTCCTTCTTTACTGGACAAACCATCTTCACCCTAAGATACTCACCCTCTTGGTGAAACTCATCAAGTTATTATTCCTTTGAACAGTTGGTCAGACTGTGAGGCAATTATACTGTGTCTGTGGATCATATAGTTGTGCATGCTTAATTGTGTCTGACTCTTCTGGGACCCCGTAGACTATAGCCCTGCAGGCTCCTCTGTCCGTGGGATTCTCCAGGCAAGAATACTGGAGTGGGTTGCCATTTCCTTCTCTAGGGGATCTTCTAAACCCAGGGATCAAACCCGTATCTCCTGATGCGTCTGTGGATAACTTGGCCCATTTCCTGCCCTGCTCCAGCCATGACCTCCCACCAAGTACAGGCTGTTCTGAGTCCTATCTGTATCGGAATGCCCGGCCCAAGGACCCCCTCAGACAAGATTCTCTGGACTTGCTGTTATCACGCCTGTTCCATTCCTACTTTGCCAATAGCAATGGAGATCATTTTGCTCTCAAGAACTACAGTAGAAAGTATTTGCAAACGGTCCATAATACATTTTGTGGGCACTGTGTCAGCCCACAGAACGACCAACTACATGAATTCTAGAAAGCAGTGCTTCTTGCTTTTCTTCTGGTCGGTTATAATAGAGCGTTACAACAGAAAATGTTCATCGGCTCACGTTCCTCTATCTGGAGAAGTGCAAGGCTACTCCCTACAGTTTCCTACGTTCTCCTTGTAACTAATCCCATTCTCTGTCACCCAAGACAGCGAATTCCAAGTGTCAGTGAGAGGGATGTTTCCCACAAATAAAGTTGAATCCACTCTAATTCATTATTTTAAAAGAGATTCACTAGCAAATTTTAAAAATTAGGTTTCAGTTAAAAAAAATTCACATATGAAACATCTCACAATAGAGTAGGCTTTCCCCTACTAAAATACAAACTCCAAGAAAATAGGGATGATATCTGCTTTGGATTTCTCCTTGTATTTTATTTTTTAAATTTCACAAGTGCATACTCAGTACCTGGGCACAGGGCCTTCAACATAGTAGATGCATGGCACATGTTCTAAAGGAAATGTTGCACCTATGTGCTCCTGACTGTGTGAGTTGCATAGCCCACTGTGCATGGGGGTGGACCAGGGCAGGTGGAGGGCGGTGGGCAACAGGGGAAGAACACACATGTACACAGTGCACAAACGTAATCTAGAGTCTGAACAATTCACCGACACTCCTGCATGACTGCATTTCCAATGTCTCCACGTGAACCTCAGCTCTCCAACCCTATGGATTTTTACCATCAATAAACAGTAACAAAATAACTTTTCTTTTGTGAGGTGGTGTGAGATTATAATGCTATGTATGATATTAAGTCCCCTTCATGTATGCAGTTCTTTGAATATGGGTCCACATGGTGATTATCTTTGTGTGGGATAAATTGCTATATTTTATGGGCTTCTTTTTGACTTGTTTACATTTCTGTAATAAACAGGAGTTGCTTTAAGGATCTTTTTTTTTTCTCTTTATGGTCAAAAGTTTCCCTTTCCTTCTCTTACAAAAAAGAAGACTATTCAATCTGGAAAGTTTGGGGTTCCTGGTTCTAAATACATCTTCTCTGCCTCCCTCCTCCAAAAAGTTTTCAGTCCCAAGAATCCTGGAGCTTCATTTTTCCAAACCTCAGCCCCAAACTCCTCTTTACTCCTCTCTGCATTCCACACCACATAGCTGATGCCAACAATAGATGGGGCAGGCGACAGTAGATGGTGGGGGGAGGTGCTTTGAAATGCAATCCTGAGCAGAAATAAGAGTAAGAGTTTGTGATCCCTTTGCCATGAGATGATGTGCTTAAAAAAAGAAAGTTACAGTTTTATTAAGATGTAACTCACTTACCATTCAAGTCACTCATTTAACGTATACAAGTCAATAGTTTTTAGTATATTAACAAAGTTGCACCCTCACCACCACCAATTTTAGGATATTTTCACCACACCAGAAAGAACTCCATAACCATTAGCAGTCATTCCCTATTTCATCCCAATTCTCCAGTCCTAGGTCACCAAGAATCTATGTTCTGTCTCTAAATATATTTGCCTGTTCTGAACATTTCATATGAGTGGAATCATAGAATATGTGGCCTTTTGTGACTGACTTCTCTCACCGCACATGCTTCTAAGGCTCATTCTTACCTTAACACATGTTGGTATTTTATTTCCTTTATTGCTTAGTAATGTTCCTTGCATGGATATATTGCATTATATTTATCCAATTATCTTTTGATGCATAGCTGTTTCCACACTTGGCTCTTGTCAATAACATGGTGAACATCTGTGTGCAAGCTTTTGTGTGACCATAGGTTAGCATTTCTCTTGGATATGTACCTAGGAGTAGAATCACTGGGCCAGGTGGTAACTCTGTGTGAACTTTTGGGAAACTGCCTTAGGGACATCTCAGCTGAGAGAGTGGGAAAGTCCTGCTTAAAGATTCTTGCTCACTGAAATCTGGGGTGAGATGGGGTCCCTAGAAGTGAGTGTAGACCTGGCCCTGTGGGGCCCCCAGAGCTGCAAATCGCCCCAGAGGACTTGTTACCACTAAAGTCTGCATCTTGAGAAAGCCCTCAAAAAAAATTCAACATCCATTTATGATAAAAAAAAACATCCAGAAAGCAGGCACAGAAGGAACATATCTCAACATAATAAAAGCCATATATGATAAATCCATAGCAAACATTATCCTCAATGGTGAAAAATTGAAAGCATTTCCCCTAAAGTCAGAAACAAGATAAGGATGCCCATTCTCACCACTACTATTCAACACAGTTTTGGAAGTTTTAGCCACAGCAATCAGAGAAGAAAAAGAAATAAAAGGAATCCAGATTGGAAAAGAAGTAAAACTCTCACTGTTTGCAGATGACATGATCCTCTACATAGAAAACCCTAGAGACTCCACCAGAAAATTACTAATCAATGAATATACTAAAGTTGCAGGATATAAAATTAACACACAGAAATCCCTTGCATTCCTATACACTAACAATGAGAAAACAGAAAGAGAAATTAAGGAAACAATTCCATTCACCATTGCAACAAAAAGAGTGAAATACTTAGGAATAAACCTACCTAAAGAAACAAAAGATCTATGTATAGAAAACTAAAGAATATGGATGAAAGAAATCAAAGATGGCACAAATAGATGGAGAAATATACCATGTTCATGGATCGGAAGAATCAATATAGTGAAAATGAGTATACTACTCAAAGCAATCTATAGATTCAATGCAATCCCTATCAAGCTACCAATGGTATTTTTCAGAGAACTAGAACAAATAATTTCACAATTTGTATGGAAATACAAAAAGCCTCGAATACCCAAAGCAATCTTGAGAAAGAAGAATGGAACTAGACGAATGAACCTGCCTGACTTCAGGCTCTACTACAAAGCTACAGTCATCAAGACAGTATGGTACTGGCACAAAGACAGAAATATAGCTCAATGGAACAAAATAGAAAGCCCAGAGATAAATTCATGTACCTATGGACACCTTATCTTTGACAAAGGATGCAAGACTATACAATGGAGAAAAGACAGTCTTTCTAACAAGTGGTGCTAGGAAAACTGATCAACCACTTGTAAAAGAATGAAACCAGAACACTTTATAACATCATACACAAAAATAAACTCAAAATGGATTCAAGATCTAAATGTAAGACCACAAACTATAAAACTCCTAGAGGAAAACATAGGCAAAACACTCTCTGACATAAATCATAGCAGGATCCTCTATGACCCACCTTCCAGAGTAATGTAAATAAAAGCAAAAATAAGCAAATGGGACCTAATTAAACTTAAAAGCTTTTGCACAATGAAGGAACTATAAGCAAGGTGAAAAGGCAATCTTCAGAATGGGAGAAAATAATAGCAAATGAAGCAACTGACAAAGAATTAATCTTAAAAATATACAAGCAACTCCAGCAGCTCAATTCCAGAAAAATAAATGACTCAATCAAAAAATGGGCCAAAGAACTAAACAGACATTTCTCCAAAGAAGACATATAGATGGCTAACAAACACACAAAAAGATGCTCAACATCACTTATTACCAGTTTAGTTCAGTTCAGTCATTCAGTCATGTCCGACTCTTTGTGACCCCATGAATCGCAGCACGCCAGGCCTCTCTGTCCATCACCAACTTCCGGAATTCACTCAGACTCATGTCCATCGAGTCAGTGATGCCATCCAGCCATCTCATCCTCTGTCGTCCCCTTCTCCTCTTGCCCCCAATCCCTCCCAGCATCAGAGTCTTTTCCAATGAGTCAACTCTTCCCATGAGGTGGCCAAAGTACTGGAGTTTCAGCTTTAGCATTAGTCCTTCCAAAGAAATCCCAAGGCTGATCTCTTTCAGAATGGACTGGTTGGATCTCCTTTTTTTTTTCACTTTTTTTAAACTTTACGATATTGTATTGGTTTTACCATATATCAACGTGTATACCTGTGGTGGATTCATGGTTGGATCTCCTTGCAGTCCAAGGGACTCTCAAGAGTCTTCTCCAACACCACAGTTCAAAAGCATCAATTCTTCAGCACTCAGCCTTCTTCACAGTCCAGCTCTCACATCCATACATGACCACTGGAAAACCATAGCCTTGACTAGATGGAATTCTGTTGGCAAAGTAACGTCTCTGCTTTTCAATATGCTATCTAGATTGGTCATAACTTTCCTTCCAAGGAGTAAACGTCTTTTAATTTTATGGCTGCAGTCACCATCTGCAGTGATTTTGGAGCCCAGAAAAAGAAAGTCTGACACTGTTTCCACTGTTTCCCCATCTATTTCCCATGCAGTGATGGGACCAGATGCCATGATCTTCGTTTTCTGAATGTTGAGCTTTAAGCCAACTTTTTCACTCTCCACTTTCACTTTCATCAAGAGGCTTTTTAGTTCCTCTTCACTTTCTGCCATAAGGGTGGTGTCATCTGCATATCTGAGGTTATTGATATTTCTCCCGGCAATCTTGATTCCAGCTTGTGCTTCTTCCAGCCCAGTCAGAATGGCTGCTATCAAAGAGTTAACAAACAATAAATGCTGGAGAGACTGTGGAGAAAAAGGAACCCTCTTACACTGTTTGTGGGAATGCAAAGTAGTACAGCCACTATGGAGAACAGTGTGGAGATTCCTTTAAAAAGTGGAAATAGAGCTGCCATACAACCCAGCAATCCCACTGCTGGGCATACACACTGAGGAAACCAGAATTGAAAGAGACACGGGTACCCCAATGTTCATCGCAGCACTGTTTATAATAGCCAGGGCATGGAAGCAACCTAGATGTCCATCAGCAGATGAATGGATAAGAAATCTGTGGTGCATATACACAATGGAGTATTACTCAGCCATTAAAAAAAAATGCATTTGAATCCATTCTAATGAGGTGGATGAAACTGGAGCCTGTTACACAGAGTGAAGTAAGCCAGAAAGAAAAACACCAATACAGTATACTAACACATATATATGGAATTTAGAAAGATGGTGACGATGACCCTATATGTGAGACAGCAAAAGAGACACAGATGTAAAGAACAGTCTTTTGGACTCTGTGGGAAAAGGTGAGGGTGGGATGATTTGAGAGAATAGTATTGAAACATGTATATTATCATAGATGAAACAGATCGCCAGTCCAGGTTCAATGCATGAGACAGGGTGCTCAGGGCTGGTGCACTGAGATGACCCTGAGGGATGGGATGGGGAGGGAGGTGGGAGTGGGGTTCAGAATGGGGAACACATGTACACCCATGGCTGATTCATATCAATGTATAGCAAAACGATCACAATATTGTAAAGTAATTAGCCTCCAATTAAAATCAATAAATTTAAAAAATAAATAAAGTCTGCATCTTGCCTTCAGTAAAAGTCAGGTCCTTAATGGCTTCTGAGTCAAAAATTTGAGACTTCCCAGAGAAAAGTGAAAGTGAAAATGAGGTTACTCAGTCATGTCTGACTCTTTGCGACCCCATGGACTGTAGCCTACCAGGCTCCTCTTTCCATGGAATTCTCCAGGCAAGAATACTGGAGTGGGGTGCCATTTTTTTTTCTCCAGGGGATCTTCCTGACCCAGAGACCAAACTCAGGTCTCCTGATCTTTAGGCAGATTCTTTACTAACTGAGCCACCAGGGAAACCCTATGACACACCACAAAGAGTATTCCGTTCCACGAGAAAAGAAACCATGCAAGGTAGAAGACTTTGTGCTAGAACAGTCAGGTCCTTCCCCAACTGATCCAGACCGGTGTTCAGGCTGACTTCATGGACTGTCCAGACTATGGATTCCATGTCTAACTCTAGAACAATATTCCTCTCACCCCCATCCTGTGCCTCCCAACTTTATGATTTTTGGCTGTATTTTTGTATCATCTTCACAATGCTTTTCTCAGTATTTTTTTTTTTTTTTACGTTCACTTGCTTTTTTAAATTTAAACCTACCCTCATCCTAAGCAATAATCTTCATTAAATTTCCATTTCTATGTGCCGGGTTTTTTTTGTTTGTTTGTTCATTTGTTTTGTTTTCCTTAAATATGAAGGAAAATTAGAATAAGTAAACACTGATTTTTCAAAAGTTTTTAAAGTGACCTGGTGTGCCAACAAGGGTACATGCGCTCTCCTATGGGAACACTGACCCTCAGGATTAAATCCAAAAATACTGTCTAGAAATAATCCCTGCAATGTCTCACTGACTCTCTAAATTATAATATACCCTGAGCTTGAATACCTAAACCAAACCTCCACCAGCTGAGTTTTTATAGGAATATTATTAAATGGTCATCAAAATCAGAAGTCCACTTGTAAAGAGAAGGTCAAACTTGCAAGGAAATATAAACAAAACAAATTAAAACATCAAAACTTAATCATAATAATGTCAGGATCATTCCATCCTAGTTGCTGATTTATGCTTCCTATAAACACAGATTGGTAAGTTGAAAGCTTTCATTTGGCATTTACTGTACATTTTGGAGGGTTTGTAAATCTAGCTCTTTCCTGACTTTATGGATGCCTGGCAGGACTTTTATATCACTTTTCTGTTGGGGTAAATCAATTTTGTTTAAGAGATGAAGCTCAGGGGCTAAATGAAGTGAAGAAATAAAGGGATGCAAATATGTTGTGCTTTGGATGGAAGAATGTTGTGAACAAGCCCAGTGAAAGTTACCTGCATGGATGAGTGGAGGTTTTTTCAGACTTCTCTTTGGGTGATTACAGATTTTTTTTTTTCCCTTGTGGACCATTTTTAAAGTCTTTATCTAATTTGTTACAATATTGTTTCTGTTTTATGGTTTTTTGGCCATGAATCCTGTGGGATCTTACCTCCCTAACCAGGAATTGAACCTGCATCCCACCCCTGCATTGGAAGGCAAAGTCTTAGCCACTGGCCACCAAGGAAGTCCCCAGATCTTAGATTATGGGTCACAAACTGACCTCCAGGGGCCAAACTACAGTCCATAAACATGTTTTGCATAGCTTGTGAAATATGTTTGAAATTTTTGGATTACTGTGATCAATGGAAGAATTCAAGCAGAAAGGGAAGTAAAAATTCTGTTTCCTAAAAAAAGAATCAGAAGTTCCTTCCACTTGGCCTGTGAGTCCTCTTGACCACAGGCAGCTGGTGTGGTGGGGCCCTGGCCTCCTTCACCTGGGCGTGAGCACCACTGTTAGCTGTAGGTCCTACTTGGCCTGCTCTGCTCAATCACATCACCTGTGTAGGTGAGCCTTTGATCGCATAAACCCATTTTAGATATTTTGGAGCATTCCAGAATTAAGGATGTGTGGGGAAAATCATACCAGAAGGTTATTTGTTGCTTATCTGAAACTCAGATTTAACATGGTGTTGCATCGGATCATTGTATTATGGTAGGCAGAATTCTGAGATGGCCCCCAGGTTTTCCAAACCCCTGATGAAGATTCTCTCCATTTGAGTGCGGCCAAGGAAATGGCAACGCACTCCAGTATTCTTGCCTGGAAAATCCCATGGACAGAGAGACCTCACAGGCTACAGTCCACAGGGTTGCAAAGAGTTGGAGACGACTAAGCAACTGAACAAGACTAGGTACGATGGGCTTCATCCTATGAGCAGTTTACATGACACAAGTGAAGAGATTTTGCAGAAGGATTTGAAATCCCAAATGAGTTGACTTTAAGTTAACCAAAAAAGAGATTGCTGTGGGTGGGTGAGACTTAAGGACACAGTTTTTAAAAAACTTCTTGAAAAGAAAGTTGGGGTGTGAGCAACCCTTTGGCTGGTCTTGAGGAAGTAGGCTGCCATGTTGGAAGTAGGCTGCCATGTTGGAAGTAGGCCCATCCACCTGGGCCGGTGGATGGGCCCAGGTGACTGTGGAAGCCCCCACTGGAAAGACACCGGGAGGGATTCATGCAACCTCATGGACATGAACTTGACCACAGGCAGTGAGCTGGGAAGTCGGCCTGAGCCTCAGATAAAGATGAGAGAAAAACAAACGTCCTACATTAACGCATACATATGGAATCTAGAAAGATGCTACTGATGAACATATTTGCAGGCCAGCAGTGGAGATACAGACATAGAGAACAGATCCTGTGAACACACTGGGGAAGGAGAGGGTGGGAAAAATTAAGAGAGTAGCTTTGAAACAAATACATCACTGTGTGTAAAATAGATAGCCAGTGGGAATTTGCTATGTGATACCGGAAGCTCAGCACAAGCTCTGTGACAACCTAGAAGGGTGGGATGGGATGGGAGGTGGGAGGGGGTTCAGGGTGGGGGCACATATGTATACCTATGGCTGATTCATGCTGATGTGTGGCAGACACCAACGCAATGTTTTAAAGCAATTATCCTCCAATTAAAAATTAATATTTTTAAAAAAAGATAAATTAAAAAAAAATGCAGCCCTTGATTTTAGCCTTGTGAGACCCTATGCAGAGAACCCAATTGACCCCACCCAGATTGCTGGCCCATTGAAACTGTGAGATAACAGATTTGTGGTGTTTTAAACCACTGTGTTTTTTAATGCATTCAGTTCAGTTCGTTTCAGTCGCTCAGTCGTGTCCGACTCTTTGCGACCCCATGAATCGCAGCATGCCAGGCCTCCCTGTCCATCACCAACTCCCAAAATTCACTCAGACTCATGTCCATCGAGTCAGTGATGCCATAAAGCCATCTCATCCTCTGTCGTCCCTTTCTCCTCCTGCCCCCAATCCCTCCCAGCATCAGAGTCTTCTCCAGTGAGTCAACTCTTCTCATGAGGTGGCCAAAGTACTGGAGTTTCAGCTTTAGCATCATTCCTTCCAAAGAAATCCCAGGGCTAATCTCCTTCAGAATGGACTGGTTGGATCTCCTTGCAGTCCAAGGGACTCTCAAGAGTCTTCTCCAACACCATAGTTCAAAAGCATCAATTCTTCGGCGCTCAGCCTTCTTCACAGTCCAACTCTCACATCCATACATGACCACAGGAAAAACCATAGCCTTGACTAGACGGACCTTTGTTGGCAAAGTAATGTCTCTGCTTTTGAATATGCTATCTAGGTTGGTCATAACTTTCCTTCCAAGGAGTAAGTGTCTTTTAATTTCATGGCTGCAGTCACCATCTGCAGTGATTTTGGAGCCGAAAAAAATAAAGTCTGACACTGTTTCCACTGTTTTTCCATCTATTTCCCATGTAGTGATGGGACCGGATGCCATGATCTTCGTTTTCTGAATGTTGAACTTTAAGCCAACTTTTTCACTCTCTACTTTCACTTTCATCAAGAGGCTTTATAGTTCCTCTTCACTTTCTGCCACTTAATGCCATAAGGCATTACCCAGCAATAAAAAATGAATATATGATGTCAAGTAGATAGGAACAAGAAAAAAAAAGTATTTTGACAAAGTTTTAAATTTAAATTTTAAACAGCTCAGTTTTAAATTTTACTGTTTTTATTTATCTGTTCCTGTCCCAAAGTGGGACATTCCCAGGGAGAAGAGGAAGGTTCCACTTGGTTCCCTTAATTGTCAAAAGCCCCAGCCCAGAATCCAGCACTCCCTAACCCCCGAATTCTTATAATACTATTTCCCAGTTGGTTGATGCCAAGACAAGAAGACTCACTTTTAATGGTTAGAGAGGATCATATGCTTATATTATTTCATGTGTGTGCTCTATTTATGGTTTTGCAATAAAATGACCTTCATGAAGAAAAAAATGAATGCACAATCTAAGTCTCAATTTCTTTATTTTGTAATTACCGTGATACTCATAAACCACTAATGAGTGAAATAACAAGTTCATTTCCTTCTTAACTAAGTGGTGTTCAAGGTTCCCTTTATCCTCAGAGTTCTGTTGTGCTGACCGCCAATGTACAAATACATGTAACATGTGTGTGTACAATAAACATACATGCACACATACGTGTGTGTGTCATCAGCTCCTACGTGACTCCTCTCCCCTCCTCTCCCCCTCATGGACACTTCCTAATCTCTTGCACTTTCAACTTCTCATGTCACTGCCAAAACTTATTTCTCCATCTTTTCAAATTTTAATTTCTAATAGAAAAATCTAATGGTGCTCACAGGGTTTCCCAGATGGCTCAGTGGTAAAGAATGCACCTGCCAATGCAGGAGACTCAGGTTTGATCCCTAACTCAGGGTGATCCCCTGGAGAAGGAAATGGCAACTCACTCCAGTATCCTTCCCTGGAGAATTCCAACCACAGAAGAGTCTGGCGCGCTACAGTCCATGGGCTCATAAAGAGTCGGATACGACTCAGTGACTGAACAACCATTATCACCCTAACAATGAGACTGACCCAAGTTTGCTTTCTGCCTAGATGACTCGGCCATGGCAATTTATTTAGAGATGGGCATTTAGTCAGACAATATTTTGGGGGATTTTATATATGGCTCCTCAAAGGAAGAGAAGGTTTATTCCTTCTGGGCTCATAAGGAGTGAGGATGCACTAAGTTGAAGCTGTGTACAGCCACCTTTCTGGGCCAGATGAAGGAAACCACACTCAGTGGAGGAGAACAAGACAGAAAACAAAAACACAGAGGCCAGCAGAAGAGGGGGATAAATGAAAAATACCACCATCCAAGCCCCTGGCTTCAGCTGTGCCTAAAAGTCTCCCTAACCCACAGTGACTTGGGCTGCTTTTGGACTTTGCTGTTATGGGCACCAATACATTATCTTTTGTGCTTAAATTATTCTGAAATGAGTCCTGTTTTTAACAATCTAGAGTCCTTGGATACGTTTACCTATAAAAGGAAAACAAAAAAAAGAGAGAGTGAGAAAATTCTTTCTCCTACACACATACCAACATCCTTCCAGCAAACTTTAATACAAAATCACTAATAAATTCAACAAACTGACACTTAGTTCTATTTTGTTCCAATCATTGTGCTCAACATTCTAGATGATACAAATTTTAGTAAATAATGGTAAACTGATACTTAGTTCTATTTTGTTCCAATCATTGTGCTCAACATTCTAGATGATACAAATTTTAGTAAATAATGGTGTTAGGTTGGGTTTCCTGGAGCTTGGGAGGAGAATTTCTCTGTAAGTGATTTTATTGATGGTGTGCTGTCTGGAGACCACATAAGGGAGCAAGGAAAGAAGGACAGGGAGGAAGAAGCCAAGCAAGGTCAAGTCTAGCCTCAATCTTTTCCTGGGGGGACGTTCCAGAGGGTAATTTGCACCACAGACTTTGTCCTTCTCTAAGGCAATGCTCTTTCAGCTCCTGCATCAAAAGTCATTGGCTACTGGCTGCTGTGAGGAAGCTCTAACTCCAAAGCGGTTAAAGTTCTCAAAGGCAACCCTTTGGAGAAAATGCAGTGGGAGCCACAGGGCTGTCAGCGGCAGGGGCTGGGCACGCCCACCCACAGGGCATCCCACCAGATCTCATGAGGCACCGACAGCATCTGCTACAAGAATGGTCCTGGCCTCCTAAAGTACCTACAATTTGGAAAATACTAGTAAGTTTCACATAAATAATGCAGACAGATTTTTTTTTTTTTTTTTTTTTTTACAAAAAGAGGGCTTCATAGCAACAATTTGTGGGAACGCAGAAGAAGGGAAGAAATGGAAAAGGAGGCACTAAAATTTTGAGTGGAACTGTATGTAAGACAATGGGGCATACTTATCAGTCAAATGCCATATTTATTTCAGTCCCGTGCTCTTCCTATGGAGAAGGAAATGGCAACCCACTCCAGTATTCTTGCCTGGAGAACCCCATGGACAGAGGAACCTGGCAGGCCATGGTCCATAGGGTCGCAGAGAGTGGACACAACTGAAGTGACTAAGCATATACGCACGCTCTTCCTAAGATATCCTTGTGTCTTTTACTTCTATTACACTTATGTGTCTGTTCTTAGAAAGACTTTTTTTTTTTGGCTGTGCTAGCTCTTAGTTGTGACACTTGGGATCACTGATCTTCCTTGCAGCATGCGTGATCTTTAATTCTGGCATGTGGGCTCAAGTTCCCTAACCTAGAGTCAGACCTGTACTTCCTGCCTTGGGAGTGCAGAGTCTTAGCCACCAAACCACTGAGGAAGTACAGAAAGATACTTTGATTAGAAAAGTTTTAGTGAACATGTTGAATTGGGCTTTTAAAAATAGGAAAGACTTTGATAGAGAAAGGGGATAGAAAGAAATTGATCAGTTGCTTTGTGCCATTTCTTTTTGCTGTACACCTAAAACTATTACTAACAGCATTGTAAATCAGATCAGATCAGTCGCTCAGTCGTGTCCGACTCTGTGACCCCATGAATCGCAGCACACCAGGCCTCCCTGTCCACCACCAACTTCCGGAGTTCACTCAGACTCACGTCAATCGAGTCAGTGATGCCATCCAGCCATCTCATCCTCTGTTGTCCCCTTCTCCACTTGCCCCCAATCCCTCCCAGCATCAGAGTCTTTTCCAATGAGTCAACTCTTCGCATGAGGTGGCCAAAGCACTGGAGTTTCAGCTTTAGCATCAGTCCTTCCAAAGAAATCCCAGGGCTGATCTCCTTCAGGATGGACTGGTTGGATCTCCTTGCAGTCCAAGGGACTCTCAAGAGTCTTCTCCAACACCACAGTTCAAAAGCATCAATTCTTCGGCGCTCAACCTTCTTCACAATCCAACTCTCACATCCATACATGACCACAGGAAAAACCATAGCCTTTACTAGACAGACCTTTGTTGGCAAAGTGATGTCTCTGCTTTTGAATATGCTTTCTAGGTTGATCATAACTTTCCTTCCAAGGAGTAAGCGTCTTTTAATTTCATGGCTGCAGTCACCATCTGTAGTGAATTGGAGCCCAGAAAAATAAAGTCTGACACTGTTTCCACTGTTTCCCCATCTATTTCCCATGAAGTGATGGGACCAGATGTCATGATCTTCATTTTCTGAATGTTGAGCTTTAAGCCAACCTTTTCACTCTCCACTTTCACTTTCATCAAGAGGCTTTTGAGTTCCTCTTCACTTTCTGCCATAAGCATGGTGTCATCTGCATATCTGAGATTAGTGATATTTCTCCCAGCAATCTTGATTCCAGCTTGTGCTTCTTCCAGTCCAGTGTTTCTCATGATGTACTCTGCATATAAGTTAAATAAACAGGGTGACAATATACAGCCTTGACGTACTCCTTTTCCTATTTGGAACCAGTCTGTTGGTCCATGTCCAGTTCTAACTGTTGCTTCCTGACCTGCATACAGATTTCTCAAGAGGCAGATCAGGTGGTCTGGTATTCCCATCTCTTTCAGAATTTTCCACAGTTGATTGTGATCCACCCAGTCAAAGGCTTTGGCATAGTCAAGAAAGCAGAAATAGATGTTTTTCTGGAACTCTCTTGCTTTTTCCATGATCCAATTGCAGATGTTGGCAATTTGATCTCTGGTTCCTCTGCCTTTTCTAAATCCAGCTTGAACATCTGGAAGTTCATGGTTCACATATTGCTAAAGCCTGGCTTGGAGAATTTTGAGCATTACTTTACTAGCGTGTGAGATGAGTGCAATTGTGCAGTAGTTTGAGCACTCTTTGGCATTGCCTTTCTTTGGGATTGGAATGAAAACTGACCTTTTCCAGTCCTGTGTCCACTGCTGAGTTTTCCAAATTTGCTGGCATATTGAGTGCAGCACTTTCACAGCATCATCTTTCAGGATTTAGAATAGCTCAACTGGAATTCCATCACCTCCACTAGCTTTGTTTGTAGTGATGCTTTCTAAGGCCCACTGGACTTCACATTCCAGGATGTCTGGCTCTAGGTCAGTGATCACACCATCGTGATTATCTTGGTCATGAAGATCTTTTTTGTACAGTTCTTCTGTGTATTCTTGCCACCTCTTCTTAATATCTTCTGCTTCTGTTAGGTCCATACCATTTCTGTCCTTTATCGAGCCCATCTTTGCATGAAATGTTCCTTTGGTATCTCTGATTTTCTTGAAGAGATCCCTAGTCTTTCCCATTCTGTTGTTTTCCTCTATTTCTTTGCATTGATCGCTGAAGAAGGCTTTCTTATCTCTTCTTGCTTAAGGTATATTGTAAATCAACTATATTTCAACTAAAATATAAATTAATTTTTTAATGAAGAAAGAAGTTGACAGTTAATTAAAGGAACTACTTAAGAGAAATTACTGATGAGCAGGATTGAAGCCAGGACAAGAAGCATGGAGTATCTGGATCATATATTTAGTAAGCGATCTTGAAATACCAGGCATGTCAGGTGGTGCTAGTGTTAAAGAGCCCTCCTGCTGATGCCAGAGATGCAACAGTTGTGGGTTCAATCGCTGGGTTGGGAAGATCCACTGGAGAAGGTCATGCCAACCCACTCCAGTAGTCTTGCCTGGAGAATCCCATGGAAAGAGGAGCCTGAAGGGCTACAGTCCATAGGGTCGCAAAGAGTCAGACACAACTAAAGCAATTTAGCATGCACACACTTGAAATGCAACCTGGGAAGCAGTTACATTTTCTTTCTTTATTCAAAAATAGAATAATTCATCTTCTGACAGCTGTTACCAGCGTGCACAAAATTGGATTGATTATAACCCTCAGCTCTGCCGCACTATCATACTTGGCCCACGCATGGATCGTGGTTGTTTATTTATTTTCACTCTGGTGTATTGCTGCTGCAGCTCCCTTTTCCTCATCATGGTTTGCACCTCCCAAGTACAGTATGATATTAGGTTCCCCAAGTAATACCTAGATACAGTGCACTCATTTTTCCTGTGGGATGAAAGTGTATTTTGTGATTATACTACAGTTTATCTATTTTCTTGGCAATGAAGTATGGAACATTTTCAATTTTTTTGCTATTTTGAATAGTATTACTAGAAAACATTCATGCACACATCTCCTAGTACACATGTAAAAGATTTTCTCTTGGGTATATGCCAAGAAGGGAAGTTGCTGATTGGTGGGGTAAGCAAATGTTTATCTTTAAAAGAAAATGCCACATTACTTTCTAAAATTGCTATACCAGTTTTTATTCTTAACAGCTATATACAAGAATTTCCTTTGATCCACATCTCCAAAACATGGCATTGTTCAAAATTTTAATTTTTTTTTACTGTAAATTTTTCAAAAAGAATAGACTGTCAATTAATTTTGTATAAAATGGTATTTTTACCTTGGTTTGCATTTTTGCAGTTACTATGATGATTGAACATCTCTTTGTATTATTTTTAGCCACTTATAATTCTGCTCGTGTTTTATCCCTATTCACACTCTTTAAATCTATTTTTCATTCAGCCTTTTTTGTCTTTTTTATTATAAATTTATGATGCCTTGAAATATTCTTTATTCTAGTCCTTTGTCAATTAATCCTATTGCAAATATATTCTTCAGTTGATAATCTGTCATTTTCAATTCTTGAAGGTATCTTGATAGATGATTTAAAACATCTTAAACTTCTTCCCAAATTTTCTATAATAAATATTCTTTTGTTTTAAAATTTTAAAAAGAAATTAAAAGTCTTGGATTAAAGATTTAGTAAAGACTTCATTTAAAAAAAGAATCCAAGTGCATATATGTATGTTTTTTGAAGAAACATGTGCAAAAAAAAAATGTCTATTTTATAAACTAAAATTATAGGTATTAAATATCTTCATGTTTTTCTACTGTTAATACCATGCAATGGAAGTTACTTTTTGAAATCAATTAAGAGATCACTGACTTTCAGAAAAGTTTAAAAATCTAACACAGAAGCCAACATGTGCTTTTTAAAAATAAAGCATTTTTTAAAAGTTCTTTTAAAAATAAGGTGATGCCTACAGGTTCACAAAGAGAAATAAACCTCATAGTAGTAGGGCCATGGGCCATGCATTTCAAGCATGTAAATTCCCTTACTTCCTTAAAATACATAGCTTCAGGGGCTTCCCTGGTGTCTTGGTGGTAAAGAATCTGTCTGCCAATGCAAGAGACAGGTTCGATTCCTGAGCCAGGAAGATCCCACCTGCCATGGGCCAAATAACCCTGTGCACCACAACTATTGAGCCTGTGCTCTAAAGCCTGGAAGTTTCCTCTACTGAAGCCCATGCAACCAGAGCCCGTGTTCTGGAACAAGAGAGGCCATTGCAATGAGGAACCCAACTACCACAGCTAGAGAGCAGCCCCAGCTTGTCACAACTAGAGAAGAGCCACACAACAACAAAGACCAAGGCTAGCCAATAAATCAATATTTTTAAATATATGGGTCCAGAAAAACTTAACATAACCTTTATCATTAATTAGAATTACCATCACTGAATCAAAGAAGCTGAAGTTCAATACCCCGGCTTTGTGATAGAACAAACACCCCTTCCTGAGCCCCACTGCAACAAGGCTGAATTGAACTTTATCCAAGGCCAGACACAGCTTATTATAGACCACAGCTATCAAGTTCACTACCAAATTTATATTAGAGAAATAAGTGGACAGCAGTAGGCTTAGAATGTCTGCCTCACCATTTAGAAGGATGATAGCTGACCAAAATTTGATGGTATTGGGAGAAGGTGTGTCAAACACAAATTCAGCAAAAGTTGGGATATGTTGAGTTTATCATTTATGGAACTTTAAATAGTAGCTTTCATTGATTTTGTTGGAAGAAGAGTAGTGTGCTGTGTACTCAGTCACTCAGTCATGTCTGACTCTTTGCAACCCCATGGACTGTAGCTCACCAGGATCCTCTGTCCAAAGAATTCCCTGGGCAAGTGTACTGGAGAGGGTTGCCATTTCCTACTCCAGGGAACCTTCCCGACCTAGTGATTGAACCCATGTCTGATGCATCTCCAGCGTTGACAGGTGGATCCTTTAGCACCATGCCAGCTTATATTGTACATTAAAAAAAAAAAATGATGAAAGGAAAAGGCTAGATAGATAGGAGTTACAAATTTGATTTGAACTATCCTCTATGACAAGAGCTTTTGTTTATACAATCCACCAAAATTTCAAAATGGTTCCCACTTTTGCTCATTCGCCTGATCCCCGTGATAACCTTGTGTAGCACACAAGACATGAATCATTAGCTCCAACAAGGCAATCAAATCTCTGAATGTGCACACTCCCAAAAAAATATCATGGGCAAGCGATGATGCTGGGATCAAAGCCAGACTGCTTTTTTGCCAAATTCACTATTTTTTTTTTTTCCCTATCACAGAATAGGACCAAGGAAATATGGCCATTCAGTAATCAATGCCAGATATATCTGTTTTTTCATTTCCTAGATGCAGTTGAGAAACTAATCAGTTTTGCAAGAGAAAATGCATTCCATTACAAAGTAATTAAATCAGTTCTCCTCTTCCAGAGAAAAAAAAGAAAGTGGCAGTTCGGTTACCCAAAAAAGCCACATGAGATGTGGAGGGAAACGAAAGCCAAGGAGCCAGTTGGAGAAGCCTTGAAGAGTAACACAGGTGTCAAAATAGAGACACATCAGGGGGAAAGAATGCAAGACTCCTGCCAGGCTCTGCTTCAGAAAAGCATGTGATTACACGTCGGTCTTTTGCTTGCAGGATAAGCGGAGTCCGGGGGAAAGGCGATGCCACCAGATTAAATCGAGGGCATCTGGTTTCACAGAGCAGGTTTGGGATGGGGTGAAGGAGGGAGTACAAATGGTGTGAGTAAAGACCTATGGTTGGATGGATCCCAGAGGCTATGTAGGGGAGTGAAGAACTGCAAGCTTTAATACAGAAAGTAACACCCTCAAAAGATACAAGGCGGGGCCTCATTGAGATAGATTTGTGTTAGATGTTCTTAAAAGGGAATTTGAGTTGGAAAATAGGCAGTTAAAAAAACAAACAACAATAACAACACACACACAAAAAATGCAGATACCTTCCTGGTGGTCCAGAGGTTCAGAATCCACCTGCCAATTCAGGAAACACAGGTTTGATCCCTGACCTGAGAAGATTCCACAGGCTGAAAAGCAACTAAGCTCATGCACCACAAGTCCTGAGCCCACAGACTCTAGAGCCTGTGCTCCTCAACAAGAGAAGCAACTGCAATGAGATGCCCGTGCAACACAACTAGAGCACAGCTCCTGCTCGCCCCAACTAGAGAAAGCCCAGAGGCAGCAATGAGACTCAGCACAGCCCAAGATAAATCAGGACATTTTATTTAAAAAGTTATCTTATAAAACCTGTTACACAGGACTGGAAAAGGTCAGTTTTCATTCCAATCCCAAAGAAAGGCAATGCCAAAGAATGCTCAAACTACCGCACAGTTGCACTCATCTCACACGCTAGTAAAGTAATGCTCAAAATTCTCCAAGCCAGGCTTCAGCAATGTGTGAACCGTGAACTTCCAGATGTCCAAGCTGGTTTTAGAAAAGGCAGAGGAAGCAGATATCAAATTGCCAACATCCGCTGGATCATGGAAAAAGCAAGAGACTTCCAGAAAAACATCTATTTCTGCTTTCTTGACTATGCCAAAGCCTTTGACTGTGTGGATCACAATAAACTGTGGAAAATTCTGAAAGAGATGGACATACCAGACCACCTGATCTGCCTCTTGAGAAATCTGTATGCAGGTCAGGAAGCAACAGTTAGAACTGGACATGGAACAACAGACTGGTTCCAAATAGGAAAAGGAGTTCGTCAAGGCTGTATATTGTCACTCTGTTTATTTAACCTATATGCAGAGTACAACATGAGAAACACTGGGCTGGAAGAAGCACAAGCTGGAATCAAGATCACAGGGAGAAATATCAATAACCTCAGATACGCAGATGACACCACCCTTATGGCAGAAAGTGAAGAGGAACTAAGAACCCTCTTGATGAAAGTGAAAGAGAAAAGTGAAAAAATGGCTTAAAACTCAACATTCAGAAAACGAAGATCATGGCATCTGGTCCCATCACTTCATAGGAAATAGATAGGGAAACAGTGGAAACAGTGTCAGGCTTTATTTTTGGAGGCTCCAAAATCACTACAGATGGTGATTGCAGCCATGAAATTAAAAGACACTTACTCTTTGGAAGGAAAATTATGACCAACCTAGATAGCATATTCAAAAGCAGAGACATTACTTTGCCAACAAAGGTCTATCTAGTCAAGGCTATGGTCTTTCCTGTGGTCATGTATGGATGTGAGAGCTGGACTGTGAAGAAAGGTAAGTGGCTTCTGATGCTTTTGAACTGTGGTGTTGAGGAAGACTCTTGAGAGTTCCTTGGATTGCAAGAAGATCCAACCAGTCCATTCTAAAGGAGATCAGTCCTGGGTGTTCTTTGGAAGGAGTGATACTAAAGCTGAAACTCTAGTACTTTGGCCACCTCATGCAAAGAGTTGACTCATTGGAAAAGACTCTGATGTTTGGAGGGATTGGGGGCAGGAGGAGAAGGGGATGACAGAGGATGAAATGGCTGGATGGCATCACTGACTTGATGGACATAAGTTTGGGTGAACTAGGGAGTTGGTGATGGACAGGGAGGCCTGGTGTGCTGCAGTTCATGAGGTCACAAAGAGTCAGACATGACTGAGCAACTGAACTGAACTGAATTGAACCACTTTGCTAACTCAAGTCAGCTGGTATTTTTGGAAAGGAGCACATTGGGTTTGGGTCCAGATTACAGAATATCAGTTGGGAAGAAACTAAACTGCATCAGGTTTCAAGTTTCATTCTATCAAGAGATGGGTGACCAATTTATTGACTTGAATTTCTGAGACTCTGGAAATCCCATTTCCCCAATGCATTTCTTTTGTGTCAGGAAAAAAAAAAGCATAATTCAATATTAACCCATGAGGACAATGATACCTTCAAGGAAATAAAATAAGACCCATTAGTTTCGTACCTAGCTCAGATACAAAAAGCATCAGGGAAGCATTTTTGAACATGTAGTTTCTGTAATCCCTTCTTGAAGAAACTACTGGAGTATGATTTTTAGCCAACCAAGAGATGTGAATCCATAGCAAAGAAATCCATAAAAAGAAACTCATAGTATTATGCTTAGAAGTAAAATAAAGACTAAATAAAAATCAGTATAGAGTATAAATGCTATTAATATTAGCAGTGTACAAACTATGCAAATTACATGAGTTGAGAGAGAAGGGTGAGAAAAGATTTAAGGAACTGTATGTTCATTTCCTTGTTCTTTATAACCAAGAGTAAAAATATGTCTTTTAAAAATAATAATTTATTAAAAATATCTTATAATCAACTATAATTGGAGGATGGGACAAGGGAAAATGTGGTCATGTATCAATTTTGTCACTGCTAGAATAGAAAT
This sequence comes from Tragelaphus eurycerus, assembly GCA_935064755.1. NCBI lineage: Eukaryota > Metazoa > Chordata > Mammalia > Artiodactyla > Bovidae > Tragelaphus > Tragelaphus eurycerus. Next base: position 5,444,526 of record CAKXYN010000033.1, read on the forward strand.
CCAATTGATGCTGTTAAGGAGTCTCAGGGAAGTCAAACCGGGGCTCTGTATCAACCTAGACCTGGAGGGGTAGGAAGGGAAGGGAGATGGGAGGGAGGATCAAAAGGGAAGGGACATATGTACACCTACAGATGATTCATGCTGCTGCTTGACAGAAAACAAAATTCTGTAAAGTGATTATACTTCAATTAAAAAATTAAAAAAGAAAAGGCTTAAATATATTACATTGTTGTACAGAAATTGTACTTGTGCTAGCAGAATTTAAAAACCTTCTAAATGATCAGAAGAATGTAACACACAATATAGAAGACATTTTTTAAAAAATTAAAGAAAATCTATGAAAATTGAAAATGTGCCATAAAGCCAAGATTAAAACTAAACAAATCAGACATATTAGTAACTACATATAGGCCAAATGTCATAATTTTTTTTAAAATTATACACTTTTTAATGTTATTTTCAATTTATAGTTGTTGCAAAATATTGGTTACAGTACATCTTATGCCTATTCCCCACTTTAGTAATGCTAAATACTTTGGTTTTAAAAATACAGTTGAATTACAAAACAAAACCCAATCATATATTGATAAAACAAACACATTTAAAACAAAGAATGGGTGAAAACAAAAGAATTAGAAAAGTCATACCAGACAAAAACTGTTGATAAAAATAAGAGCAGAAAGTAATTCTTTAAATATATTGGTGAACTAAGACAGAAAAGCTGAGTTTTTAAGGCAAGGGCACAATAAGTAGATAAATTTATTGGATAACTTAGGAAAGCCATAAAGCACATTCTAATTAAACCATAAGAGGTAAATTATTACAGACAGAAAAATTATAAACTATATTGCTCAACACTGTTTAAATAAGTTGGAAAAGGTGAATAAAGTAAATGATTATCTAGAAAAACAAATCACTAAAATTGACCCCAGAAGAAATAGAAATTCTCAGAAGGCCAAATGCCATTAGATGCAGACATATGTGTTTACATACACAAACACACACCCATAAGGTCAGAAGTGGATTCTGGTTTTGGGGGTCGCAATAATTAAGCAATTTGGTCACTCTCTTTATAAAAATATACAAGTTTCTGAAGCAAACAAAAAGATCAAAGGAAGCATTTATTTGAAATGAAAAAAGGAAAAGTTATAAACAACAAACCCACATATTGCAAGGCTTGGGTAAATAACATAATATTTAATTTATTTGTCTATAATACATTTTCTTCTACAGTTCTACAGACTTTATGATCTCTTCATATAACAATGATTTTTGAGCACCACTCTCTACAGAAAGGCAAGACATCAATTTGTTATTTCCTCTAGCAATATTTATCTAAATTTGCTTTTTTGTTATTGTCTCTTTCAATGTCTTTCAATTTCACAGCTCATTACTGAAAATATAAAAACATTTCAGGATGATCGGCAAATTTGGGAAAACAGCTATTAAGTTTCTTTAATACACAAGATCTGTGTTTTCAGGTATTTTAAGATTTCCTCTGCAGTGTTTAATCTTAAACACTGTTTGGATCGATGTTAGTCGTTACCTGAAAAGTGAAAGTGAAAGTTGCTCAGTTGTGTCTGACTCTTTGTGACCCCATGGACTATACAGTCCATGGAATTCTCCAGGCCAGAATACTGGAGTGGGTAGCCTTTCTCCAGGGGATCTTCCCAGCTCAGGGATCAAAACCAGGTCTCCCACAATGAAGGTGGGTTCTTACCAGCTGTGTCACCAGGGAAGCCCAGAACAATTCAAATGCATTTTTAAATTACTGCAATGTTCCACTGAGCTGCATAACTGCGTGACTGAATTACTCATAAGCTAGATGCATTGACACACCGATAAGTAAGTGTAGTCTTGTCCGTAGAATGCTTTTTTGGTTCAATTTCTTTTAGTTTTTGGTGGCGATTTGGCATGGCATTTGTCTGCAACCTCCCAGCTTTGGTAAGGTATCTTCTCACAGAAGACAAAACCAAAATGCAGATATTCTTTCTGTTTTCAGTACTGCTTCTGATGTGTGTCCTACACATGAGAATCCTGGTACATTCTGTTTCTTAAAAGTATTTATTTACTTGTCTGCATGGAATTTTAGTTGCTACACACAGGATCTTCTTTGTGGCATGCGCTCAGGACCTGCAGTCCTCTGGGCTTAGACGCTCCATGGCAAGTAGGATCTTAGCCCCCCTACCAGGGATCAAATCTGTGTCCCCTGCATTGGAAGGTGGATCTTAACTACCAAACCACCAGGGAAGTCCTTGTATGTTCTATTTTGCATACTTTGATTTTTTTTTTTTAAGTGTAGTACTCTTATAAATGTATATGTTGCATTACTGAGTATTTTCCTCCTAGGAGAAATCTTTTATTTTGACTTGGTGCTGACTGAAAAGAAATTCTTTGCTTACAGAGGTAAATGTTTGACAGCAAACTTTCCCACAGAAGAGCTACTGGCTTCATACATTTCAAACTTTATTTCTTCTCCATACTGGATACTTCCGGAACAGGGTGCCACAGGGCAACTTCATATCTCAGGGTAATCTCTGCTGTTTTTTCATGTCAGATGCCAGGTAAGTATATCTACTGGGAAGCAGAAGGGAATTGTAAGCTGTTTCTATACACCATATAAGCTTGTTACAATGTCCTTCTGCTTCCCACTAGATATACTTATGGGCATCCAATATGAAAAAACAGCAGAGATTACCCTGAGATATGAACTTGCCCTCTGGATTGCAACACACCATGCTTCCCTGTCCTTCACCATCTCCTGGAGCTTGCTCAAACTCATGTCCATTGAGTCAGTGATGCCATCCAACCATTGCACCCTCTGTCGTCCCCTTCTTCTCCTGCCTTCAATCTTTCCCAGCATCAGGGTCTTTTCTAATGAGTCAGTTCCTCACATCAGTTGGCCAAAGTATTAGAGCTTCCTCTTTAGCATCAGTCCTTCCAATGAATATTCAGGACTGAGTTCCTTTAGGATAGACTGGTTGGATCTCCTTGCAGTCCATGGGACTCTCAAGAGTCTTCTCCAACACCATAGTTCAAAATCATCAATTCTTTGATGCTCAACCTTCTTTATGGTCCAACTCTCACATCCATACATGACTACTAGAAAAACCATACCTTTGAGTTTACAGACCTTTGTTGGCAAAGTAACATCTCTGCTTTTTAAAATGCTGTGTAGGTTTGTCATAGCTTTTCTTCCAAGGAGCAAGTATTTTTTAATTTCGTGGCTTCAGTCACCATCTGCAGTGATTTTGCTACCATATGAGCTAGCAAGAACAAAGCAATACACAGAGGGACTCCCCTGATGGTCCAGTGATTAAGAATTTTCCTGCCAGTGCAGGGAATACCTGAAAACACATATCTTGTGTATTAAAGCTAGATCCTGGCTTTGGGAAGATTCCACATGCCTTGAAGCAACTAAACCCCCATGTCAAAACTACTGAGTCCACATGTTGAAACTACTGAAGCTCACATACTCTAGAGCCTGTGCTCTGCAACAATAGACGCCACTGCAATGAGAAACCCATGCAATGCAACTAGAGAAAGCCCACAGACAGCAAACAAAGACACAGTGTGGTCAAACACACACACACACATATATATAATACACAGAAGTGATTGAAGATCCATGGTGTGTGTGTGTGTCTGTGTGTCTGTGTAGTATTACATTAAAAAAAAAAAAAAAAAACTATACGGACACCCTGCTTATTTAACTTAGATGCAGAGTACATCATGTGAAATGCCAGACCAGATGAAGCACAAGCTAGAATCAAGATTGCCAGGAGAAATACCAAGAACCTCAGATATGCTGGTGACACCACCCTTATGGCAGACCTTATGGTAGAAAGCGAAGAACTAAAGAGCCTCTTGGTGAAAGTAAAAGAGGAAAGTGAAAAGGCTGAGTTAAAACTCAAGATTCAGAAAACTAGGATCATGACTTCCAGTCCCATCACTTCATGCCAAATAGATGGGAAAACAATGGAAATGGTGACAGACTTTATTTTCTTGGGCTCCAAAATCATTGCAGAATGCAACTGAAGCCATGGAATTAAGACTTGCTCCTTTGGATAAAAGCTATGACAAACCTAGACAGCATATTAGAAAGCAGAAACATTACTTTACTGACAAAGGTCCATCAACTCAAAGCTATGGTTTTTCCAGTAGTTGTATATGGATGTGAGAGTTGGACCATATAGAAAGCTGAGTGATGAAGAATTGATGCTTTTGAACTGTGGTGTTGGGGAAGACTCTTGAGAGTCCCTTGGACTGCAAGGAGATCCAACCAGTCAGTCGTAAAGGAAATCAGTCCTGAATATTAATTGGAAGGGCTGACGATGAAGAGGAAACTCTAGTACTCTGGCCACTTGATGCAAAGAACTGACTCAGTGGAAAAGACCCTGATGCTGGGAAAGATTGAAGATGGGAGAAGAAGATGACAGGATGAGATGGGTGGATGTCATCACTGACTGGATGGACATAAGTGTGAGCATGCTCTGGGAGTTGGTGAAGGACAGGGAAGCCTGGCGTGCTGCAGTCCATCAGGTCATAAAGAGTCAGACATGACTGAGCAATTGAACTGACTGAAATATATACTGATCTGTACTTTCCTGTTGCAGATTAGATTCTTCAGGGGCAGATATTGGGAGGCAGTTAGGGGTGCAAGGTATTTATTAGGGATAAACATCCAGAGTGGGGAGGAAGCAGGACAGCACAGAGGCTGTGATGCTGAGAGCCTTAGAGATGGCTCAGCACTGAGCTGAGCGCCCGAGCCTCTCTATGCCTCCTCACGCAGTCACTGGAGAAGAGGGCTGTCCTGGGAGAGGAGTGATCTTGAGCAAGAAGTCTCTTTATGTCTAAAATAGACCCTGAAGGAGAAGACAGACAGAGACTGTCTCCTGACTATGCTTTCTTGTGAGTGTTTTCTTGAAGGATGGATCTGAGTGGCACATTACTGAGGTTGCCGTGTTCCCCTTAGCAAGATCCCCCAAAATGCCTACAGCCACTCCAACATCACCTGCCAAAACCAGAAGAGTGACAGAAATCAGCTTGGAAAGAGACATTTGAGGACTTCCCGGATGGTCCAGAGGTAAAGAATCCACCTGCCAATGCAGGGGACATGGGTTTGATCCCTGGCTCAGGAAGATCTCACATGTTACAAGGCAACTAAACCCATGAGCCTCAGCTACTGAGCCTGCCCACTGCAACTCCTGAAGCCCACATGCTCTGGAGACCATGCTCTGCAAGAGAAACCAGTGCAATGAGAAGCCTGCACACTGTAACTAGAGAGGAGCCCCAGTCTCTCCAGCTAGAGAAAGCCCATGCACAGCAATGAAGACCCAGTGCAGTCAAAAATTTATAAATAGATAAATGAAACTAAAATGAGAAAAATAAAGAGGTCTTCACAAAAGGCCTTAGCCAATTATGATTAAAAATACTACTTTGCACAAAAACCATATGACTGAGTAGACAATTTCTAGGGTCTTTCAAGGGTTTTGCTAGGGTCCCACACATGAAGACTTAATAAAGGCTAATGAGGCATTATGTGTCATTAATGTACATTAAACCTATGAGCACATTCAAAGTGCTACATCCTCCCAAACAAGCATCTTGGATGATTTCACAAGACAATTATACCATATCTGTAAGGAAGAGGTTAATCCAGTCCAACCTAAAGTGTTCTAGAATACAGAAATATAAAACCATTTTTGAAGCTCTCTTTTCATGAGATTAACATAATATTTAAACCTAAACCTTACAGAAAAAGATAAAAGAAGTAAATTGCAGAGCAAACTAATTTACATGTATTGATAACTTCTATGGACTGAATTGTATCTCCCCAAAATTGATAAGCCGAAGCCTTGGCTCCCAGTGTGATGGTATTTAGAGGTGGGAGCTTGGGGAGGTGATCAGGTTTAGATGAGGTCACAGAGGTGAGCCTCTGTGATGGAATTTGTGCTCTGTAAGAAGAGAAACAAGAGAACACTCTCCTTCTCTCTCTCTCCTATATGATACATAGGAAGAGGCAGATGTCTACAAGTCTGGAGGAGGGCTGTCTCTAAAAATGAGTTAACCAGCAAGCCCATCATGTTGGGCTTTACAGCCTCCGAAACTGTGAGTAATAAATGTCTGTTGTTTAAGTCACCTAGTCTTTGGCATTTTCTTATAGCTGTCTAAGTTAACTAAGACAATAATGAACAGAATCCTGCAACACTTTGAAAATATAATGCACCAACTGAAGCTTAATTCCCGAATGTTGAAAGGTCAGGAAGTCTATCCATATCATTCATCATAAAGTGAAAATGAATCAGTTGTGTCTGACTCTTTGCAACCTTAGGGACTGTAGCCACCCACCCACCTCAAGCTCCTCTGTCCATGGAATTCTCCAGGCAAGAATACTGGAGTGGGTTGCCATATCCTTCTCCAGGGGATCTTCCCCACCAACGGACCGAACGCAGGTCTCCTGCACTGCAGGCAGTTTCTTCATCATCTCAACCACCAGGGAAGCCCAATTCATCATAGGAATATATCAAAAGGGAAAAATGTTAAGATCATCTCTAAAGATGCTAAAGGGATATTGAATTGCACCAATAGATGTTAAAAGTAGTAGCTCATCTTAATAAAAACTTGAACAAATAGAAAAACAGAGTATGTTTGCATGATATACAGCTTTATGAATATATACTTTAAATATATCCTAACCTCTAAAGTAGAGATTCCCAGGTGGTGAACCCACCTGCCACTGCAAGAGATGAAAGACATGCAAGTCTGATCCCTGGGTCAGAAAGATCCCCTGGAGAAGAGAATGGCAACCCCCTCCAGTATCCTTGCCTGGAGAATGCCACGGACAGAGGAGCTACACAAGCAGACAGACTATAGTGACATATATCAGGAATCCCAGAATATAACCCTGAATACATATGAAAATTTAAAATATAAAAAGGTAAAAATGATATCTAAAATGGATTTGGGAAAAATTGGGTATCCATCTGAAAAAAATATGTGTAACTGGCTTCTGACCATACTTCATACTTCAAAGTGGGGTCCATATTTTTTAAAGATTCAATACAAATTGAAACCATAAAACACTAGAAGAAAATATGAAAATTCTTTACAAATCATCTTGGATAGAGGAAGTAGTTTTTTTATCACAACATGAAAAACTCATAAATCTAACCACATAAATATAAAAGTAGAACCACGGAAATAAAAAATAAAGTCGAAAACAAGCTAGAAAGTAGGAGCAAATGTTTGCAACTCATATTGCAGATACAGAGATCCTCTCTTTATAGAAAGCGTCTACAAATCAATCAATGGGTTTCTCAGGTGGCACTAGAGGTAAAGAGCCTGCCTTTCAAGGCAGGAAACATAAGAGACTTGGGTTCGATCCCTGAGTTAGAAAGATCCCCTGGAGGAGAGCATGGCAATCCACTTCAGTATTCTTGCCTGGAGAATCCCATGGACAGAGGAGCCTGGGGTGCTACAGTGCTTGGGTCGCAAAGCGTGGGACATGACTGCAGAGACTTAGCACACACACACAAATCAATAAGAAAAAAATTTAAAGCAAAAACAGATTTCAATAGAAGCCCACAAAATCAGAAATACAATTAGTTCTTATATATGTAGAAAAATTCTCAGTCTAACAATAAAAGTAGTGCAAATTATATTGCAAGGTACCATTTTCTACCTATGGCACTGATAAAGTTAGGGACATTTAATTACATTCTGTGCCAGCAGGGATTGCGGAGAAATAGGAATTCTAACACACTGAAACCAGAATCGCACATTTTCCTTGAAGGGTGATTTGGAAATATTGATTCATTTTACAAATGTCCATCACCTTTATTCCAGGAATTTCACTTCTAGCAATTTATCCTCTTCACAAAAACCAGGTTGAATCAAATGACAGTATTGCTTAGGTAAACCCCAAAAGGTTCACTATCAGCAATTTCGTACAATCCAAATAAAAACTGCAAATAGTCAAAATAATGAAGGAGAAAAGAATATACACAACAGAAATAACCTGTCAGTCAGCAAGGAATTAGTTAAATCGGTTCTGGTACACCCTTTCAAGAGGAGACCAAGCAACTATTTTTTTAAATGAAGCATTTTCATTTATACTGATATGATAATAATTTCACATTATTGTTCAGTTAGCACAATACTATTCATAGTAGGCCAACATATAAGTAAAATTATTAAAAAGAATATATTTATGCATATTTTCCTGTATATGCAAAAAGCGGCCCTGGTTTGAATGATACATAAGAAAATCATTATATTGTTGACTTTAAGGGAGGATAACTATACAAGTAGGGGCAGAGATACAAAAGCATTGTGTGATTTTTGCAAACAAAAAATTTCCGAAAAGAGATAACCTATATTCAAAAGCAGAGACATTACTTTACCAACAAAGGTTCGCCTAGTCAAGGCTATGGTCTTTCCTGTGGTCATGTATGGATGTGAGAGCTGGACTGTGAAGAAGGCTGAGCGCCAAAGAATTGATGCTTTTGAACTGTGGTGTTGGAGAAGACTCTTGAGAGTCCCTTGGACTGCAAGAAGATCCAACCAGTCCATTCTGAAGGAGATCAATCCTGGAATTTCTTTAGAAGGAATGATGCTAAAGCTGAAACTCCAGTATTTTGGCCACCTCATGCGAAGAGTTGACTCATTGGAGAAGACTCTGATGCTGGGAGGGATTGAGGGCAGGAGGAGAAGGGGACGACAGAGGATGAGATGGCTGGATGGCATCACTGACTCGATGGGTGTGAGTCTGGGTGACCTCCGGGAGCTGGTGATGGACAGGGAGGCCTGGCGTGCTGCGGTTCATGGGGTCGCAAAGAGTCGGACACGACTGAGCGGCTGATTTGATCTGATCTGATCTGATGCTCTGAACTTTGGTGACATGGAAATTTTTTTTTTTTTATTAAATTGATATTTATTGAGTAGTTACACTCTATGCTAGACATAGTTTAAGTTGTCAGGTGGTAGCCATGAACAAATTCGACAAATATCCTGCTTTCTGGGTGATTATATTCTGAGGTTGTCGTTGCTGTTTAGTTGATAAGTTGTGTCTGACTCTTTTGCCCCCAATGGACTGTAGCCTGCCAGGCACCTCTGTCCCTGGGATTTCCCAGGCTAGAATACTGGAGTGGGTTGCCATTTCCTCCTCCAGGGGATCTTCCCAACCCAGGGACTGAAGCCATGTCTCCTGCGTTGGCAGGAGGATTGTTTACTGCTGAGCCACCTGGGAAACTGTACCTTCATATAGGGGGAGAGAAACAATAAGTAAGTAAGTGTATACACTTTATAACCATATAGAGAGGTGATAAGTACCATTAAGTAGAGCAAAGTTGGGGATTAGGAAGTGTGCAAAAGTGGTCAGAGAGGGTCTGTCTAGTAATGTGACATGTGAGAAAAAGTCTCCAGGAGGTAAGGAAGCCATGGAAATCTGTGGGGGTAGACACTGGCAGGCAGAAGAGAATGATACAAGAGCCCCGAGGCATGAGTTGCCTGGTATATTTCAAGAACAGGGAGAACAGTGAGACAGGAGTAGGGGGCCTGGGGGAATGAAGCAGAGGTCTTTAGGGTAGATTGTTGGTGGGAACAAATCATGTCAACCTATGAGTGCCGAGGAAGGGCATTGAATTTAACAATCATTTACATCAGGGGCCCCCAACCTCAGAATCTAATGCCTGATGACCTGAGGTGGAGCTGATGTAATAACAGACATAAAGTGCACAATAAATGTAATGCGCTTGAATCATCCCCAAACCACCCCCACTCCCCGCCAGTCCTTGGAAAAATTGTCTTCCAGGAAACCAGCCCCTGGTGCCAAAAAGGTTGAGGACCACTGATTTACACTCCAATTTCAGTCCTTGATGAGGAAGCCCATTTGAAGGACAATAAGATGCAAAGAGGTGCCCAGATGGGAAGGGGAAGTGAAACCGTGGGACAGAAGATGGAAGACCTGGGACGGTGAACTGAGGGCAATGAGCCTTAGTGCATCTCTCAAAGAACGAGTGAGGCCCCTGATGATGATCACCCAGGCAGTGAGAGTGTAAGTCAGGACTCAACTCAAACATCCCAGAGCACTTCGGGTGAACAAAGGGGAGTGACACACCCTTTGGGAAATCAGCCTCCACATAAACACTCGCTTTAATGCCATGTTTTCTAGAAAACAACCTTTCCTCCAGCAAAGAGACCTTTGACGTTGACCTCCTCTGGATAACGCTGTAGCTCCTTGGAGACTTCGAGTATCACAGTTGCACAAACACTGTCCCCCCTTTTGTGAATCCTCCATGTTTTATAGGATAGAGTTGTGATCTTCTCAAATATTATCAGCACACATGCAAGTTGCCTTTCTGAAGTTTGCTGATTTAAAATCCCAAACCTCTGCCTTGTTGAGCATTGAAATGTCTTATCTTCTGCATCCTGGGACTTGAGGCCCCTTACAGAAAACAGGCAAATATGGGAGAGGTCTTGGATGAACCAGTGGCTCATTGGTAAAGGATCTGCGTGCAATGCAGAAGACACAGGAGACAAGAGTTTGATCCCTGGGTTGAGAAAATCCCCTGGAGGAGGAAATGGTAACCTACTCCAGTATACTTGCCTGGCAAAACTATGGACAGATGGGCCTGGTGGGCTAGCCCATAGGGGTCACAAAGAGTCAGACTCGACCAAAGCAACTGAGCACTCACTTGGATTAAACTTAAGTATAAAAGAAAACATCTGAATTTTCATAGTAAAGAATCGTGCTGTGGTGAGTCCAGTCCCTAGGACCACTGGAATCCTTCCTTTTGTGATGTAGTTTTTATAAACAGCAAAGACTTCTTAGTTTAAATGGGGAGAGTTCATAAGAGGATAGATCCACTCAGCCTAAGATTAAACTTTATGACAGAACTGTTCAATAAGACTTGGTTCTTTAACAAGTATAGAATAGTCAAAAGGGATCTGAGTGACCATGTTCCAGAGAGGTTGAAAAAGGAATTCGTGAGTAGGTAGAACTTTGCATCTTTAGGTCTTTCCAACTCTGAGATCCTGGGAATGTGTCATTTTGAAATTCTAGCTTTCCTTTTGCAGTCTGTAGTTAAGGTTTTGTCAGATCCATCCAGATTCTACTCATGGTACCAGAAACCACTCAAAACTGCCCTCCTCACTGATGTATCTGCTGACTTAGACCCAGGTGATCCGTTCAGGCTCTCCCAAGCTAACATAACTAGAATAAGAATCCAGATCACAGGGCCTTCCCTGGTCCTGTGATCCGGTGGTTAACAGTCAGTGCCCCCACTCCAAGTGGTGTGCTTTCTAGCCCTGGTCAGGGGAAAAAAAATTTTTTTCTTTAACTGAATAAAAATGAAAATACAACATATCAACTTAAAAATAATTTAAAAAATAAAGCTTTTTTTAAAACAATCTGGATCACAGAGAAAGGAAGATGAAATGAGTGTCCTAGGCTGAGTTTACCAAAAATAAGCCTAGAGATAAGGAAGCATTTCTAGAAGATGCTGATGAGGCAGTGCAGAATTGGGACCAGAAATGGCAGGAAATCAAGCAAAGATATTGTTTCAGGCAGAGTCCCAGCCTCAGTTGGATCCCATAGGGGACCTCTGGAGTGTAAATTACTTTTTAGAGTTTGTCCCAGTTTAAGGCACAGGAATTGGACGTTTTTATTCCCACACCAGCTAGTCATTGGCTGAGAGCCACACAGCAAGATATCAACTCCTAGGCTCCTGAGCTTGTGGAGAAAGAGGCTTCAGTCACTCAAAGGAGGACCTCCAAAGAAAAGAGTTATATATGTATGAATCCTCACAAGTAAAAACACTCCACAATCCTGTGGAAGGACATGCAGCAAATTTAAAAGGATCCAAGTGGATCTGGGCAAAAAGCAGACAGAGCCCCCTAAAAAAGATCACAGCAAGGAATATGGAATCCAACTTCAAGTCCAAATCATAAGACAGTAAAAGTAGTTAGGAGAAAATGTATCAGAAGCAAGCTTAGATTTTGGGTGCAGAAAAAATACAACGGTTTCAGATTGTAGAAGTTAATTCTGTGATGGTGATGGAGGTTTAAATGCATGCAGTATATCAGGCAGGATTCTCCAGAAAAGGAAATATAATATATAACAAATATACACACAGCACACACAATATGTATTACATGCATTGTTTGTACATATATTACCTATATATATCTATGTATTACATAGGTGTGTATGTCTATATATTAAGAGATTTATTTTAAGGAATTGACTTCCATGATTGTTAGAGCTGGAAAGTCCAAAATTTACAGGGAAGGCTGGAAACATATGCAGAAAATGATGTTAGTCTGGAGGCAGAATTTCTTCTTCTCTGAAGAACTTAAGTTTTTGCTTTTAAGGCCTTCAATCAATTGGCTCAAGCGTATCCGCATTAGCAAGGGTATCTATTTTACTTAAGGTCTTCTGATTACAGATATTAGCCACATCTACAAAGTATCTTCATGGCAAATATAGATTCAGTTCAGTTGAGTCGCTCAGTCACGTCCAACTCTTTGTGACCCCATGAATCACAGGACACCAGGCCTCCCTGTCCATCACCAACTTCCGGAGTCTACTCAAACTCATGTCCATTGAGTCGGTGATGCCATCTAGCCATCGCATCCTCTGTTGTCCCCTTCTTTTCCTGCCCCTAATCCCTCCCAGCATCAGGGTCTTTTCCAGTGAGTCAACTCTTTGCATGAGTTGGCCAAAGTATTGGAGTTTCAGCATCAGTCCTTCCAATGAACACCCAGGACTGATCTTTAGGATGGACTGGTTGGACCTCCTTGCAGTCCAAGAGACTCTCAAGAGTCTTCTCCAACACCACAGTTCAAAAGCATCAATTCTTCAGTGCTCAGTTTTCTTCACAGTCAACTCTCACATCCATACATGACTACTGGAAAAACCATAGCCTTGACTAGACGGACCTTTGTTGGCAAAGCAATGTCTCTGCTTTTGAATATGCTGTCTTAGGTTGGTCATAACTTTTCTTCCAAGGAGTAAGTGTCCTTAGGGAACATCAGCCTGGGGTCCCTCCCCACCCCCAGATAGCACCTGCCCGTATCTATTCCCTGCTTAGTGTGGGGAAAAAAAGAGAGAGTAAACCAGAGTTCCACTTTCTTGCCTTGTTTCCACTTTCATTTAAAGAGAAGCACCATAAAGTAAGAGATTAAGTTTTTCATGACCCCTTAACAACTTCTTCTCTGTGCTAACATATTATAAATAAACATCAGTACCTTGTTATACGTGGGTTTCCCTGGTGGCTCAGAGGTTAAAGCATCTGCCTGCAATGCAGGAGACTTGGGCTCAATCCCTGGGTCAGGAAGATCCCCTGGAGAAGGAAATGGCAATCCACTCCAGTATTCTTGCCTGGAGAATCCCATGGATGGAGCAGCCTGGTGGGCTACAGTCCATGGGGTTGCAGAGTCAGACACAACGGAGCGATTTCACTTTCACCTTGTTATACATGTGGTTTATCTTCAGTTCAGTTCAGCTCAGTAGTTCAGTTGTGTCCAACTCTTTGGGATCCCATGAATCGTAACACACCAGGCCCCCCTGTCCATCATCAACTCCCGGAGTTTACTCAAACTCATGTCCATAGAGTCATTCAGCCATCTCATCCTCTGTTGTACTCTTATCCTCCTGCCCCCAATCCCTCCCAACATCAGGGTCTTTTCCAATGACTCAACTCTTTGCATGAGGTGGCCAAAGTATTGGAGTTTCAGCTTTAGCATCAGTCCTTCCAAAGAAACCTCAGGGCTGATCTCCTTCAGAATGGACTGGTTGGATCTCCTTGCAGTCCAAGGGACTGTCAAGAGTCTTCCTCAACACCACAGTTCAAAAGCATCAATTCTTCAGCTTTCTTCACAGTCCAACTCTCACATCCATACATGACTACTGGAAAAATCTTAGCCTTGATAGATGGACCTTTGTTGGCAAAGTAGTGTCTCTGCTTTTGAATATGCTATCTAGGTTGGTCATAACTTTCCTTCCAACGAGTAAGCGTCTTTTAATTTCATGGCTGCAATCACCATCTGCAGTGATTTGGGAGCTCCCGAAAATGAAGTCTGACACTGTTTCCACTGTTTCCCCATCTATTTGCCATGAAGTGATGGGGCCGGATGCCATGATCTTTGTTTTCTGAATGTTGAGCTTTAAGACAACTTTTTCACTCTCCTCTTTCACTTTCATCAAGAAGCTTTTTAGTTCCTCTTCACTTTCTGCCATAAGGGTGGTGTCATCTGCATATCTGCATTGATATGCATTATTGATATTTCTCCCAGCAATCTTGATTCCAGCTTGTGCTTCTTCCAGTCCAGCATTTCTCATGATGTACTCTGCATAGAATTTAAATAAGCAGGGTTACAATATACTGTTTGGTTAAATCACTGGGTATACTAGACTGGCCACATTGACACAGAAATCTGACCATCATGGAGAGGACTCTGCCCATCACGAACAGTCTTCCTAAAAGTTAAAGAGGGTTTGTGAATTTTAGCAGTGCAAGCTAGAAATTTAAGAAAGTGAGTGTTTTAGCCAACATTTTGGTTGCTAAACTACTCATCAGATCAGATCAGTCGCTCAGTCATGTCCGACTCTTTGCGACCCCATGAACTGCAGCACGCCAGGCCTCCCTATCCATCACCAGCCCTCGGAGGTCACTCAGACTCATATTCATCGAGTCAGTGATGCCATCCAGCCATCTCATCCTCTGTCGTCCCCTTCTCCTCCTGCCCCCAATCCCTCCCAGCATCAGAGTCTTCTCCAATGAGTCAACTCTTCACATGAGATGGCCAAAATACTGGAGTTTCAGCTTTAGCATCATTCCCTCCAAAGAAATCCCAGGGCTGATCTCCTTCAGAATGGACTGGTTGGATCTCCTTGCAGTCCAAGGCACTCTCAAGAGTCTTCTCCAACACCACAGTTCAAAAGCATCAATTCTTCGGCGCTCAGCCTTCTTCACAGTCCAGCTCTCACATCCATACATGACCACAGGAAAAACCATAGCCTTGACTAGACGAACCTTTGTTGGCAAAGTGATGTCTCTGCTTTTGAATATGCTATCTAGGTTGGTCATAACTTTCCTTCCAAGGAGTAAGCGTCTTTTAATTTCATGGCTGCAGTCACCATCTGCAGTGATTTTGGAGCCCAGAAAAATAAAGTCTGACACTGTTTCCACTGTTTCTCCATAATCTTGTGCAAATTGAAGATTCAAATTTAGCCGTCTGCTAATCCACACTTATTTTTCCAGGTGGTTCAGTGGTAAAGAATCTGCCTGCCAATGGATGAAGTGTGAGTCAATCCTTGGGTCAGAGGATCCCCTGGAGGAGGAAATGGCAACCCACTGCAGTACTCTTGCCTGGAAAATCCCATGGACAGAGGAGCCTGGCAGGCTAATGTCTCAGTTCAGTTCAGTTGTTCAGTCGTGTCCAACTCTTTTTGACCTCATGGACTGCACCATGCCAGGCCTCCCTGCCCATCACCAACTCCCAGAGTTTACCCAAACTCATGTCCATTGAGTAAGTGATACCATGCAGCCATCTCATCCTCTGTCATCCCCTTCTCCTCCTGCCTTCAATCTTTCCCAGCATCAGAGTCTTTTTTCCAATGAGTCAGTTCTTCACTTCAGGTGGCCAAAGTATTGGAATTTCAGCTTCAACATCAGTCTTTTCAATGAATATTCAGAACTGATTTCCTTTAGGATGGACTGGTTAGCTCCCTTTGCAGTCCAGGGAACTCTCAAGAGTCTTCTCCAACACTACAGTTCAAAAGCATCAATTCTTTGATGCTCAGCTTTCTTTATGGTCCAACTCTCACATCCACACATGACTACTGGAAAAAGGATAGCTTTGACTAGGTGGACCATAAAGTAATGTCTCTGCTTTTTAATATGCTGTGTAGGCTTGTCATAGCTTTTCTTCCAAGGAGCAAGCGTCTTTTAATTTCATGGCTGCAGTCGGCATCTGCAGTGATTTTGAAGCCCAAGAGAATTAAGTCTCTCATGGAGTCTAAAAAGAATTGCACATGACTTAGCAGCTAAACAACAGCTTCCACACTTGGGTTCAGAATCTTGCCAGAGGGCTTTGTTTCAAGCATGGCATTGAATAAACAAACACCTGATGCTATGTTTATATTAAGGAATTAAGAACAAATGAATTACTGAAAGCTGAGCTTTAGTGGTTTATGGAAGACTTCGTATCTATCTGGGAGTTTTCATAGTGTAACAACATTGACATAGTGATTCTGCTGCAAAAAAAAGACTAGTACACCTTGGGAACTCATGAGTACTGTCATTCTTTTCCTGACTGTCTGGCAGGTGTGATTATAGTAGGGCACAGGAGTCTTCCATTTCCAGCAAATGATGGTTGTATTTGACAAGAGAAACTTAGCCCTGACTCTATTTAGGTTGATGGTCTTCAATTTTTCCCCACCTGACATACCTGAAGGATATAACATTCTCTCATTAGCAGGAGAGGCTCTTTACAGAGTTCATGAGGGAACCATCACCCACAGCATGTCAGCACAGAGGGAAGAGGGACTTTACCTACCACAGTCTCCCCAGTGTGTCTGCCCATTGAGAATCACTCTTACAAATCACAAAAGTGTGCTTAGCAATATCTATACACAATAGATATTCAGTATATGTGTCTAGTGTTAAAGAAATGATTTTTCTGTCACTTCTTAAAATGGTACTGCAGACCGTATTTAGGACTATCACGATAGTTGTAGGGACTACTTCAGCAGGGTTGTAGTAGGTATGAGCGATCAGGCTCAAATTCAATTGCAATAAGGAAAAAAAAGGGGAGGGTATTTAGAGCCAAGGAGCAGGATTTGGGTGAATGGGTAGAAAGTTACCAAGAGGAAACATCAGGAGCAGGGAGAAGCTTGCTAAACCAAGTCAAGATGATTCTAGGTGAAAGCAGACCAGGGTGATCAGACCTCATCGGGGGATGGTAGAAAATGTGAACATTTGACTAGGCATTAACAGTGATCAGATATCAAGTGTGTATTTGTTATTTCCAAATTCCTAGTTTATTTCTCCCCCCTCCACGACTCCCCTCTTTGGAAATCCTATTTGTTTTCTATGTGTGTGATCCTTATGTCTTATTAACATCGTACTTTAGTAGAATTCCCCAGGCTTTGCAATTTCATGTCATTTCACAAGTGTTCAATAAATGGTAGCTATTGTCATTATAGTGCAGATATTCAGGATAAGGTGCTACATTTTGGAAAAAATCCAAAGTAAGTGAAGTACAAAAGGGGCATTATTATAAGCCGACCTGACCCATCAAGCGTGGTGTTCCAGACAGCAATGGAGGATGCCTGGAGAGGCACTCCCTTGCAAAAGTTACCTGTTAGAAACGCCTCCCCAGTCTTTAGTTGTGAGCGCTACATTCACGCATTTATGATGGTTCATTTTATTCAACTTTCACACCTCCAAAAACTTCATTCAATGTCATTTTCCAACAAGACTCCTTTAAAAGCGGGAAGAGGGTGCATTAAACAAATAAGAATTCCTAATTTTTTCCAGCCATTAGGCATTATCAGTGCTCTTGTACATAATTAATGGTCTCTCACAGCTTGTGACAGCTGGTTTGTTACAGCCAAAACCAACCTTACTAAGTTAAGATTTGGAGGTGTGCCACCAGAGGCTAGTTAAACCTGTCACTAACTCCTCATTTAATATTTTAATAGGCTTTCCTGGCACGGGAGCCATTGGCCTGGACTCGCTTTCCTCTCAATGAAAAAATGTGCGAGTTCAGCTTCATCACTCTGCATGTCCTCATCTTGTCTCAAACGCTCAGAGGACGGGGTTTGAAAGGTCACATCAACACAGAAGAGCAGTTTATGTAAAAGCTCAAATAAAAATGCAATGGAAGTGCACAGAGAACCACGTTCAGTACTGGCAGCTCGTAAAACAAAACCATGTTGTTAACATGACCAAACATCAACAAGTCTATTCCCCAAACATGCCAAAGGGTCAAAGATTAGAAATAACGGGTAAGGGTATGGTTGTTTGTATGGACAGCAGGGTTAATCTGTCTCCTCTGAGAAAAGAATGCCAATGTATTAAGCCCCTACTATATATTGCATCCGTATCAATGATCTCATTTGTTTCCGGCAAAAAATTGTTTGCTGGGCAAAGTTGTAAGTACTGGCTCTCTAGGAAAAGGAGAAACGGAGCAGATGATTGACAGGTCGCACAGCACCGGCAGGCAGAGCCAGACTGATCTCAAGTGCCTCATTCCAAGGACTCGGGGTCTTCTTCACTCCATGAAAGTGGGTTATTCAGTCTACACAAGGAGATTTGAATCCAAGAGATCTCTTATGTTTACATTAATAGCTGCAATTCTAGCTTCAACACCAATTCTACACACGAATGAGTTCCATTCCAAGAGTGCGCTTCTAAATCCAATTTGCAAGTCCAGCAGAGGAGCTTAGCAGGCTACAGTCCATGGGGTCACAAAGAGTTGGACATGACTGAGCAACTGAGTACACACATACCAACAAAGTTAGTCTAGGTACCCCCAACTCAATCAGCTACAGACCTTTGCTTTTATGCTTGCTTCCAGACGTCCTGGGCTTGCAATAAAGAGACTGTAACTCTATACAGTACTGAACAATAAAGTAAAAACACACAACCACTCGCAGACGATGCATGCTTGTGACAACATATACCAGACACATGAACTAACTTACATGATTAGAGATGCAAACACATGTTCACATCTTTGAAAGTTTACAACTTGAAGGTTATATGTAGGGGACTTGCTGTATTTGCTGGGAATAGCATCAGATTCCCTCCTCCAGTGGATCACGTTTTATCAGAACTCTCTGCTATGACCCATCCATCCATGATGGCTCTTATTTTCATTGAGTCATATAAGCCCCTTCAGCATGACCAGGCAGTGATCCAATGGCAAACCACCCCAATATATTTGCCCTGAGAACTTCATGAACTGTATAAAAGGCCAGAAAGATATGACAACAAAAGACGAGTCCTCCAGGTCTGAAGGTGTCCAATATGCTAACATGATCTTGGGCAAACTCTGGGAGATGGTGAGGAACAGGGTCACCTGGGGTGCTGCAGTTCATCGGGTCGCAAAGAGTCAGGCATGACTGGGCAACTGAACAACAACAACAAGAGTCACAGAATCAATCAGATTCCACAGGTTAAGGCCTCTGTCTCATAATTCTGCACCACTTCAGGCCAATCATAAGTCCAGGTTGTAACTTGTACTTCTGATCAACTGGGTACAGATAGAGGCTTCTGTGACCTTCTTCTTGGGTTTGATTAATTTTGTTGGGCAGCTCCTAGAATTCAGGAAACTGGTTATATGAATCTGTAGCTGGATGAAAAGATTCCTAGGGCAAAGACTCAAAGATCTCAAATGCAGGAGTTTCTGTCTCCATGGATTTTGGGCCCCAGTCTGTCAGCATAGAGATAGATATGTTCTGCTTCACCAATCTGGAGGTCTCTGAACCACGACCTCTTGGGGTCTTATAGAGGCTTCTTTACTTAGGCATGATTGATTAAATCTTTCGTCTGTGATGATGGAACTCAACCTCCAGCCTCACCTCCCTGGAGGTCTAAGGTAAGGCTTGAAAGTTCAAATCTATTCACCAAGGTTTTTGTACCCGTTGGTACAAAACTCAGCAGTTGCCCCAGGACTGGAAAAGATCAGATTTCATTCCAATCCCAAAGAAAGGCAATGCCAAAGAATGCTCAAACTACCGCACAATTGCACTCATCTCACACTCTAGTAAAGTAATGCTCAAAATTCTCCAAGCCAGGCTTCAACAGTATCTGAACTTCCAGATGCTCAAGCTGGATTTAGAAAAGGTAGCGGAACCAGAGATCAAATTGCCAACATCCATTGTATCATCGAAAAAGCAAGAGAATACAAGAAAAACATCTACTTCTGCTTTATTGACTATGTCAAAACCTTTGACTTTGTGGATCACCACAAACTGTGGAAAATTCTGAAAGAGATGGGAATACCAGGCCACCTGAACTGCAGGTCAGGAAACAACAGTTAGAACTGGACATGGAACAGACTGGTTCCAAATAGGGAACGGAGTACATCAAGGCTGTATATTGTCACCCTGCTTATTTAACCTATGTACAGAGTACATCACGAACAACACTGGGCTGGATGAAGCACAAGCTGGAATCAAGATAGCCAGGGGCAATATCAATAACCTCAGATATGCAGATGACACCACCCTTATGGCAGAAAGTGAAGAAGAACTAAAAAGCCTCTTGATGAAAGTGAAAGAGGAGAGTGAAAAAGTTGGCTTAAAGCTCAACATTCAGAATACTAAGATTGTGGCATCCGGTCCCATCACTTCATGAGAAATAGATGGGGAAACAGTGGCAGACTTTATTTTATGGGGCTCCAACATCACTGCAGATGGTGACTGCAGCCATGAAATTAAAAGACACTTGATCCTTGGAAGAAGAGTTATAACTAACCTAGACAGCATATTAAAAAGCAGAGACATTATTTTGCCAACAAAGGTCCATCTAGTCAAGGCTATGGTTTTTCCAGTGGTCATGTATGGATGTGAGAGTTGGACTGTGAAGAAGGCTGAGCACCAAAGAACTGATGCTTTTGGACTGTGGTGTTGGAGAAGACTCTTGAGAGTCCCTTGGACTGCAAGGAGATCCAACCAGCTCATCCTAAAGGAAATCAGTCCTAAATATTCACTGGAAAGACTGGTGCTGAAGCTGAAACTCCAATACTTTGGCCACCTGATGTGAAGAACTGACTCATTAGAAAAGATCCTGATCCTGGGAAAGATTGAAGGTGGGAGGAGAAGGGGACAACAGAGGGTGAGATGGTTGGATGGCATCACCGATGGGATGGTCATGAGTTTGAGTAAACTCTGGGAGTTGGTGATGGACAAGGAGGCCTGGTGTGCTGCAGTCCATGGGGTCACAAAGAGCGGGACACGACTGAGCGACTGAATTGAACTGAAACTGAACATGTACCCCTAGCAATCAGCCCTCATAGTTACCTGGGGGATTTCCCAAAGGCATCTCATTTAACTTAACAAAAGAGTTTTATTGCCCAATTCACTTAGAAAATTGCTTTTAATTCCACGGCTGCCTTCATGAAGTTTTCATTGTGGTTGGGGTGATTAGTCTACTCAGAGCAAAAGGTCAACAGGAGACAGGGGACTAGATTCCCACCTGTGGAACTTTGGAGTGGAGGGTCCTGATTGACAAGAAAGTGTTTGACAGACTGTTGAGATCCTAGTGTCTCTGTTGTAGCCATGCGTTCCCGGAAACAAACTCACTCAGAAGGACAGTGCAGATAGTGGAGTGCAGCTTGTTACACCGGCGGTCCAAGGCAGAGTCTCCTCTTAGCCAAGGACCTCAACCAGCTTTTGTGAAAACCTTATATACCCTAAGTGTACATGCCCAAACCCACCTCCCCAAATTCCCTGACAATCAAAGTTAACTCATGATTCATATACCTTAAGCCTAGGTAGTTAACAGTGGACAATCCTGTGGTCATATCCCAATAAGCATAATGGAATCTATGATTCTATTGGATTACACAGACAATTAGGATATTCTTTTAGCAATGGAGAGCCATGGGGCTCTTCCTTCCAGGGGCCTGGTTTTCCAGTTAGTATTTCATTTCCATAGATCCTGGGCATAGAGCTCAAAGTCGATGGTCCAGCCCAAGATGGAGCCCTGCTTTCAAGATAGAACCTGTTCTGTTTCCTCCTTCCTCTCCTGAGCGGCTCTGGCCTCAATGGGATTTGAATTTGGGTCAGCTTCCAGCCTCTTTGTGAATCAGGAAAGACGCAACTTTCCTGGATGGATGAACAACAAAACATGCTTCTTTTTCTAGATAGATGTCAACCTCCGTCAGGTTGCACAGTGTGGAGGGGGATTTGGGTTCTGTTTTATTTCTTAACAGAGGCATATTTGGGCAGTGCGGAAACGTGATTACTGTTCATGTCAACCCAGCCTGGACAGGAATAGGGGAAAAAAAGTAGAATCCTTCTGTATTATGAAGACTATAGTAATAATAATAATAGTAACAGTTTTTAATGAGGATCAAAAGAGACTGATAATATAATATGTGCATGCTTAGTCTCTCCACAGACGGGAGCCTGCCAGGCTCCTCTGTCCATGGGATTCTCCAGGCAAGAATACTAGATGGGTTGCCATTTCCTCCTCCAGGGGATCTTCCTGACCCAGGAATTGAACCCCCATCTCTTACATCTCCTGCATTAGCAGGTGGTTTTTTTACCTAATATAATACTATGATTTATAGTTCCTAGCACATACTAAGTATTAAATCAGAGCTTGTTAGCTAAATAAATCCCAAACCTGGTCCGTTTGGCAGTTTCCTTCTTTACCACACATACAAGACCTCTAGAGACAGTTTTCCATTTTTTTGTCTGTAACATACTCAGAGTTCACTATCGAGAGTACAGAGATTTTCCTTGCAACTTGAAAGTTCATCCGTGGCACTTAACTTTTCTTTATTATGTATTGGTTCGTTATCTAATTGCTTTTTTGTACTAGTCTTATGATTTTATAAATCTGTGGCCATTTAGATTCAGAAGCCATGTACAACACTCATCTAGTTTGAGTCTCTCCTCAAGCTTCTCTCTCAGGAGATAAGAAAAGAATATGTCATGATGTGACGTTGCTAGAAAAGCATCTGCCTTTTTGAATGCCCAATATCTAGGTATCTAAGCACGTTTATCATCACAAGACATTAGTGATGACCTTGCTTTCCATTGTGTCATCCACCTCCTAAGTGGTCCTGGCTTCACTTCAAGCCAAGAATCTGCACATGCTTTGCACTTTCTACCTGTGCATCCAGGGAGCTTTATCAGATCTTCTGCCTACACTACATCATCCTTAGTTCTCACTTAAGCTGTTGAAATAGTCTCCTAAAAGATCTTTTGCTACCAAATCATATTTCTCTAATCTATTTTCCCAACTGCCAGAAGGAAGTTTCTTAAATTAAAATCTTATAAAATTATTCAATGTCTCTCCATTGCTTTAGGGAGACCAAGACACTCTTTACCTAATAAAGTACTTGCAGGTCTCTCCAGGGTCTGGCTCCGGTTTAGCTCCTTGACCTCATCACTACCTGCTTTCCCCTGGAGAGTCTACACTAACCCCGATGAATATATAGTTTTCTATATTGTTTCAGACCTCTGTGTCTTGGCTGATTCAAAGATATCATCACTGCTTCCCCTGCCCAAATGATGACCTACTCGTGCTTCAAGGTAAGAAGCAAATGCTTCTCTCCTGGTGAAGATTTGTTTAGTTCTGCCACCGAACTTAGCTTCTCCCTCTTGCTGTCTGTTGAAGATTGCATTCAACTCCAGGGTTGCAATTATGCATTTACACATTTTTCAGTCCTGCTATCCATTCTAAGGGTTTGTGGAGACCAGAAGGATGCAGAATATTTTCAGCTTATCCCTCCAGATCTATTCTCCATGCTTTTCCACCCTGACCTCTGTCCAGGACTGTGTATGTACTACATTTGCAAGATCTCTTGTCCTAAGCATCATGGTAGTTTCAGCCAATGGGAAAAAGTGATGAAAGAGCTGAGGGAGAAACAGAGTGAGATGGGAGCTTAGCTCCCCAACCAGGCTATACATTGGCTGTGTCTGCATTCCCCTCCCAGAGACCAGAGGGCTTCCCTGGTCGTTCAGATGGTAAAGAATCTGCCTGCAATGCAGGAGACCTGGGTCTGATTCCTGGATCAGGAAGATCTCCTGGAGAACAAACCTAAACAGTGTATTAAAAAGCAAAGACATCATTTTGTCGACAAAATTGTGTATAGTCAAGTCTATGGTCTTTCCAGTGGTCATAGACAGATGTGAGAGTTGGACCATAAAGAAGGCAGAGCACTGAAGAATTGATGCTTTTGAACTATGGTGCTGGAGAAGACTCTTGAGAGTCCCTTGGACAGCAAGGAGAACAAACCAGTCAACCTTAAAGGAAATCAACCCTGAATATTCATTGGAAGGCCTGATGTTGAAGCTGAAGCTCCAATACTTTGGCCACCTCATGTGAAGAGCTGACTCATTGGGAAAGCTTCTAATGCTGGGAAAGGTGGAGAAGGGCAGGAGGAGAAGAAGGTAATGAAATGGCTGGATGTATCACAGATTCAATGGACATGAGCTTGGGACAACTCCCAGAGATGGTAAGGGACAGGGAGGCCAGGCTTGCTGCAGTCCCTGGGGTCTCAAAGAGTCAGACAAGACTTGGCGATTGAATAACAACAGCAACAAATGGCTGATTCATGCTAATGTATGGCAGAAACCAACACAGTGTTGTAGCACAATTATCCTTCAATTTAAAATATATAATTGAAATGTTAAAAAAAGTAAATAAAAGGAGCCATAAGTAGTATCTGACACCAAGAAGCTCAGAAGCCAACCCAACAATGAAATGAACAGCAGTCATCGCTGATTAAGTGGCCAGTGGACACCAGACATCCTTTACTTCGTCTGCGTGATTTAATTCTCATGATGGTTCTGGGAGGTGGGTGTTACCATCCCCGTTTGAAAGGCTGAAGTTCAGAGAAGTTGCATTACCTGCCCAAATCATGCAGCTTGAGAAGTGGGATGCAAAGGCTTGCTTCTTTGAGTGCAAACTCGTGCTTGGGATCCAGAAATATGCTAGGGAACCAGAGTCGAAGCAAGTGGACCCCAAGCCCTCTCTGGGAGCAGGTCAGTACAGCAGTTGTACAGGGCTGGAGTAAGTGGCCACCGGGTGTAAAGGTCCATGCTGCGGGCAGGTACAGGACAAGGCTGCCTTTTTGCGTGGGCTCCTTTAGCCCACCGTGAAAGGCAAATCCCTAAGGCTTGATTTTGTCTGTCAGCATTTCTCATTCTGCCCACGCAACATTTCTTTCGAGTCTGGAGGGAAACCAGTGTTGGTTTCCACAATCGACTTTCTCCCGTTACCCAGAATACCCAACCTGGCTGGGTGTGCTTTCTCTGCTGTATTTCAGAGCTTTTGTGCTCCCCCTCGCCAAGCCTCTTTCCCTCCCTCTGTAAGGTTGAATTCCCTGATGGTAATCATAATTATAAGCATATGTTGTTGCTCTCAGCTACCACTGGACTTGCAAGCTTTATTTTTAAAGGCAAAAAAAAAGTCATTTTAGAAATACATTTTCTGTCAAGGGGCAGTTTCTGTGGACAGAAAAGTGATTGTCAAATGCATTCTTGGAGCAGATTTGCATACTAAGCAGGAGTTGGAACCAGGTAGCCATGTCAGGCAATTACTGCATCAGCAGAACAGTGTTTTATAGCTTCATGTGCTGGTCACAGGATTTGAATCTCGGGGACTTGTTGGCTTACAAAATGCTAATGGGGAATTGAAAACTTCAACAAGCATCTCAACAATCTTTGCAAATCGAGCCAGGAATTATTTAAAAAGTCAGGCATTTTTGTAAACAGTGTTGATCTGTTTCACTCATGGCAGCCCCCTTTTACAAATTCCTCTCTCCTGCAATTGAGAAGCACGCATTTAGAGGCAAGCTGTCCAGGTCTCGGTGTGGTTGACCCCAGGCATCTGTGTAGGGATGGAGCAGAATGAAGTGGGTGGAAGATGAGATGGTATGTGTGTCTGTTTAGTGTGTGTGTGGTCAGCCTACCATCCCTTCTAAGGTCCCCCTACCATCGCAGAGGTGAAGTAGAGACTGCTGTTGCCATTTAGTCGCTAAGTCATGCCCGACTGTTTGCAGCCTCAGGGACTGCAGCACGCCAGGCTCCCCTGTCCTCCGCTATCTCCTGGAGTTCGCTCAAATTCATGTCCATTGTCTTGGTGATGCCATCTAACCTTAACCTTGGTGATGCCATCTTATCTTCTGTCACCACCTTCTCCTTTTGCCTTCAAGCTCTCCCAGCATCAGGGTCTTTTCCAATGAGTTGGCCCTTCTCATCATGTAGCCAAAGTATTGGTGCTTCAGCTTAAGCATCAGCACTTCCAAAGAATATTCTGGGCTGATTTCCTTTAGGGTCGACTGGTTTGATCTCCTTGCAGTCCAAGGGACTCTCAAGAGTATTCTCTAGCACCAAAATTTGAAAACATCAATTCTTCAGCACTCAGCTCTTTATGGCCCAACTTTCACATAATCCCAAATCCACTTCCCTCGATTTGCCATTAAGAAGAACTCAAGATATTGGGAAGGTTGAAGACCAGAAAACATGATTCCCTTGGGCATTTGCAGTAGATGTCCTCTGGAAGATGAAATTAGCAAGAGTCTTCCTACAAATTCTTGAAAATCACCTGCTTCTATGCTTCACACCAAAGATGTCAGCAGTGGCTTCTTGTGACTTCAGTGGTGGCTGTTCTGTCCTCCACTTCCCAGCTCTTCCAGTGGTTGTAAAACCTCCTAATTCCAATACCTGGAATCCATAGAGTAGCTCCTGGTTTACTGAATGAAGCTTGGTTTGTACAGTATGTTTTTCAGAAAAGTATAACACTTCATGAACTATCAACCTTCCAGTGTCTTCTTTCAATCACTTTGAACAGAATCATAGCTTGTCAACCTTCAAAGAGACCTTTGAGATCATGTAGGCTGAGTTCCTCAAAATTTTATTTCATCAACAAAATTTTTAAAGTTTGTGGAACTGATGTGGAAGTTGCAATTTTCATTTTGCTAAAAATACATTGATGTTTTTCAAGTTATCGACCACAGTCATTCTTAAAAGAAGGGTGTGTTTATCATCCTTTCCAACAAAGCACAGCATAACATCAGTGATAGGGACAAAACTTCTATATAAATAACTGTAGCTTTAGGAAAAGTGTGTTACAACTTTCCTTCACTCTGTGGCAGGCAATTCTAAGCTGATGTCTTCATTTTAGAGATAAGAAAACAGAAGCCCAGATAAGTTAAGTGCTTCTTTATCAGAAAGCATATTCACAGCAGAGTTGAGACCAGGATCCAGAGCTCCTCATTTAGGATCTAGAGCTTCACACCCTAAGCGCTATTGACATTTTGTGCTGAATAATTGCTTGCTCTTGTGAAAGACTCTTGAGAGTCCCTTGGACAGCAAGGAGATCCAACCAGTCCATCCTAAAGGAAGTCAGTCTTGAATATTCATTGGAAAGACTGATGCTCAAGCTGAAATTTCAATACTTTGGCCACCTGATGTGAAGAATTGACTCATTTGAAAAGACCCTGATGCTGGGAAAGATTGAAGGCAGGAGGAGAAGGGGATGACAGAGGATAAGGTGGTTGTAAGGCATCACCGACTCAATAGACATGAATTTGAGTAAACTCTGGGAGCTGGTGAAGGACAGGGAGGCCTGGTGTGCTGCAGTCCATGGGGTTACAATGTGTCAGACATGACAGAGCAACTGAACTGAACTGAACTGAACTGCTTGCTGTGTGTACAGAGGGGGTGAGGCTGTCCGATGCATTGTAAGCTGCTTAGCAGGATCTTTGTCGTCAACCCTCTAGATGCCATAGTGTCCCCCAGTAGTGACAACTAACATCTCCAGGCGTTGCCAAATGTCCCTTGATTGAGAACTATTGCTCTAATGTAAGATACTTATACCACCCTATCTTATTCTTTCTCTTTGCCAGTCCCTTCCTATCTGCAGAGCATGAGGGGTCTCACTTCTGTAGCTATCGAGAAAATGGTTCCATGGAAACACTGAACAGATGAAGGAACTGTAGCTCAGAGTAGTGAAAAGACTTGCTGAGGCTCATACAAAGGACGCTGGCAGTTAAGTGGGATCTTCCAGTCCTTCCTTCTCCCTCTGAGTCCCTGGCCTGGTAGCCAATCCACACGGTGTGTGGGGGGACTGGTTGATGGCAGGCACCCAGAGAGGCTCATTTGGATGGTTTGGTGTCTGCACACGTATAAAACCATATTATAAATATTGTTATCCCCTTATTCAAATGAGACCAGGTCTTCACTCAGTGTTGAGAGGGGACTGGGAGAGATACAAAATGTTTCTCCAAGATAGAATTGTTGATTTCAGTACTGAAAAGCAGATGGTGCAAAATAGCTCCAAAGCTGTTGAAAATATGTGTCCGGTCAAAGGGCTTGCTAAAGGCTCAGCATACAGCTGCGAGAGAAGGTGGGGGGAAGCAAGAGGAGGCTCCACAACCTCCCCCTCACCCTCAGAAGATGAATCCCATTTTTCTGGGGATGTGGAGGGAGGCTGAGGGGGTCAGAAGAGCCCTCTCCTTTAGGTTTGTTCAGGGCTTCTAGACAGCAACGGAGAACAGGCACACTGGAAAGGAATTTAGGAGGGGCAGGATTCTTGTGAAAAAAGAAAAAAAAAGCTGAGTACTCCTGAGGACTCTGGGAACGCCTCTCATGAAGGATGTTGCTGACAGCGGCGTGTGGCCCTGAATCACCACGGCAGTTTCAACATCACCAACCAGACACGTGAATAGATTACCACCCCGTCAGCATGTGGTTCCTATTCTCCCCTCTCAGCGGGCCCATCCAGCCAAGGCTGTAGGTTTGGGGTTGAATGAAGACATTTGAAAGCAGTAGATTACTGCAGAAGAAGATCTTAAGAAAAGGAGGGCTTTCTTTCACCGACTGATGAGCTGTCAGAGTAGGGAAGGACTTCAGAGGTCATGGAGTTCAGGGTCTGCTCACACACAGATTGAACCTGGAGTGGTGCTGGATAATCTTCTAGAGCGTGGCCTTGAAGGTGGTCTTGGGCATAGAGGAAAGTGGTGCTGTGATGGATTAGGAATGTCTGCCCAAGGATCAGGAGTAGGAAATGGTGCTGTGATGGATTAGCAATGTCTGGCCAGGAGAAGGAAATGATGGTGTGGATCAGGTAGACCATTTGTCCTCCCTAATGGTTCAACTAAAACATTTTACAAGTGAGTGAACTGAGACCCAAGAAGAGAAGTGACATTTCCAGGAGGCTGATTCGAGGAACAGTGACAGAACAGGTCTTAACATTTTGATTAGTTTGCTACTCTCATCCTGAGCTCATTCATTTATTTATTCATTTAACAGATATTTGTTGGGTGTCTACTTTGTGACAGATGTTCTTATATCTTAGCACTTAGCCTTTAATGGAGCTATGGGCTTAGCTACTCATCTTTTGCAAGGCATCAAAGTCTTTGGTTAAGTCCCGAGACAAATTTGTCTTAATATCCTGGACAGTGGCATCCTGTGCTTGCCCTGTAGCAAGAATTATCTTAGACACTTTGTGAGTCTGAAATAACATATAGACTCTGAATAAAACATCATGGACATCATGGACTCTAATGAAAAACTCCCTGGGTCCTAATCTCACCTTTGACTTACTTGCTGCTGCTGCTAAGTCGCTTCAGTCGTGTCCGACTCTGTGCGACCCCATAGATGGCAGCCCACCAGGCTTCCCCATCCCTGGGATTCTCCAGGCAAGAACACTGGAGTGGGTTGCCATTTCCTTCTCCAATGCATGAAAGTGAAAAGTGAAAGTGAAGTCGATCAGTCATGTCCAACTCTTACCAACCCCATGGACTGCAGCCCACCAGGCTCCTCCATCCTGCATCCTCCATCCTCCATCCTCCATCCTAAGGGATTTTCCAGGCAAGAGTACTGGAGTGGGGTGTCATTGCCTTCTCCTTGACTTACTTAGATATAAGCAAATTATCCTCCATTTTCTTATCTGTAAAATGAGGATAACAGTACTGGTATTTAGCTCCTAGTTTTGTAAGAATTCAATGAGTTAATCCATACAAAACACATAAAACCATGTCTGGCATATAATTAGTGCTTCATAAACATAAGTTGGTATCATTTTTAAATGTAATCTTCACCACAACCTATCAGTGAAATATTATTTTTTTGGGGGGCAGAGAATGATGGTGGGGAGGAGTATATGTAATTTCCCAACCAATGGCTTTCTGTTTTTAATCACAAAGAACATTTTAAAAAATCATATTAAATTCATCTTATATTAGGAGGTTTGATCTGGAAATGAAAAGTTCAGGAAACTAAAAGTCCAGCTTGGGTGTCCTCATCTTAGGCACATCTTGGTATTTTGTATTGGTAGGTCTATCTCTACAACAATATATTATTTAGGACAGGACCACATTTGTCACTTCTTCCTTCCTAACACCCAAAGTGGTACCAGACCCATAAAATAGTCAATCAACATTTACAGATTGAACAAATAAGTCTATTTTTTTTAAATTTTTTAAAACTCTTCTGAGTGAACTGAATCTCCCAAGGCTCATAAGTGAATATGCTTTCCTCCTTGTCCATTACAGCCAGATTGTATAAGTATGAGTGCGGCATTAAAGTCTCCCAGTATTATTGTGTTGTGGTATATTTATTCTATCATACTA
The DNA here is from genome assembly GCA_935064755.1 of Tragelaphus eurycerus. Classification (NCBI taxonomy): domain Eukaryota; kingdom Metazoa; phylum Chordata; class Mammalia; order Artiodactyla; family Bovidae; genus Tragelaphus; species Tragelaphus eurycerus. The sequence continues at coordinate 5,474,856 of CAKXYN010000033.1, forward strand.
ATTAGTGTTTGTCTTAGATATAGCAATGCTCCAATGTTGGGTGCATATATATTTATAATTGTTATAACTTCTTTTTGGATTGTTCCTTTAAGTCATTATATGTAACCTTCATTGTCTCCTTTTCAGGACCTTTATTTTAAAGTCAATTTTATCTGATATGAGTATTGCTACTCCTGTTTTCTTTTGGTCCGTATTTGCATAGAAAATCTTTTTCCAGCCCTTCATTTTCAGTCAGTATATATCCCCTATTTTAAGGTGGTTCTCTTGTAGACAACATATATCAGATCAGATCAGATCAGATCAGTCGCTCAGTCGTGTCCGACTCTTTGCGACCCCATGAACCGCAGCACGCCAGGCCTCCCTATCCATCACCAGCTCTCGGAGGTCACTCAGACTCACATCCATCGAGTCAGTGATGCCATCCAGCCATCTCATCCTCTGTCGTCCCCTTTTCCTCCTACCCCCAATCCCTCCCAGCATCAGAGTCTTCTCCAATGAGTCAACTCTTCGCATGAGGTGGCCAAAATACTGGAGTTTCAGCTTTAGCATCATTCCTTCCAAAGAAATCCCAGGGCTGATCTCCTTCAGAATGGACCGGTTGGATCTCCTTGCAGTCCAAGGGACTCTCAAGAGTCTTCTCCAACACCACAGTTCAAAAGCATCAGTTCTCTGGCGCTCAGCCTTCTTCACAGTCCAGCTCTCACATCCATACATGACCACAGGAAAGACCATAGCCTTGACTAGGCGAACCTTTGTTGGCAAAGTAACGTCTCTGCTTTTGAATATGCTATCTAGGTTGGTCATAACTTTCCTTCCAAGGAGTAAGCGTCTTTTAATTTCATGGCTGCAGTCACCATCTGCAGTGATTTTGGAGCCCAGAAAAATAAAGTCTGACACTGTTTCCAGTGTTTCACCATCTATTTCCCATGTAGTGCTGGGACCAGATGCCATGATCTTCGTTTTCTGAATGTTGAGCTTTAAGCCAACCTTTTCACTCTCCACTTTCACTTTCATCAAGAGGCTTTTTAGTTCCTCTTCACTTTCTGCCACAAGGGTGGTATCATCTGCATATCTGAGGTTATTGATATTTCTCCTGGCAATCTTGATTCCAGCTTGTGTTTCTTCCAGTCCAGCATTTCTCATGATGTACTCTGCATATAAGTTAAATAAACATGGTGACAATATACAGCCTTGACGTACTCCTTTTCCTATTTGGAACCAGTCTGTTGTTCCATGACCAGTTCTAACTGTTGCTTCCTGACCTGCATACAGATTTCTCAAGAGGCAGATCAGGTGGTCTGGTATTCCCATCTCTCTCAGAATTTTCCACAGTTTATTGTGATCTACACAGTCAAAGGCTTTGGGGGTCTAGTTTTTGTATCCATTCGACCCGTTTTAATCTATTGGTTATCTCTTGTAGACAAGGTATATAGGGATCTTGTTTTTGTATCGATTCGGCCAGTCTTTGTCTGTTGGTTAGGGCATTCAGCTCATTAATGTTTAAAGTAATTATTGATAAGTAAGATCTACTTTATTGTTTTGGGTTTGAATTTATACACCCTTTTAGTGATTCCTATCTAGAGAATGTCCTTTAATTTTTGTTGGAGGAATGGTTTAGTGGTGCAAAATTCTCTCAACTTTTACTTATCTGTGAAGCTTTTGATTTCTCCTTCATATTTGAATAAGATCCTTACTGGATACAATAATCTGGGCTGTAAGTTATTTTCTTTCATCACTTTAATTATGTCTTGCCATTCCCTCCTGGCTTGGAGAGTTTCTATTGAAAGATCAGCTGTTATCCTTATGGGAATTCCCTTGTGAGTTATTTGATGTTTTTCCCTTGCTGCTTTTAATATTTGTTCTTTATATTTAATCTTTGTTAATTTGATTAATATGTGTCTTGGGGTGTTTTGCCTTGGGTTTACCCTGTTAGGGACTCTCAGGATTTCTTGAACTTGAGTGGTTATTTCCTTCTCCATTTTAGGGAAGTTTTCAACTATTATCTCCTCAAGTATTTTCTCATGGTCTTTCTTTTTATCTTCTTCTTCTGGAACTCCTATGATTCGAATGTTGTAGTGTTTTATGTTATCCTGGAAGTCTCTGAGATTGTCCTCAATTCTTTGATTCATTTTTCTTTTTTCTCCTCTGACTCATTTATTTCTAGGATTCTATCTTCTAATTCACTAATCCTATCTTCTGCCTCTGTTATTCTAATATTTGTTGCCTCCAGAGTGTTTGGATCTCATTTATTGCATTATTCATTATGTGTTAACTCTTTTTTATTTCTTCTAGGTCCTTGTTAAACCTTTCTTGCATCTTCTCAATCCTTGTCTCCAGACTATTTAACTGTGATTCCATTTTGATTTCAAGATTTTGGATTAATTTCACTATCATTATTCGGAATTCTTTATCAGGTAGATTCCCTATCTCTTCCTCTTTGGTTTGGTTTGGTGGGCATTTATCCTGTTCCTTTAGCTGCTGGGTATTCCTCTGTCTCCTCATCTTGTTAAAATTGCCAGGTTTAGAGCGTCCTTACTATATTCTGGTAGTTTGTTGAATTCTCAATATCAATAACCTCAGATATGCAGATGACACCACCCTTATGGCAGAAAGTGAAGAGGGGCTAAAAAGCCTCTTGATGAAAGTGAAAGTGGAGAGCGAAAAGGTTGGCTTAAAGCTCAACATTCAGAAAACGAAGATCATGGCATCTGGTCCCATCACTGCATGGGAAATAGATGGGGAAACAGTGGAAACAGTGTCAGACTTTGTTTTTCTGGGCTCCAAGATCACTGAAGATGGTGACTGCAGCCATGAAATTAAAAGACGCTTACTCCTTGGAAGGAAAGTTATGAGCAACCTAGATAGCATATTCAAAAGCAGAGACATTACTTTACCAACAAAGGTTCGCCTAGTCAAGGCTATGGTCTTTTCTGTGGTCATGTATGGATGTGAGAGCTGGACTGTGAAGAAGGCTGAGCGCCGAAGAATTGATGCTTTTAAACTGTGGTGTTGGAGAAGACTCTTGAGAGTCCCTTGGACTGCGAGAAGATCCAACCAGTCCATTCTGAAGGAGATCAATCCTGGAATTTCTTTAGAAGGAATGATGCTAAAGCTGAAACTCCAGTATTTTGGCCACCTCATGCGAAGAGTTGACTCATTGGAGAAGACTCTGATGCTGGGAGGGATTGAGGGCAGGAGGAGAAGGGGACGACAGAAGATGAGATGGCTGGATGGCATCACTGACTCGATGGATGCGAGTCTGAGTGACCTCCGGGAGCTTGTGATGGACAGGGAGGCCTGGCGTGCTGCGGTTCATGGGGTCGCAAAGAGTCGGACACGACTGAGCGACTGATCTGATCTGACTGATCTTTTCAATATCTGATCTCTGCCCTGTTACAGAGGGGGTGGAAATGAATACCCAAATCTAAGCCGGCCAGGTTCAGGCACTTGGGTAGTCCTTAGAAGCACAGATTCGGTTGAGTCTGCGTTTTGTGCCCTTCCCAGGTCCGAGTAGCGCAGGTGATGAAGTGCTTAGCGAGGGCAGCTGCTGCGACTTATCGCCTCCCTGCCGCTCAGTTTTCTGGGTATACAACCGGCGCACCTTCTCAGGCAGATGCTGACCGTCCAGAGCCCCAAGAAGCATTAGTTAACACAGAAACCTGCTTACAGTTTTGTAGATAATGTGTCTCTAGGGCTGTGATTGCCCACTTCAGCTCTGGCTGCCTGTCACCGGAGTGGGACAGTCTGCAGCCGGCTATCTCTGTGCAGTCTTTTGTTCCGTACATAGTCCTGGTGATGTCTTGGTTAGGGCTGGCTTTTGATGTAGTAGATATCCGACAGTCTGGTTATTTCACTCAGGTAGGGCTCAGGATAGCCAGGCCAAATCCTTTCTCAAAGCGATGCAGGCCGCGCTGCTCCTCCTAGCCCAGCCCCCGCTTGCTAATAGCAAATGCTGGTGTCCGAGCTGCTTCTCCGCAAAAGGAGTTACCGCAGGGCTCCTAATCTCCTTTCAAAGACAATGAATTGTCTTGCTAAGTGCCTGATGTCCTCTGCCGGTATTCAGAAGTTGTTTTGTAGAATTTACACAGTGTTCAAATGTTCTTTTAAGGAATTTGTGGAGGAGAAAGTATTCTCCCCGTCCTACTCGTCCACCATCTTAGCTCCTCCCCCAGTGAAATATTATTAACATCCCACATTATGAAACACATTGTCTGGGTTTGGATCAAGTTTCTGCCACTGGTTGGCTATGTGATCTTGGGCCTAAAATGGATTAGTAACAAAAAAGTAAAATACTGCACCAAAGTGCTTATTGTTGATCTTTAGTTGCAAAGTTGTGTCCAACTCTTTGCAACCACATGGACTGTAGCCCATCAAGCTGCTCTGTCCATGAGATTTTCCGGGCAAGAATACTGGAGTGGGTTGTCATTTTCTTCTTCAGGGGATCTTCCTGGACCAGCAATGGAACCCACATCTCCTGCATTGGTAGGTGGGTTCTTTACCACTGAGCCACCAGGGAAGCCCACCAAAGTGCTTAGAACAGAGTAATTATCAATGAATGTTACCACCATCACCAACACCATCATCAGCACGTCATCACCACTACCATCACTATCATGTACAGGGGCTAAGAATGATACAGAAGAGTTAAAAACCTGAAAATTTACATATATTTGTTTGGGTCTATGCAGCTAATGGATATTCCTCTTTTGTATCCATGCATACAGTCATTTATTCAGCCTCAGCTGCTATGGCTCAAACCACTTTATTTTCAGCATTATCATAATTGAACTCCTGATTTTACCCCCTCCCTTTCCTTTCTGTTTCTCCCTTATCTCAGGGGATGGTACTGCCTCAAGAAGTGCCATGTCACCATGCTTACAAGGCACTCTGACAGCTCACTCTGGGGATCTGAGTCCTCGCCCATATTCCCTCTTTCTTGAGACCCCTCCTCCCACCAGGGTTCACTGCCTTGCTTCCTCTCTAGGCCAAGTCAGCATCACTGCTCACTGGACCCTTGCAGTAGATTTCCCTAGAGCCTTCACTCTCTGCTTTGATCCTCTCCAGCACTCTCCCCATACTTCAGCCCAAGACATTTGTGTAAGATGCAGGGTTGATCATCTTACACCCTTCTTTTCTGCTCACCTCTTCCTAAGCATACACTTAATGCCTAAACAGGGTTGTTGTGGGAAAGGTCACAGTCCTCAGCATGGCACTCAGCAGTGTCACCAGGGTCCAGGCTCTTTTTCATCTTTCCAGGTGGCCAACCCCAGTGTGTCAGCAATACCTCCTCTTACGAAGACGTGCAAAATGGCTATAGTGAATTCACACGCCCAAATCTCCAACAGCAGGAAGGAGGAGAATGTTCTCTTTGTTTTGCCCTGGGGACCTGGGTCACATAGTAACGTTGAAACTAGTCTTTTGGGAGAGAGAGTACACTGGTTGTTTAAGATCAATCATAAGTCATCCCTAGGAACAGATTGCCAACTCATATCTGATGTGATGCAAGTTCTCAGAGCAAGGAAGAATGAGGTAGTGGATGCAAGTAGACAGATAATTCACTGTGTTGACTGGGGTATGGAGACAGCATGGCAGGGGTGAGGGAGGGGACCCGAGGACCCAGAACTAGATGGCCATCCTTTGCTAGTGAAGTGGTTCAGTCTCTAACTCCTTCTAATGGGGCATTTGTCCAGATGGGGCAAATCCCTTCTTGAGAGCAACATGGGGTAAATCATAGAGCAAAAACCCAGTGTTCTTGTAACCATCAATTATTAAATCTGAAGAATTGTAAGGACTCCTACGTTTTAAAATAAAACTTTTTTTTCTGAAATCTTTTATATACATAAGGACCTGTGTTTGCATATAAATTTTCTAGAAATATATACAATGGTTAGCAATGGTTGCCACTGAGAAGAACTGGGAGACTGGGGGTAAGATAGAGGTCATTATCCATGCATGCCCCTCTGTATGTTTCAGTTCTGAGTGCATGATTGCCATATTTTTTCAATTACAAAGAGGTTTATTTTTTTAAAAAATCAAGTAATTATCTCCCATTATAAAATTTTCTCTAGTAAGATATCCTCAATACAGAAAATTTAGATGATATTTTTAAGTAGCTATGGCCAAATAATAGGCGTTCATTTATTATTTTATTTAATCCTCGCAACAACCCTGCTTATAACCCTGTATTATTTCTATTTTACAGATCATAAACTGAAGCCCAATGAGATTAACATCTCCCCCCATATCACACATATAACTAGTAGACCTGGAATTAAAATCCATATTCAACAATATTAGTTGCCTCTTAGTGGGTGGCAGTAGAAAGAAAAGCAGAGGAGAGATACAGTCAATGCTTATTCTTTGCTGAAGTAATGTTCTATGAAGTTGCCATTAACACCCAAATTGGTGAGCCCTGAACCATTGCTCCTGGAGGAAGCATAAAGTTAGTGTCCTGTGAGGCTCAGTCTGCATTGTTTTGTCAGTTAATCATCATATGGCTTTGTTTTATCTGCATTTTTGTTTAAAGACACCTTACTTAATGTATTTGTTGATTCTTTACCACTAGACTCAGACCACAGCAAATGAACGAATCTCATTCTAGCATGTATTTCCTCCATAAGGCATACTGCACCTTCCTGAACTCAAGAATACTACATCTCACTTCAACACTATGCTCCAGGGGCCCTCCAAACAACAAATCGCCAAGAGCAAGCACGAAAATGGGGAAAACGTTGCACCAAATGGGCCTTCGAAAGGACATTTGTTTATGATATGGAGACTAAGACAGAAAGACGGCCCTGCCTCCTTGGACCTCAGCTGGAAATGTGCACAGCAAGTGATTCACGCTTTTCCACATTGCAAAACTCCATGAATGACTGGGAAAGTGCCACCAGTGTCGATTTTGAAGTTACAGACACGTTTTAGAAAGTAAGCGAATTCTCAGACACATTTAGGTCAATTATCTTTCAGAATTTCTGAAGTGAAAAAGATAACTGACACTCCCTCCTGACCACTTACATCAAATGCAGCCTCTCCATTTGGTGGAAGCCACTGGAATGATGGCTTCTATCCAATTCTGAACACAATTCAAGTTTGATACAGCGCTTATCACCTCCTGATCCATTATCTGTACAATGATATATCTCTTGCACTAGAGTTTAATCTCTATGAGGACAGGCACTTTATTTTGTTCAGTCTCATATTCCCACGACTTCTAAGAGTGCTTGTCCCAGAATGTGAAGTTGCTCAGTCGTGTCCGACTCTTTGTGATCCCATGGACTGTAGCCTACCAGGCTCCTCTGTCCATGGGATTTTCCAGGCAATAGTACTGGAGTGGATTGCCATTTCTGTCTCCAGAATAGGCCCTCAGTAATTTCATTGACTATGATAAATCCTTTGACTGTGTGGATTACAACTGTGAAAAATTCTTAAAGAGATGGGAATACCAGACTACCTGACCTGCCTCCTGATAAACCTGTTTGACGGGCAAGAAGCAACAGTTAGAATTGGACATGGAAAAATGGACTGGTTTCAAATTGGGAAAGAAGTATGTCAAGGCTGTCTTCTTCACCCTGCTTATTTAACTTATATGCAGAGTACATCATGTGAAATTCTGGGCTGGATGAAGCACAATCTGGAATCAAGATTGCTGGGAGAAATATCAATAACCTCAAATACACAGATAACACCACCCTTATGGCAAGAAGAACTAAAGAATCTCTCTCATTTTTTTTTTTTAAGAACCTCTTGATGAAGGTGAAAGAGGAGAGTGAAAAACCTGGCTTAAAACTCAACATTCAAAATACTAAGATCATGGCATCTGGTCCTATCACTTCATGGTAAATAGATGGGGAAACAATGGAAACAGTGACAGACTTTATTTTCTTGGGCTCCAAATATCATTTCAGATGGTGACTGCAGTCATGAAATTAAAAGACACTTGCTTCTAGGAAGAAAAGCTATGACACATCTAGACAGCATCTTAAAAAGCAGAGACAGTACTTTGCCAACAAAGGCCCATCTAGTCAAAGCTATGGTTTTTCCAGCAGTCATGTATGGTTGTGAGAGATGGACCATAAAGAAGGCTGAATGCCAAAGAATTGATGATTTTTAACTGTGGTGTTAGAGAAGGCTTGTGGTGTTAGAGATTCTCAACTCCCTTGGACTGCAAGGAGATCAAAACAGTCCATCCTAAAGGAAATCAGTCCGGAATAATCATTAGAAGGACTGATGCTGAAGCTGAAGTTCCAATCCTTTGGCCACCTGATGTGAAAAGCTGAATCATTGGAAAGGGCCCTGATGCTGGAAAAGATTGAAGGCAGGAGGAGAAGGGGATGACAGAGGATGAGATAGTTGGATGGCATTACTGACTCAATGGAACTGAGTTTTAGTAAACTCAGGAAGTTAGTGATGGACAGGGAAGCCTGGTGTGCTGCAGTCCATGGGGTCGCAAAGAGTCGGCCATGACTAAGCAAGTGAACAACATTTTTTTGCTGAATGAATGATACATGAATGATTCTTCTATACTTGGCATTGAATGCAATGGAGCCCCATAGCCTTATTGAAACTGCTCAAACATGTATGACGTCTTGAAGGCAATTCAATGGTGCTGCCAGAATTCTTGGCTTATCACTATGTGTATAAAACATTCCCACCCACCGCCGTGAAGAAAATCCAGCACAGGCTGTGTTTCTGAGACTCTAGTGAAAATACGTAAAGGTTAAGCTCACTGCTAAAACCACTGACATTTGAACAGCCTCAAAGAGAAAGCAAAGTGGTTGTGAGAAACATTCATGTGAGGTTTTATGATGAAAGTGTGAGCGCCCACAGTAATGACTCTTAGAGAACCATGTAGACTTGCCCGGGATTCGGATGAGGGGCGGTGGTAGAAACACTGTTCATTACAATAACAACACACAGATGCTGGGGTCCTTTTAACTGAAGGTTGGTGGAGCGTAGCAAAGAGAGGGTCAAGTTTAATTACCAATGCACTATAAACAATGTTCTTTGCTGGGTAAGCTCTCTTTGCACAGAGGCACAGTTATAGCTTCTTGTCTTTACTTGGCTTCAGGAACACGCTCACACGGTACCATTCTACATGGAAGCTTCTCAAACTCCTGGGGTTGGAAACTTTTGTCCCCAGGCCCTGCTGATGTTGAGGCCTGCCTTACACAGATCGACTGTAGGTCACTCCATCTGCTTGTGCAGGGACCCCATCCCCCACTGCGTTTTAAGTTTCCACCTACTTCCCAACAACAGCTTCTTCCTCAATATCCCCAAGTTCAGTCTTGCCCCTTTCTCATCCATCTTCAAAGATCAGAATGGTCTTCCCTGGAAAGTGGATCCAACCATGTCATTTCTGTGTTTATAACCCATCCAGTGCTCCCTGCTGATCCTTTGGGCAAAATCCCAGCTCCACTCAACTTGGCTCCCCACTTCTAGGTCCACAGAGCAAGCGACACTGGACATGAGATGACAACGTTGGACTTGGTTGATGGGTAGATGGGGTTCATCACAGTACTCGTTCTCCTTTTATATATGTTCAAAATCTTCAAAAAGAAAAAAGAAAGCTTCCTCAAGGTAGCTGGGTTCTTAGCTGAAACTTGAGCTTGAGGTCTCCTGGGTCAAACAGGTTGGAGGATGCCCTGTGGCCTGAGGGAACAGCATTTACAAAGCCCTAAAGATTACACTGAAACTTTGTATGTGTTCATACACTTGCTGGAGCCCTGCTCTGACCCAGCTATGACTGTGTGCACTATTCATGCCTTCTCAAACTCATCAACTTGATTATCTTCATTTATCTGATTCAGACGGTGCTGTGCTGTGCTTAGTTGCTGAATTGTGTTCAACCCTTTGAGACCCCATGGATTGCAGCCTGCCAGGCTCCTCTATCCATGAGGATTCTCCAGTCAAGAGTACTAGAACGGGTTGCTGTTCCCTCCTCCAGGAGATCTTCCCAACCCAGGGACTGAATCCACATTGCAGGCAGATTCTTCTACCAACTGAGCCACCAGGAAAGCCCAAGAACACCGGAGTGGGTAGCCTATTCCTTCTGCAGAGGATCTTCCCAACCCAGGTATTGAACTGGGGTTTCCTGGATTGCAGGCAGATTCTTTACCAGCTGAGCCACCAGGGAAGCACAATTTAGAGCGTATCAACATTATATTTTGTTACATGTTACAAAGACAGAAGGTTCTCTTGAGAGACACCAGCCTGTTGGGGGTCACAGAGGGCCAGGATGGCTGGAGTGTGACATGGGAATTCTTGGAGCTGCATGTGGAGAAGGAATGGGCTGGGAGGTCTATAGTGAGCATTTGATGACTATCTGATGACAGTGAACAAGTGTAAAGATGGGAAAAGAAATACACGTGACATGGAAAGACTTGAAATCAGAGTTCAGTGAGGTAGAAGATGTTCAAACTGTTCAGTTCAGTTCAGTCACTCAGTCATGTCTGACTCTTTGTGACCCCATGAACTGCAGCATGCCAGGTCTCCCTGTCTGTCACCAACTCCTGGAGTCCACCAAAACACATGTCCATTGAGTCAGTGGTACCATCAAACCATCTCATCCTCTGTTGTTCCCTTCTCCTCCTGCCCTCAATCTTTCCCAGCATCAGGATCTTCTCCAGTGAGTCAGCTCTTCACATCAGGTGGCCAAAGTATTGGAGTTTCAGCTTCAACATCAGTCCTACAAATGAATACCCAGGACTGGTCTCCCTTAGGATGGACTGGTTGGATCTCCTTGCAGTCCAAGGAACTCTCAAAAGTCTTCTCCAACACCACAGTTCAAAAGCATCAATTCTTTGGTGCTCAGCTTTCTTCACAGTCCAATTCTTACACCCATACATGACCACTGGAAAAACCATAGCCTTGACTAGATGGATTGTTGACAAAGTAATGTCTCTGCTTTTTAATATGCTGTCTAAGTTGGTCATAACCTTCCTTCCAAGGAGTAAATGTTTTTTTAATTTCATGGCTGCAGTCACCATCTGCAGTGATTTTGGAGCCCAGAAAAATAAAGTTAGCCACTGTTTTCCTATATTAGAGATGACCATTAGGGTGTGTCTGGCAGGAGTGATGAGGACAGTATGCTCAGAGAGGCTCACATTTGTTGGGTATCCTGTGATGTGCTGGATGCAATCCTGAGGCCTTGGCTTGAGTCTGTTCTTTCAATTTTAAGATTAAGAAGAAGTGTTCAGTGGGCACCAGCATAGTAAATAATGCTTTGTGGAGCACCTGGAAACTCAGATGGTCTTAAAGCATTAATTTCCATGAATGAATGAACAGGGAGAGCATGTAGAAACATCTGGTCTTCACTCTCTGATTTAACCCTGACTTGACTTTGGTTTTAGAAAAGGCAGAGGAACCAGAGATCAAATTGCCAACATCCGCTGGATCATGGAAAAAGCAAGAGACTTCCAGAAAAACATCTATTTCTGTTTTATTGACTATGCCAAAGCCTTTGACTGTGTGGATCACAATCAACTGTGGAAAATTCTTCAAGAAATGGGAATACCAGACCACCTGACCTGCCTCTTGAGAAATCTGTATTCAGGTCAGGAAGCAACAGTTAGAACTGGACATGGAACAACAGACTGGTACCAAATAGGAAAAGGAGTACCTCAAGGCTGTATATTGTCCCCCTGCTTATTTAACTTCTATGCAGAGTATATCATGAGAAACACTGGACTGAAAGAGGCACAAGCTGGAATCAAGATTGCTGGGAGAAATATCAATAACCTCCGATATGCAGATGACACCACCCTTATGGCAGAAAGTGAAAAGGAACTAAAAAGCCTCTTGATGAAAATGAAAGAGGAGAGTGAAAAAGTTGGCTTAAAGCTCAACATTCAGAAAACTAAGATCATGACATCTGGTCCCATCACTTCATAGGAAATAGATGGGGAAACAGTGGAAACAGTGTCAGACTTTATTTTCAGATCAGATCAGTCGCTCAGTCGTGTCCGACTCTTTGAGACCCCATGAACCGCAGCACGCCAGGACTCCCTGTCCATCACCAGCTCCCGGAGGACACTCAGACTCGCATCCATCGAGTCAGTGATGCCATCCAGCCATCTCATCCTCTGTCGTCCCCTTCTCCTCCTGCCCTCAATCCCTCCCAGCATCAGAGTCTTCTCCAATGAGTCAACTCTTCGCATGAGGTGGCCAAAATACTGGAGTTTCAGCTTTAGCATCATTCCTTCTAAAGAAATTCCAGGATTGATCTCCTTCAGAATGGACTGGTTGGATCTTCTTGCAGTCCAAGGGACTCTCAAGAGTCTTCTCCAACACCACAGTTCAAAAGCATCAATTCTTGGGCACTCAGCCTTCTTCACAGTCCAGCTCTCACATCCATACATGACCACAGGAAAGACCATAGCCTTGACTAGGCGAACCTTTGTTGGTAAAGTAATGTCTCTGCTTTTGAATATGCTATCTAGGTTGGTCATAACTTTCCTTCCAAGGAGTAAGTGTCTTTTAATTTCATGGCTGCAGTCACCATTTGCAGTGATTTTGGAGCCCAGAAAAAGAAAGTCTGACACTGTTTCCCCATCTATTTCCCATGCAGTGATGGGACCAGAAGCCATGATCTTCGTTTTCTGAATGTTGAGCTTTAAGCCAACCTTTTCACTCTCCACTTTCACTTTCATCAAGAGGCTTTTTAGCCCCTCTTCACTTTCTGCCATAAGAGTGGTGTCATCTGCATATCTGAGGTTATTGATATTTCTCCCGGCAATCTTGATTCCAACTTGTGTTTCTTCCAGTCCAGCATTTCTCATGATGTACTCTGCATATAAGTTAAATAAACATGGTGACAATATACAGCCTTGACATACTCCTTTTCCTATTTGGAACCAGTCTGTTGTTCCATGTCCAGTTCTAACTGTTGCTTCCTGACCTGCATACAGATTTCTTAAGAGGCAGATCAGGTGGTCTGGTATTCCCATCTCTTTCAGAATTTTCCATAGTTTATTGTGATCCACACAGTCAAAGGCTTTGGCATAGTCAATAAAGCAGAAATAGATGTTTTTCTGGAAGTCTCTTGCTTTTTCCATGATCCAGCGGATGTTGGCAATTTGATCTCTGGTTCCTCTGCCTTTTCTAAAACCAGCTTGAACATCAGGAAGTTCACAGTTCACATATTGCTGAAGCCTGGCTTGGAGAATTTTGAGCATTACTTTACTAGCGTGTGAGATGAGTGCAATTGTTCAGTAGTTTGAGCACTCCTTGGAATTGCCTTTCTTTGGGATTGGGATGAAAACTGACCTTTTCCAATCTTGTGGCCACTGCTGAGTTTTCCAAATTTGCTGGCATATTGAGTGCAGCACTTTCACAGCAGCATCATTCAGGACTTGGAATAGCTCCACTGGAATTCCATCACCTCCACTAGCTTTGTTCCTAGTGATGCTTTCTAAGGCCCATTTGACTTCACATTCCAAGATGTCTGGCTCTAGGTCAGTGATCACACCATCATGATTGTCTAGGTCTTGAAGCTCTTTTTTGTACAGTTCTTCTGTGTATTCTTGCCACCTCTTCTTAATATCTTCTGCTTCTGTTAGGTCCACACCATCTCTGTCCTTTATCGTGCCCATCTTGGCATGAAATGTTCCTTTGGTATCTCTGATTTTCTTGAAGAGATCCCTAGTCTTTCCCATTCTGTTGTTTTCCTCTATTTCTTTGCATTGATCACTGAAGAAGGCTTTCTTATCTCTTCTTGCTATTCTTTGGAACTCTGCATTTAGATGTTTATATCTTTCCTTTTCTCCTTTGCTTTTTGCTTCTCTTCTTTTCACAGCTATTTGTAAGGCCTCCCCAGACAGCCATTTTGCTTTTTTGCATTTCTTTTCCATGGGGATGGTCTTGATTCCTGTCTCCTGTACAATGTCACGAACCTCATTCCATAGTTCCTCAGGCACTCTATCTATCAGATCTAGGCCCTTAAATCTATTTCTCACTTCCATTGTATAATCATAAGGGATTTGATTTAGGTCATACCTGAATGGTCTAGTAGTTTTCTCTACTTTCTTCAATTTCAGTCTGAATTTGGCAATAAGGAGTTCATGGTCCGAGCCACAGTCAGCTCCTGGTCTTGTTTTTGCTGATTGTATAGAGCTTCTCCATCTTTGGCTGCAAAGAATATAATCGATCTGATTTCGGTGTTGACCATCTGGTGATGTCCATGTATAGAGTCTTCTCTTGTGTTGTTGGAAGAGGGTATTTGCTATGACCAGTGCATTTTCTTGGCAAAACTCTATTAGTCTTTGCCCTGCTTCATTCCGTATTCCAAGGCCAAATTTGCCTGTTACTCCAGGTGTTTCTTGACTTCCTACTTTTGCATTCCAGTCCCCTATAATGAAAAGGACATCTTTTTTGGGTGTTAGTTCTAAAAGGTCTTGTAGGTCTTCATAGAACCTTTCAACTTCAGCTTCTTCGGCGTTACTGGTTGGGGCATAGATTTGGATCACTGTGACATTGAATGGTTTGCCTTGGAAACGGACAGAGATCATTCTGTCATTTTTGAGACTGCATCCAAGTACTGCATTTCGGACTCTTTTGTTGACCATGATGGCCACTCCATTTCTTCTGAGGGATTCCTGCCCACAGTAGTAGATATAATGGTCATCCGAGTTAAATTCACCCATTCCAGTCCATTTTAGTTCGCTAATTCCTAGAATGTCGACATTCACTCTTGCCATCTCTTGTTTGACCACTTCCAATTTGCCTTGATTCATGGACCTATCATTCCAGGTTCCTATGCAATATTGCTCTTTACAGCATCGGACTTTGCTTCTATCACCAGACACATCCACAGCTGGGTATTCTTTTTGTTTTGACTTTATTTTGGGGGGCTCCAAAATCACTGCAGATGGTGACTGCAGCCATGAAATTAAAAGACGCTTACTCCTTGGAAGGAAAGTTATGACCAACCTAGATAGCATATTCAAAAGCAGAGACATTACTTTGCCAACAAACATCCGTCTAGTTAAGGCTATGATTTTTCCTGTGGTCATGTATGGATGTGAGAGCTGGACTGTGAAGAAGGCTGAGCACTGAAGAATTGATACTTTTGAACTGTGGTGTTGGAGAATACTCTTGAGAGTCCCTTGGACTGCAAGGAAATCCAACCAGTCCATTCTGAAGGAGATCAGCCCTGGGATTTCTTTGGAAGGAATGATGCTAAAGTTGAAACGTCAATACTTTGGCTACCTCATGTGAAGAGTTGACTCATTGGAAAAGATTCTGATGCTGGGAGGGATTGGGGGCAGGAGGAGAAGGTGACGACAGAGGATGAGATGGCTGGATGGCATCACTGACTTGATGGACGTGAGTCTGAGTGAACTCCGGAAGTTGGTGATGGACAGGGAGGCCTGGCGTGCTGTGATTCATGGGGTTGCAAAGATTCCAGACACGACTGAGCAACTGAATTGAACTGAACTGAACTGACTTATCTCAAACTGGGTTCCCTCGACCTATGTGAATGGTCAGGTTGTAGTGATTATTTCTGTTGCTCTAATAGTTCCATTGATGACTTTTCAGCTGAAACATCCAGGGAAGAATTGGATTCCATGGTAAAATGTGAATCAATGGAAGATAAAATTTTCCAGAAGTTTAAAACCAAAATAACACTAGAACCAGTACAGGTAAGACAGAATTCAGAAGATGGCGCAGGAATAGGACGGGGAGAACACTTTCTCCTCCACAAATTCATCAAAAGAACATCTAAACGCCGAGTAAATTCCACAAAACAACTTCGGAATGCCGGCAGAGAACATCAGACACCCAGAAAAGCAACTCATTGCCTTCTAAAGGAGGTAGGAAAAAATATAAAAGACAAAAAAGAGACAAAGAGGGAGGGACAGACCTCTGTCCGGGGAAGGAGTCTTAAAAAATGAGAAGTTTCCAAACACCAGGAAACATTCTCACTGCGGAGTCTGTGCCGAGCCTGGGAAGCACAGAGGGCAACATAACAGGGAGGAAAATAAATAAACAATTAAAACCCACAGACTACGAGCCCTATGATAACTTCCCCAGCGGAGAAGCAGCGCAAACGCCTGCATCCACCATTAGCAAGCCGGGGCTGGGCAGGGAGGTGCCACGTGGGCTGCTTCGCTGGCTGCATCGCTTAGAGAAAGCATCTGGCCTGAATATCCCAAGCGCTACCTGAGCGAAATAATTTGGGCTAGCAAACCAGACTGTGGGATACCTACCACACGAAAAGCCAGCCCTAACCCAAGACACCGCCAGGCCCATGCACAGAACAAAGGACTGTACAGAGATAGCCGGCTGCAGACCGTTCCCCTCCCATGACAGGCAGCCAGAGCCGGAGGGAGGCAATCACAGCCCCAGAGAGGCATTATCCACAAAACTGTAAGCAGGCTTCTTTGCTAACTAAGACTTCTTGGGGCTCTGGTTGGCTAACATCGGCCTAAGAAAGTGCACCGGTTGTACACCTAGAAAACCAAGTGGCGGGGAGGCGATAAGTCGCAGAAGCCGCGCTTGCTAAACACCTCATTACCTGTGCTGCTGGAATCTGCGAAGGGCACAAAACGCAGGCCCAACCGAGCCTGGGCTTCTGAGGACCACCCGAGTGCCTGAACTTGAGTGGCTTAGACCTGGGAGGGGCAAGCAGCCCAGGGCCGGTCGCAGACGGTTCCGGTGGGGAAACAGAGCCTGAGCAGAGTGGGCAGGGGAGGCTACACGCGCCATGAGTGGGGGCAGACCCAGTGTGGCTGAGCCACTGCGAGCACACGCCAGTGATATTTATTTGCAGCGTCCCTCCCTCCCCGCAGCGCGACTGAACAAGTGAGCCTAAAAAAAAAAAAAAAAAAAAAGAGTGTCCACCACCGCCCTCTTTGTATCAGGGTGGAAATCAGACACTGAAGAGACCAGCAAACAGAAGAAGCTATAACAGAGGGAACTGCCGTGGAAGCGACAGGCAATAAACTAAAACCCTGTGGTTAGTACCAACTACAGAGAAAGGAGCCTATAGATCTTGAGAAATTTAAGCCAGAACAAGGAACTAGCCGAAAATGAACTGAACCCACAATACCGACAACAATAATAGAGAAAGTCTTGTATATATTGTTACTATTTTTAATCATCATTTTTTTCTTTTTTTTATTAAAAATTTTTTTAATTTTTTTATTTTTATCCTCTAGTACTCCTTTAATTTTCACTTTTAGAACCTATTATTACTTTGTAAAAAATAAATAAATAAAAGACCTTTCTTTTTAAAAAGAAAAGAAAAAAAAAAACAAACTTCACATATATATTTTTTATAACTTTTGCGACCCTTTTTTTCTTTCTTTTTTTCTTTTCTTTAACATTGTATTTTTGAAACTCCAAACTCTGCTCTAGATTCATAAGTTTAGCTTATTGGTAATTGCTATCAATTTTGTACTTATTCATTTTTTTTTTTATAACTTTTGTGACTTTTTTTTTCCTCCCTCTTTCTATCTCTTCATCTTTTCTTTGACATTGTATTCCTAAAATTCCAAACTCTAATCTAGATCTTTAATTTATGCTTTCTGGTATATGTAATCAATTTGTGCCTATATCTTCTTTATAATTTTTGTGACTTTGTTTGTTTTTGGTTTTGTTTTTATTTTCTTTCTTTCTTTCTTTTTCTCTTTTCTTCCTTCTATCTTTCTTTTTCTTCTTCTTTTCTTTAATATTGTATTATTGAAACTCCGAACTCTACTCTAGATTTTTAACTTTTGCTTTTTAATATTGGTTATCATTTTGTACCTATATTTTCTTTATAACTTTTGTGACTCCTTTTTTTTTTTCTTTTTTTCTCTTTCCTTTCCTTCTTCTTTTCTTTAACACTGTATTTTTGAATCTCCAAACACTACTCTAGATTTGTAATTTTTGCTTTTAGGTATTTGTTACCAATTCTGTACCTTTAAGAACCTAATCTTCAGTACCCACTTTTTACTAGGGAGCGAGATTACTGGCTTGACTGCTCTCTCCACCTCCGGATTCTCCTTTTTCTCCACCAGTTCGCCTTTGTCTCCTCCCTAACCCCTCTCTACTCTATCCAACTCTGTGAATTTCTGAGTGTTCCAAATAAAGGAAAACACTTAGGGAACTGATTACTGACTGGATCTGTCTCTCTCCTTTTCATTCCCTCCTTTTATCCTCCTGACCACCTCTGTCTCCTTCCTCCCTCTTCTCTTCTCTGTATAACTCTGTGAACATCTCTGAGCCGTCCAGTTGTGGAGTGCAGTATAGAAGGAGAAGTATTTGAGACTACTGTAAAAATAAGACCGATAACTGGAAGCAGGAGGCTTAAGTCCAAACCTGATCCCATGGAACATTAATTGACAGGAGCTCATCAAATGCCTCCATACCTACACTGAAACCAAGCATTACACAGGGCCAACAAGTTACACGGCAAGACATACCAAGCAAATTCTCCAGAAACACAGGAACACAGCCCTGAGCTCCAATATACAGGCTACCCAAAGTGACCCCAAAATCACAGACATCTCATAACTCATTACTAGACACTCCATTGCACTCCAGAGAGAAGAAATCCAGCTCCATTCACCAGAACACCGACACAAGCTTCCCTAACCAAGAAACCTTGACAAGCCACCTGTACAAACCCACACACAGTGAGGAAACGCCACAATAAAGAGAACTTCACAAACTGCCAGAATACAGTAAGGACACCCCAAACTCAGCAATTTAAACAAGATGAAGAGACAAAAGAATTCCCAGCAGGTAAAGGAACAGGAAATGAAGAACCCCAGGGCTAGTAGAAGGAAAGAAATCTTAAAAATTAGGGCAGAAATAAATGCAAAATAAACAAAGGAGACCATAGCAAAAACCAACAAAGCCAAAAGCTGGTTCTTTGAAAGGGTAAATAAAATTGACAAACCATTAGCCAGACTCATCAAGAAACAAAGGGAGAAAAATCAAATCAATAAAATTAGAAATGAAAATGGAGAGATCACAACAGACAGCACAGAAATACAAAGGATCATAAGAGACTACTATCAGCAACTATATGGCAATAAAATGGACAACGTGGAAGAAATGGACAAATTCTTAGAAAAGTACAACTTTCCAAAACTGGATCAGGAAGAAATAGAAAATCTTAACAAACCCATCACAAGCACGGAAATTGAAACTGTAATCAGAAATCTTCCAGCAAACAAAAGCCCAGGTCCAGACGGCTTCACAGCTGAATTCTACCAAAAATTTAGAGAAGAGCTAACACCTATCCTACTCAAACTCTTCCAGAAAATTACAGAGGAAGGCAAACTTCCAAACTCATTCTATGAGGCCACCATCACCCTAATACCAAAACCTGACAAAGATGCCACAAAAAAAGAAAACTACAGGCCAATATCACTGATGAACATAGATGCAAAAATCCTTAACAAAATTCTAGCAATCAGAATCCAACAACACATTAAAAAGATCATACACCATGACCAAGTGGGCTTTATCCCAGGAATGCAAGGATTCTTCAATATATGTAAATCAATCAACGTAATACACCACATTAACAAATTGAAAAATAAAAACCTATGATTATCTCAATAGATGCAGAGAAAGCCTTTGACAAAGTTCAACATCCATTTATGATAAAAACTCTCCAGAAAGCAGTAATAGAAGGAACATACCTCAACATAATAAAAGCTATATATGACAAACCCACAGCAAACATTATCCTCAATGGTGAAAAATTGAAAGCATTTCCTCTAAAGTCGGGAACAAGACAAGGATGCCCCCTTTCACCATTACTATTCAACATAGTTTTGGAAGTTTTGGCCACAGCAATCATAGCAGACAAAGAAATAAAAGGAATCCAAATTGGAAAAGAAGAAGTAAAACTCTCACTGTTTGCAGATGACATGATCCTCTACGTAGAAAATGCTAAAGACTCCACCAGAAAATTACTAGAACTAATCAATGAATATAGTAAAGTTGCAGGATATAAAATCAACACACAGAAATCCCTTGCATTCCTGTACACTAATAATGAGAAAATAGAAAGAGAAATTAAGGAAACAATTCCATTCACCATTGCAATGAAAAGAATAAAATACTTAGGAATATATCTTCCTAAAGAAACTAAAGACCTATATATAGAAAACTATAAAACACTGGTGAAAGAAATCAAAGAGGACACTAATAGATGGAGAAATATACCATGTTCATGGATTGGTAGAATCAATATAGTGAAAATGAGTATACTACCCAAAGCAATTTATAGATTCAATGCAATCCCCATCAAGCTACCAACAGTATTCTTCACAGAGCTAGAACAAATAATTTCTCAATTTGTATGGAAATACAAAAAACCTCGAATAGCCAAAGCTATCTTGAGAAAGAAGAATGGAACTGGAGGAATCAACCTGCCTGACTTCAGGCTCTACTATAAAGCCACAGTCATCAAGACAGTATGGTACTGGCATAAAGACAAAAATATAGATCAATGGAACGAAATAGAAAGCCCAGAGATAAATCCACGGACCTATGGACACCTTATCTTTGACAAAGGAGGCAAGAATATACAATGGATTAAAGACAATCTCTTTAACAAGTGGTGCTGGGAAAACTGGTCAAACACTTGTAAAAGAATGAAACTAGAACACTTTCTAACATCATACACAAAAATAAACTCAAAATGGATTAAAGATCTAAATGTAAGACCAGAAACCATAAAACTCCTAGAGGAAAACATAGGCAAAACACTCTCTGACATACATCACAGCAGGATCCTCTATGACCCACCTCCCAGAATATTGGAAATAAAATCAAAAATAAACAAATGGGACCTAATTAAACTTAAAAGCTTCTGCACAACATAGGAAACTATAAGCAAGGTGAAAAGACAGCTTTCAGAATGGGACAAAATAATAACAAATGAGGCAACAGACAAACAACTAATCTCAAAAATATACAAGCAACTCCTACAGCTCAATTCCAGAAAAATAAATGACCCAATCAAAAAATGGGCCAAAGAACTAAATAGACATTTCTCCAAAGAAGACATACAGATGGCTAACAAACACATGAAAAGATGCTCAACATCACTCATTATCAGAGAAATGCAAATCAAAACCACTATGAGGTACCATTTCACGCCAGTCAGAATGGCTGCGATCCAAAAGTCCACAAGCAATAAATGCTGGAGAGGGTGTGGAGAAAAGGGAACCCTCTTACACTGTTGGTGGGAATGCAAACTAGTACAGCCACTATGGAGAACAGTATGGAGATTCCTCAAAAAACTGGGAATAGAACTGCCTTATGATCCAGCAATCCCACTGCTGGGCATACACACTGAGAAAACCAGAATTGAAAGAGACACATGTATCCCAATGTTCATAGCAGCTGCTGCTTTTGCTAAGTCGCTTCAGTCGTGTCTGACTCTGTGCGACCCCATAGACAGCAGCCCATCAGGCTCTGCCATCCCTGGGATTCTCCAGGCAAGAACACTGGAGTGGGTTGCCATTTCCTTCTCCAATGCATGAAAGTGAAAAGTGAAAGTGAAGTCGCTCAGTCGCGGCCGACTCTTAGCGACCCCATGGACTGCAGCCTATCAGGCTCCTCCATCCATGGGATTTTCTAGGCAAGAGTACTGGAGTGGCTTGCCATTGCCTTCTCCTGTTCATAGCAGCACTGTTTACAATAGCCAGGACTTGGAAGCAACCTAGATGTCCATCGGCAGATGAATGGATAAGAAAGCTGTAGTACATATACACAATGGAGTATTACTCAGCCATTAAAAAGAATACATTTGAATCAGTTCTAATGAGGTGGATGGAACTGGAGCTTATTACACAGAGTGAAGTAAGCCAGAAAGAAAAACACAAATACAGTATACTAATGCATATATATGGAATTTAGAAAGATGGTAACAATAACCCTGTTTATGAGACAGCAAAAGAGACACTGATGTATAGAACAGTCTTTTGGACTCTGGGAGA
Organism: Tragelaphus eurycerus; assembly: GCA_935064755.1. Lineage (NCBI taxonomy): Eukaryota > Metazoa > Chordata > Mammalia > Artiodactyla > Bovidae > Tragelaphus > Tragelaphus eurycerus. The sequence continues at coordinate 5,496,803 of CAKXYN010000033.1, forward strand.
GGGAGAGGGTGGGATGATTTGGGAGACTAGCATTGAAATATGTATAATATCATATCTGAAACGAGTCGCCAATCCAGGTACGATGCCTGATAACGGATGCCTGGGACTGGTGCACTGTGACACCCAGAGGGATGGTATGGGGAGGGAGGAGGGAGGAGGGTTCAGGATGGGGAACACATGTATACTTGTGGTGGATCCATCTTGATGTATGGCAAAAGCAATACAATATTGTAAAGTTAAGCAAAATAAAATTAAAAAAAAAAAAAAAGAATTCACATCCCTCCTTACTGTGTTCTTTTCAGATCAAGTTTTGCAAATATGATCCCTGCAAAGAAACTCTCTATAATAAGTTGTTCTCTTCCTTGCTAAGTCACTTCAGTCGTGTCCGACTCTGTGCAACCCCATAGACGGAAGCTCACCAGGCTCCCCCGTCCCTGGGATTCTCCAGGCAAGAATACTGGAGTGGGTTGCCATTTCCTTTTCCAGTGCATGAAAGTGAAAAGTGAAAGGGAAGTCACTCAGTCGTGTCCGACTCTTAGCGACCCCATGGACTGGAGCCTACCAGGATCCTCCGTCCATGGGATTTTCCAGGCAAAAGTACTGGGGTGGGGTGCCATTGCCTCTAAAAGCAGTCTCCTGTTTTCTTGTCATAGGAGTTCTTCACACAGATGGCTCATGTAGGAATGAGCTTCTGCAATGCTGATCTATTTAGTAGCTATTTAAGCTAAAGGTTATACCATTTATCATATAGGATTTGTTTTCTAAAGGAAACATCAGAGATGGGAGAAGAAAAAAATGTTGCCTTTGATACGCTGAGTTTAGAAAATAATAGCAAGAAAGAAAGGAAGCAAGAAAGTGGAGGGAGGGAGGAAGAAAGAAGGAAGAAAGAAAGAGGGAGAGGGAGGGAGGAAGGAAACAAGGTAATTTGCCTGTTTTCCAGCAGGAACCTTTAGTGTATGAGACCACATGACAGGTTAACACAGACACTGGTTTTCTGAAAACAGGATGGGCTTTGGCATCGCAAAGACTCAGGTCTGAATCCTGGTTCCATGAGTTTGTGTGAAAAAACTGTGTGTGAAAAAATTAGAGGGTGGCTGTGAAGTTGAAATGAGATTGTAGGCACATAGTAAGTATTCACCTGATGCGAAGAACTGACTCACTGGAGAAGCCCCTGATGCTGGGAAAGATTGAAGTTGGGAGGAGAAGGGGATGACAGAGGATCAGGTGGTTGGATGGCATCACCGACTCAGTGGACTTGAGTTTGAGCAAGCTCCGGGAGTTGGTGTGGACAGGGAGGCCTGGTGTGCTGCAGTCCATGGGGTTGCAGAGTTGGACATGACTGAGCAACTGAACAGAACTGAACTGAGTAAGTATTCAGCAAATGTTTTCTTTCTCCATATTCTGTTCTTCCATTCACATGATTCCCCCTAACGTGCCTCACAGGAATATGTAAATCACTAAGGAAAATTCAGCTGAATTCCCACCAAATAGTCACTGAATCAAATAAACATCCCAGGGCTTATAGGAAGAACAGATCTAGGTCTTAAATGTTAGAAGGTGGGTTTTAGCAATGCATATGGTAAAATACAGGAAACCCATCAGCTGTTACTAAAAGCTTATCATAATTACCTATGCTTGTAATACTTATCTAAACCCCGTATTTCACTTGGCACGTCTTAAAACTTATAAAATAACCTTCCTCATATCTGTGTGAAGGTCAACACTGACTGTCATTGTGCTTTAGATACAGAATGTGATAATGTGGACGCTCTGTGTCTGAGCACTGACCCCTGCCTCCCAGAGCTCTGCTGCCCTCTGGCCGCTGGTTGACTTTGGCCAACAGAGGAGCTGGGTAGGGTGGAAGTCTACAGGAAACAGAGTTCAAGGCATGGCCTTCCATCTCCTCCCTGTTGCAGCACCCAAGTTCCAGCTACGGCTTGGTCCCTGTAAAGCATCTCCTGGTGGGTGACCATCTTCACTGTCCTGGTGGGTGACCATCCTTGCAGCCCTGGTCTCACTGTTTTCTCCCCTGGGAGTGGTCCTGGCCTTGTCTGTCTCCTGGTGCTTGCAATCCACTGGGGTCACTGGCCCCTTAACCCTGCTCTGTGGGTGGACCTTTGTCTGCACCTGTCAGGACCCTGATGGATGCACCACCTCCCCTGACGCTAAGGCCCCTCACATCGTGTCTCTAACTCTCTCAAGATGCTTCCTCCTTGCTCACCAGAATGTGCTTTGCTGCAGGCTTTGGAAGCTACTGTGGCTACAAGAGATCCCACACTGTCCCTTGATTTATCATCATCTTTCTCATGGTATGTGACCACTTCCCAGGTCCCTGGTGATTTGTCTGGTCCCTCTTGTCATCCTCCCTGACACCCCAGGGTGGGCCAGGAGTCCCCACTGTCACTCCCGCAGCAGCTGGCCCTCCTGACTCCTCAGTAATCGTGGTGACCTGTGGACAGGAAGAAGAACTCTTCTGTCTCTGCATCCTTGTCACCAACTATAGGGACAGATCTATACCAGAGGCTTAATAAATGTCTTCTGAATCACAAATGATGGTGCCAACAAGTGCACACAATGGGTCCCTTCTAGGCACATCCAGAAAGACAGCAAGAGAAGCCAGTAGAAGTCTTTGAAGAATAAACAAACACTATTTTCTGCCTGAAATCTTTGAGCAGAGTCACATTTTCCAGGCACAAAGAGTAAAGAGTTAGAGGGTAGTCTGTGCCCCAATCTGAAAAGATGCAGCTGTCAGCTTCTCCTAGCTGCCAATTGCAAACCTCAGCTTTGGTCTTTAAAGAAGCTGTAGTTAGAAAAGAAAAATAAAATTGGTCCATTTCCTCTCTTCACCTAGTCTCCTAACTGCTTTTCAGTGAAAATGATTTACCCATGTGAAGTTTTTTGCCGGGGAACCTAAAACCATCACGGATCTATTCAATTTAAAAATATTTCTAGTCTTCTTATGGGACACACACACTGGGCGATCCCAGCACAGCAAAGTGGGAATCAAAAGAGTGGTGACAATTTCTGCAAAAACCAAAATGAAAAAAAAAAACAAAACAACAAACTGCTTTAAAATGAATTCTATCTGGACACAGCATTAGAACTCTGTGTTCTTATCATTTTAGCCAAAAGAACAACAAAAAAGGTGCTCACTTCAGAAGCACATGTACTAAAAGTGGAACAATGCAGGGAAGATTAGTGTGGCCTGTGTGCAAGGATGACATGCAAACTCGGGAAGCATTCCATATTTTTTTTGGTTACATGGGAGAAGGATGGGGAGAAAGGATAGTTAGGGGGTTAGGGATGGACATGTACACACTGCTATATTTAAAATGATAACCAACAAGGAGCTGGTGTATAGCACAGGCAGCCTGGATGGAAGGGGAGCTTGGGCGAGAATGGACGCGTGTGTGTGTGTGTGGCTAAGTCACTTGGCTGCACACCCGGAACTATCACATTGTTACTCAGCTTTACTCCGATATGAAATGAGAGTTGTTTTGTTTGTTTGTTTGTTCGTTTTTTTAAAGGCACTTACTGACACCCTTATATGACATACAGATTTTTCCCAGCCATACTTCATTTGAACTTAAATCTCATTTTCCTCTCTCTGTGCTATGACAGTAGAAAAGAAGAGCTGGTTAGCCTGATCCATACCTGGCCAGGTGCAGTCAAGGGTGAATTCATCAGACGTGTTCTCTCTCAAAGTGCTCTTACAGTGTAACAGGAAGTGTTAGTCTAAACCATTTCCTCATGGATGCTGAGGCCACATGAGATTTTCAAGTCTTTCTCCTAAGAGCTTTTATACAGACAACATAAAGTTTTATATTAAAAATACTTAGGCTCCCTTCTATTTCCACAAGAAGTGGAAGAAGCCCATTCCCCAGGCTGACAAATACCCGAAAGACAACTTCCTCAATACTCAAGTTTAAAGAATTATATCCCAATGGATTACAAATCAAAGCCTCAGACCTCTCTAGCCTTTGCAGCTATTTCTTTCTTTGCTTCTAACCTGACCTTGCACCTGAAGCTTTCTCTCAACTTGGAGCAACCTCCCCCGACTCCTCATCGCCCTGGCATCCCTAACACTTTCCCCTGGAGCATTGGTTTGGTCATTAATCAGCAATCATCTGACAATAGTGCCAATCACTATTTAGATCTGGGCTATCATTTCTCTTCCTTTTGGCCATTTCTTGTTTTTATGTCTCTAAGCATGCAGCTACTTGCACCTGAAACATTCTTCTTTCCTTCTTTCTCCGCAAACTTCAACTCAACCTCTAAAACCTACCCTAAATCTTATCTCTTCTATTGAGACTTCACCATTTTCCTCTCTACAGGATTAGGCAGCTTCTCACTCTAGATCCTGGAAGGTTTTTTCTTCTCTTCATCCTTTGAACATATTTGCCACAGCAAAATTATAAACTATGCTTGCTGAGTCGCTCAGTCCTGTCTGACTCTGTGACCCCATGGACTGTAACCTGCCAGCCTCCTCTGTCCATGGAATTATCCCAGCAAGAATATTGTAGTGGGTTGCCATTTCCTCCTCCAATAAACCCTATGGGATGAGGGCAAAAGAAGTGTGGAAATGCATGAGAATTAGTAACCCCAGCAGTCATCAAATTGCAGGGACAAGTACCTCACATCATCTCTGCATGCTGGGCACTGTGCCACTGTACTTGAGTCTCTGAACAGAAACTCCTTCAAAGCAGACATTATATTTCATCTTTTTATTCCCAGAACCAATTACAATAATGGGCACAAAGTAGATGTTCAGTAAAAGGTAAATAGATGAGTAAAGGAATGAATGAACGCAGTTCTGTCTCAGAAAGAATAGTGCTCTACTCCTTTACAGTTCTCGCATTTTAGTGAAACACAAGTGGGGATATTTATAGGTGTCAAAGGAGAGTAATGAATGATAGACATTAAAAAGATGAGATCTGTTGAATCTAGAAAAATGGTACAGATTTGCAAGTAAAAACAGAGACACAAACATACAGAACAAACCTATGGACACCAAGGGGTGGAAATTGGGGGAGTGGATTGAATCAGGAGATTGGAATTGACATGCAAAATATTACATATAAAATAGATAGGGACTCTACCCAATGCCTTGTAGTGACCTAAATGGGAAGGAAATCCCCAAAGAGAGTATATATATGTACATGTATAGCAGATTCATTTTGCTGTACAGCAGAAAATAACACAATATTGTAAAGCAACTATACTCCAATAAAAAGTTATAATAAAAGAGTAAATCCATTAATAGAAAAGGAGGCTTAATCACAAAAAGTAGGAGAGAGATGAGCTTACACACAGGATTCTGAGATCCATAGCCTGGATTAGAGCAGTACATCAGCTCCTTTCTAATTGTGTAACTTGATGTTGGAGAAGATTCTTGAGAGTCCCTTGGACAGTAAGATCAACCCAGTCAATCCTAAAGAAAATTAACCCTGGATATTTATTGGAAAGACTGATGCTGAAGCTGAAGCTCCAATACTTTTGCCACCTGCTGTGAAGAGAAGACCTATTGGAAAAGACCCTGATGCTGGAAAAGACCCTGGGCTTCACAGGTGGCTCAATGGTGAAGAATCTGCCTGCCAGAGCAGGAGACACAGAAGGCGTGGGTTCAATCCCTGGGTGGAGAAGATTTCCCTGGAGAAGGCATTGGCAACCCACTCCAGTACTCTTGCCTAGGAAAATCCCATGGACAGAGAAGCCTGGTGGGCTGCAGTCCATGGGGTTGGGAAGAGTCAGACATAACTGAGCGACTTCACTTTGACTTTTCACTTTCATGCATTGGAGAAGGAAATGGCAACCCACTCCAGTGTTTTTTGCCTAGAGAATCCCAGGGATGATGGGGCCTGGTAGGCTGCCATCTATGGGGTCACACAGAGTCGGACACGACTGACGCGACTTAGCAGCAGCAGCAGCAAATCCTATAGACTAGGAGCCTGACAAGCTACAGTCCATGGAGTTGCAAAGAGTCGGACATGACTGGGAGAGCATACACACATGCAAGTGTGTGTATGTGTGTGCATGTAATTGTGCTAATGCTGGGAAAGATTGAGGGCAGGAGGAGAAGGGTGTGGCAGAGGACAAGATGGTTGGATGGCATCACTGACTCAATGGACATGAGTTTGAACAAACTCAGGGAGATGGTGAAGGACAGGGAAGCCTGTAGTCCATGGAGTTGCAAAGAGTTGGACACAACTTAGCAACTAAGCAGCAACTATATAAGAAATTGATTCTGAGAATTCTTTGTTAATTCATTTAAAAATCATAGTAAATCATGGAAACATTTTTAGGAAAGACAGCTATATTTTGGAAAAGAAAATGATCATGAGGAGACTGTGTTGCTTTACATTCTGAACATCTCTTTAGTGCCTGGTTTAACAGAAGCCAACTCGATTGTTATTTACTTCTGTTACCCATTGTGACTTACATGTCACATTGTCTCTGGGAAACTCCACTTCACCCTCACAAGAGAAAGAGGGTGAAAAAGCAAATACCATGTTAATTTCATGATAAAAAGCATTTGGACTTTGCAGATCCACTGAGGTGTCTTCGGAGACCCAGAGGTCACTCATCTTGCACTGGGAATTGGTGATCTAGACTAAGACACACCCCATGATACTGCAGCTGTTTGTTTTTGTATCTTTCTCCCTTGCATGACTATGAGCTCCAGCAGGGCCAGAACTCTAACTCAGTTCTCTTTCCCTGGAGGCAAACACTCCATCGAGTCCTTGGTGGTGGTGGTGGTGGTTTAGTTCCTCAGTTGTGTCTGACTCTTACGACCCCATGGACTGTAGCCCACCATGCTCCTCTGTCCATGGGATTCTCCAGGCAAGGACACTGGAGTGGGTTGCCATTTCCTTCTCCAGGGGATCTTCCCAACCCGGGATTGAACCTGGGTCTCCTGCATTGCAAGCAGATTCTTTACCTAAGTTGTACAATAAATGAAAGAGCCTCCTAAATGTTTTCTTTAGAACTTAGAAATGTGATCTTTTCTTTTATCTACTTTGTTTCACTTTTTCTATTTCCTATTTAGTGCTCCCTTTTATTTAGTTATTGATTTCCAATTTCTTCATCTCTTCTTTCTTTGATGTTCTTTTTTAAACCTTTATCAAGTGTGGTAGAAAAGCTTTTGTATCCATACATATATATGCATAATATATATATTTTAGAAAACTTGTGAATTTTTGCTAGCTAAAAAATGTATGACATTTTGATTCCACTTGTTTAACATAGTATGAATAGAATGCTAGGTTTCTAATTAAAAAAATAGATATGCACCAAACAACAAAGGTTTACTGTATAGCATAGGGAAATATAGTCAATATCTTGTAATAACCTATAATGGAAAATAATCTCAAAAAAATATATGTGTATATGTATAGCTGAATCCCCTTGCTGTGCACCTAAACACTGTAAGTCAAGTATACTTCAATTATATATATATACACATATATATATACAAGAAGCAAAAGAAAAGAACTTAGAAATGCATATGGCATAAAGAACAAAGAATAAGGAAAGGAAACCATTTGTTGTTCTGTTTTTGTTCTTCTGTCTGTAAAGGTCTGTAGGTGATTACAGTTTTTTAAAATCTGAAGAGATAATTTGTCTCAAGAGATGAGCTGTCTGCAGGAAGAAAGTCAGTTGGTCCAGGGAGCAGCGGACAGAGGTTGAGAGACACAAGGAGACAGACCAAGCGATTTGTATTCATACTGCTCCACTGGACTCTCCCCTCCCCTCGTCTCCTGCCATTTCTGATTTTTATGTTCCTTGTCAGGACACGGGAAGAACATACAGGATATATAGCATATGTTGCAAGGTCCAGGAGGGCTTCTTTCCAGGGCCAGGCACAGCCAGGATCAATTAAGTAACAAGGAAGGTAGAAAATATAGCTGCAGCTGGAACAAATCAGTTGCTCAAGCACGCGGGGTTGCAACCTATAAAAGGTCAGCAGGCAACTGGCGTGCGTAGCCACAAGTGAAGCTTTTGGCTCCACGGAACTGGAAGGAGCAAGCAATCGGGCATCCTCGCATCCTGTTTTCCAATCAGGCAAACTGTGGATGTCGAAGACGTTGCTGAAGGATGGGTCAAGTTGTGCCCCGGTTACATTTCTCATCTGGCATCTTCTCAGTTGATTTTTCCCCTGCCCCCCAGCAGGGGAGTTACTTCACCAAAGTGACAGGTTGATTTTATGGGTTGGAGGCGGGCCTCAACTACTAAATGTCAACGAGTGAGAGAAGCTAGACTCATGTATGAATTAGGAGAGTTCTTGGGAGGAGGAGCTGAACAGCAGTGATGCCTTAAAAAAAGAAAAACCTCACGTTTCATCTTGCTGCACGTGTGCTATAACTAGAGATCAAATTCCAGGTTAACTTGCCGTCACGGATAACTTCTTGGCAAATCAATTAGCTATCTGTTCTTCCTTAGTTCAGTAACAAGAGGTCATTATTTCTTAGCCTCACTCAGTCCCTCATCCTGTTTTTCTCAGAATAATTATTCCATATTTGTACATATATTTATAATGTTTGTTGTTTTCATCAAGGGCAAAAGTCTCAACATATGTATGGAGATATTTTTTTGAGTATCCTGAAAAATTAAGCTCACTCTTCCATTCTGATCAGAGCTCAGAACACAATTAGGAAAGGAGACCCCAATCCAAGTGAAGGGTTTTAACTGAAAATAGAGATGTAAACATGATCCCAATGACCCCATTTGCTAAACGTTCATCCTTTCATTGAATAAATTATTATTGAACAATGGCAGGGCACTAGACTCAGAGAACACAGAAATGAACAAGGAGCCTATAGGTTAGATAAAGTCATTTTAACACTGCCTGCTTGGGAAATAAGATAATGCACAGTAGGACCAGAGAAAGTTAACACTCTACCAGGTGTAACTTCACAGAAGGTAGAGTCTTAGAGGCCTTTGGAGGCCATTGGCTTACAGTGTACTTCCACACATGTTCAGAAGCTTAAATACCCTTGAGGTAACATTATATTATCTTGATTAGATTCAGAGATTATGCCTGGTGTTGAAGTTCAGGAAGCTGGTAAGAAGTAAAGGGTGCGCTCTGATTCAGATTGTTTGGTTGTAGAACTTTTCCTCCACTATTTTTGGGGTGAGAATTTAATGAGATCATATATGTGAAAGCACTTTGGAGAGTTATACATAAAGATCAGATATTGTCATCACTAAAGTGTTCTTTGTAAAATCACGGTAGTGAGGATTAAAAAAGTATAACCCCTCCCCTTTTTCACACTGTCAAACTCTTTCATGCATAAGTGAATTCCTTACAATTCAGTATTTAGAAAAAAAAAAGGACATAATAAATTATCCCAGTTCATTTATGTTTGAGAACGAGCATAGCATCCAAAGAGGAGGACTTCGCGGGAAAAAAAGAATCTTACAAGAAAGCAAGTAGGTGAGGAGAATTTTGAAATAGATTCTGGAGAGAAGTTGTTTCCCTTCAGGACACGGGGAACTGGAGGGGCCTGGGTCCTTTGGAAGGCAACACTCAGGACATGGTAACTGAGAAGGGGGAGCTGGGGGAAGAGAGTTCCCACTGGCAGATAGAGGAGGAGGTATCCTTCCCAAAAGAAAGAATAATTTTCTGAATTTGAGGTAGCGCCGAGTATTGGTTCTTCCCAGGACAGACCCAGCCCCTGTATCCTCTGCTTTGGCTCTTCTCTGAAGTATCTAAATAATAGTATCTGGTGCATATTTGCTGAGTTGTTCAGATGCTGAAAAAAAACCCACTACCAAATGGAAGAAGTTGGACAGCAAGGAGATCAAACCAGTCAATCCTAAAGGAAATCAACCCTGAATATTCATTGAAAGGACTGATGCTGAAGCTCCAATAGTATGACCACCTGCTGTGAAGAGCTGACTCATTTGAAAAGACCCTGATGTTGGGAAAGATTGAAGGCAGGAGGAGAAGTGGATGACAGAGGAAGAGATGGTTGGATGGCATTACTGACTCAAAGGACATGAATTTGAGCAGGCTCCGGGAGATAGTGAAGGTCAGGGAAGCCTGGCGTGCTATAATCCATGGAGTTGCAAAGAGTCAGATACGACTGAGTGACTGAACAACCACAACTCCTGCTACTTGCTGATCATGAGATGTAGCCCCCAGAGCTTCTGGTGCCTAAGTATTGAGCACCATCAACCAACCTGAGAACTGTGCACAAGCTGATCACATGTGCTGGGACACCACTCCCTCACCTTGCCTTTAAAAATGCTTTGCTGGAACTCTTCAGGGAATTCGGGGCTTTAGAGCACAAGCCACCTGTCCTCCTTGTATGGGTGCCTTTACAATAAACATTGCATTTTGCTTCACCACAATCTGGCATTGGTAGATTGAGTAAGTGGACCCAAGTTTAGCCACGAACACGTCCACCCAGTGAAGTAGTGATTCACCTCTCCATCCCCAAAAGCTTTGATGATAAAATAATTTAGGAACATTTGAACCTGGAATAAGGTCTTTTCCATCATAGTTACTGTGAGACATAAATATGGCCCTCCCTGGTGAAGACTTACAAAATTTGTAAAAGCTGCTTTGTGGATTGACATTTACAAAGCTTAGATAAGGGGCTGAGTTTTATGCTTCGTTACCTGAAATGGAAGAAAAGAGTGAGGGCAAGTATTTTGTTGTGTGTATGTAAAATTGAGAGCAGAACCACCAGTAAGAAAGGCTCCGTTTTACTCCTCCTCAACACGCACACCTTTTAGAGTAGGGCGAAGAAATGAAAAGGGCCCCACTTAGTTCAGGAATGAAGAGGTGGCTGGGAAGAGACTGTGAGTCAGTGTTGAGTCATTGTTCTTATAAAACCAAGCTCAGGCACACCCGGAATGAAGGGAAAGGAAGAAAACCAAAGTTGGCTGAGGACAAAAAAACTCTCCCTTTGGACGAGAGCTAGTTATCACATGGCCTGGGTGTGACCTTGGATTTTCAGTTGTCTGAAGGGACCACCTGCTGACCTAGGAGTCCCAGGGCACCAGTCCATGGTGACAGCATGTCCCCTGAGAACACGTTAAAACTAATTTCCACCTCAGACCTGCAGAAATCCGCTCTCCCCAAGGGGATCTAGGAAGCTATTTATTTTGACAAGATCTCCAAGAAGCTTCTCTTTAACCAGAAATCTGTGATCATCCAGCAGCCCCCAGGAGCAAGGAACAGCCTTAACTCTTCTTTGAAAAGTACAAAACCTTGAGCCTCCTAACGCAGTTGGTTTTTTTAAAATAAAAAAATATATATTTATTTTTAGTTGGAGGATAATTGCTGTACAATACTGTGTTGGTTTCTGCCTTACAACAACACAAATCAGCCGTAGGTATACACAACCCTCCCTCTGGAGTTTCTCTCCCACCTCCCACCCCCTCCCACCCCTCTAGGTGGTCACAGAGCACTGGGTTTGAGCGCTGTGTCATACAGCAAATTCCCACTGGTTGTCCATTTTACAGACAGTAATGTTTATGTTTCAATGCTAGTCTCTCAGTTCAACCCACCTCTTTTTCCATCACTGTGTCTATCAAGCAGTTGGTTCTTAAGAAACGTTTGATTGGTGCAGTGATTAGCAGCACTGCAGACATGGTCCTGCTCTGTGACACCTGGTCCATCATCTCTTGATGTTAAATAAAGTCCCTTTACTCCAATCATATTTAGGAAGACAGCAGAGCATAGTAGCTACGAGCATGTAGAGTCAGCTCCTGAACTCCACTGTACCGAATGCCCTCTGCTGTAAAGTGGGAGAGATGCCAGTACCCACCTGATAGATACAAGGTGAAAGGTAACATTTAAAAATTCAAAGGCGGGACTTCCCTGGGGGTCCAGTGGTTAAGACTTGACCTTCCAATGTAGGGGTGTAGGTTCCATCCTTGGTTGGGGAACCACCTCAAGGTCAAAACACGAAATCAGAAAAAAAAAACATTGTAACAAATTCAATAAAAGCTTTTTTAAATGGTCCACATTAAAAAAAAACATCAAAAAATAGGTTAAAAATCAAAGGTGGTTAGGATAGTGCCTGACTCAATAAACACTAGCTATAACACTGTTACACATGCTATTTTGCCCCAAATGATAGACAAAAAGTCGAATTAGACATTTGGGTCACATGAGAAGTCCATGTGTAAAATCCTTCTGCAATTTACCCTTCCTCCTCCTATCCTGCAAGGTGTAAAGCAGCACCCCTGGGCACCCCAACCAAGACAGAGGATAGTCAGGGGATCATTCTCAGCTACCGACTGCTCAGGGCCAGCCTTCCTGTAGGAGAGTTTTCCAAGGGAAAAGATCTTGGCTTGGACAATTCAGTGCCCTCGTTTGCAGATGAGGATCCTGCGTGTGTGCGTATCTGTGCTCAGTCGTGTCTGACTCTTCGTGACCCCATGGACTGTAGTCCTCCAGGCTCTTCTGTCCTGATTTCCCAGGCAAGAATACAAGAGTGGGTAGCCATCTCCTTTTCCAGCCTAGGAACTGAACTCGAGCCTCTTGCATCTCCTGCATTGACAGGCTGATTCTTCATCTCTGCACCACCTGGGAAGCCCAAGGATCCTAGGGTACAGGTCAGCCTGACACCAAACCAGAAGAGCTGAAATGGCAAGTCCTGAGCCCATGAACCGTTCATGGTGTCCCAACCAATGGAACCAGCCACGAATGCTCCAGCTCACTGGCTTTCTAGACTTCAGGGCATATTCACTTTGATGCATTGTACAAATTAATTTTGTTTCTAAAATAGGAGTGGTAAATAAGAATGACTAGGGGCATTCGCGCTTTTTATGTGCTCGGCATTTATGGAAGGATTTACAGTCTGGAGTGGCAGGATTGTTGGGGGGGGGGGGTGGATTGTGAGGCAGGGGAGAGTGCATTTGCCATGGCAACCGAAGCCAGCCTGCGCCTTGCTTCTTTTTGTTTCTGTGTTCCTGGAGCGCTTTATCCAGTGGCCTCTCAGGACTTGAAGGCGTGTCCTATCACTTGTGAATCTGGCTCTGTCCTCTCCTCTGCATCTTCCATCTTTGGTCTGTCAAGTCACTTCCCTGTAACCCCCATCCCTGCATGGGTTTCCTGGGTGGTGCTAGTGTTAAAGAATCTGCTTGCTGATGCAGGAGATGCAAGAGACATGGGTTCAATCCCTGGGTTGGGAAGATCTCTTGGAGAAGAAAACAGCAACCCACTCTAGTATTCTTGCCTGGGGAAATTCCATGGACAGAGAAGCCTGGTGGCTGAGGTCCATGTGGTTGCAGAGAGTCAGACATGACTAAGCCCACATACTGCATGGAAGGACCACCAATCCAAGACCTCTCTCCTTTGCTGATGTGCTGTGAGCCCCTGGGGCTCACTCAGGGTTGGTGTGCTTGCATTCTGGGCTGCATTAAAAAGCACCATAAGCAGACTGGCCTAAGCCAGTCCCTAAGAGGGATTTTCTGATGGCTCAAGTGGTAAAAAAATCTGCCTGTGATGCATGAGACATAGGAGACAACGTTGGGGGAGGGTGGTCTGATCCCTGGGTCAGGAAGATCTCCTGGAGGAAGAGATGGCAACCCACTCCAGTATTCTTGCCTGAAAAATTCCATGGATAGAGCAGCCTGGTGGGATACAGTCCATGGGGTCGCAAAGAGCCAGACACAACTGAGCACTCCTTCATTCACTCAAGCAACAGAATTTTATCCCTTCATGGTTCTGGAGGCCAGAATTTGAAATTAAGGTGTTGGTAGGGCTGTGCTCCCTCTGAGGGCTCCAGCCAAGGATTCTTCCTCACCTATTCCAGTTTCTGTTGGTTGCTGGCTGACCTTGCTTCATCAGTAGACCCTTCCTCCAATCCCTGCCTTAATCATCACATGATCTTTCCTGCTCATCTCTGTATGCCTTTTCTCCTTCTTATAAAGACACCTGCCATATTGGATTTAGGGCTCACCCAAGTCTATTTTCACCAAATTGATCATGCCTACAAAGGCTTTACTTCCAATTAGGGTCACACTCTTGGGTTTCAAGTAAATTTTGGGGGGACATGAGTCAACCCAGTACTGCCTTGATTTCAACAACGCTGTGGAGTGTGTTCTCCAACATCTAGCCCCCCATGTCATGTAGCTCTCAAAGTTGTTATTTCCAAGGTTTAGAGGAGTTTGGGCTCAAAAACTTTCCAGGTTCAGTGCTTATGTATCACCTCTTGGTCCAGCTCTTTGTTCCTTAATGACCAAAATCTATTAAGTTCATAAAGGACATTTAGAGCCAAGTAACTGGAATCGTGCTTGCCACTCTTTCCCTAAAGCAAATCCATCTGCAACAGATTTTCCCCCTCCACCCTCCACCTCTACCATTCTCTGCATCTTGTGACCTTCACCTCAAACAAGAAGCATCCCCCCAAATGTGTCTCCCATCCTCACCACTTAAGGCCCTTGCTCTGTTTTAAATGTCCCTTTCCCATTTCTGGCACCTCTGATATCACAGTATCTATGGACCCTGCCCCTCCTCTCTTCCTTCCATCCACATGTCATTGTTGTTGTAAAGTCGTGAAGTCGTGTCTGACTCTTTTTTACCCCATGGACTGTAGCCCACCAGGCTCCTCTGTCCATAGGATTTCCCAGGTAAGAATACTGGAGTGAGTTGCCCTTTCCTTCTCCAGGGGATCTTCCTGACCCAGGGATGGAATCCGAGTCTTCTGCATTGCAGGCAGATTCTTTACTACTGAGTCACCACTCCTACCGTGACGACAGCACTCAGCACGTAATATCCACATGATCCCTTCTGGAATCTGCTCCTTAATTAGTCGGGAACTAGGCTTCCCTGGTGGCTCAGACAGTGAAGAGTCTGCCTGCAGTGTGGGACACCCAGGTTCGATCCCTGGGTTGAGGAAATCCCCTGAGAAGGAAATGGCTACCCACTCCAGTATCCTTGCCTGGAGGACAGAGGAATCTGGCAGACTACAGCCCATGGGGTCACAGTCGGACACGACCGAGAGACTCCACTTCACTTCTCCATGCACTGCCTTGTGGACCTCTCCCTGGAGATATCCCACCACCCGTGACCAATCCCGAGACACTCTTCACCCCTCATCTTCCTTCTGCTTCAGGCACCTCGTGGAAGAGGGTAGCCTGGAGGGTAAAGGAGTGCCTGAGCTCCTCTTCGTCCTCCCCCACCCCTAGCAAGAAAAAATAGTGAGTGTGGAGGATGAGTCAGGTTCTAGAATGCTAATCAGATCATACTAGTGGGCGATACAATGTTGTAAAAGAATATAAAGAAATCTGAAAAAATAATGATGCCTCTCTCTCTCCCTTCTCAGTCTCTCTCTCCAATATTTAAATTAAAATTGTACCTGGAGCCAGTGTTCTTTAACAAAATGTGCAATCTGCATCTCACTGTTTCATTGCTGCCTTAAAAAACTCATCAGCAGCTAGAGGAAGGCCTCAGGGACAGGAACCCAGGAAATTCTTTTCGCCCAGGCCAAGGACTCCTTCTGATTCTGCGTCATATAGGTTGGACCGTCCAGGACAGAGGGTCCACATGAGATTTACACATTGTGGCAGAGACTGCTGGAGGTCCCCCAGCATCTGTTCTCTTCCTGAACAAGACAGCATCCAACCTGAGCTGAACTGCCCTGAATAAAGAGTTTATTTCTGCGATCCCATGCCACTGGGAAAGGTCATGTTGAGTGAGTTATGGCAACGGGATGTAAACAGAAATGATATGCACCAATTCTTGGAAGTGTCCTCAAAGGAAAGACATATGACTTCTTCTGCTTCTCCTTCTTACAGCTGCTTGGGCTTCAGACATGATGGCTGAGTTCAAGCAACCATTTTTAGACCATGAGAAAGGAACCAGTGCTCAAGGTCATTGTGAAGCCGCCATGTCAGTCTTGGACTCCTTACTTCTGGGATTCATTTCTGTGACAGGAAAAGTAAGTTCTCTCCTACTGAACCTCTTTCTGGGAGGACTTGTCTGACTCTCACAACTTAGCTGGAATGACCAAAGTCTCAGCTAATAACAAGCTTCCTTCTTCCATGTTGGTTTTCTATCTGTCTCTCTCGAGAGCTCATGGTAGGTGATGTTGGAAGGACCATGTTTGAGGATTTAGAATTCACGTTCCTGCTGTAAAAGAAAACCTTATCACTGACTGGCTCTAACTCAATATTTCTCAGTCTATTTCTCACTGTAGACTCTTTTTAAAATTTATTTTATTTGTTTTATTTTTACTTATTTGGCTGCATGGAGTCTCGGTTGTGGTATGGCGGCTTAGCTGCCTCACAGCTTGTGGGACCTTAGTCCCCTGACCAGGGATTGAACCCATGTCTCCTGCATTGGAAAGAGGATTCTTAACCACAGGATCACCAGGAAAGTCCCTCACAATTGATTCTTTAAGGACCTTTTGAAGATATTGGTTTCCTAATCAACTCCTCCCATGAAATTTTAATGTCACAGATACACTGTGTATTTGTGTATGTATCATATATATATTTGTGCTTTATACATAGAAACTGCAGAATCTTTTTGTGTCACATAAAAAAACCAGTCTTTGTTTTTTGAGGGCAATCTCACCCCTGTTTAGCATATGACCTAACTACAGACATTCTGCTAACCAAGGAGCAAGTTGTAAACAAACCTATACAGATCTGTAGATTGCAGGGAGAAATATCAATAAGCTCAGATATGCGATGGATGTGAGTCTGAGTGATCTCCGGGAGTTGGTGATGGACAGGGAGGCCTGGCATGCTGCAGTTCATGGGGTCGCAAAGAGTCAGACACGACTGAGCGACTGATCTGATCTGATCTGATGCAGATGACACCACCTTTACGGCAGAAAGTGAAGAGGACCTGAGGAGACTCTTGAGGAAAGTGAAAGAGGAGAGTGAAAAAGCTGGCTTAAGACTCAATATTCAAAAGACTAAGATTATGGCATCTGGTTCCATCACTTCATGGCAAATAGATGGGGAAACAATGGAAACAGTGACAGACTTTATTTTCTTGGGCTTCAAAATCACCGCAGATGGTGACTGCAGCCACCTAATTAAAAGACACTTGCTTCTTGGAAGAAAAGCTATGACCAACATAGAGAGCATGTTAAAAATCAGAGACATTACTTTGCCAACAAAGGTCCATCTAGTCAAAGCTATGGCTTTTCCAGTGGTCATGTATAGATGTGAGAGTTGGACCATAAAGAAAGCTGAGCACCGAAGAATTGATGCTTTTGAACTGTGGTGTTGGAGAAGACTTTTGAGAGTCCCTTGGACTGCAAGGAGATCCAACCAGTCCATCCTAAAGGAAATCAGTCCTGAATATTCATTGGATGGATTGATGCTGAAGCTGAAGCTCCAATACTTAGGCCACCACATGTGAAGAACTGATTCACTGGAAAAGACCTTGATGCTCGAAACAACTGAAGGCAAGAGGAGAAAGGGACAACAGAGGATGAGATGGTTGGATAACATCACCAACTTGACGGACATGAGTTTGAGCAAGCTCCAGGAGGTGGTGATGGACAGGGAAGCCTGGTGTGCTGCAGTTCACGGTGTCGCAAAGAGTCGGACACGACTGAGTGACTGCGTTGATCTGACACAGAGCTATGGGCTCATTAAGTTTGCTTCAGCCTCCCAGATTCCTATAACAAAATGTCACATTCTGAGTGACTTAAACAGTAGAAATTTACTTTCTCTTAGTTCTGGAGGCTGGAAGTCCACGATCAAGGTGCCAACAGGGCTGGGTTCTACTGAGAACTATCTTCTGAGCTTATAGATGGTCTCACATGACAGAGAAAGGAAGCTCTGTGGCTTCCTTCTTTTGTTATTATAAAATTTTTATTTTAAACTTTTAATTTTGGATAATTTTAAACATATACCAAAGTAGGGAGAAGGGTATGCTATATCAGTGATCTCTAAACTTTTTGGCACCAGAGACAGGTTCAATGGAAGACAGTTTTTCCCATATTGGTTGGGGGGAGGTTTCAGATTGATTCAAATGCATTATATTTGTTGTACACTTTACTTCCATTGTTATTCCACTTTACTTCTTTTATAGTTCCACCTCAGATCATTAGGCATTAGATCCCAGAGTTTGGGGACCCCTGTGCTATATTAACTATCAGCCATCTTCATCAATTATCCGCTCATGGCGACACATTTTTTTTTCTTTCATTATATTGGTTTCAGGTGTAGGAGTATGTGGTCAGTTGTGTTCGTCTTTGTAATGCTATAGACAGTATCCCACCAGGCTTCTCTGTCCATGGGAGTTTCCAGGCAATAATACTGAACTGGGTACCATTTCCTTCTCCAGGGGATCTTCCCCACCCAGGGATTGAACCTGTGTCTCCTGCATTTCCTGTGTTGGCAGGTGGATTCTTTACCACTGAGTCACCTGTACATGTGCTGATTTCAGGTGTACAACAAAATGATTCAGTATATGCGTATACTACGAAATGATCACAATAAACCTAGTTAACGGTGCCTCTCCTTATAAGGACATAAATCCCACTCACAGAGCACCACCCTCATGACCTAATCACCTTCCAAATGTCCCACCTCCTAATGCTATCACACTCGGGATTAGGTTTCAACACAGGAATTTGGGGGAGCACACACTCGATCTACAGCGCCCTTCAAGGTTGTCCTCACTTCTGCACTCTGGTCATTTTTGTCCCTTCTCCTTGGAACAGCTTGCCTGATCTTCAGCTGGTTTGCTGCTGTCTGCCTTTCAGAACTCAACACAAGGTTGACACACCTGTTAGAGAGCCCCTGCTCACAGAAGAAAGCCTCATCTCTTGGTCCTGCATCTCTCGCATCACTCCCTTTTCTTTTCCTCTTGGTACCGTTTTCTGAAGGGCTCTTGTTTATAACACTGTTTGTCTCCACCTGGTCGGATGTAAAGTTCCATGAAAGGCCTTCTAGTCTTGTCCACTGTTGTGTCCCAAGCATCTAAAGTAGGATCTGACACACAGTAGGCACTCGACAAAAATGGGATAAATGAAGAAACCACCCCCTTTTCCATTAAGCAGAATGAGCAGGCACCCTTGCCGTTTTCTTACCTTTATCAAGCATAGAAGGTATTTAACCCTCATTGGGACACTTCACTAGAGATTACAAAGGACTTTCTTATCCATTTTCTCATCTATGGCTCTCAGCCTCCCAGGCAAGGCAGATATTATTGGCCCCATTTTGTCGGGAAGACCTCAGAGTCATATATTTGGCTGGTAGAACGGAAAGCCTTCTGACCCAAGGCCAATCTTCCTCCATTACCCTCCCTCCTTCAGGGGGAAAAACAACACCAACTCCACACCAGCAACCATCCATTACAGGGTTTCCACTTTCTAGCCTTGGACCCAAGGAAATGGCTCAATGCCTCAGCCAACTAGGCTCCAGGTCAGATATTGATTCAATCAATGGCCACTAAGCCTTAAGTTGCACTTAGGAGTAACTACAAAGATCTTATCCAGCTTTGGTCTCTAAACTTTTCTCCAGCAGGCCCTTGGGCTGGTCCCAGCCTCCTTCTGGGTGTCACTAGCTCTCTGCTTCCATCACATCTGAAGGAATGGTCCTGGCAGGGCTTGGACAGAGGGAGCTGCGTTCACAGCTCCTACAGTAAGAACTCGGTCTGGTGCGAGGCAGACCAGAGCACACTGCAACTAGTCCTCTGCAGTTGCATCATTTACATGGTGCCTTTGGAAGAGCCCTCCCTTAGGTGATGAAATGAGCCTTGTTCTGGGGGCTTCACATAAGGGAACCATCCAAAATACACAGTGATGCAGAGTTTATTTTTGAAGGATTATACAGCCTCCCTGTCCAACAATATGGGAATGGTTAAATAAAAGTACAACAGATTCATGGAATGGTAACCAACACGGGATGTTACATAACCACTAGGGATGATGGGTAGAAATATCTGACGATGATCTAGGAAAACACTAAATACGAACAAAACTATCAAAGAATACCAGAAAATGTCCTGAGAAAAACAGGACACAAAATTGTGTATATATTCTAACTGCTATAATATAAAGTAACTAGAAAAAGCCTGCAACAAAAGATACCCAGTTGTATGAGGATAAGAATGATTATATGCCCTCGATGGATTTATATATGGGGTCTTTCCTTTGGTTTTTATAATTTTTCTGTAATGCAACATTTATTTTTCCTTAAAAAAATTAAATGTTATTTTTGTAATTGTGATATTAAGCACATTTTTAAAATAAATATAATCACAAAGGAAAACGTTTGAAATGTACTGATAATATACAGGGGGATGCTATGCTAAGTCATTTCAGTCGTGTCCGACTCTGTGTGATCCCATAGACGGCAGCCCACCAGGCTCCACCGTCCCTGGGATTCTCCAGGCAAGAACACTGGAGTGGGTTGCCATTTCCTTCTCCAATGCATGAAAGTGAAAAGAGAAAGTGAAGTCGCTCAGTCATGTCTGACTCCCAGTGACCCCATGGACTGCAGCCCACCAGGCTCCTCCGTCCATGGGATCCTCCAGGCAAGAGTACTGGAGTGGGGTGCCACCGCCCTCTCCATAAAATCTATGCTATGCTAAGTCACTTCAGTCGTGTCCGACTCTGTGTGACCCCATAGACCGCAGCCCACCAGGCTTCCCCGTCCCTGGGATTCTCCAGGCAAGAACACTGGAGTGGGTTGCCATTTATACCCTCCTCATAATCTGTACAGGAATATAAATCTACATTCTCATAAGCAAAAATAAAATTCCCAGGTAGTTCAGTGGTAAAGAATCCATCTGCCAATGCAGGAGACCTGGGTTCAATCCCTGGGTCAGAAAGATCCCCTGGAGGAGGGTATGACAACCCATTCCAGGATTCTTGCCTGGAGAATCCCATGGACAGAGGAGCCTCAGGGTTACAGTTCATGGAGTCACAAAGAGTCACACACAATTAAGCAACTAAAAACAGGCAAACAAAATCAATACGGTACCTATAATTCATAGTCTTTATTTTACTCAGCGGTATTCTATGAACATTTTGACAAGTCAATATTCTCCCACAGTATTATTTTAAATTCTGCTTGGTTTGTGCTGTGTGAGTGTCTCACTCTCTCTCTCCTATTTTTGGCTGCTTACCTTCAATTTTTCAATGTTATAAATTACAATTGTGGATGCTTCTTCTGACTAATTTGTGTCACACATTCTTGATTCCTTATGATAAAAATTTTTAAGTGGAATTTTTGAATGCTAAGGTATATATACATTTTTAAGCTTATATATATAATGTGTATATATACACACACACATATATATACACACATACATATATGTATATGCCAGTTTATATTTATGGAAGTTGTGTAGGAGAGAGCCTATTCCCCACAATCTTGCCAAATTTTGATTATTTTTACAATTTTGCACATTTAGTAGCCATGAGAGGGTATGCTATTTAGGTATCTTTCAATAGCCATTTTAAAAAAACTCAACTCATGTTGCTTAAGAAAAGAAAGCAGAAGATAGAGGAGGGAGAGACTGATACCTCAGGTAACTGCAAAGTATCAGGAGTAGATTACAGTTTAAGAAAAGTTTGACTTAAGTTCAGAAACCTTGTTGTGACCCCATGGACTGCCGCATGCCAGGCTGCCTGTTCTTCACAACTCCCGGAGTTTGCTCAGACTTCTGACCACTGAGCCGATGATGCTATCTAACCATCTCATCAGTCAAGAGCACTGCGAGGCCTCGTTTCTGAACTCTGCTTCTCCTGCTCTCTGCGTGGTGTCATCTCAGCTTCTGTGATGGAGAAAAGGAGACTGCAGTAAAAACACTGGTCTTGGGAAACCTGGGAGGCCAGCCTTGCTGGCCTGGGCTGGGCCTCTCAGAGAACCAGCCAGAGGCGGGGCCTGGACCCTGGCCCCTGCTCCTTCCCAGAAGGTTTTGGGTTACTGGCAGGCAAGGGGTAACTTGCTCAAAACCAAACCAGGGTATGTTTCAGCAAGCAGAGCAACGGATATTGGACTAAATGTAATTGCATAGTGTAAAGAGAATTCATCGTTTCAAAAGGGAACATCAGATCATCCTCGAATGTGGGCTTTTTACTATTTAAATTTATTTTATTGAAATATAGTTCATTTACGATGTTGTGTTAGTTTCTGAAATATAGTTCATTTACAATGTTGTGTTAGTTTCTGGTGTACAGCAAAGTGATTCAGATCTTGTTTTTCATTAACATCTTACATATATACATATACATCATATATAGATATATGATATACATGTATGTGTGTGTATATATATATTAAATGATTGGTAGTCCCTGGTGACTCCGACGGTAAAGACTCTGCTTGCAATGCAGGAGACCTGGATTTGATCCTTGGGTCAGGAAGATCCCCTGGAGAAGGAAACAGCAACCCGCTCCAGTATTCTTGTCTGGAGAATGCCATGGACAGAAAAGCCTGGTGGACTACAGTCTACGGGCTCAGAAAGAGTCAGACATATTGAGTGACTAACACAAATATATATCATGAAATATACGGGCTTGCCAGGTGAGCGCAGTGTCAAAGAAACCAGCTGCATTGGAGGGCTTTCCCTCCCCTTCTCCTCTCCCTCTTTTTTTATTTTTTTCGTTCTCAGCTTAATAATACTGTTTTTTGATCTGGGACAAACCATAATCTCTCTGGGCTTCAATTCTCTCATCTGTAAAATGGGGTTACTAATTTCCATGTTAACCTGACGGGATAGCAGTAAGTCATCCTAAATAAGCGGGAACATGGATGGAGTCAGTTCAATTCAGTTCAGTCGCTCATTCATGTCTGACTCTGCAACCCCATGGACTGCAGCAAGCTAGGCCTCCCTGTCCATCACTAACTCCCAGGGTTTATTCAAATTTATGTCTATTGTGTCAGTGATGCCATCCAACCATCTCATCCTCTGTCACCCCCTTCTCCTCCTGCCTTCAATCTTTCCCAGCATCAGGGTCTTTTCCAATGAGTTGGCTCTTCGCATCAGGCGGCCAAAGGATTGGAGCTTCAGCATCAGTCCTCCCAGTGAATATTCAGGACTGATCTCCTTCAGAATGGACTGGTTAGATCTCCTTGCAGTCCAAGGGACTCTCAAAAGTCTTCTCCAAAACCACAGTTCAAAAGCATCAATACTTCGGCGCTCAGCTTTCTTTATAGTCCAGCTCTCAAATCCATACATGACTACTGGAAAAACCATAGCTTTGACTAGATGGACCTTGGTTGGCAAAGTAATGTCTCTGCTTTTTAATAAGCTGTCTAGGTTGGTCATAACTTTTCTTCCAAGGAGCAAGCATCTTTTAATATCATGGCTGCAGTCACCATCTGCAGTGATTTGGGAGCCACAAAAATAAACTCTGTCACTGTTTTCCCATCTATTTGCCATGACATGATGGGGCCAGATGCCATGATCTTAGTTTTCTGAATGTTGAGCTTTAAGCCAACTTTTTCACTCTCCTCTTTCACTTTCATCAAGAGGCTCTTTAGTTCTTCACTTTCTGCCATAAGGGTGGTGTCATCTGCATATCTGAGGTTATTGATATTTCTCCCGGCAATCTTGATTCCAGCGTGTGCTTCCTCCAGTCCAGCATTTCTCATGATGTACTCTGCATATAAGTTAAATATGCAAGGTGACAATACAGCCTTGACATACTCCTTTCCCCACTGGATTGAGTCAGTGGGGATTAAATTTTTGAGCCCTTTGTAACATGAGAATCAACTGTACTTTATGTGAAGGTGGGGGTCAGGTGTTGGAGAATCTGATTGGTGTTTTTTGTAGAAGAGGAACTGACATGAAACAAATTTACTCAGAATCAGGAAGAGGACCTGGTTTGGCAGGGAAAGTGGATAGTGAGCTTGATTTTTGACAGACTGAGCAGCAAGTGTCCAGCCCATGGAGGGAAGTCTGACAGGTCCCTGGAAATGAGTGTCCAGAACTCTGGAAGCAGATGGACTGTACCGGGTAGGTGTCTCTAAGGCATTGCCTCTTAACCTCATGCCCCTAAGTTGCTTAAGTCCTGTCTGACTCTATGCGATCCTCTGGTCCTCAGCCCGCCAGGCTCCTTTGTCCATGGAGATTATCCAGGCATGAATACTGGAGTGGGTTGCCATGTCCTCCTCCAGGGGACCTTCCCAACCCAGGGGTGGAACCTGCATCTCTTACATGCATTGGCAGATTATTACTGGCCTCTTACCTACCCACCTACATCGGTAATAACGGATCAGGGCCTCCAGTGCTTGGAAAACTTAAATAAAATCAATACCCCGAATGGGAACTTTCAGTAGTTTTAATGCAGCTTGCGTGAAAAGCAAGCAGGCTCTTCGTCTCTCAGGCTGGAACTCATCAGACAGTGACAATTTGAAATTTACGACTCAGACATTTAACATGTTTCAAGGAGAACATTATCATTTGAAAACCTTGTAAAGAGAAATGTGTCTGTACTAAGCAGCGACACTATCTTCCTTTTGTAAAGAGACCCCCATCATTTACATTTTTACTTTTGCTTCCTCTTGTGTTAAATAATTCTGACATTTTCTTTGAATGCAAATTATATTTCTGAAAATTTCTCAAATATGAGGTTTTATTTTTCAAAAAAAGGTGAAGAGAGAATTTTTTTCATGTGACAAGTATGTGACAACTCTGGCCATCTCCTGGGTCTCTAACTCCTACCAGGTCTGGTTAAAAGAAGAAATGTACTAGTTTCATCTGGTTTTTCCTGCCTGGAAATGCAACTTGTATCAGAAAGTGGCTCCTTGCATCTTGAGGGGCTAAGGAGCTAACCATTCAGATAAACACTGAAGCATTCAATATCAATGTGTAAAACCTTAACCTTGGGATGAGAAGAACCTTCAAGGTCATCAGATGATAGCTACTCTCCTCCATTACTGAATTTCCCTTAAATCTCTCCATATACTGGTACTCAGCCAGAGCTTGCATATCTCCAAAAGTATCCTCTAAGTAAGATAATCAAATTAAATTTCAATTACATATAAAAGCTTCCTCCCATTGGACTTGGTTATCACTGGAGCCTTATCCTAGGTGAGAGTCGGGACTAAGTAGTTGGTCAGACTGGGCCTAGCAGAGGGACATTTTAGGGTTCAAATCCTTCACCTGATCCATGGATCATATTTTGAGCATCATCTGTATCTCCTGGGAGGTCATCAGAAGTGAAGAACATCAGGCTCCACTTCAAGCTCACTGAGTCATAATCTTTTTTTTTTTTTTTTTAAGATTTTTATTGATGTTTAGTTGTTTTCCAATGTTGTGTTAGTCTCTGCTGTACAGCAAAGTGTATCAGCTATATTCCTTCTTTCCTGGATTTCCTTCCAATCCAGTTCACCGCAGAGTGTCGAGTAGAGTTCCCTGTGCTATACAGAAGGTTCTCATTAGTTACCTATTTTATAGACAGTAGTGTGTATATGTCAATCCCAATCTCCCAGTTCATTCCACCCCCCTACCCCCTTGGTATCCATATGTTCATTCTCTATGTCTGTGTCTCTATTTTTGCTTTGCAAATAAGTTCATCTACATGAATCACAATCTTTATTTTCATAAGATCCCAGGTGATCCTCATACCTGGTAAAGACTGAGAACTGTAGCTCTAAGAACTCAGCTAATCACCCACACACTCAGTCTCTTGTCTGAAAATTGAGAGGGTCTCAAAAAGTTCTCTTCACCTATAAAACATTAAAATAACAAAGACAGAATTCATAACAATCTACTGTCAGAATATTTTAAATAAGGGAAACTTGTTAATCTAGATAGAAAGTATAGGGCAATTTTGAAATAAACTGTTATTTAGCCACTATTGAAAAATTACAACCAAATAGAAAATTCTGAAGAGAATATCAAGAAAAGATCAGGATATGATTCCATTTAATAAACATGAAAAAATTAGAGAAACACTAAAATGTCTGCAGTGATTATATATAGGTGATGTGATTAGCAATTTTTCTACGTGTCAGCATCTCCTCCTCAACTTACATTTATTAAGTATATATGCTTTAATAACAATGGGGAAGAAACAAAGCACCTTACTTTTTGATCAACAAGGATCAAATAGAAGATGTAAAATTTTCAAGCCTTACAAGCAACTACAGAATTCATTTTACAGTGAATGTACCAAATACATTCTTCATCCCACAGAATACATCCTTTAGCTATTGTCTTTCAAGGCCCAACTCAAGTCCCACTTCTTTCAAGCCAACATTTTATATACTCCGAGGTCAGGGATCTTATTTGAATAAACTGTGCATCCTCTTTAGACAAAGAAAGCAACACTGATTAGGTACAAAGGAAATGCAAAAGGAAGGGAAGGAAGGAAGGAATGGGGGAGGGGGCGGGGAGGGAAAGAGAGGGCAGGAGGAGGAAGAAAGGACAAAAGAAATGAGAAAGCACGTGCAAGACTCAGGGCTGCTTGAGTTCCAGTCCGCTTGGCCTCCTGCGGAATATTTCTATTAACAAATGGCCTTGCACTGCTCCTCTTGTGTCATGGTCTTGCTTCCCCAGTGAGACTTCAAGTACCATAAAAAGAAGAAAACATGTGCCTTAAAAATATGTGTTTGAATAATTTTTTCTGAAGGCAGTGTAGTTTGGGAGACATATTGTTTATTTTTAGTCGTGGAGAAACAGGGTGAGCCCTCAGGACGGTTAACAATACATGCAAGTGCAAGGCGGGGCCACAAATGCTCTATTGGCCTTTGTAAATTTACCAACATGCCAGAGCATCTTGAATCTATGTGCATAATAGGAGTGCTTTCAATGCATGAGGCAAACACTGATAAACTGCATGGGGAACCAGACAAGTTCACATTAGATTAGGAAATTTCACTATTTCTCTTACAGTAGTTTATAGAACAACTGGATGACAAATTAAGACAGATAGAGGAAACTTGAACAACACGTATGGTGGCTTGACCTAGCTTGACCTTGATAGGACACTTTATAACAGAATTACCATTCGAGTGCAATGCGCTATTTATCAAAATAGACTGTACTCTAGGTCACAAAAACTCGCAATAATTTAGATTAAATTCGTGCAAAATATAATCTCTGAACATATTGTTTTTTTATTGAAAGCAGCTCTTTGCCCCTTTTTCCTGTTGGCCCATACTTGTTCCCCTCTAACATTAAAAGAACCTAATTGTAAGAATCAGATCACCAGACAATTTAACCTAGCTCTTAACTTATGCTCTTCTGAATGCACACCATGCCTTGCTTAAGCTGTTGATTCTTTTTGTAGATAAAGAGAAGTAAGAATGAAGCAGCCCCCTCCTCAGTCCTGCAAGGATAAGATAACATCTGAAGAGTCAACCAGTCTGCATGCAATGAAGAAGGATGCAGAATCCAAACTCCTGCCTCAGTGATTCACTGAGACAGCCCCCCTCCCCACCCTGCCTTATATTCCATTTGAAAGCTGTCATGGCTGAGCAGAACCTTTGGAGCTGGTCTTGGGACATAACTCTACTTTCTCCCCAGATTGCCAACTTTTCTAATTAAAGCAACTTCCCTTCTACTGATACTTGCCTCTTGATTTGTGGCTTTTGAATCATGAGCAGCCAAACCTGAGTTCAGTAATAGATTAGAAACCAGAAATAGAAATATATATAAAAAAATCCTAAATAACTGGATACTAAGTAACACACTCAAGTATCAGTGAAAGTGAAAGTTGCTCAGTCCTGTCTGACTTTTTGTGACCCCATGAACGATACAGTCCATGGAATTCTCCAGGCCAGAATACTTGCGTGGGTAGCCTATCCCTTCTCAAGTGGATTTTCCTGACCCAGGAATCGAACCAAGGTCTCCTGCATTGCAGGTGGATTTTTCACCTACTGAGCTATCAGGGAAGAGGAAAAGTAAAAAGAGAAATTAGATACTATTTTGAAATGAATGAAAATGTAAGCACCATATAATACAATTTGTGGGATGCAGCTAAAGCAGTAGTTAAATAAAAAAATTTACAACACTAAACACCTATGTTAGAAAAGAAAATAGTCAAATCTTCCTATCTTAAGAAACTAAAAAGGGCAGTATTCAAAGTAAAATGAAATAGTAAAAATTGACTGAAAAATCGGTGAAATAAAAAACAGAAAAGCAATTTAAAAATCAATGCATTCAGAGTGTTTTTTTTTTCTATAAGAGAGGTGGATGATCAGTAAAAAAAAAAAAAAAAAAAAGAAAGAAACCGTCAATTAGCAGTATTAGGAATGTGAAACATGACATATAAATAGATTCTCCAGTAATTAGCATGATAATAAAGTTATATTAGGACTTCCCCGGTGGTTCAGCAGTAAAGAATCTACCTGCAATGCAGGAGACTCAGGAGATGGTAGTTCAATCCCTGGGTCAGAAAGATCCCCCTGGAGGAGGAAACGGCAGCCCACTTCAGTATTCTTGCAGGAAAATCCCATGGACAGAAGAGCCCACTGAACATACACACACACACACACAAGGTGACTTAAGACAGAAAAAGAGACAAAAAAACTTTATATTTGTTAAGAAAGTTGAGTTTGTAGTTAAAATTCTTCCCACAAAGAAAACACCAGGCCTGGGTGGTTTCCATAATGCATCCTACCAAAGATTTAACAGAAAAATATAACAATTCTATTCAATCTCTTTCAGAAAACTGGCAACATGTCCAACTACAATACATCAGATCAGATCAGATCAGATCAGTCGCTCAGTCGTGCCCGACTCTTTGCGACCCCATGAACCGCAGCACTCCAGGCCTCCCTGTCCATCACCAGCTCCCGGAGGTCACTCAGACTCATACCCATCAAGTCAGTGATGCCATCCAGCCATCTCATCCTCTGTTGTCCCCTTCTCCTCCTGCCCTCAATCCCTCCCAGCATCAGAGTCTTCTCCAATGAGTCAACTCTTCGCATGAGGTGGCCAAAATACTGGAGTTTCAGCTTGAGCATCATTCCTTCCAAAGAAATTCCAGGACTGATCTCCTTCAGAATGGACTGGTTGGATCTTCTTGCAGTCCAAGGGACTCTCAAGACTCTTCTCCAACACCACAGTTCAAAAGCATCAATTCTTCTATACAATCAGCAAAAACAAGACCAGGAGCTGACTGTGGCTCAGACCATGAACTCCTATTGCCAAATTCAGACTTAAATTGAAGAAAGTAGGGAAAACTACTAGACCATTCAGGTATGACTACAATACATAGAAAATCTAAATGAGTCTATAGAAAATGTGTCTAAACTAATAAGTTAGTTTAGGAAGTTTGTAGGATACAAGATCAATACACAACAGTCGATTGCATTTCTATATACTAAGAATGACCACTGGAAACTGAAATTAAAAAATTGGCATCAGTAAATATGAAACATCCTGGGGAAGGGCATGGCAACCCACTCCACTATTCTTGCCTGGAGAATCCCGAGAACAGAGGAGCCTGAAGGCTACTGTCCATAGGGTCGAAAAGAGTCACACACGACTGAAGTGACTTAGCACAAATATGAAACAAGGATGAGCTGGAACAAGGGTGGACTATATGAAACACTCACCTCAGTCCTGGAACTTAAAGAAGCACCAAAAAAAAAAAAAAAAGACAAATGATATTATAGAGTATCTCTTAAAATACTAAAATTAATGCAAAAGTTTGTCCTTAGTGAAATATCAAAAATTTTAAATGGAGAGACAGAATGCTGTTTGGTTTGTGATTCTACAATATTATGCAAAAGGAATAGTTTATCTCAATCAGTTGGTGGTTGCAAGACCTGTATACTGAAGATTATCAAACTGGGACAATTAAAGAGCATGTAAACAAAACTGGAAATTTGTATTGTGTTTATGGGTCAGAGGACTTTGTTTTATTAAGAGATCAGTTTTTCCCAAATTGATCTATAGATTTAACAATTATAATCAAAATCCCAATATAATTTTCTGGTAGAATTTAGGAAGTTGATTATAAAATTCAGTGAAAAAGAACAGAATAGCTAAAACAAGTTTGAAAAAGAAGAACCGAATTGGAGGGCTTTTGCTACCTGACTTCTATATGTCTTCTTGCTCTCAGTCGCTCAGTCATGTCTGACTCTTTGTGATGCCCCATGGACTGCAGCCCACCAGGCTCCTCTGTCCATGGGATTCTCCAGGCAAGAGCACTGGAGCAGGTTTCCATGTCCTTCTCCAGGTCAACGCGTCTTATTAATCCACCGCAGTGACAGAAACGATGTGGTAGTGTGTCAGGACAGACAAACAGAGCAACAAAACAGGACAGAGAGTCCAGAGACTGACCTGTGCATATAGAATCTATTAATTTTCAGCAAAGATGCAAAAACAGCTCAGTGGAGAAATAAAATGTTTTTAACATGATTCAGTTCAATTCAGTTCAGTCGCTTAATCCTGTCTGACTCTTTGCGACCCCATGAATTGCAGCATGCCAGGCCTCCCTGTCCATCACCAACTCCCGGAGTTCACCCAGACTCACGTCCATCGAGTCAGTGATGCCATCCAGCCATCTCATCCTCTGTCGTCCCCTTCTTCTCCTGCCCCCAATCCCTCCCAGCATCAGAGTCTTTTCCAATGAGTCAACTCTTCGCATGAGGTGGCCAAAGCACTGGATTTTCAGCTTTAGCATCATTCCTTCCAAAGAAATCCCAGGGCTGATCTCCTTCAGAATGGACTGGTTGGATCTCCTTGCAGTCCAAGGGACTCTCAAGAGTCTTCTCCAACACCACAGTTCAAAAGCATCAATTCTTGGGCACTCAGTCTTCTTCACAGTCCAACTCTCACATCCATACATGACCACAGGAAAAACCATGGCCTTGACTAGACAGACCTTTGTTGGCAAAGTAATGTCTCTGCTTTTCAGTATGCTATCCAGGTTGGTCATAACTTTCCTTCCAAGGAGAGTGTCTTTTAATTTCATGGCTGCAGTCACCATCTGCAGTGATTTTGGAGCCCCAAAAAATAAAGTCTGACACTGTTTCCACTGTTTCCCCATCTATTTCCCATGAAGTGATGGGACCAGATGCCATGATCTTCATTTTCTGAATGTTGAGCTTTAAGCCAACTTTTTCACTCTCCACTTTCATCAAGAGGCTTTTTAGTTCCATTTTCTGCCGTAAGGGTGGTGTCATCTGCATATCTGAGGTTATTCATATTTCTCCTGGCAATCTTGATTCCAGCTTGTGTTTCTTCCAGCCCAGTGTTTCTCATGACGTACTCTGCATATAAGTTAAATAAGCAGGGTGACAATATACAGCCTTGACGTACTCCTTTTCCTATTTGGAACCAGTCTGTTGTTCCCTGTCCAGTTCTAACTGTTGCTTCCTGACCTACATGCAAATTTCTCAAGAGGTAGGTCAAGTAGTCTGGTATTCCCATCTCTTTCAGAATTTTCCACAGTTTATTGTGATCCACTCAGTCAAAGGCTTTGGCATAGTCAATAAAGCAGAAATAGATGTTTTTCTGGAACTCTCTTGCCTTTTCCATGATCCAGCGGATATTGGCAATTTGATCTCGCTCTGCTTCATCTGCCTTTTCTAAAACCAGCTTGAACATCAGGAAGTTCATGGTTCACATATTGCTGAAGCCTGGCTTGGAGAATTTTGAGAATTACTTTACTAGTAATTACTTTACATTAACATGACTAGATATCCATTTGACAAAAATTGTATTTTAAAAAAATTTTTGATTATTTCATAATGATTCTCAGAATAGTTTGAATAAAACTCCAAATTACAAAACTTATAGAAAAAAGTCTTACGATTTGGG
The DNA here is from genome assembly GCA_935064755.1 of Tragelaphus eurycerus. Classification (NCBI taxonomy): domain Eukaryota; kingdom Metazoa; phylum Chordata; class Mammalia; order Artiodactyla; family Bovidae; genus Tragelaphus; species Tragelaphus eurycerus. Next base: position 5,528,466 of record CAKXYN010000033.1, read on the forward strand.
GTAAGGCAAACATTCTTAAACCTAATATCTAAAGCATGATTTATAAAATAAAAATTATAAAATGGGCTTTCATCAACATTAAAAATGTTTGCTCTGTATAATATCCTACTAAGAAAATGTTAAGAGAAGCCAATGGGAGAAAATAATAGCAAATCACATATTTAATTATGGGCTGTGTTTGGGATTATCCTCTCAGTCATGTCCAACTCTTTGCAACCCCTTGGATTGTAGCCCTCCAGGCTCTTCTGTCCATGGAGATTCTCCAGGCAAGAATATTGGAGTGGGTTGTCATGCATTCCTCCAGGGGATCTTCTCAACCCAGGGATCCAACCCAGGTCTCCTGCGTTGCAGGCAGTTTCTTTACCATCTGAGCCACCAGGGAAGCCCAAGGGCTTGTATCCCTGAATGTATAAAGAATTCTCAATACCAAATAAGAAAATAAATCTCCTTTTCTCAAATAGGAAACACATTTAAAATAGACACTGCACCGAAAAAGATATACTGACAAAAAACAAACATGTGAAAAGAGTTTCAATACCATTAGGTATCAAAGAAATGTAAATTAAAATAAAGATTAAATGTGTGCTAGTCAGTCATGCCTGACTCTTTGTGACCCTGTGGACTGTAGCCCACCAGGCTCCTCTGTCCATGGGATTTCCCAGGCAAGAATACTAGAGTGGGTCGCCATTCCCTTCTCCAGGGGATCTTTCCAGTCCAAGGGTCAAACCTAGATCTCCTGCACTACAAGTGGGCTGTTTACTGTCAGAGTCACCAGGGAAACCCCTACACATACATTTAAATAGCTAAAAGTAAAAAGAATAAGCATTTTAGGTTTTGGCAAGGATATGCTGCAACTGGAATTCTAATGTACTGCTGATGGGAATGTAAAATAGTTCTACCACTTTGGAAAACAGTTTACCCATTTCTACAGAAGACTAGCACTAACATACACCTATTTTATGTCTAATCACTAACTCCTAGGAATTTATATAAGAATGCAGGTTCAGGAACTGTCAGATAAGCATTTCAGGTGTTGTAAGCCAACATACTACATATTCACTATTTTAATTTAAAGGCAACTGCAGACGATCAGCAAATAAATGCATGCAGAGCATGGCTGAATCTGTAGAGAGTACAAAATAAGTCATCGTCTCTGGACCTCGGCAGATGTCCACGTAAAGACCTGTACAAGAATGCTCAGAGAAGCATTCTTTGTGACACCTCCAAACTGGAAACCACCAAGAGTTGCACCAGTAAATGAATGGATAAACAATTGGTAGTATAGCCATGTGATGGAAGAGTACTCAGGAATGAAAAATAATGAATTAAATTCGTGTCCCACTAGAGTCGTCAAAAACAATGAATTATTGATCAACACAATGTGATGAATCTCCAAATTACTACGATGTATGAAAACAGCCAGAACATCCTGCCGCTTAGAAAGACAATGTATGGGATGATTTGACTTATATGTAATATTTCAGGAAATTCCAAGTAACATATAGTGACTAAAAGCAGATCAGTGGTGGCTGGCAGAAACAAACGAAAGGGAAATTGGAGGAATTTCCCTTTCCTCCAAAAGGGCATAAGGAAGCTTCTGAGAGTGATGGGATATCCATTATCTGAATTGTGGTGTTGGCTTTGTGGAAGTACACGTATGTCAAGACTTGTCAAACTGTACACTTTGAATATGCTTGGTCTGGTGTACATCAACTATACCTCCATAAAGATGGTAAAAATCAAGCACGTACCTGGTATGGAGCGGCAGGTAGAAGTGGCCTCAAAGAGCATGGAAGCCAAGGCCTTGATGCCATCAGCACTCTCTCTCTCCTGATTTCTCTCTACAGATCAGCTTCTCTCTGTTTCTGTGGAGGTGCCAGGCCTCAAGCCTTAGAGGAAAGCCAAGTGATATCCTTCAAAGGACATGGGCATAGGAGAAAGATAGACCTGAGTGAATATAAGATCTACCACTTTCCTGCTTTGTGATTCTGGAAAAGATCAAAACCTCAGTTTTATAATCAAGAAAACAGAGGATTTGCTTACTAGGCAAGGTTGTTGTAGGCTTTAAAGAGATGAATGGGAAATCCTGAGAAGGGCTTAGTGGACCTGCCAAACACCACATCTCTTTCTTCTTCACATACCAGCCCTGTTTGTCAGGGTTCTCCAGAGAAGCAGAACCAATCAGGTGCATTTACATAGAGAGACTTATTTTATGAAACTGGGTCTTGGAGGTCAGTAAGTTTGAAATCTATAAGACAGGCCATGGGCAGGAGACCCAGGGAAGAACTGATGTTGAAGCCTTGAGTCTGAAAGCCATCTGTTGACAGAATTCCTTTTTCTTCAGGGGCACTCAGTGTTTTCTCCTAAGGGCTTTGACTGACTGGGTAAGCCTCAGCCACGTTATGAAGGGTAATCTGCTTTACTCAATCTCCTGATTGAGTTATCACCAGGATATCTAACCCAGGGTATGGGTTATCATATGCAAAACACACTCCACAGCAATAGCTAGACTGGGTGTTTGGTCAAATAACTGGGCACCATCCCCTAGCCAAGTGGACTCATAAAATTAGCGATCACACCAACACTTCAAACTTCAACTATTTGAAGAGGACAATTCTGATGATTTGCACTGTTCTCTCTCAAAACTAAACATTTTTAGATTCTCTTTCCCATTCCGTGGCTAGTGACTCTTCCTTTGCTTTCAGTCCTAAGCTCTTTCATGTCTTCCTTCCCAGAGACTTAGAAATTCACCCTCAACCCCACCCCACCCAGTGATATTAGATCCAAGCTCCAGCATTTATAGACTTCATTTCCTTTGCATCTCGAAGTGGCCTCGCTCTTAGAGTTCAACCAATTGCCTTGCTTAAAGAACTTGAGTTTGCAATGAAGTACCAACATTTTTTTAAGACACAGAACTCTTTCCTTCCATTAGGGCTTGACAATTTTATGAGAGATCAGAAAACACAGGATGAACCCTTGGGCTTCAGCTATGGGCCATATGCCATGAGCCAGACTGCATCAGAGCTAAAGAATTTTAATTCCTTCACAATAAGGTCTAGTCTCAGCTTGTAAGGCTGTGCCTGGGCTGGGATTTTAAATGTCTAAGAAAAGGCAAATAGGTTGCAATTTCATTGCTTCTAAACATGCGACTGCCTCAGGGGCTTCTGATTTATTTATTTTTTTAATGGGGTGCGAGGCTATAAACCCTTCCTGCTGGCAGGCTGGCAGGCCGTGCACATTTTTAGAGGTGCCCCAAGAATGGGGTTGGGAAGCTGACTGAGCCCCTGTAATTAAAACCATGCTCAGCAAATGCTTCTGATTCCAGGGGTCACATCTGATTTCATCTAAAACATTCTTTTTGGTCCCCTCTTAACCCAGTCTTGACTTTTGAGCATTCACATCATTACAGAGTAGAGGGTGGAAGGAAAAGTGGGGGTGAGGGGTGGCAGAAGGATTCAGAACTGGGTTTTGCTTCTAATTTCAATTGGACATTTGCAGCACAGCATCCATGAGGGGTTTTTGTTGTGCTGTTTCTCACACTAACAGTTTTTGGGTTTTTTTTTTTTTTTTTTCCTCTGGGTACTTTGAAAAAGGTAAGACTAAAAATGAACTGTTTCAGTGCGGCGAGTACCCCTGGTCATTCAAATCTCATATCTAAGTCCTATGGTTTTCTGATGGGAAAATATATTATCGTTCTTATTTGCTTCAGCCAACACACACTTCCAAATGTCAGCAGATTTTTTTTTTTTTTTTACTTGCGGGTATCATCTGTTGAAATTGGACTTGGCCTTTACCTAAATATTTACCGTGCAGAGTTTCACTTTGGATGAATGTTTTTGTTCAGCGCCTGAAAAGTCTGTGTAGTGGATGAAATCTTTAACTGTTCAAACGAGGGAACCTTAGTCCAAAACAGCCCTGCAGTTTTGGGCCACACTGTGGAGATCTGGAAGGGCTCGTGTTCAGTATCTGATCTGATTAGAAAAAGAGGACACACAGAGCTTCGTTAGGCAGAATATGTTAGCCATTGTTTTCTCTGTAGCAACCAGTATTACATTTTTTAAGGTTTGGCACGTGTTTCTGCAACTTCACTTTAGCTTAGAATACAGTGAATCCCCTTCGTATGAACCTGCAAGTTGCTGATGTGTTTGCATGTCCAACCACGTAAGTTAGCTCACGTATCCAGTGAGCATAATCACACACGTGCACCCTCTACAAGTGGTTATGCTTCTGTGCACTTTACTGCACAGTACTGTAGAGTACGACTCTTTATTTCAAGCCCAGGATGCCCAGAACAAGTGTAAAAACAGTGGTGATGTGGCTGCTATTTGCCTGTTGACCCAGTTGCAGTCCCTGGACTCCAGCTGTTGCACTACACCACCGAACTTCTCAAGGTACTGTACCATGAGAGGAGAAATGTTCTCTTTATATCTGTTTGGTTATGTATGTCAGAAGTACTATAAACCTATTACAACACAATATTATATAGTCGATTCTGTTAGTTGGGTACCTAGGCTAATTTTGTTGGACTGACAAACAAATTGGACTTAGGAACGTGCTCTCGGAATGGAACTTGTTGGTATGTAGGGGAATTGCTGTAACTGCATTTTCTTTTACACTTTTATGTACATTTTACCAACAACGTAGGAAGGAGGAGGTAACAAGTCTGAGGGTCCCTATTTTAGTTATTATAGTTGATATTTACTGGGCACCTATGGGGTGCTGATTGGCACGCTGGCACTAAAGAAGTAGCATAAACTGCCTTCCTCTCTCTGCCTCAGGTTCTATCTGGAAAAAAATCATGCCCAGCCAGTGTGAGGCAGGTAACTGTCTCACCACAGGGGCTGGGGAAGAAACCCTGATTGTGATGCCTGCTGAACACCCCTGGTAGCTTAGCTGTAAAGCATCAGCCTGCCAATGCAGGAGCTGCAAGAGACATGGGTTCGATCCTTGGGTTAGGAAGATCCCCTGGAGAAGGAAATGGCAACCCACTCCAGTATACTTACCTGGGAAATCCCATCGACAGAGGAGCCTGGCACGCTACAGACCATGGTGTGGCAAAGAGTCTGATATGACTGAGCATGCATGCAAGACGTAAAGAATCCCACAGTGGCCAACTTCATTGAACAAAACAAGACCACACAAAGCTGGAAAGAGATGCTCACGGTCCCCAGGCCGCCGTCTCCTGCCTCCAGGACCCTGATCCACTGGATCCAGCTCCTGCGCTGCCTTTGCTCCATAGCCACCTCTGAGTCTTGCCGACCCTCTGCCCTCTCCCCCAACATTCATCAGAGTATCTGGGACCCCCTAGGGTAACTCATGCCTCTTTGAGGAATAAGTGAATATTCAGCAGGAAATGAATACCCTGAATTTTGAACATTAGCTAAAGGCTAGGTAGGCAAATACACCCTTATCTATAAACTTGCGGAATCTCCTATAAAGTGGGTAGCGGCTCCCCTCTCTCTGCAGTTCATGTGCTTCCAGAAGAGCAGCTCCATAATCACACTCTCTTCCTGGAGTTTTCCTGGCAAACCCACAGGCTGCCATTGGTGGTGACATGGCCTGTGGCTTTCAGCCTTGCTCTGTGGTTTCCCTAACATGAAACCTTAAACCAAGCTCTTGAAAGAAGCTACGTGGGAAGTAATGATCCTCAAAAATGAATGCATTGTACCAGCAAAGAAGACATTTAATTAGCCACTATAATAGCATCGTTTAGGTTTCTCCTTTTCTTTTCTTTCTTTTAAAAATAAGTTCAGTGACTAACAATTGTAGGCACCGCTGCCTTAGTCCCTTTAATGCAAAGCCTGGGACAGAGCTGGGGTGTGGAGGGAGGGGGCAGGGTGAGTCTATTCTCTACATTCTAATTTTATACATTGGTTCATCGGATTCCTTTCACAGTAATAATTATCTAAAACAGCCCCTCGAGCAGAGAGAGGAGGGTTGTCAAGGCACAATGAAATAGTGTCGACCTACAGGAGTTCGGGCTCTGAGAAGTATCTGGGGGGAGTCCCCTGGCGGTGCAGTGTTAGGACTCATTGCTTTCACTGTAGTGACCCAGGCTCAGTCCCTGATCAGGAACTAAGATCATGAAATAAGGGAGGGGCAGTCCCCGGCCAACACACACCGTCTGGGGTGCCTACCCCCAAGTCTTTTAGCGTGTTTGATTGATAGTTTCCACTCTGTGTAGTGGGACTTCCAGAGCCACAGTGGGAGGAGGCAAGGATGAGTCTGGCCAGTGGTGATGGAGAATCTCTAACTCAGAGGGACTTAGAAGTGGCCAAAGGGAGATCTAGCCAAGAGCAGTGTCTTTACCTTGCAGCCCAAGTGATTTAGGGTTGTTTGGGGAGGACACACAAAAAAGTAACTCAGACCCTCGCCACTCCCAGAAGCTGCCATTTGGATCAACGTTCTCTTCCCACAGACTCCCTCGGACTGCCCTGCTGTGACTTGTTTTCCCATCCAGGCCACCCTTTGAGATCCATCTGTGATAAAGCAGCCTTGCTGGTATGTGTGAACACGGGGTGATTAGCAACTGCAACCTTGGGTAAGTTACCTAATCTAACTGGGACTCAAGATTCTTCCTCTGTTACATGGGGCCAGGGAAGTCCTGACCTTGGATATTGTGTGGACTGTGCCGAGTTTAGCCCTGAGGGTACATCCATTTAGCATGTGGTTTTTCATTGAGAAACAATGGGGAAAGCTGCAGACAGGAGTTCAGGGCAGGAGACTGAAGTCAGCCATTCAGGGATGATCCCATTTGAGAGGTGTTTACATGAGTGGGGGTGGAAGAGAGCAAGGGATCTGGTGAGCATGGGAGAATGGGCAACATTTGTGGGGTTTGCAGTGCTGTGGCCCCTGGTCCCCTTCAGGCCAGAAAGATTTATGGCCCCAGCTGGGGGAAGGTTGTGAAAGCTCTCAGATGCCAACTTTCAGCAACCAAGAGCCCCTTCACCCAAGGTGGCCCCTCTCCCTTGGGACCCAATATCCTAAGACTGACTGCCCTGTGGAACTGCAGAGCCAGCTTCCTATGCCAATTTGGGATGGCTCTGAAGGGCCATCCAGCCTCCGGCTTCTGCTGAGTTTACCGAGGCCTCATTAGACTGCACCTGTGGCATAGTAAGAACCGCATGTTTGGTCTCTGCCCTCCTTCCCCTGGGCTTCCCATGTGGCACTATAGGTGAAGAACCCTCCTACCAATGCAGGAGCTGTAAGAAATGCGGGTTCGATTCCTGGATGGGAAAGATCCCCCTGGAGGCAAGCATGGCAACTCACTCCAGTCTTCTTGCCTGGAGAATCCCATGGACAGAGGAGCCTGGTGTGACCATCCATAGGGTCACACAGAGTGGGACATGACTGAAGTGACTTAGCATGCACACACACACTCCTTCCCTTGCCTCCTGACACAAAGCTCCTGAAACCCCTGGAGTCCCTGAATGATAAGTCTCTCCTGTATGCTAATGAGATGCTTGGAGACTGGAGTTTCTGCAAAGAATCAGGAAGAGTGCTGGCGGCCAGGAGAACCAAGCATCAGAGCAAAGGATTGGAATTTTTAGCCATTTTCTTTGACCTTCAGGGAGAGAAAAGGACAGGAAGTTGAATTAATCACAGTGGCCAATGATGTAATCATTCACGACTATGTAATGAAGCCTTCATAAAAATCCTCCATGATGATATTTGGAGAGCTTCTGGGTTGATGAACACGTGAGGTTCTGGGAAGATGGTGGATCTGGAGATGGTGGTGGAAGCTTTGTGTCCCATCACCCATACCCAGCCCTGTGCATCCAGTCCAGCTAGCCGTTCCTGAGTTGTATTCTTTTATGAGTCAGTAAGCTAATAAGTTTGGAGAAGGAAATGGCAACCCACTCCAGTGTTCTTGCCTGGAGAATCCCAGGGGCAGGGGAGCCTGGTGAGCTTCCGTCTATGGGGTCGCTCAGAGTCGGACACGACTGAAGCGACTTAGCAGCAAGCTAATAAGTGGGATTTCTCTGGTGGCTCAGACAGTAAAGAATCCACCTGCAATGCGGGAGACCCAGGTTCGATACCTGGGTGGGGAAGATGCCCTGGAAAAGGGAATGGCTACCGACTCCAGCATTCTTGCCTGGAGAATCCCATGGACAGAGGAGTGTGGCAGACTATAGTCCATGAGGTGGCAAAGAGTCGGACACAACTGAGGGACTAATACCTTCACACTTTAAGCTAAAAGGTAAAGTCTTGCCCGAGGGCCTCCCTGCTCTGGGTTTGATCCTTGGGTCAGGAAGATCCCCTGGAGAAGGAAATGGCAACCCACTCCAGTCTTCTTGCCTGGAGAATCCCATGGACAGAGGAGTGTGGCAGACTACATTCCATGGGGTCACAAGAGTTGGACACAAATGAGCAACTAAAGCTCCTAAACCACCACAAACTGATGCCCTACCTTCTGTGAACCCTTCTAGCAAATTACTGGACCTGAGGAGGAGGTCCTGGGAAACTCCGACTTACAGCTGGTTGGTTACAAGTGCAGGGGACAGTCTGGACTTGCAGTTGGCATCTGATATGTTTGGGGATGGGCAGTCTCGTAGGATGGACCCTCATCCTTGGAGAGTCAGTGCTAGCTCCAGGTAGACAGTGTCAGAATTGAATCAAATTGTAGGGACTCCAGCTTCTGCAGTTGGAAAATTGTTTGGTACCAAAATTTCACACATTTGGTGACCAGCAGTGAAGTAATGTGAGTAGTAAAATAGAAGCAAACCAAGATTTTTCCTCAGAGTTTGGAAAGCACAGATAAATAAGCATAAATAAGAGCTTTGCCCCTTCAGCATCACAGGCTGCCCTTCCCCTCTGCCCACTTTTACAAGAGTCCTCCCCCATGAACTTCCTTTGAAGATTGCAGGCAGGAGGAGAAGGGTGTGACAGAGGATGAGATGGTTGGATAGCACCACTGACTCAATGGACATGTGTTTGAACAGGCTCTGGGAAGTGTTGATGGACAGGGAAGCCTGGCGTGCTCCAGTCCATGGGGTGGTAAAAAGTTGGACATGACTGAGCAACTGAACTGAACTGAGATGTTGTAAGAGGTTGGCTCTTGTTGTCTGCTCTGAAGCTGTGGACATGGGGCTTATGTGAAGGGAAATAACTGTACCTGATTCTCCACTGGCTCCTCTGTGGAAGCCTGGAATGTGAACACCAAGGTTCTTCAGCTGCATAAAAAAGGGGAGCTCTTTGTAAGAACATGTCTCCTCCGTCAGTAGCCCTTAAACCTCTGACAGAGACAGCTTAGCTGCCTGAGGTCAACCAAACCTCAGGGTAAGTTGTTTGGATGAGCCTCAGCCTTCGCTGCCTCTGTCAGTAAAACCTGAAGCCAACTGCTTTTTCCTGAATGACGGTGGAGACCAGAAGCAGAGCCTGCAGAGGTTATGTGAAATGAGCTCATCTCTGCCTGCTGCAGAGAGGCAAGGTTGAGAGAAACCATGTCTGCTTGATTAGTAAACAAAGACAGTACCTTTCAAAGACTCAAGAAGATGGAAGATGAGCTCTTGACTCTCTGGCCACTGTTAGGTGTCTCTGTGTCAATTTCTCCACCAATTCACCCTCGCCTCTCTCCTGTGAAGTGGGTGTCATCAGCTCTAGGGTGAATATGTTGATGGTATGCAATGATTCACCCCTGCTCTCTTATGCCTGACTTCACTTTTAATTGCTGGGTGCCTGTACAAACCAGCTGCTAAATATTTTGCATATCACTTCTAGTTATCCTTGTTTTATAGATAAGAAAACCAAGCCTCTAAAGCAACAGGCCAGAAGGATGGAAAATGACCATGATTTGTGCATGGCCTCAAAGGCTATTTGTTGTCTACCATGCCCACTGCCTTTCTGCTGAATTAAATACTAACACTCAAATGCTTATATAGTATGAAAGCGAAAATCGCTTTCTCCTGTCTGACTCTTTGCAACCTCGTGGACTATAGAGTCCATGGAATTCTCCAGGCTAGAATACTAGAGTGGGTAGCCTTTCCCTTCTCCAGGGGATCTTCCCAACCCAGGGATCAAAAACCCAGGTCTCCCGCATTGCAGGCGGAGTCTTTACCAGCTGATCCACCAGGGAAGCATATATAGTATGTCATAGTTTAATAAAGGCTCTGCTTTTAAAAAACATTAAGACACATTTCTTAGCATCAGTGACCATATTTCCAAGAAATAAAATTAGGACACTCTGATGCCTGGATCACAGCTTGCCTCAATTAATTATGTTGCGTGTGTCTGTAAGGGTGTGTCTGGGTGAGATTAGCATTTGGGCCAGTAGACTGAGAAGAGCAGACTGCCCTCCCCATGTGGGCAGGCCTATCCAGCCCTTAGATGGACAGCCTGAATAGAATCTAAAGGCTGAGAAGAAAAAGTTCACTCTCTCTCTCTGTGACATTCTTTGAGCTGGTGGCAGGAGTCCTCAACCTCCTGGATCAAATGCCTGATGATCTGAGGTGGAGTTGTTGTAATAATAATAGAAATAAAGTGCACAATAAATGAGATAGTCTTGAATCATTCTGAAACCATTCTGGGCCTCCCCTCCCAGGCACAGTCCATGGAAAAACTGTCTTCCACAAAACGTGTGCCTGGTGCCAAAAAGGTTGGGGATGACTGGCTGGGGGACATGGTCAGTCTTTTCTTGTCTTCAGACTGAAACCTGAAACTGTAATTTACACTATTGGTTTTTCTGGCCTTTTAATTTGGACCGGAACTATGCCATTGTTTTCCCAGGTCTCCAGCTTTCTGTCTGCAGATTCAGGACTTCTAACTTCCATGAATAAGAGAGCCAATTATTTATAATAAATTTCTTTATAAATATAGTATAATAATATAATTATATGCATAATATAATGGCATACATATATAAAGACATTTGCAATTATATAACTTACAATTACATGTAATATATACATATGTAATTATATATTATTATAATATAAACCTTATTGGTTCTGCTTCTCTCAACAACCCATACTGATACAACCACATTTAATAGCACGTTGTCTGGCAGAGATGAGCTGGAAACTGACAGAAAAGTACAAGGTAAGTGATACTTTTCTTGACTGATACCAACTCACTGCTCCACAGCCTCACCTCTGCTCCCAGCCCTTACATGCCATGCACTACGTGCCAGGGCTGCAGGCTTTTGCCTTTGCCCAGACTTCTACATTAGTGCATTTTTTTTCCTGAAGGATGACATGTTTTGAAGCCAGTTCAAGAAGATACTTCTTCAAGGGAGGCTTTCCTGACATCCTCAAGAAATTTTTTTTTTACTTCTTATAATTGTATCTCTTGGAGGAGGAGACGGTAACCCACTCCAGTATTCTCACCCGGAAATTTTCACGGACAGAGGAGACTGACGGGTTACAGTCCATGGGGTTAGAAGGAGGAGGACACGACTGAGGACACGCACAATTGTATCTCTGTCCTAACTTCTAAATAAAGGTATAAACATTTACGTTTCTTTCCCCCTGTACACTGTGAATTTTTAAAAATGACATCTTCCTCATTTTTAGCATCCTTGACATCTGGCATATAGCAACAAATTTAGAAGGTGTGTGCATGGCAACCCATCCCTGAATTCTTGCCTGGAGAGTCCCATGGACAGAGGAGCTTGGCGGGCTCTGGTCCACAGGGTCACAGAGTTGGACATGACTAAAGTGACTTAGTGTGCACGCACATGTGTATGTATATGTGGTTGCTTGCTTGCTTTTCCAAATGGAAGACCAAAATGGTAAAGTTCTCTGCGTTATCCATTTCCTTCATGTACTCAAAACCTTATATTACAAAAATCAATATAGAGTCAACTAATCTTGCCAACATCTGCTGGATCATGGAAAAAGCAAGAGAGTTCCAGAAAAACATCTATTTCTGCTTTATTGACTATGCCAAAGCCTTTGACTGTGTGGATCACAATCAACTGTGGAAAATTCTTCAAGAAATGGGAATACCAGACCACCTGATCTGCCTCTTGAGAAATCTGTATGCAGGTCAGGAAGCAACAGTTAGAACTGGTCATGGAACAACAGACTGGTTCCAAATAGGAAAAGGAGTACATCAAGGCTGTATATTGTCACCCTGTTTATTTAACTTATATGCAGAGTACATCATGAGAAATGCTGGACTGGAAGAAACACAAATTGGAATCAAGATTGCTGGGAGAAATATCTATAACCTCAGATATGCAGATGACACCACCCTTATGGCAGAAAGTGAAGAGGAACTCAAAAGCCTCTTGATGAAAGTGAAAGTGGAGAGTGAAAAGGTTGGCTTAAAGCTCAATATTCAGAAAATGAAGATCATGGCATCTGGTCCCATCACTTCATGGGAAATAGATGGGGAAACAGTGGAAACAGTGTCAGACTTTATTTTGGGGGCTCCAAAATCACTGCAGATGGTGACTGCAGCCATGAAATTAAAAGACGCTTACTCCTTGGAAGGAAAGTTATGACCAACCTAGATAGCATATTCAAAAGCAGAGACATTACTTTGCCAACAAAGGTTCGCCTAGTCAAGGCTATGGTCTTTCCTGTGGTCATGTATGGATGTGAGAGCTGGACTGTGAAGAAGGCTGAGCGCCGAAGAATTGATGCTTTTGAACTGTGGTGTTGTAGAAGACTCTTGAGAGTCCCTTGGACTGCAAGGAGATCCAACCAGTCCATTCTGAAGGAGATCAGCCCTGGGATTTCTTTGGAAGGAATGATGCTGAAGCTGAAACTCCAGTACTTTGGCCACCTCATGAGAAGAGTTGACTTATCGGAAAACACTTTGATGCTGGGTGGGATTGGGGGCAGGAGGAGAAGGAGACAACAAAGGATGAGATGGCTGGATGGCATCACTGACTCGATGGATGCAAGTCTGAGTGACCTCCGGGAGCTGGTGATGGACAGGGAGGCCTGGCGTGCTGCGGTTCATGGGGTCGCAAAGAGTCGGACACGACTGAGCGACTGATCTGATCTGATCTGATTCTAGAATCTTACACAGCTCCTTTCCATGGAGCCGATAAAGCAGGGCAGAGTCAGGGTGAGAGACAGGTTTGGGATGAGAAGTGACTGGATCTGAATCTGGCCTCTACCCACCTGCTACTCTTAGGACTTTGAAGGACTTAACCTCCTTCAGCCCGCATCTCTTCATTGGTAAAATGGGGATGATAAGGGTGCTCATCCCCTGATCTATTGTGCACAGTGATGAGATAAAGCACGCAGGGCACCTACATGCAGTGCCCGGCCTCTTGTGCCATCTGGCAGTGATAGCGGAAACAGGAGAAGAGGAAAATTAATAGCTTCTCAGTTTTGAGCATGGCTTTTTCACACTTCTTCCCCAGAAAAAGAAAGCATTAGGATTGCCTTCCGATTTTCAGTTATCTTAAAATACCAGAATTTGAGAATTATGCTTAATGAGAGTAGAAGTGTTAGCTGCTCAGTTGTGTCCAAGTCTTTGTGGCCCCATGGACTGTAGCCCGCCAGGCTCCTCTTTCCATGGAATTCTCAAGCAAGAATACTGCAGTGGGTGGCCACCTTCCTGACCCAGGGATTGAACCCAGGTCTCCTACATTGCAGGCAGATTCTTTACCATCTGAGACACCAGGGAAACCCATGCTTAATGAGTCAAATTTATTGTTCTTATGTTTGGATTAATCAGTAGAAATGACCTTTCCAAGGGGGCATCAGCCAGCTTCCATCGTGTGAAGGAGAGCTAAGCTGAGGGAAATGGGCGCCAATATTTTCCCTTGTCTCTGCAGCAGCTTGTTGCTAGGGAGAGTCACTCTAGGAGCTTAATATCTTGATCTTTGGATAAAATGAAGACTTAATTCATAAGAAACAGGTTCTTATATGAAACCACAGCTGAGGAGGGAACAAGGAAAGGAACTTTCAGAAATAGAGAAAATTAGCAAAGTAAAGATACAAAAATTTAATGGCATCTTATGGGCTCTGAGCCAGGGGCCTAAGATAGAGTGGTGTTGACTGAAAAAATACACCCAATGTAAAAATTGAGAGTTATGTCTTATGCAGTAGAAATCTTAGGACTTAAACCAGGGAGGCAGCATCTCAAGTCACCCTGAGAGAACTCCTCTGAGGAGGTGAGGGGAAGAGCCAGGTTAAACAGAAGTTTTGCAACAAAGGGAAAGTAGTCTAATCATCAAAAGTCTTTTTGTAAATTGAAGAAAACCAGATATCCCAAGTTAAGGAATTTAGTGGTTTTCTATGTATCAGTTCAGTTCACTCTCTCAGTCATGTACAACTCTTTGTGACCCCATGAACCACAGCACGCCAGGCCTACTTGTCTATCACCAACTCCCAGAGTCTACCCAAACCATGTCCATTGAGTTGGTGATGCCATCCAACCACCTCATCCTCTGTCGTCCCCTTCTCCTCCTGCCCTCAATCTTTCCCAGCATCAGAGTCTTTTCAAATGAGTCAGCTCTTTGCATCAGGTGGCCAAAGTAGTGGAGTTTCAGCTTCAACATCAGTCCTTCCAATGAACACCCAGGACTGATCTCCTTTCTATGTATAAGAAGATGCAAAAGTTTGAGCTCAGTGAAATCATTGCTTTGATATGCACTTCAGCTATCTGGGGCCAGTATCCTGCATTTTTCATGTCCTGGGCTCCCTTTGGGCTCATGGTAGGGAGTGGATACAGTTTGATGGCTGCATCCTTTCCTTCCTGAGTTCCCTCAGGGCTCACCAGCTCAGCTTGCCTGGGGGCTGCAATAGTTGATGACTGCAGGAAGCTCAGTGATAAAGAAATCTGTCTGCATATGCCAGAGATGTGGGTTTGATCTCTGCGTCAGGAAGATCCTCTGGAGAAGGGAATGGCAACCCACTCCAGTCTTCTTGGCTGGAGAATTCCATGCACAGAGGAACCTGATGGTCTACACTCTGTGGGATTGCAAAGAGTCAGACACGACTGAATGACTAACTTTCACACACATTCCACAGAAAGTGGAGGTGACATATCATTCATATCTCTTTCCATACATTTAACCTGAAGTTTTTTTTTAAAGTGTTTCTAAAATATAAACATATTCTCTTCAGAAATAGAAAAACAAATGCATATTAACACATATATGTGGAATCTAGAAAAATGGTACACATGAATGTGTTTGCAAAGCAGAAGTAGAGACACAGATGTCAACAATAAATATATAGATGTCAAGGAGGGAAAGCAGCTTAGGATGAACTGGGAGATTGGAATTGACATATGTACACTAGTATGCATAGATAAAAACGAAAACCTACTGTATAACACAGAGAGCTCCACTCAATGGGAACCTAAAGGAAGGAAATAAAAGAGAGAATGTATGTGGGCATACTGTTGACTCACTTTGCTGTACACGGACACTAACACAACATTGCAGAGCATCTATACACTCCAATAAACTTTTTTTAAGTTCTTTTCCAAAAAAACAAAACCAAAGTAAAAAGCATATTTCCCAAACCTCAAATTTAAAAATGATTATATAATATTGCACATCTCCAAATTCTCCAAGCCAGGCTTCAGCAATACGTGAACCATGAACTTCCAGATGTTCAGGGTGGTTTTAGAAAAGGCAGAGGAACCAGAGATCAAATTGCCAACATCTGCAATTGGATCATGGAAAAAGCAAGAGAGTTCCAGAAAAACATCTATTTCTGCTTTATTGACTATGCCAAAGCCTTTGACTGTGTAGATCACAATAAACTGTGGAAAATTCTGAAAGAGATGGGAATGCCAGACCACCTGATCTGCCTCTTGAGAAATTTGTATGCAGGTCAGGAAGCAACAGTTAGAACTGGACATGGAACAACAGACTGGTTCCAAATAGGAAAAGGAGTACATCAAGGCTGTATATTGTCACCCTGTTTATTTAACTTATATGCAGAGTACATCATGAGAAACGCTGAACTGGAAGAAAAACAAGTTGGAATCAAGATTGCAGGGAGAAATATCAATAACCTCAGATATGCAGATGACACCACCCTTATGGCAGAAAGTGAAGAGGAACTAAAAAGCCTCTTGATGAAAGTGAAAGTGGAGAGTGAAAAAGTTGGCTTAAAGCTCAACATTCAGAAAATGAAGATCATGGCATCTGGTCCAATCACTTCATGGGAAATAGATGGGGAAACAGTGGAAACAGTGTCAGACTTTATTTTTTGGGGCGGGCTCCAAAATCGCTGCAGATGGTGATTGCAGCCATGAAATTAAAAGACACTTACTCCTTGGAAGGAAAGTTATGACCAACCTAGATAGCATATTCAAAAGCAGAGACATTACTTTGCCATCAAATGTTCTTCTAGTCAAGGCTATGATATTTCCTGTGGTCATGTATGGATGTGAGAGTTGGACTGTGGAGAAGGCTGAGCGCTGAAGAATTGATGCTTTTGAACTGTGGTGTTGGAGAAGACTCTTGAGAGTCCCCTGGACTGCAAGGAGATCCAAGCAGTCCATTCTGAAGGAGATCAGCCCTGGGATTTCTTTGGAAGGAATGATGCTAAAGCTGAAACTCCAGTACTTTGGCCACCTCATGCGAAGAGTTGACTTATTGGAGAAGACTCTGATGCTGGGAGGGATTGGGGGCAAGAGGAGAAGGGGACAACAGAGGATGAAATGGCTGGATGGCATCACTGACTCGATGGACGTGAGTCTGAGTGACCTCCGGGAGTTGGTGATGGACAGGGAGGCCTGGCGTGCTGCGATTCATGGGGTTGCAAAGAGTAGGACACAACTGAGCAACTGAACTGAACTGAACTGAATTTTCATTGAAAATCATATTAGTTAAGTCTTCAATAGTTTTCATTTGAATTCTTTTTTTAAACAAATTTTAATGTGTGTTTGAAGTGGGCAAGTGTACCACTGCAATTTTTTTTTATGAAACAAGGGAGGTATACTTCCATATACTTAACTACCTTATTTAATCCTCACCAGAAACTTATCCCAGTGGCTCAGTGGTAAAGAATCCACCTTACAATGCAAGAGACAGGAGATGTGGGTTTGAGCTCCGGGTCAGGAAGATCCCCTGGAGGAGGAAATGACAATTCACTCCCGTATTCTTGCCTGGAGAGTCCCATGGACAGAGGAGACTGGTGGGCTATGGTCCATGGGATCACAAAGAATCAGACACGACTGAGCGACTAACACTATGCTTCCTAGAGGGCAAAGGGGACAGGGGTGATAAATTGGAAGACTGGGATTGACACATACACACTAGCTCAGCTCAGTTCAGTCTCTCAGTCATGTCCAGCTCTTTGCGACCCCATGGACTGCAGCACGCCAAGCCTCCCTGTCCATCACCAACTCCCAGAGTTCACCCAAACCCATGTCCATTGAGTCGGTGATGCCATCCAACCATCTCATCCTCTATTGTCCCCTTCTCCTCCTACCCTCAATCTTTCCCAGCATCAGGGTCTTTTCAAATGAGTCAGCTCTTCGCATCAGGTGGCCAAAATATTGGAGTAGATAGCTAATAAGAACCAACTGTATAGCACAAGGAACTCTACTCAATACTCTGTAACAGCCTATATGGGAAAATAATATAAAAAAGTGGGATGTATATACATGAATATATATACATATATATGCTGTGCTCAGTCACTTCAGTCTTTCGACCCCATGGACTGTAACCCACCAAGCTCCTCTGTCCACGGAATTTTTCAGACAACAGTTGCCATTTCCTACTCCAGTATGTGTGTGTGTGTGTGTGTGTGTGTGTAAAAACTGGCTGTACATCTGAAACTAACACAACAGTATAAATCAACTATACTTCAATAAAAATTTTAAAAAGAAAAGAATCATAGCCTTGAACTCCTAAGTTCCTGCTCTGTCTAAAAACAGCTGGACCTCTCAGTTGTTCAAGGTCCCCTGGGCCATTGGAGGGGCGAATTTCCACATCAGTTTCAGAGGACAACCCTTTCATCCTTGGCTTTAGTTCATGGAATCCACTCTCCAGACTGCAAATTTGCTTACTCCTTCCTTCCTCCTGCCCCCAAACACCAGGAAGTGAAGACCCTCCCTTGGTGTAGGTGTTACCCATACTGTGTTCATGGTAACAAACTCTGCCTAGGCTTCTTGGAAAAGGTCTTTAAGAAAGAATCTTAGATTTCTGCATTTGAAGAATGACTACTGAAATACAAGCTCTTGATTTTGAAGGGCCTCCCGAGGAGCTTCAAACTTCCTTTGGATTTTTCTTTGCCTTCTTCTCTTCCAATGTGTGTGTTAGTCATTCAGATTCTGTCATGTTTGACTCTTTGGGACCCATAGACTATACCTGCCAGGCTCCTCTGTCCTTGGGATTCTCTAGGCAAGAATACTGGAGTGGGTTACCATTTCCTTCTCCCAGGGATCTTTTCAACCCAGGGATAAAACCCAAGTCTCCTGCATTGCCGGCAGACTCTTTACCATCTGAGCCACCAGGGAAGCCACCACCTCAAAATGCTCACTTTTCCTAGAAAGTGAGGCTCTTTTCCATCAAATGCCTACAATTTATTTTCCTTCCTGATTTCCAAAAAGGCTGGGAATTAGGTGTTGGGATGTCAAGGCTTCTTGACATCATTTGTTGAGCTCTGTTGGGGGATATTTATGGAGAATTTAGTTAACATCACTGTGGGCACTGCCAAGGAGTTTTCAGAAATGTTTTCTCTCCTAACGACACATCCTCTAACTAAGAAGACAGGCAGAACCTTTCCTATTTTCCCAAATATGAGATTCTGCCATTAGATGAGACTGAGAAGAAGAAAAACAAGTCCCTAAGGTCATTGCAAATGGCTGTGACCGGAAACCACACAATTTCACTTAATGATGTTTAAACGAAACACAGTCATAGAACATTTAAAAATATTCCTGATGCCTCATCTGAAGAGGGCAACTGCACTTACAAATTTAGCTTTTAAACCAGTGGAACCGAAGTATTTTTGGCAGAATAGATTATTTCTCCCTGAACTGGACATAGGTGATCCTTTTTAAGCTGGCTGCTTCCAAACAATTGCTGAAGCAGAGTCTGAGTTTGGGTTTCAGAGAGGGCGCTGAAAAATCACAGGAACATTTGAAACAAATGCTGTGTGCACTTAGTGTTTTTCTAGGAACAAATTTCAGACCTTGCACCTAATTTTTATAATGGACCTTGGCCCTAGACATTTTACATTAAATGATCTAATGCAGGATTGGAAAGAATCTTCTAGAATGAAGTTGGCTTGTGCCTTTGGATGAGACCTGAGGAAGGAGGAGGACAGAGGAAGAGCCTCATTTAAGGATCTGCTATCAGTGGGATTCAGTGAGTCAACAAACATCCAGCCAAGAACTTGCTCAGTGTAAGGCAGGGGATGTGATCGCCTGTCTTTAAAGGAGCACATTCATATGTGCAATTGTTAACTTGAAATTGCCCACTCCTTTCACGTCTCTGGCTGCAGCATTGAAGCCTAGCGCCTCCAAACCCCCAGGAGAGACTACATGCTGTGTGATTTGAAGTGTTCATTAATTGATTTGAGTAAAGTGCTTCAAAGATTGGAAACACCAAAGTACTAGAAACTGTCATCAACCTCCTTAAACTTTCTTTGTCTCTCTTTTACGTAAGGGCAACAGTACCCAAAGTACAGACCATGCCCCGAAGTCTCATCATTAATAAGAGGTCTACCTGAATAGGGGCGTGCCTTTTTCCCTGCAGCGGAGAGGACTTGCCTCCTGTAAGAAGCTAGTTTAGAACAGGTGCCTCCTCCGTTGAGCAGAGTGGCAGGTTTATGGGAAGATGCTTAAGAGAAGTTAAAGCCTAGAGAGTTGGCAGTACATTAGAGAATCTGCAGGCTGGATGTCCCAATGCACTGGGAAGCCAGCTACCCACAGTGTGATCCAGACAGGCAACAGAAGGATCAGAATTTACAATCTAATTGGGGCAATTATTGTTAACAGATGAGGAAGTACACAGATAACTACAATATAAATCAGGATGTGTTCAGAGCTACGTGAAAGACTCAAACAACAGAAAGGAGTTGCAAATTGGGAATGTCACCCTTGTTGAATTGAATCAAAGAAATTTCAAGAAGAGAGTGGTTTGGGAAGAGAAACACACTAGAAGCAGCATTCATTGAGTCCTCTTCCTGTGTTCATGAACTAAATCCTTTCCATGCATCATCTCATTAAATGAATCGGTTTTGTTTTTTTTTAATGTTGATCATTTTTAAAGTCTTTATTGAATTTGTTACAATGTTGTTTCTATTTTATGTTTAGGTGTTTTTGTTTGTTTGTTTGTTTTTGGCTGAGAGGCATATGGGATCTTGGTTCCTGGACCAGGGATTGAACTCCTATCCCCTGAAATGGAAGGTAAAGTCTTAACCACTAGACCACCCCCAGGGAAGTCCCCATTGAATGGACCTTGACTGGCAGGCAGGGTTGTGCCTGGTGATGGTCAGGGTTGTAGGGGACATTGCCCAAGGGAGAAGCAAGGTAACACCCATAGCATCTCAGGCTCTTCCCTACGGAATCTTACTTCTGCCTTTCACCACCCTTTCCTTGATTGCTTATATACTGATAGTGATTTTTTTTTTTTTGTATGCTTCTACTTATCTTACTAGCCTGGGCCAAGACCATCAAAATTGTTATCTCAGTGTTAGCCTAGATTTCTTGATTATAAGGGCCATGTGAGGTATCAGGGAAGCTCTCTAGAGGGTCCCTGTAAAATGGAATTGAAGAACTTTCTGTTTACAGGGCTGTTGGAGACTTGTCTCAAAGAGGCTTTTCCTAGCCTCACACCATATTTAATTTATTGGAATTTGCTGGGATTAGATCCCAAACCAGAGAAAGGTCATGAATGGAACGACTGCTAAGTCGCTTCAGTCGTGTCCGACTCTGTGCGACCCCATAGACGGCAGCCCACCAGGCTCCCCCGTCCCTGGGATTCTCCAGGCAAGAACACTGGAGTGGGTTGCCATTTCCTTCTCCAATGCATAAAAGTGAAAAGTGAAAGTGAAGTCTCTCAGTCATGTCCGACTCCCAGCAACCCCATGGACTGCAGCCCACCAGGCTCCTCGGTCCATGGGATTCTCCAGGAAAGAGTACTGGAGTGGGGTGCCATTGCCTTCTCCGAAATGGAACGACTGGCAGCATTTAAATAAGGGCTGTGGATTAGTATAGAAGATTGGATTAATGTCGATGTCGTAACTTTAATTATTGTATTGAATATTATGGCTACATAAGACTGATATTTGGCGAAGCTGAATGTAAAGCATAAGACAATTCCTATTATTCTTTTGGCAACTTGTTTTAAGAGTCAAATTATTTTGAAGTGAAGAGTTATACAGAGTGAAGTAAGCCAGAAAGAAAAACACAAATACAGTATACTAACGCATATATATGGAATTTAGAAAGATGGTAACAATCACCCTGCTTATGAGACAGCAAAAGAGACACCGATGTATAGAACAGACTTTTGGACTCTGGGACTGGGAGAGGGCGGGACGATTGGGGAGAATAGCATTGAAATATGTATAATATCATATCTGAAACGAGTCAGTCCAGGTACGATGCCCTATAACAGATGCCTGGGACTGGAGCACTGGGATGACCTGGAGGGATGGTGTGGGAAGGGGGGAGGGAGGAGGGTTCAGGATGGGGAACACGTGTATTCTGGTGGCAGATCCATCTCGATGTATAGTAAAAGTAATACAATATTGTAAAGTTAAGAAAAATTAAAAAAAATAATAATAATAAAAAAAAAAAAGAAAAAAATGAGACTATTGAGGTGGATTCAGAGTGACTCGGGTGGAAGCTTGCTGGAGATGGGAGGGAAAATTGAGACAAAACCCCAGTCCCATCTTTTGGCTTTGAAGTTTCTGGAACACTTGTTGAAAGCACTGTCCCTGGCCCCAGAAACTTCAGGAAAGGAGCCTGAGGGTCCTTTTTTTTTTTTTTGCAATTGAACAGCAATCCACTTACTTTTTAAAAATTAATTAATTTATTTTAATTGGAGGCTAATTACTTTACAATATTGTAGTGGTTTTTGCCATACATTGACATGAATCAGCCATGGGTGTACATGTGTTCCCCATCCTGAACCCCCTCCCACCTCCCTCCTCATCCCCATCCCATCCCTCAGTTCATCCCAGTGCACCAGCCCTGAGCACCCTGTCTCATGCATCAAACCTGGACTGGCGATCTGTTTCACATATGGTAATATACATGTTTCAATGCTATTCTCTCAAATCACCCCACCCTCGCCTTCTCCCACAGAGTCCAAAAGACTGTTTTTTACATCTGTGTCTCTTTTGCTGTCTCACATATAGGGTCATCATTACCATCTTTCTAAATTCCATATATATGTGTTAATATACTGTATTGGTATTTTTCTTTGTGACTTACTTCGCTCTGTATAATAGGCTCCAGTTTCATCCACCTCATTAGAATAGATTCAAATGTATTCTTTTTAATGGCTGAGTAATATTCCATTGTGTGTATGTACCACAGATTTCTTATCCATTCATCTGCTAATGGACATCTAGGTTGCTTCCATGTCCTGGCTATTGTAAACAGTGCTGCAATGAACATTGGAGTACACGTGTCTCTTTCAGTTCTGGTTTCCTCAGTATGTACGTCCAGCAGTGGGATTGCTAGGTTGTATGACGGTTCTATTTCCAGTTTTTTAAGGAATCTCCACACTGTTCTCCATAGTGGCTGTACTAGTTTGCATTCCCACCAACAGTGTAAGAGTGTTCCCTTTTCTCTGTGCCCTCTCTGGCATTTATTGTTTGGAGACTTTTTGATAGCCGCCATTCTGACCGGCATGACATGGTACCTCATTGTGGTTTTGATTTGCATTTCTGAGGGTCCATATTTGGACAGACTCCTCCACTTGGTCCTTCTGAAAAGGGGAGTTTGAGAAACAGCATTATCTCATTTGTTTCTCTAGTTCCCCTGCAAGAGATAAGCGTTTCCCCAGTTGAAGCATTTCCCCAGTTGTCAGGAGGGCAGGAGGGGTAAACTGAGGTTCAAGGAGGTTATGTTGCCGGTATCACAGGTCCGATACGTGATAAAGCTGAAATTCAGTTTCTCCCTCTTTTGAACTCTCTGGCAAAGCTTTTCTTGGAACTCTCATCTAACCTCACTGGATTCGTATACTCACCTTTTCTGAAACTCCTAACAGGCATTCCATCCCTGCCCCTCCCGCTGACCCTGGTTTTGCTCTTCTGCATCTTTCTAGCTCCCAACTCCATCCTAACACACACTTGGGCTGCCCTTCATAACCCCATTGACCTCTGCTTACCATCAAGGGTTTTTTTTTTTTCTTTCTTTTTTTTTTTTTTTAATTTCAGTGGTCATTCGGTATGTGTGTCCCACCTACTGGATACAAACTATTTTTGTTTGGGAAAACTTTTGGATTCATAGTCTTTAAATTTTGAGTAATGTTTCTGTTGCTTTGCAGTTAATTTGGTGTGCAGAAAACATACACAAATAGGTGGAACTAAACCACTTCACTTAATGTCAAATATTAATGAAAAGGTTTGGCATATAATTTTAAGTGATTTGGGGAATGAAATAATGCCATTTGCAGCAACACAGAGGGACCTAGAAATGAACATACTATGGGATATAAGTCAGAGAAGGACAAATATATGGTATTACTTATATGCTCAATCTAAGAAAATGCTACAAATGAATTTATTTACAGAACAGAAATAGATTCATAGACACAGAAAACAAATTTATGGTTACCAAAGGGGAAGAGGGAAGAGGAATAAATTAGGAGTTTGGTATTAATATATATATATATATATATATATATATATATATATATATATATATGGGAATACCAGACCACCTGATCTGCCTCTTGAGAAATCTGTATGCAGGTCAGGAAGCAACAGTTAGAACTGGTCATGGAACAACAGACTGGTTCCAAATAGGAAAAGGAGTACTTCAAGGTTGTATATTGTCACCATGTTTATTTAACTTATATGCAGAGTACATCATGAGAAATGCTGGACTGGAAGAAACACAAGTTGGAATCAAGATTGCAGGGAGAAATATCAATAACCTCAGATATGCAAATGACACCACTCTTATGGCAGAAAGTGAAGAGGGGCTAAAAAGCCTCTTGATGAGAGTGAAAGTGGAGAGTGAAAAGGTTGGCTTAAAGCTCAACATTCAGAAAACGAAGATCATGGCATCTGGTCCCATCACTACATGGGAAATAGATGGAGAAACAGTGGAAACAGTGTCAGACTTTATTTTTCTGGGCTCCAAAATCACTGCAGATGGTGACTGCAGCCATGAAATTAAAAGACGCTCACTCCTTGGAAGGAAAGTTATGACCAACCTAGATAGCATATTCAAAAGCAGAGACATTACTTTACCAACAAAGGTTCGCCTAGTCAAGGCTATGGTCTTTCCTGTGGTGATGTATGGATGTGAGAGCTGGACTGTGAAGAAGGCTGAGCGCGGAAGAATTGATGCTTTTGAACTGTGGTGTTGGAGAAGACTCTTGAGAGTCCCTTGGACTGCAAGGAGATCCAACCAGTCCATTCTGAAGGAGATCAGCCCTGGAATTTCTTTGGAAGGAATGATGCTAAAGCTGAAACTCCAGTATTTTGGCCACCTCATGTGAAGAGTTGACTCGTTGGAGAAGACTCTGATGCTGGGAGGGATTGAGGGCAGGAGGAGAAGGGGATGACAGAGGATGAGATGGCTGGATGGCATCACTGACTTGATGGGTGTGAGTCTGAGTGACCTCCGGGAGTTGGTGATGGACAGGGAGGCCTGGCGTGCTGCAGTTCATGGGGTCCCAAAGAGTCGGACACGACTGAGCGACTGATCTGATCTGATCTGATATAATATATGAAATATTAGTATATATAAATAGATAATCAACCAAGATCTACTGTGCTGCTGCTGCTGCTAAGTCGCTTCAGTCGTGTCCAACTCTGTGCGACCCCCAGTAGAGTGTAGGGATATACTCAATATCTTATAATAAGCTGTAATCTATAATGGTAAAGAATCTAAAAAGAATATATCAGTTCAGTTCAGCCCCTCAGTCATGTCTGACTCTTTGCAACCCCATGAACCATAGCACGCCAGGCCTCCCTGTCCATCACCAACTGCCGGAGTCTACCCAAACCCGTGTCCATTGCGTCTGTGATGCCATCCAACCATCTCATCCTCTGTCATCCCCTTCTCCTACCCTCAATCTTTCCCAGCATCAGGGCCTTTTCCAATGAGTCAGCTCTTCACATCAGGTGGCCAAAGTATTGGAGGTTCAGCTTCAACATCAGCCCTTCCAATGAACACCCAGGATATATGAAAATATATACACATCTGAAATAAACACAGCATTATAAATGAACTATATTTCATTTAAATTTTAAAAAAATTTTAAAAAGAAGCTGGGGTTGGGGGCGGGCCTCTCCTCACGATGATTCCCACCTCTAAGTACTTCTGGCTGTTGTCTCTCTCCTTTTATAGAAGCGTCAGGATTGATCTCCCAGGAAGCTGGGCAGTAGGCCAGGGCTGTGCTACTGCGGTATTGAGACGTTGATCACTGGGACGATCAGGCAGGATCTAACATTCTGGGCCTTTACACTCCCAGGCACCGCTTTGTCTCACCCTCACTCAGTCACAGGACCTGGAGAGGAAAGAGGAGCCGTGAGACTCAACTGATGGGTGTGGGAAGAGGAAGAACCCATTTCATCCCTTAAAAGAGTGTTTAATAATAAACTAGAATTGCCTTCTGCCTGAAAGGGCCTTGTTATCCTTTCCATGATAGTTTACAAGATATCCACAGACATCATTTTCCAGTCTTATATTCCAAGATTAAAATGATGGAAGACATGGGGTTTAGAGACAGGCAGGCCTGAGTTTAGGTCTAAGCTCTATCACTCACCGGCTATGGAGCAGGATTGAGTCACTTCCTTCCTTCTGACTCGGTTTCCTCACTGGAAAAGCAGGGCCCACGGCACTGGATGGGATCTACTAGGTCCCAGGCCTCTGCGTGGTGATCAGCAGGAAGGCTCCCTCCATGCCCCACGGTCCTTGCCCTCCTCCTCCCTTTCAGCATCTGAACCAAGCACCCAACATTCTCCTGGTGGTCTCTGGCTAATGTGAGAGACTTCAGTTCCACGTGTTCTCAGCTGCCAGGAGACCCTCCCACTCCCTCTCCCATCACATCAAAATGTACCAGTCTCTCATCCCCTTCCCTGGGGACACAGCCCTCTGCTCATCCCTCGCTCCAAGAAGAGTCATGTGCTAGAGTATTCGTGGTTAATGATGGCTTCATGAGTTATCTCTGTGGTTACAAGACTCGTCCAACGTTATGCAGTTGTGTAGCAGTAAAGGGAAGGCTGGAACTCGGGACTCCTCACTTCTAAAGCCAGGGTGGTCAGTTGTATTCCCTCCTCCCCATTCCTTGTGGGGTCCTGGGATACTGTCCTTCAGCCCCTGTGTTTTGTTTGGGGTCCCTGCAATGCTGGGACCCCCTTTGACACTTTGCTATTGTGAACATGCGCTAGATTCGAGTTTCAGCTCAGAGAGACTTCTGGGATCAACATTTGAGGGCCTTGGGAGATTTTTCCTTTGTTTTTTGCTTTTTATTTTTCCTTTTCCCTAAGCCAGCAGAATGGTTTGAAAGGGACAGCATGTCAGCAGTAGCCTGGACCTCATACCTTTAGTTTGCTCTTAGCAGTGCTTTGAGAAATTGGAAAAAATGCCAATTCCTGCACTGCAATGCAACATACTGTGATAGATGCTTCTTCTGAGATCCCATATGCTTCATATTGCCATGGAAAAAGCACTGGCATAGCAAGATTTTTTTTTTTCTATAAATTTCCCCAGAGATTGAATTGGATTTCTGTTGGTTGCTTTTACAGCAACATTGTCTCAGCAACAGAAAGAGAGAGGGGGGTAGGGAGAGAGATTGCACAATTAACAAAGGGTGTGGATTTTAATGCATACATGCTTAAGACGGCAGCTTGGAGGCCACAGCCCCAGAACATTCCTGGTTCTCAATGCATGAGCTACTATTCAAAGAGATTAGTACAGGAATGATGGAGAAACTGTGAATTTAGAAGAAAGAAGCCACAAGGGTTGACTTGGTCACTCACCAGCTCTCTATCTGAAATAAGTGTATCAATTAAGTTTTGCTCAGACGATTTCGTGATTCAAGCACATGGTTTTTTATTTCTCATCACTAGTCTGAGCTGGGTCTGATAGGGTTGGATGGTCTAAGGCGACCTCAGTAATATCAGCTAGGGTGATGGGGTGATGTGTGTCTCACCTTCCAACAGTTTACCCCAGCTCATCCCCATGGTGGCGGGCCTGGTCTAGGCCACATGACTTTCTAAACCTCCACTTTTTGTCATATTTGCTGACACCTGACTTGGTAAAGCAAGTCACATAACTAAGCCCACATCCAAAGAGTGAAGAAATAGACTCCTGTCTTGATGATAAGTGTCTCAAGGTCACACTGCAAGTGAGGAGACATAGACAATCTACTTCAGCAAGTAAATTATACTCTGAGAGCCTGAATGTCCTCAAAGTAAAAATGGGGGACCACTGTATACCTAACAGTTCAAATTTACCAGGTCAAATATGAACTCTGGAGCCAGGGTGTTTTTTCTCCATCCCTCTAAGGGCCACTGCTGTTCACCAATTAGCTAAAAGCAGAAAGCTGAAAGCCACCTTTTCTTCTTCCTTTTCCATATCCCTGCTGTCTCTCATATCTGATCCATCTGCAAAGAAAGATCTGTGGACTTGCAAAATGATCTTGAACCTGACTGCTTCTCTCCCTGTTTCTGCCCTCACTCCATTAGCAAGGAGCTTCTTTCCCTTCTTTGTAACAATTTTCCTGCGTGTATTCATGTGGTTCCTTCTGATCTTGACTCAAACTCACATTCTGCGTGAGGTCCTCCTTGACTGCTAGATGCTATTGTCAGGCTTACTCTTCACATTTCACGTCCTCTCTGGCCTTATTTTTCTCTTGTATACTTACCATCGCTTCATTTATTTTTTAATCATCTGTCTGCCTCGCCGTGGGTAGGGAGATAGCTGGTTGTTTCGTTCACCACTGAATCCCCTGTGCATGTAACAGCAGAGGGAACGTGATTAGCTGAATAAATAAGGTAGGAAGATTTTAAGGACGGTACTTAATGCCACTGTCTTGATCAGTATTGACAAGTAGGCTCACCTTGAAATATCATGGCCTGTTTTATTGTGCAAAGACCCTGAGGCATCTGATCAGTCCTGGAGAGTCAGAGAAACTCACCAGATCAACTAAGATCTAAGACCTAAATAGTAAGTAGAATGTAGTAAGTAGAATGCAGTTAGTCATGTCTGACTCTTTGCAATTCCTTGGACTATACAGTCCATGGAATTCTCAGGGTCAGAATACTGGAGTGGGTAACCATTCCCTTCTCCAGGGGACCTTCCCAAACCAGTGATTGAACCCAGGTCTCCTGCTTTACAGGTGGATTCTTTACCAGTTGAGCCACCAAGGAAGCCTAAGAATACTGGAATTGGTAGCCTATCCCCTCTCCAGCTAATCTTCCAGACCCAGTAATTGAACTGGGGTCTCCTGAATTGTAGGCAGATTCTTTACCAGCTGAGCTACCAGGGAAGTCCCCAAGATCTAAATAGAAAGTCACCATAAAAATCAAGGTAGGTGATAAACAGATTGAGGTGAACACATAAGTGCCCCACTGAATATGATCAATCCCCCATTTGTGTTCATTCTTTTCAGAATAAAATGAACTTGACTCATTTTTAATATACTGACTGGCACTGAGGTCCTTCATAAGTCCCCAAGTGAAACAGGCAGGGTCTCTAGCTGTCACTAACACGTGGAGAGGAGTCCTAAGGGGGAGATCCAGGGCCCTGTAGCATTCAGAACTTACTCTTTATTCATTTGTTTTAACCATATTTTGAACACTGAGGGATTCCTGTACCTTGTTGTATCAAGAAATTATAACTAACCTTCACAAAATGGACAAACCACTTGGAAAAACTTCTGTAAAGAAACCAACTTGTATTAAAGATAATATTATCCAAGCCAGCATACAGGAAGACCCAGGAGGCTTAGATGATATCTCTGCTGCTGCTACTGCTGCTAAGTCGCTTCAGTCGTGTCCGACTCTGGGCGACCCCATAGATGGCAGCCCACCAGGCTCCCCCGTCCCTGGGATTCTCCAGGCAAGAACACTGGAGTGGGTTGCCATTTCCTTCTCCAATGCATGAAAGTGAAATGTGAAAGTGAAGACACTCAGTGGTGTCCGACTCTTAGGGACCCCCTGGACTGCAGCCTACCAGGCCTCTCCGTCCATGGGAGTTTCCAGGCAAGAGTCCTGCAGTGGGTCGCCAGTGCCTTCTCAGATGATATCTCATCTCCTCCTAAAACAAGGACAATCTAAGCAGACCAGATAAGAAACTTGGGATGGGGGAAGATAAAATTGCAATGTTGAGACAACTTGAGAAATCACTTTTCATCAATTTTTGCTAATAATTCTGAACAGATTATGCTTAAGCTATTAGCAAATCAGTGATATGAAACATGTTGAAGAGGATATGAAATATTTTTCATTGAAATTGTAATCTTATTTTAGCTTCTTTTGTATTGAGGTTTTACTTACGGACAGTAAATTGCACAAATCTTAAGTATTTGGTTCAATTAGTTTTGAGTAATTTTTATAATTGGATAATAAACACCCCAAATAAAATATGGGATCTTTTGATCAACCCAGAAAATTTCCTTATGCTCCATTTTGAGTCTTTCATTTTCTAACTTCTGTCACCACAGATTAATTTTGTCTCTTGTACTTGTAGTCATATGTGTGTAGCTTTTTTCTGTTCTTGCTTGATATAATGTCTATAAAGTTCATCTGTGTCGTTTCTATCAGTAGTCTGTTCTTTTTAATTGATAAATTGTATTTTATTATATACGTTTACCACAAATTTAAAATCCGTTCTCCTACTGATGGGTTTTGGGGTTGGTTCAAATTTCTAGCAATTATGAATACAATTGCTAGAATATCCATGCACAAGTTTTAGTGAACATTTATTTTAATTTCTTTTGTGTAAATTCCCAGGAGAGATATTGTTGGATCAATGGAGAGGTGAGCTTTTACTTTGTAAATGGTGGTAGCATTTTGCATTGCCATCAGAAATATTAGCATTGTAGTTACTCTTCATCCTCAACAGCATTTCATGTTACCATCTATCTAATTTTGGTTTTCCTTGTGTGGTGGTATGTCATTATAGTTTTTATTTTCATTTATATGCTTCACAGTGTTGGTGAAGCATTTTTTCAAATACTGGTCATTCCTATATGTTTTTTTAGTTAAGCGTTTATTCATATCTTTTGCCTATTTTAAAACTATTTTTTAATCATTGAGTTTATATATATAGTCTGAAAGAACTCCTTTATCAGATATTCATATGCAAATATTTTCCCCTTGTCTGTCTTGACTGTTATCTTAATGATACCTTCTGGTGAATTTGTTGTTCAGTCACTCAGTCACGTCCGACTCTTTGCAGCCCCATGGACAATAGCATGCCAGGCTTCCCTGTCCTTCAGCATCTCCTGGAGCTTGCTCAAACTCATGCTCATTGAGTCAATGATGCCTTCCAACCATCTCATCCCCTTTTCCTCCTGCCTTCAATCTTTCCCAGCATCAGGGTCTTTTCTAATGAGTTGGCTCTTTGAATCAGGTGGCCAAAATATTAGAGCTTCAGCTTCAGCATCAGTCCATCAAATGAATATTCAAGACTGATTTCCTTTAGGATTGACTGGTTTGGTCTCTTTGCAGTTGAGATTCTCAAGAGTTTTCTCCAACACCACGTTCAAAAGCATCAATTCTGCGGCACTCACTTTCTTTATGGCCCAACTCTCACATCCATACATGACGACTGGTACAACCATAGCTTTGACTAGATGGACCTTTATTGGCAAAGTAATGTCTCTGCTTTTTTTTTTTTTTAATATAAATTTATTTATTTCAATTGGAGGCTAATTACTTTACAATATTGTACTGGTTTTGCCATACATCAACATGAATCTGCCATGGGTATACACGTGTTCCCCATCCTGAACCCACCTCCCACCTCCCTCCCCATACCATCCCTTCATCCCAGTGCAACAGTCCCGAGCATCCTGTATCGTGCATTGAACCTGGACTGGCGATTGGTTTCACATATGATACTATACATGTTTCAATGCCATTCTCCCAAATCATCCCACTCTTGCCCTCTCCCAGAGTCCAAAAGACTGTTGTATACATCTGTGTCTCTTTTGCTATCTCACATACAGGGTTATCGTTCTAAATTCCATATATATATATGTTAGTATACTGTATTGGTGTTTTTCTTTCTGGCTTACTTCACTCTGTATAATAGGCTCCAGTTTCATCCACCTCATTAGAACTGATTCAAGTGTATTCTTTTTAATGGCTGAGTAATACTCTATTGTGTATATGTACCACAGCTTTCTTATCCATTCATCTGCTGAGGGACATCTAGGTTGCTTCCATGTCCTGGCTATTATAAACAGTTCTGCGATGAACATTGGGGTACCCGTATCTCTTTCAATTCTGGTTTTCTCAGTGTGTATGCCCAGCAGTGGGATTGCTGGGTCATAAGGCAGTTTTATTTCCAGTTTTTTAAAGAATCTCCACATTGTTCTCTATAGTGGCTGTACTAGTTTGCATTCCCACCAACAGTGTAAGAGGGTTCCCTTTTCTCCACACCCTCTCCAGCATTTATTGCTTGTAGACTTTTGGATCACAGCCATTCTGACTGGCATGAAATGGTACCTCATTGTGGTTTTGATTTGCATTTCTCTGATAATAGTGATGTTGAGCATCTTTTCATGTGTTTGTTAGCCATCTGTATGTCTTCTTTGGAGACATGTCTGTTTAGTTCTTTGGCTCATTTTTTGATTGGGTCATTTATTTTTCTGGAATTGAGCTGCAGGAGTTGCTTGTATATTTTTGAGCTTAATTGTCAGTTGCTTCATTTGCTACTATTCTCTCCCATTCTGAAGGCTGTCTTTTCACCTTGCTTCTAGTTTCCTTTGTTGTGCAGAAGCTTTTTAATTTTAATTAGGTCCCATTTGTTTATTTTTTCTTTTATTTCCAATATTCTGGGAGGTGGGTCATAGAGAATCCTGCTGTGATGTATGTCGGAGAGTGTTTTGCCTATGCTTTCCCATAGGAGTTTTATAGTTTCTGGTCTTACGTTTAGATTTTTAATCCATTTTGACTTTATTTTTGTGTATGGTGTTAGAAAGTGTTCTAGTTTCATTCTTTTACAAGTGGTTGACCAGTTTTCCCAGCACCACTTGTTAAAGAGATTGTCTTTTCTCTATTGTATATTCGTGCCTCCTTTGTCAAAGATAAGGTGTCCATAGGTTTGTGGATTTATCTCTGGGCTTTCTATTTTGTTCCATTGATCTATATTTCTGTCTTTGTGCCAGTACCATACTGTCTTGAGGACTGTGGCTTTGTAGTAGAGCCTGAAGTCAGGCAGGTTGATTCCTCCAGTTCCATTCTTCTTTCTCAAGATTGTTTTGGCTATTTGAGATTTTTTGTATTTCCATACAAATTATGAAATTATTTGCTTTAGCTCTGTGAAAAATACCATTGGTAGCTTGATAGAGATTGCATTGAATCTAAAGTTTGCTTTGGGTAGTATACTCATTTTCACTATATTGATTCTTCCAATCCATGGACACAGATCTCCATCTATTAGTGTCTTCTTTGATTTCTTTCACCAGTGTTTTATAGTTTTCTATATATAGGTCTTTAGTTTCTTTAGGTAGATATATTCCTAAGTATTTTATTCTTTTCGTTGCAATGGTGAATGGAGTTGTTTCCTTAATTTCTCTTTCTATTTTCTCATTATTAGTGTACAGGAATGCAAGGGATTTCTTTGTGTTGATTTTATATCCTGCCACTTTACTATATTCATTGATTAGCTCTAGTAGTTTTCTGATAGAGTCTTTAGGGTTTTCTATGTAGAGGATCCTGTCATCTGCAAACAGTGCGAGTTTTACTTCTTCTTTTCCAATTTGGATTCCTTTTATTTCTTTGTCTGCTCTGATTGCTGTGGCCAAAACTTCCAAAACTATGTTGAATAGTAGTGGTGAAAGTGGGCACCCTTGTCTTGTTCCTGACTTTAGGGGAAATGCTTTCAATTTTTCACCATTGAGGATAATGTTTGCTGTGGGTTTGTCATATATAGCTTTTATTATGTTGAGGTATATTCCTTCTATGCCTGCTTTCTGGAAAGTTTTTATCATCAGTGGATGTTGAATTTTGTCAAAGGCTTTCTCTGTATCTATTGAGATAATCACATGGCTTTTATTTTTCAATTTGTTAATGTGGTGTATTACATTGATTGATTTGCAGATATTGGAGAATCCTTGCATCCCTGGGATAAAGCCCACTTGGTCATGATGTATGATCTTTTTAATGTGTTGTTGGATTCTGATTGCTAGAATTTTGTTAAGGATTTTTGCATCTATGTTCATCAGTGATATTGGCCTGTAGTTTTCTTTTTTTGTGGCATCTTTGTCAGGTTTTGGTATTAGGGTCATGGTGGCCTCATAGAATGAGTTTGGAAGTTTACCTTCCTCTGCAATTTTCTGGAAGAGTTTGAGTAGGATAGGTGTTAGCTCTTCTCTAAATTTTTGATAGAATTCATCTGTGAAGCCATCTGGACCTGGGCCTTTGTTTGCTGGAAAATTTCTGATTACAGTTTCAATTTCCATGCTTGTGATGGGTCTGTTAAGATTTTCTATTTCTTCCTGGTTCAGTTTTGGAAAGTTGTACTTTTCTAAGAATTTGTCCATTTCTTCCACGTTGTCCATTTTATTGGCATATAATTGCTGATAGTACTCTCTTATGATCCTTTGTATTTCTGTGCTGTCTGTTGTGATCTCTCCATTTTCATTTCTAATTTTATTGATTTGATTTTTCTCCCTTTGTTTCTTGATGAATCTGGCTAATGGTTTGCCAATTTTATTTGTCCTCTCAAAGAACCAGCTTTTGGCTTTGTTGATTTTTGCTATGATCTCTTTTGTTTATTTTGCATTTATTTCTGCCCTAATTTTTAAGATTTCTTTCCTTCTAATAACCCTGGGGTTCTTCATTTCTTCCTTTTCTAGTTGCTTTAGGTGTAGAGTTAGGTTCTTTATTTGACTTTTTTCTTGTTTCTTGAAGTATGCCTGTATTGCTATGAACCTTCCCCTTAGCACTGCTTTTACAGTTTCCCACAGGTTTTGGGTTGTTGTGTTTTAATTTTCATTCATTTCTACGCATATTTTGATTTCTTTTTTTCATTTCTTCTGTGATTTGTTGGTTATTCAGCAGCGTGTTGTTCAGCCTCCATATGTTGGAATTTTTAATAGTTTTTCTCCTGTAATTGAGATCTAATCTTACTGCATTGTGGTCAGAAAAGATGCTTGGAATGATTTCAGTTTTTTTGAATTTACCAAGCCTAGATTTATGGCCCAGGATGTGATCTATCCTGGAGAAGGTTCCGTGTGTGCTTGAGAAAAAGGTGAAATTCATTGTTTTGGGATGAAATGTCCTATAGATATCAATTAGGTCATCAAGACCATCCCCATGGAAAAGAAATGCAAAAAAGCAAAATGGCTGTCTAGGGAGGCCTTATAAATAGCTGTAAAAAGAAGAGAAGTGAAAAGCAAAGGAGAAAAGGATGGATATAAACATCTGAATCCAGAGTTCCAAAAAATAGCAAGAAGCGATAAGAAAGGCTTCCTCAGTGATCAATGCAAAGAAATAGAGGAAAACAACAGAATGGGAAAGACTAGAGATTTCTTCAAGAAAATTAGAGATACTAAGGGAACATTTCATGCAAAGATGAAGGACAGAAAATTAGAGATACTAAGGGAACATTTCATGCAAAGATAAAGGACAGAAATTGTATGGACCTAACAGAAGCAGAAGATATTAAGAAGAGATGGCAAGAATACACAGAAGAACTATACAAAAAAGATCTTCATGATCCAGATAATCATGATGATGTGATCACTGACCTAGAGCCATATATCCTGGAATGTGAAGTCAAGTGGGCCTTAGAAAGCATCACTACGAACAAAGCTAGTGGAAGGGATGGAATTGCAGTTGAGCTATTCCAAATCCTAAAAGATGATGCTGTGAAAGTGCTGCACTTCAATATGCCAGCAAATTTGGAAAACTCAGCAGTGGCCACAGGACTGGAAAAGGTCAGTTTTCATTGCAATCCCAAAGAAAGGCAATGCCAAAGAATGTTGAAACTACCACACAACTGCACTCATCTCACATGCTAGTAAAGTAATGCTCAAAATTCTCCAAGCCAGGCTTCAGCAATACGTGAACCATGAACTTCCAGATGTTCAAGCTGGTTTTAGAAAAGGCAGAGGAACCAGAGATCAAATTCCCAACATTCGCTGGATCATGGAAAAAGCAAGAGAGTTCCAGAAAAACATCTATTTCTGCTTTATTGACTATGCCAAAGCCTTTGACTGTGTGGATCACAATAAACTGTGGAAAATTCTGAAAGAGATGGGAATACCAGACCATCTGACCTGCCTCTTGAGAAATCTGTATGCAGGTCAGGAAGCAACAGTTAGAACTGGACATGGAACAACAGACTGGTTCCATATAGGAAGGCTGTATATTGTCACCCTGCTTATTTAACTTCTATGCAGAGTACATCATGAGAAACGCTGAGCTGGAAGAAGCACAAGCTGGAATCAAGATTGCCGGGAGAAATATCAATAACCTCTGATATGCAGATGACACCACTCTTATGGCAGAAAGTGAAGAGGAACTAAAAAGCATCTTGATGAAAGTGAAAGTGGAGAGTGAAAAAGTTGGCTTAAAGCTCAACATTCAGAAAACGAAGATCATGGCATCAGGTCCCATCACTTCATGGGAAATAGATGGGGAAACAGTGGAAACAGTGTCAGACTTTATCTTTTTGGGCTCCAAAATCACTGCAGATGATGACTGCAGCCATGAAATTAAAAGATGCTTACTCCTTGGAAGGAAAGTTATGACCAACCTAGATAGAATATTCAAAAGCAGAGACATTACTTTGCCAACAAAGGTCTATGTAGTCAAGGTTATGATTTTTCCAGTGGTCATGTATGGATGTGAGAGTTGGACTGTGAATAAAGTTGAGCACCAAAGAATTGGTGCTTTTGAACTGTGGTGTTGGAGAAGACTCTTGAGAGTCCCTTGGACTGCAAGGAGATTGAACCAGTCCATTCTAAAGGAAATCAGCCCTAGGATTTCTTTGGAAGGAATGATGCTAAAGTTGAAACTCCAGTACTTTGGCCACCTCATGCGAAGAGTTGACTCATTGGAAAAGACTCTGATGCTGGGAGGGATTGGGTGCAGGAGGAGAAGGGGACAACAGAGGATGAGATGGCTGGATGGCATCACCGACTCGATGGACATGAGTTTGAGTGAACTCTAGGAGATGGTGATGGACAGGGAGGCCTGGCGTGCTGTGATTCATGGGGTTGCAGAGTCGGACACGACTGAGCAATTGAACTGATCTGAACTGAACTGGTCTATTGTATCATTTAAAGTTTGTGTTTCCTTGTTAATTTTCTGTTTAGTTGATCTATCCATAGGTCTGAGTGGAGTATTAAAATCTCCCACTATTATTGTTATTGTTAATTTCCCCTTTCATACTTGTTAGCATTTGTCTTACATATTGCGGTGCTTCTATGTTGGGTGTATATATATTTATAATTGTTATATCTTCTTCTTGGATTGATCCGTTGATCATTACGTAGTTTCCTTCTTTATCTCTTTTCACAGCCTTTCTTTTTAAGTCTATTTTATCTGATATGAGTATTGCTACTCCTGCTTTCTTTTGGTCTCTATTTGCATGGAATATCTTTTTCCAGCCCTCCACTTTCAGTCTGTATGTGTCCCTTGTTTTGTGGTGGGTCTCTTGTAGACAACATACACAGCGGTCTTATTTTTGTATCCATTCAGCAGTTTTTGTCTTTTGGTTGGGGCATTCAACCCATTTACGTTTAAGGTAATTATTGATAAGTATGATCCTGTTGCCTTTTACTTTATTGTTTTGGGTTCAAATTTACACTCCCTTTTTGTGTTTCTGGTCTAGAGAAGATCCTTTAGCATTTGTTGGAGAGCTGGTTTGGTGGTGCTGAATTCTCTCAGCTTTTGCTTGTCTGTAAAGCTTTTGATTTCTCCTTCATATTTGAATGAGATCCTTGCTGGGTACAGTAATCTGGGCTGTAGGTTATTTTCTTTCATCACTTTAAGTATGTCTGCCATTCCCTCCTGGCCTGAAGAGTTTCTATTGAAAGATCAGCTGTTATCCTTATGGGAATCCCCTTGTGTGTTATTTGTTGTTTTTCCCTTTCTGCTTTTAATATTTGTTCTTTGTGTTTGATCTTTGTTAATTTGATTAATATGTGTCTTGGGGTGTTTTGCTTTGGGTTGATCCTGTTTGGAACTCTCTGGGTTTCTTGGACTTGGGTGATTATTTCCTTCCCCATTTTAGGGAAGTTTTCAACTATTATCTCCTCAAGTATTTTCTCATGGTCTTTCTTTTTGTCTTCTTCTTCTGGGACTCCTATGATTCGAATGTTGGCACATTTAACATTGTCCCAGAGGTCTCTGAGATTGTCCTCATTTCTTTTAATTCATTTTTCTTTTTTCCTCTCTGATTCACTTATTTCTACCATTCGATCTTCTACCTCACTAATCCTATCTTCTGCCTCCATTATTCTACTATTTGTTCCCTCCAGAGTGTTTTTGATCTCATTTATAGCATTACTCATTATATATTGACTCTTT
Source organism: Tragelaphus eurycerus (assembly GCA_935064755.1). Classification (NCBI taxonomy): domain Eukaryota; kingdom Metazoa; phylum Chordata; class Mammalia; order Artiodactyla; family Bovidae; genus Tragelaphus; species Tragelaphus eurycerus. Next base: position 5,566,247 of record CAKXYN010000033.1, read on the forward strand.
TTAATTTTTTCTAGGTCCTTGTTAAACCTTTCTTGCATTTTCTCAATCCTTGTCTCCAGGTTATTTATCTGTGATTCCATTTTGTTTTCAAGATTTTGGATCATTTTCACTATCATTATTCAAAATTTTTTATCCGGTAGATTTCCTATCTCTTCCTCTTTTGTTTGGTTTGGTGAGCATTTATCCTGTTCCTTTACCTGCTGGGTATTCCTCTGTCTCTTCATCTTGTTTATATTGCTGTGTTTGGGGTGGCCTTTCTGTATTCTGACAGTTTGTGGAGTTCTCTTTATTGTGGAGTTTCCTCACTGTCGGTGGGGTTGTACGGGTGGCTTGTCAAGGTTTCCTGGTTAGGGAAGCTTGTGTCAGTGTTCTGGTGGGTGGAGCTGAATTTCTTCTCTCTGGAGTGCAATGAAGTGTCCAGTAATGAGTTATGAGATGTCAGTGGGTTTGGAGTGACTTTGGGCAGCCTGTATGTTGAAGCTCAGGGCTGTGTTCCTGTGTTACTGGAGAGTTTGCATGGTATATCTTGCTCTGGAACTTGTTGGACCTTGGGTGGTGCTTGGTTTCACTGTAGGTATTGAGGCATTTGATGAGCTCCTATCGATTAATGTTCCCTGGAGTCAGGAGTTTTCCGGTGTTCTCAGGATTTGGACTTAAGCCTCCTGCCTCTGGTTTTCAGTCTTATTCTTACAGTAGCCTCAAGACTTCTCCATCTGTTACTTCCAAGGCATTTCCCTCTGTTTTAGCTTCTTCTGTTTGCTGATCTCTTCAGTGTCTAATTTCTGCCCTGGCACAAGAGGGCGGTGGTGGACATTTTTTTAGGCTCACTTGTTCAGTCATGCTGTGGGGATGGAGGGACACTGCAAACAAATAACACTGGTGTGTGCTCCCACACTTGGCCACACTGCGTTTGCCCCTACTCACGGCGCGTGTGCTTTCCCTGTCAACACTGCTTAGGCTCTAGGTTGCTCTGCTGGGAACTGTCTGAGGCTGGCCCTGGGTTGTACCAACTCCCCAGGTCTAAGCTGCTCAGGTTCAGGTACTCGGGTAGTCCTCAGAGGTGCAGATTCAGTTGGGCCTGTGTTTTCTGCCCTTCCCAGGTCCGAGCAGCTTAGGTGACCAGGTTTTTGGTGAGCACAGTTGCTGCAACTTACCACCTCCTCCATCCCTGCTGCTCGGTTTTCTGGGTGTACAACTGGTGCACCTTCTCAGGCAGATGTTGACCATCCAGAATCCCAAGAAGTCTTAGTTAGCAATGAAGCCTGCTTGCAGTTTGGTAGATAATGCCTCTCTGGGGCCGCGATTGCCCTCTTTGGGCTCTGGCTGCCTGTCACTGGCGGGGGTTGGTCTGCAGCCAGCCAGCTCTGCTCAGTCCTTTGTTCTGTTAGCGGGCCTGACGGTGTCTTAGGTTAGGGCTTTTCACGTGGTAGCTATCCCACAGTCTGGTTTGCTAGCCCAAGTCAATTCCCTCAGATTGCCCGTGGGGCATTCAGGACCGGTCCTTACTCAAAGCAATGCAGCCCACCCCTCCCTGCCCAGTCCCCCCTTGCTGGTGGCGGGTGCAGGTGTCTGTGTTGCTTCTCCACTGGGGGAGTTACCATTGGGCACGTAATCTGTGGGTTTTAATTATTTATTAACTTTTCCTCCCCGTTATGTTGCCCTCTGGTTCTAAGGCTTGCCACAGACTTGGCAGTGAGAGTGTTTCCTGGTGTTTGGAAACTTCTCTCTTTTTAAGACTCCCTTCCCAGGACAGAGCTCCATCCCTACCTCTTTTGTCTCTCTTTTTGTCTTTTATATTTTTTTCCTACCTCCTTTCAAAGACAATGGGCTGCTTTTCTGGGTGCCTGATGTCCTCTGCTGGCATTCAGAAGTGGAATTTTACTCAGCGTTTAAATGTTCTTTTGATGAATTTGTGGGGGAGAAAGTGATCTCCCCATCCTATTCCTCTGCCATCTTAGGACCGCCTCCCGCTTTTTAATATGCTGTCTAAGTTAGTCATAGCTTTTCCTCCAAGGAGCAAGTGTCTTTTAATTTCATGGCTACAGTCACCATCTGCAGTGATTTTGGAGCCCAAGAAAATAAAGTTTGTCACTGTTTCCATCATTTCCCCATATATTTTCCATGAAGTGACAAGACTGGATGCCATGCTCTTCGTTTTTCAAATGTTGTTTTAAGCCAGCTTTTTCACTCTCCTCTTTGATCTTCATCAAGAGATTCTTCAGTTCTTCTTCACTTTCTGCCATAAGGGTGGTGTCATCTGCATGTCTGAGGTTACTGATATTTCTCCCGGCAACATAGATTCCAGCTTGTGCTTCATCCAGCCCAGCATTTCTCATGATGTACTCTGCACATAAGTTAAATAAACAGGGTTACAATATACAGCCTTGATGTACTCCTTTCCTGATTTGGAACCTGCCAGGGTCCAGCCCCGGTGGATCCAGGTGGATCCAGGGAATTCAAAAGGGAGATGGCATCGGCAATCAGGAAACAACAGCTTATTTAAATGTTAATTAAATATATACAGAGTGGTTAAATAAGGATAGCTCAGTGAGAAAATTTAATGGAGAAAAGAGGCTGAATAATTCATCCAGAAGGTGAGAGAAAGAACGACATGTTCACCAAGTTTCGGTGAACAAGGCCCCCACTTTATTTTCCAAAGTAGTTTTTATACCTTAAGTTATGCATAGAGGATAATGGGGGAAGGGGTAGAGTCATGCAGTAAGCCAGGCTTTCCTCCTGCAAACTGATCATATGCAAAAGTTTAGGTGATTTGCATCATCTTCTGGCCCAGAGGCCTGTTAACATTTTAAGACCCTTTCTTCAGAAAACTTATTTTCCTTTAAAGGTGATTAGTCAGGCGCCACCCTCCAAAAGCATTAGATAAAGTTGCATTCCTATAGGGCAAATGTATGGTGGGCTATAACAAGAAAAAGAATTAACTCAAGGGTCCAAGGTTACAAACATTAAAGCTACTACTTACACCAATTATATTAATCAATACACTGCCAGGGACACAGCAGGTAAGGGATATGGAGACTTAGCAGCAAACATTGGCCCAACAAGTGAAAAACCCTTCACCAATACAATTCCTAATCAATCTTTAACTGTTCAAAGGAATCTGTATTTAGACAGTTGAGAACATCTCATGCCTCTCACAGTTGGGAGGCTCTGAGCAATCACATGTGGCCGGAAAAACCTATTCAGGCAGGCTAGAGGACTTCCAAAGGAGTTTGTAGGTTGAAACACTGTCACACCCAGGAATTATTAACTGGAGCTGTAAGTTAACTCTTTTTTTCAGAGAGAAGTAATGGGGGACAGCCCCCCGTAAAGTCAGAGGTGTAGGTGAGAGCACAAAGCAGAAAGTAAGCAGACTCTGGTTTTGGAGGTAGATGCTCGAGAATTTCCAGGGGGACTCCTGAGACTAGATCCTGCCTTTGCGAATGCCAAGCCTCCTTCCTCATGACCTTTGCCACGGGCGGAGCTCCTTCTCCTGGCAGGAACCAGTTCCATGTCTAGTCCTAACTGTTGCTTCTTGACCTGCATACAGGTTTCTCAGGAGGCAGTTGAGATGGTTTGGTATTCCCATTTCTTGAAGAATTTTCCACAGTTTGTTGTGATCCACACAAAAGTTTTGCCATAGTCAATGAAGCAGAAATAGATGTTTTTCTGGAATTCTCTTGCTTTCCCTATGATCCAACAGATGATGGCAATTTGATCTCAGGTCCCTCTGTCTTTTCTAAATCCAGCTTGAACATCTGAAAGTTCTTGGTTCACATACTGGTGGATAGAAGACTTTAATTTGATGAAGTACAACTTTTTTTTTTTCCTTTTTATGACTTATGATTTCCATGTCCTCTCAAGGAAATGTTTTCTTACCTAAAGGCTGTGAACAGTTTCTTTTGTGTTTTCTTCTAGAAGACTTACCTTTCTGACATTTATGTTTAGATTTACAATCTTTCTCAAGTTAATTTTGTGTATACTAGTATAAGAGTCTTCCCTGGTAGCTCAGCTGGTAAAGAATTTGCCTGCAACGCAGGAGACCCTGGTTCGATTCCTGGGTTGGAAAGATCCCCTAGAGAAAGGATAGACTATCCACTCCAGTATTCTTGCCTGGAGAATTCTGCGGACAGAGGAGCCTGGCAGGCTACAATCCATGGGGTTGCAAAGAGTCAGACTTGACTGAGTGACTGAGCACAGCACAGCACAGCATACAGGTATAAAGTAAGAATATAAGGATTTCTTTTTCTATATGGATATCTATTCATTCCAGTGCCATTTGTTGAATAAACTTTTCTTTCTCTATTGAATTGCTTTGCACCTTTGGGGGAAATTAAACGACCACATGAAAGGATCAATTTCTGAATTTCATTCTGGTCCATTGATTGATTTGTCTATCCTTTTGCAAATCCTATACTCTCCTACTGAGTATAGCAGTATGGTAGACTTAGACAACATGGCATGAGTCCTTTAGTTGTATTCTTCTTGAGGACTGATTTGGTTATTCTAGGTCATTTATGTTTCTATATAAATATTATGTATAAAAGAAAGTGAAAGTCACTCAGTTGTGTCTGACTCTTTGGGACCCCATGGACTATAGTCCATGGAATTCTCCAGGCCAGAATACTGGAATACGTAGCCTTTCTCTTCTCCACGGGATCGTCCCAACCCACGGATTGAACCCAGGTCTCCCACATTGCAGGTGGTTTCTTTACCAGCTGAGCCACAAGGGAAGCCCAAATATTATGTATAGCTTGCAAATTTCTGTTTTAGAAATCTGCTGAAATCGTGATTTGGATTGTGTTGAATTATTGGGGAACTATTGTGAATATCTTAAAAATATTAAGCATTTTTAACTGTAGACAGGACATATCTTCTCATTTCTTTAGATCATTTAAAATTTCTCTCTGTGGGGCTTTGCTGGTAGCTCAGTGGTGAAGAGTCATTCAGCCCATACAAGGGGATACAGGGGTTGGATCCTTGGTCAGGGAAGATCCCACATACTGCACATCACCTAACCCATGGGCCACAACTATTGAGCCAGTGCTCTCAAGCCCATGAGCTGCGATACTGAGCCCACGCTTGTAGAGCCCCGTGCTCTGCAATGAGAGCAACAGCAGCAGTGAGAAGCCTCTGCCGCAATGAAGGGCAGCCTCCCAACGGCCAGTCCCCTCAACTAGAGAAAGCCCCCTCACAGCAACAAAGACCCAGTGCAGCCATTAATAAAACAAGTAACTCTTAAAAAAAACTTTCTCTCTGTAGTTTTGAGAAAGGAGTTCTTGTCTATCTGGTTAAATTGATTCCAAAACATCTGAAGCATTTATGATGACTAATAATTGGAATAAAAAAAAATTTAATAAAAACCTTTTTTGGCAGAATAAAAAAAGACACTTTTTTGGCTTTCTAAATATTTGTTAATAGTACATAGGAAAAAAGTAGTAACTGGATGTTGAACTTGCTTGTATTGTAAGATCTTGCTAAACTCACTTACTAGTTCTAGTTTTTTTTTTTTTTTTTTGAGAGGGAGAGGGGTTGATTACTTATTATTTTCCACATAAAAATTAATAGGGAAGTTTTATTTCTTAATTCTTAACCTTTGTGTTTATTTTTTCTTGCTGTATTGAATTGGCTAGGACCTCTATTACAATGTTCAGTGGAAAAGGTGAGAATAAGTAACTTTACTTTGCTCTTGAACTTATGATAAATTAGTTTAATATTTCACTATTAAATATGATGGTAGCTCTAGATTTTTCATAGTTGCCTTTTAACATATTGAGGAATTTCTCTTCTGATTTTAATTTTCCAAGAGTTAGTATTATGACTGAATATAAAATCTTATGCATTTATTGAGTTTACCATGCTTTTCTCTATTCTGTAGTGTAAATTACTTTGATTTTCAAATGTTAAATCAATCTTGCTTAACCCACACTTTGTATAATATATTATCCTTTTAATGTGTTTATATTTTTATATTATTTACAATTTCTAAGTATGTTTGCATCTATGTTCATAAGGGATATTGATGTATATTTTTCTCTTGTACATTTTTTGTCAGGTTTTGGTATCAAATAGTGCTGTTAGAATAAAATAAGTAAGTATGTGTTCCATCCTCTTCTTCTCATTTGAATGAGTTTGCATAGAATTGCTATCATTTCTCCTTTAAAGCAGAGCCCTTTTCTTGTTTGCTAGAAATCACTTGCTCCTAGATATTTTAGAGTAAAAATATTTTTCATAACAAATTAACTACTCTAATAAAAATGTCTGTTCAGATTTTCTGGTTCATCTTTTGTCAGTTTTGTTTTGTATTTTTTAAGATATTCATCTCTTTATCAACATTGCTACATTTATTGGCACTGTGCTATTCATAGTGTTCTCTTATTTTCCTTGTTGTGTGCATAGAATTTTCAGAAGATCCTTCTCTTTCATAGTAGATTGGATATCTATATATTTTCCTTTTCACTGAACAGCGTCCATAGGGATTTATCAGTTTTATTGATCTTCTTAAGAAACTCATGTTTTAATTTTTTAATATTCTCTACTCCTTGTTTGTTTTCTATTTCATTGATATCAACCATGATCTATCCATTCTTACACTTTCTTAGGGTTTCAGTTTTTCCTCTTCTTGTTTGTTTTAGCTTTTCAAGATTGGAAACTAGATAGTAGATTTGAGTTTTTTTCTTACGTAAGAATTTCAGATACATTTTTACCATAAATTGCCTCACACAATTTTTGATATACTCTTAAACTTATTTGACTAAAAACATTTTGTATTCATTATTTGACTCATGGACCACTTAAAAATATATGGTTTAATTTCCAAGTGTGACAGTCTTACTAGTATTAATCTCTAATTAGGTATTATTGTGATTAGAAGACACACCTCCTAGAATATTGGAAATAAAAGCAAAAATAAACAAATGGGACCTAATTAAAATTAAAAGCTTCTGCACAACAAAGGAAACTATAAGCAAGGTCAAAAGACAGCCTTCAGAATGGGAGAAAATAATAGCAAATGAAGCAACTGACAAACAACTAATCTCAAAAATATACAAGCAACTCCTGCAGCTCAATTCCAGAAAAATAAATGACCCAATCAAAAAGTGGGCCAAAGAACTAAACAGACATTTCTCCAAAGAAGACATACAGATGGCTAACAAACACATGAAAAGATGCTCAACATCACTCATTGTCAGAGAAATGCAAATCAAAACCACAATGAGGTACCATTTCATGCCAGTCAGAATGACTGCAATCCAAAAGTCTACAAGCAATAAATGCTGGAGAGGGTGTGGAGAAAAGGGAATCCTCTTACACTGTTGGTGGGAATGCAAACTAGTACAGCCACTATGGAGAACAATGTGGAGATTCCTTAAAAAAACACTGGAAATACAACTGCCTTATGACCTAGCAATCCCACTGCTGGGCATACGTACCGAGAAAACTAGAATTGAAAGAGACACGGGTACCCCAATGTTCATTGCAGCACTTTTTATAATAGCCAAGACATGGAAGCAACCTAGATGTCCCTCAGCAGATGAATGGATAAGAAAGCTGTGGTACATATACACAATGGAATATTACTCAGCCCTTAAAAAGAATACATTTGAATCAGTTCTAATGAGGTGGATGAAACTGGAGCCTATTATACAGAGTGAAGTAAGCCAGAAAGAAAAACACCAATACAGTATACTAACGCATATATGTGGGATTTAGAAAGATGGTAACAACAACCCTGTATGTGAGATAGCAAAAGAGACACAGATGTATAGAACAGTCTTTAGGACTCTGTGGGAGAGGGCAAGAGTGGGATGATTTGGGAGAATGGCATTGAAACATATATAATATCATATATAAAATGAATCACCAGTCCAGGTTCGATGCATGATACAGGATGCTCGGGGCTGGTGCACTGGGATGACCCAGAGGGATGGTACAGGGAGAGAAGTGGGAGGGGGGTTCAGGATGGGGAACACGTGTACACCTGTGGCAGATTCATGTTCAGATCAGAGATCAGATCAGATCAGTCGTTCAGTCGTGTCCGACTCTTTGCGACCCCATGAACCGCAGCACGCCAGGCCTCCCTGTCCATTAGCAACTCCCGGAGGTCACTCAGACTCACATTCATCGAGTCAGTGATGCCATCCAGCCATCTCATCCTCTGTCGTCCCCTTCTCCTCCTGCCCCCAATCCCTCCCAGCATCAGAGTCTTCTCCAATGAGTCAACTCTTCGCATGAGGTGGCCAAAATACTGGAGTTTCAGCTTGAGCATCATTCCTTTCAAAGAAATCCCAGGGTTGATCTCCTTCAGAATGGACTGGATGGATCTCCTTGCCATCCAAGGGACTCTCAAGAGTCTTCTCCAACACCACAGTTCAAAAGCATCAATTCTTCGGCGCTCAGCCTTCTTCACAGTCCAGCTCTCACATCCATACATGACCACAGGAAAGACCATAGCCTTGACTAGGCGAACCTTTGTTGGCAAAGTGATGTCTCTGCTTTTGAATATGCTATTTAGGTTGGTCATAACTTTCCTTCTAAGGAGTAAGCGTCTTTTAATTTCATGGCTGCAGTCACCATCTGCAGTGATTTTGGAGCCCAGAAAAAGAAAGTCTGACACTGTTTCCACTGTCTCCCCATCTATTTCCCATGTAGTGATGGGACCAGATGCCATGATCTTCGTTTTCTGAATGTTGAGCTTTAAGCCAACTTTTTCACTCTCCACTTGCACTTTCATCAAGAGGCTTTTTAGTTCCTCTTCACTTTCCACCATAAGGGTGGTGTCATCCGCATATCTGAGGTTATTGATATTTCTCCCGGCAATCTTGATTCCAATTTGTGTTTCTTCCAGTCCAGCATTTCTCATGATGTACTCTGCATATAAGTTAAACAAACATGGTGACAATATACAGCCTTGACGTACTCCTTTTCCTATTTGGAACCAGTCTGTTGTTCCATGACCAGTTCTAACTGTTGCTTCCTGACCTGCATACAGATTTCTCAAGAGGCAGATCAGGTGGTGTGGCATTCCCATCTCTTTCAGAATTTTCCACAGTTTATTGTGATCTACATAGTCAAAGGCTTTGGCGTAGTCAATAAAGCAGAAATAGATGTTTTTCTGGAACTCTCTTGCTTTTTCCATGATCCAGCGGATGTTTGCAATTTGATCTCTGGTTCCTCTGCCTTTTCTAAAACCAGCTTGAACATCAGGAAGTTCACGGTTCACATATTGCTGAAGCCTGGCTTGGAGAATTTTGAGCATTACTTTAGTAGCGTGTGAGATGAGTGCAATTGTGCGGTAGTTTGAGCACTCTTTGGCATTGCCTTTCTTTGGGATTGGGATGTATGGCAAAACCAATACAATATTGTAAAGTAATTAGCCTCCAATTAAAATAAGTAAATTTATAATAAAAAATAATAAAATGCATCCATAGTAAAAAATAAAAGAAAACATATTTTGTAGATATCAATGTTTGAAATATATTTAACTCATTTCATAGTGATTTTAAAGAACTTTTTGTCTAGGTCTTATAATTGTTATTTGAAGGAAGGATATTCCAATCGAGTTTCTGCCCACATTACTTATCTATTTTTGTGTAACAAATTACCACAACTTAGTATATTAAAAGAACACGTTATTATCTCACAGTTGTGTGTTAGGAATCTGGCTATGGCTAAGCTAAGCTGACGAAGCCAGTCAATCCTAAAGGAAATCAACCCTGAATATTCTTTGGAAGGACTGATGCTAAAACTCCAGTACTTTGACTACCTGATGCAAAAAAACAATGAAAAAAATGGGAAAAAAAATGAATCAACTAATTGTAAAAGAATGCGATGCTGGGAAAGATTGAGAGCAGGAAGAGAAAGGGACGACAGAGGATGAGATGATTGGATGGCATCACCTATGCAGTGGGCATGAGTGTGAGCAATCTCTGGGAGACAGATGGTGAAGGACAGGGGAGCCTGGCATGCTGCAGTCCATGGGGTCACAAAGCGTCAGAGACAATCGACACAGCATCTCTTTGCGTGAGGGTTCCTTCAAGTATCCTGCCATTTGAAACTGGATTATGCTTTCTTCATGTGTGTGGATCAAGCTTGAAAGTTCTTTGCATACTCTAAATGCTAGTCCCTCTTCAGATATATGGCTTGCAAATATTTTTTTTCAAGTGTGGCTGGCCTTTTCATTCTGTAAACAGGGTGTTTCGTACAGCTAAAGTTTTTAAGTTTGATGAAGTCCAAACTAATCAGTTTTCCTTCTAGCCTTAAATTCCAAATATTTTCTCCTAATTTTTTTTCTATACGTTTTGTGGTTTTACAAGTAATTCCACAACCATCTTTGAGTTGATTTTCTGTATAAGATCTGAAATTTAGGTAGAGGTTAATTTTTATGCCTATACATTTTCAACTGCTTCAGAATCATCTGTTAGAGAGGCTATTTTTCCTCTGGCATTTTTTCCCCCTAAAGATCAGTTGATTATAATTGTGTAGGTCTATTTCTGGGTTTTCTATTCTGTTCTATTGATCTTTCTGTCCATTTTCATGCCCATCCTTATCACATAGTCTTGATTACTATAGCTCTATAGTTGTCTTGAAATCAAATCTACTGTTTCCTTCTATTTTTCAAACTTATTTCAGCTATTGTAGTTTCTTTATTTTTCCATATACATTTTAGAATGATCTTCATCTATATCTACAAAAATCTTGCTGAAATTTTGACAAGAATTCTGTTAAGCCTATATATGAATTTGAGAAGAATTGACATCTTTACTATGTTGTTTTCCAATCTGTGAATATAGGACATCTCTCCATTTATTTAGTGCTTTGATTTTGTTCATCAGCAGTGTAATTTTTCATCACGTGAATTTTGCTTATGCTTTGTTAGACTTACATCTAAATATTTCCTTACTTTTTTATTTACTATAAGTGGAATTGTCTTTTTTATTTTGTCATCCACATGTTCATTGGTATTATATGGCTACACAATTGGCTTTGTATGCTTATTTTTTTATCCTCTGATCAGACTGATCACTTATTGGTTCTAGGAAATTTTTAAATTAATTCCTGGGGTTCTTCTATATAGAAAATTATTTTCAGAATCATTATTATAGAATCATTTTCAAATAGAAAGTTTTATTGCTTTCCAAATAAACCATGTGCCCTTTATTTTATATTTCTGTGACACTGAGTAACTTCTACCATTTTGTTGAAAAGAGTAGTGAAAACAAAGATTCTTGTCTTCCTGATTTTGAGGAAAAATCATTCAGCCTTTCTCCTTTAAGTATAATGATAATAGTTTTGTATTTTTTCCCCCACCTAAGATATTCTTTATCAATTAAGGAAGTTCCCATCTATCCTAACTTTCTAAGTGTATTATCATGAAAAGATGTTGAAATTTGTTGAATATTTTTCCTGCATCAACAGATAGGATCATGTGATGTTTTTTTCTTCTTTGACTTGTTAGTGTGGTAGATTACATTGATTGATTTGAAAGTATTGAATCAACCTTGTATCACTGGAATAAACCCCAATTTAGTCATGCTGTTAATTATTTTTATATATTGCTTAATTCTCTTTGCTAATATTTTGTTAAGAATTTGTGTGCTTGTGTGCATGAGGAATAAGCTAGCATTAACAAAACCAGAGACAGTACAAAGCAAAAAACTGCCGAGAAGGTAATGGCACCCCACTCCAGTACTCTTGCCTGGAAAATCCCATGGACAGAGGAGCCTGGTAGGCTGTAGTCCATAGGGTCGCCAAGAGTCGGACACGACTGAGTGACTTTACTTTCACTTTTCACTTTCACGCATTGGAACAGGAAATGGCAACCCACTCCAGTGTTCTTGCCTGGAGAATCCCAGGGACGGCAGAGCCTGGTGGGCTGCCATCTATGGGGTCGCACAGAGTCGGACAGGACTGAAGGGACTTAGCAGCAGCAGCTTTAGAAAATAAATTAAGAATTATTTCTTCCTCTTTTATGTTTGAAAGAAATTGTGTACAATTGTTGTTTATTCATCTTTAAACATTTCAAGAGTTTTACAATAAAACTGTCTGGGCTTGGAGATTTCTTTTTTGGTAGTTTTTAAATTAAAATTTCAATTTTCTTGAAGTAAACCCATGCACTTATGGTCAACTAACCTACAACAAAGAAGCAAAAATATACAAAAATATACAATGGAGAAAAGACAGTCTTTTCAATAAATGGTGCTGGAAAAACTGGACAGCTACACATTTAAAAAAATGAAATTGAACATTCTCTAACATCCTAAACAAAAATAAACTCAAAATGGAATAAAGATGTAAATATAAGACCAGATACTGTAAAACTCCTAGAGGAAAGCACTGACAGATAACTACTTTCATAGGAATTAAAAATAAAGTCATGAGAAAATATAAATTTCCTTTTAACATTTGGACGGCTTTGTAAGTGGGTGAAATTACCATTCTGTATTTTAGGATAGAATTTGTGTGGATAGGCTTCTTAGGTGGTGCTTGTGCTGAAGAATCCACCTGCCAATGCAGGAGATGCAAGAGATGCTGAGTTCCATCCCTGGGTTGGGAAGATTCCCTGAGAAACGAAATGGCAACTCACTCCAGTATTCTTGCCTGGAAAACTCCATGGACAGAAGAGCCTGATGGGCTACAGTCCATGAGGTTGAAAAGTCTGACACGACTAAGCATGCAGCTTCTAGCCTTGAGTGGATGAAGAGGAAGAAAAGGATAATTCAGATACGGCAGCAATCAAACAGCTGGACCTCTTTACACGGCCAGCTTCCTTTCACGTCTAGGTCTCCACCAAACAGTTCCCTCCTCAGAGGCCTTCCTTGAATCTATAAAAGGGCCTCATTATGCTGTCCTTTATCACTACACCTGGGTTGACAGTTGCCCTCATTGCATTTATCACAGTATGAAATTCTATCTTTATTGGTTTGCTTTCTTATTTCTTACCTATCTCCTTGCTGTGAATCCAGGAGGCAAGAATGATGCTATCTTTCTTTCCCACTGTCTGCCCAGCACCGCTCCCAAGCACCTAGTTAGTGCTCAATAAAGATTTTTGAATGAATAAATAAAATAATAAAACTTCCCTGGGGTCCTTAATCTGCGATGAATTTATATACTCCCACTTCCCTGACCGAGTGCAGAAAGATTTACAGCTTTCATCAGATTCTAAGAAATAATCCATGGAGTCAAACTATTTAGATCCCCTGATTTGGAAAACAGGATGTAAGAGAGGATCCAAAAAAGGTCAGAAAGGAAAATTCTGAGGACATGAAGATGTTCTATATGTTGGTTGCAATGGAGTTATTAAGGGTATACATAGACATTTGTAAAACTCATAAAACTGCATTTTTTAAGGGCCTATCTTGGTGGTCCAGTGGTTGAGAATTTGCCTTCCAATGCAGGGGATGCAGGTTTGATCCCTGATCAAGGAAGTAAGGTCCCACATGCTGCAGCTAGAAAGCCCACCGGCCACAACTATTGAGTCTGCATGCTCTAGAGTCTGTGCTTGTTTGCAAGAGAATATCCTGGCACACCACAAGTATAGAAAGTCCATGTGCTGCAACAAAGACCCAGAACAGCCAAAATTAAAAAAAAAAATACTGTACTTACAAATTTGTGCATTTCATTAAACTAACATTAATAATATTAATGAGAAAGTCCATTGATCTTGCTACATAACATTCTTTTTTTAAGTTAAAACAAAGAAAAGGACTCTGAAAAAATTACACATTAATTTTAAACCTTGAAATCTGCTCTGGCCTTCAGCGTGAAGCATTTAGAGTCAGTTTAAACTCTGAATTCCTTTTGAGATCTTTTTTTTTTTTTTTTGTCCTATTCATTCTTTTCCCATAAATCCACTTACTTTTTTTTTCTGTGCACACATAAGGGAAGCCAGTTTATAACTCTTAAAATCTTCACAAATATATAGAAAACTAAACAATTTCTGCTGTAAAATTATAATTGATGACAGGAATCAAAAACCAAAAGTTGTGGAAGGAAATGTAGTTTTTGACATCAGTTAGGAGTCAGGGCACCACTCTTCTACTCTTCCTTTCTGTAAAGGAAGGAAGAAACAAATAAATATGACAGTTCCTATATGCATGAGACTCTTCTTGGGTGATTGTACATCACAGACAATCAGCAAAAACCTGCCCAGTGAGGTAAGTTGTAACACATCCAGGGATTGGAGAGTGCAAATCCCAGGTGCCATATGTGCCAGGGCTTCAGAAAGTAAAAGGATTACCCAGTGTGAGAGAGAGGTTTTATAGTAAGGATGATAATGATGTCTTCATTTTCTGAGTTAGTTAGGTCTGGAGATTTTTGATAACATTCATTCATTCATTGTGCAAATATTTGGAAGGACAGCCTTTGTGTAAGAGGCCATCTCAGGTCTAGGGGTTCATGAATGAATATGGGTTTGTGACTGTCATGGAGGAATTTCTAGCTAGTAAGAGACAAGGACCTGGACAAAGAATAGTAGGGCATGGTTGGTGTTGAGATGGTGTCATGTGTGAGTGCCTGGGAAAACTTCACTCTACTGCTTCATTTCAGGTAGGTTTCCAGAGTGATTTGACTGACATTTTATGTAATGTCTGTTCTAGACTTTTTGTATACATATTCTCTTGGTCAGTCCTGTAAGTTACCATCTTGGGAAGTAGTCATGTTCTCCTGAAGGAGAAACATAAGGTTTGGAACAGCAAGAAAAACATTTTGTCTCAGTATCGTAGGTGGTCAGTGGCAGAGCCAGGATTTGAATCCAGGACTTAGATAGCAAATGTGTAGGCCTTCTTCCTGCCCTCCTCTCTCCCTTTCATCTTTCCTTCTTTGCTTCCTTATTATCACTTTTTTTCTCTCAGTGTCCTTCCCACCATTTCATGTTAGATATTAAAATATTAAAAGAAGGATAGAAAATATGCAGCTGGAAAAGCTGGCCAAGGTCATCTCAGTCCCCACCCCACCCCCAGTCCCCAATGGCCATTATGGACCAAAGACCCAGAGGTATCATAACTGATTCAGGGAACAACCCAGAGATGGCAGAAACTTTTCAAATTCATGTTCATTTTCTTATAATTCTTATAATTCCATACTCTACTAGAATGTCCTTCCATTCCAACTCAACACCTTCCAATCACCATGTTGAAGTTTCAGCCCTGGTAACATTCTTACAGTCAACACATATTTTTGATTTCTTATTTTTATCATATCTGTGATCTGTGATGTGATACCTCACAAATTTGGAAAGAGGGGAAATAAAATGGCCCTTACGGCTCAAATATGAAAGTAACAGCTAAAAAAAGCAGAGCAGAGATGTTCCAGGTCTCTTTGAGGAAATAGAAGGAGATTTAAGCCATAAGCCCCGAGAGTAACTTGAAAACTATTAAAAGCTGTTAAAACTATTCTGTATTTCTTTGCATTGAAAACTGAGGAAGGCTGTCTTATTGCTTCTGACTATTGTCTGGAACTCTGCATTCAAATGTGTATATCTTTCCTTTTCTCCTTTGCCTTTGGCTTCTCTTCTTTTTCTCAGCTATTTTAAGACCTTCTCCGACAACCATTTTGCCTTTCTACATTTCTTTTTCTTGGAGATGGTCTTGATCACTGCCTCCTGTACACTGTCATGAACCTCCGTTCATAGTTCTTCCGGCACTCTGTCTGATCCCTTGAATCTATTTGTCACTTCCACTGTATAATCATAAGGGATTTGATTTAGGTCATACCTGAATGGTGTTGGGGTTGCAAATAGTTGGACATGACTGAGCAACTGAACTGAATGGTGTGGTGGTTTTCCCTACTTTCTCCAATTTAAGTCTGAATTTGGCAATAAGGAGTTCATGATCTGAGCTATAGGCAGCTTCCAGTCTTGTTTTTGCTGACTGTATAGAGCTTCTCCATCTTTGGCTGCAAATAATATAAACAATCTGATTTTGGTATTGACCATCTGGTGGTGTCCACGTGTAGGATTTTCTCTTGTGTTGTTGGAAGAGGGTGTTTGCTATGACCAGTGCATTCTTTTGGCAAAACTCTGTTAGCCTTTGCCCTGCTTCATTTTGGACTTCAGGTCAAATTTGCCTGTTACTCTAGGTATCTCTTGACTTCCTACTTTTGCATTCCAGTCCCCTATAATGAAAATGACATCTTTTGGGGGTGTTAGTTCTAGAAGGTCTTATAGGTCTTCATAGGACCATTCAACTTCAGCTTCTTCAGCATTACTGGTTGGAGCATAGACTTGGATTACTGTGATATTGAACTGTTTGCCTTGCAAATGAACAGATTATTCTGTCACTTTTGAGACTGCATCCAAGTACTGCATTTCAGGCTTTTTTTGCTGATTATGAGGGCTATTCCATTTGTTCTAAGGGATTCTTGCCCACAGCAGTAGATATAATGGTCATCTGAGTTAAATTCACCCATTCCAGTCCATTTTAGTTCGCTGATTCCTAAAACGTCAATGTTCACTCTTGCCATCTCCTGTCTGACCACTTCCAATTTGCCTTGATTCATAGACCTAACATTCTGGGTTCCTATGCAGTATTGCTCTTTACAGAAATGGACTTTACTTCCATCACCAGTCGCATCCACAACTGGGTGTTGTTTTTGCTTTGACTCCATCTCTTCATTCTTTCTGGAGTTATTTCTGCACTGACCTCCAGTAACATATTGGGCACCTACCAACCTGGGGAGTTCATCTTTCAGTGTCCTATATTTTTGCCTTTTCATACTGTTCATGGGGTTCTCAAGGCAAAAATACTGAAGTGGTTTGCCATTCCCTTCTCCAGTGGACCACGTTTTGTCAGAACTCTCCACCATGACCTCCATGCCACACAACACGGCTCATAGTTTCATTGAGTTAGACAAGGCTGGTCCATGTGATCAGTTTGGTTAATTTTCTGTGATTGTGGTTTTCATTCTGCCTGCCCTCTGATGGATAAGGATAAGAGGCTTATGGAAGCATCCTGATGAGAGAGACTGACTTGAGGGGCAAACTGGGTCTTGTTCTGATGGGTGAGGCCATGCTCAGTAAATCTTCAATCCAATTTTCTATTGATGGGAGGGGCTGTGTTCCCTCCCTGTTGTTTGATCTGAGGCCAAACTGTTGTGGAGGTAATGAAGATAATGGTAACCTTCAAAATGTCCCATGCAAGCAAGCACTGCTGCACTCAGTGCCCCCACCCTGCAACAGGCCACCTCCAACCCACGCCTCCACCAGAGACTCCTGGACACTCATGGACAAGTCTGGGTCAGTCTCTTGTGGGGTCACTGCTCCTTTCTCCGGGGTCCTGGTGTGCACAAGATTTTGTCTGTGCCCTCCAAGAGTCTGTTTCACCAGTCCTGTGTAAGTTCTGGCCGCTCTATGGTGGGGTTAATGGTGACCCCCTCCAAGAGGGCTTATGCCATACTGAGGTCTGCTGCACCCAGAGCCCCTGCCCCTGCAGCAGTCTATTGCTGACCTGTACCTCTGCAGGAGACAGTGAAACACAGTTCTGGCTCAGTCTCTGGGTCCTGGCGCACACAAAATTTGTTTGAGCCCTCCAAGCCTCTCTGGTGGGTATGGGGCTTGATTCTAAATGTGATTTTACCCCTCCCACCATCTTTCTGGGGCTTCTCCTTTGCCCTTGGACGTGGGATATCTTTTTTGGGTGGGATCCAACATTGTCCTGTCAATGGCTGTTCAGCAGCAAGTTGTAATTTTGGAGTTCTCACAGGAGAAGATGAGTTTATGTCCAGAAATAAGAAAGTCTTCCTCAGTGACTAATGCAAAGAAATACAGGAAAACAATAGAATGAGAAAGACTAGAGATCTCTTCAAGAAAATGAGAGATACCAAGGGAACATTTGATGCAAATATGGGCTCAAGAAAGGACAGAAATGGTATGGACCTAACAGAAGCAAAAGATTTCAAGAAGAGGAGGCAAGAATACACAGAACTATACAAAAAGATCTTCATGACCCAGATAACCATGAAGGTGTGATCAATCACCTAGAGCCAGACATCCTGGAATGCAAAGTCAAGTGGGCCTTAGGGAGCATCACTACAAACAAAAAAAGCTAGTGGAGGTGATAGAATCCCAGTTGAGCTATTTCATATCCTAAAAGATGATGCTGTGAAAGTGCTGCACTCAATATGCCAGGAAATTTGGAAAACTCAGCAGTGGCCACAGGACTGGAAAAGGTCAGTTTTCATTCCAATCCCAAAGAAAGGCAATGCCAAAGTATGTTCAAACTGCCATATAATTGCACTCATCTTGCACAATAGTAAAAGTAATGCTCAAAATTCTCCAAGCGAGGCTTCAACAGTATCTGAACTTCCAGATGTTCAAGCTGGATTTGGAAAAGGCAGAGGAATCAGAGGTCAAATTGCCAACATCCATTGGATCATCAAAAAAACAAGGAAGTTCCAGAAAAGCATGTACTTCTGTTTTATTGACTATGCCAAAGCCTTTGACTGTGTGGATCACAACACACTGTGGAAAATTCTTCAAGAGTTGGGAGTACCAGACCACGTGACCTGCTTCATGAGAAATCTGCATGCAGGCCAAGAAGCAACAGTTAGAAATGAACATGGAACACTGGTTCCAAATTGGGAAAGGAGTATGTCAAGGCTGTATATTGTTACCTTGCTTATTTAACTTATATGCAGAGTACATCATGTGAAATGATGGGCTGGATGAAGCACAAGCTGGAATCAAGATTGCTGGGAGAAATATCAATAATGTCAAATATGCAGATGACATCACCTTTATGGCAGAAAGCCAAGAAGAACCAAAGGACCTCTTGATGAAAGTGAAAGAGGAGAGTGAAAAAGTTGAATTAAAACTCAACATTCAAGAAACTAAGATCATGACATCTGGTCCCATCACTTCATGGCAGATAGATGGGGAAACAATGGAAACAGTGAGATACTTTAGTTTTTTGGGCTCCAAAATCACTGCAGATGGTGACTGAAGCCGTGAAATTTAAAAAATGCATGCTCCTTGCAAGAAAAGCTATGATAAACCTAGACAGCATATTAAAAAGCAGAGACATTACTTTGCCAACAAAGGTCCATCTAGTCAAAGCTATGGTTTTTCCTATAGTCGTGTATGGATGTGAGAGTTGGACTATAAAAAAGGCTGAGTGGTGAAGAATAGATGCTTTTGAACTGTGGCATTGGTGAAATCTCTTGAGAGTCCTTTGAACCTCAAGGAGATCCAATCAGTTAATCCTAAAGGAAATAAGTCCTGAGTGTTCATTGGAAGGACTGATGTTGAAGCTGAAACTCCAATAATTTGACCACCTGATGCGAAGAGCTGACTCATTTGAAAGACTCTGATTCTGGGAAAGATTGAAGGCGGGAGGAGAAGGGGATGACAGAGGACGAGAGGGTTGGATGGCCTCACTGATTCAATGGACATGAGTTTGAATAAGCTCCTGAAGTTGTTGACAGACAGGGAGGCCTGGCATGCTGCAGTCCATGGGGTCACAAAAAGTCGGACAAGACTGAATGATTGAACTGAGCTGAAAACTAGTCTGTGCAAGTCATGGGGATGAATGTTCTCAATAATAAAGACATGAGTAAAGCAAGCTTTCTAAACCTTAAGAAAGAGCTAGTGGCTGATACAGACTTGAAAATAATTTGTTTCCACACAAGACAGGATGATGTTAATGCCAAATAGCTCTTTTTCCTGGGAACACCAAGTAGCAGATGATTCCTTTTGTCTAAGGGCTCAGAATCCTTCATGGAAGAGGTGGCATTTGAGCTGCAATGATTGGTGGGTAAAAGTCTAAGAGGTAAGGCTTGGCATAGAGTAAATTTCCAGTAAGTGTTGGCTGACAACTTCTGCATTTTGACTGTTTCTCCCCTAAACTCCTGCCACCTTTAAGTCAGTATTGCAAAATATGATACTGCCCCACCAAACACACATTTTGGGCTTGCTTTTATTCTTGCTTGCTGCTGCTGCTGCTAAGTCCCTTTTCAGTGGTGTCCGACTCTGTGCGACCCCATAGATGGCAGCCCACCAGGCTCCTCTGTCCCTGGGATTCTCCAGGCAAGAACACTGGAGTGGGTTGCCATTTCCTCCTCCAATGCATGAAAGTGAAAAGTCAAAGTGAAGTCGCTCAGTCGTGTCCTACTCCTGGCAACCCCATGGACTGCAGCCTAACAGGCTCCTCCGTCCATGGGATTTTCCAGGCAAGAGTACTGGAGTGGGGTGCCATTGCCTTCTTGCTTACTACCACCTTAATTCCCCATATTGAATCCTTGCAGCTGGTGTACTGCCTGGTACTTATCAAGCATTCCAATGAACTTGATTCTGTAGTTAGGTTGTTTAGCGGTTCATTAGCAGCATCTATAATACTCCTCCAGGGTACCCTTCAAGACTTAATGTAGAGTTGCTTCATACAGTTGGCATATAATAAATGTTGTTGATTGAAGAAAAGAAATCCACCTTTCTTGAGAGTCTGCGCCTCTGTCTCTCTGAGCTAAGGCAATTATACAGATAATTAAGGCTAAAAGAAACTTGTTGTTTTCATTTGCACTGAACTACCAGGAGTCTAGGTCTGTAGTGATCAAATTCTCTAGCTGATGGTTTAACTCTCTGCCTCCCCAAGTTTTACAGACAAAGCCAGAACATGGAACCACCCTAGAGAGCCCCAAAGAGCTTGAGTTAAAATAATGGACAAGCATCACCTTTAAGAGAGAGAAAAAGAGAAGAGGGAAATGTCATTTTTATCTTCAGAAAAATGATCACCCCACTTAACTGCATTTTGGTAAATGACAGGTAGATGCCTATTAAGATAATGACTGAAAAACTGAATGAAATTGCAGACAGAGGTCAAGAGCAGACTGTGGGAGACAGGTATTTGGTACTTGGTGAGATAAAGGATGGCACCCACTCCCACTTTCCCCATTTATCTCTTAGGATGAGGTCTTTTCTTATTATTCTTGTTAGGGAACCCCTATCTACCAGACACTCAGAAGAAAATTGAAACCTGGGGGGAGGAGTGATGCTGCTAGCTTTTGCCAGGCATGTCAGAGGAAAGGCCATCTAGAGAGGTTCACAGAAGCGTGAGGAACAGAGAATGAGGGATGAGTTGTGATCAAGCTTTTCAGGGAACCAGGGGTGTCCCTGGAGCTGCAAGGGAGTGAAGATGGGCCACTGCAGTGGAGACCTCCTGTCCTCTCCAGGGCCTCCTCAATGAACTCATACACTGAGTGAAGGAATGTGGACTCTACCCCGGGACCAAGGGGAGAAGTGATGTATTTAAGCAGGGCACAGAACTAAATTCTGCAAAGACCTTTCTGCCTGTAGACTGGATAAGGGGTGCAATGGCAAGAAGCCTTGACAACAGTATTGGGACTTGGCGGAGGCTGGTGAGGCGCCCAGGACAAAAAAATGTGAGGAGGTGCTCCCTTTCAGGGTCTTGCAAGTTCCAATATTGAAAGACCTAAAGCAGCTACAAGAAAGAACACAAAAGGTGACGGGGAAATCTGGGCAGAAGAGGATGGGGGATGATATTCAGCCTGGGGTTGGTTTGGGGTGAGTCTCCTTGCGGTTGACATCTGGCCCCTTCATGCACTCTCCTGATGCCCTGCTGAAGGTCTCTAGAACTCTATGAACCCCAGTCCCTCTAGTAAACAAAGATGAGCATTTACTCTGAAGCTAGAGTGGGTAGCCATTCCCTTCTCCAGATCTTCCCGACCCACAGATTGCAGGCAGATTCATTGCCGTCTGAGCCACCAGGGAAGCCCAATCAAGAGAAATGGGATCTTGTCATCTGGAGGGAGGGGGATTTATACCTCCTCACTGGAGGAGGGGGCTACTTTTTCTAGGAAGCTGAGTCTGGAAATTCTCAAATCTGAGAGACCCAAGCTGAGTCAGGACACCAGATCCTGGCCTGGCCCTTTTCTAGCTGAGTGACCTTGGGTAAGTCACTTACTTCTCTGGGCTTAATTCCTTCTGCAAAATATTATGAATGGTTTACATTTCTAAGGTTCTTTTCAACTCTGAAGGAAAAAAAAATACATCTGCGATTCCATGAACAGAGGAAAAAAGGGAGACTAGACTAAAATGCTAGTCAAGGTTCTTTCACAAAAAAGAACTTCCCTAGTCTGAGCTCATCACAGTTCTGATGAGGTGTTTTCCTTCTTGGCCATAGGTATATCCTCATCTTCTTCAATCTTCATTGGTCTTTATTGTTAAGAAACTAGGTTGAGTCTAAGGGCCATGATGGTGTGATTTTATTTATTAGTTAATGACTTTAAAAAATTGAAATATAGTTGACTTGCAGCATTTCAGGGATATAGCAAAGTAACTCAGATATACATATACGTATGTATATCTATTTTCTTTCAGATTCTTTTCCATTATAGGTTATTACAAAATGTTGAATATAGTAGTTTACTGCTTTAGTTGCTAAGTCATATCCAAGTCTTGCAACCCCATGGACTACAACCCACCATGCTTCTCTGTCCATGAGATTCCCCAAGCAAGAATACTAGAGTACATTGCCATTTCCTTCTCCAGGGGATCTTCCCAACCCAAGAATCGAACCTAGGTCTCCTGCATTGCAGGCAGATTCTTTCCCAACTAAGCTACAAGGGAAGCCATAAGGGAAGTTACTATATTGAATTTAGTAACCTACACTAAACAGTAAATCCTTGTTGTTTATTTTTACACATAGTTGTGTGTATCTATAAATCCCAAATCCCATTTTCCTAATTTATCCTCTTTCCCCTTTGATAACCATAAGGTTGTTTTCTATGTCCATAAATCTGTTTCTGGTTTGTAAATAAATTCATTTGTATCATTTTTTTTTGTAGATTCCATATACAAATGATATCATGTTTATCTTTCTCTGTCTGGCTTACTTCACTGTAGTATGATAATTTCTAGGTCCATCTCTGTTGCTGCAGCGGCATTCTTTCATTCTTTTTATGGCTGAGTAATAGTCCATGGACGTGAGTCTGAGTGAACTCCGGGAATTGGTGATGGACAGGGAGGCCTGGCGTGCTGCGATTCATGGGGTCACGAAGAGTCGGACACGACTGAGCGACTGAACTGAACTGAACTGAATAGTCCATAATATATATAGATGGCATGGTTTTAAGAGTCCTGGCTGAATCCTTCTGTTAAAGACCTCCACTGAAGATACTGTCCTTCACCTTCACTGTCTATTGTTCCATGGGAAGGTAGGCTCCCTTGGCCCTGGAGAAGGGCATGGCAGCTACAGTCTACGGCGTGGCAGAGTCAGACATGACTGAAGACTTAGCACGCACGCACAGGCTCCCTTGGAAGCCCGTATTAGATGTAGACCTCCAGTTGACATCTTTCCGGGGTTGCAGGCAGGGAGGATGGCTCAGCTCTTGTTTTGCCATCTCCTCCCTGGGCATTGCCCCCCACACTGTCCTGCTGGTCTGGTCACTGTGCCTGGCAGATGGCACCCTGGCTTCTATGAGAAGCTCCGGCTGGCCTTCCAGATGCAGCCACAGCCCCAGCTCGTCTGCATTTCCAGAAAAGGAAGGAGCGATTCAGATCAGATTCCCAAGACGAACCCGTTTGATCTTTCTTCTGAGAGTTAGAGCTGAAGCCAAGGCTCATGTAACAAAGCAGATAACGTTCACACGCAGACAATAGCCGTTGTAAAAGTGCTTGCAGAGCAGATGGACACACGCGGGATTAGAACAGCTGGCGTTGGAATTCATCTTAAGGGAGACTTGATTTATTGGGGAAAATGCCTTTGATTAACTTCTTGGGGATGAAATCCTGAGAGCCTGGATTAGCAGGAGAGAGAAGCAGGGAGGGAGAGAGAGCAGTCTGCCTTTCTAAACGGAAGAAGAATACAGGGAGTGGTAAATAGGCAAAGTGAACACGACGGGAGTTGAGGGCCAAGTTAAGGGAGCTGGGGGACATTTTTCACACTTAACAGCAGTGATGGTCACAGCTCATTCTCCTGAGGAGCTTGTGAACAGCGGGCTCCCTCGTTTCATGGGCAAGTCAGCGTTCTTTGCTGCTTCCCTTGGCTTGTATGTGAGGACCACACTCTGTTGTCACCTCCGGGTAGAGACAGCTACTCTCCTCTCGCTTGTGCGATGCCCAGTTGCTATTTGCTGCCTTTTAGTATGTTTGTTATTCACTCAGAAAAGCTGCCTTCAGGCTCTGGTCTCTGATATCTGTTGCATCTTTCGTTTGGCACTTTTTGGCCATCTTGCAATGGAGGGACAGCAGCAGGGAGGGACAGCAAGGACAATGAGCTGCCGGTATGTGCTGCAGGCTGTACTTATGAACCTACTGGCCTGAGTTCAAATCCCAGCCCTTCTGTATCCTGCTGTGTGACCTTGAGCAAGCCATTTGACCTCTCAGGGACTCCATTTTCCTTTGTAGTTTGAGGATCTGCCTCCCAGGACTGCTGTGAGGCTTAGAGAGGCCCCTGGCTCAGGGTCTGTGCAGGAGGTGAGTTACCTGTTGCTTCATGTCTTCCCTGCCCGGCACCACACAGGAAAGCTGGAAGTCATACAGTTATGCCCAGTTCTCAGATGTGGTGACTCAGGTTTCCAAGGAAGGGGCTGATCCTCCCTTGCTGGGAAGGTGCGGGCAGGGCTCCCTGAACTCAGTCCTTGGACATGCACCCTGACTCTCTAGGGCCAGCACCATTTTTCTGCAGGATTCTGGAACTGTACAGGTGAAGCAAAGATTCACATTATCCCAAGAGCTTTTTCATGTAGCTCACCCTATACTTTTGACTTAAACGAGGGCTCAAGCTTATGTATCTTTTCTGTTGTTTTGTCACTCAGTCATGTTCGACTGTCCACAACCCCATTGACTGCAACACACCAGGCTTCCCTGTCCTTCATATCTCCTGAAATTTGCTTAAACTCATGTCCATTGATTCAGTGATGTCATCCAACCATCTCATCCTCGGTCGTCTCCTTCTCCCACCTCAATCTTTCCTGGCATCAGGGTCTTTTCCAGTGAGTCAGTTCTTCGCATCAGGTGGCCACAGTATTGGAGCTTCAGCTTCAGCATGAGTCCTTCCAGTGAATATTCAAGGTTGATTTACTTTAGGATGGACTGCTTTGATCTTGCTGTCCAAGGGATTATCAAGGGTCTTCTCCAACACCACAGTTTGAAAGCATCAGTTCTTCAGTGCTCTGTCTTCCTTATGGTCCAACTAACTCAGTTACAATAACATGAACATTACTCACTGATCTACTCAACAAACACGGTTTGAACATTTTATGAGATTGCTAGGGCTGCTATAGCAAAATACCATAGACCAATGGAAGTTTATTTCCTCACAACTCTGGAGGCTATAAGTCCATGATCAAGTTGTGGGAAGGGTTGCTTCCTCCTGAGGCCTCTTTCCTTGGCATGTAGGGGGTCATCTTCTCCCTGTGTCCTAATCTCCTCTTCATATAAGGACACCAGTCAGATTGTTTTAGGGTCTGTCTTGATGAGCTTATTTGTCCTTAATAAGCTTTATAAAGATCCTATCTCCGAGTACTTTCTGCCATCCTGAGGGGTTAAGACTTCATCAGGACTTCCCAGGCAGTGCTAGTGATAAAGAATCTCCCTGCCAGTGCAGGAGACACAAGATGCGTGGGTTCAATCCCTGGGTCAGGAAGATATCCTGGAGAAGGGAATAGCTACCCACTCCAGCATTCTTGCCTGGGGAATTCCATGGACAGAGGAGCCTGGTGGGCTACAGTCCCTGGGGTCACAAAAGAGCCAGACATGACTTAGCAATTGAGCGCACAGCATACAAGATTTCAACATGTGGTTTGGGGATGGGGCAGGGAGAGACACAATTCAGAGCGTGACAAGCATCTGCATGAGGCAGACACTGTTCTAAGATGCTAAAGGTATGGCAGTGAATGTAAGAAAGTCGGGGGAGTGATAATTGATGAGAATAAAGGAGAGAGAAAAACAGGGGGCATCTTCTTGGGACTCTCCTTGACTGAGGGGAGAGGTTTCTGGCAAGTCCTGCTCCTCCGATGAGTCACATAATACGTTCTGTCCTAAAGCCTCTTTCCTATGGACCCTCCCCCATCCTTTGAAGAGCATTATCTGTAGCCCTCTCCTCTCTGCTTCCTGATAAACAATCACTGCATCTTCTTCATTGTGTTTTTTATATGTCTGACTCCCCTGCCCACTGTGAGAATACAAATGTTGTCTTATCCACTGTGGGTCTGGAGCCTAACGTGGAGCCTGGTGTGTAGAAGATGCTCAATAAATGTTTGATGAACAAATGAATGAAACCAGAGTGGGCTCGGCTCAGCAGGCTTTGCCGTCAGGGGCCTGTGGGATCAGGCGATGGGTGAGATGGAATTCTAATGAGCAGCAGAAAATTCAAGAACCTGAGACATCTAAAGGCTGTTCTGCTGACTTCTCTGCCATCAGCTGCAGGGTTTCTGAAAAGCAAAGATGGATAAAAAATTTTGTGGGCTGGTTAAAATAAAATCTGGAGTGTGAATGTTTTATTTTAGTTTTTAATTGTGAGGCTTTCCGCGAGAATCGTGGAGAGATTAGCTCTGCTCACCCACAAATGGAAGCCTGAGACTATGATTTGTCATTTCTTTAGTCTTAAAAGTGCAAGGCAGGAGGTATGGGGGAAGGGGTATTAGGGGAAATAATAAAACTGCAAATTATTGAGTTCTTATGCGCCCAGCACTTTGCTTGTTATGTTACATATATGATCCTATTTAACCCTTGTATCACTGGACAATGAATACTTTCATTTCAAAGATGGGAAAGCTGCTCAGAGGGTATGAATAACCAACTCAAGGACACACAGCCTTCAGGTCTGAGATCCAGGATTTATCCCAGACACTCCTGATGCTCTTGATATCAATGGCCCTGCTCTTACCTTCTCTTCTTTTTTAAAGAAGATGGCTTTTTTTTTTTTTTTTTAATGTTCATTTATTTGTGGCTGTGTCACAAGGAATCTTTCTTTTTGGCACATGGGTTCTTTGTTGCTATGTGTGGGCTCCATAGTTGTGGCATGGGGGCTTGGTTGCCCCGAGGCACGTGGGGTCTTAGCTCCCTGGCCAGGGATGGAACCCATGTCCCCTGCATTGGAAGATGGAGTCTTAACCACTGGACCACCAGGGAAACCCCTTACCTTCTCTTCTTAGAAATTCTTTCTTTTAAGACGCCTCAGTTGCCGTCTCCTGTCCCTTCAATTCTTTCCTCTTCACAGTTCCTTCCTTGTATTTAAACCAAGCCCTGGGGCTCACATATTCTGAGTCAAAAGAAAACTAACCAATCCAGAGACCCATTGGTGGAGCTAAGAGGTAATATTCAGTTGCTTGCGTGTTTTCTAGTTTTTTGTTTTTGAAAAGTTTGACATCAAAGAAAAAAACAAGGCAATTAGCTCTCAAGAAGTCATATCACCAAATTTTGCTCCAGGAAAGGTCAGCATGTGAATCTTTTTCTGAAGGCACAGACCCCTGTCTCAGTCAACTTGAGCTTCTCCAACAGAAATCCATAAAGTGGTTGGCTTACAAAATAAACCTTCTTTCTCCTAATTCTTGAGTCCAGGAAATCCAAGATTAAGGGACTTATTGATCTGGTTCCTAGTAAGAGCTCTCTTGCTAAGGGCTGCCTTTTTGCCCTCATGTGATGAAAAAAGAGGATTCTGTCTCTCCTCCCTCCTTTTCCTATAGGGGCACTAATCCTGTTGTGGGAGTCCCACCCTTATAACCTCATGTAAACTTAATTACCCTCAGAGGCCCTGCCTGTAAATGACATTACTATGGGGGTTAGAATTTCAATATAAGATTTTTGAGGAGATATTAACATTCAGCTCATAATAATCCCCTTGGCTGATTTTTAATAATTTAAACTGGATCTTTACTTACTGTTATCTTGACTTACAAAAGGCTCATTGAGGTAAGCAGGAGGCCAGTCCTGGTTTGATCTGTGACTAAATATTACTTTGATGAGTGATCTGATAAGACAAAATGCCCAGGAATTTGCTCAATTTCGTTAAAGATGTCAATTGCAAGATGAATGCCTACTTCTCCTTGAACAGCCTGTTCTATATTGGTACCACCTCAGAAACATCTTTCTTCTACTACATTATTTGTGTTGCAAGGTTAGAAAAATAAATATTTGATAAAAGAGACTCATTTACCCAAGTTAGGAGGCTTAAAGTGATTTTGCTTTTTGATCTGTGATCTGGCATCCTAGTGAATGTAATCACCTGGAATGTTTATGAAGGTTAGAGCACCCATCTATAAAAATACACTCAACTCTGTCATCCTTTATGTGTATCAACATCTTGAAAAATATCACCAATCAAAGAAAAGTATATTTAAAGTAAGAAAATATGAGGGCAGTTCTGAAATGAAAGGCAAGGCTATTTTCTGAGCAAA
This sequence comes from Tragelaphus eurycerus, assembly GCA_935064755.1. NCBI lineage: Eukaryota > Metazoa > Chordata > Mammalia > Artiodactyla > Bovidae > Tragelaphus > Tragelaphus eurycerus. The sequence goes on from CAKXYN010000033.1 coordinate 5,594,591, forward strand.
GCTAGAAAACAAGTGGTTTATTTGTCTGACAATTATTTTCCACTGGTCTTAAAATTTTGTTTTGTTCACAGAAGTTTTCCCCCCAGGTCCCATCCTCCCAAGATTGTGCATCGTTTTTCTTCAGCAGGTCCAATATCATGTGTGTCCTGAGGAATATCCTTAGCAGAAAAGTCAAGAGAGAGAATGGAAGGTACCTGATGGAGCTACGTTCTCTTGTGCGGTTTAAAGAGCATTGAACCCTGGTGGCTCAGACAGTGAAGAATCCGCCTGCAATGCAGGAGCCAGGTTCAGGAAGATCCCCTGGAGAAGGAAATGACTTCCCACTCCAGTATTCTTGCCTGGAGAATCCCATACACAGAGGAGCCTGGCGGGCTACAGTCCATGGAGTCTCAAAAGAGTCAGACATGACTTAGCAACTAAACAACACACAAATGATAACAGCAGAAGTTATGAGGACTTAGTGTCCTAACCTGACTATTTCTGCAGGAAAACATACTAATAACCACCCTGAGTGGGATGAAGCCCCTCAGTAGTGGTTAGATATGCACCCATATGAGTTTTAAAGAAGTCTTCCAAATTTTCAGAGTACTTGGAATTTCAGAGTTCTGAAGAAAGGATTGTGAAGCTGCAGTGTGTAATTAAAAGAAAAAAGACTCTATAATCTCATTTTCAGGCCATCAGCTGTCTTGGAGAAAAATCCTGGGGAAAATTTCCAAGACTTTCTCTCCCCATCACAACATGGCTCAATTAAACACCTTAGGAATCTGTGCGTTTTGGTTTAAATCTCGGGGAAATTTCTCTCCCACCCACCGCTTCACATCCTGTTTCCTTCCTCAATTTGAAATTGTAGGAATTTAGGACATGGGGAAAAGGAGCAGATTTCTTCTTTGTGGCTTTTTAAAAATTTTATTTAGTTTATTGTACTTTATTCTTTTTATGAAAGTCATACAAATTCATGGATAAATTAGGTACAACAACCAAAAATAAAGAAAGAAAGAAAAGACTTTCAAGCTCCTGACTACCCAGAGAAAATGTCTACAGCATGCTATATATCCTTCTGGATCTTTATTTTTCTAAGTGTTGAAACAATGATATTTTAGAAAAATGAGCAAATGCTATTTATACACAGTTCTCTGATGAAAGACATTTAGAAAAAGTAAGATTTTACAAATGTGGTGTGTGTTTTTTCAGCAGACAGAAATTAAGAACGAAAACATCTGTAATCTCACCATGCATATTGTCAGCTGGCATTGGGCACTTTTCTTAATCCTACATTTTGCTTAGGATTTGTGTTAACGTCTTGGGCTTGAGAATATATACATAAAACCTCTGGGAACTTCACTGCAGACCCTGAGAGTGTGGAGCTGTTTCTCACAAAGCATGACTAGATCTTTGGCTTCCTCTTTAAAATTTGACTTAAAACTAGAGACAGAATTTCACAAACGTGTGTTGTTCAGTTGTGTCTGACTGCAGCCACATGGACTGTAGCCCTCCAGGATCCTCTGTTCTTGGCGTGGGTTGCCATTTCCTCCTCTAGGGGATCTTTCCAACCCAGGGATCGAACCTAGGTCTCTTGCATTGCAGTTAGATTCTTTACCATCTGAGCCACCAGGGAAACCCTCTAAAAAGTGACTTAAAACTAGAGAGACAGAGCATTTTGCAAACTCTTAGAGCTGCCAGGAAATGTGGAAATGAGGTTGAATGGTCAACATTCTCATTTTACAGACAGACACTGGGGCTGGTGAGGTCCACTTGCAGGCAGCAGCATTGGGTCCTGATGCCTGGTTTCAAGTCTCAGAGACTTGCTTGAGAAAATCTGAGACTCTGTTTCCTGGTCAGATATGGAGTTAGTACCCGTGTCCACCCCACGAAGCATCCTAGGACTGCCAAGAACTGATGCCCCTGAGGTCTAAGCCCTGTGTACAGTTGCTCATGAGGTTCCAGTATGTTTAGTTCTGCCTGTTGGTGACAGAACAGGACGTCAGACTTAATCCTCTTTAGTCCCAGTGCAGGGCTCTTCCCTTGATGTCATCCAGGGTGGACTTAGGCCAGTGGCCTGTGATGGATGGGCTTTCGGAATGGTGATGTGGGCGGACAGGAGTAAAGGCAGGAGAAAACCACCTGATTCTTCTCTCCCCTCTCTCTTCCTTTAAAATAATCAATAAATACTATTGATCATATTTGCTATTGGTGGAGGGGAGGAGAGGGGAACGAGAGCAGCTGTAGGGACAAACCTCCTTTTGTAAGTGAAGCTGGAACTGTAAGCAGAAGGCGACAGTTATTGATGAAATTTTCAACAGAAAAATGGGGAGGGGGCAGGGCCTGGAATGCTGGGAAATGGAATGAAGATGATCCCGGAAAGGAATCATTGCAGAGGGTGGGGGATTATCCATAAAGTAGGTTTTCCACCTAAACTAGTAAAATATTTTTTCTGAAATTAAGAGGAAATGTAAAAGGTATAGTCTCCATGCTGGGCAGTAATGTATAGATTCCTGAATAGTGCACGAATACTGGAGTTTAATATCAACTTGCTACTTGGGAGATGTAGAAAACACAATAAAATTGGGCTTAAACCTGATTACTGAAGAAATAGACAGAACATTAATATGAATGCGTCTGGCTGGAGGAAATATTAACTGCCTTTGGATTGCTTGAATCGAATGCACGTGAGCACGTGCACGCGCACACACACACACTAGAGTATTCTCCTAAATTTCCTGGTGACCTGATGGATTAGAGAATTGGTGGTGGGCTCTTGATGCATAATTTGCTGACCATATGATCTCTCTTCTTTGCTGAAAATCCTTTGGTTATAAGATTCATCATCTCATTTCTATTATTTTTTTTAAAGTGAGGCTGCCACAAAAAGGAAGCTGTGTTTGTAACATCCATGTCTTTGAATCATATTTACTATTGGATTTCAGGAAATCTTGAAAATTCTCTTAACTTGGAGGATTCAAAGCACCCAAACCTCTTGGAAGATGGTGATATATAACCTTAATTTACTTAAAAGAAAACTCTAATAGGGTCAAATAATTTGTGGCCTGATACTAATTTTCATGCAATGCTGAGATGGCCATTCATCCTTTTCCCCATGGGGGTTCTAGGGGGAAGGTGCCAAGTCTCTCTAAATCACAAATGGAATTAGTTTGCTGGCTGGAATGGTTTTTTTTTTTTTTTTTTTTTTTTTGAAAGAAGAAAAAGTTCCACCCCATTTCTCTTCATTGCTTTCGTGTTTTTCAGAGGAGGCTGCTTGGTGATCCCTGGGGAATAGAGAAAAGAATTTAGGGTTTAAATATAGTTTGGAATCAGTAAAAAGAGGAAAAGGAATCTAAGATTCAACTTCTATTTATTAGAAAATTGGAGGGGGGAGACCGAAAACATAGGAGATAAGGGAGAGACTGAATTTACCTATTTAAAGAAATGACATCTGCATTTAACAATTAAAACTATCATACAATCTTTGCAAGAATTAATCCATTAGGACCTTTAGAAATTCCCTCCTATCAGGAGTAAGTTGTAGCATAAACAGGAATTTATGGGAAAAAAATAGAAAATTAAATAAAAATGCAGTATTAACAGTGTTTCAAACTTCAATAAATCAAATCTCAAAAAAGATACAGGAAAATGTTTCCTTTTCTTTTTGCAGGAAAGATCCAGCAGACAAACTCAGTTCCTCCTCTGCTGGAAGGGAAGAAAGCCCATTCACCACATCTCAGGTCCTTTCAGAAGGGTGCTGGGAACCCAAACCAACGCCGAGTGTGCTTCTGAGCTGTTGTTCTCAACGCCCCACGTGCCTCATGGCTGGGTTTCTGCCTGCCTTTCAGAGCCGTGTGCGCACATCTAATCCACCCGTGAAAGTTGCCGGAGCCCTGCCCCCAGGAGGCTCTGAGCTCCTGGCAGAATCTTAGCTTCTCTGAATACGATGGAAATTTATTAGGAGGAAATTATTCTGGTGTCTTCAGAAATACAACATTCCTGATAAGCATCTTGCTCCTGACAGCAGACTAACAAGATACATTTGTTAGTGGTTTCTGTTCCAGGGAATCGGCGGTGAACGCTCTGCCCTTTCAGTGCACCATTGGAAGGAGAGGCATGCAGAGACAGGCATGATTCAAATTTTTCATTTCACAAACATTTGAGTTGGATATTACGAGCCATGAACTCTCCTGAATACGCTCCAAGGAGAGACGAGGTTGGAGTCGTGCAGCGTGTTCATCTCCAACACCATTTGCTGAGCACCTACTAAGTGCTAGGAATTGTATTTTTCACAGGGACCCCAGTGTGGGGTAGTGCCCACAACAAGGTATCATTTCCCTATTAGTTCTGGATGGGTCACTTCATCTCTTGATCTCAGTTTCCATTTCTGTCAAATAAGAATGGGATAACTACCGTAGGAAGTTGTGTGTGTGTGTGTGTATTAAATGAGATTTCTAAGCATTTTATACAATGCTTGATACATAGTTGTTGTTCTTTAGTCTCTAAGTCATGTCCAACTCTGCGATCCCATAGACTGTAGCCCACCAAGCTCTTCTGTCCATGTAATTCTCCAGGCAAGAATACTGGAGTGGGTTGCCATTCCCTTCTGGAGGGGATCTTCTGGACCCAGGAGTCAAACCTAAGTTTCCTGTATTAGCAGGCAGATTCTTTCCCATGGAGCCCCCTGGGAAGCCCCTAATACATAGTAGGAACATATTAAATATTTACTACTTTAAGATTTATTGCTGATACAACTCTTGCCTTCAGAGTGCTTGTAGTCTGGCAGACAGACAAATAGATCATTTCAGATACTGGTAATTGGTCCACTGGACCTTTGCATAAACAAGCACATGTTTTCTACTCAGACAGAAGCACTTTACTCACAAGACAGCATCTTAGAAAGCTGAGTTCTTATTTATTTCAGAAAATATCATTAGAAGCTTAATTTTCTGATTTCCTGTTTTGTTGTACATTGGAAATAGCAATTAAGAAGTGCTGGCTCTAGCTAACCATGACATAGAAGCAGGAGTGTGGTGACATATTGGGATTTCAAGAGAAAAGAAGAAGACAAAGCAATCGGAATGATCTGGCCAGAGAATTCAGACACCGTAGAGGTTCTGGAGGAATTTGAAATAATTGATCATTGAGTTGATATTACATCTCAGTACATTATGGACATTTTAGCACACAGGTTCTACATTACACAGTCACATGTATGAGCCTAAATTACAAACAAAATGAAGACTTGAATCTGTGCAGGGTGATGTACTGAAGAAGACTTAGAGTATATGATTCTTTTAAGAGAAGCTTAGAGCAACATAGTAAAATGTTCAACTTTGGGGGTTTATAATATCTGGACAACTTACTGCCATGCTCTTTCCATTATCCACTTGGTCAGGTAAATATCTCACTGTATTTGAGAGAAAGAAATCCCTTCCTTAAGCATAAGGAATATTTGTAAGAAAGACAGAATGTTGATTATTTTATGCCAAATGACAGTGACAGTTTCCTGAATACTTTTGGTCATTATGCAAACATGGTTACTGAATTTTTTGCTTTTAATTTTTAGTATGTATCCACTTCCTGTTGCCGCTGTAACAACACAGGCTTAAGTGACTTAAGCACCACAGACATGTTGGCTTACAGTTCTGGGAGCCAGAAGTCTGCTCGGCACAAGGCAAGTGTTGGCAGGACTGGAGCCTTGAGAAGGATCTGAGGGGACAACCCGTTGACTTGGCTTTTCCAGCTTCCAGGGGCCTCTGCAGTCCTTGACCCCAGGCCGCGTCCTGGGTCCTTAAAGCCCACTGTACCCCATTCTCAGATTGCAGTACCCCATTCTCAGACCACTATACCCGATCCTCAGACCACAGTGCCCCATCCTCAGACTGCTGTACCCCATTCTCAGACCACTGTGCCCCATCCTCAGACTGCTGTACCCCATCCTCAGATCACTGTGCCCCATCCTCAGATCACTGTACCCCATCCTCAGACCGCTGTACCCCATCCTCAGACCACTGTGCCCCATCCTCAGATCACTGTGCCCCATCCTCAGACCGCTGTACCACCTCCTCAGATCATTGTGCCCCATCCTCAGACCACTGTGCCCCATCCTCAGACCACTGTACCTCATCCTCAGACCACTGTACCCCATCCTCAGACCACTGTACCCCATCCTCAGATCACTGTACCCCATCCTCAGACCACTGTACCCCATCCTCAGATCACTGTACCCCATCCTCAGATCATTGTGCCCCATCCTCAGACCACTGTACCCCATCCTCAGATCACTATGCCCCACCCTCAGACCACTGTGCCCCATCCTCAGATCACTGTGCCCCATCCTCAGATCACTGTGCCCCATCCTCAGACCGCTGTACCACCTCCTCAGATCATTGTGCCCCATCCTCAGATCACTGTGCCCCATCCTCAGACCACTGTACCCCATCCTCAGACCACTGTACCTCATCCTCAGACCACTGTACCCCATCCTCAGACCACTGTACCCCATCCTCAGATCACTGTACCCCATCCTCAGATCATTGTGCCCCATCCTCAGACCACTGTACCCCATCCTCAGATCACTGTGCCCCACCCTCAGACCACTATGCCCCACCCTCAGACCACTGTACCCCATCCTCAGATCACTGTGCCCCATCCTCAGATCACTGTGCCCCATCCTCAGACCGCTGTACCACCTCCTCAGACCGCTGTACCCCATCCTCAGACCGCTGTGCCCCATCCTCAGACCGCTGTACCCCATCCTCAGACCACTGTACCTCATCCTCAGACCACTGTACCCCATCCTCAGACCACTGTACCCCATCCTCAGATCACTGTACCCCATCCTCAGACCACTGTACCCCATCCTCAGACCACTGTACCCCATCCTCAGATCACTGTGCCCCATCCTCAGATCACTGTACCCTATCCTCAGATCACTGTACCTCATCCTCAGATCACTGTGCCCCATCCTCAGATCACTGTGCCCCATCCTCAGACCACTGTACCCCATCCTCAGATCACTGTACCCCATCCTCAGGCCACTGTACCCCATCCTCAGGCCGCTGTACCACCTCCTCAGACCACTGTACCCCATCCTCAGACCACTGTACCTCATCCTCAGATCACTGTGCCCCATCCTCAGATCACTGTGCCTCATCCTCAGATCACTGTGCCCCATCCTCAGATCACTGTGCCCTATCCTCAGATCACTGTGCCCCATCCTCAGATCACTGTGCCCCATCCTCAGACCACTGTGCCTCATCCTCAGACCACTGTGCCCCATCCTCAGACCACTGTACCCCATCCTCAGACCGCTGTACCACCTCCTCAGACCACTGTACCCCATCCTCAGACCACTGTACCTCATCCTCAGATCACTGTGCCCCATCCTCAGATCACTGTGCCTCATCCTCAGATCACTGTGCCCCATCCTCAGATCACTGTGCCCTATCCTCAGATCACTGTGCCCCATCCTCAGATCACTGTGCCCCATCCTCAGACCACTGTGCCTCATCCTCAGACCACTGTGCCCCATCCTCAGACCACTGTGCCTCATCCTCAGACCACTGTGCCCCATCCTCAGATCACTGTGCCCCATCCTCAGATCACTGTGCCCCATCCTCAGATCACTGTGCCCCATCCTCAGACCACTGTGCCTCATCCTCAGATCACTGTGCCTCATCCTCAGACCACTGTGCCCCATCCTCAGATCACTGTGCCCCATCCTCAGATCACTGTGCCCCATCCTCAGATCACTGTGCCCCATCCTCAGATCACTCTCTCTTTCCCACTGTGTCTGTTGGCACGTGGTCTTTTCTGTCTCTAACCTCCCTGTGCCTCCCCAGGACTCATGATTACATTTAAGGCACATTAGGGATATTCTAAGATCATCTCCCCATCTCAAGATGCTTAACTTAATCATATCTGAAAAGCCCTTTTATAGGTTCTGGGAATTTAAGATTTGAATATATCTGGGAACAATTACTCAGCCCACCCTAAGTAGGTAATATTTGGCAAAGGGGGGACACTTCTCCACTTGATCTTACTTGCCCATCATCACCTTCATCTCATTCTGGCCCCTTACTCTTTCTATCCCAGCTGAGGGCAAAAAAATGACTTAGTCTGGTTGGTAAATATGAAAGGAGAAAGATGTGATCTTGGCTTAACTCCTCACATGCAATAATCCTAGCCTTAAAACCTGTGTCCCAGGGTTTGGGGATGGGGAAGGCTGGAGCCTCTGATATGAACTTTAGAGTAATGGTGATATTATTTTGGGCCCAATTTTCATTACTGTTTTGTCTTATTTCACAATTGGTATAGGACTCTGGGATTCCAGTTGAGCTATTTCAAATCCTGAAAGATGATGCTGTGAAAGTGCTGCACTCAATATGCCAGCAAATTTGGAAAACTCAGCAGTGGCCACAGGACTGGAAAACATCAGTTTTCATTCCAATCCCAAAGAAAGGCAATGCCAAAGAATGCTCAAACTACCACACAGTTGCACTCATCTCACACGCTAGTTAAGTAATGCTCAAAATTCTCCAAGCCAGGCTTCAGCAATATGTGAACCGTGAACTTCCGGATGTTCAAGCTGGTTTTAGAAAAGGCAGAGGAACCAGAGATCAAATTGCCAACATCTGCTGGATCACAGAAAAAGCAAAAGAGTTCCAGAAAAACTTCTATTTCTGCTCTATTGACTATGCCAAAGCCTTTGACTGTGTGTATCACCATAAACTGTGAAAAATTCTGAAAGAGATGGGACTACCAGACCACCTGACCTGCCTCTTGAAAAATCTGTATGCAGGTCAGGAAGCAACAGTAAGAACTGGACATGGAACAACAGACTGGTTCCAAATAGGAAAAGGAGTACGTCAAGGCTGTATATTGTCACCCTGCTTATTTAACTTCTATGCAGAGTACATCATGAGAAACGCTGGGCTGGAAGAAGCACAAGCTGGAATCAAGATTGCCGGGAGAAATATCAATAACTTCAGATATGCAGATGACACCACCCTTATGGCAGAAAGTGAAGAGGAACTAAAAAGCCTCTTGATGAAAGTGAAAGTGGAGAGTGAAAAAGTTGGCTTAAAACTCAACATTCAGAAAACGAAGATCATGGCATCTGGTCCCATCACTTCATGGGAAATAGATGGGGAAACAGTGGAAACAGTGTCAGACTTTATTTTCCTGGGCTCCAAAATCACTGCAGATGGTGACTGCAGCCATGAAATTAAAAGATGCTTACTCCTTGGAAGGAAAGTTATGACCAACCTAGATAGTATATTCAAAAGCAGAGACATTACTTTGCCAACAAAGGTTCGTCTAGTCAAGGCTATGGTTTTTCCTGTGGTCATGTATGGATATGAGAATTGGACTATGAAGAAGGCTGAGCACCAAAGAATCGATGCTTTTGAACTGTGGTGTTGGAGAAGACTCTTGAGAGTCCCTTGGACTGCCACGAGATCCAACCAGTCCATTCTGAAGGAGATCAGCCCTGGGATTTCTTTGGAAGGAAAGATGCTAAAGCTGAAACTCCAGTACTTTGGCCACCTCATGCGAAGAGTTGACTCATTGGAGAAGACTCTGATGCTGGGAGGGATTGAGGGCAGGAGGAGAAGGTGACGACAGAGGATGAGATGACTGGATGGCATCACTGACTCAATGGACGTGAGTCTGAGTGAACTCTGGGAGTTGGTGTTGGACAGGGAGGCCTGAAGTGCTGCGATTCATGGGGTCGCAAAGAGTCAGACACAACTGAGCGACTGAACTGAACTGAACTGATAGGACTCAGAGACAGAGGATATTCTTCCAGCAGAATATCAGTAGTATCACATGCTATTTATTGTAATTAAAATAATACGCATTTTATGAAGTATATTTCACAATCTTTTCCCTTAAAGATTGTTGTGAATAGTTTGAAGTACATAAATGAAATGCTTATGTATATTAAACAAATATATAGTGTCTGTCATCTCCTTTTTACACTCAATAATGTATTATGGTTCCCTCTTCATGTCAATATATAGATGCCCACTTCATTCTTTTCAGTAGTATCATCCTATTCTGTAAATGTACTTTAATTTATTAAACTAACCATCAAATCTTTGAGGTTGTGCCCAAGTTTCTGCTCTTATAAAGAATGGTGCAATGAATTTTTATTCACAGTCCCCAAGGAAGTTTGTTAAATTTCTTAACTTCTCTAAGAAACAGTTTTCTCAATTATAAAATGGGGATAATACCAATACCTATCTCAAAGATGTTTGGGAACTAAAATAGGTCATGAATGGAAACTGAATATCATAATGACTAGTAGCTAGTTCAATATATATTAGCTATTGTTTCATTATTATTTTCACAACTACTACTAAGCATCTTTTCACATAATCTTTATTGATTCCCTTGGATAACTTCTTAGAAGTGAAATTATTGAATAAAAGGGTTTGCACATTTAAAGTTTGATACATGTTGCCAAGTCCCTCAGGTATGTGAAATGGTGTCTCCATACCCCTTTATCAACATGTGACACTTTTCAATCTTTGAAAATCTAATTAGATTAAAAATACATCTCATTGTTTTATTTCCATTTAGTTGATTAATACAGAAATGACGTTCCTTTTATGACCATGGCCTTTTCTGTTTTTTCATTTATGATTTTCACGCATTTTACGGAAAAAAATGTATCTTTTTTCTTATTGATTTATAGAAGCTGTTTATGTATTAATATTTTCTAATCTTTGTAGTTCATCCATTTAATATATACTTTCTCACATTTTTCTTTAGTCATCAAAACATATTTATATTGTACTTTCAATAACTCTAAGGCTTCAAAACTTTATAATGGCATATCCTTAGAGATTCTATAGTAATAGGAATATTCTAAATAATATTTTAAAACCAATAAGTAATTAAAGCAAATGTTGAGTTATTATACTGCCAAAAGTGAATGAATAGTCTTTTCTCATTCATAAAGGATAAGAAATAAGTTAGTATAAAGATTTTCTTAATTTTTGATTATTTTTCTTTAACTCACTAACTTATTTGTTAGTAAGGACAAACAAATTAACAGCAAACACTAAGAAAATTTGAAAACAATCATGCTTAGTTTGATAGTAGTTACTCTTTTTCATGAATGTACATGCTTATTGTAGTGTTTTTATTTTGGATATTTATCTTGCAGCCTAAATATATAATATATATTCTTACAGATTATATCCTTTTTAATATTCATTTATCAGCTTATTCAGTTGGTGTTCCTTGAACACCTATTGATGACCTAGACTCATATTTGTAGTACACATTTTTCACAGTCTAATGGGTAGATCCTTGGGTTTCTGAATCCTTTCGATCACAGTTAGTTTCTTTTCCTCTTTCCAATGTTCTCTCATTACACGTCATTTTTTTTTTCTACATGATTTTATTACCTTCTGTCATGCATCAAAGACTCCCTTGGGTACATTGTAAACTTCTCCAGGGCAGAGAAATGCCCTATTCACCGAGGCAGCTCCACAAGGCCTAAGACAGCAATTTGCTCTTGCAAAGGGCTAGGTAAAAGCATTGTCACTGGGTGAACTGAGGACTTGGCATCTTGTTCTGTTATCAAGACTCCCCTGCTGGCTCGGATGGTCAAGAATCTGCCTGCAATACGGGAGACCTGGGTTCGATCCCTGGGTCAGGAAGATCCTCTGGAGAAAGAAATGGCTACCCATTCGAGTATTCTCGCCTGGGAATTCCTGTGGAGAGAGGGGGTCATGGGGTCACAAGGAGTCGGACTGGACTGAGCCACTAACACTGTCACTTTCTGCTGTCAGCGGTGTGACTCTCCCGAAGCCACTTAACTGACTCTTGCTTCAGTTTCCTCATCTGTGAGCTCAGGGGCTCAGTCACTGGAGAGATGGGCTCACAGTGCCTTTGGTCCTGCCATGGCTGATAAATGTACTGTGCTTTCCTGGACTGCGGGGTGTGACCGGGACAGACATTGGCATTGAAAGAGGCAGCTATCAATTACCAACGTCTGCCGTGGGGAAACAGGCAAGGAACGGCCCAGGCCTTCCATCCAGTAAACTAGAGCAGCTCTAAGTTTCTTTCTAGTTAGAGATTCTACATTTTCATGGACTCTGTTTATTAATCACCCTCTCCCTTCTCTTTTATTTGACACATACTGAGCATGTAGAATTATTCAAATTTTGAAGTAGCTTTTTTTCCCTCTTGACTGTTCTGAAACTCAAAGGGATTTAAGGCCTGTGGAAACTTGCCCATTGCAAGCCAGTGACACCAGATGGTCCCCAACCAAATATACAATTGCTTCTGACTTGAGCTAACAAACCAGGCGATGAGCTCATGAAAAGGTAATTGTGAAACACTTGTGTTGGGTGATTTTGAGAACAGCTTCTATTTTTTAGGAAATAAATAACTCTGGCACTTTTAATCAATAAAATAGGAATATACTTTTATTGCAGGCTTCTTAAAAGTACGTGTAATCTAAAAAAAAAGAGTATTTTAAAAACATTCATTATTCTACCACTCCAGGATAACTGCTATTAAAGGTTCATGCTGCCGTTTCAGGCTTTTGATCCACTGTGAAATGTTACATGCAAGTAAATGTATGTACTTGAAACAAAACCAAAATCTCAGCACACATTCTACTTTGTATTTTTTTCCTATCACAGCATATAATGATATTATTCTATCATTCTATATCTATTAACGTGTATAAATAAACATATACCTATTGCTTTAAGCTTCTTGCATGTTATTCCATGGTATTATGTTGGAGCTTTGGGAACACCTGCAAAAGAGACAATATCTTTCCTACCTGAGCTGTGAGCTATTTGAGACATAAGTGTCACCTTCACCCCCATGGGGCTGCTAATCAGGCAAGGTGGCCAACAGTTGGAGACTGGTAGAGAATCCCAGGGGTGGGGGAGCCTGGTGGGATGCCATCTATGGTGCCACACAGAGTCAGACACGACTGAAGCAACTTAGCAGCAGCAGTAGCAGCAGCCTTCCGTAAGGGCTTCCCGGGTGGCACTGGTGTTAAAGCACCTGCCTGTCAACACAGGAGATGTGGGTTTGATCCCAGGTCAGGAAGATCCCCTGGAGGAGGGCATGGCTACCCACTCCTCTATTTTTGCCTGGAGAATCCCATGGACAGAGGAGCCTGGTGGGCTACAGTCCATGGGGTCACAAAGAATTGGGCATTACTGAAGCAACTTCGCAAGCACGCACACAGCCTTCATGACATTGAACCCCAGAACAGTACAGAAGTCTCCTACCCAGCCCCAGGGAGTGCTGGACAGGCAGGTTCTGCCCTTATGGAGATGGACTCCTATGAACATCTCATTCCTAAGAGAGGGAGGCTCGGGCTGCCCTGTCTATTCTCCCCAAATGACCAGTTAGAGAATTATTCCTCCTTTTTCACAGAAGCATGAAAAGAGGACCAAGAAGGATGGAGATTGTCCTTGTGAGCACCTTCCACAGCAAAGGAAAAATCAGAAATGGAGAAGAAGCTCTCCAGGTGTGGGTGCACCATAATTTTTATACTCAGCCCTTGTGGGACTTTTGGCTTGTTTCCAATCATTCCATTATATCACAAATTATTTTGTCTGGACATAATTGAGGAGGGCATGGCAACCCTCTCCAGTAGTCTTGCCTGGAGTATCCCACGGACACAGGAACCTGGCAGGCTATCGTTCATAGGGTCAAAAAGAGTTGGGCATGACTGAGCAACTTAGCATGCGGGCACGGACAAAACAATTCCCTGTCCTCCCTTTCCCCTGCCCCAGGAAGGGATGCTCAGCCAGTTCCCACATGTTATGAAGCTCAGCCATTAATGTTAGACCTGTACTTTGAATTAAAGTTCTCCAAGATCTGAAATCCCACAGGGACAAATAATTCAGAGGTCTCCCAGGCCGATACTTCAGGCTGCTATGTGAAAGCCTGGATGGCAGAGAGAGGACTTGCTGGGTCTTAACTATAGAGTCAGAGCAACTAGAAGGTTACCCAGGTATGTGACAGTCTGCCATGCAAACGTGGCAGGTGAATGAACCCAACTCCAGGACGAAGTGCGGTAGGCAGGACTGTATACAGAGGGACTCGTTCTGTGTGCTGCCAGCCAGCCTGTAAACAGCAACGTGTGTCCTTGGAGCGTCTTTCTAAAGCCCTGCCCAGATACACTTTCCCTGACGGTGACCACACCTAACCTTCACTTCCCAGAAGATGGCAAAAGAAATTACAGACATGTGTCCTCAGGGCCCAAGTCCCAGAGGCTAGTTATTGGAGATTTGGTCATAAACGTAGAGAAAGCAGCACCCAGGTGTCAGCAATGAGACTCAGATGGCAGCCTTCCTCATAGTCTAGGAGTTGGGTCTGAAGACGGGTGTTCCATGGACAGCAGGCACTCCTGGTGTGACACATCCCTCACTAACAGATCACTCTCATTTTCTAGCTTCTGGCCTAATGGTCTGTAGTGTGTAAGTATCAAATATTTTTTTTTCCTCCTCTTCTTCATGTCTCAAGGCCCTTCTATTCACTCCGACTTGAGAGATAGACACAATCTTGCATTTTTGTCAAATGTATGATGTGCTTTATTTAGCTGGGATCTGCTAAATGCTGGAGATAATTCTTTGCCCAAGTGTCACTTGGCTGCATCGTTTTGTAGCAAGTGTTGATTCAGTGCTGGTAGGAGAAAAACAAAACTGCCCGGTAGAAGACAGAAGCAGATGGTTAAAGGGAAGGGAGGGGGCCTGGTACATGAGACCACAGGCAGACGCAGAGGAGATGAGGCTAGAGAAGGAGGACGGCACGGGAGTGGAGATTCTGTGGGTCTCATTGGTTCATTTATTTATTCCTCCTTCTAGACTATAGGCAATAGGTACTTAGCATATGGGAGGCTCTGTATTAAGAGCGGCTTTATGTAATATGCTTGGATAATACAAAAAGGAACATGACATATTTCCTGTTCTCAAAGGGCTTAAAAATAAGGCAAGTACACAGCTATAAAGTGAAACAATGAGGGACTGCAGTGTGTAATGGGACAGCTTGTTGAGATGTTAATTTGCATCTTGCTTTGACTCTCTTACCCCTCTTCTCCCAGAGTAGCTCCAGGGAAGGGTTCTGTTGAGAAGAGAAATAACCTGCTGGCCAAGCACTGACCAACTTTGCCTGAGATCCTGTGTGTCACAGGGGATGAGACTAAGCCTAGTGAACTCATTAAATAATCTGAAGGATGTTTAGTTTCAGCACTATCTACTGGGCTGCACTTAAAGCCAAATATTTCATTCCCAGTTCCTGTAACCTCATTATTGGGCTTTCCCAATGGTTCAGCAGGTAGAATCCGCCTGCAACACAAGTCACAGAGGAGTCTTGGATTCAATCCTGTGATAGGAAGATTCCCTCGGAGGAGGAAATGGCAATCCATTCCAGTATTCTTGCCTGGAGAAACCCATGGAGAAAGGAGCCTGATGGGCTACTTTCCAAAGGGTTCCAAAGAGTCAGACACCACTGAGCAGCTAAGCAAGCACTCACAACTTCATTATTATTACAGAAGTTGTCAGTAGTTTTGTCCCCATTCAAGAGATGAGTAAACTGAGGCCCAGGGTTTAAGGAACTTGCCCCATTTGCACCGTTTAGTTGGTGGCAGAGATGGGATTTAAAGCCATGCTTGTTTCCATTCCAGCCACTTTCTGTGGGTTAAAATTTTGGGTGTTGGGACTACAAGCAAGTCTTTATGTTCTACCAAGAATCTTTCAGGCTCTAGGGATGTGGACTCTATAACCTGAAGATTTGAGTTATGCCACTGAGAGCTCAGAGTGGAGCAAAGGAAAGGCCAGGCTGGTGGAATGAGAATAAGGTGGGTGACTGGCCTTAAGCCGGAGCCCACCTGACTCTGTAACTGCTCTGTAACTTTGGATCAGGCTTTCTCCGCTGTCTCACGGTTCTCATTTACACTGAGGATCTGAGCTGACAGACTCTTGGATCTCTGTCCAGCAGAAATTGCACTGAAAAGAGAGTTCAAATCATATAATAAGAAAGAAATATTGTGATTCTTAAATGTAAAATTCAGAAGGGTGAGTGAACATAAGACTTCAGCGTAAGAAAGGACACATTTATTTCAACACACTGATGTGTACCTTCAGAAGCTTGCTAGCTAGAACTGCCCAGCTTTGCAAAGTAAGTTCTCAATAAATACTTATTGACTGATATAGCTTACATTGTAAGAGCTGAAATTCAAGTCACTTTTGAAAAAATGTGACTGGTATTAAAGTTAAATATGAAAATAATATCTTGAAGGAAACAAGAATTTGAGTCTATTGAGTCTCAAAATTAGGCAAATATATACCTATTTTGATTACAAGATTATCATTTCCCAAAGTACATATTACAATATGCTTGTCTTCAGGATCTTATGTGATTAAAGACCTTTATGATCACACAAGTTTAGTATATAGTCATTCATACCTCCTCTTAGAGATTTTGTCTATATTTTAGCATATCACAGGTCCTGAGAAGTTCCACAAAGAGTAGATGCATTTATCTTTCTCCAAGACTTCCCATCATCACCTCCTCTTTTCTAAAAATATAATATTTATTTACATATACAAACTTTGTGAAGCACTGAATTAAACAGCTAATCCAGGGAAAAGAAAGATAGATTAAGTAATTCCTCAAAGCTCTCTTTATAGTTGATGAAATGGCTGGATGGCATCACCGATGCAATGGATATGAACATGGGCAAACTTCAGGAGGTAGTTGAGGGACAGGGAGGCCTGGCGTGCTGCAGTCCACGGGATCGAAAAGAGCCAGACATGACTGGGTGGCTGACTGGGTGGCTGAAAAACGTAGTTGATTTACAATATTGTATTCGCTTCAGTGATGCTTTTGAATTGTGGTGCTGGAGAACACTCTTGAGGGTCCCTTGGACTGCAAAGAGATCAAACCAGTCAATCGTAAAGGAAATTAACCCTGAATATTCATTGCAAGGACTGATACTAAACCTGAACTCCAGTACTTTGGCAAAGTGATGCAAAAAGCTGACTCATTGGAAAAGACCCTGATGCTGGGAAAGACTGAAGGCGGGAAGGGAAAGGAATGACAGAGGATGAGATGGTTAGATTGTATCACTGACTCAATGGACATGAATTTGAGCAAACCCTAGAGATAGAGAAGGACATGGGAGCCTGGCGTGCTGCAGTCCATGGAGCTGCAAACAGCTGGACATGACTTAGCAACTGAACCATGACAGGTACACCACAAATGATTTGGAGATATATATATATATCAGATTCTTATGTATATATATATATATATATATATATATATTCATATTTCTGATATGTAAGAATCTAATATATATATGTGTATATATCCAATTCTTTTCCATTATAGATTATTACAAGACATTGATTATAGTTCCATGTGCTCTATAGTAAATTCTTATTACTTATCTATTTTGTGTCTGTATCTATTAATCCTATACTCGTATTAATCTATCCAGAAGGTTACACATCTTTAAATTTGCCTTCTGAGTTGATCATCTCTATGCAACCTAAAGAAATGGACATTGTCCGTGTATTTCTGTACGATGCTGTATTAAAGCCTAGACAACAAAGTTCAAGTTCTGACATCTCTTAATAAGCTCCTACTATTCACCAGGTGCTATGAGAGATGTTGGACATATGAGCGGTCAAAACCAAGCATCGACCTCAAGAGCTTGTCTTCTGAGAGAGGAGATGGTCAAGCAAATAAAAATACTGCAGTTCAGTGCTATTAATGCAATGGTGGATTCATCTCCAAGACAGAGAGGTGGTCCCGGGAGGGCTGGACGCATTCAGTGTGGGAAAAGGGACCCAGGAAAAAGCTTCTGGCTGGTGAATTGTTAAAGAGCAAAGAGGATTTACCAGGGGGGAAGCATAAAAACTTGCAAAATAGTACACTGTTTCCTCTTATTTTTTATTTAATTCTACGCAGGTTAGTGATATGAGGACAAAACAAAGAGGGTAGAGGTCAGACAGGAGAAAAAGGCCTGGAGCCAGAAAATAGAGGGATAGCAGTATCATTTTATGGAACTTGAATTCTGTTGTGGTGGTGATATAATTACTGAAGGATTTAAAGAAGAGGAGAGACACAAAGACCCTTGCTTTAAAAGACAGAGTGGGTGGCCTCCTTGTATTATAAGACATATTTTATGTTTGTATTACACACGTATATGCCTGTTTTTTTCTGTGCATGCACTTTTATGTGGTTCTTTTTGTGCCATACAAACACCTCCACTTGATTCCGTTGAACTGCATAATATTGCCATTTTTATAGGTCAAAATGGTCAAATGACACAATTCCAAGTAGCTTGACCTGTAATTTATAGTGCACTAGAACAGGTCATGAAATAGAAAGCTTTAGGTTTGAAACTCAAGGTCTTAGCTTGAGTTCCCTAGAACCAGATTCTTACACAAGGACTCAAGGTCGAGGAATTTACTTGGCAGGTAAAGGATATACTCGTTGCGAAAGTGATGCAGAGAAAGGAAGGCAGCAACTCTGGTATGCCATCAAGCCAGCCACCACAGAGACCAGCAAAAGCTGAGTCTCTCTGGGCAAATAAGAAAGGCTGCATCCATGCTCATCTCAGAGGTTCCCGATCAAGGGCGAGGGGGCTGGGTGTTTATACACCTGCTCCCATCAGTAGTGGACTGAGGACCATGCCTTGGGGCTGCTAATTTCGGGTGCCTCTTTCTGAGAGTCAGGCAAAGTGGCCTTCCAAGCTTCAGAGAGAGTCCCCTGTGAAAGAGGTTCAGGAATCAGCAGTTTGAAGTCAGTCTGGCAGCATTCAAATGATAAGGCCCAAGGGACGTTGTCCGCCACATCCTTCCTTCCTACTTACCAGTCTTGACCTCATCCCTTAATTTCTTGAGATTTGCCTTTCTTATGAGCAAGGTGAGGTGAATGCCTACTTCCTCTGATTTTATAGGCTAAATTGTATGCCCCAAAATTCTTATGTTTAATTCCTAACTCTCAGTATCTTAAAAGGTGACGATAGGTAGAAACAGGGTCTTTAAAGAGCTAATGAAGTTAAAATTAGGCACTATGGGTGGGCTTCAATCCAATGTGGTGTCTTTATAAGAAGAGGAGATTAAGAAATAGACACATACCGCAGGAAGACCGCATGAGTACACAGGGAGAAGACAGCCACACTTAAGTCAAGGAGAGAGGCCTCAGAAGAAATCAGACCTGCTAACTCCTTGATTTTGGACTTCCAACCTCCAGAACTGTGAGAAAATAAGTTTCTGTTGTTTAAGCCCCAGATCTGAGGTCCCTTGATATGGCAGGCCCAGCAATCCTAGGAAGGACTAACACATTTTGCTGTTCTAAACAAATGTTACTAACGTCATATATTTCTAGGACATTAAACCCCTGAATATATAGCCATCTCAAAATTGAGCAAACAATCCCAGTTCTCACCTAGCCATTCTCGTTAATGACTTCTCATCCCTGTTCCTAGAGGAATCTCACCGATACATCAAAGTGAGATGTGAGAACCTTGAACTTAGTGGAATAAGCTCTTAGTATTGCGAAGTAACATGAGCTTTCCAGGTGGCTCCAGTGGTAAAGAACCCACCTGCCGATGCAAGAGACATAAGAGATACGCCATGATGCCTGGGTAGGGAAGATCCTCTGGAGGAGGGCAGAGCAACCCACTCCAGTATTCTTGCCTGGAGAATCCCATGGACAGGGGAGCCTACTGGCTTCCTATAGTCTATAGAGTTGCAAAGAGTCTGATACAACTCAAGTGACTTAGCACATTGAGAAGTAACATACGCCGGTTCACAGTGATCCTTGCAGTCAAATACAGCCCACTTATAGATAATAATATCTCTGCTGGTGACGTCAATGGAGAGGTCACTTGTGTGGCCTACAGAGAAAGCTTGTGTGGTTTCCATGGTATCAGAGTAAGAATTCTGGGTCGTGACTGCATCAAGAGGAGTTCAGATCTCATTCAGATCTCAGAGGTGGCCTACTGCTCTGCACTGATGCCTAAGCGAAGCAGAACTCAGATTTCTAAGCGTGGTCCCACATTCTTCCATACCAGACACACACCTGGTAGAGAGACGCGGAAGGTGTGGCCTTCCAACATAAAAAGCTTCTCTTGCTAATCTCTGAAATTCTACTACTAGCAACACGTTCCTTTGTGTTGGATATTTTTTTCTCTCTCTTGAAATTGAGGTATAATTATATAGGGTAAAGCACACAGATCTTAAATGTAGAATGTGATGAGTTTTGACAAATGCATACACCTGTGTAACCAATAGCCCACACAAGATAATAGAACATTGCTATCACCTTAGGAAGTTCCCTCCTACCCTTGTTCATTCATCTCCCCTGACAACCATTGTTATCACTCCTATACCTACAGACTAATTTTGCCTGAACTTGAAATTCTTAACAAAATTACTCAATATGTATCCTTTGTATCTGGCTTCTTTCATTCAATACAGGGTTTTTAAGACTCATTTATTAATATGTTGCATATTAACAGTAGCTTGTTCTTTTTCGGTGCTTAGTAATATTCCATCACCTAATATGCCACTATTTCTTTATCTGTTGGTAGACTTTGGGTGGTTTATTTTTTTTTTTTTTTAGTTTTAATTGGAGACTAATTACTTTACAATATTGTGCCATACATTGACATGAATCAGCCATGGGTGTACATGTATTCCCCATCCTGAACCCCCCTCCCACCTCCCTCCCCATCCCATCCCTCAGGGTCATCCCAGTGCACCAGCCCTGAGCACCCTGTCTCATGCATCGAACCTAGACTGGTGATCTGTTTCACATATGACAATATACATATTTCAATGCTATTCTCTCAAATCATCCCACCCTTGCCTTCTCCCACAGAGTCCAAAAGACTGTTCTTTACATCTGTGTCTCTTATGCTGTCTCGCATATAGGGTCATCATTACCATCTTTCTAAATTCCATATATATGCATTAATATACTTGGAGAAGGCAATGGCACCCCACTCCAGTACTCTTGCCTGGAAAATCCCATGGACGGAGGAGCCTGGAAGACTGCAGTCCATGGGGTTGCTGAGGGTTGGGCACGACTGAGCAACTTCACTTTCACTTTTCATTTTCATGCACTGGAGAAGGAAATGGCAATCCACTCCAGTGTTCTTGCCTGGAGAATCCCAGGGACGGCGGAGCTTGGTGGGCTGTTATCTATGGGGTCGCACAGAGTTGGACACGACTGAAGTGACTTAGCAGCAGCAGCAGCAGCATTAGTATACTGCATTGGTGTTTTTCTTTCTGACTTACTTCACTCTGTATAATAGGTTCCAGTTTCAACCACCTCATTAGAACTGATTCAAATGTATTCTTTTTAATGGCTGAGTAATATTCCATTTCTTTTCCATGGGGATGGTCTTGATCCCTGTCTCCTGTACAATGTCACGAACCTCATTCCATAGTTCATCAGGCACTCTATCTATCAGATCTAGGCCCTTAAATCTATTTCTCACTTCCACTGTATAATCATAAGGGATTTGATTTAGGTCATACCTGAATGGTCTAGTAGTTTTCTCTACTTTCTTCAATTTCAGTCTGAATTTGGCAATAAGGAGTTCATGGTCTGAGCCACAGTCAGCTCCTGGTCTTGTTTTTGCTGATTGTATAGAGCTTCTCCATCTTTGGCTGCAAAGAATATAATCGATCTGATTTCGGTGTTGACCATCTGGTGATGTCCATGTATAGAGTCTTCTCTTGTGTTGTTGGAAGAGGGTATTTGCTATGACCAGTGCATTTTCTTGGCAAAACTCTATTAGTCTTTGCCCTGCTTCATTCCGTATTCCAAGGCCAAATTTGCCTGTTACTCCAGGTGTTTTTTGACTTCCTACTTTTGCATTCCAGTCCCCTATAATGAAAAGGACATCTTTTTTGGGTGTTAGTTCTAAAAGGTCTTGTAGGTCTTCATAGAACCTTTCAACTTCAGCTTCTTCGGCGTTACTGGTTGGGGCATAGACTTGGATTACTGTGACATTGAATGGTTTGCCTTGGAAACGAACAGAGATCATTCTGTCATTTTTGAGATTGCATCCAAGTACTGCATTTCGGACTCTTTTGTTGACCATGATGGCCACTCCATTTCTTCTGAGGGATTCCTGTCCACAGTAGTAGATATAATGGTCATCCGAGTTAAATTCACCCATTCCAGTCCATTTTAGTTCGCTAATTCCTAGAATGTCGACATTCACTCTTGCCATCTCTTGTTTGACCACTTCCAATTTGCCTTGATTCATGGACCTGACATTCCAGGTTCCTATGCAATATTGCTCTTTACAGCATCGGACTTTGCTTCTATCACCAGACACATCCACAGCTGGGTATTCTTTTTGTTTTGGCTCCATCCTTTCATTCTTTCTGGAGTTATTTCTCCACTGATCTCCAGTAGCATATTGGGCCCCTACTGACCTGGGGAGTTTCTCTTTCAGTATCCTATCATTTTGTCTTTTCATACTGTTCATGGGGTTCTCAACCTAGATAGCATATTCAAAAGCAGAGACATTACTTTACCAACAAAGGTTCGCCTAGTCAAGGCTATGGTCTTTCCTGTGGTCATGTATGGATGTGAGAGCTGGACTGTGAAGAAGGCTGAGCGCCGAAGAATTGATGCTTTTGAACTGTGGTGTTGGAGAAGACTCTTGAGAGTCCCTTGGACTGCAAGAAGATCCAACCAGTCCATTCTGAAGGAGATCAATCCTGGAATTTCTTTAGAAGGA
Source organism: Tragelaphus eurycerus (assembly GCA_935064755.1). Taxonomy (NCBI): domain Eukaryota; kingdom Metazoa; phylum Chordata; class Mammalia; order Artiodactyla; family Bovidae; genus Tragelaphus; species Tragelaphus eurycerus. The sequence continues at coordinate 5,617,338 of CAKXYN010000033.1, forward strand.
ATGATGCTAAAGCTGAAACTCCAGTATTTTGGCCACCTCATGCGAAGAGTTGACTCATTGGAGAAGACTCTGATGCTGGGAGGGATTGAGGGCAGGAGGAGAAGGGGACGACAGAGGATGAGATGGCTGGATGGCATCACTGACTCGATGGATGCGAGTCTGAGTGACCTCCGGGAGCTGGTGATGGACAGGGAGGCCTGGCGTGCTGCGGTTCATGGGGTCGCAAAGAGTCGGACACGACTGAGCGACTGATCTGATCTGATCTGATCTGAATATTCCATTTGTATATGTATCACTGCTTTCTTATCCATTCGTCTGCCAATTAAAAAAATTTTTTTTGCTATTGTGGATGAAGCTGCCATGAACTTTCTTCCATAAGACCATTTGTGCACAGAGGTTCTCATTTCCTACAGGAAAATGCCTTAGAATGTTGCTTTGAAAAGGTAGAAACACAAATGCCCAGTGAGCACACATAAAGATGTTCAACATCATCAGTCATAAACAGATGCAAATTATAATCATTACGAGATAACATCATGTCTTACTAGGATGTCTACATTGTACAAATATTCTCTTTGAACAGATAAATGAATCTAGAAAGAGCATTCTTTTGATTTTTTTAATGTTCTTGTTAGAAAAGTTTTGAAACACATAAGAGTAGAAGAAAAGTGTAATGAACTACCATGAGATATTGTTGTTTTTCAGTCACTAAGTTGTGTCCCACTACTTGTGACCCCATGGACTGAAGCACACCAGGCTCCTCTGTCCTCTACTATCTCCCAGAGTTTGCTCAAACTCAAGTCCATTTAGTCAGTGATACTATCTAACCATCTCATCCTCTGCCACCTCTTTCTCTTTTTGCCTTTAATCTTACCCAGCATCAAAGTCTTTTCCAATGAGTAGGCTCTTTGCATCAAGTAGTCAAAGTATTAGAGCTTCAGCTTCATCAGTAGACCTTTGAATGAATATTCAGAGTTGATTTTCTTTAGGATTGACTGGTTTGATCTCCTTGCAGTCCAAGGCACTCTCAAGAGTCTTCTCCAGCACCACAATTCAAAAACATCAGTTCTTTAGTGCTCAGCCTTCTTTATGATCTGACTTTCACATTCATTCATACATGACTACTGGAAAAAACATAGCTTTGACTACAAGTTTCTCTACTGGGAAAGAGATGTCTCTGCTTTCTAATACACTGTCTAGGTTTGTCATAGCTTTGCTTCCAAGGAGCAAGAATTTTTAAATTTCATGTCTGCAGTCATTACCTGCAGTGATTTTGGAGTCCAACAAAATAAAATCTGTCACTGCTTCCAGTTTTTCCCCTGCTATTTGCTATGAACTGTTGGAACCAGATACCGTGATCTTAGTTTTTTGAATGTTAAGTTTTAAGCCAGCTTTTTCACTCTCCTCTCTCACCCTCATCAGCAGGCTCTTTAGTTCCTCTTCACCTTCCGCCATTAGAATGGTATCATCTGCATATCTGAAGTTGTTGATATTTCTCCTGGAATTCTGGATTCCAGCTTGTGCTTCACCAGCCTGGCATTTCTCATGATGTATTCTGCATGTAAGTTAAATAAGCAGGGTGACAATATACAGCCTCAATGTACTCCTTTCCCAATTTTGAAACAGTCAGTTGTTCCGTGTCCAGTTCTGACTGCTGTTCTTTGCCCTGCATATGGGTTTCTCAGGAGACAGGTAAGGTGGTCTGGTAATCCCATTTCTCTAAAAATTTTCCACAGTTTTTTGTGATCCTCACAGTGAAAGGCTTTAACGTAATCAGTGAAGCAGACATAGATGTTTTTTCCTGGTATTCCTTTGCTTTCTTTATGATCCAACAAATGTTGTCAATTTGATCTCTGGTTTCTCTGCCTCTTTGAAACCCAGTGTGTACATCTGGAAGTTCTTGGTTCACATACTTCTGAAGCCTATCTTGAAGGATATTGAGCATAGCCATACTAGCATGCAAAATGAGGGCAATTTTATGGTAGTTTAAACACCCTTTGGTATTGCAATCTTTGGGGCTGAAATGAAAACTGCCCTTTTTCAGTACTGTGGCCACTGCTGAGTTTTCTAAATGTGCTGATATATTGAGTGCAGCATTTTAACAGCATCATCTTTTAGGATTTGAAATAGCTCAGCTGCAATTCCATCACCTCCACTAGCTTTGTTTACAGTAATGCTTCCTAAGGCCCACTTGACTTTACACTCCAGGATGACTGATGACACCATCATGGTTATCCAAGTCATTAAGACCTTTTGTGTATAGTTCTTCTGTGTGTTCTTGCCCCCTCTTCTTAATCTCTTCTGTGTCTGTTAGGTCCTTACTGTTTCTGTCCTTCATTATACCCATCTTTGCATGAAGTTCCCTTGATACCTCCAATATTCTTGAAGAGCTCTCTAGTCTTTCTCATTCTACTGTTTCCCTCAATTTCTCTGCATTAGTCATCTAAGAAGGCCGCATCTCTCCTTGATATTCTCTGGAAGTCTGCATTCAGTTGTGTATATCTTCCACTTTCTCCCTTGCCTTTTGCTTCTCTTCTTTCCTCGGCTATTTGTAAAGCCTCCTCAGTTAACCACTTTGGAACCGCCATGGAATTACCAGGTACCCACAAAGTCAACCATTATCAACATCTTGCCATAAGTTCCCTGTGACACTTCTCAGCCACAATCAGTTCTCCAACACCAACTGGGTGTCCTACAGTTCCGTTCTGACACTAACTCCCAGGAGTTAGCTCAGACCTCACAAGTCTAGGGCTTAGTCCCATGGCACTGCCCCTATTTCACATGCCAGCTGCCAATGGGATCCCTATTTCTTAAACTTTTGCCTATCTGAATGCAGCCTCAGAGGTTCCCATACCAGCCCCCATAAGGTCTGAGAGGTCACCAAAATGACAAACAGAACAGGAAGTTCAATTCAGTCATTCAGTCGTGTCTGACTCTTTGCAACCCCATGAATCGCAGCACGCCAGGCCTCCCTGTCCATCACCAACTCCCGGAGTTCACTCAGACTCATGTCCATTGAGTCAGTGATGCCATCCAGCCATCTCATCCTCTGTTGCCCCCTTCTCTTCCTGCCCCCAATCCCTCCCAGCATCAGAGTCTTTTCCAATGAGTCAACTCTTCGCATGAGGTAGCCAAAGTACTGGACTTTCAGCTTTAGCATCACTCCTTCCAAAGAAATCCCAGGGCTGATCTCCTTCAGAATGGACTGGTTGGATCTCCTTGCAGTCCAAGGGACTCTCAAGAGTCTTCTCCAACACCACAGTTCAAAAGCATCAATTCTTTGGCGCTCAGCTTTCTTCACAGTCCAACTCTCACATTCATACATGACCACAGGAAAAACCAAAGCCTTGACTAGATGGACCTTTGTTGGCAAAGTAATGTCTCTGTTTTTCAATATGCTATCTAGGTTGGTCATAACATTCCTTCCAAGAAGTAAGTGTCTTTTAATTTCATGGCTGCAGTCACCATCTGCAGTTATTTTGGAGCCCAGGAAAATAAAGTCTTAACACTGTTTGCACTGTTTCCCCATCTATTTCCCATGTAGTGATGGGACCAGATGCCATGATCTTCGTTTTCTGAATGTTGAGCTTTAAGCCAACTTTTTCACTCTCCACTTTCACTTTCATCAAGAGGCTTTTTAGTTCCTCTTCACTTTCTGCCATAAGGGTGGTGTCATCTGCATATCTGAGGTTATTGATATTTCTCCCAGCAATCTTGATTCCAACTTGTGCTTCTTCTAGCCCAGCGTTTCTCATGATGTACTCTGCATAGAAGTTAAATAAGCAGGGTGACAATATACAGCCTTGACGTACTCCTTTTCCTATTTGGAACCAGTCTGTTGTTCCATGACCAGTTCTAACTGTTGCTTCCTGACCTGCATACAGATTTCTCAAGAGGCAGATCAGGTGGTCTGGTATTCCCATCTCTCTCAGAATTTTCCACAGTTTATTGTGATCTACACAGTCAAAGGTCCTTCCAGTGAATATTCAGGGTTGAGTTCGCTTAAGAAGCATAGCCAACAATTTACCAGTAATAGTCAAAGATAAAGAAACCAATCAATCAATATTACTAAACACTGTGTTTGTATTTCTCTGCTCTTTGATTTTTTCCCCAGGGCACATTTCACCATCTAACATAATTCATTCATTGATTAGTAGATTATTTACTGTTTGTCTGCTCATGCTGGAATATAAGTTCCTTTGTGTCTGTGTTTTGTGATTGTCCCAAGTCCTAGCTCAGTGCCTTGCACATAGTAAGCAGTCAGAACTAATTACTGAAGGAAATGCATGAATGAAAGATGAATGCTACCTGTCTTCTGGGGATCAGGTCGCATTAACAAAATGTGCTAGGGCTTGACTTACAAATCCAAATTGCAGTTTATGAATTAATCCAACCCCTTTTGGATTACTAGGAAGCACCAGAAGTTTGTTGAAAGCAGGTCCCTTCAGAGAGCAAATCAACATCGGCAGTCAGCATGGTGAGCCAAGAAGAAAACTTAGCACTTCAATATCCTTTAAAGCTAGCTTCATCTAAATGGATGCTGCAAACAGATTTCCCCCCTCACTTTGGGGATTTTTCTGTTTAGATCCTTGGAACCTATTTTACTTCATTTGCAAACTATTTCAGTGAAAGTATTATGATCCATGCTTATTGGAACAGCAATTTTAGCAATTTTGAAGAAATCGTTACTTTAGACTGCAGATTTTTAACTCCTTAAGAGCAGTGTCCTAGTTTTGGGGGCCTAGCACACAGAAGAAATTTTCTATTAAATATTGTCTCTCTCTCTCTCTCTATATATATATATATATGTGTGTGTGTGTGTGTGTGTGTGTGTGTAAAATATACACACTTGTTAAAATGGAACCAAAAATGAATCCCCAGTTCATAAATAGAGAGGTCAAAATTTGAACTAGGTCCTTTCTCTTTCCATGGCCCAGGATGATGATAATCATGATTCCTAAATTTTCTGAGTGTTACCCACATTCTAGGCATTGTTCTAAATACTTTGTATTTTTTAATTCAGGTTCCTGGTGAGAAGGAATTTAAGTTCAAGTTGCCTTCCTCTAGGGCACAGCTTATCTGTGTATTTTCATGTCCCTGAGATTGGCTCTTACGCATAGAAAACACTACTCAAGAGTTGTATTTTGCCTTAAATAATTCATATTCAATTTATTAAAGTGACAGATTCACAAAATCAAACTGTCCCTTAGGATTTTAGCTTCATTCTTATAAATTTATGCTTCCTTTATAAATCAAGCAAATCATTTATTTATTTCTGCAAAGTAATGATGACTTAATTCTTTTTATTTTGGGAAAATTTTAAACACACACAAAAATTGAATGGATAAAATAATAAATTCGCAGGAATTCATCCCTCAATTTCAAAGATCATCAGCTAATGGCCAATTTATTTCATCCATACTTCCACCCACTTCCCCCTCTGTTATTATTATGAGCTAATCCTCAGTGTCAAAGCATTTTATATATAAATATGCCCATATATACATTGAAATGGTAAAAGCTCATACTCATAAACACTCAGAATTTGAAATGTGTTGAATGCTGCATAGTTTATTGGTAAGAATTCATACTTCATGACTTTCATTTTAATGTCTTATTAGTCATAAATTTAGACATGTTTTCATATGCTTCTCCACCAGTAGGGATCCTCTTGCATTAATAATTTGTTCATGTCGCTTATTTATACACTACTATTAATATTTGTATTGATTTGAGGAAGCTTTTTGAAAGTTTCGTTCTTTGAAACCCCATGGACTGTATGTAGCCTGCTAGATTCTTCTGTCCCTGGAATTCTCCAGGCAAGAATACTGGAGTGGGTAGCAATTCCTTTCTTCAGGGGATCTTCCCGACCCAGCTCTTGAGCCCAGGTCTCCTGCACTGCAAGCAGGTTGCGTACAGTCTGAACCATCAAGAAAGCCCTTCAACTCCTATTGCTCTAAAATAAATCATTCTAAAACTGAGAAAAAAAGTTAAAAACACCTTTAAAAACATAACCCTGTTTTATTATTATACATGAACAAATTAGCAATAAATTACTAATATCAAGTGTCCAGTCTTATTAAATTTCAGATTGTCTCATAAAATCATCTCTTTAAAAACATTTTGTTAGCCTGAGTCAGAATTTAATAGTATTCATATATTGCCATAGTTTGATAAGTATTTTAAACTTATTTTAACCTAAAGATTGCTTTCCTCTCTCTTTTCTATTAGTTTATTTTGAATAAAATGAGTCATTTGTTTCATAGTCCTTTCTTCACAGTTATGATAAAATTACAATTCACATAATTACTCAATTGCATTATTTCTCAAAGCAAATACAACACTGTCAAAATAATGTTGCCATAGGCAACGGGGGTGGGAGGTGCAGTTCTTTATCTCCTTAGGGATGAAAAGTCAAATTACTGTGTTTTACAATCACTTGGAATACTTTCTCTCTTGTGGATTTGACACAAACTGGATACACAGTGAAGTTCATCTATTTCATTTTACTATGTGTTCTTCCTTATTGATTTTTAAAAGTTAAATTTTGTCTTAAATTATGTAAATTATTTGCATGGCTTGAGAGTCAAATCCACAAAAATCACTCAGAGGTCCCCATTTTCTTTTATTTCTTCTTCCAGCATTTGTTCTTTATTAATATAAGGAGATATATACATCTATTCATATTCCCTCTGATTAAAAATAGAACACTATTCACATACTTTGCCTACCTTGCCTTTTCCCATGGTATATCCTGGCTCTCACTCTATATAGCATGCAGATAGATTATTCCTTGTGAGTCTATAAAGCTGCATGTTACTGCATTGTATGAATATATACTAATTTCTTCAATCAGTATCCTGTTGATGGACACTGGGTCTTTTTCCTGTTTTTGCCATTACAATTAGTTCTGCAATAAATACCCTTGAAATTATAATATTGTCTTTCCTTCCTTTATTTTGCCCATGTATCTATGGGATACACTTCTGAAAATTGGGTTGTTAAAGTCAAAGTTTAAATGCGCATCAAATTTTCTTAGATGTTGCCAAATTGTCTTCTCTAAGAATAGTACCATTTCCTATTTTCATAAGCAATATATGAAAGTGCTTATTTTCCTGAAAAGGTTTGTCTACAGATTCTTCCCTGGTAGATTAGTCCAGGAAAGAATTTTCCTGCAGTACAGGAGACCTGGGTTCAATTCCTGGGTTGGGAAGATCCCCTGGAGAAGGGAATGACAACCCACTCCAGGATTCCTGCCCAGGAAACTTATGACAGAGGGGCCTGGTGGGCTACAGTCCTGGGATCACAAGAGTCAGACACGACTTAACTACTAAACCACCACCATAGGATTTTGACCAAAAACTCAGAAGAAAGTTTGAATTTGTTGCCTAGTAGTCAAGAAAAGACATCTCAATCAATCTGAAGCAGATCTCTTTTTTCATGAGTGAAATTGAACATTCACATGATCGAGTCAATCCTAAAGAAAAGCAACCCTGAATATTCATTGGAAGGACTGATGCTGAAGCTAAAGCTCCAATACTTTGGATCACCTGATGTGAAGAGCCAACTCATTGGAAAACACTCTGATGCTGGGAGAGACTGAGGGCAGGAAGGGAAAGGGATGGCAGAGGATGAGATAATTAGATAGCGTCACCAGCTCAATGGACGTGACTATAAGCAAACTCTGGGATATAGCAGAGGACAGAGGAGCCTGGCATGTTCCAGTTCACTGGGTCACAAAGAGTCGGATGTGACTTTGTAACTGAACAGCAACATGATCAAGTCATTTATATTTATTTTTCTGTGAGTCATTTGTTTATTCTCTAGCTTGTTTTCTGTAAATTGTAGGTATTTACAAATTTTTTTTTGTAATTCTATGTATGCTAGCTGACGTTCAAAGTTGGGAAAGGAGTACATCAAGGCTATATATTGTCACCCTGCTTATTTAACTTATATGCAGAGTACATCATGTGAAGTGCTGGGCTGGATGAAGCACAAGTTGGAATCAAGATTGCCGGGAGAAATATCAATAACCTCAAATACACAAATGACACCACCCTTATGGCAAGAAGAACTGAAGAACCTCTTGATGAAGGTGAAAGAGGAGAGTGAAAAAGCTGGCTTAAAACCCAACATTCAAAAAAGGAAGATCATGGCATCCAGTCCCATCACTTCATGGCAAATAGATGGGGAAACAATGGAAACAGTGACAGACTTTACTTTCTTGAGCTCTAAAATCACTGCAGATGGTGACTGCAGCCATGAAATTAAAAGATGCTTGCGCCTTGGAAGAAAAGTTTTGACCAATCTAGACAGCATTTTAAAAAGCAGAGACATTACTTTGCTGATAAAGGTCCATATAGTCAAAGCTCTGGCTTTTCTAGTAGTCATGTGTGGATGTGAGAATTCTACCATAAATAAGGTTGAGCACCGGAGAATTGATGCTTTTGAACTGTGGTGCTGGAGAAGACTTTTGGGAGTCCCTTGGACTGCAAGGAGATCAAACCAGTCCATGCTAAAGGAAATCAATCCTGAATATTCATTGGAAGGACTCATGCTGAAGCTGAAGCTCCAGTACTTTGGCCACCTAATGCAAAGAGCTGACTTATTGGAAAGGACCCTGATGCTGGGAAAGATTGGAGGCAGGAGGAGAAGGGGACAACAGAAGATGAGATGGTTGGATGGCATCACCGACACAATGCACATGAATTTGAGCAAACTCAGGAAAATGGTGAAGGACAAGGAAGCCTAGCACGTGGCAGTCCATGGGGTTGCAAGGAGTCAGACATGACTGAGCAACTCAACAACAACAAATGTATGTTAGCAATATTTATAAATATATATTTGTTGTTCTACACGGAGTTTAATGATTCTTCCCTGGTAGCTCAGATGGTAAAGAATCTGCCTGCAGTGCAGTAGACATGGATTCATTTCCTGAGTCGGGAAGATTCCCTGGAGAAGGAAATGGAAAACCACTCCAATATTCCTGCCTGGAAAAATCCCAAGGACAGAGGAGCCTGGCGGGCTAGAATCCATGAAATCTCAACAGTCGGACATGACTTAGCAACTAAACCATCACAACCAAGGAGTTAATATTTTCCCAATTTGACTTTTTTCCCCTTTGCTTTTGGCATCTGTAACATGAAAACATTTTTTTTCTTTTTATAGTTTGACATTTATTTATAGTTCTTTTGAATTTTGAATAATAAGAACATTTTTCTAACCCTAAATTGTAGTGGAATTCACTCATAGTTTTGTTCAGTGCTTGTGTTTTAATCTTTTCACACTTAAATATCTTATCCATATGAAATCTATTCTGGTGTATGGTGGAAGAAATTGATACATTTTTATCTTTTTCATCTGATTATCCAATGATTTTGATGTTACTTATCAAAAAGGCGATCTCTCCCCCACTCATTTGAGAAGATATCTGTATCACATACTGAATTTGCAGCTGTAATTTTTGTTTGTTTCTTTGTTTTCTCTTTGGCTTCATTGATTTGCCTGTCTGTTCACCAATTTTAGATATACCAAAGCTTGCTAGTATGTTTCCATATATGATAGGATTACCATCCATGGAGTTCCTCAGTTCCAGGATTTTTCTGGCTATTCTTGCTTGTTTATAGTTTCAAATGGAATTTGTAGTCTACTTGTATGGTTTGAGGGAAAAAAAATCAGCTGATATTTCTACTGGGGTTGTATTATCTTTGTAAGTTGACAGGCAAAAATAGCCTCTCTATATAGGAATAGTAGAGTTTAAGTCTACTTTTGGGTCTTTGGGAGTTTTATTTAAGATATTAATGGATATTAATTATATAAAGTCATTCCCCTAGAGTAAGGAATGGCTATTCATCCCAGTATTCTTGCCTGGAGAATTCCATGGACAGAGGAGCCTGGCGGGCTGCAGTCCTTGGGGTTGCAAAAGAGTCAGACAGGACTGAGTGACTAACACTTTACTCTCACATATTATCTTAATGCTTCTGTTATATTAATATTCTGTTTTATTATATAACTAATATAAAAATAGCACACACGACCTTAGCAACAAAATCAGACTCTTCCACTCCTCAGGAATAAGAAGAGTGAAATTCATTGCTACGTAACATTTTGTTGGAAGTATTAGTCTTTGCAAATGTTACATACAATGGATTACATGAATGTATTTATATGAAGATGATGGATATCACTCTTTTGAAGGCTAATTTTAGTGAAAATCTCTGGCTTTATTATTAAGGGTATGTATATAATTTTTGCTTCCCTGGTGGCTCAGTGGTAAAGAATCTGCCTCCCAATTCAGGAGATGTGGGTTTGACCCCTGGGTTGGGAAGAACCCCTGGAGAAGGAAATGGCAACCCACTGCAGTGTTCTTGCTTGGGAAATACAGTCTATGGGGTCATAAAGAGTCGGGCATGACTGAGCAACTAAACAACAACAACAAAAATAGTTTTTCCATGTGTTAAGAAAATATCTAATTATTCTTACTTTATCATTTTTTAAAAAATTTAATACATCAATGTTTAAAATCTATAAATGGATTTTGGCAATGTTCTTTCTGCATCTCTGGTATATAATCATGATTTTTCTCTCAGGTGTTTTAATTTGATGAATTTTATAAAGATAACTCTTAATAATGAACCACTTTTACATTCCTCAAAAAATGGACACATGCTTTTAATGTATAGTTTTAGTGGACTGTTTGCTAATATTTCATTGAAAATTTTTAGTGTGAATACTTATTTTTCTTTTTTGAACTTTTTGAATAATTTTATGAATTTTCAGGATCAATGCTGCTGCTGCTAAGTCGCTTCAGTCGTGTCCGACTCTGTGCGACCCCACAGACGGCATCCCATCTGGCTCCCCCGTTCCTGGGATTCTCTAGGCAAGAACACTGGAGTGGGTTGCCATTTCCTCCTCCAATGCATGAAAGTGAAAAGTGAAAGTGAAGTTGCTCAGTTGTGTCTGACTCTTAGCGACCCCATGGACTGCAGCCTACCAGGCTCCTCCGTCCATGGAATTTTCCAGGCAAGAGTACTGGAGTGGGGTGCCATTGCCTTCTCCCCAGTGTCATACTTTATAAAGTGCATTTAGGACTTTTCCTTTTTATATTTAATTCTTAGTATCACTGGGATTGAAAAATACATATTCATTGAAGAGCAGTTTTACCATTCCAATTAACTAAGGCTGCCTATCCATTAAGGAAGGCAGATAACATTCCAGTTAGCTGTGTAAGAGGCTTTGGCTATGAATGAGGCTGAAAGCTTCAGGCAGCCATGTGTCATGCTCTCAAAGCTATTTTTTCTCATTTCAGAAGATTGGATAGACATAGTAAATGCTCAAAACTATTAGATATTGTGATAAGATGACCAAAAATTCATGAGCCTAATGAAAATCATGAACCTGAAATAAAAATCAGCAAACACTGTTTGATGATAGGATAGAGTATTTGAAACGGGGACTATTCTGGAGACTCCTGGGCGTATTGTTATGGCTTTTAGAGACGCTCTAATGTTTGTAGGACTTTAACATTTGCCGTGCAAGAGGAGCAGAAAAAAAGGAAATGAACTAACCCTGAGAGTATTTACTAAACCTGAAGCTTTGTTCTAAGGGCTTTTCTTACTTGATACTATTGAATTCAAGAGAAGAGTCTATGGGAGTAGTTATTACTTACTGGGGCTTCCCAGGTGGCGCTAGTGGTAAAGAAACTGACCGCCAAAGCAGGAGTTGTAAGCAGACGTTCTATCCCTGGTGGGGAAGAGCCCCTGCAGGAGGGCATGGCACCCACTCCAGTGTTCTTGTCTGGAGAATCCCATGCACAGAGGAGCCTGGCTGGCTTCAGTCTACGGGGTCTCAAAGTGTTGGACAAGACTGAAGCAACTTAACACACACGCATACACTACTTATTATTGATCTTTTCAAGTGAGGAAACTAAGGCTTAGAGTAGCCAAGAGACTTTACATAAAATTACGAATTTTAAACATAAAATTATGAATTATAATTCATAATTTTAGGAAGTAACAAAGAATTTTAAGACAACAACATTTTTAATAAAACTCGCTTTTAACTACTCATGCTTATGATAAGGAATTTTTTTTTTCATTTCTGAAATTATTGGGGTATTCTGTATTGGTAGAAAATTTAGAAAACCAAAATAAGAAAAAGAGAAATGAAAGTAGTCTGAACTGCCACCCTTTAAGAAAATTAATTTGGGGTATCCAGAACATTTTCTGGTCAGATTCATTCCTATAAATATGCATATATATTCATAAATATGTATAAAGGTACATATATATTTATACTTTTTAGCAAAAGTGGAAACATTCTACACATAACATCTTGTTAATTTTTATTTTTTTAACTGAACAATACATGAAGGATTTTAGAGTTTTTGAGGTTCTGCTTTAAAAATGTTTAATAACAGAAGTTTCCTTCTGGCTCAGATGTCACTGCATGCTCACTCAGGCATCTTTTTCGTGGTCCCTGATCACTCACCTCCGTACCTCTGCCGTTGCTTCTGAAGGACTTGTACATGTTTTATAAGAGAGAACAAAAGGGCTGAAGAAGGATGGTTAAACCAGCACCGGGCAAAGGTAAAGAAAGTGAAAGTGTTAGTCACTCAGATGTGTCTGACTCTGTGATCCCATGGACTGTGCCCACGAGGCTCCTCTCTCCAGGGGATTCTCCAGGCAAGAACACTGGAGTGGACTGCCATTCCCTTCTCCGGGGGATCTTTTCGACTCAGAGATTGAGCTCAGGTCTCCTGCATGGTAGGCAGACTCTTTACCAACTGAGCCACCAAGGAAGCCCTGTCAATAAATGTTTACGCATTGAATTAAAACATGCATGATGGATTCCAATTCTTGAGCGAGTGACTGCGATCATTTACCCTTTTTAATAAGTTATGATGGAGAAGGCAATGGCACCCTACTCCAGTACTCTTGCCTAGAAAATCCCATAGGCGGAGGAGCCTGGTGGGCTGCAGTCCATGGGGTCACAAACAGTCGGACACGACTGAGCGACTTCACTTGCACTTTTCACTTTCATGCATTGGAGAAGGAAATGGCAACCCCACTCCAGTGTTCTTGCCTGGAGAATCCCAGGGACGGGGGAGCCTAGTGGGCTGCCGTCTATGGGATTGCACAGAGTCAGACACGACTGAGGCGACTTAGCAGCAGCAGCAGCAGTAAGTTATGAGGGATGCAAGCTTCCAGGATGGGGCCACTGCGGAGAAGCAATTGTCATTATGTGACTGTTTCAGTACAACTGGCTCCAGTACTGAAAGGGAAAAGGGAAAGGAGTTCAGTAATCAGTGTGTGAAGAAGGAAATTTTTAAGCCCTTTTTGTGTTTCTCTGAACCTCCAAATCTTTCTCAGCTAACAATCTAATGGTAGCAAAGCAGTTCACACCATAAACCAGCAGGTTCAGAACGAGGAATTAACATGAAAGGCACTTAATCTCAGTCTCATTCAAAGAAATGTCAATTACTATAAATTCATAAGTATGAAATTATTGTTACATGCAGTATATATTTTGATTAGATCAGATCAAATCAGTCGCTCAGTCAGGTCTGACTCTTTGCAACCCCATGAATCGCAGCATGCCAGGCCTCCCTGTCCATCACCAGCTCCCAGAGTTCACCCAGACTCACATGCCTCGAGCCAGTGATGCAATCCAGCCATCTCATCCTCTGTCGTCCCCTTCTCCTCTTGCCCCCAATCTCTCCCAGCATCAGAGTCTTTTCCAATGAGTCAACTCTTCACATGAGGTGGCCAAAATACTGGAGTTTCAGCTTTAGCATCATTCCTTCCAAAGAAATTCCAGGGTTGATCTCCTTCAGAATGGGCTGGTTGGATCTCCTTGCAGTCCAAGGGACTCTTAAGAGTCTTCTCCAACACCACAGTTCAAAAGCATCAATTCTTCAGTGCTGAGCCTTCTTCACGGTACAACTCTCACATCCATACATGATCACAGGAAAAACCATAGCCTTGACTAGGCAAACCTTTGTTGGCAAAGTGATGTCTCTGTTTTTGAATATGCTATCTAGGTTGGTCGTAACTTTCCTTCCAAGGAGTAAGCGTCTTTTAATTTCCTGGCTGCAGTCACCATCTGCAGTGATTTTGACAGGTACCGACAAATTGCCTTTCAAAAGGTACACATTTATACTCTTTTCCATGATGGCTTCCCTAGTTACTCAGATAGTGAAGAATCTACCTGCAATACAGAAAATCTGGGTTTGATCCCTGGGTCGGAAAGATCCCCTGGAGAAGGATATGTCACCCACTTCAATAGTCGTGCCTGGGAAATCCCATCGAGAGAGGACCCTGGCTGGCCACAGTCCATGGGGTTGCAAAGAGTTGGACATGACTGAGCGACTAACACTTTCACTCTTTTTTACCTCATAACTTTGGCCATTTCTCCACATTCACAACAGCACTGAATCTTTTTTTTTTTTCACTTATCTAGTAGAAAAAAAAATTCTATGCTGATTTCCATTTTCTTGATTTTAAGTAAGGTTAAATGCCTTTCCCCATTATCATTGGCCATCTGTATGATGAGAATTGTTTGTGAAAATCTAATCTCTATTTTCTATATTGTTTTCTTTTTCTTATTGATTTGTGAGAATTAAAACTTAAGGTTATTAATCCTTCATTATTTATTTTGCAAATATTTTTCATCGCATGTTTTTCACTTACTGTTTATCTTGGTTAACTGTGCCATGCAAACATTTAACATTTTATCGCCAGACTTGACAATCCCTTCTGTACCAGCTACTGAGTCTTACATTTGACTCTGGAATACTTTTGTCATCGAAATATTTTTTCCTATTGCCATGTTATAAGAATTTTCACCTTTAAATATCATCTCTATATTTCTTTACACATGGCTCTTTATCTGGAATTTACCTCTGCATGTGAGGTGAATTCAGAATCTCTAGCAAACTGTCATTTTGATGTTATAATATGCAGTGGAAAAAAATCACCACAATTGATTAATTCTCTGCTGCAGATATTGGATGGAGAGTAGCAAGATTGATTCATTAATAAATGCATACTGGAGCCTTTCTCTGCTCTGTTCCAGGCACTATTATAAATTCTAGGAACACATAGCTAAAAAAAAAATAATCACTGTGCTTGTATGAAGCTTACATTTAAGTTGCAAAAGAGGCAAACACAAGACTGAACAAGAAAATGTCAAGTATCAATGACTACCATGAAAATCCAGCTTAATAAAATATGATCATGTGATGAAGAAAGACTGGGTAACCAATTAGGGAAGATTTCTCTGAGGTTGTTGTATCTAAGCTGAAATCCGAGTGATGAGAAGAAGCTGGGCTTAAAGAATCTGAGAAAGATACCCCCAGAGAGTGAAAAGCAAGTGGACAAAATTCTAAGGGTGGCGTGGTCGTTTGTCATGTTTGGTCACTCAGTCATGTCTGATTCTTTTGCAACCCCAGCAAGAACACTGGAGTGGGTCGCCATTCCTCCTCCAGGAGATCTTCCCGTCTCAGGGGTCAAACCCACATCTCTCATATCTCCTGCACTGACAGGCAGATTCTTCACCACCAGCACCACATGCCAGCCTTTGAGGGGAGGCCTCGAAGGGTAGCTGTTGCTGTAGTTCAGTCACCAAGTCACTTCTGACTCTTTGCGACCCCATGTACTGCAGCATGCTCACCTTCCAGGTCCTCCACAATTTCCCGAAGTTTACTCAAACTCATACCCATTGAGTTGGTGATGCCACCCAACTATCTCATTCCTGTGTCTTCCCCTTCTCCTCCTGCCTTCAATCTTTCCCAGCATCAGGGTCTTTTCCTGAGTCAGCTCTTTGTATCAGGTGGCCAAAGTATTGGAGCTTCAGCTTCAGCATCAATTCTTCCAATGAGTATTCAGGGCTGATTTCCTTTAGAATTGACTGGTTTGGTCTCCTTGTAGTCCAAGGGACTCCCAAGAGTCTTCTCCAGCACCACAGTTCAAAAGCATCAATTCTTTGACACTCAGCCTTCTTAATGGTCCAGTTCTCACATTCATACATGACTACTGGACAAACCATAGCTTTGACTATATGGACCTTTATTGGCAAAGTAGTGTCTCTGGTTTTAAATACGCTACCTAGGTTTGTTGTATCACTGTCCATACTGATTTTGGAGCCCAAGAAAATAAAGTTTGTCACTTTCCCTTTTTTCCCCATCTGTTTGCCATGAAATGATGGGACTAGATAATATGATCTTTGTTTTTTGAATATTGAGTTTGAAGTTGATTTTTTCACTCTCCTCTTTCACCCTCATCAAGAGGCTCTTTTGTTCCTCTTCACTTTCTGCCTTTAGAGTGGTATCATCTGCATTATCTGAGGCTGTTGATATTTCTCCCAGCAATCTTGATTCCAGCTGGTGCTTCATCCAGCCCAGCTTTTTGCATGATGTATTCTGTGCTAGTTTGTAATATTTGAAGTCAGAATGAAGGCAGAAGTATTGAGAGAACCAAAAAAGTAGATGTGGTCATTGAGGTAAATGGAATCCAGATGGTGCTTAGCCTTGCTGAGTCTGGTAAATAATGAGGTTTTATTCTAAGTGATGGAAAGATTGGAAGATTTTACACAAGGGCACTATGTGGTGGGAATTACAATGTGTATTTGTGTACCTGCCATTCCTGAAGCTGCCACTAGAGGAGGCAGGCAGAGTTGGGGCAGTCACAGTGCAAGCGACCCAGTTCACATGCTTTCCCATGAAGAACACCTTCAACTGAAACACGAACTGCTTACAGAGGAGGAAATGTCCAGAAGAAGAAGAGACTGTGTCTGGTAAAAGAAAGAGGCCAGAAATGACTCGTTTTAAAAAGGTGGCTCTTACATGGAACTTTATAGATGACTTTCAGAGATTGTTTCCAATAGCAAGTGAGAAAAGCTGTGTCCCCAGTCCTGGGTTCCCAGGTGGTAAAGAACCTGCTTGCCAATGCAAGTTTGATGTAAGAGACACGGGCTCAGTCCCTTGATCCCTGCAGGAGGGCATGGCAGGCCACTCCAGTATTCTTGCCTGGAGAATCCCATGGACGGAGGAGCCTGGAGAGCTGCAGTCTATAGAACTGCACAAGGGTTGGACATGACTGAAGCGACTTGGCACATACGCAGGACTGGGGTGCCATGCAAAGCTCACAAGGTGGCAGGGACCCTGTGAGGGGCTTCTGGTGACTTCTCCAAGGCTCTGGCCCAGAAAGTCTAGACTTTAGCATATTTTCAGTGCTCCCAAGGCAATGGAATGAGAAAGGCTGAGCTTCAGCCACCTCAGGAGAGACTGGCACACAAAGGCCAGAGGAACCATAGATCAGAGAGCAATCAGAACCCTGTCTGACAGGCAGGCTTGCCCTGGTCCATCCTTCCCTTAATAAAATAAAGTGTTGTGTTAGTTGCTCAGTTGCGACTGACACTTTGCAACCCCATGGACCGTAGCCCTCCACACTCCCCTGTCCATGGAATTCTCCAGGCCAGAATACTGGAGTGGGCAGCCATTCCCTTCTCCAAGGGGATCTTCCTGACCCAGGGATCAAACCCAGGTCTTCCATATTGGAGGCAAGTTCTTTACCAGCTGAACCACCAGGGACCTGGGAGTCAAGTTGTTGCCAGCCACGTGCTCATGATCAGAGTGTAAGTAAAAGGGAGGTGAGTGAAGAAAACAGAAAAAGTTTCATGATATAAGGCTTTTTCTTTTTTAAAAACTTGTTTATTTATTTTTGGTTGCACTGGGTCTTCACTGCTACAGCAGGCTCTCTCTAGTTGCAGTGAACAGAGGCTACTCCTCATTACAGTGCATGGGTTTCTTATTGCAGGGGCTTCCCTTGCTGCAGACCACAGGCTTTAGGCATGCAGGCTTCAGGAGTTGCAGCATGCAGACTCAGTATTTGAACCACACTGGCTTAGCTGCTCAGTGGTAGGTGCAATCTTCCCGGCCCAGGGATCAAAACCATTTCCTATTCACTGGCAGGTGGATTCTTAAACACTGTACCACCAGAGACGTCCCAAACCCTTTGATCTTGAAATATTCAACTTGACCATTACTTTAAGCTGAATCCTCTAAATAGCAAAATTGTATGGCTTCAACCTCTTTATACGAACCATGTTGGGGGGAGGGGAATGAGTAATCAAATTCGGTTCCAGTAGACAATTAACTTATTTTTAAAGCTACTGAAACTGATGCATTAAAATTCCCATCAAGCAAAATAATTGGGATTCTTAGGTCATAATGTAGCTAGCAGAAGCTGAAACAAAGAATCTGGTAAGAGGACCTTAATGGTGAAAGAAAAATGTCTTTAAGATTTTAGGCTCAGAAGAATATATGCCTCTCAAGGGAATGTGATCTGAGATCTGGGTCACTGACCACGTTGACTATTGAAGCTTGACACAAAGGGGAATTCTAAGAAAACACTGTTACCATTTATGGGGGGACTAAAAAGGGCTGCCAAAATTTTTTAATTGTCTTAGGAAATACACTGCTGCAGTAAATACACCACAGGCAAAATTAAAATTATTCCAGGACTGGGAGAGAAGAAGTAACCCATACCCATCCTGGGAGTGGAAAAGTAAGTGACAACCTACAGTTTCTTTCCTATTTTTATTAAACATTGCTAGTCCTAAGTGGATGTTTAGCCAATAAATGACCAGTAGACCAGGAGGAGTCTGCATTTAAAGCACATTAGTCAATATTTCAGCCATTTCCTTGCATGTAGAAATGTATTTTTCATTTTCAAAGCAGAAGCTTCAATCAATGGAATGTGTACCAGTATCATGAGGTAATTATAGATAAACTTGGAGATACCCCAACTATACTGCCCTCTGGCCTCTCCCCCAAATGACTGTGGTGGGCAAGAGGCAAATGACCAGGGAACCCATTTATATAAAGAACACTTAGGATGCACTTCCCTGGTGGTGCGGTGGTTAAGACTCTATGGTTCCACTGCAGGGGGCACAAGTTTGATCCCTGGTTGGGGACCTAAGATCCCACGTACCACACGGCACACCACAAAAAAAGAGAAAACAAACAAGAACACACAGGACAACTCTATTAGCCTCTATTAGAACTCTGGTTCTCCAGAGAACCAGTGGGACACCTACAACTATAGATAGATGTAGAGTTAGAGATGGGCTTCCCAGGTGGTGCTAGTGGTAAAGAACCTGCCTGCCGATGTAGGAGACCTAAGAGACGTGGGGTTCAGTTTCGATCCTTGGGTTGGAAAGATCCCCTGGAGGAGGGCACGGCTACCCACTCCAGTATTCTTGCCTGGAGAATCCCATGGAGAGAGGAGCCTGGTGGGCTGCGGTCATTAGGATTGCAAAGAGTCAGACACAGCTGAAGTGACAGAGCATGTACACACACAGAGATATAGATAGATATAGATTCCTCTCAGGAAGAAAGAGATGGTGTAGCAGATGTAGTCCAAAGGCAGAAAGTCTACTGGAGAATTCTCTCTCACTTGCACACGTGTGTGCTAAGTCACTTCAAATGTGTCCAACTTGTTTGCGGCTCCATGAATTGTACCCCACCAGGCTCCTCTGTCCATGGGGTTCTCCAGGCAAGAATACTGGAGTGGGTTGCCATGTCCTCCTCCAGCAGATCTTCCCTGCCCAGGGACTGAACCCATGTCTCCTGCACTCACAAGTGGGTTCTCTACCGCTGAGCCATCTAGGCCAATCTCTTGTTCTATTGAGGTCTTCAACTGGTTGGACAGCGCCCACCCTGTCATTACAGAGGGCAATCTGCCTTACTCAAAGTCCACCAACATAAATGTTAATCTCAATTAAAAACAGTCTTACAGAAACACAGAGAATAATGCTTAGTTATATATCTGGGTATACTATCTCCTAGGGAAGCTGAAAGATAAAATTAACCATCACAATGACCTACTTAAAAAGAACACTCTTGAGTAAGAACACAGTCAGCCCAGTCTTCTGCACAGACTTCGACATTGATGCTGATTTAGACAACTCAGCTAGGGCACCATGATGAATTTGTTGAAGAAAAATACTTTTATAGCTACTAAATTTAGGGATGTGGCTAAGGAGAAGAGCCAAAGCAAATGTTCCTTTAGTGTGAAACAGGCAAGCCTGAGTCAGTTACTCAAAAGGGTGCAAATTATTTGACCTCTTGGAATGTATTTCTTCAATTTCAAAAGAAATGTCAGAATACAGGACCTGACCTTCATCTATGGGTTTTTGGCAAGTTCAATTAGGGCTCACCGAAGAATTGATGCTTTTGAACTGTGGTGTTGGAGAAGACTCTTGAGAGTCCCTTGGACTGCAAGGAGATCCAACCAGTCCATTCTGAAGGAGATTAGCCCGGGATTTCTTTGGAAGGATTGATGCTAAAGCTGAAACTCCAGTACTTTGGCCACCTCATGTGAAGAGTTGACTCATTGGAGAAGACTCTGATGCTGGGAGGGATTGAGGGCAAGAGGAGAAGGGGACCACAGAGGAGGAGATGGCTGGATGGCATCACTGACTCGATGGATGTGCGTCTCAGTGACCTCCGGGAGTTGGTGATGGACAGGGAGGCCTGGCGTGCTGGGATTCATGGGGTTGCAAAGAGTCGGACACGAGTGAGCGACTGATCTGATCTGATACAACTGAGAGAACGTTTTAGAAGAAGTTCAACTTCCATAAGCCTCATATTCTTCTCCATCAGAAGGCAGACAGAATGAAAACCACAATCACAGAAAACTAACCAATCACATCACATGGACCACAGCCTTGTCTAACTCAATGAAATTATGAGTCATACATCTAGGGCCACCCAAGACGAATGAGTCATGGTGGAGAATGTGGTCTGACAGAATGTGGTCCACTGGAGAAGGGAATGGCAAACCACTTCAGTATTCTTGCCTTGAGAGCTCCAGGAACAGTATGAAAAGGCAAAAAGACAGGACACTGAAAGGTGAACTCCCCAGGTCTGTAGGTGCCTAATACACTACTGGAGATCAGTGGAGAAATAACTCCAGAAAGATTGAAGAGATAGTGCCAAAGCAAAAGCAACAATGAGTAGTGGATGTGACTGGTAATGGAAGCAAGGTCCAATGCTGTAAAGAGCAATATTGCGTGGGAACCTGGAATGTTAGGTCCATGAATCAAGGCAAATTGGAAGTGGTCAAAAAGAAGACGGCCAGAGTGAACATTGACATTTTAGGAATCAATGAACTAAAATAGGCTGGAATGGGTGAATTTAACTCAGATGACCTTTATATCTACTTCTGTGAGCAGGAATCCCTTAGAAGAAATGGAGTAGCACTCATAGTCAACAAAAGAGTCTGAAATGCAGTACTTGGATGCAATCTCAGAAATGACAGAATGATCTCTGTTCGTTTCCAAGGCAAACCATTCAATATCATGGTAATCCAAGTTTATGCCCCAACCAGTAATGCTGGAGAAGCTGAAGTTGACCGGTTCTATGAAGACCTACAAGACCTTCTAGAACTAATACCTCAAAAAAGATGTCCTTTTCATTATAGGGGACTGAAACGCAGAAGTAGAAAGTCAAGAAATACCTGGAATAACAGGCAAATTTGGCCTTGGAGTCCAAAATTAAGCAGGGCAAAGGCTAATAGAGTTTTGCCAAGAGAACACAGTGGTCATAGCAAACACTCTCTTCCAAAAACACAAGAGAAGGCTCTACACATGGACATCACCAGATGGTCAACACCAAAATCAGATTGATTATATTCTTTGTAGCCAAAGATGGAGAAGCTCTAAACAGTCAGCAAGAACAAGACTGGGAGCTGACTGTGGCTCAGATCATGAACTCCTTATTGCCAAATCCAGACTTAAATTGAAGAAAGTAGGGAAAATCACTAGACCATTCAGGATGACCTACACAAAATTCCTTATTATTATACAGTGGAAGTGACGAATAGATTCAAGGGATTAGATCTGATAGACATAGTGCCGGAAGAACTATGAACAGAGGACACTGTACAGGAGGCAGGGATCAAGACCATCCCCAAGAAAAAGAAATGCAAAAAGGCAAAATGGTTGTCTGAGGAGGCCTTAAAAATAGCTGTGAAAAGAAGAGAAGCCAAGAACAAAGGAGAAAAGGACAGATATACCCATTTGAATGCAGAGTTCCTGAGAATAGCAAGAAGAGATAAGAAAGCCTTCCTCAGTGATCAGTGCAAAGAAATAGAGGAAAACAATAGAATGGGAAATATTGGAGATCTCTTCAAGAAAATTAGAGATATCAAGGGAATATTTCATGCAAAGGAGGGCAAAATAAAGGACAGAAATCATATGGACCTAACAGAAGCAGATGATATTAAGAAGAGGTGGCAAGAATACACAGAAGAACTATACAAAAAAGATCTTCATGGCCCAGATAATCATGATGGTGTGACCACTCACCTACAGCCAGACATCCTGGAGTGCAAAGTCAAGTGGGCCTTAGGAAGCATCACTACAAAGCTAGTGGAGGTGATGGAATTCCAGTTGAGCTGTTTCAAATCCTAAAAGATGATGCTGTGAGAGTGTTAGTCACGTATCAATGTGAGAGTTGGACTATAGAGAAAACTGAGCCCCAAAGCATTGATTCTTTTGAACTGTGGTGTTGGATAAAACTCTTGTGAGTCCCTTGGACTGCAAGGAGATCCAGTCAGTCCATCCTAAAGGAAATCAGTCCTGAGTTTTCATTGGAAAGACTGATGCTGAAGCTGAAACTCCAATACTTTGGCCACCTGATGCAAAGTACTGGCTCATTTGAAAAGACACTGATGCTGGGAAAGATTGAAGGTGGGAGGAGAAGGGGATCACAGAAGATATGATTGGATAGCATCACTGACTCAATAGACATGAGTTTCAGTAAGCTCTGGGAGTTGGTGATGAACAGGGAAGCTGGCGTACTGCAGTCCATGAGGATGCAAACAGTCAGACATGACTGAGTGACTAAACTGAACTGAACTCAGTCACCTAGAAGGAGAGGTAGGTTGGTAATGATGGCATTCAGTTCAACAACTGTGGGCATCAGTTGCCTTTACACCCAGGATGCAGTCAAATGTGTTGGAGTGAATTTTTGATGGTAAAAGTAGCTAATGAAAAAGCGTAGGTGCACAGAAGCATAGTTTGGAGCAGAAAATACAGTTTGAGAATTTTACATAGCAAGGTCTCTTACATGGATGAGGCAAAAATTCAGCCAGGTATTGGAAAGTAATGATTCAAATTCTATTATTATATTCATTCTTTTTAACTAAAAAAAATATACACTTAGAGAAAAATTGCAAAAATAATGAAGAGAATTCTTATATATGCTCTACCTAGCTTCACCTAATATTAACACCTTACAGAATCATATTGCAGTGATCCAAACTAGGAAATTACACTGAAAAAATACCATCACCTATTCTACAGACCTAAACTGAATTTTTCCAGTTTCACTACTAAAGAATTTTTTTTTTAATATATCCAGATCCAGTTCAGGATCGCATGTTAATTTAGTTTTTACGTCTCCTTCAGTTCAGTTGAGTTCAGTTCAGTAGCTCAGTCGTGTCCGACTCTTTGCAACCCCATGAATCGCAGCACGCCAGGCCTCCCTGTCCAACACCAACTCCTGGAGTTCACTCAGACTCACTTCCATTGAGGCAGTGATGCCATCCAGCCATCTCCTCCTCTGTCGTCCCCTTCTCCTCCTGCCCCCAATCCCTCCCAGCATCAGAGTCTTCTCCAATGAGTCAACTCTTCACATGAGGTGGCCAAAGTACCGGAGTTTCAGCTTTAGCATCATTCCTTCCAAAGAAATCCCAGGGCTGATCTCCTTCAGAATGGACTGGTTGGATCTCCTTGCAATCCAAGGGACTCTCAAGAGTCTTCTCCAACACCACAGTTCAAAAGCATCAATTCTTCGGCACTCAGCCTTCTTCACAGTCCAACTCTCACATCCATACATGACCACAGGAAAAACCATAGCCTTGACTAGGCAAACCTTTGTTGGCAAAGTGATGTCTCTGCTTTTGAATATGCTATCTAGGTTGGTCATAACTTTCCTTCCAAGGAGTAAGCGTCTTTTAATTTCATGGCTCTAGTCACCATCTATAGTGATTCCCCAAAATAAAGTCTGACACTGTTTCCACTGTTTCCCCATCTATTTCCCATGAAGTGATGGGACCAGATGCCATGATCTTCGTTTTCTGAATGTTGAGCTTTAAGCCAACTTTTTCACTCTCCACTTTCACTTTCATCAAGAGGCTTTTTAGTTCCTCTTCACTTTCTGCCATAAGGGTGGTGTCGTATGCATATCTGAGGTTATTCATATTTCTCCCAGAAATCTTGATTCCAACTTGTGTTTCTTCCAGTCCAGTGTTTCTCATGATGTACTCTGCATAGAAGTTAAATAAGCAGGGTGACAATATACAGCCTTGACGTACTCCTTTTCCTATTTGGAACCAGTCTGTTGTTCCATGACCAGTTCTAACTGTTGCTTCCTGACCTGCATACAGATTTCTCAAGAGGCAGATCAGGTGGTCTGGTATTCCCATCTCTTTCAGAATTTCCCACAGTTTATTGTGATCCACACAGTCAAAGGCTTTGGCATAGTCAATAAGGCAGAAATAGAAGTTTTTCTGGAAGTCTTTTGCTTTTTCCATGATCCAGCAGATGTTGGCAATTTGATCTCTGGTTCCTCTGCCTTTTCTAAAACCAGCTTGAACATCAGGAAGTTCATGGTTCACATATTGCTGAAGCCTGGCTTGGAGAATTTTGAGCATTACTTTACTAGCATGTAATATGAGTGCAATTGTGCAGTAGTTTGAGCACTCTATGGCA
This sequence comes from Tragelaphus eurycerus, assembly GCA_935064755.1. Lineage (NCBI taxonomy): Eukaryota > Metazoa > Chordata > Mammalia > Artiodactyla > Bovidae > Tragelaphus > Tragelaphus eurycerus. Next base: position 5,642,118 of record CAKXYN010000033.1, read on the forward strand.
TTGCCTTTCTTTGGAATCGGAAAGAAAACTGACCTTTTCCAGTCCTGTGGCCTTAGTCTTCTGCATCTCCTTAGTCTTCTTCAATCTCTAATGGTTTCCAGTCTTTGTTTTTCTACTTTAAAGACTAGTGATCACTCATTTGGTAGAATGTCCTTCAGTTTAAGTCTATCTCATATTTTCTCATGATTTGTCTAAGGTTTTCCATTTTTGGCAAGAACTTTGTAGAAATGATGTGCCCTTCTCAGTATATCATATCAAGTGGCACACAATGTCAGTGTGTCTTATTAGTTTTAATGCAAACTGTGATCCCTTGATTAACATGAGACCTGCCAGGTCCGCTGTAAAAATGGCTATTTTTTTCACCAGCAATTAAAATGCTTATGGTGGAGAGAGATTTTGAAACTATGCAAATGACCTGTTCTCATTCCACCTTCACCACCAAGTTTATCTTCCACCACTGGTCCCTTCCATGATTTTCTAATTTTAACCAAAAATAAGAAAAGAGTTTAGCTTTAGTAATATTTCATGGAATTTACACTGTCACCTTATTGAATCCACAAATCAAGATAAATACATAGGGTTTAAAAATAATAAGATGGCTGATCTGCCCAATTCCAAATATGACATTATCAAGAATGCTATTTAAAATATGAATTTGTGTATCTGTTATCAATAACCATAAACATCTTCCCAAATACATATTGCATGATGTGTGCTTTTCCAAAGCAATTTTTCAGTCCTGACAACTATGGTAATCACGTCTTGAAATAATTTGAACTTAGAACCTAGTTTTCAAAAGCTGTGTCTACGTGTTACAAAATGATTCCCCAAAAGAGTAAAGATTTCTCAAGTCCATCATTATCACTAAAAATTTGTATATAATAATTTTAGGAAGATTTTCCAAAAATTATATTACTAAGAAATAAACGTGATAATTATTTGTTTTATCTTTAATCCTTTAAAACTCCTACTTTGGCATTAGTTAATGTTCAGGTATAAATTAAACACAGAGAATACATTTTTCTTAGACACCAAGGCAATTTGTTTTCCTAATAAGGTTATGTAAGCAGCAGATTTTGGAGTTAATTCTTTTTTGAATATGTAGAATTTCAAACATGTTTATAAAATTGGCCAGCATTTCATTTCTTTCCTCTGGAAAAAAAAAAAAAGTCCTATATTATTTATTCTATCATTTACTAAAACAAATAATGTTTTAATACTGAAAGGATAGGGAGACATAATCTTAGAATAAATAATACTTTAAATGGAATACATATAGCTTTTACTTAAAACTAATGTTATTATCTTCTTCCTGTTCACTGGGGAAATTTTCTACAGTATCCCAACATTACAGGTTAAATGGTGTGCCCTGCCTCCACCTTCCAAAAGAGAGAAGTTGAAGTCCTGACGAGCAATACTTCAGAATGTGAACCTGGAAATATAAACTAAATGTCTAGAAACAGAGAGAACGGTCAGAAGAAGATGGCAAGGACTTTGCTAAGAGATGTCAAGAATCCAACCATAAAGAGGGTCTCTGAGAAGGAAGACATGGTCCTAAAATTAGAGAGGTTGTGGAGGTTTTTATATATATATATATATATATATATATATATATATATATATATATATATCAGATCAGATCAGTCGCTCAGTCGTGTCCAACTCTTTGCGACCCCATGAACCGCAGCACGCCAGGCCTCCCTGTCCATTACCAGCTCCCGGAGGTCACCCAGACTCACACCCATCGAGTCAGTGATGCCATCCAGCCATCTCATCCTCTGTCGTCCCCTTCTCCTCCTGCCCCCAATCCCTCCCAGCATCAGAGTCTTCTCCAATGAGTCAACTCTTCGCATGAGGTGGCCAAAATACTGGAGTTTCAGCTTTAGCATCATTCCCTCCAAAGAAATTTCAGGATTGATCTCCTTCAGAATGGACTGGTTGGATCTTCTTGCAGTCCAAGGGACTCTCAAGAGTCTTCTCCAACACCACAGTTCAAAAGCATCAATTCTTCGGCGCTCAGCCTTCTTCACAGTCCAGCTCTCACATCCATACATGACCACAGGAAAGACCATAGCCTTGACTAGGCGAACCTTTGTTGGTAAAGTAATGTCTCTGCTTTGCAATATGCTATCTAGGTTGGTCATAACTTTCCTTCCAAGGAGTAAGCGTCTTTTAATTTCATGGCTGCAGTCACCATCTGCAGTGATTTTGGAGCCCAGAAAAACAAAGTCTGACACTGTTTCCACTGTTTCCCCATCTATTTCCCATGCAGTGATGGGACCAGATGCCATGATCTTCGTTTTCTGAATGTTGAGCTTTAAGCCAACCTTTTCACTCTCCACTTTCACTTTCATCAAGAGGCTTTTTAGCCCCTCTTCACTTTCTGCCATAAGAGTGGTGTCATCTGCATATCTGAGGTTATTGATATTTCTCCCAGCAATCTTGATTCCAACTTCTGTTTCTTCCAGTCCAGCATTTCTCATGATGTACTCTGCATATAAGTTAAATAAACATGGTGACAATATGCAGCCTTGACGTACTCCTTTTCCTATTTGGAACCAGTCTGTTGTTCCATGACCAGTTCTAACTGTTGCTTCCTGACCTGCATACAGATTTCTCAAGAGGCAGATCAGGTGGTCTGGTATTCCCATCTCTTTCAGAATTTTCCATAGTTCATTGTGATCTACACAGTCAAAGGCTTTGGCATAGTCAATAAAGCAGAAATAGATGTTTTTCTGGAACTCTCTTGCTTTTTCCATGATCCAGCGGATGTTGGCAATTTGATCTCTGGTTCCTCTGCCTTTTCTAAATCCAGCTTGAACATCAGGAAGTTCACGGTTCACATATTGCTGAAGCCTGGCTTGGAGAATTTTGAGCATTACTTTACTAGCGTGTGAGATGAGTGCAATTGTGCGGTAGTTTGAGCACTCTTTGGCATTGCCTTTCTTTGGGATTGGGATGAAAACTGACCTTTTCCAATCTTGTGGCCACTGCTGAGTTTTCAGATTTGCTGGCATATTGAGTGCAGCACTTTCACAGCATCATCTTTCAGGATTTGAAATAGCTCCACTGGAATTCCATCACCTCCACTAGCTTTGTTCGTAGTGATGCTTTCTAAGGCCCATTTGACTTCACATTCCAAGATGTCTGGCTCTAGGTCAGTGATCACATCATCATGATTATCTGGGTCTTGAAACTCTTTTTTGTACAGTTCTTCTGTGTATTCCTGCCACCTCTTCTTAATATCTTCTGCTTCTGTTAGGTCCACACCATCTCTGTCCTTTATCGTGCCCATCTTGGCATGAAATGTTCCTTTGGTATCTCTGATTTTCTTGAAGAGATCCCTCGTCTTTCCCATTCTGTTGTTTTCCTCTATTTCTTTGCATTGATCACTGAAGAAGGCTTTCTTATCTCTTCTTGCTATTCTTTGGAACTCTGCATTTAGATGTTTATATCTTTCCTTTTCTCCTTTGCTTTTCGCTTCTCTTCTTTTCACAGCTATTTGTAAGGCCTCCCCAGATAGCCATTTTGCTTTTTTGCATGTCTTTTCCATGGGGATGGTCTTGATCCCTGTCTCCTGTAGAATGTCACGCACCTCATTTCATAGTTCATCAGGCACTCTATCTATCAGATCTAGGCCCTTAAATCTATTTCTCACTTCCACTGTATAATCATAAGGGATTTGATTTAGGTCATACCTGAATGGTCTAGTAGTTTTCCCTACTTTCTTAAATTTCAGTCTGAATTTGGCAATAAAGAGTTCATGGTCTGAGCCACAGTCAGCTCCTGGTCTTGTTTTTGCTGATTGGATAGAGCTTCTCCATCTTTGGCTGCAAAGAATATAATCGATTTGATTTCGGTGTTGACCATCTGGTGATGTCCATGTATAGAGTCTTCTCTTGTGTTGTTGGAAGAGGGTATTTGCTATGACCAGTGCATTTTCTTGGCAAAACTCTGTTAGTCTTTGCCCTGCTTCATTCCGTGTTCCAAGGCCAAATTTGCCTGTTACTCCAGGTGTTTCTTGACTTCCTACTTTTGCATTCCAGTCCCCTATAATGAAAAGGACATCTTTTTTGGGTGTTAGTTCTAAAAGGTCTTGTAGGTCTTCATAGAACTGTTCAACTTCAGCTTCTTCGGCGTTACTGGTTGGGGCATAGATTTGGATCACTGTGACATTGAATGATTTGCCTTGGAAACGAACAGAGATCATTCTGTCATTTTTGAGATTGCATCCAAGTACTGCATTTCGGACTCTTTTGTTGACCATGATGGCCACTCCATTTCTTCTGAGGGATTCCTGCCCACAGTAGTAGATATAATGGTCATCTGAGTTAAATTCACCCATTCCAGTCCATTTTAGTTCGCTAATTCCTAGAATATCGACATTCACTCTTGCCATCTCTTGTTTGACCACTTCCAATTTGCCTTGATTCATGGACCTGACATTCCAGGTTCCTATGCAGTATTGCTCTTTACAGCATCAGACTTTGCTTCTATCACCAGACACATCGACAGCTGGGTATTCTTTTTGTTTTGGCTCCATCCCTTCATTCTTTCTGGAGTTATTTCTCCACTGATCTCCAGTAGCATATTGGGCCTCTACTGACCTGGGGAGTTTCTCTGTCAATATCCTATCATTTTGTCTTTTCATACTGCTCATGGGGTTCTCAAGGCAAGAATACTGAAGTGGTTTGCCATTCCCTTCTCCAGCGGACCACACCCTGTCATCTCTCTCCACCATGACCCACCCATCCCAGGTTGCCCCTCGGGCATGGCTTAATTTCATTGAGTTAGACAAGGGTGTGGTCCTTGTGTGATTAGATTGACTAGTTTTCTGTGAGGATGGTTTTAGTGTATTTGCCCTCTGATGCCCTCTTTCAAGACCTACTGTCTTACTTGAGTTTCTCTTACCTTGGATGTGGGGTATCTCGTCCCAGCTACTCCCGGCTGCTCCCTGCCAGCGAAGCACAGCCATCTGTCGTCCCCTTCTCCTCTTGCCCCCAATCCCTCCCAGCATCAGAGTCTTTTCCAATGAGTCAACTCTTCGCATGAGGTGGCCAAAGTACTGAAGTTTCAGCTTTAGCATCATTCCTTCCAAAGAAATCCCAGGGTTGATCTCCTTCAGAATGGACTGGTTGGATCTCCTTGCAGTCCAAGGGACTCTCAAGAGTCTTCTCCAACACTACAGTTCAAAAGCATCAATTCTTCGGTGCTCAGCTTTCTTCACAGTCCAACTCTCACATCCATACATGACCACAGGAAAGACCATAGCCTTGACTAGACAGACCTTTGTTGGCAAAGTAATGTCTCTGCTTTGCAATATGCTATCTAGGTTGGTCATAGCTTTCCTTCCAAGGAGTAAGCGTCTTTTAATTTCATGACTGCAGTCACCATCTACAGTGATTTTGGAGCCCCCCAAAATAAAGTCTGACACTGTTTCCACTGTTTCCCCATCTATTTCCCATGAAGTGATGGGACCAGATGCCATGATCTTCATTTTCTGAATGTTGAGCTTTAAGCCAACCTTTTCACTCTCCACTTTCACCTTCATCAAGAGGCTTTTTAGTTCCTCTTCACTTTCTGCCATAAGGGTGGTGTCATCTGCATATCTGAGGTTATTGATATTTCTCCCAGCAATCTTGATTCCAACTTGTGCTTCTTCCAGTCCAGTGTTTCTCATGATGTACTCTGCATAGAAGTTAAATAAGCAGGGTAACAATATACAGCCTTGACATACTCCTTTTCTTATTTGGAAACAGTCTGTTGTTCCATGACCAGTTCTAACTGTTGCTTCCTGACCTGCATACAGGTTTCTCAAGAGGCAGGTCAGGTGGTCTGGTATTCCCATCTCTTTCAGAATTTTCCACAGTTGATTGTGATCCACACAGTCAAAGGCTTTGGTATAGTCAACAAAGCAGAAATAGATGTTTTTCTGGAACTCTCTTGCTTTTTCCATGATCCAGCGGATGTTGGCATCATGATAACCCCACAAACTAGAATATTATAAGATTAGTGAATAAGAAAATACATTAATAATAATGATATACAAAAATGGTCATATATATGTGAAAAATATATAACATTTTATACATAATCTTATCTCAATTGTGCTGTGCTCTGCTGTGCTTAGCTGCTCCGTCACATCTGACTCTTTGAGCCCACATGGATTGTAGCTCACCAGTGTTTAGTCTGTCCCTGGGCTCCTCTGTCCCCGAAGATTCTCCAGGCAAGATTACTAGAGTGGGTTGCCATGCCTTTCTCCAGGGAATCTTCCCAACCCAGCAATTAGACTGAGGTCTCCTGCACTGCAGGAGGATTCTTTACCAGCTGAGCTACCAGGGAAGCCCTATTTCAGTCATATATTAAGATAACCTACATATGCATAAACAATAGCAGGAAAAACATATGTCAAAGTGTTGGTGATTATTTCTCTGGGTGGTAGAATTACTGGTTTCCAATTTCTTCTTTATTGTCTTTTAATTTTCTTAATATTTAAAATGTTCTATGTGAGATGATCAGGAAAAGGTCAGTTTTCATCCCAATCCCAAAGAAAGGCAATGCCAAAGAATGCTCAAACTACCACACAATTGCACTCATCTCACACGCTAGTAAAGTAATGCTCAAAATTCTCCAAGCCAGGCTTCAGCAATATGTGAACCGTGAACTTCCTGATGTTCAAGCTGGTTTTAGAAAAGGCAGAGGAACCAGAGATCAAATTGCCAACATCCGCTGGATCATGGAAAAAGCAAGAGAGTTCCAGAAAAACATCTATTTCTGCTTTATTGACTATGCCAAAGCCTTTGACTGTGTAGATCACAATGAACTATGGAAAATTCTGAAAGAGATGGGAATACCAGACCACCTGATCTGCCTCTTGAGAAATCTGTATGCAGGTCAGGAAGCAACAGTTAGAACTGGTCATGGAACAACAGACTGGTTCCAAATAGGAAAAGGAGTACGTCAAGGCTGCATATTGTCACCATGTTTATTTAACTTATATGCAGAGTACATCATGAGAAATGCTGGACTGGAAGAAACAGAAGTTGGAATCAAGATTGCTGGGAGAAATATCAATAACCTCAGATATGCAGATGACACCACTCTTATGGCAGAAAGTGAAGAGGGGCTAAAAAGCCTCTTGATGAAAGTGAAAGTGGAGAGTGAAAAGGTTGGCTTAAAGCTCAACATTCAGAAAACGAAGATCATGGCATCTGGTCCCATCACTTCATGGGAAATAGATGGGGAAACAGTGGAAACAGTGTCAGACTTTGTTTTTCTGGGCTCCAAAATCACTGCAGATGGTGACTGCAGTCATGAAATTAAAAGACGCTTACTCCTTGGAAGGAAAGTTATGACCAACCTAGATAGCATATTGCAAAGCAGAGACATTACTTTACCAACAAAGGTTCGCCTAGTCAAGGCTATGGTCTTTCCTGTGGTCATGTATGGATGTGAGAGCTGGACTGTGAAGAAAGCTGAGCGCCGAAGAAGTGATGCTTTTGAACTGTGGTGTTGGAGAAGACTCTTGAGAGTCCCTTGGACTGCAAGGAGATCCAACCAGTCCATTCTGAAGGAGATCAATCCTGGAATTTCTTTAGAAGGAATGATGCTAAAGCTGAAACTCCAGTATTTTGGCCACCTCATGCGAAGGGTTGACTCATTGGAGAAGACTCTGATGCTGGGAGGGATTGGGGGCAGGAGGAGAAGGGGACGACAGAGGATGAGATGGCTGGATGGCATCACTGACTCGATGGGTGTGAGTCTGGGTGACCTCCGGGAGCTGGTGATGGACAGGGAGGCCTGGCGTGCTGCGGTTCATGGGGTCGCGAAGAGTCGGACACGACTGAGCGACTGATCTGATCTGATGTGAGATGATAAATAGCAAGGACCTACTATATAGTACAGGAAACTATATTAAGTATCTTGTAATGACCTATAATGGAAAAAAATCTGAAAAGGAATGTATGTATTTGTTGTGTACATGTAACTGGACCACTTTGCTGTATTCCTGAAACTAGCACAGCAAATCAACTATACTTCAAAACGAAAGCAGTATATAATACAGAGAAGAGTATACAACCCTTTAAACAAAAACAAAAAAAATCCTGTAATGACCATTACTACAATTATAATTAGAAAACTATTAAATAACTTTCAAAGGATCCTTCAGTCTTATTTAAATATGGTATATGTAATATAAGGCTTCCCAGGTGGCACTGGTGGTAAAGAATTCGCCTGCCAATGCAGGAGACATAAGAGACGCGGGTTTGATCTCTGGGTCAGGAAGATCCCTTGGAGGAGGACATGGTGACCCACACCAGTACTGTTGCCTGGAGCAGCCCATGGACAGAGGAGCCTGGTGGGCTATAGCCCCTAAGGTTGCAGTGAGTCAGACTTGACCAAAGTGACTTAGCACACACGCACGCATGCGTAATATGAGAAACAGCTATGAGATTTCTGTCTACTTTTTCAGGTGATGTCTCACTTGATTCCTTTCTGCAACGCTTGGCCAGTTCTTGAGCAACTCTTGCAGGGAAAGGGAGCTGGTGTTTCAGTACAAGAAATGAGTAAGAGTGTATATGATGCTTCCAATATGAAAAGACCCATAGAGTTGTGCTCACTGTTCTGGGAAGACTCCCTAGTTCCCAGGGACTGGAATGAATTACTCCATCCTCCCAGTGCCCTCCACTCCTATCCTGACCATTCAGTAATTCCGTTGTGCATCACACAGCAACCTTGTAAGTTCCTTGAGGGCATTCATCTTGCGACCCTCGGTGCTCAACTCTAAACACTGTACAGTGAAAACGAAAGTTGCTCAGTTGTGTTCCACTCTTTGTGACCCCATGGACTATACAGTCCATGGAATTCTCCAGGCCAGAATACTGGATTGGTAGCCTTTTCCTTCTCCAGGGGATATTCCCAACCCAGGGATTGAACCCATGTCTCCCGCATTGCAGGCAGATTCTTCCCCTGCTGAAACACCAGGGAAGCCCAGGTATACTGGAGTGGGTAGCCTATCCCTTCTCCAGTGGATTTTCCCAACCCAGCAATCAAACTGGGGTCTCCTGCATTGCTTGTGGATTCTTTACCAACTGAGATATGAGGGAAGCCCCTAAACACTGTAGGTATCTGATTATAGCCTGGATCATTGAATTGAATCATCCATCACTAGTAAGACATCCTGTATTTTTTTTTTTAATCAATGGAACCAGAAAGCAGTATATGATTTAAAATAATATCAATTTTATACCATTTCTGTTATTTTATGTCAGAAACTGTATGTGAATAATGTTGTCTCCTCTGCCTCCTTAACTTTTTGCTTGTGTTCTTTTGCTGTGCTCATTCTTCAGGCATTTGAAGTTTCTCATTGACCTCTGCTGGTTTTTTTCTTCTGTAACTTTACATATGCCCTTCCCTCAGGCTTGAGAGTTAGCTCCTCTGTCCATGGGATTTTTCAGGTAAGAATACCAGAGCGGGTTGCCTTGTCCTACTCCAAGGGACCTTCTTTACCCAGGGATCAAACCCGCGCCTCTTGCCCTGTAGGCTTCCTCACCTGCTGAGCCACCGGGGAAGCACATCCACCTGCCAATGCAGGAGATGCCAGAGACACAGCTTTGATCCCTGGGTCAGGAAGATCCCCTGAAGGAGGAAATGGCAACCCATTCCAGTATTCCAGCTGGGAGAATCCCATGGACAGAGGAGCCTGGTGGGTTACAGCCTATGGGGTCACAAAAGAGTTGGACTAAGTGACTGAGCGACCGTGCATGCATGCACACAAGACCCAGTAGCAGGCCAAGAGCTGTTCCTCAAAAGGAGCGCAGTTATTCATAGGAGATGGCAGGGTTTTGTTCCCCAATCCTAAAGGCTTGTGCTGCAATTCACCTCGAAAGTCTTGCCAAAGGCTCCAAACAACATCCCTACCTGCTGCTGACCCTTCAAGCATCGTTGGATCTGCTGGACCACATGGTCCTAGTGGCAGGGCAGCTTGAATGGCAGTCTGGACCTGTTGCATCCCTTCTTTCATTCTGGGTCTCACTCAAAACTAGTAGCTTTAGGGGTCACTTGGTACACGGGCCATGGTAACACACCCAAATGAGAAACATGTGGCTTCCAAAGGCCCTACTAGGCACTGAATCTTTTCCTTTGTAGCAAAGGCCAGAACTCAGTCTTCACCTTGGAAAAGATACCTCCACATGCCCCATCCCACTGGGACCCTAGAAGTCTCCTTGAGATAGAAGACCCCTGAATTTGCATGGTATTCAAATCCCACCATCTTACAGGCAAATATCTTAACAATAAGTTTAGAGAAGTTGCTGCCCATGGTTCACAAAAATGAATCATCATGTCACCAACATAATGGACCAGATTACTGTCGTGTGGGGGAAGATGAGGACGATCCCTGTGAACCATGGCTCAGGACTGGCGAGTGGACATACTTCTAAGGTAGAACAGTGTAGGTGCCTTGCTGGCCTTGCCAACTGGAAGTAAACTGGCTTCAGTGATCCTTATTGTTGCTGCTGCTGCTGCTGCTAAGTCGCTTCAGTCATGTCCGCCTCTGTGCTACCCCACAGACGGCAGCCCACCAGGCTCCCCCGTCCCTGGGTTTCTCCAGGCAAGAACACTGGAGTGGGTTGCCATTTCCTTCTCCAATGCATGAAAGTGAAAAGTGAAAGTGAAATCACTCAGTCGTGTCCAACCTCCAGCGATCCCCTGGACTGCAGCCCACCAGGCTCCTCCGTCCATGGGATTTTCCAGGCAAGAGCACTGGAGTGGGTTGCCATTGCCTTCTCCGGATCCTTATTGTTAGGTATAGAGAAAAAGAAAAAAACATTTGCCGGATCAATAGTGCAAACCAGGTACCAGGGGATGTGTTAATTTGCCCAAGCAACGAAACATCTGGTATGTGTGTACATGCTCAGTCGCCTCAGTCCTGTCTGACTCTTTGCAACCCTCTGGACCATAGCCCACCAGGCTCCTCTGTCCATGCGATTCCCCAGGCAAGAATACTGGAGTGGGTTGTCATGCCCTCCTCCAGGGGATCTTCCCAATCTGGGGTTCGAACTGAATCTCTTATGTCTCTTGCATTGGCAGGCGTTTTTTGTTGGTTTTTTTTTTTACCAGTACTGCCACCTGGGAAGCCCAACGTCTAGTGCAGCAGTTAAAATTGCAGTCACCACCCATACAACAAGCCATTGTTATTCCCCAAGACCCATCTGTCTTCTGCACAGACCAAATAAGCAAGTGAAATGGGGATGTGGTTGGAATCCCCATCCTTATTTCTTTCTGGTCCTTGATGGTGGCTCTAATCTCCAAGAATGTACCATTTCTTTCATTCTTACTATCTTCCTAGGCAGAGGCTGTTCTATGACTTTCACTTGGTCTTTCCCATTATGATAGCCCTCCATCCACAAGTCAGGGAAATGATGTAGGAATTTTGCTGGTAGCTGAGCAAGTCTATTTCAATTATGCATTCCAAAACTGAGGTATGGATTGGGGACCCATGGCTCCACCATGAGATGAACCTGAGCTAAAATTTCATTGATCACATGACCTAAATAAGAATCTACTCTAACTGGTATAGTCAAAGCTATGTTTTTTCCAGTAGTCACGTACAGATGTGAGAGTTGGACCACAGAGAAGGCTGAGCACTGAAGATTTGATGCTTTCGAATTATGGTGCTGAAGAAGACTCTTGAGAGTCCCTTGGACAGCAAGGAGATTAAACTAGTCAATCCTAAAGGAAATCAACCCTGAATATTCATTGGAAGGACTGATGCTGAAGCTCCGATACTTTGGCCACTTGATGAGAGAAGCCAACTCATATTGGGAAAGGTGGAAGGCAAAAGGAGAAGGGGACGACAGAGGATGAGATGATTAGATTGCATCACTGACTCAATGGACATGAATTTGCACAAACTCCGGGAGACAGTGACTTACATGGTAGCTCAGCTGGAAAAGAATCCATGATAGCAAATGACAGGGAAGCCTGGCATTCTGCAGTGCATGGGTCACAAAGAGTCGGACACACCTCAACAACAACAACAACAGCCACCAGCTACTGGACTTTGGTAATGTTTTGGGTTCCTTGTAATTAGTTCAGTTCAGTATCCCCTAAAAGTCTGATTATTTCCTCTTCTATAATACACAGTTACCATGATAAAAACCCACAGATCCCTTTGGGGAGGGGTGGGAGAATGATTAACAATATAAATTTTGGCAGTGTGCTGGGAGACTTCCTCAAAAGGACCAATCTTAGTGACTCCAGGTCTGTCAACTGGCTCAAGTCTGGGAATTAACGAAGAGGCTGTGAGTCTCTATCTTTATGACTCAATTGAAGTTCTGTTCATTTCACCTTAAACTTTGCTGTTTATTCAGGGCAAGTAAGAATTTAGTAGGTTTCCCACGTCACTGCTAGGAACCACGTGATCAATAGCCAACATCACAGGTTGGGTGAGTTAAACTCTTCTGATTGGTGCTTTGACGCCTTTGCCCATGATGGTAACCAGATCCATCTTGCCTCTGGTAGTTGAATGTTTCCATTTGTCCATAGGATCCTGGAGTCTATTTACTCTCAGTGCATTTAGATTTCCTGATTCAGGGACTGTGGTTCACACTGTGAGGTCTAGACTAAATAGAAAAGTGATCAAAGAGATCTTACAGGGTGCTAGAGTGCCCCCACCCCTGCCCAAAACTTTACTTCTCACAGTAATTGTGAAATGTATGTCTTTTGCACCCTCACAAAGTGAGTGGGTAGGTCTTAAGTGACAAATCCACTTTAACACACCAGTCTTCCTAAACCTACATATCTCTTTATTTACATTAAATTCAGGAAGATCCAGCGTTTCTAGTTTGCCCACCATTGATCACCTTTTCCATGTCCACGTTTCAGCCAGCCAACCAACCAACAAAACTCTTAGAGTCCCTTCTACCTCCCTGAGCTACAATACGAAGCACAGAATCTCAGATCCGTGAGCCCATATCAATGCCTGGCCTGATCTAACTTTATGATTCTTCCACCAATAGTCCACACCCTTAATACTCATTCCCACTCATATTCCTCCGATTGTGTCTATATAAGTTAGAGAACTCAAGCAGTGCTATTTACAATAGCCAGGACATGGAGGCAGGCTAAATGTGCATCAAGAGAGGAATGGACAAAGAAGATGTGGTATATATATATACAGTGGAATATTACTCTGCCATAAAAAGGAATGGAATTGTGCCATTTACAGAGATATGGATGGACCTTGAGACTGTCATACATAGTGAAGCAAGTCAGAAAGAGAAAAATATCGTGTATTAACACATTTATGTGGAATCTAGAAAAATGGTATAGCTGATCTTATTTGCAAAACAGAAACAGATGCAGGGAACAATCATATAGACACCAAGGGGGAAAAGGGGGATGGGATGAATTGGGGATTGGTACTGACATATATACACCATTGACCCTATGTATAAAAGAGATAACTAACGAGGACCTGAGTAGCACAGGGAACTCTACTCAGTGCTCTGTGATGACCTAAATGAGAAGGAAATCCAAAAAAGAGGGGAAACAGGTATACGTATCGCTGATTCACTGTGCTTACAGTTGAAACTAACACAACACTGTAAAGCAACTATACTCCAATAAAAATTAATAGAAGAAAGAACACTGAAGTAGTTCTTTTCAGTTTTGTGTGGTTCTTCATGTGCCATGCTTTGCACCTCACCTTGAGGAACTTGCGGACTTGAGGCTAGTTATGGGTCTAGAAGCATGGCAGAGCCGTGGGGGTTGGTCCTGATGAGAATCAGGGCTGTCTCACATAACTGCCTCAGAGCTGGTCATTAATGATTTCCCAGACCACACAGGGTTACCTCCTCAGCCAGGGATGGAGAAGCAGTCATCACTGGGGATAAAGAAACCTCTTGAATTAGTGAAAAAGACTCATCAGAATTTAGGGGCACAAAGTTCCCAGCATCCTCAAGGTCTTCCCACTCATCCCCGTGCCAACTTTCAGGATTCCATTTCTTCCCAGTCAGGGTCTTCACTTTAACAGTCATCCATCTACAAGGCTGAACCTCTCCTCAGATTGTAATTGGCTGGTCATTGGGTTTGGTTTTCCACAATCTTGGTCCTGCAGCTATAGAAGATAAGCCTCTCCTTTGGGACACATATAGAAGGGTTTAGGTCATTTATATGGCACTTGAATGGAGAACCCGAGGCCCTGAGCTCATCTTTTCCTTTCTTCCCTTTGTCCAGTAACACTGGAAGCAATCAACCAATCTCACTTTATTTGTTAGTTTGAAAATAAAAAATGTTTAAAAGTATTATATGCATAGTTGCCCAGAGGCTTAAGTGGGTGGTTAGGGGCATCCAGGACTTCCCAGGTGGCACAAGTGGGAAAGAATATGCCTACCAACATGGAAGACATAAGAGACACAGGCTCAATCCCTGGGTCAGGAAGATCCCCTGAAGGAGGGCATGGCAACCCACTCCAGGGTTCTTACCTGGAGAATCCCATGGACAGACGAGCTTGGTGGGCTACAGTCCATAGCGTCACAAAGAGTTGGACACGACTGAAGCAACTTGGCACTCATGCACAGGAGCATCCAAAGGTGATATTGCAAATCTCTCTTGAAAGATCATGTCATGGACCATCATTATTCTCTAGATTATTGGAAATAGAGTCATTAATATATTTAAGTCTAATGATGCTTTCAATTTGTGGTGCTGGAAAAGACTCTTGAAAGTCCCTTGGACTGCAAGGAGATCAGACCAGTCAATCCTAAAAGAAACCAACTCTGAATATTCATTGGAAAGACTGATGCCGAAGCTGAAGCTCCTCTACCTTGGCCACCTGATGCAAAGAGCTGACCCATTGAAAAAGATCCTGATGCTGGGGAAGATTGAGGGCAAGAGGAGAAAGGGACGATAGAGGATGAGATGGTTGGATGGCATCACCGACTCCGTGCACATATATGTGAGCAAACTCCAGGAGACAGTGAGGGACAGGAAGGCATAGCATCTGCAGCTCATGGGGTCACAAAGAGTCTGACATGGCTTAGTGACTGAGCAGCAACAAGCACAGCAGTGACTTTATTTCTAGTCATTAGGCTAGCTTGAGGAATCACAGCCCCAAAATTCAGAATATACAACAAAGCTACAGTAGTTAAAACAGTGTGGTACTGGCACAGAAGCAGGCACATAGATCAGTGTCAATCCCCTTCACTCAGTCTCTGAATTCAAATGTTAATCTCATCCAGAAACACCTTTACTGACACACCCAGAATAATGTTTGACCAAATATCTGTGCACCCTTTAGTCCAGTCAAGTTGCCATAAAATTAACCATCCCAGTCTTTGATACTCGACTAGTACCTAATGCATTGTGGTGCCAACAGACGTTTATTCGACTGAACTGAGCATACAATTCATCGTGTATATAAAACATCGATTCACTTTGAAATTAGTTTGTAAATGATGACAATCACAATATGCTATCAGTTCAGCTCAGTTCAGTCGTTCAGTCGTGTCTGACTCTTTGTGACCCTGTGGACTGCAGCACGCCAGGCCTTCCTGTCCATTACCAACTCCTGGAGCCTACTCAAACTCATGTCCATTGAGTTGGTGATGCCATCCAGCCATCTCATCCTTTGTCATCCCCTTCTCCTCCCACCTTCAATCTTTCCCAGCATCAAGGTCTTTTCAAATGAGTCAGTTCTTTGCGTCAGGTGGCCCAAGTATTAGAGTTTCAGCTTCAGCATGAGTCCTTCCAATGAATATTCAGGACTGATTTCCTTTAGGACAGACTGGTTGGATCTCCTTGCTGTCCAAGGGACTCTCAAGATCAATTCACTTTGAAATTAGTTTGTAAATAATAATACTTCTCATAATACGCTATAGATTTTGAAATATTTACAACATACCAATAATCAATTGGGCTTCCCAATTGGTTCAGTGGATAAAGAATCTGCCTACAATGCAGGAAATGTAGGAGACACGGGTTTGATCTCTGGGTCAGGAAGATCCCCTGCAGCAGAAAGTGGCAACACACTCCAGTATTGTTGCCTGGAAAATTCCATGGACAGAGGAGCCTGGCAGACTACAGTCCATGGGGTCACAGACTTGGACATGACTGAGCTACTGAGCACAGTCATTGTACCCAGACCTAATTTGTCATGATGTGTTAAGTACAAAGTACTCTGAGGGTACTAGTTTCTATGCAGAGCACTCAGGGCCTCTTAGTCTTGTTAATGAGACCAATAAAAAGCTGAAATATAGATTGGGCAGTTGAGAAATTCCCTCTAAAGAAGTGACATTTACAACCAAGCCTGAAGGATGAATGCCAGAGAGTCACTGTTCTGTATCCTTACGACTGTAAAAGAGTCAGGGATTTGTCTGCCAGCCACAGTCCTGTATAGAGGATGCCCTGTTACCAGCATCCAGTGGATGTGTGACAGCTGGGGGCGCTGACCCAGAGGTGACAGGCTGGGTCCTTCTGTAGAGTGTAAACAACAGAGAAAGCCAGGTACACGTCTCTTTTTCCTTCATACTTTGAAGTCCTGTATGAATTTTCTTCACAAGCATCTATCATGCTTACCTCCATAGTAAGTCAAAATTAGAAACTGCTGGTAGCACTCTATCCCTCCTATTCATTTATAGGGCAATTTGGTAGTGACATGAAAATCGCTTAGTCTTTGCGACCCCATGGACTATACAGTTCATGGGATTCTCCAGGCCAGAACCCTGCAGTGAGCAGCCTTTCCCTTCTCCAGGGGATTTCCCAATCCAGGGATTGAACCCAGGTTTTCCGCATTGCAGGCAGATTCTTTACCAGCTGGGCCACAAGGGAAGCCCAATAATACAGGAGTGGATAGCCTTCCCTTCTCCAGCAGGTTTTCCTGACCCAGGAATCGAACTGGGGTCTCTTACATTGCAGGTGGATTCTTTACCAACTGAGCTACTAACATGTCACTAATGGTTTATACAGTCCATACCCTTTGCCTTAAGATGATTTTATTTTTAGAATTTTGTTGTGGATAAATGTGGGTGTGCAAAAAGGTCTACAATCATTACACCAACCAAAAGGTGTGAGGTGACAAATGTGTTAATTAACTTGATTGTGGGAATAATTTCACAATGCATGCTGCTAGGTCGCTTTAGTCGTGTCCGACTCTGTGCAACCCCATAGACGGCAGCCCACCAGGCTTCCCGTCCCTGGGATTCTCCAGGCAAGAACACTGGAGTGGGTTGCCATTTCCTCCTCCAATGCATGAAAGTGAAAAGTGAAAGTGAAGTCTCTCAGTCATGTCCGACTCTAGCGACCCCCTGGACTGCAGCCTACCAGGCTCCTCCATCCATGGGATTTTCTAGGCAAGAGTACTGGAGTGGGGTGCCATATACACACATCCAATTATCACATTGCACTGCTTAAAGAGATACGATTATTATTGATCAGTTTTACCTTCATAGGTGTGGGGGAGGGGGAAAGAATGAGAATATTCATGCAGGGATTGTTACGTTAGAGAAAAATGAGAAATAATGCAAATATCAACTCTGGGGGAACAGTGGGAAGAGTTAAAGTTCATTCACATAAGAACGTCCTCCCCAGCCCTTAGAAACGAAGGGCAGAAGACTAGGCAACGACAATTCACTTGGGAAACAAAGCAGAGAAAAGCAAAAAGTGTGATGATAAACGCAGGGGCAAGTGATGCGTCCCCAGCAAACGGCAGAGACACAGCGTGCCACTGTCAGGAGCCCAGTTGCCACCCCAAGTTACCTCGGCTGTTAAGCACTTCAAAGGCGATGGCAAATGACGTGGGAGACCTGGCCGGGACTGGAAAATGTACCATTATGTACAGTTATTTTCCAAAATAAATTGTTTGATCTTGGATTAGGGTAGGGCTTTTATGAAAGAAAAACATACTCACACTTCAAATGTCAGTCCCAATAATAGAAGGACTCAGAAGTCAATTCTGAGTAAGTTCAGGCCTCTGGGGTTCCTTTGTTCGAGAATGATTCTCCGGGTCCACGTTGCAGATAGAAATCTGTCCTTGGCAGGCCTTGGGGGACTGGGCAGCCTTGCTGTCTTCAGGGTGTTGGCAGCCAACCTGCAGTCTCTCTGGGAAGCCCATGGGTCAAGGGCACAAGGTCCGTGGCTGAGATCTAGAAAAGCAAAGGGGGTTCTGGCAGATAGGGCGGTGAAGGGGGCACAGATGCTGTGGGGGGGCAGGGAAGTGGCACTGAAAGTAAGGTCTGGGAAAACAGAGGGAAAACTTGATGTCCTGGGTAATAATTCCTAGTATGTGAGAAAAGAGCCTGTGTAATAGAGACTGCACCAGGGCAGGCTGTCATTCAGGCACATGTGAAATACTTGCCACCCAGGTGGCACTGCTGCTGCTGCTGCTAAGTGGTAAAGAATCCGCCTGCAATGCAGGAGAAGCAAGAGACACGAATTTGATCCTTGGGTTGGGAAGACCTCTTGGGGTAGGAAATGGCAGCCTGCTCTAGTATTCTTGCCTGGAAAATTCCACGGACACAGAGGCCTGGCAGGGTACAGTCCACGGGGTCACAGACAGTCAGACAGGACGTAGTGACTGAACAAGAACAGAGAGTCCCAAATGATGCACCACGTTCATGTTCACATGTACGTTTTCCTTCTTTTATGGCAAAGTATGTTGCATGTCTGTGCTACCATATACTGAAAGTGAAGTCACTCAGTCGTGTCCAACTCTGTGACCCCAGGGAATGTAGCCCACCAGGCTCCTCTGTCCATGGGATTTTCCAGGCAAGAGTACTGGGGTGGGCTGCCATTTCCTTCTCCAGGGGATCTTCCTGACCCAGGGATCAAACCCAGGTGTTCTGCATTGCAGACAGATGCTTTACCGTCTGAGCCACCAGCGAAGCCTTACCATATACTAGAAAAGGTCTGTTCTTTGTTTTCAAACAGTTCACAACCTAGGGGACAGATGGACAAGAGGCTGTGGACAATATTGGCTGAGAGCCTCAACAGCGAGGACTGGAATGCCAGGGTTACCCTGGACTAGTTACTCAGCCTCTCTATGTCTATGCTTTCTCATCTATCAAATAAGAGCGATCTTTGTTGCAAGGATTGAATTAGTTAGTATTCATAAAGCACATGGAACAATGCCTCAAGCTTTGTAAAACTCGTGTAAGGGTTAGTTACTGAGGACACGACTGAGCGACTTCACTCTCACTTTTCACTTTCCTGCCTTGGAGAAGGAAATGGCAACCCACTCCAGTGTTCTTGCCTGGAGAATCCCAGGGACGGGGGAGCCTGGTGGGCTGCCGTCTATGAGGTCGCACAGAGTCGGACACGACTGAAGCGACTTAGCAGCAGCAGCAGCAAGTATTCTTCCTAAATTCCCATAATGGCCCCATGAAATTAATGCTGTTATTTCTACTTTACAAATAAAGAAAACTAAAGCTAACTTCAGAGATTTAATAATTGTGTGGAATCTAATTCACACAATGAGGAAGTGACAAAACCGAATTCAGAGTGCAATGTCTTTGACATTTGACCACATGGTCTGGCGTGGGGCAGTAGTAGATTACAGAAGCTGAGGTCTTTTGGACATTGAACAATTTAAGACGATGACAGAGAACCTTATGGGGTAGAGGCTTCTGAAAATGGAGTTTCTTCAGTTATCAAATTTGCCCATTTTTGTTTGGCCGGGACCTTGCCTGGAAAATCCCATGGACAGAGGAGCCTGGTAGACTGCAGTCCATGGGGTCGCTAAGAGTCAGACACGACTGAGCGACTTCACTTTCACTTTTCACTGTCATGCATTGGAGAAGGAAATGGCAACCCACTCCAGTGTTATTGCTTGGAGAATCCCAGGGACGGGGGAACCTGGTGGGCTGCTGTCTATGGGGTCACACAGAGTCAGACACAACTGAAGTGACTTAGCATAGCATAGCATAGCATAATGACTGACTTGTAATAAATGCCCACTAGATGCTTTCTGAGTGAGAAAATGAATGAATGAATAATAGCTTTTACACATCCCTCTATAATAGCTTTTTATCTATATATTATGGATAGACTGGCCTAGAATTAAGGGATGTAAATTGCTAGGATAGCTCCTTGAATTCATTCTGATAAGTGTTTACCTATTTATTTTACAAAAATATACTGAGCACCCACAAGTGCCAGACAGCATGCAAAATTCTGAGTGCACATGAGTGGCTAAAACCAACATATCACCAGCACTCATGGAATTTATGATTTCATGGCAGACACAAGCAAGAGGAAAGGAAATAGCCAACAGATACATGATTACAAATAATGACAGAGACCAAACCAACAGAATTCAGTGATAGAAAGTGATGGCCCATGGATAGGACATTTAGATAATTGGTCACGGATATCATTCCATGGACTTAATGGGATGACGAAGTGAATACTGGGTGGTCGATGCTGTGGGGCTGGGTTTTACCATCGAGCTGTTCTCAGCAGCTACAGCCTTCTCGTGCTATGCTCTGCTGTGCTTAGCAGCTCAGTCCTGTCCAACTCTTTCTGATCCCATGAACTGTAGCCCACCAGGCTCCTCTGTCCATGGGATTCTCCAGGCAAGAATACTGGAGTGGGTTGCCATTCCCTTCTCCAGGGGATCTTCCCAACCCAGGGATCAAACCCAGGTCTCCTGTATTGCAGGCAGATTCTTTACTGTCTGAGGCACCAGGGAAGCCCAAGCTACCAGGGAAGCCTTCTTAGCCACTACAAATACTTAGTGAATTTAGTTTAGGCAAGAGAATGGTAGAGAATGACTGTAGACATCACAAAAAAAGCAAATTCAAGATGTCTCCAAAGTTTCGAGGTTGAGACAGATTTCCAAGTTCTTTGGGACCCTCAGCAAGGCTCTCCTGAGTTGCAGACTGACTCGTTAAATGCCTGAATCAGGACAACTGATCCAGATGAGAAGTTGGCCTTTAGGAGTTCTGCAAAGTCATCAATCATCTTAATTTCAGGTGATAGCCAAAAGCAAGGAGAGAAGTTTTTCAGCATCTGGTTGGGGTCTTGTTTCCTCTGTTCCAGAGAGAAGTTACTTAGTAACTGTTTTAGGGATTCCTGGGGCTGGAATTAACCTCCCAGTGCCTCCTTCCCGTCTCAGGTCTGTCTGAGCCCAGCCACCCTCCTCATATCTCTATGTCCTCTCACTCAAACCAAGGGCTTATCTTGTCATTGATTGGCTCCCCAGGATCCATGCAACAGACTGCAAACTTCTTAAAATGGTACCTAAGGCCTTCTAGAGGGCATCAATATTTTTTTACTATTTCTACTTTTGCAAAGTTTCTTGACTTTTCTTGATGTCAAATATCTTCATTTCTTTAGTGTCCCCTCTGCTTGTCATGACTTACTGCAGACTCTCACCTGTGTCTGTCTGACACATCCTCAAGGATAAACACAGATGCCAACTACTCTGTGAAGCCTTCTTTGACTTTACTAATTTGAATAGATTCCTCTTTCCTTGAAGGCTCTTTGTACATTATTTAGCTTTTCTTTGATAAAGTTTGAAGATACCTACCTTAAGATGCCTTAGATTTATTTCTGCCTTATCTCTAGTGTTAATGCCTACTTCCTATCTGAGCCTGTCCTTCACACTCCACAGTGTCATTTTACATGTATTTCTGAGATTGAGTAATCCCTGGTACTTTTTCTAATAATAGCAGTAGCAACTATGAACACTTACCAAGTGCCAAGCACTGTTCCAATCAATTTATTGCATCCTCAGTGTCTGTTCAGAGAACTTTTAGGGGTGATTCAACACTCAACCTGCAAAATTATATGCAAACTAGTATGGTTTAACTTTGAACTTTTATTGACTTATTTAATTCTCGTAAAAAAATCATAGGATTGCTATTAGCCCATTTCACAGGTTAGGAAACTGAGGCACAGAGAAGTTAAGTGACTAGGATCACACAGCTAAATGCAAGATTCAAGCCAAGTCACTGAAGTTCCAAAGTGCATCCTCTAAGAGAATATGCATGTCTTTATTTTATCTGCCCATCACATTTCAGCTGCATCTTGCATGTATATGTTAGCTAAATGCTTATGGAATGAAGAGGCAGAAAGAAAAAATAAAAGGCACAGATATAGGCAGGGAAAGGCAGAGACACAACGAAAGAGTGGTAAGAAAGCCAGCTTTCTAAAGCAAACACAGCTCAGCAGAAGGAACTGAAGCCCTTGCAATTGGATAGATTAAGGAAAGGGACAATGACTCCAATATCTAGATGAGTCAGACAGGCCAATGGAAATTAGGGACGCAGGCTGGTGAAGGCTGTGGAGTGATGGAAACCACGGAGGCTGGACAGGTACTAACGGGTCCCACTGCGTGCTGCCGTGCCGGCAGAGATGGGGCCAGGGGGTGCCAGAGTTTCTTTTCAAGAGAAGATGAAAATCTGGATTTTACACGAAATTCTTTGTTTTTGTAAGCTGTTGGCAAGTATTTCAAGTGAAAGGAAAAAAACTCTGTGTGGGTTAAACCTAGGGTGACTATAGTAAGATGAAGCCACAAACTCAAAGGTCAGGCCAGGTTTTAGGACATCCTGAATGTCTGTTGAGAGGACTTTAGGGGCGTATTCAACACTCAGCGTGCAAAATTATATGCAAACTAACTAGCATGGTTCGATTTGGGGGGTAATAGAACTGTTGCACTGGGGTTAGACGTGTTCACTCTTTTATGGTATACAAACGTTGCTTCTTGAATTTCTTTACGGTTTCCCAAAAGAGTTGATTTATAGGCTTCAAATGAGCACATTTCTTTCACTTCTCAGGTTTAACCCTGTGACAGAATAAGATGGGTCATAGCTGGTCCCTTAGTGGTGGGGGAGGGATAAATAAGGAGGTTGGGATTAACATAGACACACAAATATATACATGCATGTATAACAGATACTCAACAAGGACCTACTGTATAACATGTGGAACTCTGCTCAGTACTCTGTAATAACCTATATGGGGAAAGATTCTGAAAAAGAATAGAGATATGCGCATGTGGGAACCCCTGGTGGCTCAGTGGTAAAGAACCCGCTTGCCAAGCAGAAGATGAGGGTTCGATCCCTGGGTCGGGAAGATCCCTTGGGGAAGGAAATAACAATCCACTTCCAGTATTCTTGCCTGGGAAAGCCCATGGACAGAGGAGCCTGGCAGGCTGCAGTCCTTCGGGCTGCAAAAAGAGTTGGACACAGCTTAGTAACTAAACAGGGACAACAGGTGCATATGTATAGCTAAATCCCTCTGCTGTACATCTGAAACTAACACCACACTGTAAATCAAATATACCCCAAAATCAAATAGAAATTTTAAGAAAAGAGTAAGAAAACCCAGAAAAACAAAAGAAGCAGGGAAGTGGCAAAACCAAGCAGGTAACTTGATCATGCAAAGGATTAAACATCTTTTGAGAGTACGTGCTGGAAGATTCGGACGATGAAAAAAGCAGAAGTAGTTTGGCAAGGCTTCAGGGTAGACGTGGGGCGGTGGGGACAATGGGTGTCTGACGCTGAGCAGGATGAAAAATAAAATCCAGGTGATGAGAGCCATTTCGTGCTCTTGCCTTTTTTTCTAATTAATTCTGTACGCATGGCTTGGGTACCTACCCAAGGGCTCAGCCTGCTGGCCCCTGGGGATAAAGAGCAGAGAGGATCTAAAGATGAGCAGGATGGACCTAGGTTCAAAGTAGCAAAATGCTTAAGACTCAGGCAGACTGGTATGAATCTTGTCATTGTCATTAATTATTTGATCTTGAAGGTATTTCTTAACCTCTCCAAGTCCTAGTCTCCATATCTGTACAATAGGGACAGTAATTCCATCAATCACATAGGTTTGTTGTGAGATTAGTAAAGAATGTTTGCGTAAATCAGTCAGCACAGTGCCTGCCACGTAGTAAGGACTTCATAAAAAATAGCAATTACTACATCTGTGTATAAATTCTCCAATAGAAGAATATAGAAAATACAGTTTACAAAAGGGGTAAATTATTGAATAGTTCTTATCTCTTTTTTTTTTCTTTCATAACATACACTACAATTTGAAATTATGTTTCCTAGCACCTATGCATTATATTAGGTAACTAACAGTAACATTTTTGAGCACCCTCATATGTGTGGGCTCTAATCCATTCTGGTGCATCATCTCATCTAATCCATTGCAGCAGTCTTATGGATTGTTACGATTATTTTTCCCAATTTAAAAAGAAGGTTCCCAAGGCATATAGAAATCAAGGCACTTGGTCAAGTTCATAAGACAGGTAAGCAGTAGAACCGGGGTTGAGATGTTCTCTGGCCAGTGTTCCAGTTGTACCGTCATCCAATGCCAATGAAGTACGTGTGGAATGAACGCATCAGCGAGTGGGTAATGAAAAAAGAAACAAGGTTCACAGAGCAGGAGCCACTTTAATTGGGGAGGAGCGTGAGGAGGAGGTTGTAGGTAAGCAAGGCACCAAAGGGCCAATGCTTGCCAGCATGAAATGAGATTGTAACTACAGGCAGATTGAGTATAGCAAACGAACAAACAAATTGTGTGTGTGCGCGTGTGTGTGTGTGTGTGTGTGTGTGTGTGTGTGAGACAGAGACACAGAGAGACAGAGACAGACAGAAAGAGATAGAGAGGCAGAGAGAGGACTGTTTTAACGAGCTTGGGCATTACCTCTCGGACAGTGGAGAAAGCACTGAAGGGAAAACGTAGACAAGCTTACTTCCTTTTCTATAATCAACCTTCGGCTTGTAATAAGGATGAACCCCAAGTCAGAAGAGAATTATGGATGTGTGAACCGTTATCAGATATTTCCGAACTTGGAATCTTTAGGTATTAACAGGAAGAAACATTTCCAATAACCGTTTGGAACCGTCTATAAGAAATCAGATCAGATCAGATCAGATCAGTCGCTCAGTCGTGTCCGACTCTTTGCGACCCCATGAACCACAGCACGCCAGGCCTCCCTGTCCATCACCAGCTCCCGGAGGTCACTCAGACTCGCATCCATTGAGTCAGTGATGCCATCCAGCCATCTCATCCTCTGTCGTCCCCTTCTCCTCCTGCCCTCAATCCCTCCCAGCATCAGAGTCTTCTCCAATGAGTCAACTCTTCGCATGAGGTGGCCAAAATACTGGAGTTTCAGCTTTAGCATCATTCCTTCCAAAGAAATTCCAGGGCTGATCTCCTTCAGAATGGACTGGTTGGATCTTCTTGCAGTCCAAGGGACTCTCAAGAGTCTTCTCCAACACCACAGTTCAAAAGCATCAATTCTTCGGCGCTCAGCCTTCTTCACAGTCCAGCTCTCACATCCATACATGACCACAGGAAAGACCATAGCCTTGACTAGGCGAACCTTTGTTGGCAAAGTAATGTCTCTGCTTTTGAATATGCTATTCAGGTTGGTCATAACTTTCCTTCCAAGGAGCAAGAAATAATGAGAGCAAAACTCCACCTTATTCAGAAAGGGATTCCCTAAATGGATTCTTGAGCTTTTCCCAGTTTTGATCAGTATGGGACTGCACGGGCCTGCTTGTTGTTACTTTAATTCTCCAACCAAGACAGCCACGTAAACACAAACTTGGGCGGCACTGAACTCTTGGGCCGCCTTGAGTTGGGGAATTTAAACACAGGCATGGTTAGGCTTTGCAGTGGCCATCATTCCAAAACATAAATCAAGCCAAATTTGTCTGAAATTCTGTCTTTAGAAGGTTGTGTGTTTTGACAAACCTTGCTGCAAATTTGGTCCAGCTTTTGGATTTGTAATGAAACCTGAAACCCAGCGCACTGGCCTGCCCTGGGGCCTTCCAAGCAGCCTTAGTGTATGTAAGGCCTTCCCTAATCTCATCCTGGCAAGAGTACTGTATTGGGTTGCATTGTTAAGTTTGAGGTGGACTCTGCAAATATTTCATGCAGTTATGGAGAAGGACAAATCAAGACCGCAATTTGGAGGCATTTTGATGCCTGAGTATTCTTAAGAGTGTAAATTGCAGAATTAGCAATACCTTATACCCTGTTGGCTAGTGACTTGCAGATACCCCAAGCCATGGTTGGGGCAGAAAGTTAATTAACTTGCTTATTAAAAAGAAGAAATGTCTCATTTGCATGCATTTACATTCAAGTCTTACATGCATCAAGCTTTTTGGTGGTCTCTGCTTTCTTTCTTTAATACCACTGACCTAGCTAGATACTGGCTCAAAACATTTACACTTTCTGTGCTTTTATATCCGGGCTTTGTTTAAGGGGTAGATGTCTGCTTATCATTGGTTCCAGCAGAATTTGATTGTCATACAGATCATTTCATCACTATAGACATCCTCTCCCTTCTCCTGGGTGGTGCAGGCTTTCTTCCAGTTATCATATACCATGATTGAGAAAAGATTCATTGACATAACCCATCTTAGAAAATAAAGGCCTTGTCTCCATCAGAGTTGGGCATGTCATTTGGGGATAAACCATTCAATTATTTGCAATTTCCTACTCAACTGAATTTTCCATGGACATTTTTTGCAGGAGTTTTCTCTGTCTTGCTTTTCCCATCTTACTTGGAGGTCTGCTTTGGGAGATTTTATTTCCTTTATTCTGTCTCCTAGGGAAAGAAGACCATTGCACCATAGGTGTTTCTTAGGCATTCCACATTCCAAATAATCATTATTTTTAACCTGAAAATGTTTCAGTGACCTGAATCTAGGCCCCCTTAAAGCAGCCTGAGTGAAGCTTTGGGAGAAGGAGAGGGAGTGGGCTGGGAAGAAGGGTGCCAGACAGGGGTGTGGGGGGCTCCAAGGGAGGGACTGAAATGCAAAGACTCCACCAAGCTCTCAAACAGCAAGGAAAAGCAAAACTACAGAGGGAGCTTAGTGCAGAGGGAAGCCTGCCTGGGAGTGAGCCACCAGCTCAGTTTTGGGGGACCCGGACACCCCCTGTTCGGTGTTTTGTAGTCATAACCTCTCTGATCCATGACAATGGTTGTGGTTGTCGGGGGCTGAGTGGCTCAGCTGGGAGCGGTTAAACCACCTATATGCTCACAAGCCCGGCCATCAGGTTGTGAAGGGTCCTGGCTGGAAGGGAAGGCATAAAATAAAATCCCACCAAACCTTAGACCTCTGTTAGACTGCGAGGAGAAGGATATTTTCTGAACTAGTCTACCGTGCGGACAGGAAATGACCTCTCCACAAACTGCTTCTTTAAAAACAAGCAGTGATGCCTAAAGCCATCCAACTCCCCTCTCCCTCCCTCCCTCCCTCCCTCCCTCCCTTCCTCTCTCCCAGCCTTCCTCCCTCTCTGAAGCTCCAGCTCTCCGGCTCTCCCTCCCTTCCCTCCTCCCCCTCCCTCCCTCCTCCCTCCCCCCTCCCTCTTCCCTGCCTCCCGCTCTCCGGTCTCTCTCGCTATAGAGGCTCCCACGGCAGTTCCCAACCACTGTGTTCAGCCTGCCTGCCTGCCTCTGTGTGTGAGAGAGTGTGTGTGTGTGTGTGTGTGCGTGCGTGTGTGTATGCGCGCGCGCGCGTGTGTGCGAGCGTGTGCGTGCGGCTACTTTGTAGTGGGAAGAACACAGCCCATGTGCTCTGCATGGACGTTACTGATACTCTGTTTGGCTTGATTTTCGACAAGCAGGCAAGATGTCCAGCACACCACATGACCCCTTCTATTCTTCTCCTTTCGGACCGTTCTATAGGAGACACACACCCTATATGGTACAACCAGAGTACCGAATCTATGAGATGAACAAGAGGCTGCAGTCCCGCACAGAGGTAAGGACTTCAACCGTGGGTGTGTGTTCTGTCTTTTTTTTTTTTTTTTTCTTCCCCCAAACTGTGCCCGAGCTTTTCCTGCGTGGCTGGCTGCATCCTGCGGGAAGTGTCCCACTAGATCCTAACGCGTACGTGGAAATGAGCGCCAGGATGAAGCCGCGAGTTTGAACGCTGGGTTTCTTAAACAGCAACTCTTGGAAGGTGGGGACAGTTTCTGCTGGAATCTTGAGATAGACAACCCAGCACTTGATTCGCCTGTCGGGTCTCCAGAAATGCTGCTTTCCCAGAACTCTGGCGTCTTGCAGGCTCCGCGTCGGTCCCCTCTTAGTGTTTCTTGAGATAGAGTTCTAAGAGATTCCATGCTCATTGCCATCCAGCAAAATAATTTTTTTTTTTTTTTAAAAGAAAATCCCAGAGGAAGTCTGCTTTGACCTGCATTTGCTTTTCAAAGTCATCAGGATTGAGGTGAAAAGGGCAGTAGATCCACCCGTGGTACTTTTCAGAACTGGCCCTGGAGGCACATGATTGTCTATTTCCCTGTTAAATTCAGAAACCACTTGCTGGGGGCGAGGGGTTCTTGACTCTCTCCCAGGGACGGTAGGGGCGTCTCCTGGGCTCTCCCTTCCACCAGAGCTGGCTCAGAAATCAAATCAGCTTGAGTTTTTTGGCAAATTTTGTGATCTGGTGCCTGAGAGAGGAGACTTACCTCCTTGCAAGCAACTCTGGGAGCCAGGGGAGACAGGACTTTGAGAACTTTCTAAATGCAAAAACTCCAGACTGCCTCCTGCAATTTAAATATTTAATGCCCGCTGACTTTTCCTCAATGCTGTCTGAGCTGACAGGTCCTACAGCTGGGCTGCCCCTTTGCCTTTAAGTTGGGGCTTCAGGTGTTGAAGTGTTCTGAGAAGGAGTTTGTCACAGAGTCTCTTGAGAAAGTAGAAATCACTGGGAATTTCGTCCTTCCTACAGAGTATGGCTACCTGGAGGGTCGCTGGCAAAGAGCTTTCGGGGACTAGCATTGGTAGAATTTAAGGTAGAAGACTCTCAGTTCCAAAGAGGGACTCAGTTAAGGTTGTGTGATAAAATACACTTGCTTGAATTGTCAACAGAGCCATGGAGAACTCCTCATGTTTAATGTATTTAATGTAGCTAACAAGATGTGACCTGCTTTCTGACTGGCTAACTGCTGGACTAGTACTGATTAAAAAAAAAAAAAAGTAGCTGAGCTCTCTTTATCACTGCTGTTTTCTTTATGCGTTAATACATCATAGATGTTACATATACTTGATACTACTGCTCTTCCCAAAAGCCAGTAGCTTTGACACAAGTGTAAACTCTTGTGCAAAAGGTGGTGAGCCTTTGGATATAAATGATATATGTGTGTTGTTGAGATTGTATGTTACAGTTTGTATCTTTCAATGTCATTCCGATCTTTGCAACTGTGTATTGGAATCTTCAACTCTTACCCAAAGTGTTGGTTGTCACAGCCTGCTTTCTAAATTAGGAGGATAGAGAATGTCTTCTAGTTCAGGCACACATAATTGCAACACAGATTTGGGGTAAAAAAATGTCTTGAAATATGATTAGTTTTTTTTTTTTTTTTAAAAAAAGAGACCAGGGGCCTTGATGGATCGATTGTTGAAGAGCAGCAGGATTTAAAAACAACCCGTGTTCATCTTATATCTTAGAAAGTTTTTGTGGAGTTGTAGGAGGAGGTTTTCCTCCCAACAACCTTCTCTGTTAGGGGAGCAGGCAGATTTCTCAGACGTCTGTGTTCTCCTGTGTCCCTTAATTATCACCTGGCCAGTTCTGAGCTAGCATACTCATCTGGAAGACTTCTCTATGCTGGTGCTCATAAAAATCTGTAGGATGCAATAAGGTGCCTACATTTGTTTCACATGTGAGAGAAAACCTTTGAAAGCCCCTCATTCATGGCATGTTTCTTAAAAATGGCACATCATCTTTTGTGAGAGCTAAAGTCAGGAATTCCTAACTTTTGGATCCTGGGGTATTACTTTTAAGTAGAAAAGCTGCTTCGTAGCTCGAGAAACTAGAAAATGAAATCTTGCTAGGACAGATCTTAAAGATGTTTTAAAACCTCTCTGGCTGACAAAAAAGCATGGAAAACTGTTTCTAGAACTGAATGTTCTAGAGCCTACCTTAAACATTTCTTCCCTTAGTTAGATTTTTAAAGTTAATTATCCAAATAATTACTCTGACGCTTCCGTTTTGCTTTGCCAAGCAGTAAAGGATGTCATGAACCCGAGGCCATAAGTTTGCTTTCATTTCATAATGAAAAAAAGGAGAGAACCAAATAAGTACTCCTACGATACATAAATCTTAACATTCAGTATTAGACTGGTCAAAGTTTATAACGGAAAAAAAGGGTTTAGAAAAGACTAACTTTTCTTGAAAAAGTTGCATTGTGCCTTTACCAAGGATGATTATTTATGATGAAGTTATTCTGAACCCTAGGGAGAGATGGGCTGGAATAAGTACAGTAATATCCAGAAAGAATTATCAGTTTATAATCACACGCAAAAATCAAATACATGGTTGCCGGATCACTTTTAGAGTGTAACCTGTGCATCCATCCATTTTGGGCAAGAGAGGCCGACCCTCTTTCTTTCTCTCTTCTGGTTCCTGCTTCTATATTACTTGGTGTTTTTCATCGACTCCTTACATGTGTACACACACACTTGCACTCACACGTACACACCCCTAGGTAACACGCTTGACTCTCCATTCCTTTTTGAATGTACACTTGCCTAGAAAGAAATTGTAGCACATCCCATTTGCGATGAAAAAAATTGTAACCAAGTTTGCAGAAATTTCCTGGAAACATCCTTCTTTATGGAAAGGAAAGAAAGTCATGAAGAAGAAGCATGGTGCCCACCTACCTTCCTGCTTTTTTCTGCCCCCCCCCCCCGAACATTCTTTTCTGGGATTGATGCATTTCTTCCAGTTAAATCCAGTCAGAGCCCTTCAGGAGCTGGGTAGTCTTAAAGAACCCAGGATTGGGAGTTAATCCTGTTTCAAACTTGTTTCTTCACTTACTAACTTGTTGGCATGGATCTTGTTTCCTCATCAGCAAATCCCCTGCAAGGCCCCTTTAATTTGAAAATCCAGATTCTTTCGAAGTCCAGGGTTTGGTTTCCTTCAGTATGAACAAAGTGTCATGAACCAGAGTAATGAGCAAAGACATTATTTCTTGGCTCACGGTATTTAGTTCAGAATTGCAAATGGTAATGTGAAAACAGGCTCATGGTGGAGAAAATATTGCAGAGAGAAACCCTGGCAGTCTTCTTTAAGGCCAGCGCTGGAAGCCAGCAATTGCTGGAACAAAGTAGGTGCACAGGAAACGTCTGTGAACACGCGATCATGAATCAGTAAATGACAGAGGAGAGAGAGTTTAGCTATGTCATTAATTCTTTACCTTCTGAGCTACCAGGGAAGCCCAGTGTCGCTGAAATTGGCATCATTCCTGAGAAGTGCAATTCTGATGCCTTTGGGGGTGCTGGTACCTCCTGAAGCTGCTTTAGGGACCAACTTCCCAGTGCCCTAAAACTGCTCATCTCCACCTCTCCACATTTATTTCATCATCAGGGAATTTAGATCCCTAATCTCTGTGGCCAAGGAAAGCAAGTGTCTAAGAAATTATGGGACCTCATTTCTTTTTAAAGGAATATGAACTCTTTACAAAGCAAACCAACACAACATAAATATGTTTTCAATGCTGCTGGCTATTCTGGGAAATAAACATTTCTTTGCAACACCAGAATCTCAGTGGAATTTCATAAAGAAATGCATGGATGTTCCCCCACCCCTCTTTTTAGTTGAAATTAAGAGAAACTCTTGGAGTTTTTCCTCAATGTTGATCTGTATCCTAGCCAGTAGGAAGAGGGCTACGCTGTTTGCCATTGTGTATGTTACCATGAATTGACCCGAGGTCTTCGTAAATTCATTTACTATTTGAATGATCTTGCTGTCTCAAATGTATTTTTGGGAGAACAGAACTGCATAATTTTTTGTTTAACGCTGCACACAGAGTATAATCAGATAGGACATAAAACTATGTCCTGAAGATTTCAGAATTTGTTCTGTATCAAGCTTCAATAATAATAGATGAAGCAGTGTTATTTTCATTTCCTGAGATCTGTGCTACAAGATAAAAAAAAATATGTATAGGTAAAATATAAGATCATCATAGTGACCTTCATTTTTAGTGAAAGGATTTCAGTAATGTCGGATTTTTATAGAATCTAATCACTCTAATCAAGTTATAAAAATTTTGGTTACTGTAGGTAACTTTTCTATACCTTATTTCCTCATTCAAAGACCAAAAATGTCTCTGTTCCAATGAAGAGGTTTGTAAGTATATAGTTTTTTTTCATGTTGGCAGTCTGTTGGTTTTGATGAAATGCCACAACCATCGGGAAAGTGTGGGTACCATGTTGTGTTTCTTTTGTTTTGAGGGCTTTACCCCTTGTATCAGTATTACACATTCCATTCCCAAAGAGAAGACGGTGATTACAAGGGGAAGCCACCACGGGCTCAAGGGTTTTCTCAGAATTACGGTGTTTAGTTTTTACAGGATTTAATATGAATGTTGAAAATATTTGAAGACCTTGAAATTTAAATCTGCTGCTTTAGCCCCGCCTCAGTTCAACTCTCCAACTCCCCTGGGAGGGGGTGGAAGGGGGTGGAGGGCTCTCAGGCTTTTCTCTCAGCTGCATTTTTATATACTTTAGTCACAGGGTTTCCCTTGTAACATCATGTTTATTCATGGGCTAGCTGAGTATCATTGATGTTCAGATGGAGCCTAGTTAAAATGAGATTAGGTATTTTGGATAGGTGGGGGAAAAAAAAAAGGAAAACTGCTTTGTGATAAACTTGGATTTTTTTCTTTTTTTCCCCTTAGAAATTTAGAAAGAAAAATGGTGCTGTTACTCTGAGGCATATGAATGATTTTCAGTGTTAAGCACAGAACTTTCCAAGTTTTTCGAAGGGGGGTTGGTGAGGAGTGGGGAGCGGAGGGTGGGTTAGTAGTGGTAAGGAAAGCTATTTTGAAAATGTTAAATGAAACCAAAACTGAAGTTTTTTTTTTTTTTTTAAATGAGAACTCCCAACCTCTCTTATTTTTCAAGATCTCTACAAGGCCTCAGAAAACAAATTGCAGGACTCTTGTACCAATTTTATTTTCCTGAAGTCTTTTTTTTTTTTTTTCCATTTTCTTACTATGGGAACTGTTTTTAATTAAAAATTGCTGCAAACTAACTATTCGTAGGAGGCCAAGAAGAAAAAAAGAAATCTCTCAACACCATTCAACACAGATTCTTATCAGCCTAAAATCAATGCATACTTAAATCTCCCCCCTTTTGGTGTGTAAATTATGATATAGGATTTAAACAGTGTGCATCCTTTATGCATTTAGCTTTTTGTTTGGGTTTCAGAAAGAAATTAATTTAAATTGTATGGAGATAGGGCTATAAATCTCCTTTTATTACATTTGTCCACATGAACTCATTTTCATGTGGAACACAGAACACCCCCTTTCCGAGCAAGCAAACAAAACATAAAACAAACAATGCCAGATATTCTCAAGAACAAGATTCATAAACTTACTTATTTGGATTCAGTTGGTGGGTCGCAGAATATAATTGATCTGGAAAAACAATCTCTTTTTGAAGGTAGCAGAAAACGGGGCTTTAAAAACATTTTCAGCTAAGGTAGGTGTTACATATATCTTTGTGATTTCCTAAACCAGCTATTTTCCTCTTTCCTTTTTCTTCTTCCTTCCTCTTTCTTTCTTCTCTTTCCTCCCTCCCT
Source organism: Tragelaphus eurycerus (assembly GCA_935064755.1). Lineage (NCBI taxonomy): Eukaryota > Metazoa > Chordata > Mammalia > Artiodactyla > Bovidae > Tragelaphus > Tragelaphus eurycerus. Next base: position 5,675,669 of record CAKXYN010000033.1, read on the forward strand.
CCCTCTCTTCCTTTCTTTTTTTTTTCTTTCCTTTTCTCGTATCAATCTGAGCTTAGGTTTTCTTTTTACATTTAAATTCTGGCCACGTGCATCTGAACACAGGCAACCATTAATACTTGAGACAAACTTCAGCCATTCCTTCAAGAATTTTCCTACTTCAGGCAATGACAGTATCAATGTCTGGAAATGCAAAGACTTAAGACATTTTCTGTGTTTAGAAGCTTACCATTTGGTAACCAAGGGCAGAATACAACACCAACTCTTACAGTGAAGTCCCCTGTGAGATGGTTGGATGGCATCACCGACGCGATGGACATGAGTTTGAGCGAGCTCCAGGAGATGGTGATGGACAGGGAAGCCTGGCGTGCTGCAGTCCATGGGGTCGCAAAGAGTCGGACTGTGGGACTGAGCTGCACTGTTGGGTTAATGCACTGTGCCTTTGACTACTGAAAGATGCACACCTTTCTGAAAAGTAGTCATGATGATAGTAACTAATATCTATGGAGGGTTCCCAAGGTGCTCAGTACGTTCTGTAGGTCAACTCACGTAACCCTCATAATTACCACCTGAAGTTGGTACTTCTAACCTGTGCAGCCTTACTGATGAGGAAAAACTAAGGGTTATGTCAATTGTCTAAGGTTGCACGGATGGTAGTTTTAGAAGTTATCCCCTTAACCGGAGCACTTCTCGGAGATAAGAAATACTAGAGACGATTCTAGTTTTGCCTGTGGAAATGTATTGGTTGAATACATTTTTGTCCTTGGATAGATTGACTTTGGCAGTGGCTGGAAAGTTGACCCCATCTACCTCACCTTTTTGGACTATGTGCCTCTCAAATGTCTGACTCATTTCAAAAGGGCCCATGTGAAATTCCAAAGGATGGAATCAGAGCTGGAGCATATACCCCGGTTATCAAAAAAGAAACTGCAGTCACATCTATCTGCTGAAGAATGGATAGTTTCAGTATTCATTGAGGTGATCTTATCTAAAGAGTCACTGGAATTGTTGTGTAATACTATGTATAGTTATCTAAGAGTTTAATTTTTTTTCAATTTAAAATATTTAGATTTCCATTCAGCACTTGACTTGTCTCAGGTCTGCTCTGTGGGAGACAGTGGTTTAATTATTTTAAACATCAGTGGGATGAGTAGAAAAACTATCCCGACTTTGGTGGGATACAAGATTAGGAGGGTAAATTAGAATCTGGCATGATGTTGGCTTCCTTTGCAGGGAATCAATTAAGAATCATAGGAAAACAAAAGTCAAAGAGGGAAGAGCCCTTCCAACTTGTGTTGGTTTCTCCTTGTCCTAGTTTGATGCTAAGAGACAGTCTGTCCACATCAGTTTTCCTCGTGGGACACAAGGTTTCTTTCCTAACCCTGCAGCCTCCTTTAGCTCCCTACGAGCCTACTGTCTTTACAGTAAATGCCTGCCTGTGGCTAGAGATAAGATGGATCTCTTCCTGTGATGCACTCACCAGCCCCAGATGCCTGTATTCTGGTTCTCCTTTAACGAATAAGGAAGCTGAGGCTCAGAGAGGTGAAGACCAAGTCTATGCATGGGTGTCTCCAGGGTCTGGATCTTTTGACTACCCAAAGTCTGCTGGTGAAGTCTTCCTACTCCCTGATGGCACCCTGACTGCCATCCCTTGCCTCACTTCACTGGCAGGTTTTGTTCTTATTGTTGTTTACTCACTCGGTCGTGTCTGACTCTTTGTGACTCCATGGACTGCAGCATGCCAGGCCTCCCTGTCCTTTACCATCTCCCGGAGTTTACTCAAACTCATGTCCATTGAGTCAGTGATGCCATCCAACCATCTCATCCTCTGTCGTCCCCTTCTCCTCCTGCCCTCAGTTTTTCCCAGCATGAGGATCTCTTCCAATGAGTCAGCTCTTCACAGGAGGTGGTCATGGTTTTGGAGCTTCAGCATCAGCATCAGTCTTTCCAATGAATGTTCCAGGTCTGTTTCCTTTAGAATTGACTGGTTTAGTCTCCTTGCAGTCCAAGGGACTCTCAAACGTCTTCTCCAGTACCACTATGCACCAATCTAGTTTGAAGTTTCAACCTTGCAATTAAAAACAACTCTGAGCATTAATGATGTGGTTGTTGTTCAGCCACTCAGTCATGTCTGACTCTTTGCCACCCCATGGACTGCAGCACACCAGGCTTCCCAGTCCTTCACTATTTCTCAGAGTCTGTTCAAACTCATGTCCATTGAATCAGTGATGCTATCCAACCATCTCATCCACAGTTGTAGATTCCTCTGAAGAAAGGGAACCACCCTTGTTCTGGGGACAACAGGTCCCCATGCTCTTTTTTGAATTTGAATGATCTCCTAACTATCCTCTCTACTCCCTCTTCCTAATACATGATCTGTTTTCCCATAAGCAGCCAAGGTGATATTTTTGAAGCAGAAATCAGAGCACATCACTCTCCAGCTCCCCTCCCACTGGAATAAGCTCTAAAATTCACACTCTTGGTTGAAGACTCTGTTGATCTACTGTTTCCTGATGGATGTTCAGCAAATTGCAGTCAAAAGAGACTTAGTTGGATCCATTAACATGCCAAGCTTGTCTGTACCTCAACACCCTTGCCCTTAGCAGGAGAATGCATATACAGATTCCATTTTGATAGCACTTATAAGTATTGTTGTCATTGCTGTTTTGAGTCATTCAGTTGTGTCTGACTCTTTGCGACCCCCATGGACTGCAGCATGCCAGGCTTCCTGGTCCATCACCAACTCCTGGAGCTTCCTCAAACTCATGTCCATCTAGTCACTGATGCCACCCAACCATCTCATCCTTTGCTGCCTCTTCTCCTCCTGCCTTCAATTTTTCCCAGCATCAGAATCTTTTCCAATGAGTCAACTCTTCGCATCAGGTGGCCAAAGTACTGGAGCTTCAGCTTCAGCATCAGTCCTTCCAATAAATATTCAGGGTTAATTTCCTTTAGGATGGACTGGTTGGATCTCCTTGCTATCCAAGGGACTCTCAAGAGTCTTCTCTAGTACCACAATTCAAAAGCATCAATTCTTAGGCACTCAGCCTTCTTTATGGTCCAACTCTCACATCCATACATGACTACTGGAAAAACCATAGCTTTGACAATATGGACCTTTGTAAGCAAAGTGATGTCTCTGCTTTTTAATACGCTGTCTAGATTTGTCATGGCTTTTTTCCTAAGGAGCAAGCATCCTTCATGGCTGCAGTCAACCATCTGCAGTGATTTTGGAGCCCAAGAAAATAAAATCTGTCACTGCTTCCATTTTTCCCATCTATTTGCCATGCCATGATCTAGTTTTTTGAATGTGTGAGTATTGGGAAATCTAAATGAATTGGAATTGGCATGGTGTTGGCCTGATTTGCAGGTAATTGATTCAATGTCCCAAAGAAAGTAATGACCATCAAAGAGGAGATTCCTAGCATTTAGTAGGGCCTTTTCGGATCAGCCCCTGTCACAGAGAGACTCCCTTAAACACCTCAGTTAAAATTGCCTCTTGCCAGACGTACAACCTCACTTTCTGTCCCATGCCCTGATCACTTTTTATGAAGGAATTAAAGCAAGCTGGTATTTTCTTGCTTGTAGTTTATTTAAGTGTCTGCTTATCCTTAATAGAATGTGTACCATGTGAGGACAAAAGGCTCAGCCATCTCCTTTATAATTGTCTGCCCAGTGCTTCATTGCACATAGTTGATATGCAAAATTCATCTGTTGAATAAAGGAAATTATGTCGTGCTTTTGAACTGTGGTGCTGGAGAAGACTCTTGAGAATCCCCTAGACAGCAAAGAGATCAAACCAGTCAATCCTAAAGGAAATCAACCTTGCATAGTCATTGGCTAGACGAATGCTGAAGCTCCAATATTTTGGCCACCTGATGCAAAGAGCCAACTCATTGGAAAAGACCTTGACACTGGGAAAGATTGAAGGCAGGAGAAGGGGACTACAGAGGACGAGAGGGTTGGATGGCATCACTGACTCATTGGATGTGAATTTGAGCAAGCTCTAGGAGATGGTGAAGGACGGGGAAGCCTGGCGGGCTGCAGTCCATGGGGTCACAAAAAGTTGGACGCGACTGAGTGACTGGACAGTGACAACAAGGACTTTCTACACTGACACTGGATTTTACCTTGAATCTTCCCAACAATCATCTGTAGCTCCAGTTGGAAAAGAATCTATGAACCTAATAGCTGGGTGAAAATTCACAGAATGTTCTGCTATATCTACCGGGGGAAAAAAAAAGGAGCCTGAAAAGACTTTCTTCTGTGCAGGCGGGCAGTGTGGAAACTGAGAACTTTGCCCTCTGGGTGGTTTGAATCTGTTGGGAATCTCCCGACTTCTGATGAAAAACATTTATACTTTTCTCATTTGCTCTTTCTACCATTTCCTCTCCTTGGATCTACCGGAGGGCTCACAGCCATGAATTATGATGTGAATTGTGATAATACCTTACATTTCCTGGAGCACTTTGTGTCTTGAGAAAGTGCTTTCAGGGCCATGAATTAGCTTTTATCAAGTGTTTAGCATAACAGAAAATATGGGAACATAATAGTATATGTTGTGTGTGTGTGTTCAGTAATGTCCAACTCTTTGTGACCCCATGGACTGTAGCCCTCCAAGCCCCTCTGTCCACGGGATTTTCTAGGCAAGAATCCTGGAGCGGGTTCCCGTTTCCTCCTCCAGGAGGCTGACCCAGGGATTGAACCTGTGTCACTTGCGTTTCCTGCTTGGCAGGCAGATTGTTTACCACTGAGCCTAACTAGGACCTGTGTGATGTGTTTGGGTGTGTTTGCGTGCAATGTGGGCATGTATATATGACAGAGTCAGAGAGACCGAGACCAGAGAGAGACATCCTGACCCCAATCAGATTGTGTTAGTGTACATATGAAACTTCTGGTTAGGAAACATGCACAACTTTTTTTGTTTTTTCCCTTTTGGTGTGAAAAAAAGTAGCATGTGTGGAATGTAAAGATCTGTACTAAAGAATGGCTTACAATAAATCAGATTTTGAGCCAAACCCTGGCTCTCCCTCTTGTTTGCTGTGTGATTTTAGGGAGGTCATTTAACTGTTCTGAACCCTTGTTTTCTTAGCCTGAGTTTTAAGTTGGCAGGTGAATGGCTAACATGTGTAAAAATGCCTGGTATACAGTAAGTGCTCAATAAGTGGAAACTGTGATGATGATGGTAGGAAGAGGGATGGTGATGATGATTATGCTGCCCTGATTCTCTGTCCCATTTGCAAAATAAGTCATATAAGTCATGCAAAACGTTGATTTCCTAATAGTATTTACTTATATTTTATTAATGTATAAATAAACACATTATTTATTTATACATTTATAAATGTATAAATATATTTTATAAATATATTTATAAAATATAAATAAAGTTGATTTACAGACTGTGTTAGTTTCAGGTATACAGCAGAGTGATTCAATTATATCTATATATCTATCCGTGCTCATGCCCAGTCACTAAATCATGTCTGGCTCTTTTGTTACCCCATGGACTCTAACCACTCCCCCCGCCCCACACAAGGCTCCTCCGTCCATAGGATTTCCCAGGCAGGAACACTGGAGTGAGTTGTCATTTCCTTCTCCAGGAGATCTTCCCAACGTAGGGACTGAACCCGGATCTCCTGTGTTGGCAGGCAGGTTGTTTACCACTGAGCCACCTGGGAAGCATCTATATCTATTATCTATTTATCTATCTTTTTTCATATTCTTTTCCTTTATAAGTTATAACAAGATATTGAATGCAGTTCACTGTGAAACTGGAAGTCGCTCAGTTGTGTCTGACTCTTTACAACCCCATGGTCTGTACAGTCCATGAAATTCTCCAGGCCAGAATACTGCTATCATTCACTGTGCTATATGGTAAATCTTTGTTGTTAATGTATTTTATGTATAATGGTATGTATCTGTTAATCCCATACTCCTTGCCCTCCCGTGTCCCCTCTTGTGGCCATAAAGGTATCTTTAAAAGTGTGTCTTACGTGGTTTACATAAGCATATTTTAATTTAATAAATGAAACTTCAGTGATATGTTGTAGGATCTGTGGGCTTGGGGTTCTTATAACATGTAATAGTACCATCAGGGTGCTCTACCATCATTCACTAGTGAGAATTATCACACAGTTTCTGGTGGCCATGGCTTCCCTCAAAGTCTGAGTTACAAGTATCTCTTAGACATACCACGGAGAAGGCAATGGCACCCCACTCCAGTACTCTTGCCTGGAAAATCCCATGGATGGAGGAGCCTGGAGGGCTGCAGTCCATGGGGTCGCTGAGGGTTGGACACGACTGAGCGACTTCACTTTCACTTTTCACTTTTATGCATTGGAGAAGGAAGTGGCAGCCCACTCCAGTGTTCTTGCCTGGAGAATCCCAGGGACGGGGGAGCCTGGTAGGCTGCCGTCTATGGGGTCGCACAGAGTCGGAAACGACTGAAGTGACTTAGCCTAGCCTAGCCTTAGACATACCAAGGGCTTCCCTGGTGTCTCAGAGGGTAAAGCGTCTGCCTGCAATGCGGGAGACCTGGGTTCGACATACCAAGTGTCAAGATTAAGAAATGACCAGTGCATGGGACACATATGTACTCCTTTCTGTTGGAAAACAATGTGTTCAGGGTTTGCTCCAGCTAGGGACTCGGAGGGTCAATAGGACACTGAAATATTTCCGTTCAGCAGTGCCTCTGCAGGGACATCTCAGCAGGGGCCCCGAGGAGGGCTGGAGAGCGCACACCTGCTGGCCTTGACTGGTCATTTTGTCTAAAGAGGCACACTTTCTCTGAATGCAGCCTGGCCCAGACTTCTGCAAGGGAGCTATGTCAGGCACTGGGCGAAGCCTACAGCCCCACCTACGTGTCTGGACTGGTAACATCCTGGCCAGCTGATCCACCAGGACACCTTACGGCTTCCTCCTTAACACGGGGCGATGTACACGGGTGGAAATGGTGATGCTCTAAACAGTATCTAAAAGATACCATGTGTGGGTATCTTTCTGGCCAGAGGGGTCATGCTGCTGCTACTGCTAAGTCGTGTCCGACTCTTAGCGACCCCACGGACTGGAGCCTACCAGGCTCCTCCGTCCATGGGATTTTCCAGGCAAAAGTACTGGGGTGGGGTGCCATTGCCTTCCCCAGAGGGGTCATGGTGATGGGAAATAAAGCTGCCTGCCTCCACTCTCCTTGTGCATGTGACCACACATTGTCATGTGCCAATTTGTCTCATCAATTTCAGTGTCCAATCTCTCTGACTTTTCCTACCGAATTCCTTAATGTACGCATGCATACCTTCCTACTTTTCATTTCACTGACTAGGCCGCCTGTGATTTTTATGTAGAATTCCACACTAATAGTCATTTGTAATCAACTTTTGAGAGCAATAGCTTGCATAGCTCGAACATTAGTGAGTGGAACTGGCTCAGTTGTGTCTAACTCTTTGCCACCCCATGGACTGTTGCGCTCCAGGCTCCTCTATCCAAGGGAATCTCCAGTTAAGAATGCTGAGTGGGTAGCCATTCCCTTCTCCAAGGGATCTTCCTGACCCAGGGATCAAACCCGGTCTCCCTGCATTGCAGGCAGATTCTTTACCATCTGAGCCACCAGGGATGCCCAGCTTAAACATTACATTGTTTTGTCTTCTAATTTTATATATATGAAATAAAATGTAATTTGAATTTATTTGTTTTATATTTTTTATAGATCTTCAGTTTTTTATTCTGATTTCTGTTGGTTATCTATTGACCTTCTTTATCGCGGGGAAGGGCAAATTTTATATTTTATAAGTTTTTATTTTATTTTTGGCCGTACCACGCAGCATGCAGGATGATCTTTGTTCCCACACCAGGAATCTAACTCCTGCAATGGAAAGGTGGATTCTTCACCACTGAACCTCTCTTTAGGGAAGTCCCTGCATGTTATTTTTTCTAAGAGAGTAGTGCTTGTTAAATTTTACTTCCAAATATGGTTCATTTCTTAGGACTCATTAGGATTTGATATTGAGACCCAAAATCTGTGTACATAAGCAAAAGTTAGTCTATTTGGCAGCACACACACACACACACACACACACACACACACACACACACACACAGGCCTTATAACATTGGCCATGATTATCCTATAGTTGGCTGAAACTTCTGCTTGAAATTAAAACTAAGCAGTTGGTGCATATCACCTGCCATTAAAAGGTTCTTAAACAGAACAGTAGATGGAGACTATGACTTCTCAGTTGGCTGAATCCCAGAATCGCAGGGCCGGAATTAGATCCGAGTGATCATCTAGACTAAACGTCTGATTGTGGAGATCGTGGATTTTCTGAAACCAGACACAGGTTGTGCTTAGCTGAACGATGATGTGCTGAGGATTCAGACCTGCTCTCAGTTTTCTAAAGCATGACACTGACTACCCAGGTACCACTCTGGAAGTGACCATATCAAACACCCCGACTGATCACCAAGTTGTACTTCAACTCTATAAACACTTGTGCTTTTCAGATCGCTTTCTTCTTTTCCAGTTTTCCAATTTGTCCAAAAGCATGATGCTATTGATGTTGAAAGATACATGACTAAGCTTTATTGCTTTGAAATTAATGACTATCTTCCTTGCCAATTTATTTAAAGTTGAATATGTTTTAAGATATCAGATCAGATCAGTCGCTTAGTCATGTCCGACTCTTTGGGACCCCATGAACCGCAGCACGCCAGGCCTCCCTGTCCATCACCAACTCCTGGAGGTCACCCAGACTCATATCCATCGAGTCAGTGATGCCATCCAGCCATCTCATCCTCTGTCGTCCCCTTCTCCTCCTGCCCCCAATCCCTCCCAGCATCAGAGTCTTCTTCAATGAGTCAACTCTTTGCATGAGATGGCCAAAATACTGGAGTTTCAGCTTTAGCATCATTCCTTCCAAAGAAATTCCAGGGCTGATCTCCTTCAGAATGGACTGGTTGGATCTCCTTGCAGTCCAAGGGACTCTCCATAGTCTTCTCCAACACCACAGTTCAAAAGCATCAATTCTTCGGTGCTCAGCCCTCTTCACAGTCCAGCTCTCACATCCATACATGACCACAGGAAAGACCATAGACTTGACTAGGTGAACCTTTGTTGGCAAAGTAATGTCTCTGCTTTTGAATATGCTATCTAGGTTGGTCATAACTTTCCTTCCAAGGAGTAAGCGTCTTTTAATTTCATGGCTCTAGTCACCATCTGCAGTGATTTTGGAGCCCCCCAAAATAAAGTCTGACACTGTTTCCACTGTTTCCCCATCTATTTCCCATGAAGTGATGGGACCAGATGCCATGATCTTCGTTTTCTGAATGTTGAGCTTTAAGCCAACCTTTTCACTCTCCACTTTCACTTTCATCAAGAGGCTTTTGAGTTCCTCTTCACTTTCTGCCATAAGAGTGGTGTCATCTGCATATCTGAGGTTATTGATATTTCTCCCAGCAATCTTGATTCCAACTTGTGTTTCTTCCAGTCCAGCATTTCTCATGATGTACTCTGCATATAAATTAAATAAACATGGTGACAGTATACAGCCTTGACGTACTCCCTTTCCTATTTGGAACCATTCTGTTGTTCCATGACCGAGATCTACTTTTTCTGATTTTAAGAACTTGGTATGTGAGGAACAGAATATCTGTAAACTATAACAATGTACAAAGAGGTAGATAAAAATTGTCTTTAGTTCTACCAGGCAAAAATTGCTGTCAACATTTTAGCATATCAGTCTAGTGTACACACATATATGCATCAGTCTTTATATGCTTAGGGACATACCGAGCACCCTTTTGAATCCAGCTCTTTTAATTAAAATTATGAGTGTTTCACTGTGTTCTTAAATCTTAAAATATGATTTTGAGTTGTCTGAATTATTTACACAAATGTTTCTGTTTTTAAACTGAACATGAAGACATATTTAAAAAAATTTTCTGGCTTCTTTGCACCTTGCTTTGAACTCAAGAAAATAGTATTCTTAATCAATCTTGTCCCTAATAAGATGGGGGGCTTCTGATATAAGGAAGTTAGCCACGATGTCTATGGTAATTACCATGGTGATTTAATACTAGTTAGAAAGCTTGCACCCAGGGCTCCCTGTCTCCTTTTAAGAAAGCTTTTCCCTCTTAGCTTGAGAGCAGATCCTTTTCCCCGTGTTTTTCATTTTCTTGTATTGAGTCCAAAGGCAGTCAGCACAACCTTGTGCAATATCTGTAAATCAAAGAATTTTTGCAAAATTCCTACTGGGAAGAGGGAGGTTGAATTCATGTTAAGAGCTAGTGCTGATCTAGAACCAGTAGTTTGGCATACAGCCAGTTAATTTATGATACCATTTGAAGGACAAATGTTCAATTCAAGGACAAAAGTGATATTTCATAAAGTGGGCTATGTTATGAGATGTATGTGATGTTACCTTATTTTCCTCACTGGATCGAAGAGATCCTTGGGGTCAGGTATGACCTTGTTCGTGTTTTATCCATCTTGGCAATGGACAGACTTGGTGACCAGTAGCAGTCATTTTTTAAAGGCAGATTTCACAGTGGTCACCATTTTGTAACTAGGTTCTGAGTTATCACTGTTTTCACGTGGGTGATATGCCTTTTATGGTCTTCCCAGGTGGCTCAGATGATAGAGAATCTGCCTGCAATGCAGGAGACCTGGGTTTGATCCCTGGTTTGGGAAGATCCCCTGGAGAAGGAAATGAGCACCCACTCCAGTATTCATGCCTGGAGAATCCCATGGACAGAGGAGCCTGGTGGGCTACACTCCATGGGGTCACAAAGAGTCGGACACGTCTGAGCAACTAATGCACCTGCATTTTACAGATAAGCTTCGCAGGCATATGCTCTAGGACAGAGCAGTCATGGCCTGCCACTATACTATGTCCCCTACCACAGCATGAACATTGAATCACTTCTGGAGTCCGACAGACTTGTTTCCCTCCCTACTGTTTGTGTGACCTGAGTGAGTTAATTCACCCCTCTGTGCTCATGGGTAAGGTGGGATGGTGATACAGTCTCCGTCATAGGGTGTTTATGAGACTCAGGTGAGCTAACTCTTAGAGTGATGCTCCTAGTGCCTGTGGTCTCTTGGTGTTTACCACCACGATGATGCTGATCTGTTTGCTGGATTTTGAAGTCTACCGTATGTGGTATTACTGGTCTGAAGGTGAAGAGGGCAGCATGTCTGACTTGAAAGGGCTGAGTGAGGCCACAGTAGGGGTTTGTGGGGCAGGAGGATCTTGGGAGGGATAAAATGGGAATTTCGCTAATTTGAGAATAGTGGTAAGAAGGCTGCTTTTGACTGAAAGAAAGGCACAGGCACCATACGCAAGTCTGCAGAGGCGATGGTCTGTTTGAGGAAGGGTGAGGATGTGAGCACAGCTAGGGGTTAAGGTCTAGGGTATACGTGCTGTGTTCAGTCTCCAGGTCGTGTCTGACTCTTTGTGACTCCGTGGATTGCAGCACGCCAGGCTCCTCTGTCGATGAAATTTTACAGGCAAGAATACTGGAGTGGGTTGCCATTTCCTCCTGCAGAGGATCTTCTGCAGAGGATCAGACCCATGCCTCTTTTATCTCCTGCACTGCCAGGCAGATTCTTTACCACTAGTGCCACCTGGGAAGCCCTAGGGCGTATGTATGAGTACGTATGTATGTGTAGGGTGGGGTTGGACTATGGTAGGAAATAGACCTGGAGAGGAAGTGAGGACGCATTGTGGAGCTTTGTTATGTCCAGTGAGGCACTGGTCTCTGTCCTTTGGAGACTGTCTATTGGACTTCAGCATGGTGATATGAGCAGGACCCCGGCATGATCATTTAATTTTTCAATGCTTTGGTTTCCTCATCTGGAAAAGGACGCAAGAGTAGTCCTCCCCTGACAGGTTTTGCTTTAGGGAATTTCACGGGATGTGAGAGCTTTAAGCTTTTCAACCAGCTGGTCCATCACATCACTACTGTGTAGGAAGGACTCCACCAACCTGGCTTCTACCACTGGGCAAAGGGAACTGATCACAGGTACCTTTTGGCTTGGGCAGTGTAACCGTGTGCTGTGCCCTTCAGCAGGACCACTCTGGCCACTTCCTGCAGGGCGGACTGGTGGTCTGTCTGGGAGCGTGTTTGTCCACTGAGGGGCGTGGATCAGTGGATGGGGAGAAATGACACATACTTACTGGCCGGCTGAGCTATTTTTAGCCTAGTGTGTCTGAAGTAAAGGATAGATTCTCATGGCATTTTTTAAGATGCAAAATTACCGTAAGCCAAGGTTATGTAACTTGCCTGGGGACACTTGATTGTCCGCCAGTGAGGCTGTGGTGGGTCTACTAAACTTTCAGCAGCTGGTGGGCCCCCAAGGTCTCCAGCCTTGGCTTTTCTTCCTGCCTTGACAGAATTGGAAAATCGGAAGTGATGAACTGTGGCCCCTGGGAAAGGCAACCCCCTCCACCACACACATACACCTTACCAGGACACCAGAGGGAGGCGGCAGGGAGTCCAGTGAAAAGGCTGCCTGGGGAGAGAAAAGGTGCAGAAGGTTGAAATCCTTCCCCCCACCCCACCCCCCCAGGCCATGTCATATGAGTCTTTGAGCCTCAGTTTCCTTAGTGCAGGATGGGCAGAGCCAGAGGTCAACATCAAAGGAACATCCTGGAACCTCGGTGAGACAGAGGAGGGACACGGCCAGGACCAGGTGGTCCCGGGAGGGAGTGTGGCATCCCTGCCCTTCCCTACCTGGGGCTTCATGCCGCAGAGGGTCAAAGATTGTTCGTTTACAGAATGGTTTTTTTATTCTCTTCTCACATTGTCTTTCCTCCCTAAACTTGAGCCTGTGACCTCAAATGAATCTTCCCCTTTCCGGAGCCTGTTTCCTCTTCTGACAGTCCCGGATTCCAGGAGATATGAACCGCAAGGCATCCTTTCCTTGCGGTTCTTGCTCGGATTCCCATTAGGTGGACTCTTTGCTTCTGTGTTTAATCTCCTCCGTGAAACATACAAAGGAGGTGAATCGCGTGTGGCTGACGCTTCCCACTGAGCCTCCCACCCTCTGCTCCCCGCCTCCCTCACTGGGGGGAACTTGCTGAGTCACCACAAGGCTTTTCTTGCTTTTCTGCACACACAGGCTGGAGCTGAGCTCCACTCTGCCCCTCCTCATCCCCTGGACACCACTGTCTTAAAACCTGCACAAGAAAGAAGGTCCAGGGATTGTTTTTTCCGGTCATCATAAAAGAACCTCAAAATGCAAATGCAGGATGTCCCCAGATTACCGAGTTCACTGGGGCTCTCAGTACTCGTTAGTTTTTTGGTGTCTTTTTTTTTTTTTAAAGAAAGGTTAAAATTCATCTGAATCAAGACTGGAAAATAAAGCTTGAGGTGTTAGGTTATTCCGAAAAGACTGTTAACGCCTGTTGGCTAAGTGCATTAAACTGCTTTGAAATGAGTACTTGTGTGTACTATTTTAAAAATCGCTTGCTATGAGGGTGATTTAAACCTATTTTTTTCCGGACTCAAAACTTCACATTTGTCTGTTGAAAAATACACTGTACTTGAAACAAATAAACATTAAAGTATAGTTGATTATATTTCTAGGCGTTCATCTGAAGGGAGAATATGTCAAGACATTTATAGTCAGACACTGAAAACTTCGCCTTAATTTGCTCCATTGTATTTCCAAGGAGCCCAGCCATCTATAATATCATCAGGCCTCCCAAGGGCTCCTTGAAGGGCTACCAGATACTCCTGGCACAACAGGAGATTGGGGGAGGTGGGGAGAGAAGGCTGGAGAATGGTTTCCAGTCCTAATTCTGTAGTTCCTGTGATTTTTTTTTTTTTTTTAAACAGGATCAGGGGAAAAAGAGAGAAGAAAGGACTCTGCTGTTACTTTTGGTTTTGCTTTGATTTTAAAACTATTTGGGCTTCCCTGGTGGCTCAGCTGGTAAAGAAACTGCCTGCAATGCGGGAGACCTGGGTTCTGTCCCTGGGCTGGGAAGATCCCCTGGAGAAGGAAAGAGCTACCTACTCCAGTATTCTGGCCTTGGAGAATTCCATGGACTATACAGTCCATGGAGTGGTGAAGAGTTGGACGCTGTTTCACTTTTAAAACCATTTAAAAAGGAACATTCATGACACCCTGGGTGTGTAGGATGGGACTGCATTGGCTCATTCAACCCTCTATCACCTATTGAGTTAGTACAGGCTCAGTGGCAGAGGTCTACCAGAAAGCCCGGCCCTCAGGATGCACACAGCCTAGTGGGGAGGCCAGTCAGCTGAACGTCTGCTTAGGAGGGGCAAGCCTGGTCTGTTGAGAGAAGCGAGGAGGAAGTTATCCTAGCAGAGACTGAGGTGTTGAGACACACACGGCCATTCACATGCCAAGTTGCTTATGTTATAGCATCAATGGTGACCTAAATATTCATATTTTTCATTGTTGTTCGGCGGTAAGTGTGTATTTGTGAAACCAGCACTATAATCTATTCCATAAGCATATCTTTTGCTGCTGTTATATTAGTTGCTCAGTCGTGTTCAACTCTTTGCGACCCCCATGGTCTATCCATGGAATTCTGTAGGCAAGAATTCTGGAGTGGGTTGCCATAAACATACCTATCTCCTCCAAAAGCTTCCTTTTTATTTTTTCCTTTTTGTGATAAGAACACTTATGGTCTTAATATTTATGGTTTAATCTAGGGCACTGCTACCTTTAAGATGACACTCTGTATCTGATGATCTTTAGAAGAGCTAAGCTGCTTTGCTGCTGTTCAGTTGAGTCCGTCTCCTTGCAACCCCATGGACTGCAGCATGCCAGGCTTCCCTGTCCTTCAGCATCTCCTGGAGTTTGCTCAAACTCATGTCCATTGAGTTAGTGATGCTGACTAAGCTGCTTAAACATCCCCAGAGAGGGAGATCAATCATGCAGCATTCATGCCCCTGTGATGGCTGCAACCAGGTCCTTTAATCTGCTATAACCTAGACCTTGGGTGAGGAGGAAAGAAAAGGGAACTCCTTTGAGACTACTTAGAAGTCAAGATGTGCAAAAATAATCCTTTGTTGGTGGGGGGGCGGGGGGGGGGGGGCTCGGCCATGAGAAATTGTGTATAGGGTAGAAAATTTCATCCTTACCAAGGAGTTCACCATATTAAGGTTTGTATTTTTTTTCTCATTTAATGAATCTTAATTAAATAAAAATCCCCCTCCTCCTACTATGAGCTAGATAATATTAAGAGACATTTAGGAAGAAAACAGATCGCACAAAACCTCAAGTGATTAGGAATTCATAAAACAAGGCAGGGAGCTGGGTGAGAAAAAAGCAGTATCTCAAAAACTCAAGATCAGGAACAGTGATGATGACAACACATGTTTGCTGAGTGTCTCTGCCTGTCAGCCTCCCAGCTGAGTGCTTTAACCTTACTGCCTCAATTAAGCTGCACAGCAGTGCAGTCAGTAGGGTTATTACCCCCATTTTCCAGATGAGGGAACTGAGGCTGAGAGGGGCTTTGTAATTAGCCCAGGGTTTCACAGCAGGCAAGAGTCACACTGTGGCTTGATCCCGGGTGCACCCAAGCCCAGAGGTGATCTTCATCCTCAATTCTAACTCTGCAGGTGGTGCCCCACTTTACAGGTGGGAAAACTGAGGCCCGGGCAAGTTCAAGCAAGCCTCAGGTCATAAGATGAGGCACAACTAAAACCTTTTCGTTGGTGATGACTTTGTCTGGGTCTTCAGTGGGAACCAGCGTATGTACAAAGAGAATCTACCATGAGTTCGCAGGATCCTGGCCTTCTTGAGATCAGGAGCCATGCATGGCTCATCCCTGTATCTGCAACATGGAACACTGGGCCCCGTGCAGAAGTGATGCTGGAGACCTTTCTTGACTGGATAAAGGCTATGAGGAAGGAAGCGGGCCCAGAAGTTTAAACACAACTGTTAATAACTGGGGGCTTCCCTGGTGGCTCAGATGGTAAAGAATCTGCCTGCAATGTGGGAAACTTAGTTTCGATCCCTGGGTCGGGAAGATCCCCTAGAGAAGGGAAAGGCTACCCACTCAGGTATTCTTCCCTGGAGAGTTACATGGACAGAGGACCCTGATGGGCTACACCCATGGGGTTGCAAAAAGTCGGATAAGACTGAGCAACTGACACTTTCACTTTTTATTAATAACTGAGCTCCACACCATGAGCACAGGGCCTGTCCTCCTAGGCCTAGTGGCCTATACGTTATGTTTACGTGAATTATTAAAAAGGTCTTCTCACTGGTTAAGCCTCTGTGCAAAAGGAAAACTTTCTGGTCTTCCTGGCAGACACGTGCCCCTAAGGGCTTGGCAAAGTGTTTGGAATTTCAGACCCTCCTCCTATTTCCATGGCAAATTGCCTTTTCTGCAGTATGGAAATTGCCCAGATGTACAAATAAGACTATTTTTTAAAAAAAATTTAGTCACCTAGTGTCTAACATAGGACCTAAAATCTGATGGATACTCACGATACATCAACTGAACACATAAAGAAATTTTTTAAATTTGTATTTGCTTTATTTTTTCTTTTTTAAATTATGAATGTATGATAACACATTTACAGGGGACTTGGAAAATACAGAGCGAGATTACATACAGTTCCACGATATACTACAATTATTTTTTAAGTAGATAAATTAAGAGTTTTAGTTGGAGTTTCAACATCAAAAACAAAAATTCATAGAAGGGATATATAAAAAAGTAGAAGGATATAGTAGACCTGAAAATCACCGTGAACCAATTCAACATAGTTAAGATTAATACAGTTTTCACACAACAGCAGGTTCCATTCCATTCAAGTTCCCATAGACTGTAAACCAGGAGACATGGAAACATACCCAGTGATGTAAAACAAGGTACAAAAGCTTCATGGTCTAAAGGTATTGAAACCATGCAGACCCTGCTCTCATCACTGTAGAACTAGAATTTTAAAGGTCGTGCTAAAATGGTCTACTGCCATTAGAATATAATGAATACAGTAGAAAGTTTGAGCATGTATCATGGAAAAGGTTGCATTTGAACTGGTCTCATAAGGGATTCAAGGCTGTGGATGTGTTGAGGAAGAAAAAGAGCATTCCAGTTGGAGGGAACAGAGGTGTCGGTCTGGGGCAGGGATGGGATGTGATCGGCTGCGGTCTGCCCAGGGAAGTCTCTGCAGGTGTGCAGAGAGTTGCCTGCTTTTATTTTTAGATTTGTTCACTTGTTGCTTTTGGCGGCACTGGGTCTCACTGCTGCACTCGTGGGCCTGCTCTAGGTGCGGCGAGCGGGGGTTGCTGTTCACTGCGGTACTCCAGCCTCTCAGTGGTGGCTTCTCTCGTTGTGGAGCACGAGAGCGTGTGTGGGGGCTTCAGTAGATGCGGCACACCGTTTAGTTGTCCCGAGGCGTGTGGGATCTTCCCGGACCAGGGATTGAACCCGGGCCCCCTGCCTTGGCAGGTGGAGTCTTTACCACTGGGCTACCAGGGCAGCCTGAGAGTTGCATCCTTAAAAGAGGCACCGTTCTATTCCCACTGTGCTCCAGGCTTGGGCCCCACGCCCACAGAATACAGTCATTTTAATGGTATTTTGAAAACATCACTCAGGTTGCTGAATGCAGAATGATTTGGGAGGATTTAATAGCAGCAAGAAAACAAGTTAGAGAAGGATATTACAAGTTTTCAGGTAAATAGTAATAATGAATTGGATCACCTTGGAGCTCATTAAAGGGGTCAGATGAATGTGGAGGGACAGTGGTTGGCGATACATTGCCGATGGAAGGCGTTAGGTAGGGGAGGTCTTGAGCCTAACTCTGAGGTCCTGGGAATAAGAGTAGGGACACTTTCCAGACGTTACCTCCGCTCATTCTTGCCAATAGTGCACATCTATGTCTTCAAGCCCCAAATCACTGTGCAATTCAATGATGTTCATTCTCTGCTTTCCAGAATCCACGTGAAATAGCAGTAACAGCATCTGCCATGTCCATCAATTTTGTTGAATTCCTCTGTAGCCTTCTCTGCCTCTCCTGAGGTGTGCATTTCCCAAGCCCCTTCCCTTTGCCCACTTTTGATGAGCTTCTAATTTCACAGCATCTTCATCACTTATCAGTTTGTTCAACATTCATTTTTTTTTTAAGCAAGGATTGATTAAGGGTTTCTTCTCATCCCCATTTCTGAGTCTCATTCCTTCTCTGTTTCTTCTTGGTTATTAGTGGCCCTGTTTTCTCTCAAGTGCCTCTTATCTTTGAAAAGCCCTTGTGATTCTCTTAAGCCCGTTTGCCATTTTGCCCGCCTGTCTTCCTTTTCCCCATCAGCCTAAAATTACGGTGTTATGGTTTTCTTTCATCCCCTCTTCCCTTCGCCAGGTACAAGTGTAGAAACTTGACTGCCCTGAGTTTGCCAAGCTGTGTTCGACTCAACACGAAAGCCCAATAAATATTAGTTAAATCTGTTCCTTTTCTTAAATGTGCAGACTTTCATGAAAGCATTTATAATGCTTCCGATATATGCTCTCTTTTATATATCTATAGGGCTTCCCTGGGGCTCAGTGGTAAAGAATCTGACTCCCAGGCAGGAGACACGGGTTTGAACCCTGGGTCAGGAAAATCCCCTGGAGGAGGAAATGGCAACCCACTCCAGTACTCTTGCCTGGAGAATTCCATGGACAGAGGAGCCTGGTGGGCTACAGTCCATGAGGTTGCAAAAGAGTTGGACACAACTTAGCAACTAAACAACAACACACCCTGAATCCAGACGTTTCCTGGGTAAACTCACAAAATAATTTCTCTGTGAGTCCATAGCAGTGAGGTGTATGTTCAATCATGCATATGGGAATACCTCAAAAGTATTGAGTATCCATCGTGAATGTTCAGTCAGTTCTTATGTATGTATTTAATTTTTAAATTAGTTGCTAGATGACTTTTGACTTTTTTGCGTAATGATTATGGATCTCAGTTTCTATACCTGTTAAGTGGCAATAATCAAAGAATCAAAAAAAATTAGGGTCATTTACAGAGTATGCCGGAGAAGGCGATGGCACCCTACTCCAGTACTCTTGCCTGGAAAATTCCATGGGTGGAGGAGCCTGGTGGGCTGCAGTCCGTGGGGTTGCGAAGAGTCGGACACCACTGAGTGACTTCATTTTCACTTTTCACTTTCTTGCATTGGAGAAGAAAATGGCAACCCACTCCAGTGTACTTGCCTGGAGAATCCTGGGGACGGGGGACCCTTGTGGGCTGCCGGCTATGGGGTCGCACAGAGTCGGACACGACTGAAGCGACTTAGCAGCAGCAGCAACAGCACAGAGTATGCGTTTATTCCACATACGAGAACTATACTAGGTTTCAAAGATGCAAAAATGGTTAAGGCTAGGAAGGAGAACCTAAATAGGATGTTTGTTGGAACGACCCCTTGAATGCCCAGGTGGAAGTCAAAGAATTGTTTGCCCTGAATTGGAACTGTCCCCTAAAGCAAGGTCATTTCTTTAAACTATATATCTGGCCTGTCTCTCTTTAGGTTAATGTTAAAGGTAAAATAAGGTAACATTTGAAAATGTTCTCAATAAACAGAATTACTTTATTCATTCCACACTGGTAAATGATCATTAAAACCAGTGGTTAGAAGATTTATACAACGGATGGGGCATTTGGTGAGTGAAAGGAGATTTTCGAGGATCGATGCAAATAGTTATTTCTGGAAATAGCCTGTTGTTTGCTGATTACTGCTAGTTGGCATCCGTTTCATGCTTTTTCCCTTAAAGTAGCTAGAGATTTGTGATGGAATTATCTATGCAAATTGAATACTTCGAAAAAACCCTTTGCAAACCTGTATGTTATATTTATAAACTTTACATTGTACTAAAGTCAGCAAATGTCACAGAATTAAAATCAGTAAATGCAAAAGTGAAGGTTTCCATAGCAACAGTAACTAACCCACATTGCATGTAAAATAGAATGTACATTAGGATTTACATTTAATCGTCTATTAGTAGAGAAAAGTACTATACAGAGCAGGTGCGATATGGTGACGTTCAGGTGGCCCGAGCAGCTCTTTATCTTTTCAACTTCAGGCTTTAGCTAGTGTAGCTCTCTTGTATCTGCTTAATTTTGACTCCTTCAAGGAAAATGAGGTATGGAAAATTAGAGGTGGTGTTAGGGCAGAGGTATGCACCCTAGATTTAAATGTAGCAGAACATTATCCTTGCATAAATTATCAATCAACTCGGTAGGTGTTTCAGAGAAAGAAATAGATCTCAAGTACTAAATGTTTATGAAGTTGTTGCAGGAAGCATACTTAAGAATTTCTGTCTCCATAGTCAGTTGACCCAAATGCTCAGTGCCTCTGAAGCACAGGCATGCCAGGTGATTTTGTGGCTTTGAACTGGTTGTGGAAAGGCCCGTTAGGAGGGTGGCAGGACCGCAGCACAGATGTGGGTCACAGCCCCAGCCCACTGCTTCTGGGCATCTGGCCTCCCTCACTGAACTGCATAGTCCTCCTATAATGCAACCCTTATCTACCACTGAGGTTCTCAGTGTTTCAAACTGGAATGAGAGGAGGAGGATGTGAGGTATTTTGGGGACTTGTAGTCATGTATGGATGTGGGAGCAGAACCTTAAAGAAGGCTGAACACCAAAGAATTGATGCTTTTGAAAATTATAGTGCTGGGGAAGACTCTTGAGAGTCCCTTGGACAGTAAGGAGCTCAAACCAGTCAATCCTAAAGGAAATCAACCCTGAATATTTATTGGAAGGACTGATGAAGCTGAAGCTCCAATACTTTGGCCACCTGATGTGAGGAGCCGACTCATTGGAAAAGATCCTGTAGCTGGGAAAGATGGAAGGCAAAAGAAGAGAGCAGCAGAGGTTACATAGATGAGATGGTTACATAGATGAGATGGTTACATAGCATCACCAACTCATTGGACTTGAAACTCAGGGAGATAGTGAAGGACAGGGAAGCCTGGCCTGCTGCAGTTCGTGGGGTCACAAAGAGTGGGACAGGACTTAGCCATGGAGCATAACAAAGAGCTCTTTATGTGGATGAGGGCGTGGCTACAGGGTGAGCTGCTTTCATAAGGAAGCATCACTCCAAAAGCTAGACTCTGCCTTTGACTGTCTTCCCTGGAGATGCACTGTTCTGGGCTGTGGGCCTTCACGGCAGGATGTCTCCCCTCTCTAAGGCCTCCCTGATCCTTACGGTGGTGAGTTCTGAGTCACCACCAAGAACACAGGCCTCCCCCGTCTCAGTCTAGATTAGGAGGTGGCTCTAGATGGAGACACTTATTGAACAAAATTTTCTTTTATAAAATTTGAAGAGATATTAGTACTGACTAAACATCCGATTCTCTCTAAAATGCAGTCAGTTTTCAAAAATAACTTAAAGTTTTAAAAAATAACTTATAAAATGAATCATAAGGTTTTTCTCCATATACTTGCACAGTCTTTAGTATTTCTCAGCTTTGGTTTCCAGTTCTTTGATACGGCAGATCCGGAGGAGGGCACGGAGTCTGCTTTTATCAAGTAACCATGGTAATTTCTAAAAATTTCTTTTAAAATCAGTCCATTAATTTTGTAAAGCATAAGGTGTTAAAATGAGATTATCTGGCTAGAAGGTCAGAATTTTGCCACCAGCCCGGAAACCCTGACCTTAGTCACAACCCTCTTCCTTGCATAGTGTTAATAGACATGTTTGCTTACAATGCTCTGGTGTTTTCCCTATCATTTCCAGTGGGTATTTTCAAACAGGTCTGCCTCACTTTCCAGTGAATACCTGTTGGGTATTTTGGGGGCACATTTTCTGGGCCATCAGATGAGCCCTGGCTTTCTTCTGCTTCTCCTTGCCCTGATTCTGAAAACACAAATGTCCTGAAGTCACCTGTGGTCTATTCTACCTGCTCTGTCTTGGAGTTCATATCACCTTTTCTTATCACATGAAACTTTTATTATATGCTTATTGAGAAAGCTCTTTCAGACTTTGCCTTGTTAAATCCAACCTCACTCGTACATACATAAACAGGAATATAAATGAAATACATTGGCTAGATGTTCCCAAGACTGTTCATATTCAGAGTCTGGCATTTTGTTCTCTGACTCATAGCTGTCCATGGGTTTCCACGTTGTATCATCTCTGGGCCATCAGGAACATTGGTGAGACAGCACACTTCAAAATAGACCGTTTTAAAAAAGGCCATTGGTGCTGAGCTCTGAGCAGACTTTGCAGTACATTATTGTTATTGTTTAGTCACTAAGTCTTGTCTGATTCTTTGTGACCCCATGGACTGCAACACACCAGGCTTCCCTGTCCATGACCATCTCCCGGAGCTTGCTTAAATGCATGTCCATTGAGTCAGTGATGCCATCCAACCTTTGCCGTCTCATCCTTTGTTGCCTCCTTTCTCCTCCTGCCCTCAGTCTTTCTCGGCATCGTCTTTTCCAGTGAGTTGGCTCTTCCCATCAAGTGGCCCAAGTATTGGAGCTTCAGCTTCAGCATCAGTCCTTCCAGTGACACACAGCTTGCCTAATTTTGAATTCAGTGTTCAGAAACCTAGCTCACCTTACTGGATGCACAGTCTCCCTGATTCTGATCTTGAACCATTTGATTCTGAGAGGTTCAAAAGTGAGCCTTTTTGGCTTTCATTTTCTCCCAAGTCATTCACACCCAATCTGAAAATCCTGATGGCTCTGTTTTTGATATTGGCACATGCACAATGACAGTGATGCCTTGACAGAAACGATAAAATCTTATTCTAAAGCACGCATTAGACTTCAGAGCCCAGGGCCACTGATACTAGAAAAAAGTGAGCACTCTAGAATTAATGTAATTATATACAGAGATAGAAATATTGGGGATTTTACTGCAAGCATTATTTTGCAATCTGCTTTTTCAGCTTAAAATATGTTCTAAACATTTTTTCATTAAAAAGGATATAAAATTGGACTTTGAGACCTTTATATTCTCCAACCTATGCTTTACCATGATACATAACCAAAGTGCTTTTGGTCTTGTTATTTAATTTTGTTGTGTTTTCCATGGGTTTTTGGTATTGCCCAACTCTGTCTGGTTTATGTGGGGAGTTGGAGATATTTTAAAATGATGCTATCATTGTTCGTAAGACTCAAAAAACATAAAAAACCCAAATGTCTGTGAAGTGGTGAATGGATAAATGAAATGTGATATATTCATACAATGGAATATTTTGAAGCCATAAAAAGGAATGGAATCTAATAAATCTAATATATACTGTTGGCAAGGATGAACCTCAAAAATATGATGCTGAAAAGTCTGTCACCGAAGACCATGTATTATATGATTATGTGGGTGGGATGGGGTGGGAACAGGAGTCTCTGCCATGGGCAGAAGGGAAGTAAGCTGGAAACGGTTATGAGGGTGAATGTCTAACGTGGTAAATATACTAAAAATGAAAACGTGTGCATTTTTATGGCTTGTCGATTATACCTCAATAAAATCATTTAAAATTACCTTCCTGCCACCACTGCTGTTTTCCCAGAATATTAGGTTTAAAGACTAAACATAGATTAAAGAATATGATATAAAGTAATATTAAACTATCCTTTCATTTGCTTATTTTATTTTTGATTCTTTTTTTAGAAAACTTTTTAGAACTAAAACAATTGGT
This sequence comes from Tragelaphus eurycerus, assembly GCA_935064755.1. NCBI lineage: Eukaryota > Metazoa > Chordata > Mammalia > Artiodactyla > Bovidae > Tragelaphus > Tragelaphus eurycerus. The sequence continues at coordinate 5,699,269 of CAKXYN010000033.1, forward strand.
TTCAGTTTGTCTTTTGAAAGCGTGAGGTGAAGCCCTGAAAGCAGAGCAAAGACGGACTTCGTCACAAGGTCTCCCGGTGAAGAGACCATTGACATCACCAGGGTTAACCGCGGGCTGGATGTCAGATTCTTTTTTCTATCACCCTTACCCCATTCCGGTCCTCTGCTCTCGCACTTTCCATGTGGAGAAGCCCACCTCTTTTTGAGGCAATTCAACCTATTGTCTGAGGTTCCAAGTGTTGAGAGGAATAGAAAAGATTAAACTGAAGTCTTAGGCGCTTTCAATCATAAGTCATTTTCTAAGCTTGTAGAGACCACGCTAAGTCTTTGGTAAGACAGTCCTCCCTGCTCCAAATGTTGGGAGTTGAATTAGCACACTTTTAGGTGTTTGTCATTGTTGGGCTGAACATCCCCAGAGGCCTAAAGGCACCCCCAGCCTCCTTCACGGCATTTTTACCAACCTACCTCTTGACTCTTCTGACTCTCCCCAAACAGTGAGCAAGCATCTCGCTGGCCTGATTGCCCTCCTTGGCCACTTGTTCCACTGTTCGTGGAACACTTAGAATGTGACAAGTTACCCCACAGGTGATCGGGGCAGTTTTGGTTCCAGTGCGATGGGTCATCTGCTTTCCGTGCTTTGTGTATAGAAGTCATAAGAAACTTTTGTGTAGGTCGTGTCATCTTCTGCTGAACAACACTGACAGTAAAGTAATAGAGGCTAGTTTCACAACGGTGATCAGAAGCTGTAAAGTCTTTTTCTTTCCTTATACTGATTTCCAGTCTACTTGCAAATGTTCCTCTGATTGTAACACTATGAGAGGGGTCTGGAGTGCTTATCTGTACATGTGTGTGTGTGTCTGTGCTCAGTCACTCAGTCATGTCCGGCTCATTTGCGACCTCATTGTCTGTAGCCTGCCAGGCTGCTCTGTCCATAGAATTTTCCAAGCAAGAATACTGGAGTAGGTTGCCGTTTGCTTCTCCAGGAGGTCTTCCCCACCCAGAGATCAAACCTGTGTCTCTTGTGTCTCCTGGATTGACTGGCGGCTTCTTTACCATGATGCCACCTGGGAATCCTTATCTACATTTACTTGTAATCAACGATGCCATGAGTTTACTTAAGAATTTGAGAAGACCTTTTGAATTCATTCATTTTTTTTTCCAAAAATATTGATTAAGTGCCTACTGTATACCAGACATCTACTCTCAGTGCATGGGGTTGGGGGCAAAAGAATCTGCCTGCAATGCAGGAGACCTGGGTTTGACTCCTGGGTCAGGAAGATCCCCTGGAGAAGGACATGGCAACCCACTCCAGTATTCTTGCTTGGAGAATTCCATGGACAGAGGAGCCTGACGGGCTACAGTCCATGGGGTCACAAGACTCGGACAAGACTGAGCAACTAAACCACCACCAGTAGGGGGAAAGAAGCAATGTCCACAGAACAAAGTGTGTTTTGTTTGCTGTTGTATAACTCACAGTTCGGGGGGGAAACCAGATGGCAAGCAAGTAAGCAGATCCATGCATAATACAGTAGTGAGTAGTGACGAAATACTGTGGGGACAACGTGGAGCCCCTGGGGATAGCTGTGGTGGGTACAGCTAATGTGATCAGTGAAGACCCCTTCTAGAAGACAGCATTTGAGCAGGACCCAGAGAAAGTGTAGGAGTGATAGCCTGCTGTGTGGGTTACTGTTTAATGACCGATTTTCTTCTTTTAAAAAAACTTATTGACGTATAGTTGGTTTACAACGTTGTGTTAGTTTCTGCTTTATATAAAAGTGAACCAGCTACAAATCTCCCCTCTTTTTTGGAGTTCCTTCCTATTTAGGTCACTGCAGAGCACTGAGCTCTGTGCTATACAGCAGGTTCTCATTAGTTATTTATACATACATAGTAGTGTATATCGGAGAAGGCAATGGCACCCCACTCTAGCACTCTCGCCTGGAAAATCCCACGGACGGAGGAGCCTGGTAGGCTGCAGTCCATGGGGTGGCGAAGAGTCGGACACGACTGAGCGACTTTACTTCCACTTTTCACTTTCATGCACTGGAGAAGGAAATGGCAGCCCACTCCAGTGTTCTTTCCTGGAGAATCCTAGGGGCGGTGGAGCCTGGTGGGCTGTCGTCTATGGAGTCGCACAGAGTCGGACACAACTGGAGTGACTTAGCAGCAGCAGTAGTGTTTTTATGTCAATCCCCATCTCCCAATTCATCCCCGGCTTTTTCCCCTTGGAATCCATATGCTTGTTCCCTATGTCTGTGTCTTTATTTCTGCTTTGTAAATAAGGTCATCTATACCAGTTTTTCCCCACTCAAGTACTTTTGCCTAGAAAATCCCATGGACGGAGGAGCCTGGTAGGCTACAGTCCATGGGGTCGCTAAGAGTTGGACACAACTGAGCGACTTCACTTTCACTTTTCACTTTCATGCATTGGAGAAGGAAATGGCAACCCACTCCAGTGTTCTTGCCTGGAGAATCCCAGGGACGGAATGCCTGGTTGGCTGCCGTCTGTGGGGTCACACAGAGTCGGACACGACTGAAGTGATGCAGCAGCATACCAGTTTTTTCAGATATACTTTAATATATGTTCTTTGTTTTTCTCTTTCTGACTTATTTCACTCTGTATAACAGTCTCTACTTCTCTACAAATGGCCCAACTTCATTTCTTTTATGGCTGAGTAATAGTCTATCCTAAAGGAGATCAGTTCTTGGTGTTCATTGGAAGGACTGATGCTAAAGCTGAGACTCCAATACTTTGGCCACCTCATGCAAAGAGTTGATTCATTGGAAAAGACCCTGATGCTGGGAGGGATTGGGGGCAGGAGGAGAAGGGGATGACAGAGGATGAGATGGCTGCATGATATCACCAACTCAATGGACATGCATTTGAGTGACCTCCGAGAGTTGGTGATGGACAGGGAGGCCTGGTGTGATGCAATTCACGGGGTTGCAAAGAGTCGGACACGACTGAGTGACTGAACTGAACTGAACTGGATATTCCATTGTACGTATGTACCACATCTTTGTGCATTCCACTGTTGCTGGACATCTAGTTTGTTTCCAATGACTGCTGCTGCTGCTGCTAAGTCACTTCAGTCGTGTCCGACTCTGTGCGACCCCATAGATGGCAGCCCACCAGGCTCCCCCTTCCCTGGGATTCTCCAGGCAAGAACACTGGAGTGGGTTGCCATTTCCTTCTCCAATGACTAGTTTTCTTTAAAAAAAAAAAAAGAAGGAAGCATATGTATATATACATATGTTTATTATAAATTTAACTGATAGAAATATTTACAGTTCTGAGTTTATGAATAATAATAAAATATACAATGCTCTTTGTCATAGATTCCAGAGAACCAGTCAATTCTCTCAAATGCTTTCACTGTTTTGTGCTGAACTCTTGTATTCATAGCCAAACTATAATTTTAATTGACAAAAGTGGTTTTGATATGAAAGTTGACTGATACTTTCTTTCACATTAATGGGTAAGAAGAAAGTGAAACAACAGAGATGAATATCTGAATTTCTCTTTCCTCAATGGCATGAGTTACTTCTCTTCTGAATAAGAGTGAGTGAAAGTCACTCAATCATGTCCGACTCTTTGCTACCCCGTGGACTATACAGTTCATGGAATTCTCCAGGCCAGAATACTGGAGTGGGTAGCCTTTCCCTTCTCCAGGGGATCTTCCCAACCCAGGGATCGAACTCAGGTCTCCCACATTGCAGGCAGAATCCTTACCAGCTAAGCCACCAGGGAAGAGAGATTTTTAAATTCTGGAAGGATATTTTCTCAAATGTGCTATTCACAGTGTGATGGCTACCAACAAGAAACACATGCTTAATCTTCACTGTCAGTGATTTATCGATCACTTTTGCAAGTCTAGACAATCAACAAAGTAAAAAAAAAATCAAGTCCTGATTTATAGCACGGACTGATTTCTGTGGTGTAAATACTCCCATTGTGGCCAATTTAAAGTTACCAATGTGCGGTCATTAAATGTGGCATTGGGAAGAGCTGCCCACATGATGGGGGGTATCCATCATGTAGGAACAGTAGACATGAATAATCCCAAAAGCTCAGTAATGCAACATGGAAAGAAATAACTTGGAAGTTGAGAGTGTTCAGTACGGTCATTTTTAATATAACTTATTTAACTGGAAATGAACCACTTTTTCACGAAATTCCTGAAGATGTTACACCAAGAGCGCTGATCTGTGTTGCTTTCACCCACTGCAGAGTGAAGCGTGTGGACGCTCGAGTGAAGGCTGGGAAAGTGGGGTGTGGGAAGGCCCTTAGATGGGAAACCCAGGGGGTCAGGGTTGTGGATACAAAGTAGACTCGAGGAGGGAGGTGGGCAGCAGAGGTAGTGTGGCCAGAACAGAAGGGGTCTTAGTGCCTGGTGGAGGACATTTTAAGGGGAATAGGAGTGACCCACGGATGTGAGAGTAGGACTGTGAAAAAGGTAGAGCACCAAAGAATTGATGCCTTCAAACTGTGGTGCTGGAGAAGACTCTTGAGAGTCCCTTGGACTGCAAGGAGATCCAACCAGTCCATCCTAAAGGAAATCAACCCTGAATACTCACTGGAAGGACAGATGCTGAAGTTGAAGCTCCAATACTTTGGCCACCTGATGCAAAGAACAGACTCATTGGAAAAGAGCCTGATGCTGGGAAGGATTGAAAGTAGGAGATGAGGGCAACAGAGGATGAGATGATTCAGTGGCATCATGACTCAATGGACATGAACTTGGGCAAACTCTGGGAGATGGTGAAGGACAGGGAAGCCTGCTGTGCTGCAGTCCATGGGGTTGCAGAGTTGGACATGACTTAGCGACTGAACAACAAGAAGAAGATGTAGTGACCACTGAGAACCATGCCCTTATGTGTGGTCACCTTCTGTTGGCACACACCATCCCTAACATCCTTAAGATGTCAAGCCCCCAACCAACTATGTGATTTTGCAGGAGCTACTCATCTCCCAGGTCACTTTTCTTACCCAACATTAGAACGTTGGACTGATGTGACATGTGGGCTTCCTTCTAATCCTGACTATCTCTGAATCTGGTTGTGAGACTTCCAGTCCTTTCCCTATGGTGAATGCTTGATGCCTGTCTGTGTGGAGCCTGGTCTTTCTCAGCACGTCCTTCATGCTGATACGGGGATGGTTCATTTTCTCAATACCTTGAATCCACCGCATCTTCTGCATCTCCTACTTTCCTCTGAATTTAGGGGCCTGCCCCAACAGCTGTCTTGTAAGAAATCCAGTGACTTGCTTTTTTCAGCTAAGCCTCTAGGGATGATGGGGGAGCAGCCCCACTCATTTCCAGCGTTGTTGCTGGTTGGCATTCCAGCTCACATCAGCTCCTGTCACTGTCTGGATGGACAAGTCCCTAAAGACTGAGATGTGTGGTTGAGAAATGGTTGTAGGTAGGGAAACAGACTCAAAGAACTTCCTGAATGCTTTTCTAGAATCTCCACATTAATCTTCTAGACCCCTTCTACATTTGGAACCAAAAAGCTGTGTTTTCTTCAGATTGCTAAGATGGAGGGTGATCGAAGGTATCACTGCGGAAGTGAACACCTGTGTATCAGTTATGACAAGCTCCGCACTCAAGGGATGAAGTGCTTGGACTGTACCCTTGTGACTTAGGAACTTCCGGCCTCAGTAAGAATGATGCTTTATTAATAGAAGCACTCACAGTGTAGTGGTTAAGATTCAGCCTTTAACCGGACTGTCTGCATTTGGATTTCAGGTCAACCATCCCATGATCAGGTTACCCAATAGTCTGTTTCTTCATCTCTTCATTTCAAGATGCAAAGTGATAATGACAATGGGCTTCCTAGGTGGTGCTAGTGGTAAAGAACCTATCTATCAATGCAGGAGACATAAGAGATGTGGATTCTCTCCCTGGGTTGAGAAGATCCCCCTGGAGGAGGACATGGCGACCCACTCTAGTATTTTTGCCTGGAGAGTCCCATGGGCAGAGAAGCCTGGTGGGCTATAGTCCCTAAGTCGCAAAGGGTTGGACACAGCTGAAGTGACTTAGCATGCATGCACAATGACAATAGCTACCAGGCTCCTCTGTCCATGGGGATTCTCCAGGCAAGAATGCTGGAGTGGGTTGCCATTTCCTTCTCCAGCGGATCTTCCCAACCCAGGAATTGAACCCAGGTGTCCTGCATTGCAGGCAGATTCTTTACCAGCTGAGCTACAAGGGAAGCCAGTGAGGACACTAATCCTATTGTGGGAGCTCCGCCCTCTTGACCTAATCACCTTCCCAAAGTCTCTGTCTCCAAATACCACCACATTGTGTGGTGAAGATGTCAACACACGGGTTTTGAGGGGATACAACATGAAGCCCACAGCAGCCCCCCTCTCGGAATAAGCTTGATCGATATCAGCACCTCCATTTCAGAGGGGTCAGCAGAGCGTGATCCACCTTTCCCCAAACTTCAGTCATTTGTGAATTATTTTTTAGGATTTTTGCCATCTGTGTACTGGAATTCTATCTCTGGAGCTGGCTTGCCTGAGATTAATTTCCAGTTAAGATCATATTAATAATTATGAGTGTCTTTGGGGAAGTTCATTAACCTCGCCAGGCCTCAGCTTCCTCACCTAATGGAAGTACAACAATAACAACAACAACAATAATGATATAATGATAGCTATACCCACGTCGTAGTGTGCTTAAGAATTAAATGAAACAGCGAGGCATGGAGCATGGTGCCCGATAAATGGTGGTTACAGTTTTCATCACCAACATCAGCATCAGCCGTAACATCACCATCCTCTTCTTCATCCTTATCCGTATCATCACCATCATGACCATCGTCATCCCATGAGAGGAAACGGGGCTTCAGAGAGGTGAAGGGACCGGGCTAAAGACAAGCATGGAGGTGGAAGGTCTTGGGCAGGCAGTGCCCCGTGTGAACAAGAAACGCTTCTGCGTTACACTCTGCATGCTTGTGACAATGTTGGTCTTCATCCTCTGATGAAGGACGTGTTCCTTCTTAAAAGACTCCTTTGAAACTGTGACTATGAAACATCGTGCGGTGGAGAAGGCATTGGGCCTAGAGTCCAAAGTTCTGCGTTTAATTCTGTCTCCTCATTGACTAACCTTGAGTATGACCTTGAGCAATTCACTTCCCTTTGAAGCTCAGTTTCTTCATCTGCAAATCAGGGTATTAGCCTAGACAGCCTCTATGGTCTCTCCAAATGTTGCAGTGATCTTCATTTATTAGATTTAATTGATTTATGTATTTATTTATTTATTTTCAAATGTATTCTTAAGCCTGATAAAATAATACAAAGCAGTGCACAGAATTTTGAAAAGTGAAAGAGAGCTATCACTTATTACTGCACCCCCTAAAAGTTTCATGTTGGCCTATTATACCCCATCCTTGTGTCTTAGTAGAGTGTGCTACTTTATCATCTGTGTTTTCATTAACTCTTGCTTCAAGTGTATTTTCCATATTGATGCTGTTTTGTGTATTGATTGTTTTTAAATGGCACTTAGGAAAAAAAAATAAAAAATTCTGCACAGTCACCTTCCTTTCTCTGCAACTCTTATCACCCAGTCCCTGGTAGATATCCTGTTTGGCTAGAACAACAATTATCATACTTCCATGTGGTGATAAGGCCTTTGGAGGAAAATAAAATGGGACGAGTGGTTGGAGAGACTGGGGTGGGGCAGCTGACTTGGGAAGGGTGAATAGGGGAAGTCTCTGAGCAGAGGCCATGTGCAGGAAGCAGGGGCCCGGACCCCAGGGAGGTCTGGGGGAAGAATACTCCAGGCGGAGAGCAGCCAGCACAAAGGTGGGGATGAGTCTGGAGTGTTGGGGGGTGAAGGGCAGTGAGAAGGCCAGTGTGGCTGGAAGCGTGAGTGGAAGATTCCATCCTTCAGCTCTCTGGGATGCATGCCCCAGCCCTTCCCTTTTCCAAACTCAAACTGGATCACCTCCAGTGTGACTGGAGACTGCCACGTGGTGGAATGCTGACGCATGAGTCCTTAGTCAACTGCTTTTTTGATGTGAGGCTGACTTGGGCCAAAGGGGAAGAGGGAAGTTGGAGGTATTCTTCCTCCATCTGAAGTCTTAGTTTCACAGTTGTTCAGTTGCTAAATTGTGTCTGACTCTTTGCCACCCCATGGACTGCAGCACGCGAGGCTTCCCTGTCCTTCACCATCTCCCAGAGTTTGCTCACACTCATGTCCATCAAGTCAGTGATGCCATCCAACCATTTTATCTTCTGTCATTCCCTTCTCCTCCTGCCTTCAATCTTTCCCAGTATCAGGGTCTTTTCCAATGAGTCAATTCTAAGCGTCAGATGGCCAAAGTATTGGTGCATCAGCTTCAGTCCTTCCAATGAATATTCAGGGTTGATTTCCTTTAGAATTGACTGGTTTGATGGGTGAGGAGGACACATTTACTAGATGGGAACAGCCCTTCTCTTGGAGGCTGCAATCTCTTCACCACCCTGGGGGCTGGTGGTGGAGACTCCCCCGGCCGTGTGTCCAGCAAGGCGTGTAGTGCTGAGCCCACCACCAGGCCAGTCCCAGGTCCCCAAACATCAGAATAATCAACACAGTCACTGTGCAAAACTCCTGTAACAGGGCTGGCAGCAGCAGTTTCTAAATACTGTTCCGGGTGGCAGGGTGGGAGGCAGTAGGGAAGGCAAAGGGGTCTCAAGATGGCCAAGTGAACTCAAGGTATGGGGCATTTTAATTTTTTTTACGATTTTTTTTTTTGATGTGGACTATTTTGAGTCTTTATTGAATTTGTTACAATACTGTTGCTGTTTTGTTTTTTGGTGTTGGATCTTAGCTCCCTGATCAGCGATTGAACCCATACCCCCTACACTGGAAGTCAAAGTCTTAACCACTGGACCACCGGGGAAGTCCCATAGGCATGGACCATTTTTAAAGAGATGGTTATGGTTCCTCAGTTTCTGTCTTTGTGGCAGATTTCTTTGTATTCCTCTGTGCTTTGTATCTCCTGAAAGGGGCCTTTAATCCTCTCTGCATAATTGCCTACCTTAGTCTTTGGTCCATACAGTTTGCTTGAGTCTAACATTTGCTGTATTAGTTTGGCTCCAACATGAGTAGAGGTTTAAGGCATAATCTTGGATGTGCAGTGAAAGTCCAAGAGACCTGTTATATTTGAAGGAGTGTCCATTCTCATATCTGAGGGCGGGATTGGATTTTAATGTGATGAATCACTCCTTGACTTTCTTCTGGGTTTGCCAATTTTGCCCTTAAAACCTGTAACTCGGATCTTTAGAATGAAAACCTAATGAAATTGTAGCATAAGGACTTCCCTAGTGTGGCTAAAATTCTGTGCTCTCAATACATGGGGCCCGGGTTCAATCCCTAGTCAGATGCTGCATGCCACAACTAAAGATCCTGCATTCTGCAACTAAGCCGTGGTGCGTCCAAATAAATAGAAACAAGTAATTTTTAAAAATGTAGAAAAGAGTAGTGTAGATTCATCAAGTGAGACTAACTATTCTAAGAAAAACTTCAAAATTCAGTGCCTTCATAAAAAAAAAATTTTTTAACCTCTCTTCCTCTCTCTCATTCCTGTGACAGTCCCTGCGGATGGTGGGAAGAGGGATGGGAGTCTGATCCACTTGATGGTTCCAGGACCCCCTCTTTGAGCAGCTCTACTGACTCCCCTGCCCAAGGCTTCCCTTGGGTCCTCTGCATCCAACCAGCCAACAACCATGGAGTGTGCAGATGGTGCGAGGGGTGTGAGAGCCAGGGCTGGGGCGGGACATGTCACTTCCATTACCCCATTGGGCAGAATGCGGTCATGTGACCAGATGCGGTGGGTGATCAGAAGAATAAAGCTTCTCTGGCCCAAACCAAGACCTCAGGAGGCAGGACAGCTGAGCAGGGGGCCAGGGGATCTGCATGATAATAAGCTGCTGAGCCTGCGCTTTCAGAATGTCCTGATGTTTCAGATCCACCAGCTAAGAAAGTAGGGGCTAAAGTTACACAGGCGCAAACAAGACACACGCTCCCTGGGTCCTTCCTTCTTTCCCTCTGGCACCTTTTCAAAGAGGAGCTAAATTAATAACTTGTTGATGTGTAACTCTTGCCCTTTAAGCATGTAAGCTCTCAGCATGCTGAATGTTGGAATCGTTAGTCTGTACATCAAGACTCTGAAGGCATCTGTTCACTTAACGAATGAAGCAAAGCCAAGGTTGTTTTTGTCCCCCCTGTGCTGTCCTTGGCCAGCCAGAGCTGGTGCCCTCTGTGACTGGAAGCGTGCAGGCTGCCTGGAAAGGGCTGTGATGAATGGCCCCTCAGCTCAGCTGCCCGTGACCCTGCGTATCCTCTTCCCTTTCCCGGTTCTCTTCCTTTTGCTGGTCACCAATCTCTGCTGGGCTTGGCATCCTTCTGAGTGTTAACACAAAGAACTTAGAGTTTGCTGGACTTGGGGGCGGAGGACTAGGGCATTGTTCCTGTCTCTCCTGTTATCGTTTGCTTTAATAATTCCCATTTCCTTACATTCCCGTGGGAAACGGGAAGCCTTTGGAAAAAAACTCCTGTTGGTGGCAAAGAGTGTGGGCTGCAGATAGCACTGTTCGGAGAGAACTCACCCAGGGCCAGAGCTGGAGGCTCGTTGATTCACACAAGATAGGGCTGTTTCTATAGTTACCCTGGAATCCAACTTGTATTCCTAGCTCCAAGTACTTAAAGGAAAAATATAATAATCCAAAGTGGGAAAAAAGACCTGAAGGTTTGCAGGCCCACTTCTGTATATTAAATGTGTGAAGATTGTATAGTCCAGACAGCGGGTCCATTCTTGTCAAGCCATTTTCAAAGATTGGTAAGAACAGCCAGATAAAGGAACTTTCCATTGAGGACTTGTTAGGTGGCAGGCACCTGAAGTCCTTTACTTTTCATAGCGGACATGAGAGTGAGGCTTCAATGTGCCCAGCCTACAGATGAGGAAACTGAGGTCTCAGGAGGTGGGGGAGCTCGATGGAGTCCGTTGCTATGGTAATTAAACAGGAGTCAGTTCAATTCTTTTTTTTTTTCTTTTTTAAATTGGAGAATGATTGCTTTACAATGTTCTGATAGTTTCTGTTGTACAACAACATGAATCGGCCATATGTATGCATGCATCCCCTCCCACCCCAACCCCATCCCACCCTTTCGAGGTCAGCACAGAACAACAGGCTGAGCTCCCTGTGCAATGCAGCAGCTTCCCAGGTATAGTTCTCAAGAATGTGTATTCACAGCAGGTGTATGGGTTTAGAAGGATGCATTCACACTGTCTCTGTCCGGGAAGACAAGAACAGCATTGTAGGCAGAGGGAGCAGGTATGTTCAAGGGAGGCGAGGCATTGCATGGTGAGCCTGGGAAGTGTCTGCTGCTACCATGTGGCAGAAATATTAGGCTTGGGGCTGAAGTCCCATCTGGAAGCCACCCAAAGCTGTCTGCGACTTTATAACCTATGAGGAAAAGACTTGAGAATATTAAAACAGAGATTCAGCATGATAATACTTGTGATTAGAAGGAGAAAAAGACCCTGATGCTGGGAGGGATTGGCAGGAGGAGAAGGGGACGACAGAGGATGACATGGCTGGATGGCACCACCGACTCAATGGACATGAGCTTGGGTAAACTCCACGAGTTGGTGATGGACAGGGAGGCCTGGTGTGCTACGATTCATGGGGTCGCAAAGAGTCAGACATGACTGAGCGACTGAACTAAACTGAACTGAACTGAGTACCCAGAAAGTTAGAAGTGGCGTCATCGGGGCCTGAGCTCGACCTCAGTCCTGAGGGCAACTGAAGAGTTGTCACCCACCCTGAATTCCTTGAACATCTGTGGCTCTGGCTTTCACTGGGGGCCGAGTTTGCCTTACCAAGAACACTTCCAGGTGTCACAGCTAGAGCAGGGAGCTACTGACATCTAATGGGTAGAGACCAGGGATGCTGCTAAACATCAGGCTACGTACAAGACAGTGCCCACAACAGAGAATCACCAAGCTCCAAGTATCAGTGGTGCTGAGGATGAGAAACTGCCTCATGGTGATTCAGGGCATAGTTGGCGGAGTGTTGACTCACTTCAGTCTCCGTGATTCACAGTCTCCCCACTTTTTCTCTCCTTTGGTCAACTTAGTGAGTCAGTGCTTGAGTTTCCTTATCTGTAGAAAAAAGATAACAGTAAGAATTCAGTTGCAGGACAAGCAATTTTATGAACAATCTAGCATTTATTTTTAATATATACGTTCTTTGTAGACTCGTACTCACATAAGGGAGAAACCTCCTTACCCTAATGAAGGTGATTGCATGGGGTGGGTTGGTTCTTTTTGGTTAACATGCTTATTACCTTTAAGCTAAAAACTCTTGTTTCAAGACTAATGCCTGCTTTTTTGGGGAAAATTATTTTAGACTGATATTTTTGTAGCTTCAGTTATGCCATATCCTGGGGTATCCAGTTTTCTCCACTGGCAAGATATGGATCCAAGTGGTAAAGAACACCCACGTTGCCAAGGTCAATATATTGCTGGATATGAAATAAATTCACCAAGAGTGATTTGGTCTACAGATGTGGGATCACTGCCAATATTGCTTCAGCATTATAAAGCCTCTCACTGGATAGGCTATTCATGAAACCAGTGCCCTTTTCAATGAGTTCATTTTAGAATATTCTGTCAAGAAACCATAGAGCATTTGGATGGAAGGAAGGGACCAATGATTTTGTTCAATTCACGTGTGCTTTTCCAGATGAACAAACGGGACCGGAGACATTTAGTGACTTGCTTGAGGTCACATAGCTGATGAATAATAACCTTTAGGTCCTGTTTATGAGGATGTAGGTATTTAAAAACCACTGCACCACACCAGCCATCTGTATTCAGGGATGAGCAGGTGTTGTTTCCTTTCAGGTTGAGCAGAGACGGATCATTTTGATTGAGATTTTGGGGTCTCTATCTAATAGATGGGCTTCCCTGGTGGCTCATCTGGTAAAGAATCCGCTTGCAATGCAGGAGACCCTGGTTCTATTCTGGGTTGGGAAGATCCCTTGGAGATGGGAAAGGCTACCTACTCCAGTATTCTGGCCTGGAGAATTCCATGGACTGTATAGTCCATGGGGTCGCAACGAGATGGACACGACTGAGCGACTTCCACCTTCATCTAATAGATGAGCTTCCTAGGTTCCTGGTAGCTCAGCTGTTAAAGAATCCACCTGCAATGCAGGAGACCCTGGTTCGATTCCTGGGTCAGGAAGATACCCTGAAGAAGGGATAGGCTACCCATTCCAGTATTCTTGGCCTTCTCTGGTGGCTCAGCTGGTAAAGAATCTGTCTGCAATGAGGGAGACCTGGGTTTGATTCCTGGGTTGGGAAGATCTCCTGAAGAAGGGAAAGGCTACCCACTCCAGTATTCTGGCCTGGAGAATTCCATGACCCAGCTAATAGATATGCTTCCTAGGTGGTGCTAGAGATAAAGAACCTGTCTACCAAGGCAAGAGACATGAGTGACTCAGGTTCCATCCCTGGGTTGGGAGGATTCCCTGGAGGAGGGCATGGCAATGTACTCAGTATTCTTGCCTGGAGAATCTCACGGACAGAGGAGCCTGGCAGGCTGCAGTCCGTCGTGTTGCACAGAGTCGGACATGACTAAGGAGACAGCATGCATGCACATCCAATAGATACCCTCTGAGCTGGGAGAATCATATATCTGCTCATAGGAGAGGGTTTTCTTTGTAACAGGGGGTCTCCTTGTGCTTAAATGATCAAGGCTTCAAATTTAGTTGAAAAGGCTTTCATGGCCCACCCCGCTTTTTTTACATTAATAAGTCCCATTTGTATTACAAATTTTTTTTTCACCATGTCACTTGGCATGTGGGATCTTAGTTCCCTTACGAGGAGTTGAACCCATACCCCCTGCAGTGGAAACTCTGAGTCTTAAACACGGAGCCATCCAGGAAGTCCCCCTACCCTCCACCATTTCTATTTAAGTGTTACAGCAAAGAGCAGGGAAAGGAAGGTCCCTGTGGGGATGGTGAAAAGTGTTACTTCTCAGGATCTCCAAACCCATCTCTCTTTCTCAGTGTTTATCTCAGCAGAAATCCATAGTTAAGAAAGTCCTTTGTGACTCAGTTAGGGCTTTGGAGAGTTTTATGTCATGTGGATTCCCCCATGTTTATAGCATAGCAAGAACCATGTTGCCAGACAGGCCTGGGCCTTTGAATCTTATCTCCATGACTGAGTGGTCTCTCTCAGAGGTTTTCTCACCTGCCTAGTGGGGATAATTAGAGTTCTTGTCTCCAAGGTGGAGAGGAGTTAATTTTTTTTTAAATTGCATTAAGCATTTTGCATGCTGCTGCTGCTGCTAAGTCGCATTAGTCATGTCCGACTCTGTGTGACCCCAGAGATGGCAGCCCACCAGGCTCCCCTGTCCCTGGGATTCTCCAGGCAAGAACACTGGAGTGGGTTGCCATTTCCTTCTCCAATGCATGAAAGTGAAAAGTGAAAGTGAAGTCGCTCAGTTGTGCCCGACTCTTTGCGACCCCATGGACTGCAGCCTACCAGGCTCCCCTGTCCCTGGGATTCTCCAGGCAAGAACACTGGAGTGGGTTGCCATTTCCTTCTCCAGTGCATGAAAGTGAAAAGTGAAAGGTAAGTTGCTCAGTCGCATCCGACTCTTAGTGACCCCATGGACTGCAGCCTACCAGGCTCCTCCGTCCATGGGATTTTCCAGGCAAGAGTGCTGGAGTGGGGCGCCATTGCCTTCTCCGAAGCATTTTGCATAGTACTTGACAAATGTTAAGAGCTTAATGCACTTGGGTGTGTGCTGTTGCTTCAGTTGTGTCCAGCTCTTTGCAACTCTGTGGACTGTGACGTGCCAGGCTCCTCTGTCCTTGGGATTCTCCACACGAGAATTCTAAAGTGGGTGGTCATGCCCTCCTCCAGGAGGTCTTCCCTACCTAAGAATCAAACCCGAGTCTCTTACGTCTCCTGCATTGTCAGGTGGGTTCTTTACCTGGGAAGCCCAAGAACTTGACTCACTATTATTATTTTTAATATTGCTATGATTATTGTTATTTTATTATGCAATGTGTCTAACACAAAGCAGGTTTTCAACAAAGGTTGCTTCTCTTTTCGAGTAACTCCTCTGCCACCAAGTCACTATGTGGCCCAGAAAAAGGCACCCTCCCCTCTGGACCTCAGTTTCCTATTTTGAATGAAATGAAGATGGCCCCTCGCAGCTCTGCACACTCTCTATACTTAGTCTCTAGAGTCTGTGATTCTGCGTGGCTCAAGAATCCAAAGTGACAGTCGTAGGGAAAAGGGATGTGAAAGTATTGAGGATGCAAAGAACAGTTCTCACGATGCTGATTTGCTTGTGAAGGCTCACTCTGTCATCAAATCAAAATAATCAGGAGGAGAAGAAAGAAATGAAGCATTGTGGCAGCTTCAATGTTGCCATACTGCTCATGGCTTTCAAAACGTGGTTTCATTTCTGGTTAATTGGTTCTGGTACCTGGGTGAGTCACCCACACATACAACCAGTGTAGTCAGGGAGAGTAGGGTCCTTGCTCTGTGTAGCCCTCACTCCTAGAACCCCACTGATCTCAAATTAACATGGCAAAGTGTTTCAAGGGCAAGTCACTTCTCTTATCTGAAGCATAGAGATCTGTAGTCAGACCTCCAGGGATCACAGACACATCTATGACTTCGTGAGGGGGCCATCCCATCTCTTTTCTTAACTCAGTTTCCTCATCTGTAAAATGGGAAATATTCATGGTTGTGGGATATGACAGGACTTTCATAACATGACGCATAGCCTTGTGTCTGACACATTGGAATCTCAAAAAATGCTGTTTTCTTTGTTTAAAAAATATATAGTAGGTTAGTAAGGCTCTACTGGAGGCCTCTTTAAAAAATTTATGATTTCAAGTTTGAAGGGTTGGTTGATCACAGGGCAATTAGCAAAATCTTTTAATGGATTTCAAAAAAGGAAAAACGTGGGCAATGATACAGAAAGAATTGTCTATTGACGCAGTTTGTAGAATTCAATAAATATTGTATCAGGTCCAGGATGGAAAAAGGATGTTGCCGAAATCACTGTGATGTGATAGTCTAAAAAAATAAACCCAACAATAGGCCAGTGCACTGGCCAGCAGGAAGCCCCAACAATACCCCCACCTTTTTCCTGTACCTTACCCGGAGTTCCTTCCAGGCCACACAGATAACCGATGGGTGATGAAAAGTCACGGACTGGGTCTGGTGCCAGCAGAGAATGGAAGAGTGAGTGTCAAATTGTTATCTGATCAGAGAACGGACTCAGCAAACACCCTTCCTAGGCTGTGTTTAAGAAAGTCCCTGGTGGGGGGAAGTCCTTTTTGCACCTGAGCGGTCGCTCTGAGTCACACTGACCCACTGAGACTCAGGTCCCCCAGAAGAGGACCACCGCCATCCCCGGGGCCCTTTGAGCATCCTGCCCGGTGCCCATGTTGCCCGCGGTGATGTGAACGGTAATTTCTCGCATTTATAGAGAGCACCGAGCTCTCAGCCTGTTGCTTTCCCACATTCCACTTAGCTCTGGAGGCAGCTCCTTCCTGGCTTTGACTATTCCCTCTGTGGTTCATGCAGAGCTGGGAACCTGGCACGTGACTCATGCCCTCTGTGCCCCAGTTTCCTCGCCTGCAAAGTGGGCGATAATGACAATATCAGTCTCGGTGAGTTGTTGTCGGGATGATGTGAAATAATGCAGGCAGGCTATTTAGCAGCATGCCTGGTATCACTTGCCATATTTTCATAATGAAATAAGCAGTAATTGCTATTAATAACAGTCCTGTAAGGGACAGTAGTATCTCCATTTTAGAAGTAAGAAAGTTGAGGCTCATTCTATCTATGTAAGTATTGAGCAGCATGTCCCATGCACTATTTTAGACTGGGCTGAAGAGAGAGTACTTGTGAACAAGCATAAAAACTAGATGTGTTAGGTTCTGATAGGTGATTTGAAGAAGACAAAACTGAGGACGGGAAGAGAGGATGAAGGAGCTGGTGGAGGCGGTCTGTTTGATTAGGTAGGATGAGCAGGGACCTTTGCAGCAGAGACTTCTGTGAGACAGAAGAACGGGCCTTGCCAACACTGTGGGGAAGAGCATCCAGGCAGAGGGCCTGTACAGCCTGTACAAAGGGTCTACAGAGGAAATTTCTTTGTCAGGGGAATGTCAAGGCAGGGGATGACAGAGGATGAGATGGCTGGGTGGCATCACTGACTCGATGGACATGAGTCTGAGTGAACTCTGGGAGTTGGTGATGGACAGGGAGGCCCTGGCGTCAGGGGACTAAGATCCCATATGCCTTGTGGCCAAAAAGACCAAATCATAAATCAGAAACAATATGGTAATGCATTCAATAAAGCCTTTAAGAATGGTCCACATCCCCAGATCTTAAAAGAATGAATCACTCTCAGGCTCCCTTTTTACTCCTTAGCATCTGTCACCATCTCTGTCAACTCCACTGTTACTATTCCTTTTTCTGCAATTTTATTGAGGTGTAGATGATTTATAACATTGAAACTGCTACCAGTCTTGCCCAAGCCACCATCATTGCTTTTCTGAGCTGAAAAGTCTCCAGGTTGACGTACCTGATCCTATCTTTTCAGTAGCCAAGTCGTGTCTGACTCTGCAGACCTCATGCACAACAGCACGCCAGGCTCCTCTGTCCTTCACTATCTCAGAGTTTGCTCAAATCCCTGTGCATTGAGTCAGTGATGCTATCTGACAGTCTAATCCTCTGTGGTCCCATTCTCCTCCTGCCCTCCATCTTTTCCAGCATCAGGGTCTTTTCCAATGAACTGGCTTTTCACATCAGGTGGCCAAAGTATTGGAGCCTATCTTACCCACCCGCAGCCTTGTTTCCTCCACAGGGTCCAGTGTGAGCTTTATACAAAGTTCAATTCAGATCAAAACCTCCACTCAGCAGCTTCCAGCAGCTAGTCACTGCATAGAATCCTCAGGGCCTTCAAAGCTTGACTCCCTGAATTCATCTCCTATCGAGGTCCTGGCTAACTCTGGGCACCCAGTTCAGTTCAATTCAGTTCAGTCGCTCAGTTGTGTCCGACTCTTTGTGACCCCCAGTGAGCTTACCCACAGAACAGAGACCGACTCACGGCCACGGAGAACAGACTTGTGATCGCCAGGTTGCAAGACAGGGAGGTGGGGGAGGAGGGAACTAGGGTTAGGGTTAGCAAACTGCTATACCGAGGACATAAAAACAGCCAAATCCTACCATATAGAACACGGAAATATATTCACTATCCTGTGATAAACCATAATGGGAAAGAAAATGAAAATGTGTGTGTGTGTGTATATATAACATGCCTCACTGAATTATTTTGCTGTATAGTAGATATTAGCACAACATTGTAAATCAACTATACTTCAGTAAAATAAATTTAAAAATATAAATAAGCTGTTAAATATAAATAAGGCTCCCCCTGCTTTTTTGCTCCTCATAGAAAAAGTTTGCCAACCTCTAAAACAGACCTGGCCTAATTGACCTTTAAAGTAACTGCACCAATTTATAATCCGTTTAGCAATCAGAGTATGAGAATATTCACTTTCTCTACCCTTACTGTTTATTATTATTCATTTTGACAATTTTAGCTAAGCTGATGGGTGAAAAACTGGTTTCTAAATTTAACCTTCATTTTCTTGATCAGAAGTTCTCCAAGTTTTTGTTCTCAGGGCTTCCTGACACTCTTCAAAATGTTTGAGGGCCCCTAGGAGATTTTGTATCTGTGGGTGATAGCTATCAAGATTTGCCATGTGATAAATTAAAGCTGAGAAATTAAAAAAAATATTTTTTATCTAAAAGTGGCAATAGTAAACCTATTACATGTTAACATGATGACATTTTTTTTAATTAATGTGAGAAATGTTGGTCGCTCAGTCATGTCCAACTTTGTGCAACCCCATGGACTGTAGCCTGCCAGGCTCCTCTGTCCATGGAATTGTCCGGGCAAGAATATTACTGTGGGTAGCCATTCCCTTCCCTAGAGGATTTTCCCAACCCCGGGATAGAACCCTGGTCTCCTGCATTGCAGGCAATTTCTTGACAGTCTGAGTCACCAAGAAAGCCCTTTATTATTATGATTATTTTTTCAATCAAGAGGCGTGTGAAATCTCAGCTCCCTAACCACAGATTGAACTCATGTCCCTTGCACTGAAAGTGCAGAGGCTCAACCGCTGGACCACCAGGGAAGGTAACATGGACGACAGCTTTTAAATAGAAGAATTACACTTTCTTGAACAAATTAGAAGTGAGAAGACGGGCATCTCTTTGCATGTTTGCAAATCTCTTGATGTTTGCTTAATGGAAGAGGGGATTTCTTACATCAGCTGCTGCGCTCAGTCTGCTGATAGGTTGTTTCAGTTGAAGGAAATATGGAGAAGATCAGTGTCACATGAATTTGTGGCTGGGAAAGGGGGGATATTCTCACAGCCTTTTGAAATAATTCTTTGTTCCCATACCAAAACTCTACAAGTGATATTGGGTTGGCCCAGAAGTTTGTTTGGGTTCGTCCATACTACCTTATGGAAAAACCTGAAAGAACTTTTTGGCCAACCTAATAGTTTTGCAACCTGAGTTTCTTTAAAGATAGATTTCAATGTAGAATCTGAAACAATATCATTGAACTTTGCATCTTTTTAATATTAAAATTCATCAGTCTGTTTTGCACTATGAATGGTGAACCCAGTCATGAATTTATGTCATACATTGGTTATTTGGAAAATATTAGTTCACTGAATTTTGCAAATCTTCCAAATTGGTTCACTTCTCATTATGCAATAGCAAAAGAAATCACGTTTGTTAATATCACCATCAATCTCATCCGAAGAGTCTTTAATAATGGAAAGCTATCAAGCTCACAGTGGCAGATATGTTTACTGTAATTTAGTTTTTGCTCAAAAGTTCAAAGTTTGTCATTGGCAACAAATATCAGTCGTTTTGTTTAAAGTGATCAGTTTGCTTTGTTCATTGAGAAAATGTCTGCCAAATACGCTTCTAAATAACTAGTTTTCAGTTGCTCTTTCACCTGAAATAGAATTGAATGAAATAAGCCACTAGTTAAGCTTACCACAATCACACAAGTATTCTTCCTAGAGATAGTATTCATCTGTCTCATTTTGTCACACAGAAAAATAGAGAGGCTGGTGTTCAATGGTAGAGATATAATACAATTTATAATTTTTATTCCTTCATCAAAAATATATATATTTTTAACTCTAAGGGCAAGGTGGTAAAGAATACAGTTCTTCCTGTATAATTTGATACTGTGCTTTGATTTTGTGTGAAGGTTCCAAGTTTTTTCCACCATTGCAAATGTCAGCACAAGGAAAAAGACAAATAAGGTAAAATATGACAAAAGGAGTTTTGATCTCATGTTTCCTCTGAAATGATCTTGGGGACTTTTTCAGGACTGCTGCCCTGGATAATACTGAGAAGGAACATGTTTTTATCTGTATTTTCTTCTGCAAACTGGCTACTCCCTATGCCAATTTGTCTAGTGGGTTGTCTTTTTCTTATTGATTTTAGAAGTGAGATGTATACATATACGTATATATATACATACATACGTATGTATACGTATATATACATATACATACATATCCATGCATATCCATGCATATATACATATGTTTATATTTGGGTTTCTCAGGTGGCCCTAGTAGTAAAGAATATGCCTGCCAATGCAGGATCTACAAGGGACGTGGGTTCGGTCCCTGGGTTGGGAAGATTCTCTGGAGGAGGAAATGGCAACTCCAGTATTCTTGCATGGAAAATTCCATGGACGGAGGAGCCTGGTGGGCTGCAGTCCCTGGTGTTGCAGAGTTGGACACGACTGCGGCGACTGAGCACACACAGCGCCTTTATACAGGGAAGAGTGATCATGCAGTGCAAGGTGCTCAGTTGCGTCCGACTCTTTGCGACCCCATGGACTATACAGTCCATGGACTCCTCCAGGCCAGAACACTGGAGTGGGTAGCCTTTCCCTTCTCCAGGGGATCTTCCCAAACGAGGAATCGAACACAGGTCCCCTGCATTGCAGGCGGATTCTTTACCAGCTGTGCCTTCAGGGAAGCCCTATAAACCAATATATATATATATAATTTATATATTGCAAATATTTCTTCAGGAATAGGGCAAAACCTAAATAATTATGTGCCTCTGTACATAGTAAAATGTGACATTGCATGGAATGATATATTAATAGAATGCACTGACAAAAAGTCCTGAAAGATATAGTTAATTAAAAAAAAAATGGCCTGTTTGAGAAAACATAGAGTGTATTATGATAAATTATTGTACCCAATCAAAGCAGTTTTTAAAATATATATATAAAATTGTATAAATATATATATACACACTTATATGCAGTGCATAACTATTTTGAAGATAAATCATATCAG
The DNA here is from genome assembly GCA_935064755.1 of Tragelaphus eurycerus. NCBI lineage: Eukaryota > Metazoa > Chordata > Mammalia > Artiodactyla > Bovidae > Tragelaphus > Tragelaphus eurycerus. The sequence goes on from CAKXYN010000033.1 coordinate 5,720,711, forward strand.
ATCAGACCAGATCAGTCACTCAGTCATGTCTGACTCTTTGCAACCCCATGAATCACAGCACGCCAGGCCTCCCTGTCCATCACCAACTCCTGGAGGTCACTCAGACTCACGTCCATCGAGTCAGTGATGCCATCCAGCCATCTCATCCTCTGCTGTCCCCTTCTCCTCCTGCCCCCAATCCCTCCCAGCATCAGAGTCTTCTCCAATGAGTCAACTCTTCACATGAGGTGGCCAAAATACTGGAGCTTCAGCTTTAGCATCATTCCTTTCAAAGAAATCCCAGGGCTGATCTCCTTCAGAATGGACTGGTTGGATCTCCTTGCAGTCCAAGGGACTCTCAAGAGTCTTCTCCAACACCACAGTTCAAAAGCATCAACTCTTTGGCGCTCAGCCTTCTTCACAGTCCAGCTCTCACATCCGTACATGACCACAGGGAAGACCATAGCCTTGACTAGGCGAACCTTTGTTGGCAAAGTGATGTCTCTGCTTTTGAATATGCTATCTAGGTTGGTCATAACTTTCCTTCCAAGGAGTAAGTGTCTTTTAATTTCATGGCTGCAGTCACCATCTGCAGTGATTTTGGAGCCCAGAAAAATAAAGTCTGACACTGTTTCCACTGTTTCTCCATCTATTTCCCATGAAGTGATGGGACCAGATCCCATGATCTTTGTTTTCTGAATGTTGAGCTTTAAGCCAACCTTTTCACTCTCCACTTTCACTTTCATCAAGAGGCTTTTTAGTTCCTCTTCACTTTCTGCCATAAGGGTGGTATCATTTGCATATCTGAGGATATTGATATTTCTCCCAGCAATCTTGATTCCAGCTTGTGTTTCTTCCAGTCCAGCGTTTTTCATGATGTACTCTGCATATAAGTTAAATAAACATGGTGACAGTATACAGCCTTGATGTACTCCTTTTCCTATTTGGAACCAGTCTGTTGTTCCATGTCCAGTTATAACTGTTGCTTCCTGACCTGCATACAGATCTCTCAAGAGGCAGATCAGATGGTCTGGTATTCCCATCTCTTACAGAATTTTCCACAGTTTATTGTGATCTACACAGTCAAAGGCTTTGGCATAGTCAATAAAGCAGAAATAGATGTTTTTCTGGAACTCTCTTGCTTTTTCCATGATCCAGTGGATGTTGGCAATTTGGTCTCTGGTTCCTCTGCCTTTTCTAAATCCAGCTTGAACATCAGGAAGTTCACGGTTCACATATTGCTGAAGCCTGGCTTGGAGAATTTTGAGCATTACTTTACTAGCGTGTGAGATGAGTGCAATTGTGCAGTAGTTTGAGCTTTCTTTGGCATTGCCTTTCTTTGGGATTGGGATGAAAACTGACCTTTTCCAATCTTGTGGCCACTGCCGAGTTTTCCAGATTTGCTGGCATATTGAGTGCAGCACTTTCACAGCATCATCTTTCAGGATTTGGAATAACTCAACTGGAATTCCATCACCTCCACTAGCTTTGTTCGTAGTGATGCTTTCTAAGGCCCGCTTGACTTCACATTCCAGGATGTCTGGCTCTAGGTCAGTGATCACACCATCATGATTATCTGGGTTGTGAAGATCTTTTTTTACAGTTCTTCTGTGTATTCTTGCCACCTCTTCTTAATATCTTCTGCTTCTGTTAGGTCCATACCATTTCTATCCTTTATTGAGCCCATCTTTGCATGAAATGTTCCTTTGGTATCTCTGATTTTCTTGAAGAGATCCCTAGTCTTTCCCATTCTGTTGTTTTCCTCTGTTTCTTTGCATTGATCGCTGAAGACGGCTTTCTTATCTCTTCTTGCTATTCTTTGGAACTCTGCATTCAGATGTTTATATCTTTCCTTTTCTCCTTTGCTTTTCACTTCTCTTCTTTTTGCAGCTATTTGTAAAGCCTCCCCAGACAGCCATTTTGCTTTTTTGCATTTCTTTTCCATGGGGATGGTCTTGATCCCTGTCTCCTGTACAATGTCACGAACCTCATTCCATAGTTCATCAGGCACTCTATCAGATCTAGGCCCTTAAATCTATTTCTCACTTCCACTGTATAATCATAAGGGATTTGATTTAGGTCATACCTGAATGGTCTAGTGGTTTTCCCTACTTTCTTCAGTTTCAGTCTGAATTTGGCAATAAGGAGTTCATGGTCTGAGCCACAGTCAGCTCCTGGTCTTGTTTTTGCTGATTGTATAGAGCTTCTCCATCTTTGGCTGCAAAGAATATAATCGATCTGATTTCGGTGTTGACCATCTGGTGATGTCCATGTATAGAGTCTTCTCTTGTGTTGTTGGAAGAGGGTATTTGCTATGACCAGTGCATTTTCTTGGCAAAACTCTATTAGTCTTTGCCCTGCTTCATTCCGTGTTCCAAGGCCAAATTTCCCTGTTACTCCAGGTGTTTCTTGACTTCCTCCTTTTGCATTCCAGTCCCCTATAATGAAAAGGACATCTTTTTTGGGTGTTAGTTCTAAAAGGTCTTTTAGGTCTTCATAGAACTGTTCAACTTCAGCTTCTTCAGCGTTACTGGTTGGGGCACAGACTTGGATTACTGTGACATTGAATGGTTTGCCTTGGAAACGAACAGAGATCATTCTGTCGTTTTTGAGATTGCATCCAAGTAGTGCATTTCGGACTCTTTTGTTGACCATGATGGCCACTCCATTTCTTCTGAGGGATTCCTGCCTGCACTAGTAGATATAATGGTCCTCTGAGTTAAATTCACCCATTCCAGTCCATTTTAGTTCGCTGATTCCTAGAATGTCGACATTCACTCTTGCCATCTCCTGTTATACCACTTCCAATTTGCCTTGATTCATGGACCTGACATTCCAGGTTCCTATGCAATATTGTTCTTTACAGCATTGGACTTTGCTTCTATCACCAGACACATCCACAGCTGTGTATTCTTTTTGCTTTGGTTCCATCCCTTCATTCTTTCTGGAGTTATTTCTCCACTGATCTCCAGTAGCATATTGGGCCCCTACTGACCTGGGGAGTTTCTCTTTCAGTATTCTATCATTTTGCCTAAGAGCGCTAAGAGCGCCCCACCGGCTGCGACCAGCGCACTAAGAGCAGGGCCGAGAGGAGCTACCCCACGACCGAGATCAGGAAGGGCGGCGGTGAGGAGAGACCACTCCTCCAAGGTTAGGAGGGGCGGCGGTGAGGAGAGACCCCTCGTCCAAGGTAAGGTGCAATGGCTTTGCTTTGCTGGAGCAGCCGGGAAGGGGATACCCCACGCCCAAGATAAGAGAAACCCAAGTGGGACAGTGGGTGTTGCAGGAGGGCATCAGAGGGCAGACACACTGAAACCATACTCACAGAAAACTAGTCAATCTAATCACACTAGGACCACAGCCTTGTCTAACTCAGTGAAACTAAGCCATGCTCGTGGGGCAACCCAAGATGGGTGGGTCATGGTGGAGAGATTGGACAGGGTGTGGTCCGCTGGAGAAGGGAATGGCAAACCACTTCAGTATTCTTGCCTTGAGAACCCCATGAACAGTATAAATCATATACATAGATGTAAAATATATTTAAAGGTGCAGGAAAATCAACAATATCTGGAAGGATTAACTCCAAAATTATATCACCAAATGATAATAATCATTATTTTAGATGGATGGGAGGACCCACAACAAGAAGTTATTTCAATTGTGACTTTTGATTTATTTGACATTACATCTTTTTACAAGTAGGATATAGTTATGAATTTATTAACAAAATGGATAACTTTTAAAAATTATGGAAATTTGGCCTCTTAAACCCTACAGAATCATTCACAAGGGGAAATCTTCCCATTCCATTTGCCGCGGGAAGAATAACAGTGCATACGTCCTTGAAAAGACCACAACCGTGTTTTCTGGAAGCTCCAGTGCTTGCTTTGGGTTTCCCCCTACTGAGAAGTGATGCCTACCTATGCTGTTATGGAACTCTGGGCCCAAGTTTTCACTAAACTTAAAGTGACCTTTCCGTTTTCCCTTTTCCAAATTCTGACTAACTAATATAAATAAGCCTAATTCAATATTTATATGAAATCCAGGGTGCAGTAACCACTGTTACTTAAAATATTTGGATCAGCTTGTTTGATTTAAATATTAGTGACTGACTTTTACACTTTTGTAACTGCCTAACTTTCTTATATTTACTGTAGGAAAATAAATATGGTTACGTTTTGAGCCCCTAGGGAACTATTTAAGGGGTTTAAAGCAAATATTACTCTAGTATTGAGTTCGTATAAGAAATGAGATCATAAAAGCTAATGTCAAAGCAGGAAAAGCTGGAGCAAGTTAATTTCCTAGGTATGATCTTCTGAAGTTATACCGACTTCATAACCTCTCGTGATTCATACCAATATAACATGTACTTGATAACGACCACAGACGTTCATGTAACATCTTTTGTCCAGATGACCCTCGAGTGTTTCATGAATGGATTTCCCTCCACGCGGCTGTGTCTGGCTCAGCCCACATGTGTGAATGTCGCCGCCTCACTACGCTGTCGTTGTGTGTGAGGGGGGAGGCAAGCCCATCCTGTTTATTCCTTATGCCCTGGAAACTGCATGATTTACCCAGCAGAAGGCACATTTCCTTCCTCCCTGATGAGGAAAGAGCACAGGATATCTTTGTAATATTAGTTTAAATGCCTTACTGCCTGTGGAAAGGGATGAAGTAAACTAAAACGGATCTGGGGTCCACCCTAGTCCGGGTACTTTGACAGGTCCTTACACGTTCTAGACAATTGCATCTTCATAACCACCCCCTGAGATGGGGTTATCATCATCTACATTTTAAAGCTGTGGAGGTGAGTCTTGGCTGAGATCTCATGATAGAGTTGGGACTTCTCCCAGCTGTCTCTGATCTCAGCAGCCAAGTCTGGTCATCCCAATTTCCTTCCTGCTGGAGATGGTAACAGCAGAGCAGATGGAACATTCCCTGAAGTCTCTCTCTCTAGCATATGGCGGTGCCCTTTACCACCCTGCCTGATCCTTGGCCAGTGGACGTGGGTGGCGATTGTCCTCAACCATTTTCTGACTGCCGTACTCTCTCTAGGAGCTCGTACCTCTTAGGTTGCACTCAGATAGGCCCTGCACCTGGCGTCAGCATCACTTTACGTCTCCCCTGCCTTTCCTAAGCCAGAATCTTGAAAGGCTTTTCTAGACTTGTCTCCAATCCCTTTCGATTTGTTCCCTGCCAAGCCACTGAATATGGGCTTCTTCCCCTTTCCCCCTTTGCTGAATGTACCTCTCAAGGATAAGCCTCACCCACATATTGGCGAAAGGATACTTTGGTGTTTATTTCCTGGATCTTTCTGTTGTGATTGCAGTAGTCCCTGCTGAGAGACTCAAGACCCTTGACTTTCATAGTACGGTCATCCTAGGTTTTCTTCTACTCCCCTGGCCATTTTCGGGTTCAGTCCTTTTTATCCTCCCCTTCCTGCCTTGTGTGGCTCAAACTTGTTTGTGAAAGTCAGTGGTTAATTCTTCAGGAACTTCGTGAGCCCCTCCATGTCGTGTTGATAGCTCGGAAATGGCTATCTAGAGTATTCACACCATGGAGATTGGCAACTGTTGAATATCAGCTCCCCTCCAACTCCAAGAATATTAGACATTCCTCAGTCCCCACTGCTTCTACTCCTGAATAATGAGGATATTTCTTAGAATAGTCATTCTGAAATTTTCTTCTCACTTGACACATATTTTCTTCAACACACACACACACACACACACATACGCACAATCTTATGGTTTTAACAGACACCTGTACCATCACACCTATCTGCAGACATGAACTCACTCCGGAATTTGAGACCTGCATATCCCCCAATCACTTCCTGAAAATGTCTATTTGGATGTTGAACAGACACCCTAAGTTCTGCACATCCTAACCTGAACTCACCATCTGGTGCTTCTCCTATAATGGCTCCATCGTCTTACTTCCATCTATTCCAGAAATTTGCTGGGACCTCTCTCTCTTCTTTTCATGCTGAGACCAAGAAGGCATTGTCAAAAGGAATTCTCATTCTAGAACTAGTTCTTGGAGTGGGAACATGAAGGAAATGATGATTTGGGGTGACAGGGTGGTTTTCATTTGGACACTTAGACTTTTGAAATTTCTGCAGTGTGGGAAATTTGACATCTGAAATCTATGCAGTGAAAACAGCATCCTCCTCTGCTCAAGGAAGGGAGGAAATAAGCTCATGTAAATTAAGCATCCACTGGATGCTTTTAGAAGCTTTTTCTTACACCAGTTGACTTAATCTTCTGGATATCCCTGTGATTTCAGTATCACCATAGTATCTTTGCGCACAGAAGTTGAACCTCAGCTAAAATAAATAGCTTCTGCTAGAGCCCAGTTAGTAGGTGTAGAGCTGTGATTCATACAGGCCAGTCGGGCTTCAAAGGCTGGGATCTTTTCATTACCACCCGGTTCCTGTGGCTAGGTGGTTTTCTGTGCATGAAACTGGCCACTGGCAACTTAAATGATCTCTTGCCCTTACCCCAGGCAGAGCTCCAAAGGTCTTCATCCTTTCTAGCACTGCCTTCATGTTTCCCCACCTGTAAAACCTTGCCGGCCGTCCAAGGTCCTAGGTGGTTCCGTCAGTTCAGCTCAGTCGCTCCACCATGTCTGACCCTTTGCGACCCCATGGACTGCAGCATGCCAAGCTTCCTCGTCCTGCACCAACTCCCAGAGTTTGCTCAAACTCATGTCCGTTGAGTCCATGGTGCCATCCCAACCATTTCATCCTCTGTCGTCCCCTTCGCCTCCCGTCTTCAATCTTTCCCAGCATCAGGTTTCAGCAATTTTGGAACCCCTCCTCCAAATAGAGTCTCTCACTGTTTCCATTGTTTCCCCATCTGTTTGCCATAGAGTGATGGGACTGGATGCCATGATCTTTGTTTTCCGAATGTTGAGTTTTAAGCCAACTTTTTCACTCTCCTTTTTCACTTTCATCAAGAGGCTCTATAGTTCCTTTTCACTTTCTGCCATAAGGTGTTGTCATCTGCATATCTGAAGTTATTGATATTTCTCCCGGCAATCTTGATTCCAGCTTATGCTTCATCCAGCCCAGCATTCTGCAGAATGTACTCTGCATATACGTTAAATAAGCATGGTGACCATATACAGTCTTGAAGTACTCCTTTCCTGATTTGGAACCAGTCTGTTGGTCCATGTCCAGTTCTAACTGTTGTTTCTTGATCTGCATACAGATTTCTCAGTAGGCAGGTAAGATGGTCTGGTATTCCCGTCTCTTTCAGAATTTTCCACAGTTTGTTGTGATCCACACAGTCACAGGCTTTGGCATTGTCAATAAAGCAGAAATAGATGTTTTTCTCGAATTCTCTTATTAAAGCTTGACATTCAGAAAACTAAGATCATGGCATCTGGTCCAAACATTTCGTGGGAAATAGATGGGGAGACAGTGGAAATAATGTCAGACTTTATTTTGGGAGGCTCCAAAATCACTGCAGATGGTGACTACAGCCGTGAAATTAAAAGACGCTTACTCCTTGGAAGGAAAGTTATGACCAACCTTGATAGCATATTCAAAAGTACAGACATTACTTTGCCAACAAAGGTCTGCCTAGTCAAGGCTATGGTTTTTCCAGTGGTCATGTATGGATGTGAGAGTTGGACTGTGAAGAAAGCTGAGCGCTGAAGAATTGATGTTTTGAACCGTGGTGTTGGAGAAGACTCTTGAGAGTCCCTTGGACTGCAAGAAGATCCAACCAGTCCATTCTAAAGGAAGATCATTCCTGGGTGTTTTTTGGAAGGAATGATGCTAAATCTGAAACTCCAGAACTTTGGCCACCTCATGCGACAAGTTGACTCACTGGAAAAGACTCTGATGCTGAGAGAGATTGGGGGCAGGAGGAGAAGGGGATGACAGAGGATGAGATGGCTGAATGGCATCACCGACTCGATGGATATGAGTTTGAGTGACCTCCGGGAGTTGGTGATTGACAGGGAGGCCTGATGTGCTGCAATTCATGGGGTTGCAAAGAGCTGGACACAATTGAGCGACTGAACTGAACTGAACTGAACTGAATGGATGTTGACAATTTGATCTGTGGTTCATGCGCCTTTTCGAAATCCAGCTTGAACACTTGGAAGTTCACAGTTCATGTACTGTTGAAGCCTGGCTTGGAGAATTTTGAGCATCACTTTGCTAGAGTGTGAGATGAGTGCAACTGTGCAGTTGTTTGAACATTCTTTGGTCCTAGGTAACCTCATGCCTAATGGAACAGCTGGTTGAGTGGAATCAAAGTTCATTCATATTTTTTGTGGTTTTTAGGCTGAAAGGGCCCTACACTCTTGGAGAACATTGTTACAAGGATGGTTTTCACACTCTTTGAAGATCACTCACCCATTTGCACATGCCCACCATGTGACTAGCTTGTTTATTAGGTGGGATCAAATATAAGAAGTAGCAGGTATGGGGCTAAGAGCTAGCGCCTGCCTTCAGGGTGCTGACTCTCCAGTAGGAAACAGGATCCATGAAATAGTCGAAGAATGAGAAGAAGGAAATTAGGGACAAGTGTCCTCACATTCTTGATAGCTCTGCTTCAATAGCTACACTTCAAGAATGTGTTATTTTTGACAATCAGGAAATATTTGTGTCATCAAATGTCATTTAAGTCTCCGTCAGTCCCTCTAATGCTAACTGGCTCCATTTCGTGGAGTTAAAAATGCATCAATACATCATCAGTAGGGCCAGAAGGGCTTGCAGGAAGTCACACAACTCTCTGAAAAGGCTTCGCAGAGAGCCACTAGGCTCCTTAGAACTTTTGTGTTGCTTTTCCTGTTGTGGAATTCTTGGTAAAGTGTATCTAGGCTTCCCTGATGGCTCAGAGGTAAAGAATCCACCTGCAATGCAGAAGAATCAGGTGTGATCTTTGAGTTGGGGAGAGAGATCCCCTGGAGAAAAAAATGGCAACCCACTCCAATATTCTTGTCTGGGAAATCCCATGGATGGAGGAGCCTGGCAGGCTACAGTCCATGGGATCACAAGAGTCAGACAGGACTTTGTGACTAAACAACAATGACAAAAATGATATCAAACAGTCATTCCATCTGTGTTAGCTAAACACCTGCTTTATATGAAGCATTTTGAATAAAACAAAATGAATACAATTGACAAGGTTCCTCTCTTATGGAGCTTGCATTGGGTGAAATCAATAAGAAAATATCAGGTAGTGATCTCAGTAATAAGAAGAAGAAAGAAAAGAGGCTGATGGGAGAAAATAGATTAGGGACAACTTGAGATGCGGTGGTCAGGGAAGTCCTTCCTGGCGATCTGATACTGATATTTAGGCAAAGATGTATGTGCAAGTGTAAGCCAGCCCTATGAACATCTGGCAGGAGCATTCTAAGTGGTGGCCAAGGGCAAATACAGAAGGAAAGGGAGAGAAAGACAGTGAGCCAGACAATACAGCTGAAGCACATGGCCCAAGATTAGATTGACGAGATACTTGGGGGCCGGATTTCATTAGGCCTTGTAGACTGGGGAGAGGAGTTTCGATTTGGGATTTAATTGTGGTATGGGAAGCCTGTGGAAAGCTACAAGTGGGAGGGGTTTAAACCGACTTAATCTATAGATGTATCATTCTGACAGTTGTACAAAGAGTGAATTTCAGGGAATAGGGAAAGAGTGTAGATAGTTGCGGGGCTCCTCCATTCTGGAAAGTAAGATGCTGGCTTGGACCGGAGTGTGGTAGTGGGGTTAGGAGAAGTGGCTGAATTTGAGATGGATTTTGCTGATGGTCTGGGTGTGGCTGGCGCAGGGAAGAGGAGATCTCAGCATGTATCTTCAGCGTCCGTGTGTGTATTGGTGCATTTACTGAGCTGGGCATTGGTGAGATGGAGGAAGGAGAAGGCTGAGGAAGGAAAGGAGTTTTTCTTCATTCTAGCACAGGGCCCTGCAGCCTCTGTTACAAACCTGTTCAAGTTAAGGAGGATTAGGCCACCCACTCCTTGGTGGGGTGTCTCTAAAGGTGAACAATTCTTTCCCATGGTAATCTGGACTCTGCCTTCTAGCGAATTCCACCCATGTGTACATTTTTATTTCTCTGGAAACACATGGAATACATCTACTGTCTTTGCAGAAAGTCTTGCCAAATATTTGAATACCAAGATTCTTGACATTGTTTTAGCATATTAAAATTTCAAATTGGCTCGGGTAAAAAAGCCATTAATGTGATTGTCTTGTATATACACGGGCTTCTCCAGACTGGGTAATCTCTATGTGTGGAACCATGTTATGGAGCCTTAGTTTTGAATGAAATGCTAGGCTTGTGGTGGTGACTTGTCACTCAGACCCTTTACCTAATTCTTTTCCATCTCCTCTGCTTTCTATAATTTACTTTGTACTTCATTTTGGTGTAGTATCTTCTTGTAGAGTATAAGAAAGGAGAGACAAGTGCCTAGATTTAAAATATAAGTGCCATCCAGCATCTCATCACTCAAAGACCTTGACAGTTAAGCATTTGGCTTTTTTTTTTTTTTTTTCCAGCATTTTTCTTCTAGTTTTTCACAAGGGGTCGATGCTTGTACTATACACTTATGTTTTGCTTTCTTCATTTGCATTTGTTATAACAAATGTTTTAAAATACCACTTCTAAAGAATTTCTCAGATAATGTTTCTCATACTTGCTGAGTAGTTTTCTTAGTCATTAAGATTATTCCATTTACTGCTAATTTTTCTTTTTTTGCAATCAATTGTATTTATTTTATTTAGAGTAATTATGCTGCTGCTGCTGCTCAGTCACTTCAGTCGTGTCCGACTCTGTGCGACCCCAGAGATGGCAGGCCACCAGGCTCCCCGTCCCTGGGATTCTCCAGGCAAGAACATTGGAGTGGGTTGCCATTTCCTTCTCCAATGCATAAAAGCGAAAAGTGAAAGTGAAGTCGCTCAGTCATGTCCGACTCTCAGCGACCCCATGGACTGCGACCCACCACAGTCCTCCATCCATGGGATTTTCCAGGCAAGAGTACTGGGGTGGGGTGTCATATGTGGGTCCAATTCCAAGTTCCAATTACCTGCAAAAAAAAAAAAAAAAGCCTCTGTTGAAAAATCAACTGAACCTCCAAAGACTAAAGTTCATAGCAGCTGGAATGAAAGGGGTAGAGGATATTCTTCCTTGTCAATGATCCTTTTTGTTTTTTTAGCTTTTTATTGTATATTGGAGTAAAGCCCTTTAACAATGTTGTGGTAGCTGCAGGTGGACAGCGAAGGGATGTGTATGGCTGAGTCCCCTTGTTAGAGTTTTAACAAATGCTATTATTTTAATGGCACTGTAGTGAGCAGCTTCAGTTAAAAGGGTTTTTTTTTTTTCCCATAATTTGAATCACATCCTCAAGGGAGTTACAGTCAGTGTGTACATTCCTGAAACTCTTCATATGATGTGACAATATGGAGTTCCCCATGAGGTCATGTAATTAGCTCGTTACAGATGGGCTTGGCCATTTGACCACACCCAGGCCTATGTTAAATATCATTAAAAGAAAGCTTTGCTGACTTAATTGACAAAACCCATTTGGAATTAATAGTCTCATCTGCATTATGAGAATTACTAATGAGGGTAATTTTTTTCTGTATGTTGTTAATCTTTACATTTTCTTGCTTCTGAATTGTGTTTTTGCTTTTGCCCATTTATCAGTTGAATCTGTTATTTTTAAAACACTTCTCTGCCTGTCATATCATTATTCCTTCCCTTATCTTCTTATAAAAACATTTGTAAGAGTTTTTTTGTAAACTGGGATTCAACAATTAATAGAATGTTAACTATTCAAATTTTGGGTGAGAGGCAAATTGAAACAAGAAAGACATGACATGTACTACACAAGTAGAAAAATTCAAATAGAGTGCAATCTTTCTCCAGCTCTCAGTATAAAACTCATCAAAGCAAAAACTATTTTATTTAGACATCTGGGAAGTGTACTGTGACAAACATCCGCTTGATGACTGTCAGCGTCATAAAGACACTTTGATATCAAAAATTCACAGAAACTGCTGAAATAAATTATATATTTTTATGACAAAGCACTGTTCACTGACTCATTTGCATTGTCCATGCAATGTAGCTTTAGTATCTTAATACAAAGAAGGGCTCCATTGTCATGTAAATAGCACGGTGGAATTAGTAAAGAGCTCTAAGGATCTACCAACTGCTCCTTCTACCTGCTCTGAGCAAGGCTTACACGTGGTGGCTCTTCAGTATTTTTAACATAAGTATTTCCAAAATTTACATATTCAGTGCTTTTATAGCTCTAGAAACACTCTCTCAAACTACTGCAGAAGGTAACAAAACATCCTTCAAAAAGTCTGATTTCTATGCATGTCAGGCCATAAAAAACATAGAGAATCTTTAGCCCTACTGCCATAAGTTAAAATGCAACCAGTTCTGTTAGAGAGTTTGATCTTTTGTCTATCCACAGCACAAGGAAGAACATACTTCACCTTCTGTTTACAAAACCTTCAACTACTGGGCTACTAGCTGTTTGAAATTGTTCAAACTGATGAGCCCTCCTGATGGACTTACATGTTGTTACATGAGGAGATTTCTCATCAAACTAGGCAAACTGTGTGTATTAGACAATAGGCAGAATGTCAGGAGTGGGCCAAAGTCTTAGGCACAGTGCGATGTTGTAGAAAAAGTATGAGTGTTGAGATCAGAAAGACAAGCCTTAAAAGCCAGTCTTGTTCCTTAATATTGGCTCATCTCTTCTGGGGCAAACTGGCTCCTCTGGCTCTCAGCTGCCTCATCTGTGACCTCATAAACTAAGAATTAACAATACCTACCCGGCCTGAAAGGTAAGGACTGAAAGAGACAAGTATATAGAAGTCACTTAGCTGAGCGCTTGGCCCATGGTAAATTTACATAAATTCTTAAACTAATATTATTGATTTCCTTGTTTCTACCTATAACTATTGCTATAGTTATATATCATAGCAATATAGGATGTTGCTGGAAGAAGAAACAGTGAATGCAGAATAATAAGGAATCGTGTATTTTGCAAATAGCCTCTATGATCTTGAATATTGACAACCACAGCAAATATTCACTGAGCGCTTGACATGTCTCAGGCCCTTGTGCCTTGTGCTAAAGGAACACAAGGGAGAAAAGTGACCCCGACTCACTGCTGTCTGGGCTCCTCTGATGGGGAAAGCTGTTACTGACAGGGCTTGCCCATCCACCCACACTCAGAGGAAACAGGTGTGGCCGTAGCATCCTCACATGCGGTCAGGGGCCCAAGCTCAGTGTGGCTGTGGTTCCCGAAGCTGCTCTTTCTTGTGGAGGCTCGACATGTGAACTTGAAACTAGGGGATCTGCTCATCCCGGGTACCCCACTTTCCTCCCACGAGGCCCTCTAGAGCTTCAAGAACAAATACCACTGGCCTGATACCAACTCAGCTCTCGGATTTTACAGCATGGTGCAGTTGAGACCCCAAATCTTGGGAAAGTACCTCTCAGCTGGGGCTGGCCAGAAACACTCACTGGATGGGTCTATTGTATAGACTCTATTTTTTTTTAATTTATTTTTAATTGGAGGACAGTTGCTTTACAATGTTATGTTGGTTTCTGCCCTACAACAACGTGAATCAGCCATAAATATACAACTATTTCCTTCCTCTTGAGCCTCCCTCTCCCCGCCACACCCCATCCCACTCCTCTAGGTTGTCACAGAACACCGGGTTGAGCTCCCTGTATTTATACAGCAAATTCCCACTAGCTATCTCTTTTGTACATGGTAATGTCTGTCTTTCAATGTTACTCTCTCAATTTGTTCCGCCCTGTCCTTTCCCTGCTGTGTTCACAAGTTTCTCTATGTCTGCGTCTCTATTCTTGCCTTGAAAATAAGTTCATCAGTACCATTTTTCTAAATTCCATATATCTGCGCTAATAGACTGTATTTGTTTCTCTCTTTCTGGCTTACTTCACTCTGTATAACAGGCTGTAGGTTCATCTACCTCCCTGACTCAAATACGGATGGTCAACAAACATATGAGATGCTCAACCTTGCTCATTATTAGAGAAATGCAAATCAAACCTACAATCAGGTATCACCTTACACCAGTTAGAATGGCCATCATCCAAAGTCTGCTCTAGAAACTCTTAAAGAGCCAGTGAACTGGCCCCCGGTGGCCCATGGATTCCCCTGCATCTGCTTATAGGTATTTGCTCTTGACCCATCATTAGCATTTTGAATCACTGTCAGGAAGTCCTCACCATCAAGATTCAAGTTTAGGAAGACCAGGGAAATGCTTTTCTTTCTTAAATTTTGTTTTTTGAGTATAATTGCTTTACAATGTTGTGTTAGTGTCTGCTGTACAACAATGTGAATCAGCTTGTGTGAGTGTGTGTGTGTGTGTGTGTGTGTGTGTGTGTGTGTGTGTGTTTAGCCATGTCCAGCTCTTTACAGCTCTTTGGACTGTAGTCAGGTCCTCTGTCCATGGAACTTTTCAGGCTCGGATACTGGAGTGGGTTGCCATTTTCTCCTCCAGGGGATCTTCCTGACCCAGGGATAGAACCTGTACCTCTTGTATGTCCTGCATTGGCAGGCAGATTCTTGACCATTGTGCCACCTGGGAAGGTGGGTAAAAGCACCTACCTCATTGGATAAAGGTAGTTTATAGAGGATCAGCTATATGTATACATATATCCGCTCCCTCTTGGACCTCCCCCCAGCCTCGGCCTCCCCATCCTACCCCTCTAGGTCATCACAGAGCACCGAGCTAAGCTCCCTGTGCCACACAGCAGCTTCCCACTAGCCATCAATTTTACACATGGTAGCATGTATATGTGGAGAAGGCAATGGCACCCCACTCCAGTACTCTTGCCTGGAAAATCCCATGGACGGAGGAGCCTGCTGGGCTACAGTCCATGGGGTCGCTAGGAGTTGGACACGACTGAGCGACTTCACTTTCACTTTTCACTTTCATGCATTGGAGAAGGAAATGGCAACCCACTCCAGTGTTCTTGCCTGGAGAATCCCAGGGATGGGGGAGCCTGGTGGGCTGCCGTCTCTGGGGTCACACAGAGTCGGACACGACTGAAGTGACTTAGCATAGCATAGCATGTATATGTCAGTCCTACTCTGCCAATTCATCCACCCTCTCCTTCTCCCCACGCCTTGCCCATGTCTGTTCTCTATGTCTGTGTTCCTATTCCAAGGCAGGAGGGATATTTTCTTGAATGCAAAGAGTCAATCAGTTTGATTTCTTAAAAATTAAAAACTTCTGTGCCTCAAGGACTTATCCCAATTACACAATAAAAAAGCAGAATTAGGAAAACAAATACGAGAAAAGTAAAAGACAAACTCTTAATATCTTTCTGTATAAAAGGCCAGGAGGGAGCCATACAGGTCCTTGTGAAGTCAAGTTTTAAAGTCTCTTTTCCAGATGTGGAACTGCAGAAATGTAAATAAAGCTTGAGCAAAAGGATGTCCCTTTAGTGAAAGGATGTGATTGGCCAAGGAATTTGAAATGAGGCAGCCAGGGAAATGGACAGGAGGAAAGGATTTACTTTAATCTCTAGACCTGTTGCTAGCTGACCCACTATTAATCGGTCCTCATAGAAGAGGCCAGCACCCTGGTTTTTGAAGAAATAAAATATTGGGCATTGGGTGGGGGTGGGGAATTCCCTGGTGGTCTAGTGGCTGGTCCTTGATGCTTTTACTGCTGGGGCCTGAGTTCAATCCCCAGTTAGAGAAATAAGATTCCAGAAGCTATATGGCGGGGCCAAAAATTAATAATAAAAAAATTTTAAACAAAATTTTATCAGGCTTCTCTGGTGGCTTAGTGGTAAAGAATCTGCCTGCCAGTGCAAGAGACATGGGTTCCATCCCTGGTCTGGGAAGTTCCCACACTTTGCAGATCAACGAAACTTGCCTGCCACAACCACTGGGCCTGTGTTCTAGAGCCTGTGAACTCCAACTACTGACGCCTAAACACCCTAGAGGTCGTGCTCCATAGCAAGAGAAGCCAGTCAACCAAGAGTAGCCTCCCACTAGCTGTCATTAGAGAAAGGCCCACACGGCAACAAGGACCCAGCACAGCCCAGAATAAAAATAAATGATAAAATTATAAAAAAGTTTTTTCTAAGATTTTGATTAAAAAAAGTATGCCATTTAATAATGCCTTCAGTAATGTATGGAATGAAAATATTCTACAGTTGTTAATACTTGGCATTTACATTTTCATGGACGATATTTTACACTTACACCCCATGTTTAATGTATGACATGTTGAAGTCATTCATTCATTCGTCAACTAGTTCTTGAACCAGACTCTCTGCTAGTCCCTGGGGACTTAATAAAGAGGAAAGACATGATTTGAACTCTGAAGAAGCACATGTATGAAACATTCGTTCTTAGGAAAGAGACCAGTGTGTGGAAAATGCTAAATTCAGGAAGACATTTATTACACCATTATTTTTAAAGCTAAAATTGGAAACAACCTTGGTGTTTAAAAACTAAGGAAATGATCACTTATAAGTTTACTGGATATAGATATTGAACATGGCATTTGTGAGAAAAGTGTTTATGCTCTATTGAGAAATAGAGTACAGATTTGTATATACTGAATGGTTGCAAATATGCTAACAATGAGGAAAGGGAAAAGTACAGCAAAGAAAAAAAAATGGTTGTGTGATGTAATTATGGTAGACTTTCCTTTTTCCTTTGCAATATTTCCTTTTTGTTGAAGTATAATGATAACTGTTTCCTTTTATAGTAAACCTACTCTGCCAGGTTTCATGAACTTGATATACATCTGTTCACGTACTCCTCACAACAGCTGTATGGCAGGTAAGGAAAACTGGGTGCTGAGAACTGAGAGCTTAGATTCCAGCCTGGGAGTCTAACTCTATGCCCAGTTGTCCTTCGGAGAGAGAAATTGGTATGGTTTTAAAAATATGAATCCAGGGCCTTCCTTGGTGGCTCAGTGGTAAGGAATTCCCCTGCCAGTGCAGGAGGCACAGGGCAATCCCTGGTCTGGGAAGATCGTACATGCCACAGAGTGACTAAGCCCGTGGGCCACAATTACTGAGCATGTGCTCTAGAGCCGGTATATAGAACTACTGAACCTACGTGCTGCAACTACTGAAGCCCTCAACCCCTAGAGCCCACACTCCACTGCAAGAGAAGCCACTGCAGTGAGGATCCTGCACACCGCAATTCTAGAGTAGCCCCACTGTCCCCACCTGGAGAAAGCACACTTGCAGGAACGAAGACCCAGCACAGCCAAAAATAAATAAATAAAATTAAAAAAAAAAAAAGAATCCAAGCCGTGGTCTCCAGAGTTCAAGCTCTGTGTCTTGGTACTAAGATGGGGATTTTTTATTTTTTAGATATTTTGCTGTTGTGGACAATCTTTTAAAAGTCCTTATTGAATTTGTTACAGTATTTATGTTTTTGTGTTTTGGGCTGCAAGACATGTGGAATCTTTACTCCCTAATCAGAGATTGAACCTGTACCTCCTGCATTGAAAGGTGAAGTCTCAACCACTGAACCACCAGGGAAGTCCCCAGATGGATGTCTTAACAATATTCACTACCCAAGGGCTGCTGTGTGGAGTGTCAAACATGATGATGTTTGTGGAAAAAAAAAAAAAATTTCTTTTTTAAATTTTAAATTTCCACTCAAAAGTCAGTGATGTGCATATTCAGAATATTTTTGAGTATCTTACTCAGTGTGTATATTACACAACTTTAAATATGCTTTAGTGGAAGTGTACAAATGTAGGTGAACTTGTTTATATATTTTAAATAGCTATTTAGAACACAATTTTTTTAATTGATGAAAAGCTGCCCTGGATAAGGCCTATTTTGTAAGTTAGTTTTTTTTTTTTGCTGCTGGGTCAGCTCCTTTTTGCTGTTTCTCTCTTTATCTTTCTGACATTCTCTGTCCCACCCATTGTGTGATTTTTTTTTCTT
Organism: Tragelaphus eurycerus; assembly: GCA_935064755.1. NCBI lineage: Eukaryota > Metazoa > Chordata > Mammalia > Artiodactyla > Bovidae > Tragelaphus > Tragelaphus eurycerus. The sequence goes on from CAKXYN010000033.1 coordinate 5,738,629, forward strand.
TTTTCTTTCATTGAACATGCTTCTTCAAGGTCAAGAAACCGCTCTAATTTGCACTTTGGAGGTATCTGGCAGCCAAAGGTTTAAATTCTCAACCAGCAATTGGAATTCTGGGCTTAGATTGCTTTATTATGCTTTATATCTGTTGACCAGGAGTAAAAAATAATATGTGGAGTAGAATTACAAAGGTGACCCTTCAAAAGCACATGGAAAGATTACAGCCTTAAACGTGCTCACCAAAGCCATGAAAATAGATGAGTTCCCCAAGAGGTACCCAGCGATCCCCTTTTATAGACTTCCAGGATGCATATATGAATTCCATGTGGTCCTTGATGGCCTCTTGGAGAAAATGGGGAAGAGCTTTGTGTTCTAAGAGTTTCTGATGTTTTTTGAGTTGCATCGTATGCAGCTGACATTTAATTTGAAAGTGGTCTGTTGGAAATGTCATCTGGTTTTCATTTGTGGGGACCCACTTGAAAACAGGAGGTTGGATTCTGTGACCTCCTAGTTTCCTCTTAACTCTGATTTTTTTTTTTTTTTTTGAGATTGTTTGATTCAAGGATAAATATAGAGTTGATTTTCTAGCCCAACAACTGATATTTGTGCAGGGCTTCAGAACTGACAAAACATTTTTCACATATTCCATCCTGTCTTCAAGAAGGGTAAAGGGAGAAAAAAAAAAAAAGCCCTTGTTAAATCTAGATTAGAATACGTAATATACAACACAGTGGGTATTTTCAGTGGGTGTTGTTTGTGGTCAGAATGGAAAGGTATTATTCAAAGGTAACTACGTGAGAATTAGAATTTTACTCACAGGCAACGTGTTCTAAAGGATTATCAAACACCTGTGAGGTAGGTGCACACATGATGGATAATGCCATTGAAAAAGGAGTTTCAGCAGGTGGGAGAGTTTGAATAAATCATGTCATCATCTAATTTAATATTTGGTTCATCTGCTTTAGATATTGTGGGGGAAATAATGATTTTTTTTTCCTGGGATATTAGGACTCTACTCACATTTTCTATGTTCTAAAACAGACTTCAGTGTACTGGTTGTGTTAGCTAGGCTTTCCCTGGAAATTCAGGGCTGTTCAGAAATGTCAGGGCTAGAGCTATGGTTATGCCTGCCCTGAATTTTAAAAAATGTAATAACAGAATCTTTTTCTATGAGAGCTAAGAAAAAAAAATGGTATTCTATAATTTTCCATAGGGACTCGGGTAGATAAGACAGGGCATATGTGGTGTACCCAATCAAAACACAATTTCACAGGTTTATGAGTTTGCATGAGATGCAGTCTGTCTCATGGAGCCTGGGTTTGAGTGTGCATGCCGAAACCAGGGAACACTGTTGCAACCCAGCATACCTCTGGATCCTCTTCACTGAGGCTGTATTCCTGGTACCAGTTCCTTCCTGGCTGGGTCTTTTAGGGGTTGGTCAGGGAGCTGTGAGCTGAAAAATGAGCTAACATACCACTTCCTCAAGTGGAAGAGAAGGAGATGTCTTTGTCCATTTTTAGACAGGAAGAATAGACATATTAAGAGCTTCACATATTGTGTGTGTGTGTGTATCATTTATACTCTGCCAAGTGCTATAATCCATTTGGTAGTCTTTGTGAGTTGGGCATCTTTGTCTGAGATGGAGCTCAAGGGTCGGGGTCTAACCACTGTTCTATGCTGCTGCTGCTGCTCAGTAACTGTAGTCCTGACCGACTCTGTGCGACCACACAGACAGCAGCCCACCAGGCTCCGCCATCTCTGGGATTCTCCAGGCAAGAACACTGGAGTGGGCTGCCATTTCCATCTCCAATGCATGAAAGTGAAAAGTGAAAAGTGAAAATGAAGGCGCTCAGTCATGTCCGACTCTTTGTGACCCCATGGACTGCAGCCTACCGGGCTCCTCTGCCCATGGGATTTTCCAGGCAAAAGTACTGGAGTGGGATGCCATTGCCTTCTCCGAACCACGGTCCTAGCCTATCACTCAAAATCCCAGACTACCTTCCTGCAGGATTAGTGGATGTGCCACTCAAGCCACATGGTAGGTGGGGTTCGCTCTTCGACCCTTTTCTCTCCCCAGTGTGGACCTTCTATGAATTGTCCTCTCTCACATGTTATGTGCTTAGTTGCTCTGTCGTATCTGACTTTTTGTGACTCCATGCACTGTAGTCTGCCAGGCTTCTCTGTCCATGAGGATTTCCCTAGAAACATTCAATGGCTGGGAAAGATAAGAATTGCATTTTTTGCATTAACTTGTAATCAGTCTCATTCATAATAGAATGTGTGGCGTGTATATATTTACATCACTGCGATCATACACAGGACATATATAAACTCAGGTTACACTTTGTCAAAGTCATGTCCCTTTCACGTTTACCACTTGGTGCTGAAGATTCGCTGGATCCATTGCCTAACTTCTCCATTATTATTGGTTACTGAGTTGGAACAAGTTGCTTAACTTCTTAAATCCTTAACTCTGCAAATGTGAAGGGATTCTATTTACTTTCTTTTTTAAAAATTGAAGTATAGTTGAGTTACAATGTTGTGTTAATTTCTGCATGTAGCACAGTGACTCAATTATACATATACATATTTTTTCATTTTTTTGTATACATAATCATTTCCACAATGGTTTATCCACAGGATACTGAGTATAGTTCCCTGTGCTATGCAGTAGGACCTTGTTGCTTATCCATTCTATATACAGCTTGCATCTGCTAATCCCAGCCTCCTAATCCTTATCTGCCCTCCTCTCCTCCCCCTTGGCAACCACAAGTCTGTTCTCTCTGGTGTGAGTCTGTTTCTGTTTCATAAACGGGTTTATTTGTGTCATATTTTAGATTTCACATAAAAGATATTATATGGCATTTGTCTTCCTCTTCACTAAGTATGATAATCGCAAAATCCATCCATGTTGCTGCAAATGGCATTATTTCATTATTTTCTATGGCTGAGAAATGGCAACCCGCTCCAGTATTTTTGCCTGGAAAATCCCATGGGCGGAGGAGCCTGGTAGGCTGCAGTCCATGGGGTCGCTAAGAGTCAGACATGACTGAGCGACTTCCCTTTCACTTTTCATTTTCATGCATTGGAGAAGGAAATGGCAACCCACTCCAGTGTTCTTGCCTGGAGAATCTCAAGGACAGAGGGGCCTGGTGGGCTGCCGTCTATGTGGTCACACAGAGCTGGACACGACTGAAGCGACTTAGCAGCAGCAGTAGCAGTAACAGCATTATTTTTTATGGCTGAGAAATGGCAACCTGCTCCCATACTCTTGCCTGGAAAACTCCATGGACTGAGGAGCCTGATAGACTTACAGTCCATGGGGTCGCAAAGAGTCGAACATGACTGAGCGACTTCACTTTCTTTCAATATTCCATTATCTATACATACCATATCTTTCTTATCCATTCATCTGTTGACAGACATTTAAGTTACTTCCACGACTCAGCTTTTGTAAATAGTGCTGCTACAAGCATAAGAGTGTGTGTATCTTTTCCTGTTATAGTTTTGTTGGGATATATGCCCAATACTAGGATTGCTGGATCTATTATATTTCATTTATGATAGGATTGCTGGAAAGATAAAAGAGATGATTTTGCAGGTACTTTATAAATTGAAAAGGTAATAGAAAGTATTAAATATACAAAGATTTAGGGGACCTTTGACATCCCTTTCAATCCAGAGAATTAGTGAGCTCCAAGAAGTGTTTGTTCGTTTAGTCACTAAGTCATGTCTAAGTCTTTGTGACCCCATGGACTGCAGCATGCCAGGCTTCCCTGTCCTTCATGATCTCCTGGAGTTTGCTCAAACTCATTTCTATTGAGTCAGTGATGCCATCCAACCATCTTGTCCTCTGTTGTTCCTTTCTCCTCCTGCCTTCGATCTTTCCCAGCATCAGGGTCAGACTCATTTCAGAGTCTGAGGTCAGACTCAGCATCAGACTCATTTCTCATGAGTCAGCCCTTCGCATCAGGGGGCCAAAGGACTGAACTGCAGCATCAGTCCTTCCAATGAATATTTAGTGTTGATTTCCTTTAGGATTGACTCGTTTTATCTCCTTGCTGTCCAAGGGACTCTCAAGAGTCTTCTCCAGCACCACAATTCAAAATTCTTTGGCACTCAGCCTTCTTCATGGTCCAACACTCACATCCGTACATGACTACTGGAGAAACCATAGCTTTGGCTATACACGCTGTTGTCAGCAAAGTGATATCTCTGCTTTTTAATACTCTGTCAGGGTTTGTCACAACTTTTCTTCCAAGAAAGCAAGTGTCTTTTAATTTTAAGTAAATTAATTAATTAAAAGAAAATGTTGACCACTTTCAAAAAAGTGTGTGTGTGTCTACTATTAGTGGACCTGTTCATAAGGAGCTAGATTCAGAAGAGAGGTTTCCTTATCTACAAATCAAGTCTAATAACTTCTTCATATTTAAATAAGAAAATGAGTGTAAGGCTCATAGCACAGAGTCTGGGACATATTAACTCTCAGAAACAGTCTCTTTTTCAGTTTGTAAATTTCATATAAAGAACAGAGGCTCAATTCATTTTAAATATCTGTTCTACCAATGTGTTAATCAGCTGCCCACCCCCAACTAATCCTGACAAATTCCTTAACCTGGGCAAATCATGACACGTTCCTTAACTCAGGAAAATGACTTCGTTGACTCAGCCTCAGTTTCCCCTATGTATAATGAAGGTTATTTCCAGCCCACGGAGGCATGGCCCAGCATCCATATAAGCATGGGTGGTCAGTGTCTGGAACATAAAAAGCTCAAGAAGCTTGTAATTCTCTCTGCCTTCCATCTGCTCTCAGGGTCAGCATGGCATTTTTTGAGTCCTGCCTGCAGGACACACTTGGGAAAGTTACTTGGCTCCTGTATGGGACTTTCTCACTCACAGCACAATTCCAGCTCTACTGAATATCTTGTTATAACCTGCAATGGAAGTGAATGTAAAAAAAAAAATACATATTCTGAATGACATTGCTGTACATCTGAAACTAACCAACATTGTTAACCAACTTCATTTCAGTAAAAATGAAAGGGATTTCCCTGACAGTCCATTGGGTAAGACTTCCCCTTCCAATGCCGGGGGTGCAGCTTTGATCCCTGAGTGGGGAACTAAGATCCCGTGTGCCTTGCGGCCAAAAACTCAAAACATAAAACAGAAGCAATCCTGCAACACATTCAATAACGACTTTTAAAAATAAATAACTAAATTTTTTTAAAAAAATTTAAAACAAAAAACCCACCAAGGTAAATGAAGCCTTTTGAGGCCAAGTCACTGATACAGCCACACCTGTCAGACTTTTGGGCTAGGTCCTTCCAAAATGCATGAACTATGTTTTTGCTTTTTTTCTTCACTCATTGCCCAGACAGCTGAACCACTTATTAGCATCAGTGGAGAACAGATCACAGTCCTACCCCTGGAAGTTACCTGCTTGGTACGACAGGGAGATGGTGGAGGCCAGGTGTGACTTGAGTGTGCAATGGGGGCTTTCCAGTAAGTGCCCTTCGGCAAATACTCACCAAGAAGTGCATTCACATTCCAAGAGTGCTTCCTAGATCACGGTGCACAGCTCATGCTGCAGGCTTCAGTGACATGGGTCTTGTATCTTTAATGGCCAAAGGGAGCCACTCACTGGTGAGCTCATGAAATCAGGTTACGGCACCAGAGAATCTTAAAATGTTATGTTACGTGAAAGAAGCCAGGAAAAAAAGAGTATGAATTAGAATCCCCTTTATATGAGATTCAAAATTAGGGGAGTCTATCTATGGCAGTTGAGAAGAACATGGGCAACCTTTGGAGTGATGATAAGATTGACTGATAAGAGAAGTTTCTAGGGTTATATAAAGATTCACATTGCGATAGGATGGTGGCTACATAACACAGGTAAATATGTTTTCAAATCTCAAGTTGTAAACTTGCCATCTAGGTATTTCATGGCTATATACATGTGACCTTGATTGTAAAAATCAAGGATCATAATCTTAAACGTGGTGGTGATGGTTTAGTAACTAAATCGTGTCAGACTCTTTGTGACTCCCTGGACTGTAGCCTGCCAGAGTCCTCTGTCCATGGGATTTCCCGGCAAGAATACTGGGGTGGGTGGCCATTTCCTGCTCCAATTGTTAAATCCAGGAGATGCTAGAAAGAAGTGCTTCTTTATTCATTGTCATTGTGATATAGAAGCCAAGCCAGTGGGCCCAAGGTTTAAATTCCATCTCTGCTGTGATTTGGGGTGAGTCACTTAGCCTTTCTGAACTTCAATTTCCTCTTCTGAAATTCAGGGAGAATATAAACCTACTCATTGAAAAAGACCCTGATGCTGGGGAAGACTGAAGACAAAAGAAGAAGAGGGAGCAGAGGATGAGATGGTTAGATAGCATCACTGACTCAGTGAACATGAATTAGAGCAAACTCCAGGAGATAGGGAAGGGCAGGAAAGCCTGGTGTGCTGCAGTCCATGGGGTCGCAAAGCATCGGATACGACTTAGTAACTGAACACACACATATTCATTTATTCATTCAGTTAATAATCCCATTTGCCACTTGCTATGTAGATGCTAGAAATAAGATAGTGGACAAGACAAGATTCCCTTCTCTTAGGGATCTTACCTTCTAGAGTTGGTGCCTTTAGGGGTTAAGGCAACAGTGGGCTGATAGCATTCTGTCACAAACTGCCTACCACTGCCCTGCGTGAAGGGAACCATCCCTACTCTATTCTAATTAAGCTGCATCATGTTCACCTAATGGCCCAATGGTGCTAGATCTAAATTTGCAAGAGAGTCTGGAAATCCTGGTGATGAAAATTTGACATTTTGTTCATTTTTTTTTCCCCCAAAACACATAACAAGCTAAACATTTAGGTTTGTGACCTCTTGCAAAGTTTATTCATCCATGCAGCATTTATTAATAAACCCCAGATCAGATCAGATCAGTCGCTCAGTTGTGTCCGACTCTTTGCGACCCCATGAACTGCAGCACGCCAGGCCTCCCTATCCCTCACCAGCTCTCGGAGGTCACTCAGACTCACATCCATTGAGTCAGTGATGCCATCCAGCCATCTCATCCTCTGTCATCCCCTTCTCCTCCTGCCCCCAATCCCTCCCAGCATCAGAGTCTTCTCCAATGAGTCAACTCTTCGCATGAGGTGGCCAAAATACTGGAGTTTCAGCTTTAGCATCATTCCTTCCAAAGAAATCCCAAGGCTGATCTCCTTCAGAATGGACCGGTTGGATCTCCTTGCAGTCCAAGGGACTCTGAAGAGTCTTCTCCAACACCACAGTTCAAAAGCATCAACTCTTTGGCGCTCAGCCTTCTTCACAGTCCAGCTCTCACATCCATAGATGACCACAGGAAAGACCATATAAACCCTAATAAACCCCCGTCTGAGGTTTATCCTATCTGATCTTTGATCACTATTTAAACTTTCTTAGCAGTGAAATAAGAAACATTCAAGTTTGAAGCCATACAGTAGGTGTTCAGTTAGGTAAGTTTTCCTGAGTCCTTCACCTTACAGGATTTTTCTGAATTCTTCCAATGGTCTTGAAGCTTGGCTTTCTAGGAAGGAGAGAGGTTCTCAGCCTCGTTCCCACCCTATGTCACTTATGTCCCCTTTGTCAGCAGTATCCATGACACCGACAGAGACCCTCAGTTCTTATCATCTGCGTCTGGGCAGTAGTCTTTCTCAGAGCTTTGTAGTTAGATAATTAAAATGCTGCTCAAAAATTCAAAATCAGCTCCTTATTTCTATTCTAATCAATTTCAAGCCTTAAGGCATATTATTTTGTTTCACTATGAATTTTGACCTTACACAGTAAAACTAGAGTTAGTGTCAGCATGCTTAGCAAAAGCCAAAGTCATAAACATTTTCTTTAAAGAATGAATCCCAGGGATGGTGGAGCCTGGGGGGCTGCCGTCTATGGGGTCACACAGAGTCGGACATAACTGAAGTGACTTAGTAATATAGCATATAGTTTAAAAACTAGTTTTTATTCTAGCTTAGGGAATATAACCTGAGTTCCATTACATTTCAGTGTCATTAAAGATGTCAAAATGCAGTGCCATCAGATAAGAATAACTAGGATATCCTCCTTTCCCTATATGTTTTCATCCATTTGCCCTCCCCCTTTATTGGTCAAATCATAGCTACACTGGCTTTCCTAATTACAAGCTGGTCAAGTGATTGTAGACAGATTATTTAAGCTCTCACTGTGTTAGCTTTCTTTTTATAAAATGGAGACAGTAATAGTATGTCTGTCTTGGGATCGTAAAGACGAAAGAACATGGTATGTGATGTCATGTACTTTCCACATTACCTGGAACCCAGCAGGCATTCACAAACATATTAAAAGTTGTCATTGGAAATTCCCTTCCCAGTGGTTAAGACTCTACGCTCCCAATTCGGGAAGTGTAGATTTGATCCCTGGTCAAGGAACTGAGATCCTTACCACATGAAGTGTGGTGCAACCAAAAATGAATATATACATTAAAAAAATAAAATGATGGAGCGTCTATGTGAATAAAGTTCTCTTCTTATCAAAGAATAGCTATTGTTATTTTTATTATCCTTTGATTCAGTTCGGATTAGGGCAACTGTGAGTGATAGAATAATCTGCCAAATTATAGCGTTTAAAACAAGTTGGAAGTTTAGTTATCGTCCACGTGAATGTGGGCAGTCCGGGGCTGGTGTAGACCCAGCAGGATAGATGAGGACCCAGGCTTCTTTCCTGAGAGCTGCCGATTTCAACACACAGGTCCTACTCCACCCGAGACGGCTGTTCTAGCTCTGGACACCCTTTATCAAGAGGCGGAGAGGAAAGCAAAAGGGGAGGGCATGCCCCCTTCTCTGAGGATGTCTGCCAAGGATGCACGATGTACTTTAACCCACTGGCCACACGGGCACACTTGTTGCGGCGAGACTAGAATATATGGACTGTTTTTTTTTTTTCACCCCCTAGGCAGCCACGTGCTGAGCAGGGGGCCAGTTATGGAGGAAGAAGGGGCAGCTAGCCCCTTTGCTCTGTCACATCATTTATAGCAGAAACCACACTCTCTTGTGACGTTGTCCTCGGATACTAGGATTCCTTGGTTGTTTCTTTCCTTCTAGAACACTCAGGGACACGCTCTCCTGAGTCTGACTTTTCCTGGGTCAGGTACCACTGTCGTCACTGCCTTCATCCCAGCCTCCGGCCTCTGAATGAGGATGACTATAGGCACCACCAAGGGGATGTCTGCTTCTGCCACCACCATCCTTTCCACACAATAGTCCGAGTAAGCTTTTGAATACATAGGTCAGATCACGTCTGTTTTCTCTCTGGTACCTTCCAATGGCTTCTCATATTGTTTCGAGGCAGAGGCAGGCATGAGTGCTCAGTCTGATACTACGTGACCCCCTGGATGTAGCCCAGCAGGCTCCTCTCTCCTTGGGGTTCTCCAGGCAAGAATACTGGAGTGGATTGCAATTTCCTTCTCCAGGGATTCTTCCCGACCCAGGGATCGAACTTGCTTCTCTTGTGTCTCCTGCATTGGCAGGCAAATTCTTTACCACTGAGCCATATTAATTACTGTGAAGAAAATCTCCAGTCTTTGCCCTTCCCTCTGAGATCTGTGGGCTTCCCAGGTGGTGCTAGTGGTAAAGAACCCGCCTGTCAACGGAGGTTAGATGTAAGACATGCTAGTTCAATCCCTGGGTTGGGAAGATCCCCCAGAGAAGGTAATGGCAATCCACTCCAATATTCTTGCCTGGAGAATCCCACGGACAGAGGAGCCCGGCCGGCCACAGTCCATAGGGTCGCACAGACTCACAGCACAGCACTGAGATCTATAGGACCCTGCTCCTCTCTTGTTGTTCACTTGCTAAGCCTTGTCTGACTCTTTGGGCCCCCTGGACTGCAGCATGCTGGGCTCCCCTGTCCTCACTACTTCCCGGAGTTTGCTCAAACTCATGTCCATTGAGTGGGCAATGCCATCCAGCCATCTCATCCTCTGTTGTCCTCTTTTCCTCTTGCCCTCAATCTTTCCCAGCACCAGGGTCTTTTCCATTGAGTCAGCTCTTGCTTTGGGTGGCCAGAGTATTGGAGCTCTACGCTCGCTGTGACTTTCTCTCTCTCCCTCTCTCTGTGTACTCCAGCCATACCAGTCTCCTGGCTGCTTTTTCCCCTCCAGAGGAAGGTACAGTCTTTCCTTAAGGCCTTTAAAGCACTCAAAACAGAAAAACACGTTCAGAGAGGCTAAGCTGCCCAAGGCCATCCTACTTAGAACTAATGGAGCCAGGATCTAAAACCAGGTCAGGCAGCCCACACGTTCTGTATCTTTTTATTCAACCCCATTGCATAAATGCTTAATGACTGCTTGATTGCTCGGTAATAGATTCCATGAAGGCCATCAGTCCCTTCTGTGAAAAGACTGCTCAGCATTTCTGGAAGAGCCATGGGTCTTCCTGAGAGAGGAAACGAGGTCTTCTAGAATCTCGCTCTGCCAGAACCATTAGGAGCCCCTACCCTAGGCCCTGTCGGTGAAGGAAATAATAAGCCTTGTCAGGTCTGAGGTCAGCAAAGGCTAATTGGATCAGCCATCTTCCTTTCATGGACAGAATGGGAGAATGTTCCCTGGGAGTTCCGGCTGGTTCTCCCCAGGTCCGTGGACCCTTCTCATGTTCTTTGTGCTGAATCATTCCTGTTTGACGCAGGCACAATTAGATTCAGTTCTTATCCCATTCACTGAGTTGCCTCTTTTGCTGAGCATTGAAATTGATTTAAAAGAAATGAAAAGGAACATACATGCCCTTCAAGACTTCATTTAGATCAATTATTTAACCTGGGGAGGGGTTTTTTTTTTCTTTGAGCCTCAGAGAATCTGAGAGGCCTCTGAAATTATGTGTAAACTCTTTCTGTACAGATAGACGTATTTGTTTTTCCACTGAGAGGATGCAGAGCTTTTATCAAGTTCTCCGAGGGGTTTAGCACTCCAAAAATGGTGAGAACTCGTGGAAATAAAAACTTCTCTCGATGCCTATCATTTATTTCTCAGAGAGTACACTCTGTGTTTCATCGTTCCTGTTAATCCTCAGAACAACACATGAGTTGGGATATTACCATAGTAATTTCATAGATGCAAGAACTCAGGTCAGAAAGCCTCAATTATTTTTTAATGTCACACATAGATTTTAAACATGGAAATCATATTTTAAACCCATGTCTGTTATCCTCCCAAGAATGCATTCTATTTTCATCTTGACCCATATTTTATTCAAGCAGCCTATAGACACATGGTTTTAAAAATTAAATAGTACTTTTTAAAAAAGTTTTCTTCTGCTTCCTGTATTGTCTCTTTCCTTTGGGTTTCCTCTTCATTTTTTTTGGTGTTCATTTCTGCTTCATGATGGAAGCTTTGCTTAACTCTGTGACTCCTTGGTTACCCTTCGATATTCAAAATGTTCTGCCCCCAAAGCTCATTTCAAGCTCTGTGGTGCTAAGTCACTTCAGTTGTGCCCAACTCTGCGACCCATGGACTGTAGCCCGCCAGGTGGCTCTGTCCATGGAGTTTTCCAGGCAAGAATACTGGAGTGGTGTGCCATGCCCTCCTCCAGGGGATCTTCCCTACCCGGCGGTCAAACCTGCATCTCTTATGTCTCCTGCATTGGCAGGCACACAGATTCTTTACCACTGAGCCACCTGGGAAGCCCACAAGCTCTGAGGGCAGGTAAATCTCTCTGCCTTGTGGGTCTCATCACTGAGGGATTGGGTAGCCAGCAGGCATTTTCATTGGTAACACCCACCTGAGTTTCTAGAGCTTGTTTTCCAGATCCTTTAAATTTCTCCAAACAAGAACTTTCCAGCTCCTTGCTTAGGTGTATGAGATCTGCTGTTGGTGGGAGGCGGTTAGCAGTTCTGAGTAGGTAGAAGGGAGGATGGAGGGGGACCTGATCTTGTAAGTGCTCTGTAAGCAGAGCCCCTGTTTCCAGTTCTAGGCTTCACCCAGCTTTTTTGGGCACACAGCCAACTTCTGAGCCTCTCTGAGGATCTGTACGATAGACAGTCTCAGCTCTCTTTGGTATCTCTCTCTGCAGGCTGCCATATCCCAGGTGTCTCCACTTTTAGTGAAGATCTTACTATGTCTCCATTCAATTTCTAGCTTCCAAAAATCTATTAAATGATCTCACTCGTCTCACCTCTTCTGCTTCCTTTCATCCCTGAAGTTGCACCTCTTTTATTCCATCTCTATCTCTTCGGATAGACTTTTTTAAGAATGCACATGGTCCTGCCACACCCTATAATGGAAGTTTCTAGGTTTGTTTTTTTTCCACTGTCAATATATTGGGTTGACCAAAAAGTTTGAGTTTTTCCATAACATTTTATTAAAAAAAAAAAATAACTGAACCAACTTTTTGTCCAACCTGGTACTACTACCTCTAGATATCTAGCATGTTCTATCAAGAGTCTGAGATGCAGGAAAAGCCTTCAAGGGATTCTTAAGTGTTGTATATTCTAACCCCCTGATGAAATCTAGACTATGCACCCCTGATACGAGCACATGATTGTACCTCAACAGGCAGGTTATATAGTAAGGGCTGCAAATTTGCCTGCCCAGAGGGATCCAGAAAGTTACACTCAGTGAGCCAGAGAGTGGTGTATCTAAGACTAGGGGGAAAATAGGGGCAAAATCCTAAAGGCAGTCAACTGCAGGGGATGAGGGAAAAAAAGGCGTGTCCATCAGCTTGGCTCCAGGAAAGGAATTTACAGAAGGAAGTATTAATATGCAGATACTTGCAGGCACAGAGTGCAGGCAGGCTGGAATGTTTGATTAGAAGTTTGGGAATGATTTTCTCTTAAGGTGATGTCTTGGGCTTCTGAGGTGGTGCAGGTAGTAAAGAACCCACCTGCCAATGCAGGAGACGTAAGAGATGTCAGTTTGATCTCTGGGTCGGGAAGATCCCCAGACGGAGGACATGGCAATCCACTCCAGTATTTTTGCCTGGGGGATCCCATGGACAGAAGAGCCTGTATATTAGTCCATGAGTCATGAAGAGTCAGACACAATTGAAGTGACTTAGCACATATGCACGCAAGGTGATGGCTCATCACTGAGAACCTACAAAATGATGATATAAAGAGTGTCTATAAGGGGACTTCCCTGGTGGTCCAGTGGATAGGAATCCGCCCTGCAATGCAGGAGACTCAGATTTGGAACACAGGATTAGGAAGGTCCCCAGAGAAAGAAATGGCAACCCGTTCCAATATTCTTGCCTGGAATATCCCATGGACAGAGGAGACCAGCGGGCTACATGGGGTTGCAAGAGTCGGACATGACTTAGTGACAAAATCACCACCACCGCTGCTGGGAATTAAGATCCCACATTCTGTAAAGCAAGTAAGCCTGAGAGTCACAATTGCTGAGCCCGCAGGCCACAGCTAGAGAGAAGCCTGTGTGCTTCTAGAAAAGATCTGGCATGACTCAATGAAGATCGCACTTGATGCACCTAAGACCCAAGGCAGCCCAATAAATTGGGGAAAAAAAAAAAAAAGGAGATGGGTTTAAAAAGAAAAACTGTCTATAAGAACTAAGGGGTGTGTAGGGATTCCTAGAAGGGAAAGATTGGAGAGCAGACAGAGAGCTGGAACCATCTTTGGAAAGAGGAGAAACTAAAATCTTAGGATGGGAAGGAAAGGAAATGATTTGACCAAAGTGGGGACTGGGGCAACAGAAAGATTCCAGGAAGAGACTGCAAGTCAAGAGTCAAAAGGAAGAAACCCAGGCATTTCTGCCTGATGGGAGAGTGTGTGTAACTTAGGACTTAAGAGACAGGAAAGTCACTAACGGGTCTTGAGGTCTGGACCAACCATGGTGTGTCACATGGACAGGGTTACACCCCAGATGCTGATAAATCTGGGCTTTTCCCTGAATCTTTGTGACTTCTGTCTCCTCCTCCTCCTGTTATCAAAGGTCAGACATAGGTGCACAATTTTAGAATAAGAACAAAATAATCTTGATTTTGCAGTTCAGGTAAAATGTGAATATTGAATTGTGCGCAGACGAGCATTTTCATTATTTATTCATATTCCAGATTCTTTCTTTCTTTTTTTTTACCTTTTTCAAAATGAAGAATCTTCAGCATTAATCCACTTAGCAAATCTTATGAACTAAGTTGAAAGCCTTGCAGACCTGTTGCCAAGCATGTGAGAGCTGTAGACTTTTCTTAACCTATTATCCTGGTGTTCATTCTATTTTCTTTTTTTTTTCTTTCCCAAGTAGGGTAGAAAAATTCTGAATATGTTGAAGAGTGAAGAATTTTTGATTCATCTGTGTAATTATTTCTTGCACTTTTTATAACTCCAAATTCCCTTTGAAAACCAGCCCCCACCCAGCCTCTCCACATTGGCCATTTCTATGCTGCCTTCCAGCTATTTGAAGGTTCCCTAGCTTGAACCCAGGTTGGATGCCTGGGTTGGGAAGATCCCCGGGAAAAGGGAATGGCTACCCACTCCAGTATTCATGAGCAGAGGAGCTTGGTGGGCTGCAGTCCATGGGGTTGCAAAGCATCAGACAAGATTGAGGGGCAAACACTTTCACCCGGAGTGGAGCTGCCTTCTCTGTGGAACAGGGGGATGGACCGTTCCTCTAAGGAAATTGTTTAAGCACACCTCTGGATCTGGATTCTGGTTCCTGGTGGTGGGGGTTGCTGTTTTTATTTTATGAGCCCTCTTTTAAATATGGCACTATGTAAAAATGAATAGCAAATGAGAATTCCCTAAATGCCTTTTCTGTGGATGGGTTTGTGCTTTCTTGGGTGACCCCCGCCCCTGGGAACCTTCCTGTAGGCCCCTTCTCCAGGTCAGGATTATGATTGAACCATTCCACCCATCAAGCCTAGTTCTGAATTTAATCAATCTTGAATCACCAGTCAAGTCCTTGCAGTTCAAATGTCAGGCTTCAAGCCTCCCTAACTTTTGCCATTGGCATTTAATGTAGTACTTTTTCTGTGTGTGTGTGTGTGTGTGTGTGTTTATCCCTTCTCTTTTTCCTCCTATTGTCCTGACTCTTCCCGGAATGTTTATGCTTGCTGAAAAAAGCAGATTTTTCTCAAGCATTTGCAGGCAAATGAATAAGCTCATGAATCAGAAATGGGCTTAGAGAGAGAATTTTCCTGTTTGAAGGTGTGCATTAGAGTTCAGTTTTGGCAGCTGTAGGAAAGGCTTCTTGAAGAACCCTCTGTGGGAGGAGCCCTGCTCACCAGAGGGAGGCAGAAGGAATTGCTACTCACCAGAAAGGTGATGGCCTTTGCATAAGAATGTAATCCATCCATTTGCTGCTGAATATTCATATTCTAGGGGTGGGGTGGAAGTTTCAAAATTCACAGATTTGTGGAAGTAGTAATTGTAAATCAGTGTCATCTGTAAATGTAGTAGGGACTTGTTTGTTTTAAATGGCCAGGATCACTTAAACTGAGTTTAATTTTTATCCTTTTTATTTTGTTTATACTGAAATTAAGGCTGGAAGCTTATAGATACTGAACTATTGGTAATAGATGTGCTCTGATGACTTTCATTTCATCATAAATGTGATTTAAAGTCAATTTGCTCATTTCTGATCTGAGTATTGTTTTTCTCTTAATGTTATAGCTAGCTTGCTCTATCTTCTTTCTACATATTTCTTTATTAATTGATAATCCATAAATAGATTAGCTAGAACATTAGAGCTAAACTAACATTACAGATGTCAGTGATTCATATGTAAATAATAATTATAATATATAATGAATATATATGTGAGCTTCATACATATACATGTCTAAAATCAGTTTTATGGGTGATTCATAAGTAAACTAAATTTGGAGTGCTTTAATTATATTAGGGCATTCTAGAGAAAATGAAAGAAAATTGCTATTTATTAATCTCTGTGGGAAATAATTTGGCTATATAACGAAGCTCGTATATCATGTAATTCTCATGACAACTCCATGATGTAGATGTGAAAAAACCAGATAACGGAGGGTGAAGGCCCTTGCCTAAAATCGTGGAGCTGGGCTCAGGGCATTTTCTTATTTTCTTAGAGAAATGTGGTCCCTCCATCTCACTATGAGGACAGAACTAGAGGCCTCGTGTATCATCCTTATCTCCTTCAGACATGAATACTTTATCTCAAGGTCTTGCTTTGGTGAACATTGCATCACCCTCAAGGTCTTGCATTGGTCTTATTTTGGATACTATACGGTCACCCGAAGACCTAGGTGGATCACAGACAGGACATGGCCCATAGATGTTCAAGGTACCACACTTGCCTTGGAGGTTTAAAGTCTTAGGGAAGATCAAGGTCTTTGAGTGCTCTTCACGCTTGGCATCACTAATCTAGAGATCCCTAGCTCCTATCTCAGAGCTAATTTTTTTCACTATTACTTTTTCTTTCTGGTGTAAGTCTTCAGTCAATTGACCACGTATAGGATTCATACTTCAGAAAAATAACTGGAGTTGCATACTTCAAGTCCTGACATCTCATTATGCCACAAGTTTTTTTTTCTTTCTGTCTGGAGTGTCCTTCCCACACTGTCTGTGCAGTGAACTTATCATTCTTCAAGGCTTGCGGGGGTCCAGCCCCGGTGGATCCAGGGAATTCAAAGCAGGGGCGGTGTTGGCGAGGATCAGGAAACAATTGCTTAATTAAACGTTGATTAAGGATATAAAGAGTGGTTAAATAAGGATAGCTCAGTGAGAAAATTCAGTAGAGAAAAGAGGCTGAATAATTCAGCCAGAAGGTGAGAGAAAGAATGACATGGGGAGACCAAGTTTCGGTGAACAAGGCCTGCAGTTTATTTTCCAAAGTAGTTTTTATACCTTAAGTTATGCATAGAGGATAATGCGGGAAGGGGTAGAGTCATGCAGTAAGCCAGACTTTCCTCCTGCAAACTTATCATATGCAAAAGTTTAGGTGATTTACATCATCTTCTGGCCTGGAGGCCTGTTAACATTTTAAGACCCTTTCTTCAGGAAACTTATTTTTCTCTAAAGGTGATTAGTCAGGCGCCACCCTCCAAAAGCATTAGATAAAGTTGCATTCCTATAGGGCAAAGGTGTGGTGGGCTATAACAAGAAAAAGAATTAACTCAAGGACCCAAGGTTACAAACATTAAAGCTACTACTTACACCAATTATATTAATCAATACACAGCCAGGGACACAGCAGGTAAGGGATATGGAAACTTAGCAGCAGACATTGGCCCAACAAGTGAAAAACCCTTCACCAATACAATTTCTAATCAATCTTTTAACTGCTCAGAGGAATCTGTATTCAGACAGTTTAGAACATCTCATGCCTCTCATGGTTGTGAACTAAAACACTTTTGTCATGCCCAGGATCTTTATTAACTGGAGCTGTAATTTAACTCTTTTTCAGAGAGAGGTGGTGGGGGACAGCCGCCTGTAACATCAGAGGTGTAGGTGAGAGCACAAAGCAGTAAAGTAGGCAGACTCTGGTTTTGGGGATACATGCTCGAGAATTTCCAGGGGGACTCCTGAGGCTCAATCCTGCCTTTGCGTATGCCGAGCCTCCTTCCTCCTGACCTTTGCCATGGGCGGAGTTCCTCACGCTGGCTCCCGGCAAAGGCTCTCTCTATAGCCACCTTCTCCAGGAAGTCTGCCCTCTCTGAACTTCCCAGACGTAGTATCTCAGCTCCTACTGAGCTGCAAATACTTCTGTGGAGTGTGTATGTGTGTTAGTCACTCAGTCATGTCCAACTCTTTGGGACCCAGTGGACTGTAGCCCGCCAGGCTCCTCTCTCCATGGGATTGTCTAGGCAAGAATGCTGGAGTGGGTTGCCATTTCCTTCTCCAGGGGATCTTCCTGACCCAGGGATCAATCCAGGGCTCCTGCATTGCAGGCAGAGTCTTTACCTTCTCAGCCACCAGGGACACCCCTATACCCCATATATTGCACTGCGCCTAGTCTGCCCAGTGCCAGTGAGTTTGCATTGGCATGTGTTGCTCTGCAGTGTAACACTTTCTTTTCTGTCTCCCTCGTGTGGTTTTCAGAGTGAGATGCCCTCTGTCTGCTGAGGTAAGGAAATCCACCTTCAGTCATATGAGCATGCTCTGGAATGCTTTAAGCATTGGATGGATTAAAGATGCCCGAACTCTGGGCTGTGAGAGTATGGAGACAAAGAAGGGACATAGACTGTGAGGCTCGGGCAAAGTTGAGATCACACAGGTTTCAGTTCACATTTCACGTTGCGTCTTGGACAGAGACGCACTTCAGATTCCTCAAATTAAAAAAATTATGATGATTATACCACACTTGGTTGTTTTCTGGATGAAATAAAACAATGCTATGTGGATTAATTAAGACAGCTTCTGGGACAGGAACTCACCTGCCCATGACGTAGTGATGTGTGAGTGGCTTGTCAGTATTCTAACTAGTCTTCTATGCCCAGAAGCTGGCAATGATTAGCTTGTACCCTTCTGCTTTGTAAGAAAGTACACGTGCTCGCGAGATGAGATTAATTCTCATTAGAAGGAAATGTAGTCTCAGTTGTGTCTAACTCTTTGTGACCCCGTGGACTATGGAATTCTCCAGGCCAGAATATCAGAGTGGGTTGCTGTTTCCTTCTTGAGGGGATCTTCCCAACCCAGGGATCGAACCCAGGTCTCCTGCATTGCAGGTGGATTCTTTATCAGCTGAGCCACCAGGGAAGCCCTAATTCTCATTAGGCTTTCATTTGTGTCTAAAAACCAAATGACAGTGGTCAGTCCTCCTTCAGATATATGTGGTAAAGCAGTGAAGGATAGCATCCTACTTTTTACGTGGTGAGCAGTATGCTCATCTCTAAGTTTGGAACTGGAGTACAGCGTCCCTTGACAGTGCCAGTTACTGGTGTTGTGATACGGTGTTTAAAAATAGATGTAAATAGTTAACACGTCTTTGAAAAGGAATCAAATCCTCACTTATAGCCTTTATCAACCAGCTGGTTCTTGTAAGCGTCTTCCCCATCTGTGTGCAAACATGACTTTTAAGTGATCAGCTGGCATAATTAGGTAAGATTGTACACTGGAAGCACAATCCCGTTCTCTCTTCATCTCGGCTGGAAGAAGAAACAAACATCGCAGATGACGATGTGACGGTGCGTTAGATGTGGGAGATTCTTAAGCAGCTGCAGTACCTTGCTCATCAGTGGAGCTAGTTATTTATTTACTTGTTTTTCTTTTCCAGTTCAAAGATGTGGCTTTGCAGAACCTCAGTCAGAGAGAGCATTAGGAAGCCAAGTACTGGGGTTGGGGGTGCAGATACCAGCTCAGCTGGCCTGGGTTTCTGTCTCGTGTCTTCTCTCTGGATGCTTTTAGCATTCAGTTAAAAAAATTCCTAAAATCCTCATGGCATTATAGATTTAAATCAGGTTCATAGAAACTGATTTTAGACCTAATGGAGGATGGAGTTTGGGGCTGTGACTTCAGAGACAAGGTATCAAATGAGTAGGGAGATGATATTAAACAGGGAAACCAGCGTGGCTTGATGAAATGGCTAGAAAGTGGTGGCAGAGAGGGGAGACCGCATTCTAACGTCCGCTGTGCCCACTGGGCAGTTCACTAACCCTCTCTTGACCTCATTCTCTGATCCGTGGAAATAAGGGTTTGGAAATAGTCAGTCTCCAAATGGACTGAGTGCCTGTGGCCTATCGAAACCCGAGGTGATTCTCACCCCGTGGGGCTCAGCTGTCCAGGAAGCCAGAGCAGCTGGGTGCAGATCAGTGTGTGAAGGATCCCGATGGAGACAGTGCAGGGGCCGGGGGCTGGCAAGGCCACGTGGACTCTGGAGCTGGACTGGACAGTGTCACGGTCATCACTGAGGCTACCAGCTGTGTGGTCTCCACAAAGACACCAGCACCTGTTGCATTGGGCTGTTGTGAAACATGGAGAATATTGCCTGATAGACTGTATGTGCCCAAGAAATCTAGTTATTCAGAGCACAGAGAACTAAGATTGTGTAGAGGATAAGAGAAGATCCAGTTGGTGATTACAAGGCATCTCCCACTTGCCAAGGTTGGGTGACCTGCTTCCTTCCTTCTGATAAACATATGGCTGATGAGCATGCTCAGTGCTGGCAGGCCAAGCTCTCTCAGCTTCAACCAGTGTTCCATTCACTTACCAACTACCAAGCCTTCTTATACCAGATAAAAAAGCATCTATGACCAGAGAAGACAGCCAGTATATTCAGTTCAGTCCCTCAGTCATGTCTGACTCTTTGCAATCCCATGGACCACAGCATGCCACGCCTCCCTGTCCATCACCAACTCCCGGAGTTCACCCAAACCCATGTTCATTGAGTCGGTGATGCCATCCAGCCATCTCATCCTCTGTTGTCCCCTTCTCCTCCTGCCCCCAATTCCTCCCAGCCTCAGGGTCTTTTCAAATGAGTCAGCTCTTTGGATCAGGTGGCCAAAGTATTGGAGTTTCAGCTTTAGCATCAGTCCTTCCAGTGAATATTCAGGACTGATTTCCTTTAGTATGGACTGGTTGGATCTCCTTGCAGTCCAAGGGACTCTCAAGAGTATATTATGAAAACTTCAAATGGAGAATAACCTTTAAAAATTGTAAATCAGTATATTGTACACTTGAAACTTATATAATATTGTACATCAACTGTACCTCAATAAAATTTTTTGGACAAGAGCATCTACTGTAAAAAAAAGTTCTTAATATTCATGGAACAGACTGGGCTTCCATCGTGGCTCCTATGGTAAAGAATCTGCCTGCAATTCAGAAGATCCGGCTTTGAACCTTGGATCGGGAAGATCCTGTGGAGAAGGGAATGGCAACCCACTCCAGTATTCTTTCCTGGAAAGTTCCATGGACAGAGGAGCCTGAAGGGCTGTGGTTCATGGGGTCCCAAAGGGTGGGACAGGATTTGGGGACTAACACGATCACTTTCAGGACATCCTGGGCACAGAGAGAGGCTCAGGAGTACACGCACAGCACACCCAGGTGACCTCATTTAATCTTCTGCTTACAGTCTTTTGACAAATGAGCTCTTGAAGTAGGAGAGCAGAGATTTCAGTCCACGTCCCTTTGGGACCAAAACCACCTTATCTGAAGGCTCTTTACAGACTTATCAGATGGAGAAAGTGACCAGAACTTTCCAGAGAGAGAGAAGAACATGTCTGAAGCCTCAGAACAGCCTCAAATTCTAGGATGCTTTCCTTCCAGCGGTTACATTTCATTATTTAATAAGAGCGGCCCTGAGTTTCACTGTAGAGAATGAGGTTTAAAGAGCTTAGGGGATTTGCTCAATGATTTTTTTTTTTTTTTTTACATATAATTTCTTTATCATTATTTTTGTTTGTTTGTTTGAAACATTGGAATGGTTTCCATTCTTGGGTACCAAAGATAAAAATTCTTTCAAATAGTCCATGTAAAAGGTTGTGGTCTGTGTTCAGACTGTTTGAAAAGCCAGAACCAAAACAGCAGTCATGACTTTGAAACAGTAAAACCCTCAGGATATCTAGATCAGTGCCTTCTCCAGGAACAGCCCTGTGAGTGCGTCTTTAACTGCCTCTAGTCCTTTGCTGTCCCCCCAGTGCAGGGAGTGGTGATGAGGGAGGAGGGATGAGGTGCCGAACTGCTAAAATATTCTGGAGAAAATCAGGCCTAGCCTCAGGCATCTTGTGTTAACAAAGGTGATTCAGATGGTGGCTCCTGCCTGCAACCCAGGAGACCCAAGTTCAGTCCCTGGGTCCGGAAGATCCCTTGGAGGAGAGTGTAGAAACCCGCTTCAGTCTTCTTGCCTGGAGAATCCCATGGACAGAGGAGCCTGGCGCAATGCAGTCCATGGGGTCACAAAGAGTCAGACATGACTGAGCAACACTAACAACTCTCAATTCCAGACTTGAGCATCCTCTTTTGACAAAAAGAGGGTTTTTTTTTTTTTTTTTTTTTTTTTTTTTTTCTTTTCTTTTGCAGCTGTAAAGCATTTGGTGATTAGTCAGTCCATTTTTAAATTATCAAATAATTAAGGAATTAAAACAAAACCTAAATATTTAGAGCATGACAAGATCATTGCTAATGGAAACTTGGCATCTGGAAAAATCAGGCTCAAGGGAAAGGAAAAAACAATTCCTTATACAATCACACATGATCAGTCTGATCTTTGTCTTAAAGGGACTTTAAAAATCAGATTTCAGAACTATCAGACCAGCCCACACACTGCAACTAGAGAGTAGCCCCTCTCCTCCACTCAGCAATGAAAACCCAGCACAGCCAAAAAATAAAAATAAAATAAAAAAGCCTAGCAGCTTATTTTGAGTATGTACTATGCAGAAAAAACTTTATTGTGTTTTTTTTCTCAATCCTCTCTTCCCCACTCCTCAAAATATGGAACAAATAGGGCTTGAAGTTGGGCATCCCTGGTGGCTCAGATTCTGGGAAAGAATCTGCCTGCCATGCAGGAGATCTAGGTTTGGTCCCTGGGTTGGGAAGATCCCCTGAAGAGGGGAATGGTTACCCACTCCAGAATTCTTGCCCGGAGAATTCTATGGACAGAGGAGCCCTGCAGGCCACAGTCCATGGGGTCGCAGTGAGTTGGACACGGCTGAGTGACTAAGCAAGCATGCAGTGGGTGGAGGGGGAGGATTAAGAACGAGGTCTTTAAATGCACTATATCCGCGTGGAAAGAAAGTGCTGGGTATGTGAGAGTCTTTATTCTGTGCCTGCCCATCTCTCCTGGAGAACATGCTAGGCCTGTTTCCTCTTGGAGATCTTTGTCCCAGTAAGTTCACTGCCAGGAAAACTCGGCCCTTGTTTGCTGGGGGTTCATTCCTTCCTGCCGTTCAGGAAGCTGTTCAGGATTCCTTCCTCGGCTCAAATATCATTTCCTGAGAGATTCCCTTGACCTGTGCGTCTGAAGTCATCTCTGATCTTCACAAGCTGTTCCCCCCACCCTCCCCCTTCATAACACTTGTCACAGTCTGCAATGATCTGGTTCCATTCTGTCTTGTCACCCCCATCCACTAAGCTGTAAACTCCAGGGGGCCTTGTCTGGTTCTCTATTGCCCAGGGCAGAGCCTTGCACAAAGCAGGCACCCAATAAATATTTTTGAGTAAGTGAGTGAAAATAAGTGCTTTTATAAAAGTAAAGTGCCCTATAAATATATTATTATGTGAACGTTGAAATCAGAAAATTTTCCTGAAAAGAATCTAAAAAATATTTGTCACGTCATTTCTAGATTTTTTTGAGCCAACAGTGTGATACATCTCCCCTGAAAGCTCATTTTAACTTAACTCTTCATGGACTATTTGCCCAAATGCCAGTTTCTAGATGTTCATTGTTGTTGTTCAGTCACTCAGTCGTGTCTGACTCTTCGAGACCCCATAGACTGCAGCCCACCAGGCTCCTCCATCCATGGGATTTTCCAGGCAAGAGTAATGGAGTGGGTTGCCATTGCCTTCTCTGAGATCTGATATGTGTGTCCCTAAATCATTTCTTTAATTCTGTAGGTTGTATCCTCTGCATTAATTAAGAATTGATGCAGTATTGCTCACACTTGTGTTTTAAGATATTCTCTTGAGGTTTAATTTCTAGACATCATTACATTGAATAAAAATTGAATTGTGCATGCTATATCCCAAATTGGAAGGATGGTTCTGATGCTTTTGAGGTAGTAAAATTTCATTTCAAAAATATTGCCTGAAATGAATACAGGATTTATGAGCTGGAGTTTGGGAATACTTGCTGTGCAGAGATTTTTGTCCTGAGGGCAGGAAGGTTGGGTGCAGGAAAGTTTTTTTTTTTTTTTTTTTCTGGACAAAAATTTAACCTAAGGTAGAGAATGTTCTTTGAGTTTGAATGATAATATATAAGATGATAAATACGTCAAGTGTGTTAGAACAAATAGTCATTTTATTCAAAGTCTTGTTCAAAGAAAGTGAGATATAGCCTCTGTTTTATACAAAATCATGGTTGAAATGATGTCTCCTAGAATCCTGTCTTTTTGATCTGGAAGGAATCATGAAGATCAGCTAGCCCAGTGGCTTTCAGACTTTTCTGTCTGCTGCCTATGGGAAGAAATATGTGTGGGGGGCAGCACTGCACACACACATCATGCAGATAGGCAACCACAGGTGAAGCCAAAGATCCAACACTCTACCTCCTTGCATAAGATGCCCTCTGTTCTCTATTTTATGCTACATCATTTAAAAAGGTGTTGGTTGTGCCTTTACAAATCGAGTTCAAGAACACGAGTTTGTAGATTCCACATATGTGCCTTCAGTCAGTTCAGTTGCTCAGTCGTGTCTGACTCTTTGCGACCCCATGAACTGAAGCACACCAGGCCTCCCTGTCCATCACCAACTCCCAGAGTCCACCCAAACCCATGTCCATCGATGATGCCCTCCAACCATCTCATTGTCTGTCGTCCCCTTCTCCTCCTGCCCTCAATCTTTCCCAGCCTCAGGGTCTTTTCCAATGAGTCAGCTCTTCAAATCAGGTGGCCAAAGTACTGGAGTTTCAGCTTCAACATCAGTCCTTCCAATGAACACCCAGGACTGATTTCCTTTAGGATGGACTGGTTGGATCTCCTTGCAGTCCAAGGGACTCAAGAGTCTTCTCCAACACCACAGTTCAAAAGCATTAATTCTTTGGCGCTCAATTTTCTTTATAGTCCAACTCTCACATCCATACATGACCACTGGAAAAACCATAGCTTTGACTAGACGGACCTTTGTTGGCAAACTAATGTCTCTGCTTTTGAATATGCTATCTAGGTTGGTCATAACTTTTCTTCCAAGAAGTAAGCATCTTTTAATTTCATGGCTGCAACCACCATCTGCAGTGATTTTGGAACCAGGAAAAATAAAGTCAGCCACTGTTTCCACTGTTTCCCCATCTATTTGCCATGAAGTGATGGGACCAGATGCCATGATCTTCGTGTTCTGAATGTTGAGCTTTAAGCCAACTTTTTCACTCTCCTCTTTCACTTTCATTAAGAGGCTCTTTAGTTCTTCTTCACTTTCTGCTAGAAGGGTGGTGTCATCTGCATATCTGAGGTTATTGATATTTCTCCCGGCAATCTTGATTCCAGCTTGTGCTTCTTCCAGTCCAGCGTTTCTCATGATGTACTCTGCATATAAATTAAGTAAGCAGGGTGACAATATACAGCCTTGATGTACTCCTTTTCCTATTTGGAACCAGTCTGTTGTTCCATGTCAGTTCTAACTGTTGCTTCCTGGCTTGCATACAGGTTTCTCAAGAGAATACATGATATTTATTTTTCTCTGTCTGACTTACTTCACTGTGTAGGATTGTCTCTAGGTCCATCCACATCCCTGAAAATGACAATTTCCTTCCATGTTAGGGTTAAGTAATATTCTATTGTATACATGTGTCTCATCTATTTTATCCATTCCTCTGTTGATGAATGTTTAGGTTGCTTCCATGTCCTGGCTATTGTAGACAGTGCTGCAATGAACGTTGGGGTACATGTATCTTTTGGAATTGCGGTTTCTTCCTGGTTTATGCCCCAGAAGCAGAATTGCTGGGTCGTATGGTAGTTCTATTTTTAGTTTCTTTAAGGAACCTCCATGCTGTTCTCCATAGTGGCTTCACCAGTCTACGTTCCTGCCAACAGTGTGAAGAGGGTGAAAAATGGTACAGATGAACCTGTTTGAAAAGCAGGGATAGAGACAAAGATGTAGAGGACAAATGTATGGACACCAAGGAAGGAGAGGGGAGAGTGAGATGAACTGGGAGCCTGAGATTGGCATATATACACTGCTATGCATAAAACAGATAACTAATGAGAATCTCGGAGAAGGCAATGGCACCCCACTCCAGTACTCTTGCCTGGAAAGTCCCATGGATGGAGGAGCCTGGTGGGCTGCAGTCCATGGGGTCACTAAGGGTCGGACACGACTGAGCAACTTCACTTTCACTTTTCACTTTCATGCATTGGAGAAGGAAATGGCAACCCACTCCAGTGTTCTTGCCTGGAGAATCCCAAGGACGGGGGAGCCTGGTGGGCTGCCGTCTATGGGGTCACCCAGAGTCGAACACGACTGAAGTGACTTAGCAGCAGCAGCAGCAATGAGAATCTACTGGACAGCATGGAGAACTCTACTCAATACTCGGCTGTGACCTAAATGAGAAGGAAATTCAACCAGGGGGGTATATGTATATGCATGACTGATTCACTTTGCTGAACCATGGTAATACAACATCATAAAGAAACTGTACTCCAATAAAAATTTAAAAAGCAAAAAAAAAAAAACAGTTTGGAGACTACTAACCATTCACTTTACTACTGGGAAGACAAAGGCACAAAGGAGGGCATGCTTCATCCCCCAGCTCTTAGCAAATTCAAGGAGCCCTCTTGCTGAATTGTGTGCAACACACTGCGTTTTCTTTTTCCTACCACTCAGTGAGCCCATAAAACTGTAAGAAGTTACCGTTTGCTGTGCTATGCTTAGCTGCTCAGTCGTGTCTGACTCTTTGCAACCCCATGGACTGTAGCCCCCCAGGCTCCTCCATCCATGGGATTCTCCAGGCAACAACACTGGAGTGGGCTGCCATTCCCTTCTCCAAGGGATTTTTCCAACCCAGAAATTGAACCTGGGTCTCCTGCATTGTAGGCAGATTCTTTACTCTCTGAGCCACCAGGGAAGACCATTTAGTTTAGTTAAATCAAAAGAAAACACACATTTCTCCAGTTTAATCCCAAGTCCTCAGTGTCAAGTTTCCTAACCTCTCTGAGCACTGTGTACTTGTTCCTTATAGCGGAACTTGAACCCTCACCATAATGAGCCAGCTTTGCTCTCTAGGATGGGTATAAGAAAACATGGGGAGAAAAGCCTGATTAAAGAACTCCTGGCTCTGGTTCTACCCTACTCCCTTTCCCTCCTATGAATAATAACTTTTTGAAAAAGTACAAAAATAAAGACCAAAATATACAATATTATATTTTGGGTTAACCTTCTAAAAGCCAACCCTTTCGGGGATGCTGTGTAAATGAAGGTGGCCACACATTTGCTAATGGTTCTCCTGTCAACAGCAGGGTCTGTTTCCCCTCTACTTGAATCCAGGCTGGCCTGTGCCTGCCTTGAACAGGCACCCACAGCAGATGTGGTGCCAGCTAGACCTGATCTGCAGGTAAATGATAGTTTTCACCTTGGTCCCTGTTCTGAGTCTCCCTGCAGACGTGTGACTACCCAGCTAAGGGACCCTGAGAGAAGCCCCAGCACTTCAAGGAGATGAAGTGGACTCAGCATAGACCACCTTTCAGCGGGCCCCATGTGGGGGCGAGGCAGGTGATGAAGTCTCAATGACCTTTCGGTACTGGTACAAACAGGGTGATATTCAGGTGGATGGACCTGACTCCAGCCTAATACCACCCTCTTTGGACCAGTTTGATCCTTCATGGAACAGAGAATACCCAGCTAAGTCACTGACCATAAAATCATGAAACTTCATAAAATGGCTGTTGTTTTAAGCTACTAAATTTGGGGGTAACTTTTGAATGCAGTGATGGAAAACAGAACTCTTGAGTTGCTACAGATAGTTTAAGTTAGCAGTTTCTTAGAGGCAGTATTCCCAGGTGGCACAGTGATAAGGAATCCACTTACCAGTGTAGGAGATGCAAGAGGCGCAGAGTTGATCCCTGGGTTGGGAAAATGAAAGAGGAAAATTGCAACCTGCTCCAGTATTCTTGCCTGAAAAATTCCATGGACAGAAGAGCCTGGTCCATAAGGGTCACAGAGTTGGACGCAACTGAACACAGCACAGCACACAGGCAGTGTAGTGTGGTACAGATTCTGGAGCAGGAGTATTTCCTTTGAATTCCCATGTGCCTCACTTTGCTCATCCATAAAATGGGGATAATAACCACCTCATAGGAGATTACTTGAGGATGAAAAAAAGTTAATATCAGTATATATAAAGTCCTTGGAACAGCGTCTTGTACACAGAAAGTGCTATGTAAGTATGTGTTGTTATTCTAATCACACATTTGAATTCTGGTTTAGGTAACAACTCTTTTAGATTGTGACCAGGCCTTTGTGCTGGGTCTTCAGGTCTCCTAAAATCTGACTTGCAAAAATAATTCAGATTGGGCTTGGAAATGAATATCCCCATGGGACCTAAAAGAGATAAGAATTGTAAACAAGAAGAGACATGACATTTGCTAGAGTGGCATTTAGTGACAGGTCCACTGTTCTTAAACGTTGTTATTAGCCATATGAACAAGAGGTTGAACAGCACATTATTCACACCTGTACCATCAAATCAAGTAAAAGACTTGAGAAAACAGGGATTATATCTCCATGTCAGAAGAGAGTGGGAAGCTGTGCTGGGGAGAAAATGAAACAGCAAGATTCACTTCTGTCAAATTCAAGATTTTGAATTGAATCTGTCGATGTATCAGTCCTTTCCCCAAAGGACGATTTGCAGTATCTCAGTTGAACAAGTGTTTACAGAAGGTGTGCCAGGCACCATGCCCAAAAATGTGAACTCCAGGGTAGGTAAGGCCTGCCCCTTCTTGTAAGGAGCTCACAGTCTTGTAGGCGATGCAGATAGAAACCAGTAAAAATTAGGGTGACAGGTGCCAGAAAAAGAATGTATGAACAGGAGGTTCCTTAAAAGACTAAAGATAGAGTTACTGTGTAATCTAGCAATCTCAGTCCTAAGCATGTATCCAGAAAAGACTAATCTGAAAAGATACACACATTCTCAATGTTCGTAGTGCAAAAGCCAGGACTTGGAAGCAACCTAAATGCCATTGGCCAAGGAATGGGTAAAGAAGATGCTATATATTTGTATAATGGAATAACTGCTCTTGTTCAGTCACTAAGTCATGTCCAGCTCTTTGTGACCCCATGAATTGCAGAACGCCAGGCTGCCCTGTCCTTCACTCTCTCCCGGAGTTGGCTCAAACTCATGTCTTTTGAGCCAATGATGTCATTCAGCTATCTCATACTCTGTTGTCCCCTTCTCCTCCTGCCCTCCATCTTTCCCAGCATCAGGGTCTTTTCTAATGAGTCAGCTGTTCACATCAGGTGGCCAAAGTATTAAAGCTTCAACTTCGGCACAAGTCCTTCCAATGAATATTCACAGCTGATTTTCTTTAGGATTGCCTGGTTTGATCATCTTGCTGTCCATGGGACTCTTAAGTGTCTTCGCCAGCTCCACAGTTCAAAAGCATCAATTCTTCTGTGCTCAGCCCATGAACAGTATGAAAAGGCAAAATGATATGATGGAATACTGCTGCTGCTGCTGCTAAGTCACTTCAGTCATGTCCGACTCTGTGCGACCCCATAGACGGCAGCCCATCAGGCTCCCCCGTCCCTGGGATTCTCCAGGCAAGAACACTGGAGTGGGCTGCCATTTCCTTCTCCTATGCATGATGGAATACTAACCAGGCATAAAAAAGAATGAAATAATGCCATTTGTGGCACCATGGACGGAACCTAGAGATTATCATACTAAATGAAATAAATCAGGAGAAAGACAAATGCTATATGACATCACTTACATAGCCAATCTAAAAAAAAATGATAAAAATGTACTTAATTATAAAACAGAAATAGCTTCACAAGCATTGAAACAAACTTAAGCTTACCAAAGGGGGAAGGGGAAGGATAAATTAGGAGTTTGGAATGAATAGATACACATGCTATGGACTTCTCTGGTGGTTCAGTTGGTAAAGAATCTGCCTGCAGTGCAGGAGACCTGTGTTTGATTCCTGGGTTGGGAAGATCCCCCAGAGAAGGGAAAGGCTACCCACTCCAGTATTCTGGCCTGGAGAATTCCATAGACAGAGGAGCCTGGTGGGCTATAGTCCACGGGGTCACAAAACAGTCAGACACTGCTTAACTACTAGATGAAGAAGAAGAAAGAACTGTGTTCATTAGCCATTCATTCACTGAAGCTGACACCATGGAATTAACACATAGTCAATGCTCTTCCAAAACCTGCAGGGAGAATCATTCATCAAAGAATTGTCACACACAACAGATCAACAGTATATAGTCATAACTTTTTCACCTTATGAAGGAAAAGCAAAGTGGTCTATGGGAGGACAAGTGGTATCTAGCACTGGAGGGCAGGGTGAAGCAGTTCTTTAAAAGAATGATGCTTGGGCTTGAGGCTTGAAGAATGGGCTACACAGTTCAGAAGAGAAGGGGAGGGAACAGGGTGGTTGGGGCAGAAACTACAGCCTGTGCAAAGATCCTGTGGAAGGAGGATCTTACACTATAGTTTTGAGAAAACAGAGGACTTGCTGGAAGGGATACTAGATATCAATAAGTACCATATGATCTTCGGTAGAAACATTTTGGATTTATTTAACCTAAATAAAAAAATCAAGGCTACTATAGACTTCAGTGAAATATTTTGGATAGTGTAAATCTTTTTAAACTAGGAGAAACATCTAAAAGAGGCTAGTCTATGTCTCTTCACCCCTAATAATGTCGCTACTGTGAGGAATACTATAGACTTGCTTTTTCAATCTGAAATCGTTATTCTACTTAGGATACTATATAGTGCTACTATAGCTTTCAGTTGGAAACCTGGTTCTAAACCCAGGAGGATTTTACACTCTCATCCTGAAGGCAATGAAAAACACAATACTTTGCTCTTTATTTACAATTAAAAATGTTTGTTAAAGTTCATGTTCATCACTCATTGCCTCTTAGAAAGAAAATAAATTTGCTTTTGAATGGAGCACTGATGATTTTTTTTTTCTTCCTAATATTAGACTCTAAATATTTGAATGGGTTGCAAAATCTGTTCTTTTTCAGGACCTAGATGAAGCCCCTCTTTCTCCAGGAAGCCTTGTTTATCTCTCTACTTAGCTTGATTTGCGTATCTTTCTGATGCCCTTCACTTTGTATCCCTGACTGTGGTACTTCATTTTATCTTTTTTTTTTTTAAACTCTCTCTTAGGTGCCTGCTTTTTTTCCCCATCCCAATTGTACTCCAAACCATTCCTTGCATGGCAGCTGGCACTTGATACTTGTCAGTACGTGTGTCCGTTGGTGGGATGGAAAGAAAGGGACAATAGTGTAGCATTAGCTTAGGCTCCTAAGTTGTAGAAAATAGAACGTGACTCTTGTGAACCTAAGAAGACAATGTATTACAGGGGTTTCTCTGAGGGTGGACAGGAAGTTTGAGGAATTTGGGAGAGTTGAGAACCAGAGGACACCACAGGATACAGCAGCAGAAGCATCATGATCATAACTGCTTGCTGTCACTGGGTTGAGATCGTCCTTTCTGCCAAGCTTGTGCCCTGCTCTTCAAGACTCAAAGTCATAGGAGAGAATCCAGAACTGAATCTAGGTTTCCCTGTTGACACATGACTGCACCGGGTCAGGACGAGGAAGACCTCAGAGAAGAGCCTACAGGACTCACTTACTTTCTGTGGGTGGTGTGTTTACTATTCAACCAGGCCTGTGCACGTTGGCAAAAGTTAATCTTCCAGAAGAAAATCGATTAGTGCTATTAGAAAGATCAGTATGGGTAGGAAGAAAAGCCTGTAGATATATCCATTGCATGCGGAAAGGACTCCACAGTAATGAAATTGGTTTTTCATTTGTCTTGAAAGAAATGGCAACCCACTCCAGTATTCTTGCCTGGAGAATCCCATGGACAGAGGAGCCTGGCGGGCTGTAGTCCATATGGTCACAAAGAGTCAGACACGACAGAAGTGACTTAGCACGCACACACTAACTGGCTGGTGACCTTGGGCATGTCATTTATCCTCTCTGGTTCTTTCCTTTCTCACTTATTACACATAATAACCTTGTCTTCCTGCCCTCCTGGTTGGTTGTAAGGGTCAGAGAAGACAACGCATCTAAAATGACTTTGTGAATGAGAAGGGCTCTGTAAAATGCAGAGTACTCTCTTTACGGGTGTTTGGTATATTCTGCAGCAGCAGTCAGTATGCAGTAGGTGCTGGTGAGTGAAACTGAGATGTTTATTTCTCTCTTGGGTGTGACGCGTCCAGAGGGAATGTGAAGGCGACTTTCTCTCACTTGCACTATGCATTCCAATAGCAGTCTAAATAGCACTCATATTTACTGAATGTTCACTATGTGTGGGATCTCGTCTAAACCACTTTCTGTGTCCTAACTCAATCTTCACAACCATCTCATATGTTAAATGATGCGAATATTATTTCTTACAAATGAGTAAACTGAGGTACATCTAGCCTCAGAAGTGTCTCATCAACATCCCCTTCTACACTCTAGATCCCACTGGCAGAATCTGAATATCAATTTTTACTTCTTGACTGCCTTGTTAGCTTATAAAGAAGATTAATGAGGAAATGTTGACATAACATTTAGTGTTCGTTGGAAGAAATCTTCTGGTGAAAGCTATTATTGTGGTGTATTTTCCTAATAATGAAATATGAAATATTGTAGTAGTTTTATGCTCTTCTTCTCTCAAATTAATCTTTCTAATCCTAGCTCACCATCAACTAAGTTTTCAAAGACTTCAGAATAGTTACTCTTTCTTAAGGGTTTTCTCTGTGATTTTACACAAATACACACGTATATATGTATGTATGTAAATATATATATATGTATGTATGTAAGTATCCATGTAAATACATAAATACATATATACCTATATGTAGGGGCTTCCCAAGTGGCTCAATGGTAAAGAATCTGCCTGCCAATGCAGGAGACGCAAGTTCAATCCCTGGATAAGGAAGATCCCCTGGAGAAGGAAATGGCAATCTAACTTCAATATTCTTGCCTGGGAAATCTCATGGGCAGAGGAGCCTTGCAGGCTATAGTCTATGGGGTTGCAAAAAGCAATGAACATGACTTGGCAGCAGAACAACAAAGCTATATATATATATATATTTAACTCATTATATTCAATAAAGTATATTCATTGTACATATTCATATACAATTCACTGGTTCCAGTCTCAACTATGTATTATTTTTTCCTTGAGGGTCAGCACTCTTGAGTTTAAACCCTGGGTCCAAAAAAGGTTGTAGCCCCTCTGGCGAGCTGATGATCAGGTTTAGACTTGGGGGGACAAAGCAAGGAAGTCTCTGTTAAAACTTTAGCTGCAGGTGCAGAATCAATGCCAATACTTTTTAGAGGATAAAAAGGAGCCCTTCCTGTGTTCAGAGAAAAGGGAAAGGAGAGAGGGAATGAGTGTGATCTGCAAAACTTTCCCCTGACGTCCTGTCACTCATCCAAATGACTGGTGATAATTGGCACTGGAGATGTTTGTAAGATCAGATGGGGTGCCACGTCCGAAAGAAGCTACATCTGACAATGCAGTGTCAGTCATGGGGACTCTGCGCCTCGCTAATGTCAATGTGCTAAACCTCAATTGTCAGGAAATATGGTGAGAAATTATAAAAGTTGGGACAGAAGACTTTATCCAAGGGATGGAGTTTAAGACTGGGTGTGATAATCCCAAATTTCCCCATGAGCAAAATAAAGATAGAGGCATATTGGGGCAAGATTGTTGGGGCAGGATTGGGTGCCTAGAAGAAAAATAATTGGGAAGATTTCTATAAGCCCATGAATGAGTTCTGATAATTTTATTAACTAAAAAATTATAATATTTTTGTGTTCATTAGCCAATCTTCCAAATTTAAGAAAAGCTCCTTTACAGATCAAATATACATGTATATAGATAGCTTCGCTCTTTGTACCTGCTCTTCATAACTGCATTTTTATAACACTCTTCCCCACTGGAGAACAAAATCTTTTACAGCAGGCCTAGATATACGTTGGTACAGGTCTTTGTATTGTAATATAAATGAAATGGTTACTCTATTAAACTTAACTTATATGTCTAAGGGAGAGAAGTGTGCATTTAGGGATGGATTAGCTCTATTTGAAATGCAATGTAATTTTACAAAAATAACAGATTGTATCCAATTATCATTGCATAAAATATGGTCTGATAAATGCCCCTTCTCTAAAGGACTTTTTTCAAGTTTAATTAGTATATGATGAATGAGTGAAGTCGCTCAGTCGTGTGCGAATCTTTGCGACCCCGTGGACTGTAGCCCCCAGGCTCCTCCATCCATGGGATTCTCCAGGCAAGAATACTGGAGTGAGTTGCTATTTCCTTCTCCAGGGGATCTTCCCAACCCAGGGATCGAACCCAGGTCTCCCGCATTGCAGGCAGACGCTTTACCGTCTGAACTGAAGGGTTTAGAGGCCGTCAAATGGACATGACCTATAAAGGCAATTTTGATGGTTTTACATAGAAATGACCTCTAATGGAAGAGAACACAAATGGGAACTATTTGAGATACATTTCTATGTAAAATGTAGTTTGCACCTAATTCAGCATTTTAAATGAGCACTCTGCAACCAAACATCAGTCATCTCTTGAGGTTTTCTTCTATGTACCAACATCAAATCTACATAAGAACAAATGTTACTCCTGCTTTTCTCTTCTATATCAAATGTCCTGAAGCCTTTGTGTCTCTCTGGAGCGAGGCCAAGTTTCTGAAGGCACATTCCAGTAGAAACATCATCGATGGGGTAGAGAAGGACCCGGTCAGTCACATTGTACAGTCTTAGGGCCAGGTGGCCGGGGTAGAGGAATCCGCCTCCTCCTATGACAGAGGCTTGTAATACACCATTGAAAAGTTTAGTCAACAGTACTATTTGAATACTTGAGTAAAATTAATACAGTGGAATAATTTAAAGGTTGTTTTATCCAGTGGTAAAAATCCCCATCAATCTATTAAAAACCATGAACTGAGCAACGGTCATAAATAAGGGGCACAGCTTGGTATGGATGGATGAACCTTGGGACATAGTAATGGGTCTATATGTGACTCCTGCTAAGGGCTTGATAGATGTTTGCAACATGAAAGAAGAAATGAACATAGAAAACATAAATGACACCAATGACTTTTTGGAGTAGATATCCTGTGCACAGCACATTCCATGAATCAGTCCACTTAATCCTTACAACAAACCTGTGCTGTAATTGATTATTTTTGAGTTGAGGTTGGTTACAATGACAGATTGAGACACTTGCTTGAGGCCAGACTTCTGCAGTGGGGGTAGTAAAACTGGGATTTGAACCTGGGTTCATCTGTTTTGGGAGCTCATGGATTCCTTAGACCTTCTATGAAACCCCTGGAAACCTTTCTCATTTGACTGTAAATTTTTCCAGAGCAACCATTAATAGCATTCATCACCGCAGTGAAATCTATCATGAGGTCCCATGTATTCTTTCCAAATTTAAAAGGCTCATACAGAATTGGAAGACCAAGATGTAGTCATAATAGAAAGATTTAGCATAGGTATTAAAATTCACCCTGAGTATTCATTGGAAGGACTGATGCTGAAGCTGAAACTCCAATACTTTGGCCACCTGGTGCGAACAGCAGACTCGCTAGAAAAGACCCTGATGCTGGAAAAACTGAGGGCAGGAGGAGAAGGGGGCGGCAGAGGCTGAGATGGCTGGATGGCATCACTGACTCAATGAACATGAATTTGAGCAAACTCTGGGAGGTGTTAAAGGACAGGGGAGCCTGGTGTGCTGCAGTCTCTGGCATCACAAAGAGTCAAACAGGACTAAGTAAGTGAACAACAGCAATAAAGTTCAACACAGAAAATGTGTGATTGATTTCCCAGAACTGTCACAGGGCTGAAGTGGTAGAAACCCCTGTTGGTGGCATGATTTGGGAAGGTTTCCCTTAGGAAGGGGGCTTCCCAGGTAGCTCAGTAGTAAAGAATCTGCCTGCCAGTGCAGGATACACGAGTTTGATCCCTGGGTCAGGAAGATCCCCTGGAGAAGGAAATGGCAACCTCCAATATTCTTGCCTGGGAAGTCCTATGGACAGAGGAATCTGGTGGGCCGCAAAAAGTCGGACATGATTTGGTGTCTAAACAGCAACTTTTGAGAAGAGGCATTTGAGATGAGCCTTGAAGGATAGTGCTGTGCATGCATCAGGGAACTGAGTTTCAGCCTGGTGTGCTGCCACCAGACTCTCCCTCCCCTCTCCCTTGGGGACATTTGACAGCAAGGAAGAATTAATTACCACACATTTCCCTCTGCTTAGAGCCGATTACCTGCAAGGCTGCTCCATGAACATTAGGCTGAGAATAGCAGGGAAAACGCCATTTGGAAGTGTTCTGCTTGGAGCGGGTGTCCAGCTGCTCATTTAGATCATGAACTGTTTGTCAATACTGACAATTAGTGGGCTAAAGATTGCATTGACCACATGACAAGAATCGATACGTGCAATACTTGTTAGTTATTTACCGCCGAGTGTATTAAAGCCTCTAGATTTCTTATAAATCCTTCAAAGCCATCCTGCTATGATCCTCTCAGCAACACGCATTGACACATCAATAAATCCTTTTGACAAGGGTGATCTGTGAAAATCAATACCAGTTTATCAGCAATTCCCATGTAGTTCTTTTTCTTTTTTTGACAGGCCAATAGAGATTTAAGATCATTTCCCAAAGCTGAAAACCTACACGGTTCAGGTACAAGGCTTGTTGTCACTGTGCCTGCAAGGCACTGACCTTGATCACTGCTCTTTCCTCAAAGTCTTTGTAAATCCCAGTGGAGAGAGACAAAGACCCATTCCCTAATAATGGTGATGACTGCAGCCTCTTTCAGAAGTGGGGAGTTGAAGGTCTTAGCGCATAGCTGTCTGCGGCTGTGCCTAACCCGCCTTCAACTCCTCTCTATCTCAGAGAACACTAGAGACCTTTCTAACAGCTACTCACCCTGATTCTTCATCAGCCTTTAGCACTGGTGCTCAACAATGTCTGCTTGTTGAATAGATTTGCCTTACATTTTTTATTATATGAGCTGAGTTAAACCTTCATGCTAAACAAAAATGCAGTTCAAGTTTATATACACAAATAGTGCATTAGTTAGCATAAGATGAGCTGCTGTAACAAAGTGAAAGAAAAGTGAAAGTCTCTTAGTCGTGTCTGACTCTATGTGACACTGTGGGCTATTACCTGACAAGCTCCTCTGTCCGGGGAATTCTCCAGGCAAGGATACTGGCGTGGATTGCCATTTCTTTCTCCAGGTGGTCTTCCTGACCCAGGCATCGAACCCAGGTCTCCTTCATTGCAGGCAGATTCTTTACCCATCTGCGTCACCAGGGAAGCCGAAGCAACCTCAAAATGCCAATTTCTGTATTGCATCTGGTTCACTGTCGCTGCATTCTGGACATGAGGATTCAAAGACCCCAGGTCCTTCCATCTGTGGCTCTGCTGTCCTCTAGTATCTGAGTGATTTCAGCCTGAACAAGTAGAAACCCAAGAGAGAAAGAGAAACCCATCCATAAAAAAAAAAAAAAAATTATGACCTTGAAAAGACACATTTCATGGGCTTATGTTCCGTGGAGAACTTGAAACAGGGTGACATGATGCAAAAAGGGGTTCGTCAGTTTAGTCTTAGATGGACAGTTACATCTGAGGGACAATCCCATATTGCAGAAAGAGCGTGGATTTTCTGGGGAGAGCTGGCCAGAGATGCAAACCAGGACTGGCTCCATCTGTGGCTTCAAGGGCCTACCCTACAGACACGGAAAATACACCATTCAAATGCTTCACAAAGTATGCTGGCAACTGGGGGAGAGAGTCTGTCTTCCTGAAACTAGCAGATTGCATGCAAACATTCTTCACCTTCTCGCTAATCTCCGTGGTCAAAGCCTCCAAATACTGATAGCCTTTATTTTTCAGGGGTTCCATGGACCTTGGTTTCTGGCATAGAAGTTGCTACATCAAAACTGAATCTTAAGTCTCTCCTTTGAAAGTTCTGTTGGCAGCAGCTTTAAAAGATACAAAAAGATAAAATGTTCATAATCATCTCATGTTCTGTCTCTGAAATATAATCTCAAAAGAGGCAACTGCACTAAAGTTTAGACTCCCAGGTGCCACTGGTTACTCATAAAATCTGCCCCCAATCAGGGCTTTCTTGCTTCTCTCTGCCTCTTTGCTGAACCACTATGTCTCTGGGTTGCTGAAACTAATAAAATTCTATCTATGACTCTTTTGGGCATCTCTAGCCCGAGTCATGTTTGAGATTCAAAGACAAAGAGAAGTTTCTGCTGGTATTTTGCTGTAATTAAAGATACAGTTTTCTAGAGCAGCTTTTCTAAAGAAAGAGATGTCCACTATCTTGGGGATCTTGAGGGTTTTTTTTTTTTTTTTTTCCCCTGCTCTTCTCTTTTCTTCCTTCCTTTTACTTCTCTTCCTCTTCCTGAAACTTCTGCTCTTTCTTCCTCTTCATTTTTCTTTTTAAATGACTATACCAACTACATTGTATATTTAAAGTTACCTGTTTTCTCACTTTTTTAAGCATAGAAACTCATTTGTCATATGGAATTGGGAGAAGAAAGATGCTTTGGAGAAGCCTACCTTCCTTTTATATAGGTTCACTGAAATATCTAAATTCTGAAGGAAAGTTCCCCATTGATAAGGCCTATACTTTCTGGGTAGTCTTTAGTTTTTTGCTGTATATTCAATACTTCAGTAATTTCTTTTGTGCTAGGGTGACAGATTAGTGAATATTTGGAAAGACATGGGTGAAACAAGACTGGATGTGGGAGAAGAGAAAGCTGATCTTTGTGTCTTATATTTTTAGCTGTCCGCATTTCTCTAAATGCAATATTTAAAGACTGCAGCAGTGGAGGTTGGGGGCATTCTGTTCCTCTCTAGCTCAGTCCGCCATGAGAATCAGGATGAAAGATTGGGTGGTTTTCTAGAGGGTAGCAAATGAAATAGCTCATTAGCTGTAAGCAGCCAATAATCTGTCGTGATTCACCAATAGTTAGTATTCCTCAGGGAAATGTGTGCGAGGCAAGGCAGGAATCGTGAGAGAGCAAGAAGAAAGAGGATGAAGGAAGAAAGGAAAGTATGAGCGAAAGCACCCTTCCAGTCCTTGTTTCTGATGCACTGAGATGTTTTTTGCTGTATTTCATCTTTGTGTAGAGACTATTTTTAGCATCCAGCATTATTCCTGGTTAGAAGGATGACTTTGAGTATTATCCATGATTAATTAAGGCCATATGGCCACTTGTGGATATAATCATGAATAAGACCATAACTATTTATTTACATTCTTTCAAGACATGATCACAATATACTTTAACCCTATGAAGTACACAGGCAGGAATTCACTCCTGGTCTGCAGATGGAATAATGAAATGACACACATATTTTAGGTTTACATTACAGGGGTGAAAACTTAAAACAGGGTCACAGCCCCATGTAAGAGGGACTCGTCGATGCCATCCCAGGATGGGACAGATTCAGGCCCAAAACTAGTTTTTTGAACTGCTAATCCTTGTCTTGTTGCACCGAGGAAATTTGAAATGGTAATATGCTAGTGATAGTTAACTTGTATGAAGCATTTTGTTAAATGCTTTCATATATATATTCTTCAAAGCAGTACTATGGTATAGTTCTGTTATTAACACTCTTTTTTGTCTTTTTAAAATTGTGATATCATTATTATTATGGTATTTTAATTTTTGAAATATGATAACACATTTAGAGGAGACTTGGAAAATACAGAACAAAGTTACATATAGTTTCACTATGTATTATAATTATTTTTAAGTAGATATATTAGGCTTTTTAGTTGGAGTTTCAATATCAAACTCTCAAAAATTAATAGAATGAATAGGCATAAAAGTGAAGGATATAGTAAACCTGAAAAGCACTATGAACCAATTCAACATAATTAAGATTTATCCAATTTTCATACAACAGCAGGATACAAATTCTATCCAAGTTCCCATAGACTGTAAACTAGGAGACATTGGAACAGATCCAGGGACATACAACAAGGCGCAAAAATTTCATGATCAAAAGGTATTGAAATCGTACAGAGTCTGTTCTGTTTTCACTGTGTAATTATGTTAGAAATCAATATCAAAAGATATTTGAAAATAACCCACATATTTTCAAGATTAGCACTCATAGATGAGAACCTGGGGACCAGGAGAGGTGAAACCACTTATCCTTAGTGACTCAAGTCATAGAGGAGGAGGCTGGGAATACAATCCAGGCAGTTTGTCTGCCGACTCCAAGTTAGGAACCTCCATGCAGGGCTTCGTCTCAACACCAAACAGCTGCAAGTTCCAACAGCTGTGCAAGAGTCTCGAAGGCTTCCTCTGTCCTTGAGGATCCAGAGTTTGGATACATGACTTAGCTGTCTTTTCTCCCGAGTCCTGATAAACTGCTATAGAAAGAGTTTTCATATAAACTGGGTGCGGGGGTGGGGGGGGGTGGTGGCAGAAATCACCCATAAAGTGGTTCCACTGCCACAGTCCCTTCCCTTAAAGCAGAGGGAGCTGCACAGACCATCTGTGTCCTGCGATCCCTCTTGGTGTACAGAACTCAGTCCAGTCTGATGACCATGTATTCACACCTTCTTCTGTTGGGTACTGAGTGTGCATTGTGAGCTACAGAAGACACAAAGATGGAGAAGCTCTGCCCTTGGTCCTCAAGGAGATAACAGTCTCCAGGGGAGACAAGGGTGTGGAATCAGATGGTTATTATATACAGTGAGTGCTACCAAGGATGTAGAGGCAACGTTCTCCTTGAGCCAGAGATGGGCGGGACATCTTTGGACCAAAGAAATAGAAGGGGTCAAGGCCAAAGGGATTCACCTGCTGCTCAGGGACTAAAGTCACCCAGGTCTGGGTTCAAGCCATGGCTAGGCCAATGGGAAATATTAGGAAAGTTATTTTTCTTTCCTGTGGCTCAGTTTCTTATCCTGACAAATCAAAATGGTAGTGTCCCTTGTGGGGTTACAATGAAGATTATGGAGAGATCTATAGAAAACAGATCCCATAGTATATGTTTGGGGAAGGTGATGATAGCAATAATAATCTTGAGAGCTTCACAGAGGCTGTGACACCTGGTGACCGCATCACAGGCGATGTGAAGCAGGCTGTTGGGCAGAGAAGTGTCTGAGCGGCAGGAGGGCAGTTCCCATGCTGGAAATCAGCACACATGAACGAAGCCTCAGAATAATTCCTCCCCATAGCACAGCCCTAGGAATACTTTCTGGCACAATATTTCTCCTGCCTTTTCTCTCTGTAGGCTTTTCTGATTCTAGTTGATCCTACATATAGTTGAACATTGCCTTAATTGCTGTCACACCATTTTCCCTCTTGAGAATGAGGCAA
The DNA here is from genome assembly GCA_935064755.1 of Tragelaphus eurycerus. NCBI lineage: Eukaryota > Metazoa > Chordata > Mammalia > Artiodactyla > Bovidae > Tragelaphus > Tragelaphus eurycerus. The sequence continues at coordinate 5,779,754 of CAKXYN010000033.1, forward strand.
TGGTTCCCAATTGCCTCTTGAATCAGCCTGAATCAAAGTGAATGCGAATTTCCAGCCCACCTCACCCCCATCCCTCATCTCATCTCTCACCATACCTGGGTTTTCGCTCCACTCCAATCAAGGAAACTAGCTGGTCCTGAGTCTCCACATTATTTTCCATCCCTCCCTCTTCATGAAAGGGTGGACTCCCTGCACATGCATTTGACAAAATTTCCAAAGTGGGTGGTATCTGACTGTGTGGTGTGTGTGTCTGTGTGTGTGAGTGTGAGCATGTGTGAGTGTTGTGATTCCAGTGATACAACATGGAGAAGCTTGGATGGTGGAATTTTGTTGTTCAGTCAGTAAGTCATGTCCAACTCTTCATGACCCCATGGATTGTAGCACACCAGGCTCCTCTGTCCTCCACTATCTCCCGGCATTTGCTCAAATTCATGTCCATTGAGCCAGTGATGCCATCCAGCCATCTCATCCTCTGTGGTCTCCTTCTCCTTCTGTCCTCAATCTTCCCCAGCATCAGGGTCTTTTCCAGTGAGTCAGCTCTTTGCATGAGGCAGCCAAAATATTGGAGCTTCAGCTTCAGCATCAGTCCTTTTAATGAATATTCAGGGTTGATTTCCTTTAGGATCGACTGGTTTAATCTCCTTGCAGTCCGAAGGACTCTCAAAAATCCAGTACTACAATTCAAAAGCATCAATGGCTTTGAGTCAGACAGGCATTTGCTGATGTAGAATGAATTTTGTTGGTCTATCCAGTGTTTAGAAATATTCAAATACAGTATTATGGACTAAATGTGTCTCCCCCTCTCCTAAATTAATATGTTGAAGTCTTAACGCCAATGTGATGGTACTCAGAAATGGGACCTTGGGGAGGCAATTAGGCTTAGATGAGGTCGAAAAAGGGCCCCTCATGATGAGATTAGTGTCCTTCTAGAAGACTCACCCAAGATCTCCCCTTCCAGGAGTCTCAGCCTCCAGAACCATGAGAAAATCAATTTCTATGAAGCCTCCACATCGACCGTACTTTGTTATGATAACCAGAGCTGACTAATAACTTCTAGGTTTATAGCTTCTAAACAAAAAGTAGAAAGAACAAAGAAAAACATGAACAACAAACAAAACAAAATATAACAAAACAGAAAGACTCAACAAAGACCTGAGTCTCCTCTTACGTGGCAAGAATCACACGGAGGTCGCTTTTCCATGGGAAGCCCGAGTTTCCCACAGTCCTCAGCGATTCTGTTGCTTCCCACTGCTGCCGTGGCCCAGGTGTCCTTCTACATTATTTTCAAGGTTAAGGGTCGTCATTGAGCTTTCTCGTCCTGCTTTAGAATCATCCTTTATTATTAGGAGCACACCTCCTTGAAGACCAATCATTGATTTTATTGAGTAAGTGAAACAATGAAGTAGCATTTGTGTGTGCAGAATCAACCTCAATAAATCTGAGTCAGCAGTGAGGTGCAAAGGGTAACTTGGGGAACTTGGTTCTTCTGTACTTGTTATTTTACATCTTGTCCACTCCTGGGCGGAGCCTTTGCAAAGATCTGTTTATCTCTGTCTCTTTTCCTTTGTTTCCCTTTCTTTCTCTATGGGCTTCCCAGGTGGCTCAGTGGGTAAAGAATCCACCTGCAATGCAAGAGATGCACGAGGCGTGGGTTCCATCCCTGGGTCAGAAAGATCCCCAGGAGGAAGAAATGGCAACCCACTCCAGTAGTCTTGCCTGGACAGAGGAAACTGTGGAGCTATAGTCCATGGGGTCACAAAGAGCCCGACACTCCTGAAGTGACTGAGCACACTCTCACTCTTTCTCTGCATCTGTGTGTGTGTGTGTGTACATACACGTATGTATCTATATGTATGTATTCATGTACGTATACTCTACATTATGTAAAATATGTAACATCTAATTCTATAAAAATATATATATCTTCTTAATTTTCACATTTACATAGATTAATACAAATTTGCCAACTGTCTCCAAGATGCAACTTAGAATTATATTCCAAGTGTACTCAATCAAGTGATGAAATCAGTTCAGTCTTCAGGAGTCTACTTGCTTCCTCCAGTAACCTCAGCAATTCTCAAAGGTCACACACTGTCAATTCTGTGTGACTGATTCAAAAACCATTTCAGACCTGTATTACTTAGTAAGAAAAATCAAAATAACAGCAAGCGTTGTATTTTAACAACTAAGTATTCCGTAACCAAACTGCCCTATGCCCAGCACTGTGCTAAAAAAGTGACTGCTCGCTCATTTAGGACATGAACAAACCTAAAATAAGCAGGGTTATTTCCTTTTTACAGATGAGGAAGTTGCAATGCAGTTGAGTCAAGAAACAATAAGACAACCATAGAGTCATAATCCTGACTTTCTTACTTCAACCCAATTCTTCCATTTTTGCCCTATTTTTCATGACCCTGGGGTCAAAACATTGTTAGTTATACATGAAGGCTTTGGAATCATAGCAATTTCGTAGATTTACACACCTAGCCAAGTGTGTACTGCTTTGATTTAAAATTTAAAAATAAGAAGGAACTTTGCCCTGAGGTCAAACCCTCCTTTATAATTTTAACTCTGAACTATTTTTCTTAAATGATACAAATTTACACTTGCTCCAACTCTTCCCCCAAATCCTCCTTTCCTGGAAAGTCAGCTCTCTTCTAGATTATCAAGAGCCATCATATTCTTCTATCTGATTCCCAAGAAATGGATGATTTCAATTATCTGAGTCAATGACTTAATGTAGACTTGGGAACTTTTAAACCAAAAAGGGGATTGGAGATGGGTCATGAGTGAAAGGGTTCAGTGATTTTTGAATCAAGACTAAGTGATATTCCTTAGCACACAGTAATTCCTGTTATTCTGGTGTGATCCAACAGGCAGGATCCTCAGAGGGAGATATAACTGCTTCAAAGCTGGTGTTTTGGGGCCGTGCTGCTGCGTGACTAGCAGGATCTTAGTTCCCTGACCCGGGGAAGGCAATGGCACCCCACCCCAGTACTTTTGCCTGGAAAATCCCATGGACAGAAAATCCTGGTAGGCTCCAGTCCATGGGGTTGCTAAGAGTCGGACACGACTGAGCAACTTCACTTTCACTTTTCACTTTCATGCACTGGAGAAGGAAATGGCAACCCACTCCAGTGTTCTTGCCTGGAGAATCCCAGGGACGGGGGAGCCTGGTGAGCTTCCGTCTATGGGGTCGCACAGAGTCGGACACGACTGAAGCGACTTAGCAGCAGCAGCAGCAGCAGTTCCCTGACCAGGAATCAAACCCCAGTAGTGAAATTGCAGAGTCCTAACCACTGAGCTGCCAGGGAAGCCCCTGAGATATAACTGCTTCAAACCATCTCTCTAGGATACCAGTTTTACACAACCTTTCCTTTAAGCCATGGGACACAAAATGTATTTTTTTCAAGGCCATTGGTGAAGGGGACCTTGAGGACAAGTGGCTGCTCCTGACTCTTTGGTGACTCAGTTCCAGTCTCAGGAAAGCGTGCAAAGATCATCTTATTGAAGGTTCCTGAAGCTCAGAGGTTTTCCCCTTAAAACCTTGGCCTGAGCTGAATGCTCCTGGACATCAGGAGTTCACACCAGCCCTGGACCCTCTTCCTTGGAGTCCTCGTCCACCCTTCCCATCCATGCTCATTGCAGTTCCACCAGCAACTGGCCACGGGCAAACCTTTTTTCAAAGCCACTCCTTCATTTTCTGACAGCCATGTGGCTTGGGGCAAGTTCCTTACATTCCTTATTCTTTTTGAGGGAATTGACTATTTCAGAGTATTATCAGGAGATGAATGAGATGGCAGAAATAAAATCTGTAGCACCAAATTTCCAAACAAATACAACAGCTTAATTGTTAAGAGTTGTAAAGAGAGTGTGTCTGACTCTTTGCGACCCCACGGACTGTAACCCACCAGGCTCCTCTGTCCCTGGAATTCTCCAGGCAAGAATATTGGAGTGGGTAGCTGTTCCCTTCTCCAGAGTCGGGGTTCCCATCATTTGGTTTGATTGAACAGTGTTGCTGCCACCGTCTTGTTATAAGACCGTGGGGAAGTTTCAAAACATCCTCATGACACTTTCTTCATTTCTCAAATGAGGATGACAGTTGTTCCTGCCACATGCCTGGCCGGGAGGGGATAAAAGGATGCAGAGAGAGCACTTAATAGGGCGCTGGGCATGTGATAAACGCTCAGGATCTTTTAACTCTTGTTCATTGATAGAATTCTTTCTGTACTTGAGTGTACCTCTTGAAACAGACCTGTCTTGTGTTCTGAAAGGTGGGTGTTAGAGTCAAGGGAGTGCAAGTCACCGGTGAGAGCCGACAATGAGATGCACACCCATCCTTCGGTCTCCTGCTCCCCACAGCTGGGTGTCACCCCAATTCCCCCTCCAGAAGGACCAAACCCACATTCTGACTGCAGCTTACCCATTGCCTGTTTGGGAGAAAGGGTTCTTTGGCCAGCAGGTTTTGTTCATTACAAGGAACAGGGGATAGTAGCTGTTGAATGACCACTGATCACAAGGCATCTGTAGTGACTGCTGTCCCCTGGGACCTGCTGTGACTCCTCCAGAGAGAAGTACAGGTCATAGAGAGCTTCCAACACCTGGTCGCAGCTCGCTTTCTCCACAGGAAGGAATCAGCTTATACCCACAGGGGAAATGGCATGGTTAGTGGTGGGGGTGGTGGGTGGTAGGGAAGGGCCATCCTTAATGCTCTCCGAGACTCAGATCTCTGCAGTAAACACCATCTAGCTAATTCACCTGCATGAGGCTGTCCAGGGAGGGATTCTTACAAATGGAATGCACAACCTCCAGAGAGGGCGCACTTTGGAAAGAGAGGGCTGGAAATCAGGTTATCTCTGGGGAACGGTTGCAGGAACCTGAGATTCTATGGAAGCTTTTAATTGGTAACTGAAGGCAGAGATGGGACAACACATGAGACAGGATTGGGAGTTCGCATTTTCCCCAGGAGCACCTTTCCTAAATGGATTGGCTTTTTTCCAGATCGTGGCCAGTTGAGGTTCAGAAATGTATTTTTTCTTTCATCCTTTCATTTATTTTTTTTTTTTGATCAAGAATCTCTTTTATTGATTATCAGAAACATTACAAACATCTAGTATGAACAAATTGTAACATGATAGTGTTTAGTTTGAACAATTAATACATTTCAGATATAATATTATACATATTTCAATGCTATTCTCTTTCATCCTTTCAAATAGGGAACTTTTTTTTTTTTAAGAAATACTAGAAAATGCAGAAATTTTAGGGGCACAATTTTATAATTCAGTTTCATAGGAAGAGTAATAAAAATTGCTATGCTATGATGTCGTATAATGTAATAATTAGTTCTGTGTAGTCAGATAGAAGGGAATCCTTGGGTAAGAGTGGATCAGTACCTGGGGTGGCGGGGGGCAAGGGGATTAGTGATTTGTCCCCTAAAGTGTTTTTCTAGGGAAATAAAGCAGATGTGAATCTACTCGTCTTTGTCCTCTATTTCTCATTCCCTCGGCTTCCTTCTCTTCTGTGTGCCAGTGACTCTATTATGCTCTTAGCGCCATTTATTCACTTAGCATTGTTTTTTTTTTTTTTTTTTTTTGAGTGCCTCTGTGAGTCAAGCCCCTCTGCTTGGAATTGGTAATGCTCAAGGAAACAAACCAAGGCAGGATCTGGACCCTTCCCTCACAAAGTGCCGTCAAAGGCAGGCTACAGACAATTAAGCAGTAATTGCAATGCACTGAGAAAAGTGTGATGGTTGTGGAGCCCCCAGGTTGGGGATCCATCTAAATCAGACTCACAGGGGTCGGGAGAACTGGAAGGAATCCCATAATGGGGGTGGGAGAGAGTCCTGCCGCACACAAAGGCCAGGGGTGGGGGCCACGGAGCACCGCCCCTGGGATGGGGAGTTTTGGCTTCATCCTTGGAGCCATGTCTCCAAATCAGGAAAAAGTTTTCCGGGGAATGATGCTATCAGATTTACGTTTCAAGATGCATTCTCTTCTGTTCCTCTCCACCCAGTGCACTTGTAGGAATTATCATTTTTTAAAATTTATTTTTAATTGGGAAAAATTGCTTTATAATGTTTTATTGGTTTCTGCCATAAAAAAAATGCAAAGCAGCCATTGTTGTTGTTGTTGTTCAGTTACTAAGTTGTGTCCGACTCTTTGCAACCCCATGGACTGCAGCATGCCAGTCTCCCCTGTCCTTCACTAACTCGCCGAGTTCGCCCAAACTCATGTCCATTGAGTCGGTGATGCCATCCAACCATCTCATCCTCTGTTGTCCCCTTCTCCTCCTGCCTTCAATCTTTCCCAGCATCAGGGTCTTTTCCAGTGAGTTCAGCTCTTCGCATCAGGTGGCCAAAGTATTGGAGCTTCAGCTTCAGCATCAGTCTTTCCAATGAATATTCAGAGTTGATCTCCTTTAGGATGGACTGGTTGGATCTCCTTGCAGTCCAAGGGACTCTCAAGAGTCTTCTCCAGCACCACATTTTGAAGGACTCAATTCTTTGGCGCTCAGCCTTTTTTATCATCCAGCTCTCACATCTGTACATGATCACTGGAAAAGCCATAGCTTTGACTAGATGGACCTTTGTAGGCAAAGTAATGTCTCTGCTTTTTTAATATGCTGTCTCGGTTTGTCATAGCTTCTCTTCCAAGGAGCAAACATCTTTTAATTTCATGGCTGCAGTCACCATCCACAGTGATTTTGGAGCCCAAGAAAATAAAGTCTCTCACTGTTTCCATTGTTTCCCCATCTATTTGCCATGAAGTGATGGGGTCAGATGCCACGATCTTCATTTTTTCCATGTTGAGTTTTAAGCCAGCTTTTTCACTCTCCTCTTTCACCTTCATCAAGAGGCTCTTTAGCTGCTCTTTAAATCAGCCATAATTATACACGTATCGCCTCCCTCTTGAAGCTCCCTCCCTTCGCACATCCCAGCCCCTTAGGTCATCACAGAAGCCGGGCTCCGTGCTCCACGTGTTACACTGCAGCTTCCCACCAGCTCTCTCTCCGCGCTCCGCGTGTTACACTGCAGCTTCCCACCAGCTCTCTGTTTCACACCTGGTGCTGCGTTTATGTCAGTGCTACTGCTTTCCATTCTAGTGAGGCGCGTGAACCCAAAGCCTGTTACACAGACTGACGTAAGACAGAGAGAGAAAAACAAATATTGTACATTAACGCATGTATATGGAATCTGGAAAAATGGTACTGATGAAACCATTTGCAGGGAAGGAATGGAGACACAGACGTATAGAATGGAGATGTGGACACAGGGTGGAAAGGAGAGGGTGTGACGAAAGGAATTACCATTTAAGCTTCTTTCCAAACTCACTGTCCAGAGAAGAATGTCACTGCAGAAGAATAATTTTTTATAACAGGTAAAATAGTGAATCTTATAAATATGAAATATGCCTGCCAAATAATAATGTTAAAGATTAATTTAACTCATTAGTAAATGAGGGAACAGGTAAGATGTTATGACCGGTTCAAAGAAGAATTGAAAGAACTACATGTTTAAGTGTCCTGAAGGAACGCTGATGTCAGCTTATACATAGATGCTGAGATGGGTCTGTCCATAGCACAGTAATTAACCTCATGCAAGTGAAGCTGAAACTCCAATGCTTTGGCTACCTGATGTGAAAAGCCAACTCACGGGAAAAGACCCTGATACTGGGGAAGACTGAGGACAGGAGAAGGGGATAGCAGAGGATAAAATGGTTAGGTAACAATCCTGACTCAATGGACATGAGTCTGAGCAAACTCTTGGACATAGTGAAGGACGGGGAGCCTGGCATACTGCTGTCCATGGGGTTACAAAGAGTCAGACACAACTTAGTGACTCTATAACAACAACAGAGCTAGAATAACTCAGAGATGGAGAGAACCCAGATGGACAGGAAACTCCTGAATCCTTCTGGTCCATTTCAAAGTTTTCCACAATTTTTTTCTGACAGGTTCTGGAAGCCTGAATTCATTTCTGAGGTCTGCCATTCTAATTTGAACCCCAGAAGTCCAGCCGCTTCCTCTTCTGGACCTCAATCTTTCTATTTTAATTTATTCATGCACAGGGCATTTAATTCACTCATACACTATTCATACACTATGTGCAATACTATTTAAACAAAGCAAGCCAATGAAACACAATTTATATTCTTTGTAGGGCTGCCAGATTTCACAAATAAAAAATACCGAATGCCCAGTTAAAATTGAATTTCAGATAAACATCAAGTACTTGCTTAGCATATGCATATCTCAAATGTTGCATAGGATACTTAGACAAAAAAAAAATCTTAATTTGTCTGAAATTCCAGTTTAACCCAACAACCCATGTTTTATCTGACAACCCTACCTGTATCCCAAGGTCTAAGCAAGGGATGTACACCGCAGTACTGAGTTCACAAGAGAACGTGGTCAATTCATACTGCTTATATGCAGAATCCAAAATATGGTACTAATGAATTTATTTACAAAAGAGATGTAGGAAACAATCTTATGTTTTACCAGGGAGGAAAGGGAGGGGCAGGATAAATTGGGAGACTGGGTTTGACGTGTGCACACTACTATATAAAATATATAAGGAATAAGAACCTGCTATATAAACTACAGTGTCCAGCATCCCAGGGCAGAAGCAGAGGAAGAAAAGTGTGCTGGGATCCTGCTATGTTCTAGGGGGAAACTGGACATTCAGGAGAAAATTCTGTCCTTACAGAGAACGCTGGACAGAGAAAGTCTGGGCACTGGTCCCTAGGAGATGTAGGGAGAGAGCGGTATTTATGGTTTTATCAGAACTGGTCTGTCTACCAAGTTTTCCTGGCAATTATTAATAACAACCAGGAAAGTGTTTGTAAAATTGCAGAGTTTCAACCAAGGTTAGTTTTGACGCTGTGTCCTCATGTTCTTAGATTCCTTCTCTTAGCTCCTGGACCTTCCTCCCTCTCCCCAAATCTCATTACTCAGGGTCCTAGGAGTTGCTTCTTTCCAAGATCCTGAGTTTTGGACCTCCTTCCAGATGGTTCTGACTCTGTTGTCTTCTAACTGTGAGTTCCGGGCCAGTTACTCTATAAAATGATAACAGTTACTACCACACATGATCATATTTGCTATGTAGAGAAATAACGGCCGCAAAGCCTTCAAGAAGCCTCAAGGGTACCACGTTGAGCAGTTCACTTTGCACCAACCACGCAGTCATCTCTATACACACATTGAATTCTCATAATAACCCTGTGAGGAGGGAGCATAATTAATCCCACTTTACAACTAAGGAAACTAAGATACAATTAAATCAATTCGCCTAAGATTGGACAGCTTTTAAGTGCTGTTGCTAATATGTGAATAGGAAGCCTGGCACATGGGACTACAGTATTAACCAAGATGCTCAGAGGTTCTCTAAAAATATTAGTAATATTATTACTGTTATTATTATTATTCCTAACTATTCAAGAGAACACTGGAGCCCAAGAGAGTCTAACAGCTATTCAGTTTCCTAGTCACACTCACTGGGGAAGGTTCATATGTTTCCTGACATATTGAAGTATCTGAAAAGTCAAATAGTAAAGAAACCACCTAATTATTTTAAATAGACTTTAAACATTTGGGGGATACTTTTGTTGCTGTTCAGTTGCTCAGTCATATCCAACTCTTTGCAACCCCATGGACTGCAACATGCCAGGCTTCCCTGTTCTTCACCATCTCCCAGAGTCTGCTTAAACTCATGTCCATTGAGTCAATGATGCCATCCAACCATCTGATCCTCTGTCAGCCCCTTCTCCTCCTGCCTTCAATCTTTCCCAGCATCAGGGTCTTTTCCAATGTCTTGCTTGCCATCACATCAGGTGGCCAAAGTATTGCAGCTTCAGCTTCAGCATCAGACCTTCCAATGTATATTCAGGGTTGATTTCCTTTAGGATTGACTGGTTTGATCTAGCTAAGATGATTGTACATTTAGTATGTGTTTTAAGTTCTTTACATATATTAACTCATTATTGATGCTGTCAGCCCAGTTAGGTAAATGCTCCTATTATTTACATTTGACCAATGAAACAATTGAGGCACAGAGAAGTTAAGTAACAGGCCTAGGGCCACACAGCCCAGTAGGAAACCTAGGACAGCCCAGAATGTCTACTTTAGAACCCTGAACTCTTAGTCAATATCCTGAAAGCAAGGAGGACAAGGAATGTGGAGGGGCATTACAGAAGGTGTGAGAAGATGAGATGTGCATTTTCAATAAGAGAGAGAGTCGGCTGAGCAGATTGACGTCTATAAGGAGTGGCAGCCAACTTGAGATGGTTGTCCTGAAATTAGCAGTTTCTTTTTACTTCTTCCTTTAAATAGGGCATCTCCCCATTCCCTCTTTCTGCCACCCAAGGTACCTTCAGCCTGTGCAGACTTCACCTTGGCATTTCAAGGGATTTAAAGCCAAACCATGTCAGGTCTGCCCGGGGCATCAATGTCACCCTGCCTAATCCAGTGGATGCCACACATTTGTTTTGCTTGCCGTGGGCTTTAAGGTCTTTAGTGGATTCTAAAAGGGCTGTTTTCTGCTGCTGCTTTTTGCTAAGACTCTTCTCCCGAAAGTTTTCTGGTGGATTTTGGATATGGTCATATTTATTGAAAGAGGCAGCTATGGTGTTTGGCTGTTGCAACTAAGAACTTATTGAGATTGTGAGGAAAGGAGACTCAGGTCCCAGACCAGTGCTTTTAGTGCCCTTATCATCCTGTGGAGCTTTTCAAGGCCTCGGTCAGCTTCCACACCTGTAAAATGGGAGTATGACTTGCCTCCTCCATTGAGTCCCACCCCTCTGCATCTCCAGTCCACTGGTGGTCCTCCCCCACAGTGGTTCACACTGATGCTTCACACGGTCTTGCTCCAAAAGCGTGTTGTGTATCCTGTCTGCCCCGGCAGAGTGACCTAATCTGCAAACACAGGTCAAGAAGAGCAGCCGTTACAAATCTCTTCATAATCATTTGTGAATTATTTACATGAAAGATTGAGATCTATTCAGATGTCTTTACTTCCATGAGTAAGACATGCTACTTTTTGCATGCATTTATGAGTGCTTACAAGCAAAAATCCCCTTAACCTGAAGAAAATCACATCCTGGGTAAAGACTCAAGTGGTGAAAAATAAGAAGCTTGAAATGACAAACTGATGGCTTGGTGGTTTGGGCTTCAAATGGAATTCCACCCACAGAACCTTTACATATAATTCAGCACAGAACACCACCTGAAGGAACTCTGAGGATGTGATGTACGCCTGCAGAAGCCAGAAGATTCAGAATTGAAGCTCTAAAGTCACCAGGCTCATCCTGCCCTGCCTGGTTAGAGGGCACTTTGATACTGTTTTTGCTCTTGGGAGGGGGCGGGGGGCAGGAGTGGGGATGGCAGGGCAGGAGCAGCATTTAATCTCCCAGACCAGAAGCACCAGGAAAAGGGGAACAAAGGCTCGAATTAAAGGCAAAGTGCAGGCCAATTTTCAGCTGCTTTCCTTTTGTCATCTGAAGGAAACCTAGAGATTCTATCGAGGACATTTAGAAATGAAGTTTCCCGATTTGGAAAATCAAACGCTTGAACCGTGCAGAGAAAATAGCCACCTCCACCCTCTACTCACATAACCCTAAAACCTGTCACAGAGACACACAGCGCCAATGCGGCCCAGCTCCTCCATTTGGGGTAAGGAAGGCTTGCTTTCCAAGACCCCTCAGAGAGGTGGACGTGTCCCTCCTGCACTTATGGGAAGTATTTTACTCCCTAGCAAATAAGTGAGAAGATAAATGTTAGCCCCCTCGGAGGCAGCAAAATGGGACAGAATGGGTGTCCTGGGTGGGAATCACCCCAGCCTGGTAAACCCATAAATTAGGATCAGTGGACATATGTACACCTATGGCTGATTCATGTTGATGTATGGCAGAAATCAAACCAATATTGTAAAGCAATCATCCTTCTATTATAAATAAATAAAATAGGAACAGAACATCCCTCTTAGGACTTCGGAGAATGTCTTTTAAAAACAAAACAAAACAGGACACTTACCCATTAATACATGGAACTTATAGTAGCAGATTGTCCTGGAAAGACAAAATAGGTTAATACACATGGAAAGAGGAGGAAGAGAAGGGACACCCAATGTTTATGAACTGGCCACAATGGATCATTATACTTATGTTGTAATCCCATAATTTAATTTTTCTTCATTTTGGTAAAAATCTATGGAGTATGTTTTCTACAGATGAGGTGACAGCCCAGAGACATTAAGTAACTCACTCACATTCACACAGCAAGTATGGGGCAGAGCCGAGATTTAAACCCTGAAAACCATGTTTATTTCTACCAGAGCAAGGGGAAAATGCCTTCAAAGTATGGTCATAGGATGTATTATAACATTCTTTCTTGCTTTTCTCTCAACAAAGCTTCTTGCAAGAATTTTCATAAATCCTCCCTGCAATGCTAAGCATAGAGAACTTTTTAAAAAGTGTTCTTTCTCTGCTGTATGTTTTTATATATAATTTTATGTATTTATTTATTTGGCTTCCCAGGTGGGTCAGTGGTTAAAAAAAAAAAAAGTCTGCCTGCCAAGCAGGAGACAGGTGTTCAATCCCTGGGTGGGAAAAAAAATCCCCTGAAGGAGAAAATGGAAACTCACTCCAGTATACTTGCCTGGAGAATCCCATGGCCAGAGGAGCCTGGTGGGCTACAGTCCATGGGGTCACAAAAAGCTGGACTTTTTTGTTGTTCAGACGCTCAGTCATTTCTGACTCTTTGCGACCCCATGGACTGCAGCACAACAGACTTCCCTGTCCTTCACCATCTCCCAGAGCTTGCTCAAACTCATGTCTATTGAGTCGATCAGATCAGATCAGTCACTCAGTCGTGTCTGACTCTTCGTGACCCCATGAACCGCAGCACGCCAGGCCTCCCTGTCCATCACCAGCTCCCGGAGGTCACCCAGACTCACCCCCATCAAGTCAGTGATGCCATCCAGCCATCTCATCCTCTGTCGTCCCTTTCTCCTCCTGCCCTCAATCCCTCCCAGCATCAGAGTCTTCTCCAATGAGTCAACTCTTCGCATGTGGTGGCCAAAATACTGGAGTTTCAGCTTTAGCATCATTCCTTCCAAAGAAATCCCAGGATTGATCTCCTTCAGAATGGACTGGTTGGATCTTCTTGCAGTCCAAGGGACTCTCAAGAGTCTTCTCCAACACCACAGTTCAAAAACATCAATTCTTCGGCACTCAGCCTTCTTCACAGTCCAGCTCTCACATCCATACATGACCACAGGAAAGACCATAGCCTTGACTAGGCGAACCTTTGTTGGTAAAGTGATGTCTCTGCTTTTGAATATGCTATCTAGGTTGGTCATAACTTTCCTTCCAAGGAGTAAGCGTCTTTTAATTTCATGGCTGCAGTCACCATCTGCAGTGATTTTGGAGCCCAGAAAAATAAAGTCTGACACTGTTTCCACTGTTTCCCCATCTATTTCCCATGTAGTGATGGGACCAGATGCCATGATCTTCGTTTTCTGAATGTTGAGCTTCAAGCCAACCTTTTCACTCTCCACTTTCACTTTCATCAACAGGCTCCTTAGCCCCTCCTCACTTTCTGCCATAAGAGTCGTGTCATCTGCATATCTGAGGTTATTGATATTTCTCCCAGCAATCTTGATTCCAACTTGTGTTTCTTCCAGTCCAGCATTTCTCATGATGTACTCTGCATATAAGTTAAATAAACATGGTGACAATATGCAGCCTTGACGTACTCCTTTTCCTATTTGGAACCAGTCTGTTGTTCCATGACCAGTTCTAACTGTTGCTTCCTGACCTGCATACAGATTTCTTAAGAGGCATTGAGTCGATGATGCCATTCAACCATCTCACCCTCTGTCATCTCCTCCTCCTGCCTTCAATCTTTCCCTGTGTCAGGGTCTTTGCTAATGAGTCGGCTAAAATAGTCAGACACTATTTGGTGACTAAACAACAACATTTATTTGTTTATTGTTTTTGACTGTGCACTGGGTCTTCAGTGCCACACATGGGCTCTTCATAGCTGCATGGAGGCTTTCTCTAGTTGTGGTATGAGGACTCCAGAACTTGCGGGCTTTAGAAGTTGCAGTGGGTGGGCTTAGTTGCTCCATGGCATGTGGGATCTTAATTTCCAGACCAGGGATCAAACCCATGTCCCCTGCACTGGCTGGTGTATTCTTAGCCATTGGACCACCAGGAAGCCCCTAAGCAGAGAGTTTTAAATTTAACTGATGGTCACAGTAAGCAAGAAGGAAGAGGAATATGATGACCAGGAGTAATGATAGGTTTCCAGATTTCTCTGCCTAGATTGGCAGGGAGTGTCTGGGGGCTCTGTCTTTCCCAGAATCACGATGCGTCTTTTGAAAGGAAATGAGGTGTTGCTCAGAAAGAGTAATTATAATTGGTTCTGGGGAAAAGGACTTGCTAGACCAGGAGCAGTTTTCAACTCCATGACACTTGCGATCCACTTTAGAATGTGAAATAGTTCTGAGAAATTCATCCTGTGTGATGTTATGAATATTTCTTTCCTACATGTTAGGGAGAAATAGAAGCTTATGGCTGGGACTCAAGTCAGATCAGATTTAAAGGAAAAAAAAAATGTAAGGTGCAAATCAGTACCTATCTCATAGGGCTGTTATGAGGATTAAATAGTGATAAAGCAGTTAGAGCCTGGCACACAGTAGGTATTTGCTGAGTTAAAGTCTTTGGGTCACCTTATTGTCCTTGCTAAGACGTGCATTCCAAGGGTAGTATATGCTCCTGTTATTCAGTAAATACTCATTAAAGTTAGTGGATGAAAAGCCCAGGGTGACCATAATGGTCTCAAAATACATGAAATTCTCAAATCCATGCCTATTTTGTTGCCTATTTAGCATGTATGTTTCTCATTAGTGTGAGAATGTAAGAAATTATAGTATCAAGACTGTTCAACTGACTTTCCTCCTCCAGTACTGGGAATTCATATATGTAGGTCTCTTAAGATTCTTACACCCCAGTGTTCATTGCAGCACTATTTACCATGGCCTAGACATGCAAACAGGAGAAGGCGATGGCACCCCACTCCAGTACTCTTGCCTGGAAAACCCCATGGATGGAGGAGCCTGGTAGGCTGCAGTCATGGGGTCGCTAGAGTCGGACATGACTGAGCGACTTCACATTCACTTTTCACTTTCATACATTGGAGAAGGAAATGGCAAGCCACTCCAGTGTTCTTGCCTAGAGAATCCCAGGGATGGGGGAGCCTGGTGGGCTGCTGTCTATGGGGTCGAACAGAGTTGGACACGACTGAAGTGACTTAGCAGCAGCAGCAGCAGCAGCAGACATGCAAACAAACTAAATATTCATTGGCAGCTGAATGGATAAGGAAGGTGTGAGATATACGTATATGAACAATGGAGTACTACTCAGCCACAAAAAAGAGTGGAGTAATGCTGTTTGCAGCAATAGGGGTGGACCTGGAGAGCGTCATGCTTAGTGGAGTAAGCCAGACAGAGACAGCCAAATATCATATGATATCACTTATATGTGGAATCCAAAAAGGAGAAAAAGATCCAGGAGAACTTATATACAAAGCAGAAATAGACCCGAGACACAGAAAACAAACGTATGGCTACCAAAGGGGGGAGAGTGGGAACGGATAGATTAAAAGTTTGAGATGCACATATACACACTGCTGTATGTATTTTGTTGGCCAAAAGGTTTATTTGGGTTTTCCCAAAACATCTTAGGAAAACCCACATGAATTTTTTGTCTAACCCAACAAAATAGATTTTAATCAAGGATGTACTGTGTAGCACAGGGAGCTATAATCAGTATTTTGTGATGCTTTTGAACTGTGGTGTTGGAGAAGACTCTTGAGAGTCCCTTGGACTGCAAGGAGATCCAACCAGTCCATTCTGAAGGAGATCAGCCCTGGGATTTCTTTGGAAGGAATGATGCTAGAGCTGAAACTCCAGTACTTTGACCACCTCATGCAAAGAGTTGACTCATTGGAAAAGACTCTGATGCTGTGAGGGATTAGGGGCAGGAGGAGAAGGGGACGCAACATAGGATGAGATGGCTGGGTGGCATCACCGACTAGATGGACATGAGTTTGAGTGAACTCTGGGAGTTGGTGATGGACAAGGAGGCCTGGTGTGCTGCGATTCATGGGGTCGCAAAGAGTTGGACATGACTGAATAACTGAACTGAACTGAATTGATAAGGGGAAAGAATATGAAAAGAAATATATATATATATATATATATATATATATAACTGAATCACTTTGCTATACACCTGAAACTAAGATAATATTGTCAATCAGCTAAACTTCAATAAAAAACAAAAAACATAAATTAAAAAACTTTTTTAAATGCCTCTTTTAATAAAAAAAATTAAAAAGACTCAGAGAGACATATTACATGTAAAAATGCTTGCAGCCTCAACTTTTAGCCATGCAAGTGGACACCGCTCCGTGTGACTGGAATGCAATAGTTGGTTGGTGAAATGAATGTACACAAGTTGTTACAGGTGAGCACTTCATGATACCTAAAGGGTCCATTTGTAATCTTCAGTAAAGTGTCGGCTTATCTCTATGCAACTCCCAACCCCCTCTGCAATAGCAAGGAGGAGGAAAGTGCTACAACAAATTACTTGATTAGCTATTTTTCAAAATTAAATTGGTTCTGATCTGGATTTTGTCAAAGAAAAAGAAAACCTAGGGCCTGGGGAAGATTTTAGTGTTTATAAATCAAAACCAGCTGCTTCTATTTGTCATGGCATTTTGTTTAAAAAAAATATCTTGATTCGACAATCCCCCTCTCAGGTTTGCATTCACTGCAAGCGTGAAAAACAAGCAAGGTATTAAAGCACAAAGAACAGGTTTTGTCATGAAAAGTCTGCAGTGCCCTTCCCTGTGGTGGTATGTGGGGTGTCTGCTTGGCCATCCATCAGAGAGAGCTACCCCAGCAGCTGATAATGACAGGTAGTTATGTAAATGGATTTCAGGAGCCAGGCAGTAGGGTTTCCACAGAGAAGAGAAGTCCACTGAGCAGAAAGGATGCTAAGAAAAGGCTGGTGTGCAGGTGTACACAGCTCTCATTTACACAGAGTGCTGAGTGCTGAGTTGCCTGCTTGTGTCTCTACTAAGGATGTGCAGTTTAACAAGAGACCCCTTTCATGGCTTTGGGTTCAAGGCATTTTTTTTTTCTGGTTCATTCCCGAAAGTAACTTTGTAAGAGCGCTGAGTTTAGGTCTGGATTAGCTGGGACAGAAAGACAGCTCAAAGGGCCATCATCTAATGCGTTCTTCTCCAGTGAGTGAGTCAGTGGATGGAGACTCCAGGGCATTCTAACACCTGAAACTTTCCTCCTGGTTATCAAGGAAAATGCAGATTTGCGCCATCAGACTGCTTTGTGTTATGTTCTGGGGAGACCAGGAGATTGCAGGGTCACACAGCCGTAAGTGTGAACCCTGCCTTCACCCCTTCCTAGTTATATCATGCAGCAGGTAAGTTAAGTCAACAGGCTCTCAGTCTGTGGGACACGGCTGGTAAGCACTGACAGAGGAGACAAGGATTCTGTGTCTGCTCTTTAGTGGGGGCTTTAATCACTGGCTGTTATTCTTGACTGTAGATCTTTGAAAAGGACATCAGGGGGCAACATTGCATTTGAGGTCACATACTGATGTGTGTCTCCAGCAGATAAGGTTTAGACCTCTCTGAGCCTCGGTTTCCTCATCTGTAAAACAGGAATAACTACACCCATCTCACTGGGTTTTTGTGAGGATTAAATGAAACTTTCGGTGAATGTCTTAGAGTAGGAAATGGCAACCCACTCCAATATTCTTGCCAGGAAAATTCCATGGACATGGGAGCCTGGCAGGCTACAGTCCATGGAGTTGCAAAGACTGTCTAGACTAGTAAACACTGAGTAAACAGATTAACAGTAGTTGTTTATTAGTGTTTTATTGCTGGTTGAAACTGCTACTATAAATAAAGACAAAATAGGGCTGTCCTTTCTATCACTTTGCTATGCTATGCTATGCTAAGTCACTTCAGTCGTGTCCGACTCTGTGCGACCCCATAGACGGCAGCCCACCAGGCTTCCCTGTCCCTGGGATTCTCCAGGCAAGAACACTGGAGTGAGTTGCCATTTCCTTCTCCAATGCATGAAAGTGAAAAGAGAAAGTGAAGTCGCTCAGTCGTGTCCGACTCTTAGCGACCCCATGGACTGCAGCCCACCAGGCTCCTCCGTCCGTGGGATTTTCCAGGCAAGAGTACTGGAGTGGGGTGCCATTGCCTTCTCCATCCTATCACTTTACTCGTTATTAATACATTGATTTCCTAGAGTTGAAAAGGTTTGTTTAACTTTTTGCTGGTGTCTTGTCAAGCTTAGGAGGTCAGGGAGTCTTGATTCGTTGAGTTCACTGCAGTTTCCTTCATCTCCTAGTTCAACGTCTGACTCGTCATGGGCTCTCGGTAAATACTGGCAGGGTGAAGGAATCAATGAATGAATGGGGCTCTAGGTGGAACACCACTTGCTCCGCCCCTTTGGGACCCCTGGGTCCCCTGGGCCCCTGTGCAGTGGGGCTGGCTGCCTGGTGCCTGGTTGGTCGTCCCGTTGCTGTGAGTGAGCATCTTCCTCCAAGAAGATCCTCCCCGCCTCTTAGCATCTTCTCTGGCCACCTCCTTCCCCTGCCCGCTGCCCCTCCCCCCAGCCAGTGTATGCTCAGGGAATGCAAACTAATTTAACCAAAGCCAAACATAATTAGGAGCGTAAATCTGCTGCTGCTGTGGCTGGAACAGCAGAAAAAAAAAAAAAAAAAAAAATCTTACAGTACATTTCAAAATGAAATCTAGTCTGGCTGCTCTTTGGACCCTGCCTCCTGTTGGCATAATGGTTCTGCCTCAGTGGGCTCCCCCTATCCCCTCCCACTCCCTGCTAGGCTGGGAGGGAAAGAGTTAATTGCACAGCGGCACCACTTTGCAGCCAGTAGTGTGAGGATGACACCCATCCTATGCGTGTGCCTGGGCTTCAGGATGGACCGTTCTTGTCGTTTGATGCCAGACAGTGCCAGATCCCAGGTGCTTCTTCCCTTAGCTCACGCACTCATTCCTGTGCCCACTCACCCATCCACCCACCAGTGCTTAGCCCGCATCTGCCATAGTGCCAGGCAGTGTGCTGAGCGTCTGAATTACAGAAGACAGCGGGAAGCTGACCCAGAGCTAGGGTGTGTGTGGGGGAGGGGGAGAGGCTGGGCTGGGGGGCTACATATTGGGGAAGACTAGTTTAGGGATAAAGGTGCCCCTTGGGGTCTCCTGGTTTCTTGGACACTTGAATAGAGCTCATTCCATAGATTTCCCAGGGACAGGAAGGCTTAGCGTTTGAAGAATTAGCACAGGGACTTCCCTGGTCGTCCAATGGCTAAGACTTGGCACTCTCAATATCGGCGACCCCGGTTCCATCCCTGGTCAGGGAGCTAGATCCCACACCCTGCAGCTAGAGATCCCACATGCTACCATAAAGATCCTGCAGGCTGCAGCTGAGACCTGGTGTAGCCAAATAAGTAAATACGTCTTTAAAAAAAATGTATCATAGCAAGCACTTTCTTCTGACTTTGATTTTGCTTTGATGTGGGTTGCTTGAGGTGGAGGAACCTGACTACACAGAGGACCCCTTTTCCATCCCCACCTCTGAAGTCTCTTTAGCCATTTCTTGGATCATGCCCCCATGGAAATCATAATCTCACATTAACAGGATCACACACAGCTCCTCAGGCACACTCAGCACAGGTGAAAGGCTGTTGGGGAACCTCTTGGGACGTCTTGAAGCCAGATGGCACACATCTGTCTGGGTCTCCATTCCTGGTCCCCACCCGCGTGCCCAAACTTCACCATTGAACACGCATGTGTGCTCAGTGACTTTGGTGGTGTGCGACTCTTTGCGGCCCCATGGACTGTAGCCCAACAGGCTCCTCTGACCATAGCGTTTTCAGACAAGATTCCTGGAGTCGTTTGCCATTTCCTCCAGTGGATCTTCCCAACTCAGGGATTGAACCCACGTCTCTTGCATCTCTTGCATTGGCAGGTGGATTCTTTACTACTTGCGCCATCTGGAAAGCCCTGAAGAGGGGTCCCTGTGACTGTATGGGCCGGCAAACAAACGGAGGCTTCCCGCGTGACAAGCGAGAATTCTACCACTGAATCACCCACACACCCAATCCTAAATGGCGGGAAGTAAATCTGAAGGGAGGTTCTGACACCCCCTTGTCTGATACGAATGTTGACGACGTCGTGAGTGCTCGCAGTAGGTCTTGAACCTCGCTGAGCACTTTATACCTGGAAGCACGCTGAACCCTCATAGCAGTCTTGCACGGTGGTGAAGACCTTTTGAGTGACCCTTTTGAGTCGTGAGATCACAGCTTGATGATGGGTGACAGCCTGCCAGTGTCATGGGCCTCCTAAGTGGCAAAAGTAGGGTTTGAAGGAAGGCTTGCCCTTGTTGGCTTCTGCGGCATCCTCTACTTTGCTTATAATAAACCTTGTGGCACCCTGAGATTATTACCTATTTGCTCTTCTGTGTTCTCTGTTGACCAAACATTCTTTTCAGGTGTTTTTTAAAAAATTTTTTTATTGCAAAATATTTGCTTTATAGTATTGGACCAGATACTTTTTGAGGCAGGGCTGTGTCTTTAGGTTCCCTCTGTGTCCCCAGCTCTTAGCACAATCCCTCACATAGCATAGCTGCTCCATATGCATTTATGGAATAAAAGAGGGAACATGTGAATGAATGCCGCTTCCCCACCTGGCACTTCTTCTGTCCTGCACAGC
Source organism: Tragelaphus eurycerus (assembly GCA_935064755.1). Taxonomy (NCBI): domain Eukaryota; kingdom Metazoa; phylum Chordata; class Mammalia; order Artiodactyla; family Bovidae; genus Tragelaphus; species Tragelaphus eurycerus. The sequence continues at coordinate 5,800,583 of CAKXYN010000033.1, forward strand.
AGCCTTGAAAACAATCAAGCTGTCTTACACAGAAGATTTTCATTTCTGTCTCGTGACTTACTTGTTTGAAATATCAACAGTGGGTTCCCTCCCTTTCAGCAGGTTTGTAAGACAAACCGCCTCTGAGGCAAGAAAGCCGAGGCGGAGGGGTCCTGGGCATCAGTCCGCATCCACCAGGGATGGGTTCATGCAGGACCCAGGGCCTGTAGGACTTGGGGTCCAGTTGGTGTGGGAGGAGAGGCAGGTGCCTCTAGATTTTCTGGTGTGTGTGTGTGCATGTGTGCTCAGTCACTCACTGTGTCTGACTCATTTTGACCCTATGAACTGTAGCCCACCAGGCTCCTCTGTCCATGGGATTTCCCAGGCAAGGATACTGGAGTGGATTGCCATTTTCTACTCCAGGGGATCTTCCCGACTCCAGGATTGAACCCATGTCTCCTGCACTGGTCGGCAGATTCTTTACCACTGAGCCACCAGGGAAGCCAAATGAAGGCTAACAATATGCAAACCAAAAATATTCTCCCAAAGAGATATGATCTTACAAAGACAAACCTTAACAAAAATACACACAGAATTTTTTACCAAACCAAGCATATTCCTTCCCCATCTAAATTTTATAAGCACTGCTAAGGATTATTTCTCTGTTTGAGTGTGTGTTTATATGTGTATGGTCACTTAGAGAGACCAAAAATTTATTCCTGGTGGGACCTGTTTGCATCCCCAGGCTCCAGTTTCTCAATACATGAGAGGGTCAACCTGTAGGGGAGGAGAACTATATTTTTCCTTTATTTATTTTAGGTTGTCAGGCAAAGGCCTTGTAAATTAGACTGATTCACTAGAGAAAGATTTACAAGAGAAAAGTAGGAGTTTATTCAGTGTGTACCATGCGTACAAATGGGACCATTCAGGGATGACTAACTCAAAGAGGTGGTTAGAACTTGGGCTTATATAGTATCTTAATATAAGAACATACATTTGTAGACAATTGACAAGACAAAGGAAAAGAACTCTGAATTTCTGGGAGCAGAAAATTATGGGAAGGTAAATATATGGAGATGGTGAAGGACAAGAAGGCCTGGCATGCTGCAGTCCATGGGATCCCAAAGAGTCAGACGTAACTGAGTGACGGAACAACAACAAATATATGGGAACTCATGGAAGAGCCATGAACTCGTGAGCCATGAGTTCATGAGCCACGATCTCATAAAAGAGCCAGTTAGCAGTTTGTTACGTAGGTTCCTCGAGTACTAATAAGGGTCTAGAGATGTGTTTGGTGATTCACTTCTGTCCTTTCTCAAAGACAGGAGAGAGGACAAACCTTCATAAATTTATGTCCTTCTATCTATGTACTTATTTTTGGCCGTGTCGGGTCTTTGCTGCGGCACGTGGGATCTCTTGTTTCATGGCCTCAGTAGTTACAGTGGAGGCTCAGTTGCCCCAAGGCGTGTGGGATCTTAGTTCCCCAAGCAGGGATCGAACCCATATCCCCTGCATTGGAAGGCAGATTCTCAACCACAGGTAGGTCTGACTTTTAAGCAGATAGGAGGAGGGCAGAAAGCTTTCTTATATCCGCTTCTTCTCAGTTGCCTTCAGTTCCAAATAATCCTTGTGCCAAAGTGTCATATTTGGGATGCCGTATTTGGTCCCCTTCAATAGTCAGCAGGTATGTATTGGAGGCCCACGAGTGACAGCTGAGGGTTACAGCATGCCAAATAAAAATGTCTGCTTTGTTGAGCTCGCATTCTAGTTGGGGGTAAGACAGACAGTAAACAAATAAATATATATAGGACGGCAGATGCTCCAAACTTTCGTGGTAGATAATGATGCCAATGGCAGCATTTGCAGCTCCACTAATGAGTCTCCCTGGAAACCTGAGTGGTTGATAAGAGTATTAAGAACCTGGAAAAGTCCTGCTAGTAGACTGGCTGACTTACGAGTTATAGAAGCCTGTGGGTCATGATGAAGGTAGGCTTCTGTCAATTGCATTCTGGCTGAGAAGAAATTCAATTAAAATGTATATGTTGAAACTTCCTTCTTAAGATACTTGTTCCAGAAATCAGAGCTCCCTTTTAGTGGTTGTTAATATCAGGAAATGAACATCTGATTACATTTTTCGAAGGCGAGTCCCTTAGCAGCAGGTGGAATCTCATTTTCTCATAGCTTCTGCATAATTCATGTTGGGGAAAGTCCCTTGAGTTTTGCTTTCAAAACTTGAGGAGACAAATGAAGCTCCTTTAGGGGTCATTCAGAGTTTTTAACCTTTCAGGATAAGCAAAAAACATCTAGTGTGGTTCCAGGAACAGACCCTGAAATGTGGATTTCTTGAGAAACGACAGAGGAGCTAGGCCATTCTCTCTCTCATCTGGGGTGGGAGTGGAGGGTGAAGGCCAGGGAGTGTTCAAAACAGCCAGCCAGCAAGTGTGTTTGCCACGCTGCCTTGTTCACCTATCCTGCATCTTGCAGGAACCGCTTCGCATGCTTGGCTAGTTCATTACCGTCAGAGGAACATTGCCGAACACTGCTGTCTTTGCCTTTACCTGGTCTGGGGGCAGCCCTGCCACTGGCACCAACGTAGGTGATGCTTGTACATAGCTTTCTGGCCTGTGGAGCTGGGGAGGGCCGCTGCTGCTGTGTATCATGGTGACGTGTCCTCTCTCACCACACGGCCCTTCTGTGTCTCAGCAGAGCACGGGGGAGTCTCCTGGGAGCTGACCCTGCCCCCCTCTGCTCTGTTGTGGCCCGTGGTGGAACTGAGACCCAGAAAGTGGCTGGAGGAAAGTTGCAATTGGTTTGCACTTTCTTTGGTCCTGACATATTCTGAGCACCGGGGACAGCTGTGGCCCGGGGTCCTCGGGAATCTTGGATGGAGCCATGTTTTTCATGCCGACAGACATTTTCTTTGTGTTACCTTTATTTTAGCCACCCAGAGAATTTCTTCCAGGCTTTTAAAAAATAAATATATTTGTGCAAAATCGAGATCATTACATATGTACATGTGTAACTTTACATAATGCTTATTTCATTCACTATTGGGTCTTATGATCTTTCTATGATATTAACAACTGGATAATAACTCTTTCCTTCAGTTTTCCACTTGGGCAGCTGTAACAAAATACCATAAGCCTCGTGGCCTAAAAAAAAAAGAAGTTTACTTTTCACGACACTGGAGGCTGGAAGATCAAGATCAGGGTGCTAGCATGGCCAGATCCTGGGGAGGGCTCTCTCCCAGTTGCAAAGTACTGTCTTTCCATTTTGACTCCACATAGGAGTCCCTTTTATAAGACCGCTAAACCCATTCACGAGGACTCCATCGACATGACCTAAGCAACTCCCGAAGGCCCTGCCTCCATCGTATTGGGCATTAGGTTTTAATATATGAGTTTTGGGAGGACATTCAGATCACAGCACCCATTTACTGCAGAAAATTAGACAGCATGGGGGATTGGAGTGTGTCTGAGGATGCCAGAGCAAAGGGACGTGGCAGGCTATGCCCAGGGAGCCAGATCTTCAACACTGCTGCTGCTGCTGCTAAGTCACTTCAGTCATGTCCGACTCTGTGTGACCCCATAGACGGAAGCTCACCAGGCTCCCCTGTCCCTGGGATTCTCCAGGCAAGAACACTGGAGTGGGTTGCCATTTCCTTCTCCAATGCATGAAAGTGAAAAGTGAAAGTGAAGTTGCTCAGTCGTGTCCGACTCTTAGCGACCCCATGGACTGGAGCCTACCAGGCTCCTCCGTCCATGGGATTTTCCAGGCAAAAGTACTGGGGTGGGGTGCCATTGCCTTCCCCATCTTCAACACTGCTTTAGTGTTAAAGTAAAGAAAGTTGTGGGGGAGAAAAATGGATGTTTCTATCACTGCTTTGGGGAGAATAAAAACAAGTGCAGAAGTGTGTGAAGCATACAACAGGCTGGGGATAGAGGCATTGGGAGGAATCCGAAGGAAAGATTGATGGGCTTCCCTGGCAGGTTGAGATGAGACCCCGAGAGCCTTGGATAGCATACTGAGGAATTTGAACTTTGTTTTCTGAGTAGGGGGCTCTGTTCAAGGCTTTGACCAGTAGAGAGAGGGATCGGGCATGGGCTTAAGGAAACACAGTGCTCTTGTTCTGCACAGCCTCTGGCCACCTGTGCCTCTGAAGCAGTTCCTGGGTCCTGAGCCTCTCCTCGTCATGGAGGAAAGAAGCAAACACTCTGAGCTGGTTGTTGCTGATGATCCGAAGGCAGGGACCAGCCTCTGGGACCCTAGAAAGAGAATTGCACCTTGTGCCCCTCTGAGGCTGGCTGGGGTCTGCAAGACTGGAAGGCTGGAATGATACTGTCCTTTGGAAATCACTTCTGCTGGTGCCAAACCCCACAATTCTGCAGGTCCAAAAACTGAGGTCCAGGCAGTGGAGCAAATTAGAGGGACATGGCAGGGGTTATCAGAGCAGGTCTTTATGGGTGAGTTGTTGTCTCTCCAAGCCTTGGTGTCTTCATCTGTAAAATGGGATGATGGAGGACGAGCCTCTTGTTGTTGTTGACTGGATTCAGTGACCCAAAGCACGGGAAGTATTTGGCACTGGTGCTCGGCACCTGTTACAGTAACAGTAACCACTCAGATAACAGTAACTGTCATCACTATCAGCAGTCACGTCATCATCCCCGTCCCTGCTACTGTTCCTAGAGTGGAGGAAGCGTGGCACTCTGTTCTTCAGTCACTAATTCGCGTCAGACTCTGTGACCCCATGAACTGCAGCATGCCAGGCTCCTTTGTCCTCCAGTATCTCCCAGAGTTTGCTCAAATTCATGTCCATCAAGTGGGTGATGCCACCCAACCATCTCGTCCTCTAGCTGCCCCTTCTCCTCTTGCCTTCAGTCTTTCCCAGCATCAGGGTTTTTTCCAGTGAGTTGACTCTTCACATCAGGTGGCCAAATTATTGGAACTTCAGTTTCAGCAGAAGTCCTTCCAGTGAATATTCAGGGTTGATTTCCTTTAGGATTGACTCAATTGATCTCATTGCTGTCCAAGGGACCCTCAAGAGTTTTCTCCAGCACCACAGTATACATTAGTGATTGATAAACTTAATATCAATATACAATAATTATTTTTTCTTTCTGACTTTCTTCACTCTATATGACAGACTCTAGGTCCATGCACATCTCTACAAATGATAAATTTTGTTCTTTTTTAAATGGCTGAGTAATATTCCTTTGCATATTTGTACCACATCTTCTTTATCCATTCAGCTGTTTTTGGACATTTATGTTCTTTCCATGTCCTTGCTATTGTAAATGGAGAAGGCAATGGCACCCCACTCCAGGACTCTTGCCTGGAAAATCCCATGGACGGAGGGGCCTGGTAGGCTGCAGTCCATGGGATTGCTGAGGGTTGGACATGACTGAGTGTCTTCACTTTAACTTTTCACTTTCTTGCACTGGAGAAGGAAATGGCAACCCACTCCAGTGTTCTTGCCTGGAGAATCCCAGGGATGGCGGAGCCTGGTGGGCTGCCGTCTCTGGGGTTGCACAGAGTCGGACACAACCGAAGTGACTTAGCAGCAGCAGCAGCAGCTATTGTAAATAGTGCTGCGGTAAGCATTGGGGCACATGTGTCCTTGTGAATTATGATATTCTCAGGGTATATGACCAAGACTGGGATTGCTGTGTAGTTCCACTTTTTAGTTTTTTAAGGAACCTCCGTAAATGGCATACATGGACGTATTTTCAGGGCAGGAATAGAGACGAGATGTAGAAAAAGGACTTGTAGACATGAAGTGAAGGGCTTGGGGGGATGAGGAGGTTGGAACAAATCAAGAGAGTAGCACTAACGTATACACACTAAGGTGTGTGAAGTAGACAGCTAGTGGGGGACTGCTGCGCGGCCAGGAAGCTCAGCCTGGAGCTCTGAGACAACCTTGAGTGGTGGGCTGTGGGGGTGGGGGTGAGGGTGGGAGGTCCAAGAGGGAGGGGATATATGTATACATAGAGCTGATTCGCTTCATTGTACAGCAGAAACTAGCACCGCATTGTAAAACGATTATCCTCCAATTAAAAAAAGAAAAGCACAACCTAATGTCAAGTGGCTGGCAAAAGGCAGATCTTAAGGCATGTTTGCTGCAAGCACTGGTCCAGGTACAAGGCCTGAAGAGTATCTCCCTGTCTGCTGGTGATCTGCTTAGATTCACATTTTTAATCACAAGGGCCTTGACGACAAGTTAAAAAAAAAATCCAGTTTCAGGTCCATGACCGTGAGGGCATGGGCATCCCCTGACTGGGCTCCGATGGAGAAGAGCTCTTGCCTACTGTGCCCTCTTTGTTACTGAAGTGGATTTAACCTCTTGGTTTCCTTCAGCCCCATGTAGAAGCACATAGACGCTCTTTGCTGTGACTTTGTTTCAAGCCAAACTGGAAGAGGGCTTTGTTTAGAGGCTTGCCGTCCAGCTCTGCCTCTGTACCTTCCCCCGTTCTCCCAGCTGCTCCAGCGTGGGTGACAAAGCTTGTCTCACGCAGAGCTTACCCGGACGCCGGCCCCGGTGCCCTGTGCTTCCAGCAGCCTGGCCTCTCTGGTGAACACTTTCTGAGTCAGTGATTGGCACACAGGTGCACAGGTGCAAGGCTCTCCCTCAGCTCCTGCCTGAATCACAGGCAGGAGGTGATGGACATTTGGCTGGGGAGGAAGGAAAAATACAAAGATTTAACACTGTCAGAGACGTGCTTTGACGCGTCTTTTACTTTAGTCATTCACTCATGTGTTGGGAGGTTGTTAAGTTCAGTTTGTCGCTCAGTTGTGTCCAACTCTTTGTGACCCCATGGACTGCAGCACGCCAGGCCTCCCTGTCCATCACCAACTCCCAGAGTTCACCCAAACTCATGTCCATTGAGTTGGTGATGCCATCAAACTATCTCATCCTCCCTCGTCCCCTTCTCCTCCCGCCCTCAATGGTTCCCAGTTTCAGGGTCTTTTCCAATGAGTCAACTCTTAGCATCAGGTGGCCAAAGTATTGGAGTTTCAGCTTCAACATCAGTCCTTCCAATGAACACCCAGGACTGATCTCCTTTGGGGTTAGGGTTGAATGCTTGATAAATGTTTGGGGCCTTAAGTCACATGGTAAGTGTTTTGGGTTCTCTACCCGTGTGTATGAGATAGCTCCTGTATTATGCAGGTTCTACAGGGGCCGAGTTCCTTCCTCTCTGGGTGGGGCTGCCCGCTTGACCTCTGCTGTGCAAGAGAGGAGAGGAGATGGTGTGTCTAGCTCACATGTGCCTGCTGGACAAGTAAAAGATGGAAAACCCAGGCCCAGAGGGACACTAGACAAATGTGTGTCCCTCATATTCTGGTGACTTTGGTATCTGAACCAATATTGAGAAAGTATGAACAAATTTGGCGTTCCATGGAGCAGAGAACCCCAAATCTGCATGGAGAGGAGAACCTTCTGGAGCCAGCCAGGCTTGGATTTGAGTCCTGGATGTGCTTTAATGCTCTCGGCCTCAGTTTCCTTATCTGTAAAATGGGATGAGTGTTGCTTTGTCTTGAAATTTTATGAGGATTACATATGAAGTGTGCAGAGTGCTGATACCATATATCAGCTAGGCAGACTAGCAGCTAGTAATTGTTCACTAAATTGCTTTTGTCATTTCTTTCTTGCCTGCAGAGAGGTTAAGTTCTACGGGATAGGTGGTGTTCTTATTTTCATTTTACGGGTGAAGGAGTTGAAACGCAGATGGCAGGTTAACTTGGCAACACTGAACACTAAGTGAGTGGCCAAGTTGGGATTCAAATCCAGGCTTCTGATCCTCAGTCCCATACTCTAGATCATTGGGCTCCTCTGCCTTTTACAGGAAGGCTGCTGGTTTAAACGTATTGAGGTGGCCTAGACTTAGTGTGTCTAAGGCATGGGGCTGGCCTGAGTGGAGTGACTGCAGAAAGGGGTGTGGGGAGGTGGGTCAGAGGGAGGCAGGCAGCTGACTGTTTGGGGATTATGGGCTATTCTAATGGCTGCCTTTTCCTCTGCATCAATTGAGAAGTTCCTGGGGGCATTTAAGCAGAGATGAGACATGATTTGTGTCTTGAACTCCTATATTTTAACTCCATCTCTTCTTCTTAAGAATTGCTAGCATTTATGGAAAGCTTACTGCATGCATCCTTATGCTAAGTGCTTTATCTGCACTTTCTTATTTAATTCTCAAGCCAGATTTGCAAGGTGGAAATTACCAGCCCCAGTCTACAGATGAGGAAACCAAGGCTTAGAGAATTTCACAACTCAATCAAAGGTTCCATAGCTTGTCAAGAGTACAATCCAGTTTGGGTTAAAACAGTATAATCCTGCTTGGTTCTGAAACCAGTATTTCTTTTTTTCTCTCTCATCTCCAAAGAGTTTCTCTGCTTTTCCATGCTGGGCCACAGACTTAGTTCCAGATGATGCACATCTTACTTAAAGGGAGGGCCTGGGAAGTGAGACATGGAAGCTAATAATTATTCAATAAATTGCATTTGTTCTTATTTCTTTCTTGTCTACATAGAGAATTTAAGTTCTGTGAGATAGGTAATGTTATTGTGTGCTGCGATTCATGGGGTCGCAAAGAGTGGGACACGACTGAGCGACTGATCTGATCTGATCTGATCTGATTGTGTCCATTCTATAGATGAGGAAGTTAAAACACAGATGTTAAGTTACTTGCCACCATCGGACACTAAGTAAGTGGCCAAGCTGAGTTAGGACCCCATTGCAGACTCATCAACACTTAGGAGAGGGAACTTTTCTTAATGCACCTGCTGTAATATCTCCTGGGCATCCCAGGTGGCGCTAGTGGTAAAGAACCTGCCTGCCAGTGCAGGAGATGTAAGAGACGTGAGTTCGATCCCTAGATTGGGAAGATCATCTGGAGGTGGGTATGACAACCCACTCCAGTATTCTTGCCTGGAGAATCCCACGGACAGAGCGACCTGGCTGGCTTCAGTCCACAGGATCACAAGTGTCAGACGTGACTGAAGGGACGGCTTAGCCTGCATGCCTTATATCTCACTAAGCTTCCCTCATGGTACAGCTGACAAGGGTGGGATGGTCACGGTGACACTCATGAAAATTAGAAACCTATGAGCTCTTTGACCTAAATTTCATGTGAACCAGCAACTAGCTGTGTGATCTCAAGCCCCAGTGCTCATCTAACTATGATCAACAGTGTCTGTGAATTTGTGTTTTGATGTCTGTCTTCCCAGAAGCCTTCAGGAGGATAAAGTCAGGGATTATCTCATTTCTTGCTATATCCTCATTACTTGAAGCAGTGTTTGACACATAGCACAAGGCCAATCACTATTTGAATGAAAAATAATAATAGCTGGCTATTATGGAGGGCTTTCTCCCTACCAAGCATGTTACATTCATTATCCGATGTCACTGAATCATGACAGCTATTTGTTTTTGCTGTTGTTCAGTTGAGAGTCGTGTCCAACTCTTTGCAACCCCGTGGTCTGTAGCACGCCAGGCTCCCCTGCCCTCTGCTATCTCCTGGAGTTTGTTCACATTCATATCCATTGAGTCAGTGATGCCCTCCAACCATCTCATCCTCTGTCACCCCCTTCTCCTCCTGCCCTCAATCTTTCCCAGCATCAGGGTCTTTTCCAGTGAGACCCTTTGCATCAGGTGGCCGAATTATTGAGGCTTCAGCTTCAGCATCAGTCCTTCCAGTGAATATTCAGGGTTGATTTCCTTTAGGATTGACTGGTTTGATCTCCTTGCTGTCGAAGGAGCTCTCAAGAGTCTTTTCCTCCAGCACCACAACCCAAAAGCATTGATTCTTCAGTGATAATATGATCATCATCTCCACTTTACAGATTAGGAAACTGAGGCCAGCGAGTCTTAGCAACTCATTCACGATCACATGAATCATTACATAATGAAGTTGGCTTCAGTGTCAGTGACCTCAGGTGGAAAACAAGAGACTTGAATTAGCTCATGGCTGTGGGTCCTTCCCCTTGTAAAATCAGCCCTAAAGAACTTGACTCCCAGGCTAAAGCTTTTTCATCCCCATCTCATTGTGTCCCTGCTCAGAGGAGGGAACATTTAGGACAAATGTATGTCTTTCACAAAGCTCATTTTATATCTTTCTTTGTGTTCCATTTTTTCAGGGAAGCACACCGGGATGGATGAGTTAGCCTGGCCATCTAGCTGTGGGGGGTAGTGAGCTGGAGAGGAGTCTCTCTGCAGAACTTGGCTTCAGTGGCCAGGGATTTGAACCTGGGCCACTGCTGGCAGGACTCCTCACCGCTGCTCAGATGAGCCACGGTTATGCAATTTGCTTTCCCTCCGCAAGTGCACCACAGGATGCCTGAGCTTCTTGAAATCACTCTCATTTAAGAATCTGTCGTTTTTAAAGCAGATGTGTCATCTGAAACCTTTTATGGCTTTATGGAAATCTAAACGCACTTTCGAAGCACAAATGGCCCGGCTTTACCTGCCTGTCTCTTTCACGCAGACTGTTACCACATCGGAAGGCAGCTGGGTGGCAAGTTAAATATCTCTTTGACTTCAGCCCCACCACCTTGGATGATGAGAGGCAATGAAGCTCTGTCCTTTGAGAAAGAGTTGGAAGTCTCAAGGTGATTAGTTTGGAGACGAGGAAGGGCAGTGGGGGCCGCGACTGTGTCCTCAAATGTTTGAAGGCCATTTTTTTTTAAGGGACATATTTAGGACATTCAGGAGTTGAGTAGCCAAGGAGAAGGGGTGACTGGGGCAAGTTAATTTTGCTGCCACTTCCTTCTCTCCCCCCACTTCAGTTCAATTATTAAACAAACAACCAGAAGTGTCTCAGAATTTCAGGCATCAGTTGAATATTTATTCTAGATTATATACTAGTACAGATTTCCTACTATTCTTAACCTGCTGCGATAATCCCACGAGTAGAAATTAAATATGAAATTCTTCTGCCTTCTTTCATTTTCTTCTGCAAATTGCACGGTTCTCTCCCGTGTCTTTTTAAAACAGCTCAAACGATGAAACTAAGGCAGGCTCTCCATTTGCTGTCACAGGATTTAATTTTTTTCCTCGTTCATTCTTTTGACAAACGTCACTGGGTGTGTTGCCCTGCGCGAGGCACTGGGATCAGGGAAAAAGCTAGAGCCGGAGACAGACGATAAACACAGGAGCAAAGAAAGCAAACACAGATACCGTTATTTGTATGAAGGGGATGAGAAAGATGGACTGAGTCTAGAGGAGAGATGTCCTCTTTCAGGTAAATCTGGCTTGGCAAGGCCTCTCTGAGAAGGTAACGTTTAAGTTGCTTGAAGAACGGGGGAGGCACAAGTCATGGAAGAAAACTGAATCTGTACATCAGTGAAAATACAGGTATTTCTTTCTAGACCTCAATCCAGTATATTCTCTCTCTCTCTTGCAACTTTATTAATTCTATATCAGATCTTTCGATTTCCTTCGTGAAATTCGAAAAACATTTATTGAGCACATCCCGTGTGTCTTAAAGAAAGTGAAGTTGCTCAGTCGTGTCCGACTCTTTGCAAACCCGTGGACTGTAGCCCACCAGGCTCCTCTGTCCATGGGATTCTCCAGGCAAGAATACTGACATGGGTTGCCATTTCTTTCTCTAGGGGATCTTCCCGACCCAGGGATCGAACCCGGGTCTGCCGCATTGCAGGAGACATAGTAACCTCTGAGCCATCAGAGACGCCCCAGTGTGTCTTGAACTATGCCATATGCATCATTATTTTAAAATGTAATATGTATTTTAACCCCATTTGGTAGGAATTGGCATCCATGAGGCAATGGCCACTAAGAAGGTTAAGCCGTTGCTCTAGAGCGAGACACTTAACAGAGATCAGGGCTCAGCATTGGACTGTGGGCTGTGGGATTCCTGGGTGTCGGCTCTCTACTGAGCCTCACTTCAGGGCTGTTCAGGGGCACGTCTGGGATGTGGGTTGCCTGGAAGTGGCTGCGATCCTCTCCAATGAGGGAACCAGTTAGCTGTCTCCAGACCGGGGCCTTCTCTTTGGGTTTCAGGGACCTCAGTCTCCATCTCTGAGAAGAGGTAAGGTGATGGCTTGGAAAAGAGATGGAGTAGGCAGACAGAAGCAACAGCTTGGGAGCCGGGCTTCATTTATTCCAGAAGGGACAGCAGAGAGGCCAGGCTGGGATCTCAAGGGCCACACAGAAGGGGCACTAATCAGTGGCACTTCCCTCAGCGTCCCCGAGGGCTTCACAATGACTCCTCCTGTCGAAAGTCCCCCAAAAGCCCCCTCCCCCTTGGCTGAACCCAGACTGAGAGATGAAGCAGAGGCAGAGGCCACGGAGCCCTCGGCTGAGGGAGGCTCCGAGGGGGACAGCATCTCCCAGGCGGCACGCAGCCCCTGACCTACTTCGCCCCTCTTCCCTCCAGTAGGTTGACTCCATCAGAGGCAGAAGAAGAATGTGGGTCACCCCTCACACTTTGGCAGACCCGTATGCTCAGCGGAGAGTGAAATCCTGTCACACTAAATCCGTCAGAAAAACGGTGCTCATGAAAGGCATTCTCTTGTCCAGAATCAAAGGCTAAGCAAGGTGTAGCCAACGGCCCTGGGTTGAAGACTATGTCCTCCTTGAACCCGTCTTTCCCAAATCCCAGAATCTCAGAACGTGAGCTTTTGGCAATAGGGTCTCTGAAAATGTACCTAGTTAAGACGAGGTCACACTGGATTCGGGTGGGTTTACATCCCAGCGTCTGGTGTCCTCATGAGACAGAGACACAGAGCCAGACACACAGGAAGATGGCTGTGTGAAGGCAGAGGCAGAAATCAGAGTGACGTGCCTGCAAACCAAGGATGCCAAGGGTTGCCGGCCACCTCCGGAATCTAGGAGACAAACATGGACCAGATGCTTCCTGATGGTTTGGAAGGAACCAAGTCTGCTGACACCTTGACTCAAGAATTCTGGACTTGAGAACTGTGGAAGAACAAGTTTCTGTGGTCTTAAGCCACCAACGTGTGGCCATTGGTTACGGCAGTCACGAGAAATTAACATGCCCACCTACTTAATACTACTTAACACTTCTTCATTATTAAAAAGCAGAGACATCACTTTGCTGACGTAGGTCCATAAACTATGTTTGACCATAGTCAAAACTACGGTTTTTCCAGTAGTCATGTATGGATGTGAGAGGTGGACCATAAAGAAGGCCGAGTGCCAAAGAATTGATGCTTTTGAACTGTAGTGTTGGAGAAGACTCTTGAGAGGCCTCTGGACTGCAGGGAGATCCAACCAGTCAACCCTAAGGGAAATCAGTCCTGGGTGTTCATTGGAAGGACTGATGCTGAAGCTGAAGCTCCAATACTTTGGCCACCTAATGCGAAGAACTGACTCATTAGAAAAGACTCTGATGCTGCAAAAGATTGAGGGCAGGAGGAGAAGGGGATGACGGAGGGTGAGATGGTTGGATAGCATCACCGATTCAAAGCACGTGAGTTTGAGCAGAGTTTGGGAGATGGTGAAGGACAGGAGAGCCTGAAGTGCTGCAGTCCATGGAGTTGCAAAGAGTTGGACATGACTGAACAACAACAAGCCTATTTAACAGTAAGGACCTCTGGAATCCCACTCCTCAGGCCAGGTGACATCACCACTGGTCAAGTGCCAGCCCCTTCTTGGTGCCCTGACACGTTCTCCTCCTCACATCCTGCTGCAGTAGCCTGCCTCCTCTTCTCTTCATCTCTATTCCTATCTCCTTGTGGGCAAAGACCCAGATTTAATTCCTCGCTGTATCCCTAGTTCCTGGAACATACTTGGACTCAACAGATATTGAAAGAATGGATGCATATAAATGAATAAATTAGATGCTTCTTGGCTAAAGCCATGCTTCCCCAAATCAGAAACTCCAAACAACACACCATTTTATGCATGCATTGTACTGACATTATTAAGTGCCCGCTGTCTGCCAGGAACTGTGCTGCGAGTGGGGAACATGGTGGCAAAGAGATAAATGATCAACACTTCTGCTTTCTCATGGTTTATGATCTAGAGGAGAGATTGGTCAAGGGGGGCAGGTTAAATCAGGAAGTACACTGATGAGTTAATAGCAGAGGTTCTGGATGGTGATAAGGGCTCAAAAAAGAAAAAAATCAGACATGATAACATGTAGAGAAAGTGGAGGATTCAAGTCTTTGGAGAGCTAGACGACCAGCCCCACAGGCAGAGGGAACATCAAGAAACAAGACCTGAAGCAGACATTAGCATAAGATGTTGAGAGCTAAGGGAAAAAGCCACAGAGCAAGGTCCAGGGGTTTCAGGAGAGAGGATGGTGTCAGTGAGATAAACTTGTCTCCTTTTTCATCGCCTGAAGCCAAAAGAGTTCCAGTTCACAGGAAAGTGACTTATGTATGCTTCTGTGTGAGGGCAATGGCTTAAAATCAAAATTACGTTGGGTGTTTATGGCTGGCGAAGGGGAGCCTCTAGGATGATCACATTCTGCTAAGGAATGGGGCCAGCTGTGCACCAGGCCAGAGCGGGGGAGCCAGCCCGCACATGCATTTTCTCCTCCTGAGAGCCCTGGTCTCGAAGGCCACCCGCGGAGGAGGCTTGGTGCGGTTATGCTTGGTCTTTGTTTTGCTTAAAGCTCTGTTTCCTTTGTGTTCCAGCAAATGGCAGAATGGACTTTGAGGGATTGTGGCGCGGGCTGATCTGAGGCTTGTGTCACTGGTACCGGCTTTTTAGCCATTCTTCGTCCTACAGTTTGGGGGCAGGGCTTTGAGAAGTAGCCTCATGTTATGAAGTTGTTTTGTCCTCGGTTTTCGCATTTTCATTAAATCATAGATGGCTTTAATTGCTTCCATGTGGCCAAAATGCCCCTTGATTGGAATTCTATGGAAAGTAGAGTTTGCTTTATTAAACAGTGTTTCTTGAGGGATTTGAATGCTCTTTGGTTTCCTTCCTCTCCCTCCCCTCTTTTTCTCTGAGTTTTTAATTTGTTGCAATGTGTAATCGCTTGCTTCAGTGCTAGAATTGCTCTCCAAGCTTCCACAACCGTGTATTATAATTCCCTTTATTACTGCAGAATCATCTTTAGCCTTCAGTTAAGATGACTGGACAAGAATCAGATGAAATGGAATTAGTATCTATTTTTCATGGTGCATTGCTCCTGAAGCCAGCAGTCCCCCTTGCTTGCTAACTTTTTTTGTGGTCTGAGAATGAATGAAAGAAATTAGAAATAATCAATTCCTGATCTGTTTTAAGCCTCACGGCTTATGAGGGGCCTAGGTGTAGATCATCCACATTCTTCCTCCTCAGAGAGGTCGTCTGACTTTTCCACGGTCATCCACGCGGAGTGTGTCAGAGCTCCAGTGCCTACCAAGCTCCTAGAAATCCAAAGCTAACTCTCAGATCCCTTCTACAGTGTGATTTTCTAAAATATAAGCGAGCAGGGGGGAAACCTGCTTCTGAGATTTGGAACAAAGCAAATTACATATCATGAAATGTGTTAGGGAGTCCCTTGCGGCAGGCTATTGATAATTCATGTGTCTTCACCACCTGGAGTAAAAGGAATTCTATTTCTACTTAATACAGAGAATGGAAACATACCAGGGCTTAGGTGCATACCAACATATTAGTCAGGGGTCTCCAGATAAAGAGAACCAATAGGATATATGTATGCACAGAAAGAGATTTATTACAGGAAATTGGCTCATGCGGTTATGGAGGCCGACAAGCCCCAAGATCTGCATGGTGAATTGACAGGCGGAAGACCAAGGAAAGCTGAACCAAGAAAGCTCTTGTTCAAGTCTAAAGGCCTGAGAATCAGGGTAGCCAACAATTCAAGCTCCAGTCTGAGAGCAGGAGATGACTGATGGCCCCGCTCAGGCTGGTGAAATTCCCTCTTAGCTTTTCTGTTCCGTTTATGTCTTCAACTGATTGGATAGGGCCCACCCATTGGGAGAGCAATCTGCTTTACTCAGTCTCATCCAGAATCACCTTTACAGAAACACCCAGAATAGAGTGCAGCCAAATATCTGGGCACCCAGTGCCCATTCAAATTGACACCTAAAATTAATGTCACAACTGCCTAGATTTGAATTTTACCTTTACCATTTACTGATGAAGTGGCCTTGGTCCAAAGTCTTACTTTCTTCATCGGTCGGTTGGAAACAGTAACACCTATCTCATTGGAATGTTGTAAGGATTTAACAAGTTAGCTTTGTAGTGCTCATGTACAGATGTGAGAGTTGGACCGTAAAGCTGGGTGCTGAAGAATTGATGCTTTGAGAGTCCCTGGGACAGCAAGGAGATCAAACCAGTCAATCCTAAAGGAAATCAACCCTGAATATTCAGTGGAAGGACTGATGAAGACGCTGAAGCGCTAATACTTTGACAATCTGATGCAAAGAGCTGATTCATTGGAAAACCCCCGATCCTGGGAAAGACAAGGCAAAATGGAGGACAGGGAAGCAGAGGATGAGATGGTTAGATGGCATCCCTGACTCAATGGACATATTTTGAGCAAACTCTGAAAGATACTGAAGGACAGAGGAGCCTGATGTGCTGCAATCCACAGGGTCACAAAGAGTCAGACATGACTTAGCCACAGAACAACAGCAACAGTTTTGTAAAGTGCCCAGCACACTGCCTGTCCAGATAAAGTGTTCAGTGATTGCTGCTGCTGCTGCTGTTAAGTCGCTTCAGTCGTGTCACACTCTGTGTGACCCCATAGACGGCAGCCCACCAGGCTCTGCCATCCCTGGGATTCTCCAGGCAAGAACACTGGAGTGGGTTGCCATTTCCTTCTCCAATGCGTGAAAGTGAAAAGTGAAAGTGAACTCGCTCAGTCGTGTCCGACTCTTAGTGACCCCATGGACTGCAGCCCACCAGGCTCCTCCGTCCATGGGATTTTCCAGGCAAGAGTACTGGAGTGGGGTGCCATTGCCTTCTCAGTGATTGCTAGTTATTTATTTTTTTGTTACTATTACCATGGTACTATTGATGACAACAAATACAGGAACACACAGGCAGCACTTTTGTGTATATACTTATGCTGCGTATTTTGAGTCTAAACATTTAAGTTTTGGCAAATAGCAATTTTATTTAAAATACAAGTCTAGCCACTGGTAGTTAGAAGATTCGTATATAGCTAACGGTTTTGATATTTGCTTTTTCTGGGAAACTTGGAGCGCATTGTTGGCTTGCTCATATACAAAACACCTGTGTTATTAGTATTACTGTCTTGGTGTGAGAATCCTGTGAGATACAGTATGTGATGTCACTGAGTTTGCGTCAGCCCCTGCACAGGATGCTGACTGGGGTAGAGAGGAGTCACTCTCTGCTCAGTGTTGGGCCCTGTGCGGGTGCTGGTATCCAAGTTAAGAGGGATGGGATTACTGCTGCTGAAGATAGTGGGGAGCAGAGGGGTTGGGGGCAGGAGGATTGGGAAGGACAACTCTTGCAGTTGTCAACTGGCAGAAGTACTGTGGACCATGAACTGGGGGAAAATAATTTATAGGTAGAAGCATCATATGAACACTATACGGCTGATAAGAAAGCGGTAAAGGAAATTCCCTGGTCGTCCCGTGGTTAGTACGCTGGGCTTCCACCACTGGGGGTGCAGGTTCGATCCCTGGTCAGGGAACAGTGATCCTACAAGTTGCAAATTGCGGCCAAAAATGGAAAGACAGTAGTATATTGTCATTAGGTGGCAGGGTGGGTGGTTTGATGACCCCCAGAGGTGACAGTTGATTGGTTTAGAACCCGTTCTCAAGGTAGAACTGAGAGTCATATAGATAGGAGGCCTTACAGTATTTACAGAAATAGAAGGTCTCTTTAACATTGGTTTTCAAATGAAAGTATTTGCCCCAATAAAAACTATTGATAGAAAATGTGCAGTCCAGGTGTGCAGAGAAGTTGGCAAGTAGGTGGTGCCATAGAAGCAGAAGCACAGGGTCCCGGGAACAGGGGCCCGAGGTCAGGGGTAGGGGCCAAGGAAGGGCAGGGATGGGGTGGGTGGATGTGAAAGCTAAACCTGAGAATTCCCTGGTGGTCCAGTTGTGAAGACTGTGCTTCCAGTGCATGGGGCATGGGTTCAATCCTTGCTCTGGGAACTAAGATCCTACATGCCACGCAACATGGCCAAAAAAAAAAAGAGAAAGAAAGCTATACCTACAATAAATTTCACTGGGTCTGGGTAAGCTTCCAAGAGAAAGGGAAGCAAAGAAGAGCGGATATTTGTTTAAGGATAGTACTCTTCATCAAGGCTAAGTTTATGATCAAGTGTGCATTGCATTCTAGACAAGGTTCTAAATGCTTTGCATAGATTCTCTTTTAATAATACCTCACAGCAAACCCATGAAGCAGCTACTCATGTTGCCCCCATCCCGAATTTTACAGATGAAAAAACGGAAGCCCCGTGTAGCAAAGGAATTCACCCAGGGCCACACAGCTATTCAGGAGTGATGGTCATCGGTCTTTTCACAGGAGGTTCTTGGAATCTAAATTGATTGTGACTCTTTCCTGCTTAAAACTTTCCTAGGAGGTCTTGCTTGTAGGAAGAGATCCCGGGCCCTCACTGGGCTTGTCTTTGGCCTCTCTCCTGCTCTCAGCACTTGGCTAAGATGCCTCCCTTTTAGTTTCTTAAATGCAGCACCGTCTTCTGACCTCATGGGTGGGGCACTTCTGTTTCCTCACTTCTATGGACCAAGACCTCTCTTTCTCTCTTTTTTTTTTTTTAATTATAATTTTTTATTGAAGTATAGTTGATATACAATATTGTATATTACAGGTGTGCAGTATAGTGGTTTATAATTTTAAAAAGTTATACTAATTTATGTGCATGCATGCTTTATTTCTAAACCGTGTCTCTTTTGAGACCCTGGTTACTGAAGCCCAGGCAAGAATACTGGAGAGGGCTGCCCTGCCCTCCTCCAGAGGATCTTCCCAACTCAGGGATGGAACCCATGTCTCCTGTGTCTCCTGCATTGGCAGGCGGGTTCTTTACCACTAGCGCTTCCTAGGAAGTCCATACTCTGTTTATAGTTATAAAATATTGGCTGTATTCCCTGTGTTGAATAATATATCTTGTAGTTTATTTTATTTTACTTTATTTTATCTTATCTTCTTTTACTTATTTATTTAAAAAAAGAAAGAGAGAACTCTCTTAAGAACAAGTCTACTTGAGAAGATACTTGTTTGATGTAAGTTGGCTATGATGTGGGGAGAAGGGATAGTCAATCTTTTTCACTCCTCTGTCTCCGGTGCCTGACCCAGGATCCTTCTAGTCCTCTCCATGGCTCCTTCTCTCTCTTCCTCCAGGTCTTTACTCTAAATGAGTGATATTGAACCTGGAGGACATCCAGCAATGTCTGGAGACATTGTTGGTTGTCACACCGAGGGGCATGTATGGCATCTCTTGGGTAGGGACCAGGGATGCTGTCAAATACCCCACAAAGCACAGGGCAGCCCCTCCCCTAGCCAGGAGCTTCCAGCCCAGTGGCAGTGGTGCTGAGGTTAATAAACCTGGCTCTGAAGAGACCTTCCCTAGTGACTGTATCTGTTTACATTCCCACCAACAGAACAAGAGGGTTCCCTTTTCTCCACACTTCTCCAGCATTTATCATTTGTAGATTTTATGATGATGGCCATTCAGTGGAATATTACTCAGCCATGAAAAGGAATGAAGTTGGGTCATTAGTAGAGATGTGGGTGGACCTAGAGTCTCTCATATAGAGTGAAGTAAGTCAGAGAGAGAAATACAAATATTTGTATATTAATGCAGAGGATGAGATGGTGGGATGGCATCATTAACTCAATGGACATGAGTTTGAGCAAACTCAGGGAGATAGTGAAGGACAGGGAAGCCTGGCGTGCTGCTGCAGTTCATGGAATCGCAAAGAGCTGGATAGGACTTAGCGGCTGAACAACAACAGTAAATGCTTATATTTGGAATCTAGACAACTGGCATAGGTGAGCCTATCCGTAGGGCAGGAATAGAGATGCGGGCGCAGAGAGTGAGCATGGCGGACACAGGCATGAAGGGGACGCTGGGAAGGACTGGGAGAATGGCCAGTGGGAACCTGCCGTTTGGCACAGAGACCTCAGCTGGGTGCTCTGTGATGACCCGGAGAGGGGGGTGGGGGTGGGAGGGAGGTCCAAACGGGAGGGATAGACACAGAATTGATTCACTTTTGCGGAAACCAACACAGCACTGTAAAGCAACTATAATCCAATTTCGCAGAAAGAGAGGGACGTCCCAGCAAGGCCATCCATGATTGCCCCATCTGAGGTCTCACTGCCCCTTCCTTACCCCCACGCTCTGTCCCCATTTCCTGCTTTCTTATTTTCCTTCTGTGCAGTAGTCAATCTGATGAATGGTAAATGTCACTTATTTATCTTGCTTATTGTGTGTCATCCACTACTGGATATATATATATTATATATATATATATATATAATATATATATATATACATATACATGAATTTGAACAAACTCTGGGAGATGGTGCAGGACAGGGGAACCTGGCATGCTGCAGCCCACGGGGTCTCAAAGAGTTGGATACGACTAAGCAATGAACGACAGCAACTGTTTATGCTCTCTAAGGACAGAGATCTACGTCCTTTTTGTTCACTGCTTTCTCATGAATGCCTTGGACATTGTCTAGCCCATAGTAAGTTCTCAGTAAATATCTGTTGCATGTGAGAATGGATTCAGAGTCCTAGTGAGCAGTAACCCATTCATCAGAGGCCACTTGGGTTAAAATCCATTTGCCATCCTTATGGCGACTATTCTTGGACCCTGGGAGGTGGTGGAAATCTTCTCTTTATACACCCTTTGGTGGTGATGTTGCCTTTACAATAGCCCTGACCAAGATACCCCAAAAATATTTTCCCTGAAACAAGAGTAGGGAAGGTGGGCAGGTTCATTTGGTGAAAAACAGATCCCTGAGGAAGTGAGTGTTCTGGCAGGATGCCTGTGGAAGGATCCTTAGATCCTCATATTTGACAGACAGAAAAAGGGAGGTCTGAGCACATCCTCCAAGGACATTTGGAAGACTTAACATTCTTTGATTTGTACTTGTGTGAAGTCACCCAATGAAGAATTACTGGCATCAGAATTAGAACCCAGTTTTCTGTCTTCCATGGAGATGGAAGGAGAAAATGAAAGATCCTGCAGGCCCCAAATCAGGGTACTGGCAGGCAAGCCACTGTTCCCTAAAGCTCCCTTTTGCCTTGCAAGTTGTGATTTCCAGCTGACAAGGAAGCAAACTGAGTAGCTAAATGCAGAGCCTTCTGAGATGCCGAGACGCAAATTAGCCTGAACCACATGCAAGTGTGGATTGGAGGCTGGCGTGCAAAGCAGGAGCTGCTCTCCCTTCAATCTGCATAGAAAACTCACTTTGGTGGATAGCACACCCTTGCTCTTTCCCAGGCAGGCACTGTGCAAGGCACAAGGGAGATGGTGAAAAACAAAACATCGATCCCGCCCTGGCGGACTTGGCAGGCTGAAGAGGGAGACAGCCAGAGGAGGGCATCCTTGTGTGCATCTGTGGTCAGCGGCGATACCGGGACAGCGAGGTTATTGGATAATACATTTTCTGAGGCTGGAGATCTCTGTCTTGGGTGTCTTTAATGCCACCTAACTCTGATGGCCGAAACAATCAGATCAGATCAGTCGCTCAGTCGTGTCCGACTCTTTGTGACCCCATGAACTGCAGCACGCCAGGCCTCCCTGTCCATCACCAACTCCCGGAGGTCACTCAGACTCACATCCATCGAGTCAGTGATGCCATCCAGCCATTTCATCCTCTGTCATCCCCTTCTCCTCCTGCCCCCAATCCCTCCCAGCATCAGAGTCTGCTCCAATGAGTCAACTCTTCGAAACAATAATGGTAGGTAAAAAATATCAAAACTAAAACACGTCTCGTGTGCCAGGCACTGTGCTAAGCTCATCAATGTGCGTGCCTCAGTCGCTCAGTCTTGTCCAGCTCTTTGTGACCCCATGGACTACAGCCCGCCAGGCTCCTCTGTGCATGAGATTTCCCAGGCAAGAATACTGGAGTTGGTTATTATTTCCTTCTCCAGGGCATCTTCCCGACCCAGGGATCAAGCCTGCATCTCCCGCATCTCCTGCATTGCAGGCAGATTCTTCACCATTGAGCCACTAGGGAAGCCCAAGCACATCAGTGTATCAGTTTAATCTTCACAACAGCACTACAGGGTGCCAAGACCATCATTATTCTCATCTTCACAGCAAAGGCAACTGAGATTGAATAACCTGCCTAGAGTTATAGAGCATAGCAATGCTGGCATTGGAATCCAGCCCCTGGAGGTGAGGTGGTAAAGTGTGTGGTCTGTTATGTAAGATGCACTGTTGATATTTATTATTTAATGTCCATCCAACCCTGGCCTTGGGACTTTCTCTACCGCTTAGTAATACTGCCCTTGGGCGTTACTCCAGTCATCGGCCCATGTATTATTTAGTGTAATCTTCACAATGAGAATGATGAATTATTACATCTGTTTTACACTCAATGAAGCAGAAGCACAGAGAGCTTATGTAATTTGCCTGAGATCACACAGCTAGTGTGTAGCAGAGCTGGGATTCTGGATATTTCATCCAAATGGAATCATTCAACATATGGCATTTTGTGTCTGGCTTCTTTCTTTTTGTGTAATGGTTTTGTCATCCATATTCAAGCACTTAGCAATATTTAAATCCTTTCATTGCTAATAGTATTCCATTATATGGCGATACCACTCTGTTTATCCATTCCTCAGTTGATGGACATGTGGATGGTTTCCATTTCTGGCTGATTGTGAATGGTGAAGCAATGAACATTCATGCACGAGTCTTACATGTGACTTATCACTGTTATTTTCTCTCACATCAGTTAAAAGAAATGAGTTCTGGAACCGCAGCATGGCTTCAGTCACTGATACCAACACGCACCCTTTGTGTGACTAGGGAAACTGAGTCACCTTTCTGAGCTTTTTTGTTATTATTGTTGTTCATTTGTAAAAGGAAAATAATAGTAGCTACTTGATCAGTAGCTGATCAGGTACAAAGCCTGAAATAGATAATGCACAATGTTTGGTTCATAATTAAACATATAATAAGTGTGTGCCAAATAAGCAATGGAAAGCAAAGAGCAACCCAAAGTACACGATGTCTCTATCCATGGACTTCCCTTGTGGCTCAGTTGGTAAAGAATCCGCCTGCAATGCAAGAGACCTTGGTTCGATCCCTGGGTTAGGCAGATCCCCTGGAGGAGGGATAGGCTACCCACTCCAGTATTCTTGGGCTTCCTTTGTGGCTCAGCTGGTAAAGAATTTGCCTGCAATACAGGAGACCTGAGTTCGATCCCTGGGTGGGGAAGATCCCCTGGAGAAGGGAAAGCCTACCCACTCCAGTATTCTGGCCTGGAGAATTCCATGGAGTGTATAATCCACGGGGTCACAAAGAGTTGGACACGACTGAGCGACTTTCACTTCACATCCAGGACTTTAGAGTCATTGAGATGTGACTGCCATAGCTAGACATCATGTAAAATAAAATCAAAGTATTGTACTACAGAATGAGGCTCACAGTCATTGAACATTTTGTTTCTCAGCCTAGAAAACAGAGACTTTTCTATAGTTTGGAAATCTTGGTGAGTTTCAGGATGGAGGCCAGACTTGGTGGAGATTGAATGAGTCAAGATGGAAAATAGTGGAAGAGTGTGGTGTGAGAAGAGTGTTTGCAAGTGAAGGGATGGGGGGATGAAGGGCAAGTCCGTGCAGGAGGGCGGTACTTGCTGAGCGGACGGGGATGCAGACATCTGTCCACTTCGTGCGTCGGAGCTTTCAGACCCTGAGCAGTGATCTCAGTGTATGAGAACTCCTGTTTCCACAGCTCTCCAGCAACGTGTGGTATCGTTCAGTTTTTTAACTCTTTTTTTTTTTTTTTTTGGACAATCTCATGGATGTTCAAGGACTTAGATTTAATTTACCTTTTCTTGGTTATAAGCCTTTATTTATTTTCTGGGAATGCTACTTTCATAACTTTTTTGCTCTTCTATAGTTTATTGATTCTCGATTTCTGACAGTTTGTTGTGTATTCTAGTGGCTAATCTTCATCCAGCTCATACTTACATCGTGGCCTGTTTATGAAGTCTTCTGTCCCATGAAATGTTTGTCACAGGAAACGCTGATGGATTCAAATGGATCGCCTGCTTCTCATATGGTTTGTCCTTGTGTTTGTTTACAAATTTACCCCCATGTTGTGAGGTCATACAAAATAGTCTCTCTTTGCTTCTAATGGTTTGAAAACTTTTTCTTCATTTATATGGTTGATCCATCTGGAATTTATATATATATGTATATATATATATTATTTTATTTTATTTTATTTTATTACTTTACAATATTGTATTGGTTTTGCCATATATCAAAATGAATCTGCCACAGGTATACA
This sequence comes from Tragelaphus eurycerus, assembly GCA_935064755.1. Lineage (NCBI taxonomy): Eukaryota > Metazoa > Chordata > Mammalia > Artiodactyla > Bovidae > Tragelaphus > Tragelaphus eurycerus. The sequence goes on from CAKXYN010000033.1 coordinate 5,824,967, forward strand.
TGTGTTCCCCATCCTGAACCCTCCTCCCATCTCCCTCCCCTACCATCCCTCTGGGTCGTCCCAGTGCACCAGCCCCAAGCATCCTGGAATTTATATTTGATTATGTGTTGATGTTGTTCAGTCATTAAATCATATCCAGCTCTTTGCAACCCTGTGGACTGCAGCACGCCAGGCTTCCCTGTCCTTCACTGTCTCCCGAAGTTTGCTCAAACTCATGTCCGTTGATTCGGTGATGCCATCCAACCATCTCATCCTCTGTCACCCCTGTCTCTTCCTGCCCTCAGTCTTTCCCAGCATCAGGATCTTTCCCAGTGAGTCAGCTCTTTGCATCAGGTGGCCAAATTATTGATGATGTGAAGTGGAATCAAATGTAATTTTATGTATGAAAAATCAAGACTACTTCTCCAGTGGTCACCCTTGCCCTTCTCCCCAGCAAGGCCATCTCTTTCCCAGACTCAGGCCCCAGGCCTGCTTCTGCATCTTGGTCACCCTCCATTCGGCCACACAGCTCTGTGTATCCATCGTCCTGTCTCTATTTTCCATTATAACTTAAGCACGCCTTTGTATGATGATAAACCATGAGCAAACATTACGTTTAGATTTCTATTTTTTTCTAGTGTCCAAATCGTGATTTCTGGTATCATTTCTCCCTCGTAAGGCAGCATATTGTTCCTAGCTTTTTGGTTTTCTTTCGATTATGAAGGCTCCTATGGTGAATATTTTTGCATATAAAGCATTTACATATTTTTGGATTATGTTCTTTGGATGGGTTCCCAGAAATAGAATTACCGAGTCAAAGGGCATGAATGCTTTTTAATGCTTTTAATTCATGGCATATATTTATTTTAAAAATTAAAGGGAATAAAGATTCTGGTAAGTTTCTAGGACTTATTATGTTGTTGAAGCCAAGTGGGTTGTGACAAGCCTGGGTCTGGGAATAGTTGCCCTGTGGAAGTTCAAGCAATTGATTTTTTTGATAGATTTTTCTCTTTTCTTGCTTAACACATTTTTTTCATATATTCATTTATTCAAGCTGTCATCTATTAAGTACCTACTAGGTACCAGCATTAGTTGCTCAGTCATGTCCAGCTCTTTGCAAACCCATGGACTGTAGCCCACCAGGCTCCTCTGTCCGTGGAATTCGGTGGGCAAGAAGAGTGGAGTGGGTTGCCATTTCCTTCTCCAGGGGATCTTCCCAACCCAGGGATCGAACCCAGGTCTCCTGCATTGCAGGCAGATTCTTTACCGTCTGAGCCCCCAGGCAGAGCACCAGGTGTCACGGTCTACAGCAAAGTGGGCAGCAGGATTCCATTCTCCCAAGGAGCTTATATTTTCCAGTAGCTAGGAAGACAACAAACAAACAGACAAAAGCAAGTGATAAGGACTTCCCAGAGAAAAAGCACCGACAGATTTGGGGTTTTGTTTTTTAAGGTTAGCTCCCATGGATTGTTGCTGCTGTTTAGTTGCTCAGTTGTGTCCAACTCTTTTGCAACCCCATGGACTGTATCCCACCAGGCTCCTCTGTCCATGGGATTCTCCAGGCAAGAATCCTGGAGTGCCTTGCCATTTTCTTCTCCAGGGGATCTTCCTGACCCAGGGGTCGAACTTCCGTCTCCTGCATTAGCAGGCAGATTCTTAAGTGACACAGGACTTGAGATGTGAATGACGAGGAAGAGAAAGACCCGTCAAGTAGAAGAAAGGTGTCCATTTGTGGATGGAAGAGCGATTGCAGAGGGCTCTGTGGTGGCCAAGAGTGTGGTCCCGGGTCAGAAGGAAGGTTTCTGTGGCAAGAGCCAAGATCTGTGAGCCGTGTTCAGTGAGGTGAACTGAGCCCAGTGGGGGAGACCAAGTCCCAGCCGTGCAGGGCAGGGTGTGCTACGGCGATAAGCAGCCACGGGACTCCACGAGAGGCTTTCAGCAGGAAGTGATGTAATCTAGTGGGTATCTTTCAAATATCACGCTTCTTTGTAGAGCACAGGTCCGGTAAATCCCCTACATATGCACCTTCAAAGTGTGAACTTTCAAAGATACGAACGTGTGTTTGTGTCTCCAACCATGTAAGTTAGTTCTTGTGTCTGGCGTACATTGTCACGTGTGTGCATCCTCTGCAAGTGGGTGTACTTTTGTGTACTTCATGTGCAGTTCAGTATAGAGTACAGTAGTCAGTGTCCTTATTTCAAGCCCAGGATGTCCGCAAGCAGGCCTGACTGCAGCAGTGCGGTAGTGGGTACTCCCGGACTTTTCAGGGTCCTGTACTGTAAGATTAACAGTGTTTCCTTTATTGTTTGCGTTTGTCTTTTGTGTGTTATTTGTGTGAAAAGTATTGTAAACCTATTCCTGGGCAGTACAGTATAACCCATTGGGTTAGTCAGGTGCCTCAGCTAACTTTGTTGTACTTACAAAGTGGACTTAGGCACACGCTCTCGGAATGGAACTCATTTGTATGTAGGGGACTTACTGTACAGGGAAACGGGCTTCTGGCAGGAGGAAGGATTAGGAAGCCAGCACTGCCGTGCAGGCTGGAGGGACTGGAGATCCAGATGAGGAGCAGGGGTGGAGGAGGAGAACGCTGAATGGGCCCTGCTATAGGTTGGAAATAGGTGCATGGGAATTGCTGATGGATTGGAGGTGTGGGCTTAGGAAAAGAGAGGGATCAAGAATATGTCCTCTTTTGTTTTGTTTGTCGTTGACTTGTTAAATAAACTTCAATCAGAGTATCTTGGATGAAAGAGAGAGAGAAAAAAAGAACATGTCCTAAAAGTTTGGGCTAAAAGTAGATTGCTATTGAGAATAGCAATCTGGAGTGACATTACTGAGTTGGAAAAGAGTGGGGAGAATAGGTCTGGAGTGTGGAGAAAATAGGGGTGGGTCTGGCTTTGGTCATGTTCAGTCTTTGGTTAACAGATGGGGAAGTCGGTGAGGCAGGTGGAGTTAGAGGAGCCTCAAGGAGAAGCTGGGAGCTGTGGTCAGACACAGCCTCAAAGGGCTCTAAGACCCCAATAAAAGATGGGTAAAGGGAGAACAGCAGGGAGGCCTTTGACCATGGTCCAGAAGAACCTAGTATCCTCCTTCTGAGTTTTGAGAGTATGTTTCTCTTTGTGAACAAAAATCCTTTCCCCTGTTCCCAAGGAAGGAGACGGGGAAAACATCAGTTTTCTTTCCTTGCTTCGGTCCTGGCACAAGCTTCCAGTTTTCAGTGGGGACTCTAGGAGTGGTCCTTGTCATTTGATTCTGATGCAGTTGGGCAGGTCACAAAAACAAGCTTTTGCATCTCGCAGGCTTTCCCATGAATGTCATTTGCTGTCTGATGTGTTTAGGTTGGGACAGAAAATCTGTGCCTGATTTTATGGTGTGCTTTTCTCAAGATACACGAGTTGCTGTCTCATCAGATCCCCTGCCACTCAGGCCCTCTCACACCTAGAGGGTATGATGTAACGTGAGCTCACTGCCCAGTCTGTCCCCAGCGAGACCCAGGCTTCCAGAGTAATTCTTCATGACGTCATTGGCAAAATGAGCTTGCTCAGGGTCTCTAGTGTATGATTTTTGATATGTCAGAGTGCACGTTTCCAAGTTAGAGTCTAATAGAGGAAATTTAATTATGGTGAAAATACTAGGCCTTCAAATAATAGAGATGAGAACAAGGCAATGAAGCTCTGCAGATAGAAACACACATTTAAGAATCACAGGGTTCAGGCATTAAATCCCAGGGTTGCCTCTTACTTAGTCTGTGGCCTTGGATACATATCTTTTAAAATATTTGATTATTTATTTTTATTTACATGACTGCAGCAGGTCTTAGTTGTGGCAGGCAGGAGCTTTAGCTGCAGCAGGCGAACTTTTAGTAGGGCCACGTGGACTCTAGTTCCCTGACCAGGGATCGAACCCAGGCCCCTGGCTTTGGGCGTTGGGAGTTCAGAGTCTTAGACACTGGGTCATCAGAGAAGTCCAGTGGGTATATATCTTAACCTCCTGGGCCTTCAGTGTCCCCATTTAAATTGAGATAGTAAAAGTACCAGCTTGATAGGGATACTGTGAGGACTAGAATGTAATTCCTTGTGAAACTCTTAAGCCCTCGCATTGTCACTCTTTGAAGATTTAACACACCCCACTTATTAATAACAGACACGTGAACCAAAAAAGAGAATAGATGTGTCCAACCATCATGAAGATGTGATTATGCTTCTTTAGGATTTTGAGAATATGCTGGCTTTAAATTAAACAAGTATTTGTTTGTTAAAAGAAATAATTTAAATAATCAAGTAATTGAATACTTATCTGTTGCTTGCCTGCCAGATGTTAGCCAATGCATAGATACAGGTAGTGATCCTTCCCTCATAAAGCTGATAGGAATTCCGATGCGTGGGACAGGGCGCTCGGGGCTGGTGCACTGGGATGACCCTGAGAGATGGGATGGGGAGGGAGGAGGGAGGAGGTAGAGGGTTAAGGATGGGGAACACATGTACACCCATGGCTGATTCATGTCAATGTATGGCAAAAACCACCGCAATATTGTAAAGCAATTAGTCTTCAATTAAAATAAATTAATTGAAAAAGACTATTAAAAACAATTAATGAAAAGTGAAGTGAAAATATTAATTGCTCAGACATGTTCGACTCTGTGATCCCATGGACTGTAGCCTACCAAGGCCATCTGTCCATGGAATTTTCCAGGTAAGAATACTGGAGTGAGTAGCCACTCCCTTCTCCAAGGGATCTTCCTGACCCAGGGACTGAACCCCAGTCTCTGGCATTGCAGGCAGACTCTTTACTGTCTGAGCCACCAGGATTTCATAATAATTGCAAGAAGTTCAAAGCTTATTTTTGGTACCTCAACTGTATACATTTTACTCATTATTTTTAGATTATTATAAATAGACTTTCTCTTTGGACTCTTTACGATTAATGCTTTTGTAGGTCAAGGATGGAGATTGAAATACATGGATTTTCCAGGTGTTTGGGGCGAGGGGAGGCATTGATGTAGCTACGGCTGTAGAATCATTTCTGCCAGATGCCAAGTTCTGTCTCTCTGCCTGTTTTAATACATATCTTTCCCAAGGCAGCAGCCCAGGGGAGTGAAATGCAGGAGGTACTTTCTAAAAAGGAAGCCTTGAATTGTGAGTGAAACCCTGACATGCGATGTACTCTCTTGGTAACATGCCGCCGTTTTAGAATTTCTCTGTTAAAATGGTAACTAATGTTTACTGGTAAGTAAAATGTAATTTAATTGAGAATAAACAAATCCTAGTTGACTATGAGAGAAAAAGCAAATCAAAACTACAACCCCAGGGACATGGGGTTTTTTTTAAAAATCCATAACATTAAATAAAAAAGAGGGGTTTAAAATTCTGTGTGTCCATTACTTGCTTGTGCAATTACCAGCTGGTGAGGGCAAGTGATCTTACTACTTTTATCTCTGCTTCAATGTAGAATTCCATCGATGCGGTGGAAAACCTTGCTTTGGGCTGTCTCTTAACAAGATGAAGCCTCAAACATTCAGTGCATTAATTGGATAATGAAACAACTAAGAAAACCGTAGAAATTTTGAAGAACAGTATTCTGGACAAAGGAATATCTGAGTAGCAGAGTGGTTATATGAGCCCCAACTCAAGAGCCAGAGTTTGAAATCTCTCTGTCACTTGTCGGCTTTGCAATCTTGGAATGAATAGTAGGACTTATCTGCTAGGCTCCCTGTAAGGTTTCAAGGAATTTATGTTTTTCAGTTGGCTCAGAATGGTGGCCAGCTTGCAATAACTGCACTGGAACTGTTTATTACTATTTTTTTTTTTTTTTTTTGGAGTACAGTTGCTTCACAACGATGTGTTATTTTCTGCTGTACAGTCAAGTGAATCAGCTATATGTATACATATGTCCCCTGATTTGAATTTCCTTCCCATTTAAGTCACGACAGAGCACTGTATGGACTTCCCTGTGCTATACAGAAGGTTCTCATTAGTTATCCATCTTATACGTAGTATCAATAGTGTATAGAGGTCAATCCCAGTCTCCCGATTCATCCCACCCACTATTTTCCCTCCTTGGGTCCATACGTTTGTTCTCTATGGCTGTGTCTTTATTCCTGTCCTGAAATTAGGTTCATCTGTTCCGTTTTTCTAGATTCCACGTACATGTGTTAATATACAAAGTTTGTTTTTGTTTTTTTCTTTCTGACTTACTTCACTCTGTATGACAATCTTATTAAATGTAGCTAATTTGACATAAACATGGTTTGATACAAGACTCCTGCTGCTGCTGCTGCTAAGTCACTTCAGTCGTGTCCGACTCTGTGTGACCCCATGGACGGCAGCCCACCAGGCTCCCCCGTCCCCGGGATTCTCCGGGCAAGAACACTGGAGTGGGTTGCCATTTCCTTCTCCAATGTATGAAAGTGAAAAGTGAAAGTGAAGTCGCTCAGTTGTGTCTGACTCCCAGCGACCCCACGGACTGGAGCCCACCACGATCCTCCGTCCATGGGATTTTCCAGGCAAAAGCACTGGGGTGGGGTGCCATTGCCTTCCCCACAAGACTCCTAGGCTTGGAGAAATTGACGGAAGCAAGACCTTATTGATGGAGAAAATGAAAGACGTGAACCCCTCTTCAGTCCGAGGGGGGCCTCCTCTAGAAAGGGAAAGGTGGGGGATTTGGGATTGTCAAGGTCTTCTATCTCAAAATATGCCTGCGACGGGCAGACACATTTAGAGAAAGCAAGTCTGGCCAAGCGTGTGTCAGCTTCGGTCCTGGAGTTGCGAGAGAGAAGCTAGCTGACACGTGTCAGATGGGAGTGACCACAGTGGTCACAACAAATGAATAGTGTGCTATCTGCGTGTGCTTGTGTGCAAGACGGTAGGGCTGTGGGGTGAGGCATCACCATTTTCTAGAGTCTCAAGGTATAGAAGAAAGCCGCTGCCCTCTTTTTCCTCCTGTTTCCAGACCCCTTCATACCCTTTTCTCCACTTTGACCTGTTTAAGTTTATTTTCATAAAAAATAAAACGCGGGGGGAAAAAAAAACGTACAATTTTCAAGCAACAGCTTTATGTATAGTTCATTCTTCGGAGGGGGTGTATGTGTGCCACGTGACAAGTGGTTGCCATGGTAATTTCTCATTATTGTTGAATTGAAAAATAATTACTCTGGCAAAAATCCCACATAACCTGTCAGTACTGAAGTTAGAGTTGCCCGGGGGGCAACCCTGGCACCCGGATCCTGTTTTTGGCTGAGAGAGACACGGACGGGAGTGGACGCGGATCCGCGATGGGAGCAAAATGCATTTGTGGATTTTTGAATCTAATTAAAACACTCTTCTGCTATTTGACCCAAGTGCATCTCTCCTCCCAGTATATGATCTGGCTGCCGGGGCTACGTGGGCTCACCTGTGAGATGAGACAGAAGGACAGGGGGCTTTCGTCGCAGAAATGCATATGGGAGATTATTTGGAGTGGAGAAGCGCCACTGGTATTTTTACCTAATTAAAATGTACAGGGATTGTCAGCACCAGGCTCCATGCCTGAGCTCAGGCTGAGTTAATTTCGTCTTTCTTTACCTGGAGGCTGCACTCTGCTATTGTGACTTTCCAGCTTAGGGAAAAGAATCCACTCTTTGCTTATTAATATTCACTAGTAAATAAGCACTGCTCAGATACTAAGCAACAGCAAGGTTTGAAAGGACCTCTCTGTTTGGAAAAGGAAGGTGTGACCTCCATGAGAAGCCGGGTGTCAGGGCATATGGAATTAGGTGCGCCCCCATTCCCCACTTTTGTGCCCACATGTTGGGCCTTTGGTCCTCACTCATCTTGTCTCATGAGCCTCTTTGGAAGACCCTAGCAACCATGTTTCCTTTCTTGTGTTGTGGCAAGAAACCTTCCTTTTGGCTAATGAAGCCCTGTGATACACTCTGCCTATAAGAGAATGATCAGATCAGATCAGATCAGTCGCTCAGTCGTGTTCGACTCTTTGCAACCCCATGAACCACAGCACGCCAGGCCTCCCTATCCATCACCAGCTCTCGGAGGTCACTCAGACTCACATTCATTGAGTCAGTGATGCCATCCAGCCATCTCATCCTCTGTCGTCCCCTTCTCCTCCTGCCCTCAATCCCTCCCAGCATCAGAGTCTCCTCCAGTGAGTCAACTCTTCGCATGAGGTGGCCAAAATACTGGAGTTTCAGCTTGAGCATCATTCCCTCCAAAGAAATCCCAGGTCTGATCTCCTTCAGAATGGACTGGTTGGATCTCCTTGCAGTCCAAGCAAGGGACTCTCAAGAGTCGTCTCCAACACCACAGTTCAAAAGCATCAATTCTTCGGTGCTCAGCCTTCTTCACAGTCCAGCTCTCACATCCATACATGACCACAGGAAAGACCATAGCCTTGACTAGGCAAACCTTTGTTGGCAAAGTGATGTCTCTGCTTTTGAATATGCTATCTAGGTTGGTCATAACCTTCCTTCCAAGGAGTAAGCGTCTTTTAATTTCATGGCTGCAGTCACCATCTGCAGTGATTTTGGAGCCCAGAAAAATAAAGTCTGACACTGTTTCCACTGTTTCTCCATCTATTTCCCATGTAGTGATGGGACCAGATGCCATGATCTTCGTTTTCTGAATGTTGAGCTTTAAGCCAACCTTTTCACTCTCCACTTTCACTTTCATCAAGAGGCTTTTGAGTTCCTCTTCACTTTCTGCCATAAGGGTGGTGTCATCTGCATATCTGAGGTTATTGATATTTCTCCCAGCAATCTTGATTCCAGCTTGTGTTTCCTCCAGTCCAGCATTTCTCATGATGTACTCTGCATATAAGTTAAATAAACATGGTGACAATATACAGCCTTGACGTACTCCTTTTCCTATTTGGAACCAGTCTGTTGTTCCATGACCAGTTCTAACTGTTGCTTCCTGACCTGCATACAGATTTCTCAAGAGGCAGATCAGGTGGTCTGGTATTCCCATCTCTTTCAGAATTTTCCATAGTTTATTGTGATCCACACAGTCAAAGGCTTTGGCATAGTCAATAAAGCAGAAATAGATGTTTTTCTGGAACTCTCTTGCTTTTTCGATAATCCAGCGGATGTTGGCAATTTGATCTCTGGTTCCTCTGCCTTTTCTAAATCCAGCTTGAACATCAGGAAGTTCACGGTTCACATATTGCTGAAGCCTGGCTTGGAGAATTTTAAGCATTACTTTACTAGCGTGTGAGATGAGTGCAATTGTTCGGTAGTTTGAGCACTCTTTGGCATTGCCTTTCTTTGGGATCGGGATGAAAACTGACCTTTTCCAATCTTGTGGCCACTGAAAGCAAAGTTTTATGAGTGCTGGTATTTGATCACTGCATCTTCTTAGGACGTTTGGATGCTCATCCTTCTCCTAGCAGAGCCGGACTCTGTTTTATAATTATGTTGCTACTGTTGTTAGATCCCACTGAAATACATCACTTAGAAATGCTCTTTGCTTCAACTCTACCTGGGCAAGTTCAGACCACAAGTCTTCAATCTGGAAGCGCAGGGATCTGCTAATGGAAAAGCACACACTTTATGCCTAGGTGTGGCCACTTCACCCCGGAGACGTTCTTACACATTAGCACAGAGGGACACACAAAGATACTGCCTGCAGCATTGATGTGATGGCAAAATATTAGAAACTGTCTAGAGGTCATTAGTAGCAAAATGCTTAAATAAAATATATTCCGTTCATTCAGTGTGCTACCATTAGCCTATATAAGGAAAGAAGAGACTCTAGTATATAAAATAGAGAGGTCTCCAAAACGCAATGTTGAAAAAAAGCAAGTTTACAAAAGGAAACATAATGTATGACATCATTTAAATGAAATATTAAAAACAGAAAACAGGACTGCATGTAAATGGAGTTATGTACATTTGTGTATGTATGTGTATATATATATATATACATATGCTTATATATATATATACACAAAAGATGGGCTTCCCTTGTGGCTCAGTTGGTAAAGAACCCACATACAATGCAAGAGACCTGGGTTCGATCCCTGGGTTGGGAAGATTCCCTGGAGAAGGGAAAGGTTACCCACTCCAGTATTCTGACCTGGAGAATTTCATGGACTATATAGTCCATAGGGTTGCAAAGAGTCAGACATCACTGGGAGACTTTCACTTTCACACAAAAGATGGACTATGAAGAGCTATGTGATTTTCATGAGACCCTTGCTTATGGGAGCCTGGGAGAAGGGAAAGAAAAACAGAGCTGGCTGTGGATACCTGGGACATCTTTTTTTATTTATACTTTTTCATTCTTTTTAAAAGGGAAAAAAGATATTATTTCAATAATGATTAATTATTAAAGTATTATTTAAATTATCAAACCACCTGGATAATGGGCCCATGGGTCTTCATCATATTCTATGTTTTTTAAAAATTGATAAAATAAAAAGTCTCTTATTTGCGTTACAGTCAATGAAGTGTATTCACTTAATGAACATTTCACTGAAAAGAGCAAGAAAAATACCCACAGGCGGTTCAGTGGAACAGCAGTGTAAGTGAGAAAGAAGTCCTTCCTGCATCTATGTGGACTTGTCACGTGCGTGGCTGGTGCGTCCGCTGATAACAAGGGAGGCAGCAGGGATGTGACACAGAAAGGCCCTCTTGTGTGCTGTCCTGGGCCCCTACCCACGGAGTTTAGATTTAAGATTCCCTCCAGTCTTCGAGGAAGAATCTTACTCACTTATGCGGGTATGGCCTCTCCATTTCTTCTACTCCTTAACTAGATGGGAGACCTATTGAGGATGGAGAGACTCTTAATACCAGGTCCTTCGGCTTCCCTGGTGGCTCAGATGGTAAAGCGTCTGCCTGCAGTGCGGGAGACCCGGGTTCCATCCCTGAGTTGGGAAGATCCCCTGGAGAAGGCAATGGCAACCCACTCCAGTACTCTTGCCTGGAAAATTCCATGGGCTGAGGAGCCTGGTGGGCTACAGTCCATGGGGTTGCGAAGAGTCAGACACGACTGAGCGACTTCACTTTCAGTTTTCCTGACGCGCCCAGGACAGCAGTCACAGGGTTAGATAAACGCATTGCGTTGCCCAAAAGCATGTTCTGGTTTTTCCGTACCATCCGAAGGAAAAACTCAAGCGAACTTTTTGGCCAAGCCAGTATATTTCAAGGCATTGATTCAATTACAATTTGATCCACACTCTAACTGAGTAGAGGTGTCGAGATTTTCTAGCACAGAAGACAGGGAAAAAGGAATCCAAGGACTGAGACTTGGTCTTCGCTGGACATGCCCATCCAAAAGAACAACATATGCAAAGATGAGGGAGCAGGAAATGGTTCATAAGGGACCCTTGGTTTGAAAAGCTAAGCTGCTGGGTCCTTTGACTCCACACAGGCCAACTCCTCACTATGCTGGTCCCCAGAAGGATAATAATGGCTTTTTTCTGGTTTGCCTGATGGTTTGGCAATAAAGAATCTGCCTGCAATGCAGGAGATACAGGAGACGTGGGTTCAATCCCTGGATCGGGAAGATCTCCTGGAGAAGGGGATGGCTACCCAATCCAGTTGTTCTTGCCTGGATAATCCCATGGACAGACAAGCCTGGTGGGCTACGACTGAGTCTCAAAGAGTCAGACAGGTCTAAGGAACTGATAGGATGTGTTTTACAATATATCCACCAAATATTGTATCTATTATATCTGGCAGTACCTGGTGTGCATGGCTACTCCCACATACCCCAGAACAAAACCTCCGGCTCTTGGTTTATTTTTAAGGGTATTTGTCATAACCTTTACCACTGAATCTTGAAAGGTTGATCTTGACCCGCTGGTGAGTCTCAAGGCCTTTCCTAGTTAATTTCCATGTTGGTTTGAATTGAGGGGTTGCCTTCATGGAGAGTTGGCAGCATCCTGCCTGCCCTCACCTCTTAGGGGAAACCAGGCTTTGCCAGCGCCTCTGTGGAATCTTTGCTGCTAAAAGACCTTGGATATTTTCCACATGCAGCCTCTTACTGGTCAGCTGACTGGACTTGGCCATGCAGCCTGCTCCAAATGGAACTTCCTGGATCATTCATTTCTCCGCTGATGGAGGCAGCACGTTTGCAATCAGGAGGCGGAAGTGCTAGCCTGTGCATCAGTTCAGTTCAGTTCAGTCACTCAGTCGTGTCCAACTCTTTGTGACCCCATGAATCACAGCACGCCAGTCTTCCCTGTCCATCACCAACTCCCGGAGTTTACTCAAACTCACGTCCATCAAGTCAGTGATGCCATCCAGCCATCTCATCCTCTGTCGTCCCCTTTTCCTCCTGCCCCCAATCCCTCCCAGCATCAGAGTCTTTTCCAATGAGTCAACTCTTCACATGAGGTGGCCAAAGTACTGGAGTTTCAGTTTTAGCATCATTCCTTCCAAAGAACACCCAGGGTTGATCTCCTTTAGAATGGACTGGTTGGATCTCCTTGCAGTCCAAGCAAGGGACTCTCAAGAGTCATCTCCAACACCACAGTTCAAAAGCATCATTTCTTCAGCGCTCAGCCCGCTTCACAGTCCAACTCTCACATCCATACATGACCACAGGAAAAACCATAGCCTTGACTAGACGGACCTTTGTTGGCAAAGTAATGTCTCTGCTTTTCAATATGCTTTCTAGGTTGGTCATAACTTTTCTTCCAAGGAGTAAGGGTCTTTTAATTTCATGGCTGCAGTCACCATCTGCAGTGATTTTGGAGCCCAAAAAAGTAAAGTCTGACACTGTTCCACTGTTTGCTCATCTATTTCCCATGAAGTGATGGGACCAGATTCCATGATCTTCGTTTTCTGAATGTTGAGCTTTTAGCCAACTTTTCACTCTCCTCTTTCACTTTCATCAAGAGACTTTTTAGTTCCTCTTCACTTTCTGCCATAAGGGTGGTGTCATCTGCATATCTGAGGTTATTGATATTTCTCCCGGCAATCTTGATTCCAACTTGTGTTTCTTCCAGTCCAGCATTTCTCATGATGTACTCCGCATATAAGTTAAATAAACAGGGTGACAATATACAGCCTTGACCTACTCCTTTTCCTATTTGGAACCAGTCTGTTGTTCCATGTCCAGTTCTAACTGTTGCTTCCTGACCTGCATACAGATTTCTCAAGAGGCAGGTCAGGTGGTCTGGTATTCCCATTTCTTTCAGAATTTTCCACAGCCTGTGCATAGAAAGGCAGAATCATGACCAGTCACTTTCCATTACCTACCTTTCCTTGTTCTCTTTCACAGAGCCCTGTTGCCTTTGTCTGCAAGGCTCACACCATCTAGATGACTGACATCTAGAAATGGAATAGGGAAGCACTGATTTTTTACAATCGCCCACAGCTCATGAGGTTGTTAGCTCAGCTCTGTGGCTGAGAACTGAGATTCCACCTGTCACATTGCTAGATTTTCTGCTAGAAATTTCACATTTGGTTCAGCATGGGTTTTTATATTTGTATTTCTGCTGCTCCCTGGACTCCTGGCCTAGTTACTATGCAGATTTCTTCCATAAAATTGCCTCACTGATCCCAGGAACTATACTAGCCGGTGAATGGCAGGAGGGGGTAAAAAGGAGGTTTATTTTCAGAAAAAAGCACATGAAGGTGTGAAAAGGGGGCAAAATCTGGAAGGACTGGAGGAGATCCGCTCAAACAAGATGTCCTGCAGCCAATGCCAGCCTCTTCTACTCTCCTTGTTGTCTTCAATCTAAGGTGAAAATCACTTTTTGAACAGAACTGTTGGGTAAAAAACATGGATGGGTCAGTTCATCAATTATACAAATCCACTGCCTCAGTGAGCGAGGCTCTGCATGTATGTGAGCAAGGGGGTGTGGGAATCTTCTGTACTTTCCTCTTAATTTTGCTGTGAACTAAAACTATTCTAAAAAGATTAAATCCATTAAAAAAAATAGGCTTAAGAATTAGTAGGCTTTCATCAGCTAGAAAGTGGTAAAACTAAAGTTCCTGTGTGTGTGTGTGTGTGTGTGTGTGTGTGTGTGTGTGTGTGTGTGTGTTTGTGTGTAGACCAAGGAAAGCGCAGCATGGGAGCTTTAGCTTCACCACTTTCTAGCTGATGATCTTGACTGAGAAGTTTAAGTTTTTTGAAATTCAGATTCTCTACTTACAGATACCTTAGGGTCAAAGAAGACCATAATAAATAATAATAGCTGCCATTTATTGAGCAACAATTATGCACCGGAGAGTTACTCCCTAGGCTCCACAGTCCACTGCAGTAATAATTCCCAGTTTGCAAATGAATAAATGGAGGCAAGGAAGTTGAGGTTTTGACTTAGGTCATCAGTGAATAAGAGGCAGAATTTATATGTTGAAGCCAATGTAACATAGAGGTCAAAGGTATAAATTCTCTCTAAAGACTGCTTGTTCTGCCCCTTGGGATCAGCTAGGGCAGTTGTGAATATAAGATGGTTCAATTCATGGAAAAAAACCTTAGAAAATATTGAGTTACGGGTAGTACTACTAACCCAGTTCCCCCGCCCTGCTATGGATATTCTTTCCATGATCTGCTTCCTTCAGAGAAAAAGCCAAGCTGAGCCTCGATTATACTTGACATTCACTAATTTTTTCTTAAAAATACTACTTTTTAATCCCCCCTTTCCATCAGAATTTTTCTCTCATAACTAGGGACTAATTTAAAAACTTTATGTGTGTTGGGGGGCAGTTGACAACTAGAGCTTTAAAATAGTGTCCCCAGATTTTTTTGTGCCAGTTTAAAAGTATTGCCTGACAGATAAAGTAGGATTGACCATCTAGACCTCACAAAAACATGAGTTTCTTGAGTTGGGTTGTCTTTGATGGCACAAAAAAGAAGTCCCGTTTCTCGTCTACTCCTTCATTGTCTCGGCCCACATGTGTGTGTATTCTATTATGTGCCTATGGTGTGTCTGATCCTGTGAAACTATGTATTTTTTTATTTTTGGAATGTTCTCCCAAGATCTGTTACCAAAGCCAGTTGGTTTTCTGTGTGTGTGTATAGTCATTCGATGTAGCCTTCTCCTACCAAACCTGTCCTGACATTTCCTGAGACACTGAGTCATCTCCTGTTCCATTGCAGTTGGTTTGAATCACATGTCATCCCCCACCCCCTCTTCTGGGGTCTTTACGCTCCCCTTGACTTCTGCCAGCACTCCCTTGTCCGGGTCCTGTGGAAACTGTATGGCTGCTTATAGACAATCCTCCCACCTCCTGACAGCCTGGATGCTTTCTTTTTCCCTAGTGACTTCAGATCAGCCTGAAGCTGATCAGCCTGGGCTTTTACCTTCCACTGGTCCACTTTCTAGCAAAAGGGCTGGAAACCCAGAGTGAGATGACAGGAGAATGGAGCTGGAGGAACTGATTTAGTCACTGGGTCTTTGAACAATTAGCAAGCGAAATGAGTTACAGACAGTCAAAGTGATTTGGAAACAAACTCAGTTTGGAAACAGTTTTGAAGTAGAGTTCTTCAGAACACGAACTGCTTCATCCCTTAGAAGTGATATTAAAGATGGTAGATAAGCGAAAGGGGCATTGCATTGATCTTCACTGTGTTCCCAGCACTCTGCTGGGCACATCACAGCCACTAACTTACTGAAATGCCACATCTTCTGTGCAAGATACTTACTAATGTAACTGTTGTTGTATCTTCTGGTTGAAATATGTATTACTGTTATCCTTATCCTTAATTTCCAAGTAAGGAAATAGGTTCATGGAGGTAAAATAAACTGTTCAAGTTCACATAGCTGGGAAAAGGTGTCAGGATGCACCTGCTCCGAGGGCTGCGCACAGGACGGATCCACCAATGATGTATTAATAATGCTACCTGCCCTACTGCATGGTTCAAACCTCCTCCTGAACATGAGTCCTGACCATGGAGCAGTAGAGTGAAGGGCTTGAAAAGAAACCAGACTGAGACAAAATATGAACCTTTCCATCACCCTTCCTTCTTCCTGAAGCCTAGTCCTTGCCTCCCCAAAGATGCAGAAAAATGAGCTGGGCAGGGGGTGGGGTGGAGGAATTGGCAGATTGGGATTGGCACGTATTGGCGTCCACTTGCTCAGTTGTGTCCAACTCTTTGCAGCCCCGTGACTGCAGCACACCAGGCTTCTCTCTCCTCCACTATCTCCATTGAGTCAGTGATGCCATCCAACCATCTCATCCTCTGTTGCCCCCTTCTCCTTTTGCCTTCAATCTTTCCCAGCATCAGGATCTTTTCCAATGAGTTGGCTCTTCACATCAGGTGACAAAAGTACATATATACGTGTGTGTGTGTGTGTGTGTACACGTGAATGCACGCACATGTGTACACTCAGTCTTGTCCAACTATTTTCAACCCCTCGGACCATAACCCGCCAGGCTCCTCTGTCCATGGGATTTCCCAGGCAATAATCCTGAAGGGGGTTGCTCTTTCCTTGTCCAGGGGATCTTCCCGATCCAGTCATTGAACCCACATCTCCTGCATCTCCTGCGTTGACGGGCAGATTCTTTACCACTGAGCCACCTGGGAAGCCTCGTGTTGCTGTTGGTGTTCAGGCACTAAATTGTGTCTGACTCTTTGTGGGCCTGTGGACTACAGCATGCCAGACTTCCCTGTCCTTCACTATCTCCTGAGTTTGCTCAGACTCATGTCCATTGAGTCGGTGATGTCGTCCAACTCTCTCATCTTCTGTCATCCCCTTCTCCTCCTGCCTTCAATATTTCCCTACATCAGTTCTTTTCCAGTGAGCCAGCCCTTTGCATCAAGTGGCCAAAGTAGTGGAGCTTCAGCTTCAGCATCAGTCTTTCCAATAAATATTCAGGGTTGATTTCCTTTAGGATTGACTGGTTTGATCTCCTTGCTGTCCAAGGGACTCTCAAGAGTTCTCCAGCAGCACAATTTGAAAGTGTCAACTATTGAGCACTCATATATGTCTATATGTACATGTGTATATGTGCGCATTATTCATACTAGGTGCAAAATGGATAACTAATGAGAACCTACCATATAGCACAGGGAACTTTACTCAGTTCTCTGTGGTAACTTAAATGGGAAGGAAATCCAAAAAAGAGAAGGTATATCTATATGTGTAGCTGATTCACTTTGCTGTACAGCAGAAACTAGCACAGTATTGTAAAGCAACTATACTTCAATAAAAATTGATGAACGAAAATTAAAATTAAAAACTAATTTGGGAGTAAATCAAGCACTATGCAGAGAATGAGGCACAGGTAGGACCCCCCCCCCCCTTTTAAACACAACACTATGCATAATCCCCCCAATTCTCTGTTAGAGAAGCCCTTCTCCTGCCCTTGAAGATTTGCAGTGACATTAATGGTCTTCAACTGGGTCAAGTTCAAAGTATTTTCTGGATGAACAAGGGAAACTCTCAACCCAAGACAAACAAGCAGAGTTCCTGTGGATAGTTTGCATTCTGCAGAACTGTTGTGTTTTTAATAACTGATTTAACAACGAGCTAGTGATTGCCTGTCATCTTAAACCAATCCTCAAGAACAGTCCACATGTATGTCATGTTTGCTGTGCACAAACTCATCTTTCTACATAAATCCATGTAGCAATACCTGTGTCTTTCATAGGGATATTTACATAGAGGAATGTCACAAGCCACACACAATCGTTTCTTTTTCTTTAAATAAATTATCTTGAAAAAATGTAGTCTCCTTAACCTGGTTGTGATATTGTGGTTTCTATTTGTAAAGTCGGGCTCCTAAAAAAGCAAAGTGAAAGAAAGAGAAAAAAGGCTGAGTACATTTTACATTACATGCAAACCCTTTTCTTAAGAACTTTCACAGTATTCCAAAATACGTTTATTAAATCTCCCCAAATATGTCCCCCAGAATTAATTTTCATTCATTTTGCATTAGCTTGTTTATTGAATTGGAATTTGGTCCCCATTTGAGGCAATTAATTTGAAGAGTGACCACACACCCGCCCGCACTCCTTCCAGAACACCCACACACATATGCTGAGACCCAAGCCACCGGTAACTGGGTTTTTCGGCCTTTTCCCCTTTCTCAGCTCCTCTCTGAGCTATTTTCCACTCTTGCCTGCTAAATAAATGATCTGTCTCTTTGCAGGACAGCGACAACCTCTGGTGGGACGCGTTTGCCACGGAGTTTTTTGAAGATGATGCCACATTAACCCTTTCATTTTGTTTGGAAGATGGACCAAAGCGATACAGTAAGAAAGCAGTTTATTTTCTCTAATATTTCCTTTTTTTTTTTTTTTTTTGCGCCTGAAAGAAAACCACAGGGGTCTTCAGAGAATAGAATGGTGCTGACAGGCTGACAGTGTTCCCTGCCCTCCTGCCTCTGATCAAGGCATTGTCACCAGGCGGCAGCCTGACTCAGAGGCGGCACGAGGTCTCCTTTGCAGCTTAGGATGTCTAGGCATTTGCCTGTTTTGAGAGCGAGGCAGATGTGAACCAAGTTCCCCAATGATCGGTGGGAGCTGAATTGTGGACAGTCGTCACCCCTCACTTCCCTGCAAACCTTCTTTATCCTTGACAACTCATACTTCACACGTACCGTTTTGCTACTGAAGTTTCCTTAAAAAAAAAAAAAAAAATTCTTACAGTCACGGTATCAGCCACATCCTTCTAATCCCCTCTTATCAATTATCTCAAGTATTTATTTGACAAGTGCTATGTTTTCTTGCGGGTGGGGGAGGCCACAGATGCTTGGAACACACACTCTGGGATTCCTGTTGACAGAATTTATAGTTCCTTGTCTTTCCGGCGAGTGATAACTCTGTAAAGAACCACAAATTACAGCCCGTGGCACCTTGGGTAACAGCTGATCTGTCCTGATTAGGTTCAGCCAACTTGTCAGAGATGAGATTTGCTAGTTATGCTGGGAGACCGAGAGGCATAGATACATCAGCACAAAAGCAATTAATGTCCAGTTAGATCAGGAGAGATGCGTTTTCAGAAATCAGCATTGCGCAGTAGGAAAGGATCTGTCTGTCAGAGGGTAAAGCATCCCAAATGTCACAAACACGGAGCTGGTAATGGGAGAAGCCACAGTATGTACAAACAGGTCAGCTCAGAGCATTGGGCAATTGATAGGTAATAGCAGTCTTGATAAACACCATGAAAAGATCTGACGGCTTCTAAATGTATTGCAAAGCAATTAGTGTACAAGAAGTGTATTTTTTTTCCTTAATGCTACAGGGCTTCAGATAACTTAGTATTTGGATCTATTGCAAGATGAGTTGATTAATTATGGCAATACATGCATGGTGATTTTGCAAAAGTGGCAAACTGGTGGGGAGCAGGACAGCTTGCTCGACGGAAGTTCAGAGCCAGGAGCGTCTCTTTAGATTTGTATATTGCAGGCTTTTAGAGGTGGGGGACATGTTCAATACGTGTTTTGTATGAGAGGGGCAGCTACTCTGCCAGACGAGGGGCTGTTCCAGAATGTCTTTACATTCGACATAAGGACGCCTGTTGCAAGCGCCAGCAGACCCACTTCACCCCGGGGTCCTAATGAGTTCCCTGGCTTTTCTGTGTGTGAGTGCTCCCAACCTCCTCACACCCCAGAGAGTGGGAGAGTCGAAGCTACTATCTCAGAATTCCCAGGGAGATGAATGAACTCAGCAATCTAACAGTTACTCTCTCTCTCCAAAAGCCTGCCTGATCAATGATGAATAATTGCAAACCAAGCAGTCATCCATCCTCCGAGCCTTATTTTTTTTCTGAGGCATAAGCTCAGATAACTTCAAGTTATCATTGTTTCATGTTCCTGTGCTTATTTGTGTGTGTGTGTGTGAATCCATCAGGTTCTGCTCGGGGAACTAGAATTACTAATAAAACAGATTCTCAATCTTCCATCTGTCCACCCCTGACCCCAACATCATTTGATGGGGGTGGGGGTGGGGGGGCCGTGAGGCATGATCAGGGCTCGTTGAAGATCTTATATTCACGTACAGGAGTGCCTGCCTGACAACGAACCATTGTTGCCCAGGCTTCTTTGTTCCTCTGAGCCAAAATATTTCCCGAGCGGCAGAGAGAAACAAAGATGATTGACAGTCTGGAGCCGAGTCTCATCAGCTGCTTTGCTGACAGTCGGGTGATGTGCGCACGCTTGCTGATGTGCGGGCTAGTGACAGCTGATTGACAGCCGAGGACCGGGAGATAGGGAAGATGAAGGATGCTTGGAACGTCTGACACGCGCTGTTTATGCAGCGCTCCGAGCATCTCGCGGCTACCTTAACCCGTTGGCGGTCCAGGCACGCTGTGCCGGCTGGGCAGGGAAAACGCACGCTGGCCCCGCGCGCTGGGGGCTGCAGCCTTTTCTTGACACCTTGCAGGGAGCTGAGAGCTGTGTATTTCTGAGGGAGAAAGTAGGACTTGGCTATTACATTTATATATGTGAGACATTTCTGCAAATTACTTTCATTCTAAGTACCAAGAAATATTCCAGGTGAGGTTTACTTAACCCTTACTAGAAAAAAACTTTTCCTTCTCCCTCCCTATCTCTTGTGTTTTCAGAGGGTCTCTCAGCTCAAATAGATCGTATCTCAAAGCTACCGTAAATCCTGTAATATGTGTTACTTGTTTATTTGTTGCCTGTCATCCTGTATTAGAATGTTATCTCTCTGTGCACCCGGGCTTTGTTCTATTTATTGCTGAATTATCAAGTTAATACAGAAAGTGGCACAAGACAGGTGCCCAGTAAATACTCATTGAATGACTCTATGAATGGACATTTTGGGGGAAATGTTATACCACCAAACAGAATGCTGACAAAACCATCCCTTGACCAAGGTCTTTGCACTTCTTTAAATGGGGAGAACTCAAACATGCTCTGCTTGGTTTTGCATGGTTAGGAGGAGGATGAGATGGTTGGGTGGCATCACCGACTGGACAGATATGAGTTTGAGCAAGCTCTGGGAGTTGGTGATGGACAGCCTGGTGTGTTGCTGTTCATGGGGTCTCAAGGTCCGTCATGACTGAACAACTGAACTGAACTGCACTGGGAGGGGGAAACCTAATCATATAATAATTCAGGAAGTAATTATGTTCGGGAAGATACACTACTCTTTCATTTATTATTTATTTTTTGGCTGTGTGGCATCCAGGATCTTAGTTCTCTGACCAGGGATCAAACCCCTGTCTCCTGCATTGGAACTGAGGAGTCCTAACCACTGGCCTGCCGGCCAAGTCCCTTTGCTCTGCCTTTTAGAAAGTCCCTGTTGCTCCATCCACCCGGGTCCCTACTCTCCTGATGGGAATGGGCTCCCTCCCCAGGTCGGGGATGATCGGGACTGCTGGTAGAGACTGCTGCCGTCTTCCTAGAAGACTGGGGTGTAGTTGATGAGGAGAGGACCCAGAGGAACAGTGTTACTGGAAAACCTCTGCCATCGGGCTGTGCAGCACCGAAGTTTATGTGCCTGCCGCTGCCTCGTGAGCCATCCTGAAGGTATTTTCCCAGCAGCTGGAGAAACCCACAGTCCAGGGAGGTGGTTTCTCTTTGGGTGAGGTGGACTCTCGAATGGGGAAAAGAGCCAGGCAGAAGAGATTCCCTCTTGGTCAGCAAGTCCATGGTTAAAGATCAGGAGAGCTGAAGAGTGTCTTTTCCGGAAGTGGACCCTTCCTCGGCCCGCAGAGCCCCAGCTGGTGAGTCGTGAGCCCTCAGGCTGACCACCTCCAAAGTCAGAGTCAGGGCCCCCCGCTCCGCCCCATCCTACCCTTTCATCTCCCACTGCCAAGGGGGAAGAAATGTGTGTCAATTCACACATTTCTGAAAACACCAGTCGCAAATAATAATGGGTCTTATTTGATGGAGAAGACAAGTCAGAAGAGGAAGGGGATGGCAGAGCCCTCTGCACGCTCATTTTGCAGTTTTAAGGTGCTGCGTGATTTTCTCCTCCATCTTGTACGGAAGTGACTGTTCTTAGGTTGCCTGCTCACTCTCAGCATCAAGTGAGGGTTGGTTTTCCTCTGCACCTTTTCTGAGCACAGAGCAGAACTGTGGACACAGTCTCCCCAGCTCCTGGTGACCAGCACAGACACTTTTGGTAACGACACTGGTTAACCCCCTAAAGAGACCTAGACTAACGTCCAGGGTCACGATGGCTGTGTTCTTCATCTATAGGAAATACGTGATTGCCAATTCATTCAGGAAAGGGTTCTCTGTGGGAGAGATGCATGGAGAAAGTTCTCCTGTGTTCCATGGAGACAGTGGAGAGGCTGGGAGGCAGTTGGATATATTCAACAATAGAAAGCACACAAGGGTTCAATGTGAACATGCTTGGGTCTTAACTTATGCCTTGATTATTAAAGAGAACCTCTATTTCCTCATCTGTAAAATGGACTCAATGCTACCATCCCTGGCTTATGGTGAAAATTAAAGGAGATAAGAGATCAAAGACCCTTGGGGCATTTGAACAATGTGGCAGTCAGCACTATTATTCTTTTTAATATTTATTTATTTATTTAGGGCTTCTTTTGTGGCTCAAAGGGTAAAAAATCTGCCTGCAGTGCAGGAGACCTGGGTTCCATCCATGGGTTGGGAAGATCACCTAGAGAAGGAATTGCTTATCCACGCCAGTTTTCTTGCCTGGAGCATTCCATGGACAGAGGAGCCTGGTGGGCTACAGTCCTTGGGGTCACAAAGAGTCAGACATGACTGAGCCACTAACACTTTCACTTTTTATTTATTTCTTTGGGTGCATCCGGTCTTAATTGCGACATGCAGGATCTGTCATTGTGGCGTGCGGGCTTCTCTAGATGTGGCTCATGAGCTCTGGAGAGTGATGGCTCAGTAGTTGTAGCCGGTGGGCTTAGTTGCCCTGTGACATGTGGGGTCGTAGTTTCCAGACCAGGGATCAAACCCATGTCCCCTGCATTGGAAGGTGGATTCTTAATCACTCGACTGCTAGGGAAGTCCCCACTATTATTACTGATAACAATACGCAGCTTGGGCGTCAGTGCAGCTTCTGTGCATTGGAGAGACTTGCCGTGGTCAAGTCCTTATCAAGTACCTAGAGCTTGGTGGACAGCAGGGAGCCCACAGACAGCTTTGCTGGGCAATTCCTGCTGAAATGCAACATTGAAGTGACCACCTCCTCCCAGGCTTTCCACTGCAGAAAACCCACAGTCATCACTGGTGAGTGAAGTGGGAGAGGAAGTAAAGAGTGACTGAGTGCGTGTGGGCTCTGGGCTTTGGGGGCAGAAGACTCCAAACTCTACACTATGTCCAGGTTGGCCTTGTTCTGGAAATTTGGTGGGGAGGGCTGATACAAATACTAAAATGCCATCTTATTTGGGGGCACTTCTCGTTGGCTCCCAGTTTTTTTAAAAAAATTTTATCCCCCTCATTATTTTTAGGGAGAAGTACGTGGTTCAGGCAGGAGTTCTGGGTCTGATGCCTGGATTCAGACCCACCTTTGTCTTTTACTTGATTACTATCAAACTACTTGATCCCAGCTTCAACTCATTTGGACAGAGGTCATGCATGTATGCTCTGTCATGTCTGACTCTTTGGGACCCCATGGACTGTAGCCTGCCAGGCTCCCCTGTCCATGAAATTTTCCAGGTAAGAATACTGAAGTCGGTTGTCATTTCCTTTTCCAGGGTAATCTTCCCAATACAGGGATCAAACCCACGTCTCCAGCGCCTCCCGCGTTGGCAGGCGGATTCTTTACCACTGAACCACCCTGTCTTTTTCTACCTGTGTGATTTGGTCCCAGTCACTTTTGAAGCATCAGCGGCCTCATTGCAAAGTGAGGGTTTGACGAGATGACGCATGTAAATTTCTTAGCAGAGTTTCCAGCGCACAGAAAACAGCTCCATAAACAGCTGTTGTTTTTCAATTGAATTCCAATGAGTGTACCTCGGCCTCTAGATTGAGATCGAGGACAACTCAGATAACAGTCGTCACTAATCCTTTAAATATTGTTCGTAATTTGAGAGTGATGGGTCCCCGTAATTTGCCGTCTTGCAACTCATATTATGCTAAGTCTCTCGTTCCTTCCAGAGTAAAGGTTTCTGGCAAGACCGCACACCTTTATAGTCACATGAGCCGAAGACTATCTTTGTTTCCTTGTGGCTTCTGGGGGTTCGTTTATTTCACCGTCCAAAAGCAGAAAGTTGTTTGGGGACATGCCATCACGCTCCGTGCGGTTTCCTTAGCCGTCAGATCCCACTAGATGTTTGAAGACCTGCACGTCGGCCCCTCTGTGGAGCAGTTTCTACACATCTTACCTCTCTTTTACATTTCTTTTCCTGTTTCCCTTTTATTCTGAAAATTCTGATGGCGCTGCAATATTGATGCAGTTCTTCAGTTTTGTCTTGTAGTATGTGCTTTTATGTGAGGTGTATTTGAATGTGTGCCCTTAAGGTAGAGAAATTCTATAAGGCCCGAGTAGCTTGCCTATCTCTGGTTGCTATTTTTTTTTTTTTCCTGGTTTATATTGGTTCACCTTGTCCAGCTGTTTTTATCGTGCTCGCTGTATCAGAATTCTGAAAACATCTCCCCCCACTTTCTTTTTCTTCCTGCAATATCACCTTACATGATTAAAAATATGTTTCTGGGAAAATGATTCCTTGAATTAGCATTTTGACACCACACTTAATAACTATTAGGATATGAACATGAGTATGTTTTTTTAGTAGCACACCTATATATTTTCTTTCTTGTTTTTATTCTTCAACTAAAGAATATTTTATTAAAAAATTTTTTTACAATGTTGTGTTGGCTTCTGCCATACACCAGTGTGAATCAGCCATAATTACACACACATCACCTCCCTCCCTAACCTCCCTCCTCTCTCCCCATCCCATCCCTCCAGGTCATCAGGAAGTGCCAGATCGGGCTCCCTGTGCTGCACAGCAGCTTCTCACTAGCTGTCCATCTTACACCTGAGAGTGGACTTTGTCCGTTCATCCCACGCTCTCCCTCCTGCGCTGTATCTGCAAGTTCATTCTTCACATCTGTGTCTCCATTCCTTCCCTGCGAATATGTTCATCAATACCATTTTTCTAGATTCTATATATTCCATCTCATCCTCTGTCATCCCCCTTCTCTTCCTGCCCTCAATCTTTCCCAACATCAGGGTCTTTTCCAATGAGTCAACTCTTTGCATCAGGTGGCCAAACTATTGGAGTTTCAGGTTTAGCATCAGCCCTTCCAATGAATATTCAGGGTTTTCCTTTAGGACTGACTAATTTGATATCCTGGCTGTCCGAGGAACTCTCAAGAGTCTTCTCCAGCACCACAATTTGAAAGCATCAATTCTTCGGTGCTCAGCCTTCTTTATGGTCCAACTGATCTCACATCCATACATGACTACCGGAAACACCATAGCTTTGACTATATGGAGCTTTGTCAGCAAAGTGACATCTCTGCTTTTTAACCCACTATCTAGGTTTGTCACACTTTTCTTCCAAGGAGCAAGCATCTTTTAATTTCGTGGCTGCAGTCACCATCTGCAATGATTTTGGAACCCAAGAAAACAAAATTTGTCATAGGATTGTGTAGCTAGCATTTAGAGACCCGTAGCTTCCTCGAGAGGCATGTGCCAATTAGTCCAGGGGTTCTTCCTCTGTGAATAATTTTGTTTTTCTGAAAATTCTTCATTCCTTTTCTTTCTTTTTTTTTTTCCATTTAAGGAGGGAGAGTTCAAAATCCCTGATTCTGGGTCCTTTTTAGTCTCTGCTCCACCAGAGCTGTGTGAAATTAGGTGTGTGAGGTAATGAACCTCAGTTTCTTTATACGTAACATCAAGGTGATCAGAATGCCAACATCATAAGATACTTGTGAAGGTTTAAAGTGAGGTGAAAGTGAGAGTCGCTCAGTCGTGTCCAACTCTTTGCAACCCCACAGACTATACAGTCCATGGAATTCTCCAGGCCAGAATACTGGAGTGGGTAGCCTATCCCTTCCCCAGGGGATCTTCCCAACCCAGGGATGGAGCTATCTCTCCCACATTGCAGGTATATTCTTTACCTGCTGAGCTACAAGGGAGGCCCAAGAATACTGGAGTGGGTAGCCTATCCCTTCTCTAGAGGATCTTCCCAACCCAGGAATTGAACCAAGGCCTCCTGCATTGCAGGCAGATTGTTTACCAACTGAGCCACCAGGGATTAAATACGATTAAGTAACACACACCTTAACCTTCGATCACTTCTCCCTGGTGATCTCCCCGGTGATGGACAGGGAGGCCTGATGTGCTGCAGTTCATGGGGTCGAAAAGAAGCAGACACGACTGAGCAACTGAACTGAACTGAACACATACCTTAGCTGAGTGCTGTCCATGAAAAATGCACAGCAAATGTTTATTGCTTGGATAAATGAATGGATGGATGAATAAGAGAATGAGTTGAACTTATGATATGCCGGTCACTTGGCATTAATACTACTTCCCTGGCAGCTCAGCTGGTAAAGAATCTGCCTGCAATGCAGGAGACCCCAGTTCAATTCCTGAGTTGGGAAGATCCCCTGGAGAAGGGAACAGCTACCCATTCGAGTATCCTGGCCTGGAGAATTCCATGGACTGTATGCCCATGGGATTGCACAATGCTGGGCACGACTGAGCTACTTTGACTTAAAGGATAGTTCCCTTTATTCTTTTCATCATTTAACATACAGTAGGAAAATCTCCGGCTCTGGGCAAAGCTTGATCACATTTGTCTGCCATAGGGAAACCTTGAGAATTTAATGACCAACTGGGAGAAAAGTTGATACTAATGGAAGATGGTGACTTAAATAAACAAGTGCCAAGCTATTACAACGATGACACTTGTCCAACAGAAGGTGAAGTTTCCACTCCTTATTTCGCTCAGAGACCAAGGAGTGCCGTCCTCTGTTCCAGGCACTTTTGGGTTCTACATCTTGTTTGCTGAGGACCAGATGAAAGGAAGGGAACTGTGATTGCCTTCAAAAATTAATCTGAGAGGAAGGCAAGTACTTCTTCAGGGTTGTCCCTGATGGGCAGTTACTGGGTGATTGTGGCACTTCCGTTACATAATGACATCATTATCTTTGTCTCAGGTAACACAGGAAAATGCTATTCTCTGATGGAGCTGCACTATAGGGTCTCTGGAAAGGTCTAGTATTTGAAATTGTAATTCTAGTGAGTTATCCTTTTCAACAGAAGTCTTTATTGGGCTGGCAAGATCTGGAGTAAATTAAGTTCATTTACTTAAGCAGGCATTCATTTAAGTTCATTTTTCTCTTCACTCATTCATTGATTCATGCATTCAGAATGCACTGAATTCTTGCTTTTCGCCAGGCGTTGTCATCGTGGGGTAGTCTTGAGAGGAAGGCAGTTCATCACTATTTTTTTCATTGACTTTTAATTTCATTTAATGAAAAACTCTTGCCTTAAATTAACACAGTCTGCTAAGTAACACAAAGAGAAAATATTCTCGCTATGTTAGTGCAACATCTAGGACTAGTTATATATTTTTAAAAAAAGACCTCAGAGAAAGCCTACAATGGTGAAGGACAAACAGACTTCTGAAGGGACAGATGAGCCTGAATCTTTTTTCATCTGTGGTTTCAAATTGATGGTATCAAGAAATGAAAATTGGTCATAGCAATAGATTCAGCATATCTCCCATTCACTCATCTGCTAATAAATCCCACACTAACAATCAAATGACATAATGGGCAGGAAAATGTGGTACATAAAGTGCTATTCAAGTTGAAAGCCTGATTATCCTCATGTTTATAATTGACCTTTTGGCTTTGGTGACTTTATTTTCCCTTTATAAGTCAAGCAGTTAGGAAATCTGGGAGGAATGTTGGACCTTGTCTCAGGGGGACAAAATTCATTGTCAGCTTAAGCAAGCCAGACTTGTAACTACTCTCAAGAGCTGGGTTGAGAGGTCTAAAGGAGGTTCTAGCCAACAAATGCGCAAGGATATCTCACTTTTGAGACTGTATGACTATGATATCTATGGAGTACTGGTAAGTACATTTCTTGACTCTTGGTTTCATGGGTATATTCCCACTCTCATTTGCTTCCCTATGGTTCTCAGACCAATATGGCACTACCTCATGGTGGGTAACAGGATGAATGTAGCCACCTTTTCACTATCACAATGATAGGTGATGCTACCAGCATTTATTGCCAGGAGCTGGAGAAGATAAATGTCTACTCAATAAAAAACTATTAAGAAACATCTTACCTGGCCCTCTTCACATCCAATTTACTCCTCATCTTGAAGGTAGTGTCGCTAGATAAAATCTAAAGTATACAAATGCAATACATGGGACATAATTAATACTACAAAATCACTTGTTGTTTATCTAACAATCTGAGTTAACTGGATGCCCCATGTCTGTCTTTCTTAAAGCTGGCAGCCTTACCAAAGGACCCCAGTTCATGCTCAAATATCAAATCTAGACAATTCCAGAGCAGTTCCAATGGCTTGTGAACACTGTGCATTATATGGGAAAATCTTTAGGCACAAGCATCTTGCCTCTGTTTAAATTCAGTGACTGTTCTCATGAGTCTTACCTAAAGAATAAAACACCTCAGCAGCGGGGGCATGGTGTAGGGTGGTGGTGGGGGGCAGCAGGCTAAAGCCTGCCTGATTTTGAATCTAAAGTCCATATTGCAGACCTTCCACAGTTGACTATGCTGCACTTGGGCAGGTACTGAGCACACAGCAGTGAGTACTATCACCTGCCTGAAAGGAGCTTACAGTTTAACAAGGGAGATGGAGATAAGCAACTAACTCCGGTGCAATAATAGCCCCACAGTGGAAGCATAAGGCTAACAAAGTCCCTGGGGCATAAAGAAGAAGGTGATCATATCTGCTTCCAGGAGAAAAAGACTCAAATTGGTAAAGGGGTCTTTCCAACCTTCTAAAACCTTTGGTTCTTTGAAGCCATGACAGAAAACACGCTACCAGGATACCTTGCAAAGATTAAGTTTTCAATAAATATTTGTGGATTAGACAGATAATAGAGCAAGGATGTGCGCCTGCTCAGTTGCTCAGTTGTGTCTGATTCTTTGCAATCCCATGGACTATAGCTTGCCAGGCTCCTCTGTCCCTGGGATTTCCCAGGCAAGAATACTGGGGTGGGTTGCCATTTCCTTCTCCAGGGTACCTACCTAACTCAGGGATCAAACCCATGGGCTCCTGCATTGCAGTCTAATTTTTTTACTGCTAAGCCACCAGAAACTCCATTAATAGTATCAATATGATCCATGGGAACTGATTATTTAACCCACAGACACGTTAATTGTACATACAGTTTTTCTCACGTTTTAATACATTTCTACAATCAAAATCTCTAGCTGTAGTGACTCATTTTGTATTGTAGAGTAACAGAAAAAGTCACAGAGCAATTTGGAAGTTTGTCCATAAACAGAACTGAGACTTAGACTTAACATTTTAATCAACAAAGGAAAATCATATCTACCCATAAAAGAGATGTGGTGCATATACCCAATGGGATATTACTCAGCCACATAAAGGGACCTAACTGTGCCGTGTGCAGACATCAGGATGGACCTAGAGACAGTCCTACAGAGTGAAAGGAGTCAGAATGAGAAAAACAAATATTGTATATTAACCCATGTATGTGGAATCCAGAACAATGGTATAGATGATCTTATTTGCAAAAGAGAAATAGAGACACCCATGTAGAGAACAGACATAACGGATATCAGCAGGGGGAAAGGGGGCGTGGGATGAACTGGAAGATTGGGATTTCCATATACACACAACTGATACTATGTATAAAATAAATAACTAATGAGAAACCTATGGTGTAGCTTAGGAAATCCTGCTCAGTGCTCTGTGGTGACCTAAGTGGAAAGGAAATCCAAAAAAGAGGGACATATGTATCAGTGTAGCTGATTCACTTTGCTATAAGCAGAAACTAGTGCAACACGATAACTATACTCCAATAAAAATTAATTAAAAAATATCTACCCAACCTACAATACTGGGATCAGTTGCTTTTTTCCTTTTCCTTTAATGCTTTGGGCCATAGGTTAGTGGAGCATTTCAGTGCGCAGTCTGCCGGCCTTCCTGGTAAGTCCGATTGTGTTATCAAATTTTATAGAATAAGTAGTCCTCAACAACCGTACCTAAATCTCCTTATTGAATGGATCTTTCTGGACACAGTTGCAGTTGAATACCTATTTATTTATTTAACTTTTCTCAAGGACTTTCCAGGTATCATCTACCTGTGCCTTTGTGATAAGAAGATGGATGAGCAGAAGTTCTTGTCTGGGAGGAGCTGAAAGTCTAGTGAGCTGTTGCTTCTAGGATTTGACTATTAGTGGATCTTAGCTAGGTTTTTTTCTTATTGCTGCCCTATGCCTCTGTTTATTAACCTGTTCTTTAAAAAAATTAATGAATTAATTTATGGCTGCACTGGGTCTTCATTGTTGCACAAGGACGTTTCTCTAGTTGTGGGCTTAGTTGCTCGATAGCATGTGGAATCTTCCCAGACCAGGTGTCGGACCAGTGTTCTCTGCATTGCAAGGTAGATTCTTAACCACTGCACCACCTGGGAAGCCCTATAAACCTGTTCTTACTAATGCCCACCATCACATTTTTAGATTCTACATCTAAACATAGCATTGATATTATTTTCAACATAAAACATTTTGAAAACTCAGTGTTAAGCTGGAATGTATGCGGTATTTCCTTGGTACAATACTGGTTTGTGAAGCTCTTGTTTAGTGACATGAGCTGACTTGAAGCACCCTCACCCACAAAACAGTGTAGAGTTTCATCTTCACTATTGTGTTATGTTTGCAGGTTGTGAGGGCACCTTATTTATGCAAATGGGATAAAATAAACATTTGTTGAAGTCAGGTTAAATTAGCATTCTTCTACAACTGTATTAAACAATGTTCATATGTATTTTATTAAGAATATAGAGGTTCCATGACAAAATCACCCATTGGGGTGTTTTTCATTATTTACTGTTTAATCAAGGTGGTTGTTTTGGAATATTTAAATTCAGGAGCTTACAGAACTTAGTGCCTTACTTGTATTTTGCTTTTATTATTCATTCCAAGAGAATTCACTTCGCATAACCATTATAATGTGCTTATTTATTTTTATGAAGTTGGTCCTTTCCCAGTTGGTGCTGCCTTTAATGTATTCTTTGATGAGAACTTTCCTGATGCAGCATTATCTTTGGGTTTTCAATAAGTCAGGAGGACTTGAAATTGACAGCAATCAACTTGAATAATCATTCTGAAGATCTGTAGAAGGAGGAAGAAGGTCACCTGGGAGCCTGGTGATAAAGCCACTCCCTTTTCCACTCTCTTTTCATGAGACAAAGTCCCATATTATATACAGCAATCAGAGCGTTACATTACTTTTTAAATACTTTTCTAAAAATATATGTGTCTTACTTAATCTTGCCTTTGAATAATCTGATTTGAAATTTGATTGTCTTTTCTTTTTTTTAACTTTGAAAAACACATAATTTGCTATGTGAGAATGGGTTACTTATACTGAGGACAATGGAAAGACAGAAGTTCTAAAATCAAATTATGGGGAAGCTTAGTCAGTAATGCTTGAGAGGATATTGCCTCACAGACATATATACTATCTCCATGTTGCTCTCATATTCCAGATAAAAATCAACCACTTAAGATGTTTCTCAATAAAAGGCTATTTGTGTGTTGTTTCAAAATTAATGCAAACTTTGAGTATATTCCGAAAATTGAAGTTAGTTACCTGAGAGATGTATTTGCCCAAGAAACACTTCCCTTGGAAATGTTCGTCACATCATATGTGTGAAGGAATGGTAGCATTTGATAAAGTCAGTAGCACTTATTCAATTTTCAATTGAGGCATTTAGGAAGCTTCAACTTTCAAGCTTTACAATAATAATAATTATCAACTTTTTCCAGGTTGCCTGAATGTTAGTGGTAATTGCTCAGTTGTGTCCAACTCTTTGCAACCCCATGGTCTATAACCCACCAGGCTCCTCTGTCCTGGAATTCTCCAGGCAAGAATACTGGAGTGGGTAGCCATTCCCTTCTCCAGGGGACCTTCCCCACCTAACTTAAGGCTCCCACGCTTATTTGCTTCTTTTCAGTAGGACCATAAGCGAAATGATATAGGGTATTTGACTGATTATGTAAGTAAACTGCTAATTACATCTTTAATATTTCCCTGTACTTCTAGGCATTGTACCTGAATGTATTTCCTATAAAATGCTTTAGTACATAGTGCTCTATTATTTTCGTAAAAAGATGGGCCCAAAATCAGTAATTATGAGCGTTATTATTCAGGTTCACAGCAGTGCGGCTGCTATTCTTCACTTGATAATTACCTTGTTAAACTAATGTCAGACCAGCGCCATACCTTAGTTAAGAAAATGGCCCACCAGCTCCATGCCAGCAGGCCCAGCTGTGAAAATATTAAAAGATCTATTAAATCCAGACTCCTCTTCAACATTGCCTCATTGACATTAGTTACGAAGTTCTGAGAAGTCACGTATTTCTCAGTAGATGTTCATAACTTATTTCCTGAGGTCCCATTGCATCTGTCGGGGAAGGCAATGGCACCCCACCCCAGTACTCTTGCCTGGAAAATCCCAAGGATGGAGGAGCCTGGTGGGCCGCAGTCCATGGGGTCGCTAAGAGTCGGACACAACTGAGTGAGTTCACTTTCACTTTTCACTTTTATGCTTTGGAGAAGGAGATGGCAACCCACTCCAGTGTTCTTGCCTGGAGAATCCCAGGGACGGGGGAGCCTGGTGGCCTGCCGTCTATGGGGTCACACAGAGTTGGACACAACTGAAGCAACTTAGCAGCAGCAGCAGCAGCATTGCTTCTGTTCACGGTTGATGCTTCCCTGTATTTTCCCCATTCTCAGCTTTGGGCTTTGTTGCCAACCGTGTGTGTGTGTGTGTGTGTGTGTGTGTGTGTGTGTGTGTGTATTTGCATATGTGTGCGCACACACACACACACTCTAACATCCAATTCTTTGTGACTCCATGGGCTATAGCCATCTGTGTTCCTAAGTCCATGGGATTTCCCAGGCAAGAATACTGGAGCAGGTTGCCATTTCCTACTCCAAGGGATCTGACTGATCCAGAGATGCAACCCACAGCTCTTGCATCTCCTGCATTGGCAGGAGAATTTGTTACACAGACTGTGCCACCTGAGAAGTCCAACTGGGCACTGTTTAATTGGCACCATCCCCACTCAGAACCTCCAGGGAGCAAAGAGAAGACCCATCCCCAGGGAAAGGAGAAATGTGTATGAGACCATTTCTCTTCCTACTTTCCCTGGTTTTGCATTCCAGTTTTATTTATTACTTCTTTCCCTTTGGAAAGGGGAAAAAATCAAGATCTTCCAATATTAGCTGTGGTTTTGCCTAAAAAAGAAGACAGTTAACCAATTCCAATTTTTAAGCCAAAGTAATTCTAGCTCTGACCTTCTAATTTGCTAAAAAAGAAGAGAGAGAGATACTTTGGGGATTCTTGCCTTGATGTTTTTCAAATGTGGCCAACAGTAACCTCCTGGGTTGGTGGATGAGTTCACATGACAAGTGTTCTGATCACAGTGTTCTGATCACGGTTTGCAGTTTATAAATGCCTTTCATAAATCAGGAGCATCTGAAAGCTCATGGAGGGAAAAGACTGGACCATGGTCTCCTCTGCACCCTCAGGGCCTGTGGCTATAAGGGAGGAAGAGGGGGACCATGGCTCATATTTGCTGAGTGGGATTGGATGACAGTACCTCATTCCATCCTTACTATGAGCCCAGAAGAAGGTATTATAGTGACTGTTTGTACTGTAGAGATGAACTGAACTCACTTGCTGTCAGTGTCCATATTGAGGTCCATTTTTCTTCCCATTTCTCAGCATCTTTTTTAAACAGTGGAGAATTTTTAAATGCTGCTGCTGCTGCTGTTGTTCAATCGCTCGGTTTTGTCGGATTCTTTGTGATCCCATGGACTGCAGTGTGCCAGGCTCCCTTGTCCTTCACCATCTCCCAGAGTTTGCTCAAGCTCATGTCCATTGAGTTCGTGATGCCATCCAACCATCTCATCCTCTGTTGCCCACTTCTCCTCCTGCCCTCAATCTTTCCCAACATCAGGGTCCTTTCCAGTAAGTCAGCTCTTTGCATCAGGTAGTCAAAGTATTGAAGCTTCAGCTTCAGCATCAGTCCTTGCAATGTATATTCAGGGTTGATTTCCTTTAGTATTGGTAGGTTTGGTCTCCTTGAAAGTCCAAGGGACTTTCAAGAGTCTTCTTCAATACCACAGTTTGAAATAATCAGTTCTTCGGTTCTCAGGCTTCTTTTTGGTCCAACTATCATGTCCGTACATGACTACTGGAAAAACCATAGCTTTGATTGTATGGACCTTTGTCAGCAAAATGATGTCTCTGCTTTTTAATACAATGTCTAGGTTTGTCCTAGCTTTTCTTCCAAGGGTGAAGCATCTTTTAATTTCATGGCTGCAGTCACCATCTATAGTGATTTTAGAGCCCAATAAAATTAAGTCTGTTAAATGTTACTTGTTTCGACTTAAAAACAAAAACAATAAAACTAACCTCTTGCTCTGAATTCTGGAGTATTCTTCTCTATCTTCATCGCTCCTCCCAGAAACAGCACAGTTTAAGAAGAATTCTTTCTTCATGGGAACACATACTCCCAGCATAATTTTGCCCATCAGAGTTAAGTGCAGAGCACTTCAATCCTTCCAACATTGCTGCCTCAAAGCTGACATTTATAAATTTTCTTTTTCAGCACAGTATGGGATCCTCCATATGTCTTCCATAATAACTATCTATGTTTTCAGGGAATCTAAAGATTTATTTCCTTCCAACTCCTTGTTGCTGGCATTTTCTCCAAGCCTCCAAAACTGCCAAGAGATGAACTTCAATTTAGAGGAACTGTTACGTTTGTCATTGTGAATTTGCTAAACTTTGGATAAATTTGAAGATTTATGCTTATTCCCAAATGGGCCCTGAGAATATCTTTGAAGCTCAGAAAGTTCATGCTTGACTTCCTTTCCGTTGTTCTCAGTAAACAGGTCCTTAAATCTGTGCAGTCTCCCTGCCTAGGCCCTGGGTTTGTGTCATTGTCTAAACTTGGACACGTTTGCACTGCCAGGAACTCAGATGAGACTGATTTCTAGGTGTGGGGGAGGAGTCTTCTCGGGGCCTTGTGCTGTGGAAATCACGCTATGTCTGTATATCTAGAATGATCCAAGTGGAGAAGTTGTTCAGTAGCTCAGTCCTGTCTGACTCTTTGTGACCACATGGACTGTAGCCTACCAGGTCCCTCAATCCATGGGATTTTCCAGGCAAGAGTACTGGAGTGAGCTGCCATTTCCTTCTCCTGGGGATCTTTGCAACCCGGGGATCAAACCTGGGTCTCCCGCATTGCAGGCAGATGCTTCACTGTCTGAGCCACAAGGGAAGCCCCTATTGGAGAGGGTAGCCTTTCCCTTTCCAACCCAGGGATCGAACCTAGGTCTCCCACATTGCAGATTCTTTACCAGTTTATTCTTATTCTTTATTCTTCTGAGCCACAAGGGAAGCTCAAAAATACTGGAGTGGGTAGCCTATCCCTTCTCCAGTGGATCTTCCTGACCCAGGAATTGAACTAGCGTCTCCTGCATTGCAGGTGGATTCTTTACTAACTGAGCTATCAGGGAAGCCCCAAATGGAGAAGGTCTTACATTAACTCCTCACTTTAATAGCCCAGATCTGTGAGACAGAGAGCCTCCAAATTATGACCTTATCCTGCAATAACCCATAACCTTGGTTATTATACCCAATCTCTCCCAACCTCACTATTTTCATCTATAAAATGAGCATAAAGTATATCTGGCTATGGCAGGGTGGTATTTGTAAATAGAATATATGCAGTCCCTGATGCTTGAGAATTTACCAACAGTATCAATTCAGTTCAGTCACCCCGTCGTGTCTGACTCTTTGCGACCCCATGGACTGCAGCAGGCCAGGCCTCCCTGTCCATCACCAGCTCCTGGAGCTTGCTCAATTCAGTGTCTATCGAGTCAGTGATGCTATCCAACCATCTCATCCTCTGTCGTCCCCTTCTCCTGCCTTCAATCTTTCCCAGCATCACGGTCTTTTCCAGTTAGTCAGTTCTTCACATCAGGTGGCCAAAGTTTTGGAGCTTCAGCTTCAGCACCTCCAATGAATACAAGTAGCTATTTTAATATTGACAGATAACCTACCAATAAGTTGACTTGGCTTTGACTTATTCAAGGCAATTGGCTATTTGGTGATAGAGCCAGGATTGAATTCACTTCTCTCAACTCTTTATAAAACACAAGATTCCACTCAGTGTCCAGCTAACAGTTCTTCATGGTTTATAAACATGGTTTATGGGGACCAGGTATAATTTAATTTTGTTCTTTGGATCATCTTCAAAATAGTTCAGAGCCAAGTACAATATAAAATGTCCCTAAATTCTTTGAATTCAGTGGTGTGCCAAAAATTAGAAATCATCTTTTGAACGGGTGTTTCAGTTTTCTGCTGCAGCATATCAAATGACCACAAACTTAGCAGCTTAAAATATACATTTGCTATTTTACATTTTCTGAGGGTCAGGAGTCCAGGCACTGGCTAACCGGATCCTCTGCCCAGGGTCTCATAGGGTTGAAACTGATGTCAGTTGGAACTGTGACCCCTTCTGAGACTCAGGACTATTGGTTGAATTCAGTTGTTTTGTGGTTGTAGGACTGAAGTTCCCCCAGAGATCCTAAATGTGTCCACTGCACAACATGGAGACTTGGTCTTTCAGACCATCAGGAGACTCTCTCCCTTCTGACATGAGGGATTCATTTGATTAGATCAGGCCCACCGAAAAGAGTCTCTTTCTTGATAACTTAATCTGTTTAAGGACTTTATTAACCTCTGCACAATCCCTCTGTGATCTCATGTATCATAATCATGGAGCAACATCTCATCACTATCATAAGTGCTACTCACACTCACACACAGAGTTGGTGGCCAGGGCGGGGGTGGGAGGGGGTAGATAATGGAGGGTGTGCCCACCAGGGGGTGAGAATCTTGAGGGTTATCTTAGAAGTCTGCCCACCAGGGAAATGAGACAAGTTCATAGCTATGATACACCACCTTCTGGCCAATATCATCAAGGAAGTATTAAGTGCCAGGTGAAGCCCAAGAAGAGGTGGTTTCCTGCTATGGAGCTTGAGAGGCATGACAGCAACAGGGGGCAGAGTTCAGGTGGACAAGGGTCAAAGCGAGCAAGGACAGTGAGGAAGGAAGAGAAGAGAAGAATCACATACTGACCGAGGCAAAGTAGGGGATGGTGGTGCTTAATCACAAAGTCGTGTCCGACCCTTTAGCAACCCCACAGGTAGTAGCCTGCCAGGCTCCCCTGTCCATGGGATTTACAGACAAGAATACTGGCGTGGGTTACTATTTCCTTCTCTCGGGGATCTTCCTGACCCAGGGATCCAGCCTTTCTCTCCTGCTTGGCAGGTGGATTCTTTACCACTGAGGCACCTGGGAAGCCCGATGAACTGGGACTTGGCTCTAAGGAACTGCTCTGTGGTTTTTAAAAGACTAGTAGGTTTTTGAGCAAATGAAAGAAAGAAAGAAAGTGAAGTTGCTCAGTCATGTCCGACTCTTTTCGACCCCATGGACTATAGCCCAACAGGCTCCTCCGTCCATGGAATTTTCCAGGTAAGAATACTAGAGTGGGTTGCCATTTCCTTCTCCAGGAGATCTTCCTGACCCAGGGATTGAACCCAGATCTCCCACATTGTAGGCAGATGCTTTCCTATACAAAATGTGATGAGAACTACCTGATTCCATTATTATCCTTCGCTGTTTTTTTTTTTTTTTTTTTACAGTCTTTATTGAATTTGTTACAATATTACTTCTGTCTTATGTTTTGGCTTGTTGGCCATAATCCTTGTAGGATTTTAGTTCCCCAACTAGGGACTGAACCCGAACCCCCTGCATTGGAAGACAGAGTCTTAACCCCTGGTCTGCCGGAGAAATCCCTATCCCTTGCTTCTTAATGCACCAGCTCATGGAGAAGGGAAGATTCTGGCCACATGTCCTTTGTCTGTAAGGTTCTGAATCCTCCTTCTGCTGACCCTTCAGGACCTGGGGGAAGTGATTTCTTCTGCAAGTTCAATCTTGTAAGCTATAGGTGACACCAGGTGGAACTAAAAGACCCCAAGGCTGTGACATGTAGCAATCAGTGCACTTACTTGTCATGTGTTTGTTGACTAAGCATGTTACCCTGTTCCTTGGTGCCCCTCCTGCTCTGCTCCGGAGATGCAGTAAATGAGACTGCCTTGACTCCTGCCCTCATGAGGTTTATAATCTAGCCCAACACAATTCTAGATCATTTAGGCTTTAGATTCTTAAGGTATAGAGAGCTAACAAAGAAACACTCATTATGAATTAATTTCAGCTGTGGTAAGTGCTACGGGCAAAATATCTGGAATGCTGTGAGAGCAATATCAGAGGCTGAAACCAATCTCTGCAGGAGTGACATCAAATTAAACGTCTCTGAGCAAGTTAGAAAGGATGAATAAAATCTCTCGGGAGAAGAGACAAATTAAAGTGAACACAGAGTTGGCATGTATCTCTCAGGCAAACAGCAGGTACATCATTTTGCCAACAAAGATCTGTCTAGTCAAAGTTATGATGTTTCCAGTAGTCACATACGGATGTGAGAGTTGGACCATCAAGAAGGCTGAGTGCCAAAGAATTGATGCTTTTGAGCTGTGGTGTTGGAGAAGACTCTTGAGAGTCCCTTGGACTGCAAGGAGATCCAACCAGTCCATTCTGAAGGAGATCAGTCCTGGGTGTTCATTGGAAGGACTGATGCTGAAGCTGAATCTCCATTTGCCACCTAATGGGTAGAGCCAATTCACTAGAAAAGACCCTGATGCTGGGAAAGATGAATGGCGGGAAGAGAAGGGGACCACAGAGGATAAGATGGTTGGGTGGCATCACCGACTCAATGGATGTGAGTTTGAACAAGCTCTGGGAGTTGGTGATGGACAGGGAAGTCTGGCATGCTGCAGTCCATGGGGTCACAGTCGGACACGACTGAGCAACTGGACCACAACAGAACGGGTCAGCTTGGATGTGTTTCTTGTCTTCTCTGCCTGGGTACCGGTGTTCTCCCCTCGGACCCTGCCTCCCCCCGAGTTCCCTCCAGAGGACCAGTCGCCCCTTTCTGGTGAAAGGGTGCTGGTGCCACGTGGCCCTCTCCTCGATCACGTGCCCTTCAGTCATCTGTTACACAAGGTTCGGCTAGAGCCTCACTTCTGGTGTCCTCAGATGGTGATTGTGGGTGCTTTATCTTTTCATCACCGTTACCCACTGCTTCACCTGATGACACAGTTTGTGCAGAATAGTATTTGTTGGGCTTCCCTGGTGGCTAGACAATAATGAATGCACCTGCAGTGCGGTAGACCTGGGTTTGATCCCTGGGTTGGGTAGATCCCCTGGAGGAGGGCATGGCAACCCACACCAGTATTCTTGCCTGGAGAATCCCCACGGGCAGAGGAGCCTGGCAGGCTAAAGTCCATGGGGTCACAAAGAGTGGAACATGACTGAGTAACTAAGCACAGCGCAGCATAGTATTTGTTGGGTGAATAAACCAGAACTAGTACGGAGAAGGCAATGGCACCCCACTCCAGTACTCTTGCCTGGAAAATCCCATGGATGGAGGAGCCTGGTGGGCTGCAGTCCATGGGGTCGCTAAGAGTCGGACACGACTGAGCGACTTCACTTTCACTTTTCACTTTCATGCATTGGAGAAGGAAATGGCAACCCACTCCAGTGTTCTTGCCTGGAGAATCCCAGGGGCAGGAGAGCCTGGTGGGCTGACGTCTATGGGGTCACGCGGAGTCGGACACGACTGAAGTGACTTAGCAGCAGCAGCAGCAGTTGGATATAAACCAGAACTAGTTGGATATAATCCAGAACTAGTTGAATGAATAATTTAGAACTAGTGATGAAAGTAACACACTGACAAGCCACCAGACTTTCAAAGGAAGATCTTATCATTTGAAAAATAAAAATGCTTTTCAAGTCACAACAACAACAAAAAAGGAAGATCTTGAAAAAGAAAAAAAATCAGTTTTCCAAAGTGGTAAGTTCTGTCTCAAAGTAGAGGTGGAACTCACCTTCCCTGAAGGGGACAGAGGTCCCATGAGTTTGTGTATATTAATCCGAACTGAAATAGAATCTGAAAAACTTGATTATGTCTACTATCAATTATCAAAGTATACTTTTGATCTTGATAATTTGAGAGAGTTGATACTTTTTGCTTTTTAAGTATGAGACTCCTTTTATTTTTGACTCTGTCTTTTTTTTGGCCATACCGCCTGGTATGTGGGATCCTAGTTCCTCAACCAGGTATTGAACCCAGCCCACAGCAGCGAGAGTGCAGAGTCCTATCCTCTGGACCGCCAGGGAATTCCCATGATGCGTTTTTTTAAAGGATGAAATTGAGGTCCAGCCCTTTCTGATAGGGAGAGTCTTCCATAACCAGGCATTTCTCAGATGTGCTGTGCATTTTAGACTTGTTACAGAATGTTACATTTAGGATTAGGAAGATAAGTTTTTTTTGTTTTTTTTTTAAGTATAAATACAACACAAATAACATTAAAGAGATAGTCCAAGTCATCAATAGGACTGAAATGTCTATCAAACTATGAAAATATGCCTCTAGGACAGATGGACAGATGACGACATCTCTTTCTAGAGAGGAAAAAATGCCTGTTTGTATACATCAGTAAATGTCCTGCTGGATATAGTTCTCCAAAGGCAGAGACAAGCCCAAGGAGGGGTTGTACCTGAGAGGTCCCTGAATGGTTTTAGACAAGCACAGCATTAGCATGAGATAAAAATCAGACTGATGCTGAAAGCTCGGAAATCTGTCCCTAGCGTGCTGATTTGAGCAGCAGGAAGGGCAAAGGATATGGAAGGACAATCAAAAGAACAGCTGACACTACTGGAGCCCTGGTGGGACTGATCCGCGGGCAAGGAACAAAGGATGCACGTTGTAGCTAAGCGGCTGATAGCAGAGTAAGCGTCGCTTGAGACACCTCCAAGCCTCCAGGGCTCACAAGTGACCTGTTTAGGGCAGTGTAAGAGGGAATATAACCAAAGGCAACAAAACAAAAGAGGAATTTAAACAGTTGGGTGTCTGCCAGCAGAAGAAACGATGAAAACTGCTTTTTTAGAGACTCAAAAACAAAGCTGATTTCTTTCAAATGTTAGATGTCCTGGTTTAGTGCTCATGAGACCAAACCAAGAAATATTTATTGAGACTGCACCGTGAAATCTCTGCCAGCCCTTTCCTGTCTCCAATTCCAACTTTAACATTTTAAATGTTTTGTTTCCACTAATCACACGTGTTGAACCGTGTTATCCCACGAATCTTTCATTTCATGTTCCTCGTTTAATCCAAGTAATGAACACGTCAGTTCATTTTAATTTTAATGTTTAAAGGTAGAAAAATTTGTATTCAGATATAAGATGCAATCAACTTAATAGAAAAA
The DNA here is from genome assembly GCA_935064755.1 of Tragelaphus eurycerus. Lineage (NCBI taxonomy): Eukaryota > Metazoa > Chordata > Mammalia > Artiodactyla > Bovidae > Tragelaphus > Tragelaphus eurycerus. Next base: position 5,866,388 of record CAKXYN010000033.1, read on the forward strand.
TAGGTTTTTTTGTTTATTTATTTTTTTGTTGAAAATACTTGGCATGCAATAGTATATTCATAAAAAACAGAGCATATATGTTTCCAGTGTATAACATAGTGAATTAATAGGTATATATATTACAAATAAATCACCATGCTAAGTACAGTAACCATCTGTGACCACACAAAGTTATAGCGATGTTATTACTCATACTCTTTAGGCTGTATATGACATCACCATTACGTCACCGTGACTTACTTATTTTATAACTGGACGTTTATATATTTTCATCCTCTTCACCTATTTCACCCATTCCCACCCGGATCTAGTGACCACACATTCCTTCTCTCTATCTATGAGTCTCTTTCTGCTTTGTTTTGTTTGCTCGTTGGTTTTATCTTTTAGATTCTATATATATGAAGTTATATCAGATCAGATCAGTCGCTCAGTCGTGTCCGACTCTTCGCGACCCCATGAACCGCAGCACGCCAGGCCTCCCTGTCCATCACCAACTCCCGGAGGTCACCCAGACTCACACCCATCAAGTCAGTGATGCCATCCAGCCATCTCATCCTCTGTCGTCCCCTTCTCCTCTTGCCCTCAATCCCTCCCAGCATCAGAGTCTTCTCCAATGAGTCAATTCTTCGCATGAGGTGGCCAAAATACTGGAGTTTCAGTTTTAGCATCATTCCTTCTAAAGAAATTCCAGGATTGATCTCCTTCAGAATGGACTGGTTGGATCTTCTTGCAGTCCAAGGGACTCTCAAGAGTCTTCTCCAACACCACAGTTCAAAAGCATCAATTCTTCGGCGCTCAGCCTTCTTCACAGTCCAGCTCTCACATCCATACGTGACCACAGGAAAAACCATAGCCTTGACTAGGCGAACCTTTGTTGGTAAAGTAATGTCTCTGCTTTTGAATATGCTACCTAGGTTGGTCATAACTTTCCTTCCAAGGAGTAAGCGTCTTTTAATTTCATGGCTGCAGTCATGAAGTTATATAGGGTTTGTCTTTTTCTGACTTATTTTACTTACCATTAGTTCAGTTCAGTTCAGTCACCCAGTCGTGTCTGACTCTTTGCGACCCCATGAACCGCAGCATGCCAGGCCTCCCTGTCCATCACCAACTCCTGAAGTCCATCCAAACCCATGTCCATTGAGTCGGTGATGCCATCCAACCATCTCATCCTCTGTCACCCCCTTCTCCTCCTACCTTCAATCTTTCCCAGCATCAGGATCTTTTCCAGTGAATCAGCTCTTCACATCAGGTGGCCAAAGTATTGGAGTTTCAGCTTCAACATCAGTCTTTCCAATGAACACCCAGGACTGATCTCCTTCAGAATGGACTGGTTGGATCTCCTTGCAGTCCAAGGGACTCTCAAGAGTCTTCTCCAACACCACAGTTCAAAAACATCAATTCTTCAGCGCTCAGCTTTCATCACAGTCTCACTCTCACATCCATACATGACCCCTGGAAAAACCATAGGAGAGTGAAAAGGTTGGCTTAAAGCTCAACATTCAGAAAACGAAGATCATGGCATCTGGTCCCATCACTGCATGGGAAATAGATGGGGAAACAGTGGAAACAGTGTCAGACTTTGTTTTTCTGGGCTCCAAAATCACTGAAGATGGTGACTGCAGCCATGAAATTAAAAGACGCTTGCTCCTTGGAAGGAAAGTTATGACCAACCTAGATAGCATATTCAAAAGCAGAGACATTACTTTACCAACAAAGGTTCGCCTAGTCAAGGCTATGGTCTTTCCTGTGGTCATGTATGGATGTGAGTGCTGGACTGTGAAGAAAGCTGAGCGCCGAAGAATTGATGCTTTTGAACTGTGGTGTTGGAGAAGACTCTTGAGAGTCCCTTGGACTGCAAGAAGATCCAACCAGTCCATTCTGAAGGAGATCAATCCTGGAATTTCTTTAGAAGGAATGATGCTAAAGCTGAAACTCCAGTATTTTGGCCATCTCATGCGAAGAGTTGACTCATTGGAGAAGACTCTGATGCTGGGAGGGATTGAGGGCAGGAGGAGAAGGGGACGACAGAGGATGAGATGGCTGGATGGCATCACTGACTCGATGGATGCGAGTCTGGGTGACCTCCGGGAGCTGGTGATGGACAGGGAGGCCTGGCGTGCTGCGGTTCATGGGGTCGCAAAGAGTCGGACACGACTGAGCGACTGATCTGATCTGATCTGACTAGACGGACCTTTGTTGACAAAGTAATATTCTGCTTTTTAATATGCTGTCCAGGTTGGTCATAACTTTCTTTCTAAGGAGTAAGCGTCTTTTAATTTCATGGCAGCAATCACCATCTGCAGTGATTTTGGGGCCCAGAAAAATAAAGTCAGCCATTGTTTCCCCATCTATTTCCCATGAAGTGATGGGACCAGATGCCATGATCTTAGTTTTCTGAATGTCATGCTTTAAGCCAAGTTTTTCACTCTCCTCTTTCACTTTCATCAAGAAGCTCTTTAGTTCTTCTTCACTTTCTGCCACTTACCATAATGCCCTATATTTTCATCCATGGTGTAGCCAATGGTAAGATTTCCTTTTTTTGTGGCTGAGTAGTATTCTTGTGAAAATGTTAGTTGCTCGGTGGTGTCCAGTGTTTTGTAACTCCATGGACTTTAGCCCGCCAGGTTCCTCTGTCCATAGAATTCTCCAGGAAGAAGGATACTGGAATAGGTAGCAATTTCTTTCTTCAGATCTTGCCAACCCAGGAATTGTGCCCAGATCTCCTATAGATTCTTTACCATCTGAACCACGAGAAAGTCTATACATATATATATGAATATATATGAATATATATATATATATATATATATATATATATTACACTTTCTTTATCCATTCATCCACTGGTGGACACTTTGGCATGTTCCATATTTTCCCTGTTATGAATAGTGCTATGCTTTAGTGTATTTTAAAACAATAACAATTTCATTTCTGCTCTGCACTTGTTGAAAAAAACTTCTTCAAAAAAATTAGCTGTGATAGAAAATTTAAAATAGTTATATCCTCAAAGGAGTTTCAGAAACTGATAGAGTGGGCAAAATTCAACATTCTAAAGGACGATTACTTTGGTGGTCCCTTAGATTGGTTTAATTAAAGAGACCCCATAGGAAAGTTTCATTTGGGCAAACTAGAAGGCAGTCTGTGTCTTGCAGTCTATCTCTTTCTCTTTCTCTCTCTCTCCTTTTAAAAATTAATTTTTAATTCTTCTATCACAAAATTCTGGGGACAAATGCCCCAAGTGATAAGGATTTTCCAGTTTAGAAGAATTGAATCCAGAATATGTAATTACTCCCCTTCATCAAAGAACCCCAAATTACTAGAACTGTCCCAGCCTGCATGGAGAGGATTTGCATATCCTATGGGTAAACAATCCATGATAAGAATTTATTCAATATGGGACCACAAATGTTAACTTCATCTCTTCACATATTCATTCATTCTACACTTAACACTCCTAACATTTGTTCATTAATTTGCCAAATGTTCTGTGTCTCCTTGCACTTAATACTTACGAGCCAGATTTTCAGTTTTCTCTGAGGACACCTGTAGCCATACAAAGTTTGCATTGATAGTTTCTGAAAACAAAAGAGCCTTTCCATTTGATACAAGTAAGTGTGGGTTTGTGCAGCAACATACAAATTAATTTTATGTCCTGCAGGAAAAAATATCAAAAGTCATAAAGTCCACCTGAGAACTTCTAGTCTCGGGAAATGTGTCGTATGAAGGCTGAAGAAAATCATTTCCTGTTTTTGATGCTCCTTGTATGTTTCCTCATTAAGCGCCACCCCCTTGTCTGCCCCTCCACTCTATGTCTTCTTCCTCTCCTTCATTTTTATAACAGTATGACAGCATTGTCATTACATTGGCCTGAGGATGATGAAAATTGAACCATTCCCTTTGGTGGTGAGAAGCTAGGTGAGGGGCAGTGGTGTATCCAGCGACACAGCTTATGAAATCCCTGATCTTTGTTTTCCCTGATATACATTCTGAGTGACAGGTCCCATTTGTAGGTTTCTTCCAAACAACTGGCCACATCAGACCATTGATACCATGGGTAGGACATTCTAAAGGGAGCCCCAAATCCTCACTGTAGACCTCTGAACTTAATGACTAATCTTTCTTTTTAACTGGAGTGTAGCTGATTTACAGTGTTCTATTTCTGCTGTACAGCAAGATGAATCAGTTAGGTGTGTACATGCGTGCTGAGTTGCTTCGGTCATGTCTGACTCTTTGCAACCCACTCGACTACAGCCCACCAGGCTCCTCTGTCCATGGGCTTTCCCAGGCAAGAATACTGAAGTGGGTTGCCATTTCCTCCTCCAGGGGATCTTCCCGACCCTGAGGTTGAAACCCTGTCTCCTGCGTTGGCAGGTGGGTTCTTTAGCGCCACCCGGGAAGTCCTATATATATATATGTGTGTGTGTGTGTATCCCTGTTTTTTTATTTCCTTCCCATTTAGGTCACAACAGATATGGAGGAACATTCCCTGTGCTATGCAGTTAGTTCTCACTAGTTATTTACTCTATACATAGTAGAGCCTGGTGGGCTGCCATCTATGGGGTTGCACAGAGTCAGACACGACAGAAGTGGTGCGGCGGCGGCAGCAGCAGTGTGTGTTTGGGCTTCCCTGGTGGCTCAGTGGTAAGGAATCTGCTTGCCGGTGCAGGAGACGCTCATTTGATCCCTGGTCTGGGAAGATCCTCTGAAGAAGGGAATGGCAACCACTCCAGTACTCTTGCCTGGAGAAGCCCCTGGACAGAGGAGCCTGGCGGGCTACAGTCCATGGGAGCGCAGACTCAACACCATTTGGCTGACTGAACAAAAACAACAAGTGTATATATGTTAACAACTAATCTTAACTATTAAGTAGAATGTGAGCTGGGATAGAAATACACTCCTTTAAATGACTACAAGAACTAGCTGTCTATAAGCATTATTGAATCATGGTAAGAGATAAATCCTTATTCTAAAATCCTTTTCTGGGTAGTATAAATGGTTCAAAAAATAACCACAAGCAATATATGCTTATTGATGACAATTCTGAAATACAGAAAAAGAAAAAGAAAGAAAAAAAAATTATCATAATTCAGAGGCAAATCACTTAATATTTAGCTTATGTTTCCAATCTTTGTCATCTATGTTCAAATTCTTCTTCTTTACAAAATCGGAATGGTAAGGGCATGGACTTTTAGTAAGTTGTCTTTCCCTTGGCTCAATATAAACAATCAGCATCTTTTTAACATAAAATTTTCTTTTATGATATCCCTTTTAATGCCTATGTAATATTCTATTTTATATATGAGTTTCATATGATTAATTGATGTTCTGTTATTGACTATTTACCATGTTTTAATTTTTTTGTACTTTTTTTGTGTGTGTACTGTTTTTGCTGTGTCTTACCAAACATCTTGTCACTAAATCTTTGTGAATAAACCTAGATTTTTTCCCCTTGGAATTTATTCACAAAAGAAAAATTGCTGGATAGGAGTAATATAGACTTTTAAAAATATTTTTTATATTTAACGACTTTTAATAGGTATGACCAAATTTTGATCCTTAAAGTTGGTATCTGGAGAAGGCAATGGCACCCCACTCCAGTACTCTTGCCTGGAAAGTCCCATGGATGGAGGAGCCTGGTGGGCTGCAGTCCATGGGGTCGCAAAGAGTCAGACACGACTGAGCGACTTCACTTTCACTTTCCACTTTCATGCATTGGAGAAGGAAATGGCAACCCACTCCAGTGTTCTTGCCTGGAGAATCCCAGGGACGGGGGAGCCTGGTGGGCTGCCGTCTATGGGGTCGCACAGAGTCGGACACGACTGAAGTGACTTAGCAGCAGTAGCAGCGAAGTTGGCATCAGTTTACACTCCTATCAGCAACACATCAGGAAGTCCATGTTCCTGCACTCCTAGCTGTGCTAGTTATTTGCAAAAATTACAGTTTAATTTCTACTTTTACTCTTACTAAAATATCTATATTGCCAATGTTTATATTTAAAATTGACTCCAAGCATAAGTTGGTTGGCACTTCCCAGGTGGCACTGGTGGTGAAGAACCTGCCTGCCAATTCAGGAGACAAAGAGACAGAGATGTGGGTTTCATCCCTAGGTCAGGAAGATCCCTTGGAAGAGGGTATGTAACCCACTCCAGTATTCTTGGCTGGAGAATCCCATGGACAGAGGACGCTGGTCAGCTACAGTCCATGGGGTTGAAAAGAGTCAAGTTGGATAAGACTGAAGCAAATTAGCACCCATGCATGCATAAATTGGTTAACAAATATTTTTTATTATTCCAGTTTTAAGGGATTAAATCAAAATTAGGATCTCATGGAAACACCCAACAATTTTTGGTTTGGGTTTTTTTTTTTTTTTTTTTAATTTAAATGTTTGATAGCAAATATTTTTGTGTAGAGGTCTCTGTTGATGTGAGTTTCTGACCTATTTTATATTACTTCCTAAAGACAAAAGGAGACAAATTCTAGAGTTTTGGAGGTTTGTTTGTTAGTTCATTGGCTGGTTTTGTTTTCTTTAAAAAAAAATAATAATAACTGAAGAACACACTGTCAGTGTTTCAGAATTTAAAGGTAAAGTATAGATTAAGTTCCCAAACTTGCACAGTTGATATCTTGCCTTCAGGAAGAGTCTGTGTCTTGTCCAGATCCTCTTATACTTGGTTCAGTGTGTTTCTTTTTATTTTCTACTAAAAGTATTAACATCCCCTCCTGTTCAGTGCCCTATTTATTCAATGCAAAGTGCTCCAGAAATATTACATAAGATCAAGTATAGATACAAGCATCCAATCAAAGCTGAGGGTGGAGAGAGCCTTTAAAATATATAGGCAAATAGACAATGTCAAAGTCGGACTCTGGCTTTCTGTGTGGACAGACTCGGGAATACAGTGTGGGGAGTATTAACTTTTCCATCTGGAAGGATTTTATTTGATTGCCTTTGATCTGTGAAGTCCTCTGAGAAGGTTGGAATGTTCCAGAACAATGCATGTGAGAGGGGTGCAGGCCTGAGGCCAGAGAGGGCAGGTGGGTAGTGGGGACCCCTCCGGCCCAGAGCTGAGGTTCAGGGTGCCTGGTGGGAGGGAGAAGCTGGAGGTGGAGGCTGGCCTCCCGTGGTGGAGTCTCTGGCCTAGGTCCAGCTCCCTGGACACCTGCCCATCTCTAAAAGGAGGGAAGGAAGCTAGAGGGGAGGGCTGGCTCCCTGTATCTGGCCCCCAGGGTGCGGGACAGCAGGCGCTTCATCTGGGGAGTCAGTTTGAGGCTGTCTTCTCACAGGTCCTCCAGGACCATTTAACTCCACCCCCCCAACTTCCACCACGTCAGAGCAGAGAAGAATGAGCTGGAGCACAAAGGAGAGGAATGACTATAAGCCACACTGTTGTTTGCTGTCCCCCAGGTACATGCTGTTGTGGTCATTCAGTTGCTAAGTTGTGTCTGACTCTTTGCAACCCCACGGACTGTAGCACACCAGGCTTCCCTGTCCTTCACCATCTCCCAGAGTTTATTCAGACTCATGCCCATTAGTCACTGATGCAGAGTCATTCTCTGCCGTCCCCTTCTCCTTTTGCCTTCAGTCTTTACCAGATCAGCATCTTTTGTGATGAATCAGCTCTTTGCAGGTCTTCAGTTCAGTTCAGTTCAGTTGCTCAGTCGAATCCAACTCTTTGTGACCCCATGGGCTGCAGCACACCAGGCCTCCCTGTGCATCACCAGTCCTTTAAGCTAGGCTTCAGCGGTATGTGAACTGAGACCATCCAGATGTACAAGCTGGGTTTAGAAACGGCAGAGGAACCAGAGATCAAATTGCCAGTGTTTGCTGGATCATAGAGAAAGCAAGAGGATTCCATAAAAACATCTACTTTGGCTTCACTGACGGCTGCTAAAGCCTTCACGTGGGTCACAACAAACCAGGTACCTGACCAGCCCTTAAGTTGGGGGAATGATGACTCATCTCATTCTTCTGTACCCACCTGACAGCAGCTCACTGCACGGCTAAGTCCTTATAAAGAGCACCCAGCTCTTCCTTATCTTTGATGAGAACTGAGAGGAGTGTGCGTCGCACAGTGTGGGCAGTACCAGAGGAAAGGCCCCTGACGACAGACAGAAGTAAGGGGGGTGGTCAGGCAAGGGCTGCATGTGGATAAATACTTCCACACGCAGTGTGGAAAGTGAAAGTCACTTATTCATGTCCAACTTTTTGTGACCTCTGGACTACACAGTCCATGGAGTTCTCCAGGCTGGAATACTGGAGTGGGTAGCCGTTCGCGTCTCCAGGGGATCTTCCCAACCCAGGGATCGAACCCAGGTCTCCCGCACTGCAGGCAGATTCTTTACCAGCTGAGCCACCAGGGAAGCCCACGTAGAATGAGATAAGGGCAAGTGGCCAGGAAAGGGTGCTCTGCAGTGTAACAGTGTTCATTGGGAAATGTTTTTTGTTTTTATTTTTTAATATCAATAATTTTATTGTTTTTAATTAATTTTTATTGGAGTATAGTTGCCCATTGGGGAATACTTTTTAATTTCTTTGTTTTTAATTGAAGGATAATTGCTTTACAATAGTATATTGGTTTCTGCCATACATTAACATGAATCAGCCATAGATATACATATGCCCCTCACTTTTGAACCTCCCACCCCCCTCCCACCTCCAACCCCATCCTATTCCTCTAGTTTGACACAGAGCCCCGGGTTGAGTTCCCAGAGATATACAGCAGATTCCTTTGGGGAATATTTTTAAATGTTTATTTAACTCCCTCCAACAAATTCTGAGTGCCAGGCACTGTTTTTCGGGACCAGTGGTTCAAGGCCGAATTGTTTAGTGATGAGCAATGTTGCAGTATTCCTTAAATCACCGTCTTCCTTGTGTTCATTCATCTATTTTCTCACTCACTCCTTAATTGACTTAATCAGCCTGATTGAATATGCTGTAGTTGGATGAATTACCCCAGTGTGTGAGTTTTCACACATCCTGCTTCAGAGATCTGACCTAACGAACCACTTTTATTAGTCATCATCATTATCATTACAGCCATTTAAGGAGAGCCTCTGGGCCACAAACTTGGTTACAGTATCGCGTAAAGCATCTCATCTCTCTAATCCATCCAGCAACTCTGTAAAGGTCAGTATCATTAGTCTCATTTATCAGATGAGGAAACAAAGGCCAAGTCAACATTTCAACTCAGGTTGTTTCTCCTGAATCCAAGTCTGTTCTCCTCTCCCTGTGCCAGGCTGCCTCTGTAACATAACAAATTGTCTTCTGCAGCTTCATCTTGCCCAGACATGGAGATTTTATTTATTTTATCTGTTACCACTAATAACAATATTTTTTAAAAAATAAGCCAATGTGTGATGAGAGTGTGAAGAATAAACATGGTAATTAGGCAACTTCAAAATGAAGTTAATTATTGCCTTGATGACGAGGGTGGTTTGTGTACAATAGATAAGACAGCGTAAGCATCGTATCAGGACACGGTACTTCTGCAAGTCTGCCACGTCACAAGGCCACGCTTATCGTAAGAGTGGATCGCTAGAAAATAAGCGGATTCTGGGTTCACTGGTGTCACACAAATAATTTTTACCCATGGCTGCTATCTCACACGGCTTTCTCTTCTGTTATTCCATGATATCCCAAAGCTTCCCTTTGAGGCAGATGTAGTAAACCCCGAGGTGTGTTTGGTTTTAGAATTCAGTGCCATTGCTTGATCTGTCAACGGCCAGATTCCCCACTCCAAGGCCAATTCCTAGATGGTATCCGTGCATTTCGTGTTTGTCGAGAACTTCCAGAACAGCTCAAGAATCAGACACCAAGTTTTCCTGTACAATAATTGGAAATTTGTTTAGGTTCATTTGAATTATGCTGCTCACATCATCTGCCCCAGGTTTAAAGTTTAAGCCACTCCAGGGCACCCGATAATCCTGAGGGACTAGATCACACCCCTCTTTATCCCTGCCTGACTTTATTATTGTTCTTGTGGTTTAGTCATAAGTCGTGTCTGACTCTTTTGCAACCCCATGGATTGTAGCCCATCAGGCTCCTCTGTGCAAGGAGTTACCCAGGGAAAAATTACTGGAGTGGGTTGTCATTTCCTTCTCCAAGGGACCTTCACAACTCAGGGATCAATCTGTGTCTCCTGCATCGCAGGTGGATTTTTTTTTAAACCACTGAGCCACCAGGGAAGTCCAGCATTAATATTAAACATAGGAGATATGTACATACCTCCCGGGAAATTCATTTGATTTTGGACCATTTTTTTATTGTCGTGCTGTTACATTGCATCCAAATGCTCCACTAAGCAGTGGCCTGAGTTTGATGCATGTCCTACTTCACAGTTTTACTTTTTTTGTTCCAGTGGTTTTTAAAAAATCTAGTGTGTCTGGTTCCAATCAAGGCTAGTTTCCTTGACTGTGGTTTTCTGTAACCTCGGCACCTAACCCAGAGGATTACAAACGGCCCCCTGTGCTTTTGTCCCCAGACTGAAAAGTTCGCCAGTGCAGAGAAGCAGGAGCTAGGTAAAAGTGGATAGATTTGCATAATTTGGTTTTCCAAGGGCAGAGTGTTCATTTTTAGCTTACATTGGTTTTGCTTTGTTGACAAACCCCTTTTCAGGGAAAAATGCATCCCTTATTCCTATCCCCTTCCCCCCACCCCTGCTCCATTCTGGTCCCCAACAGCAGGTTCTTCAGATGTGTATATTTGTTCATCCAAACAGATGAGAAAGCATCCTCCCAGTCTTCTCCTGTCAAAATACAACTCCTGTGTTAGGCAGTTTCTCACATTTTCCAGTTTGACTTCTGTATAGAATGGTAGCTGCAGATGGTAATGACTTTGCCACAGCAGTTTCAGGCTTCTGTACTCTACAAATCCTGTTCTGCCCATGCACAATAATTAAGGTTATTAATGAGGGACCAGATTTAGTAGGAAATCAGTATACTGAGCCAGTCCGATTTGCTTGATGTAGGTTAATAATTATATATTATACAGCATTTGTGACCTTCTTGGGTTTCGGAATAGAAGCTATGGTGGCAGAGAGCATTGTGAGCAAATCCACACTAATGAAGTAACATTTGGAGCTCGGTGGGGCAGGAAAAGGGAGGCATTGTTATTGTGAGTGCCGTGGTATTGTCCTTTCCCATTTGGGATGTATTGAAATGCATAAGTAATAATTGTATTTGCATTTATGTAAAAAGGCTCCAACCAAGTCTTAGTCCTTCGAAAAGGCATGGCTGGGAGGTGACAATCATAAATCTGGGTGTCCCGAAACAACGTTCTTTGTGGAAGGAGACTTTTTTTCCTCTGTGCAGCAGGTTCAAATCCATAATGAGAGAGAGAATCTGAGCAACTCAAGGTTGATAGCCTAAATCCATGTGTGCTTGCTCTATAGCGTCTGACTCTTTGCGACCCCGTGGACTATAGCCCACCAGGCTCCTCTGTCCATGGACTTCTCCAGGCAAGAATACTAGACTGGGTTGCCATTTCCCCCTCCAGGGGGATCTTCCCAACCCAGGGATCAAACCTGTGTCTCCCTTTGGCTCCTGTATTGGCAGGCGGATTCTTTACCACTGCACTACTGGGTAGGCTGAATAGTTCAGAATAAATTGCTTTGAAGAATCGGATCTACCTTTCAAGGCAAGGCCTCTGAATTTCTGTTAGAATATCCTGCACATCCCATCCACAGCTTGAAAGGCCACCTATGTGAGTTTTTTTTTTTTTAAATTAGAGGATAATTACTTAAGAGTATTGTGATGGTTTTTGCTATACATCAACATGAATCGACCATAGGTATACACATGTCCCTCCCTCGGAAGCCCTCCCTGCCCCCTTCTTCCTCATTCCACTCTTCTAGGTTTTCACAGAGCTCCGGTTTGGGGTTCCCTTTGTCTCACATCATGTGAGTTTTGAAAAAGGAGTTTGAATTTGCCTCAGATAGCTTTGTATTTGTATTTTTTTTTAACTGTATCTTTTAATCGGAGGATAATTGCTTTATGACGTTGCATTCATTTCTGCTGTAAAATAACCTGATTCAGCTATAAATATGCACATATCCCTTCCCTCTTGTATTGGTTTGCATTCCTGAGACCAACTGCTTCAGAATGGAAGCAAGCAGGCCCAGTGGGCAAAAGAAACGTTCTCAGCGAATGTTACAAGCTGAAGACAGCCTAGGCTAGGATGAGGGATTTGGAAATGGAAGCAGGCTGAGGAGGCTCACAAAGACAAAATGTGAGTGTTTTGGTCAACTTGGTGTGCCACAGTGAAATTTCGTGTTGGCCAAAATTTTATTTTGGATTTTACTGTGCTGTCTTATGGAAAAGTCCAAATGATGTCCAACTCAATACTACAGCCTGGGTGCCTTCAACAATAGAAATTAATGTTCTCACAGTTCTAGAGGCTAGCAAGTTCAAGATCAAAGTTCTAGCCAATCTGATTCCTGAGCTCTCTTCCTGGCTACCATCTTGCCTCATGGTCACATGACCTCTTCTTTGCATACACACAGCAGGGGGGAAGGGCATGCAAGTTTTCTAATGCCTCTTCTAATAAGGGCACTAATCCTGTTATGAGGGCCCCACCCTCTTGATCTCTTCTAATCCTAATTATCTCCTGCTGCTGCTGCTAAGTCGCTTCAGTCTTGTCCGACTCTGTGCGACCCCATAGACGACAGCCCACCAGGCTCCCCCGTCTCCTAAAGGTCTTCAAATATCATCACGTCAAGGGTGATGAAGCCCTGGTTAGGGCTTCCATGTATGAGGGACACAATTCAGTTCACAGCAATGAGTAAACCTATGTGTTAAGGGCTTCCCAGGTGGCTTAGTGGTAAAGAATCTGTCTGCCAATGCAGGGGATGTGGGAAACACAGGTTCAACCCTTGGGTCAGGAAGATCTCTGGAGGAAGAAATGATGACCCACTCCAACATTCTTGCCTGGAAAATCCCATGGACAGAGGAGTCTGTTGGGCTATAGCCCACAGGGCTGCAAGAGTCAGACACAACTGAGTGACTGCACATGCCCACAGATGTGCCAGGTGCAAAGCTGGTCACGTGTTTTAGTCCGTTTCACACCAGTCTGTTCCACCTCATTCTACCTCCACCTGTTCTCTTCCACACTAATCCACTCTATTCCCTTCCATAACCCTCTGGTTCAACAAATGCCTGCCTGAGTCCTACCTGTGAACCCTGCAGCCTGCTTTATTTGACTCCCTCTACTTCCCTTCTGTCATTTCCCTCCCTGTCTGATTCCTTTTGATGACCAGAGCAGCTCCTGTTTTTGTTTTCTCCCCAATTTCCCTCCCTGCCTCTAATTCCAGCTCTCCTGGGAGAGCACTGGGAAAGCTTTGCCCAACAGACAGGACTTTAAGCTTGACTTCCGACATTCCCTACTACCCCAGAGGACTCACTTGAACTCCAGGTTGCCATGCTCCTGACAATCAGAGGGGATGAGGACAGTGACAATTCTTCACGAACAGAATAGTTGTGTGCCTGAAGGATGTCTCAGAACAAGAGCTTAGCACCTGGAGCTAAGGTTTCAGTACCTGAAACAAAGACTTGACCCTCTTATGCTGAGGATTTCTTGGCCCAGGGTGAGAATCTAAGGGGTCAGCCCTGGGGCTCTGAAGGCAACCTGTGTGAATTTAAATACTGACTCTATCCCATGTATCTGGGCAAATGACTTAGCCCCTCTAAGCCTCCATCTGAAAAACAGGATGATATTAGTCACTGCTTTATGGAGTTGGAGAGAGGAGTAAGTGGGATTAATGTATGTAAAGAGCTTGGTTTGCAGTGTACATACTCTGTCAATATTAGCTAGCATTATTATGAAAAAATCTATAATGGGGTAAGTGATACAGTTATTGAGTCTTTCTCACACCCAGCTCATGAGGCTGGACACAGAGTATCAAAGATGAGTAAGAGTCTCTGCTTTCATGGAATTCAGTGTTACAGAGCAAAGATTAGACACTATACACTTGTAACCGTGGTAATGACCATGAAGCAGAGATTTCTGACACTATGGCACTGTGTGAAGCAGGAACTGAGATTTGGGTAGGGGTCCTGGATTTAGAGCAGATCTACAAAAGAGACAGACACTGAACAGCTTAGGATCTCCCACCGCTGCCCCCCTGCAATCCCCCAGCCCCTGCTCAATTTGCCAGCAATCAAGGGAAAAGCCAGGACCAAAAAAAAAAAAGCCAAGAAGGATCTGTTACATTCCAATGTTGCTGTTCAGAAATTGGAATTCATTATAAACAGCCAAAAAAAAAAAAAAAAAAGTGAAAATAAAACAGCCTAGACCTCAAGTACTTGGATGATACTTTGCCAGCATGGTTTTCAGCCCAAGAGGAATTTGTTTCTCCAGGAAAAAACTCGATCAAGAGAGCAAATATTAGAAGATAGTCTTGGTTATGCCCTGGTGTTAAACAGTTACACTAACGACTGTTCACTTTCCTCCCAAGGTGTTAAAAATCGATGCTAATGATGAAACACTTTGTGCAGTGGTGATCTGAGAAAATCCCTATTGAAAACAAATGCAGAGGCGAAGTGTGCTCCGTGCCAGAGCTGTGTGTGCTCCTTAGAAAGATGATCTAGTCCCTGCAGAGAAGGGAAAGAATTAGAAATGATAACCACTTTTTAAATACATCAGCTTGCTCATGTGTCAGTGGTACTGTATTTTTTTTTATCAACTTTTCAGCCAAAGCTTCATTTGATTTGTGCAGGGAGGTGTATAATAGGGGAGGCCAGTGAGCTGATTTTTATAGAGTCCGTTTGTAGCTTAAACAAAGATGGGGGATTTGGAGGATAAAGGCAGCCTGAAATATAGCAGATTATGCGGCTTTATTTTTCAGAGATTCGCTAATTCCCCTCCTCCCCCTCCTGCTCTCTGACTGAGCTGGTGGTTTTGTATTTTCTTCTTTCAGTTGCCATTCAAAGAGAAAATGGTAAGTTTTCAACTTGAATTGTGGACTGAATTCCATGTAACCCAGCTCTGTTGCCTTGGCCGATCCTCTGTAAACACATTCGTGTTACCTTTAAACAATGTAGTCTTATAATAAATGAAGAGATAAATCAAGGCTGGACTTATGAAAAAACCTCTTTTAACATGAGAAACAGAATTCACAGCATGAGCAGAGAGGGCTAGAGGGTTTTTATTTGTGTTCTTAACGTGAAAGATGAAGTTGCTTTGAAAGCCGAAATCATCTGAAATATAGTACAAAAAGGGAAATGCTTTAATTTTCAGCAAGTTGACGACTTTTGCCTTTTCTGTGTAATTCAGGGAATTTTCTGTATTTTTAGGATCTGGCTACTGATGACATAGACCAGCTTTCACGCATTAACAGACCATAGATCTAAATGCAAGTCTTTCCAATAAAAAAAGGATCTCATTTGATTTTTTTTTAATGTGGCTTTAATTTCTTGGTGGAGTTTAGCGCTTTATTTGCACGCACGCTGCTGAGGCAAAAAGTCCTGCAGAGCCTCGTTTGAGAATTCTTCCTTCTCTCCTCAACCTGTCCGTGAGATCGTCATGGTCTCTCCTTTAGTTATTTAGCAAATATTTATTGTACTCTCATCTTGCCCAAAGCCTTGACTGTACCCATTGAGGGATACAGGGATGCCAGTGATCTGTGACCAGTAGCCCTCCAAAGGAGGCCATTCCAGTGGTTCCCCTTGGAGATTGGGGTGCTGGGGTATTTTCATGTTTTGTCAGCTAGAAATTACATCAGTACGAGGGATGCTATGCTATGCTATGCTAAGTCACTTCAGTCGTGTCCGACTCTGTGTGACCCCATAGACGGTAGCCCACCAGGCTCCCCCGTCCCTGGGATTCTCCAGGCAAGAACACTGGAGTGGGTTGCCATTTCCTTCTCCAATGCATGAAAGTGAAAAGAGAAAGTGAAGTCACTCAGTCATGTCCGACTCTTAGCGACCCCATGGACTGCAGCCCACCAGGCTCCTCTGTCCATAGGCACGTTATATTAGTTATCATACTATGTGACAATGACACATTATAAATACAGCATCAATTACTGATTATGCCATCAATGTATATATAGTCTATGTGTAGACTTCTATTTGACTGACTTGAAGGTGTTTTTTTTCCCTTCTTACCTTGCTAGGTTTTGAGTACTTAATCCTACTTGGTGTTGATACTCATGCTCTGTCTGACACTATCCTGAACTGTTTAATTCAGGCTCGATCCCTGGGTCAGGAAGATCCCCTGGAGGAGGGCATGGCAATCCACTCCAGTTTTCTCGCCCATGGACAGAGAAGCCTGGCGGGCTTCAGTCAGTGGAGTTGCAAAGAGCTGAACACGACTTAGCAACAGAGCACACACACGTACCTCTCTTAACGTGAAACACCCTGATTTCCCCAGTGTGGGTGCATCTTCATTTTTCACTTCTTTGTTTTGCTTTTCAAAATGAGAGCAAATCCTATTCAGTAAACTGGATGAACATATAATAAGAGAATGTTAATGTGAGAAGGAGCCCCCACTATTATTATTATTACCTAGCCCAAATTTTACCGAGAAGTACATGACATGGGAGCTCAGGAAGGTTTATTTCTAAATAATCTCAGCCATAGAAGGGGCCACTGACAGGAAATGCCTGCCTTATGAAATCCCACTGGAGAAAGAGCAAAGATTTCCCCTGGAGGAGTCAAGCCCTCTGTGGACATCTGAAAGTCGTGTTTATTGCTTACTTCTGCACATGAGGATGAAGGCATTTAATGAAAGGGGGAAAAAGATGGGATAAGAAGGGAGAGAAGGAAAAGAAGCATGGAAAAATATGGGGGTGGGGTGGGTGGGGAGGAATAAACAATCAATTTGTTTGAATGGGAAAGCCAGAGAAAACTTGGCGTGGAGACAGCATCTTCGTGCAGGAAGACATGAGAAATGACATCTGCACTGCTAGATAGAAAATTAGCCTGCAGGAAATATAAGAAAAGAGACCCTGGCTATTGGAAGGGCGGAACAAAGACTTCATGAGATGGTGTACAGGTGTCTCTTCTTCAGGAGCAGAAAGGTATCACTTGTGTTTGAAGAAGAACTGAGAATATTGGTGAGGAGTGCCTGGGGCAGAGGGGTGTTCTGAGCACCCCCTGCCTGCTTTCCCACATCCTGGTGGTCCACGTTCATGGAGAGGCACATGGCGTGCACGCCAACCTGCACGCAGCCTCCCTGGACCGAGACAGCCTTTGGCCTGGCTTTCTATCTGTATCACCCCAGTATGCCAGCTTCTTGCTTTGGAAACTGCCAGGGCGGTTTCTTTCTCTCTGCAGAATAGAACTTCTGCTCTTCCTCCCCCGGGGGCACTGTCTATAGGCCACCCTTTTTGTTCCAATTTCTGGTGGCCTGGCAGTCTTCTTTGACGCAATGAATTAGGAATCCATGCCCCCGGGAGCATCTGTCTTCATAGTTCTGCTTCCATCTTCCCCCAAGAGAAAACTGGGCAGCCTTGGCTGTCGTTTAAATGCATTTTGGTTGATTCATCAATCTGTGCAGTTACTTATGAAATAATGTACCAGCAGACTTCCACAGGCGCAGTGGGAAAGAACCTGCCTGCTGATGCAGGTGACACAAGTGACATGGGTTTGATCCCCTGGAGAAGGGGATGGCTGTCCACTCCAGTATTCTTCCCTGGAGAATTCCATGGAGAGAGGAGCCTGGTGAGCTATAATCCATGGGGTCGCAAAGAGTTGGACACAACAGAGCAACTGAACACAGAGAAACTACCATAATTATGCTATTTTTCTAAAGCAAGCTGACCCACATTATCATGAACATTGTTAAAAAATAGTTACATGTGTACACCTATAATATATGTACGCAATTTCTGTGTTCCAGATTTCTTACTGTTAGGGGATATCTAAGGCTTTTGAAAGAGATCCAGTCTTTTCTGGAAAATGTCCAAGGATGGATTTAGGACTGTTTTGTCATCTGATGAATATTTTTTCTTCATCTGCTTTAATTCTAAGCGACATTCAAAAACACCTTAAATAGGCATTGAACACATGTTACCAGTAATGACAGTTTGGTTGTAAATGACCCTCAGACTGGTCCTCCTTCTGCTTAAAGCCTTCCTTCTACATAATATCATGTGATTCATCTGATGTGGTTTAAATAGCTTTTCATTGTCAGCATTTTACTTCATTTAAATGAACATTTCCTGGCTGCTGTATAGTGGACCAGTGGTGGACTCCACATACTAATTTAGCTTTGAACAAATTCAAGGAACTTCATTCTGATAACTTCCTGTTATTTTGTGTTTCTTAGAATACACATGTATTCATTAAGCATTAGCCTTTGCCTGGTGTTTTCATAGGTACCCTGGAATGTCGTCTTCACCATCACGCTACTAGTTTGGAATTGTAGGAATTCAGCAGGTGAGAATCCAAGACTCAGAGAGGTTAGATCACTTGTCCTAGACCACAGAGCAGGTGAGTGTTAGAACTGAGTGTAAACACAAGGCTTTTTACCCCTGAACTCGGTGTTTACTCAACTAAGCTACATACACTAAATAATTGGCAGTATGTGACATGTTTCCAGGCGGTAACTGAATCAAGAGATTTAACTTAACATTTAGTACTGATTAGAAGGAAATGGCAACCCACTGTAGTACTTTTGCCAGGAGAATCCCATGGAGGGAGGAGCCTGGTAGGCTACAGTCCATGGGGTCGCAAAGAGTTGGACACTACTGAGCAACTTCACTCACTCAGAAAATTACTAGTTTATCACTGTTTAAGATAGAAGTGTGAAAATGCACTTTAAAAAGAAATTTAAAGTTTTCTAGAGAGTACTCTTGCCTGGAAAATCCCATGGACAGAGAAGCCTGGTAGGCTGCAGTCCACGGGGTTGCTAAGAGTCAGACACGACTGAGCGACTTCACTTTCACTTTCTACTTTTCATGCATTGTAGAAGGAAATGGCAACCCACTCCAGTGTTCTTGCCTGGAGAATCCCATGGACGGAGAAGCCTGGTGGGCTGCAGTCCATGGGGTCGCACAGAGTCGGACACAACTGAAGCGACTTAGCAGCAGCAGCAGCAGAGAATATGTTTAAAGAAAAATATTAGACAAACAATAGTTCATTGGTTATGTGGGATATATATCCATATATATATATATATATATATATATATATGAATAAAATTATATGTGTATACAGATATATGTATGTGTTTACATATATGTATATACAAGGGCTTCCCTGGTGACTCAGTTGGTAAAGAATCCACCTGCAATGCAGGAGACCCAGGTTCAATCCCTGGGTGGGGAAGAAGGAAATGGCAACCCACTCCAGTATTCCTGCCCAGAAAAGTCCCAAGGACAAAGGAGCCTGGTGGGCTACAGTCCATGGAGTTGCAAAAAGTTGGACACGACCCAGTGACTAAACCACCAGCGTAAATCTAGATATGGTCAGCCCAAAACTGGATTCAGGTTTTTCCATCCTTTGTTACAGACAAACCCAAATTAGCTTTTCAACCAACCCAATATATCTATATATCAGCCAAATGAGAAAAGCAAAGGATGTTGATTCAAAGCCTGCTCCTGTAACGGAATCAGTCACCGGCACCTGAGTTCTGGTAGAGACTCAAAGGCAAGCAGAGGAGTGGGAAAGCTTCCTAATGGAAAACAGGAAGGTTTCCCGTCGGCCCTGATTAGAGGCTCGTGCCCTGGGGAAGCTGGAGGTGGTCATCCCAAGTTGGTTGGGGGGTGCCTGTTTGGCTTTCTCGTGCTGGATCCTAAGCTGGAAGTGGGGACAAAACTAATCAGCAGTCCAGTAGTCAGTTTTGATCGAGTCCTGGCCAGTTTAAACCGATTGTTCCGGGAGTTATTGTTTCGCTTTCTTGGATTGTCACTAGAAAGAGCAATCAGGCTTCCTGCAAGTCTGGCTTGTAGCAGGCTGGCTTCCTGGGCTGCTCGTGGTAGAGAAGGGTTGGGCTCCCAGGCTGGTTGCTTCAGGGTGTGGGTGAGTTTTATATAGAGTCTGCCCATTGCTCATTTCTATATTGTTTCTCCCTCTCTGCCTCCCTCCTCCCTCCCTCCCTTCTCTATCTATCTGTTAGATATTTTACGTAGTAGTTGCTTTCCATCACTAATAACTCAAGCGCATGCCAGTGACTAGGTAGTGCTCACCTTGAATTCTCCAAGAAGCCATTCTGCTTCTCCTACATGTGGACAAGCAGTGGCAAAGGACAGAGCAGGACAAGTCCTGATCGAAATTGGAGTCTTTGATTTCTCAGGTGGAGTAAACAGACCTCAGACTTCTGATTCTTCCAAAGACATGCGGTGTTACCATCTGCTAATCATTTTAGATTTCTGGATTTGCCCTCCTGTTCCTCTAGAGTAAAACTCCTAATGTGTATCAGCTCACGAAGTGACAAGAACATGTATGTGCATTGAGCAGACTTGATCTGGAAGAGTTAGCAACCAAATAGGTAAGAAGGACAAGCTGGTGACAGTGCATGTGGTGTGATGAGAGCCAAAGCTGAGACTGAGGGCCGTGTTCATCTCACAGAGGCCGTACTGTGCCATGCGCCTCAGAGGCACAGGAGATAATATTCCATCTGGGTTTTGAAGGAGACATATTTCTGAAAATGGGCATCCCCTCTGAGGCTAGCCCTTTCAAATTGTTTATTTAATAGATAGTTTGCTCTGTTGTAGAATCCGGAGAGAACACCTAATTTAACTCTCACATTTTCTGACAGAAAGGCAGTGTGTAGCATGATGGTTAAGCGTGTGGGTTGGAATCTGATTTGACCTCACTCCTTGAGCCTGCCTTGGGCACATTACTGTCTATGCCTTTCTTTTGTCATCTGTAAAACGGGGTTGCTCATCCCGCCTAACTTATATCGTAAGAAAGCTTTCCACAAGTAGTAGCTGTTGCTATGATATAGAAACTGGGAAACAGAGAAGTCAGGTGATTTGCCTACTGTCTCAGGTAAGTCCTGGCAGACTCGGATGAGCATCTCTGCCTTCCACTTTCTAGTCCAGGACACAGCATTTCATTCTGTCTTGAACTGGTTTATGTTGTTTTAATTATTTATTGAAACATAACAGAAATGAAGGTAAGCGTTTTCTTTCTTTGCTGAGCCATGGTTCGCGACGCAGGAAATGAATGCACTGAATTCCTACTTTATCTTCAATTCCTCAAACTTCTTTGAGGCTACCTCTAAGGTCACTGTGCCTTCACTCTCTAGCCTTCTGGCTTAGACCGTCTAGAAACTGACTGTCTTGCAGCCTAACCCTGTCAAAGGAACAAATGCAAAGTTTCAGGGACAAGATAAGATGAAAAGTCTTCCCCTGTGAGTAGGTTCAGTGTGAGCTGTATTTAGGATGTAAGGTGTCTTATCTCTGACAAAGCAAGAAGCTGCACAATTTAGGTTTGCTCATCCATATACTGGGCTTCCCAGGTGGCGCTAATGGATAAAGAAGCTGTGATACACATAGAGAGTGGAATACCACGCAGCCATAAACAGGAGTCGCTTTTGAGTCGCTTCCAACGTAGTGAACGAACCTAGAGCCTATTACACAGAGTGAAGTAAGTCAGAAAGAGAAAGAAAAATATCATATACTAACACAAATATATGGAATCTAGAAAGATGGTACTGATGAAATTATTTTCAGGGCAGCAATGGAGAAACAGACATAGAGACCAGACCTATGGACATGGGGGGAGGGGGCGGGGGAGAGGGTAACGTATATGGAAAGAGTAACATGAACATTTACAATACCACGTGTAAAAATAGATAGCCAATGAGAATTTGCTGTGTGACTCAGGAACTTCAAACAGGGACTCTGACCATCTAGAAGGGCAGTATGGGTAGGGAGATGGAGGGCAGTTTGGGAGGGAGGGTGTACCCATGGCTGATTCTTGTTGATGTATGACAGAACACCACAAAATACTGTAAAGCAATGATCCTTCAATTAAAAAAAAAAAAAAAGGAACCTGCCTGCCAATGCAGGAGACATAAGAGATGTGAGTTAGATGCCGGAGTCATAGCAGCGCTGTTTTAAAATAGCCAAAACATGGCAATGACCTAAATGCTCATCAAGAGATGAATGGATAGAGAAGATATGGTAGATATATGCAACGGAATATTACTCAGCAACAAAAGAATGAAATAATGCCACTGGCAGTAACATGGATGCAGCCAGGAATTATCACATTAAGTGAGTCGGAAAGACAAACAGATGATGTCCTTTATGTGTGGAATCTAGAATATGGCACAAATGATCCTATCTACAAAGTAGAAACAGACTCGTGGACGTAGTGGAGGAGGAAATGGCAACCCACTCCAGTCTCCTTGCTCAGAGATTCCCAGGGATAGAGGAGCAAGGTGGGAGACTCGGCCTGCGATGCGGGAGACTCAGGCTTGATCCCTGGGTCAGGAAGATCCCCTGGAGGAGGAAATGACAACCCACTCCAGTATTCTTGCCTGGAGAATCCCGTGGACAGAGGAGCCTAGCGGGATATAGTTCATGGGGTCAAAAAGATTCAGACTCGACTGAGCGATTGACACTCACTCACTCCACAGGCATAGAGAACAGACTTGCGGTCTCCAGGGAGATCGAGGGGAGGGAGAGGGCTGGACCGGGGGTTTGAAGTGGTAGATACAAGCTGTTACATTTAGAATGGATAAAAAACAATGTCCTAATGTATAGCACAGGGTTAGTGTTAGAAGCTGTAACGGAAAGGGATATACAAAAAGAATGTCTATATGTCTATAACTGAATCACTTTGCTGTACAGCAGAGATTGGCACATGGTAAAGTAACAATATTTCAATTCAAAGATTAAAAAAATAAAAATAAGGGAAGCAAAATTCTACAAAGGCAGTGGATTTTTTTTGTTGTTTCAGCAAAAGTCACCTCTTAATCATGGAGCAGTAGAGTGCAGGATTTAAAAATCAAATGTGAAAAAATTTGCCACTGATTGCTGATTTGGATTATCTGTCCATTTGCTCTATCTATCAATGTGGATAATTGAGAACTGACTCTGGTTTAATTTGCATTTTTGTTTAGTGCCTGTTTATGGATCTTTGCAGACACCCTTATTGGGGGAGGCCACAAAAGTAGAGATAAGGTTCACTGATTTAATTTTGCCAGAAATTCAAGTCTGCATGCACTCAGTGTTTGAGGACAGTTTTATCAGCAATTTAAAAATAATGTTATGCAGGCTTAGTATGTAAATGGCCAGAGGACAGAGTTTTTGAAATAAGGGAGCTTTCGGTTTGTCATCTTTCGCTACCATTCAGTGCCAGATTCCCTCCCTAACTTGCAAAATGCCTTGAATCTGAGTTTCCAGACCTTGACAGATGGAAAGCTTCCCACCTCTCAAATCAGCCCAGGTTGGTTTTATGCTTAGAAAATTCGTCCTTGTATTGAGTAGGATCCCACCTCTCTATCTCCATGAAATAAGATTATGACTTCAAAGATCTTGATCATCTGCTGAAAAGTGGTACTTCCTTGGTAAATGTTAATTTACTATTACTACTATTTGTGTACTATTACTAGTACAAGAAAGGTAGCATTTCTACAAGTTAAAGAACGGTTGTATTATTTATTCATGGTGGGTCTCGTTAAAGCTGCTTAATTAAGCCAGTAGGGTTCTGATAAACCAAGACCTCTTTGACCAAGACGAGCTGTTTTAATGGTTGGCAGTGGCGTGTGTGCTCAGTCATGTCCGACTTTGCACCACCATGGACTGAAGCCCACCACTCCACTCTCCATGGAATTTTCCAGGCAACAATACTGGAGTGGGTTGCCATTTTCTTCTGCAGGGGATCTTCCTGACCCAGGGATCAAACCCATGTCTCCTGCATTGGCAGGTGGATTCTTTACTACTGTGCCACCAGGGAAGCCCTCATAATTAAGTCAATAGGCCAAGACCTCTTTGACCGAGATAAGCTGAGTTTGGATGGTCACCGTGATGCTAATGGTTCAGAGCTGAACTCTGTCTCTGGACACAGAGATTTGGGTCTTAATCCAAGTGTTTCAACTAGAGAAACTGAACCAGTAGCAGATACACATTAGGAGATTCATTGTAAGGAATTGTCTTATGTGGTTGTGGGGGCTGGCTTGGCAATTCCAAAAATTACAGAGTGGGCCCCCTGGGAGGGGCAGGCTGGCACTGCCAGGTGTGAGCTGATGCTATAGCCCTAAGTAGACTTTCTTCTTCTTTGAGAGCTATGATTTCTGCTCTTTGGGACTTTCAGCTAATACAATTCGGCCTTTCCAGACCAGGACAGTCTCCCTTACTTGAAGTCAACTGATGATGGCCTTTACTCACATCGAGGAAGGAACTTCCCAAGGACACTTAAAGTAGTGTTAGCTTGAATTACTAACCACATTCACACAGAAAACTGGCCATCACTCCAGGCTCTGCTTTTGGCTCCATATGACCTTGAAGGAGCTACTTAACTCCTCTGCTCTTAATTTTTCTCATTGTAACAGTTGGAGTTTAATGAGTTATAAGAATATAAGTATTTAAATTGACCTTTGATCATGCATAAAATAATTCTGAGGATCTGATTGCTTTTTGCTTCAAGCTGTTTTGTGTCACTGATCTTCAGTTTCCTCATCCATAAAATGGGAAGAACAATACTGTCTACTCGATAATGTTGTGAGGAGTGAAAGAGGAATTGAATTTCAAATTTCTGGCAAATTGTAACTACAGCCAACACTCAAAGGATCTTTACATGGGCCAGATGCTGTTACAAATGCATTACTTGTGTTACCACATTTAAGACCACAGTAAACACTCCTCATACAAACAATAACTGTAAACATGAAAATCTTTTTAGTGGAGAGAATTTACTAAATTTACTGAACTATTGATAGGTCAGGGGCAGGAAGGGTGGAATTGTGAGACACACTGGTGTTTTCAAGCAGATCGATTGTATGAGTAATGGAGAATGCGCCTGTGCTCAGTGGCTAAGCTGAATCTCTCTGCGATCTTATGGCCTATAGTCCGTCAGGCTCCTCTGTCCATAGGATTTCCCAAGCAAGAATATTGGAGGGGTTACCATTTCCTTCTCCAGGGGATCTCTCCAACCCAAGGATCAAACCTGCATCTCCTGTGTCTCCTGCATTGGCAGGCAGAATTTTAACCACTGAGCCACCTGGGAAGGCCAATGACGAATATGTATATCCATAAATTTTACTTATTTTTATGTATAAAGATATATAATTGGTGCATACCCTATCTTTTTGCGTCCATCTATTTCCTTTTTTAAGCTGCTTTATTGAGATATGATTGATATCTAAAACGCTGTATGTAATTAATGTATACGATTTGATGAATTTGGAGAAAAGATATGCCCATGAAACCATCATTACAATCTATGCTATAAACATATTTGTCACCTCCAAATGCTTTCTCCTGCCTCTTTATAGTTTATTATTTTTAGTCATTTGGGAGGATAAGAATGCTCCATATAAGATCCATCTTCTTGGCAAACGTTTAAATGTAGGATTCAGCATTGTTAACTGCAGGTCCTGTGCTGTACAGGAGAGCACTAGTGCTCACTCATGTTGCAAAGCTGAAACCTAGGACCCTGTGAGGAGATTTATTTTTAAGTGATTTTTCTTGTGCTACAGAAGGCCTTATCGAAGAACAAAAGGCCAAAGTCCTACTCACTCTCTGTAGAACTAACATCGTGGAAATAAAATTATTTTGACTTACTTTCTTGATCTTATGAATATATTCTTATCAGGCCAAGGAACTCCCTATGCTTCTCTGTAGGCACTTGTTTTGTAATTGAAAAGCATGGCTTCCTTTAGCTGACCACGTCTGCTGTTTTCTCTGACAGAGTCATCTACAACTTGAAACTAACAAAGCTATCGTGAAAGAATTGACTAAAACAATCGCATCATGTTTATGCCGAGAAAAAAAGAGTAAGGAAAACCAAGCAGATCATAAAGCCTCTTTAACAACAGATTGGCTGCTGTATATAAAATCTTTTTTTTTTTCCTTTCGCATTTACCCATAACCTTTCCCACTGCAGGTTATTCCCTCTTACATACCTACTTACTTTGAGGTTCAATCATCACAGTTTTCAATATATAAACATTAGTTTCTGCAAATGCACACGGCAGGATATGACAGTGTAATCTCTGGAAGGTGTCACTGGTATGAACAGTACACGGGCTACAGATATTCTTTTAAGAGCAGTAGATACATGCTTGTTATCTATTACTGCAATATTGCTGAGAGAATGTTCTGGAATGCCAATAAATAGGTGCTACACAAGGAATTCTATCCGTGAGGAGGTAAGTTTGGGAAAGTCTGGTTTTCATAAATTATACTAGGTTCTTTGATGCAATACCTCACCTAGCTTTTCATATGTGGATTTGTTATGAATCTCTAAGATGGAGAGAAAATTTTCAATGATTTCCCAGTTAAGTTGATACCTCCCTCCCCATCCTCATTTTCTTTTTTTCCCCCTCACGGGATGATGAGCTATAGAATATACTTGGAGAAATTATAGCGCAGCCATTAGGTCAATGACTACACATATCCAGACTGGCTGCCTTGAATATGCAAATCTCAATGTTTGCCCATGTGTCTTGTGTCTAAAGATAGCAGTGAGAGTAAAAGTTGTCAGAATAGCATTTGGTTTAAAGCCATTTAAAATTCTTAGACTCAATCTTATCTTGAAAATTCTCTTAAACTTTTTTCGTTTTTCCTTTTCATTGCATTAGACAGCTTATTAAGTGGATTGAAGAATATACACACATGTACACCTATGTAAAATCATATATGTTACATATATACAAATAGTTACATAATAAAAAAATTTCCCGTCTAGATTGGCAACCCCCTGAGGACAGGATCCATGTTCTGTGTTCCTCCATTTCTTCTGTTTCCCTGGTAGCTGGACAATGCTCAGCACCAAAGCAGGCTGAATAAATAATTCTCCAATAGGAGATGACCTGCACCATTAGCAGCAGCAGCCGTCCCACCCACCCCAGTAAAACTCACATGCATCGGTTGCTTTTTTTTTTTTCCTCTCAGAAAGAATGATGTTGCTTATTTATTTGCATTTTTAAGCTTACCTGGATATCTTTATTAATCCCCCACTGGGTCCACATTTCACATGATTTTTGTCTACCGAACTGCATTTATTACATAACAATGAACTTGTTTTCCCATTGTTTGCTGTTGAAAGATAGAGCTTCTGATTGCAGCCGATAAGCACTGTTATCACTGTTTCTAAATCCCTGCTTAAAGCAAAGAACGTGATATTCTGGTTAATCTTTGCAGTCCTATCTGGGGCTAAAATAGAGCCCGCGATGCTGCAGCCTATGGGGTCGAAAAGAGGCAGACAGGACTTAGGGACTGAACAAGAGCACAAAGGGTCTTCTCCGTGCTTTGAGCCTCGGAGGCCCCCGTTCCACTCTCAGGAGTATTTAAAGGGGACAAATGCACATGCAGTGTCACTGGCAGAGTATCAAGTAGCACAATCCATTCCTCAAAGGGGAAAGTGATTATCAAATAATATATTTGGTATAATAGACACAAGGTGGTAAATGAATGTAAGATGATCATATGTATTCTTTGTTCACTTGCAGGATTGCAGGGTAGCTAAACGCACAGACTTGGAAAAACACAGAAGTCTTTTTGATATGATTGTTAAGATTCGTAAAGTATGAGTTTTAATCATACTTTGGAATCATTTTTCTTCCCCTGGGAAAACTTCCCTGCCAATGGAAGCTAGTCAGTGAGTAATGACAATAGGCAGCTATTTGCATCCCCTTACAGAATGCATTTCACGTGCACAGCGGGGTCAGGGTATGCTTGGTATTCAAGGTAGCAATCCAGTTTTCTCCATCAACACCCAGCTAACCAGGCCTACATTTTCCGACTTGTAGAGTAAGCAGAGCTGTTGTTTCTTATGCTGAGTCATCGTCTCTTGATCACCTATTTCTAGTCCCAGTAGAAAGAGAAGTGGAAAAGAGAGAGAAATGAAGTTAGTCATCATCTCTGTTGTTATCATTATTATTTGCCACCAGTTCAGGCAAAAAATGAAGCAACTGAAGTTATTAACTATGATTTGGCCTTACCTTTAGCCTTTCTTTTTTCCAAACTGACCTAACCATCCATGACTTTGAATAGTTAAGAAACATCTAGTATATACTTGTAAGCAAAGAGGGGAAGGCAGAGAACTTTGCTTGGATCTGCTTCTTCTCACTTGCCTTTAATTCAAATTAATCCATATATTAGTATTAGCGAGTGTTAGTCACTCAGTTGTGTTCTACTCTTTGCAATCCTGTGGACGGTAGCCCGCCAGGCTCCTCTGTCCATGGGATTCTCCAGGCAAGAATACTGGAGTGGGTTGCCATGCCCTTCTCCAGGGGATCTTCCCAACCCAGGGGTCAAACCCATGTCTTTGCGACCCCCTGGTCTGCAGCACACCAGGCTTCCCTGTCCATCACCAACTCCTGGAGCTTGCTCAAACTCATGTCCATCACATCGGTGATGCCATCAAACCATCTCATCCTCTGTCGTGCCCTTCTCCTCCTGCTTTCAATCTTTCCCAGCATGAGGGTCTTTTCCTGTGAGTCAGTTCTTCACATCAGGTGGCCCAAGTATTGGAGCTTCAGCTTCAGTATCAGTCCTTCCAATGAATATTTAGGACTGATTCCTGAATTCCAGTTCCTTTAGGATTGACTGGTTTGATCTCCTTGAAGTCCAGGGGACTCTTAAAGAATTAGGCCTAGCTCGAATCATTTCTTTCTTTCTTTTTTTATTAAAGTATAGTTGCTGTACAGTGGGCTTCCCTGGTAGCTCAGATGGTAAAGAATGTGCCTGTAATGCAGGAGACCTGGGTTTGATCTCTGGGTTGGGAAGATCCCCTGGGGAAGGAAATGGCAACTGACTCCAGTGTTCTTGCCTAGAATATAAGTTACAGGTTGCAATATAGTGATTCACAATGTTTAAAGGCTACAGTCTTTATAGCTATTGTAAATGTTGGCCGCATTCCCCATGTTGCACCATATATCCTTTGTCTTATACCTAATAATTCATATCTCTTGATTCCCCACCCCTGTACTGCTCCCCATCTTCTCCCTCCCCACTGGTAACCACTAGTTTTTTCTCTATATCTGTCAGTCTGCTTCTTTTGTGTTACGGTCACTGGTTTGTTGTATGTTTTTACATTCCACATATATAAGTGATGCTGCTGCTGCTGCTGCTAAGTCGCTTCAGTCGTGTCCGACTCTGTGCGACCCCAGAGATGGCAGCCCACCAGGCTTCCCCGTCCCTGGGATTCTCCAGGCAAGAACACTGGAGTGGGTTGCCATTTCCTTCTCCAATGCATGAAAGTGAAAAGTGAAAGTGAAGTCGATCAGTCATGCCGGACTCTTAGAGACCCCATGGACTGCAGCCTACCAGGCTCCTCTGTCCATGGATTTTCCAGGCAAGAGTACTGGGGTGGGGTGCCATTGCCTTCTCCACATATAAGCGATAACATATAGCAATTGTCTTTCTCTCTCTGGCTTATTTCACTTGCTACAAATGGCAAAATGTCATTCTTTTATGCCTGGAAAGCCATTTCTGATTTTTGCCAGATCCTATTCCCGTCTTGTTGACACCTCTACCCCAGTGTCCAATACGAAGTCTGTGGCATTGCAGGCATTTATTTAATCAAGAAGTGTATATGAAGCGCCTCCTGTGTTGTTTGATAGTAAACAAATGAAATCTGAAGTTCCCTATAATCTACATGAAATTGGCCCTTTGTCTCGCTGTGCCTTCGTGGAGACAGCATCGAGGCCTTGTTTGCATGGGTGCTCTGGAAGCATTCTACACGCCTTGCTGAATAGTGGATGTAGGAGAGGAAAACTTTTTCTTTCTGTCCCTCTAGGTTCTTTGGCTGGTCTCATAACTCAGACCAGTTTAATCTGCTATGCACAGAGGCCCCACAAAGACATGTGCTCCTCCTGGCAGCCAGGTGACTGAGGCTTGTACACCACCCTGGGCTAAGGAGGAGGGGACAAGGGCCCAGGGTCTCAAAGGCGAGGCATAGAAATCTCAGGAAGATGAGTGTTTGGTGAACCACTGTTTTCTATGCCATGTGGATAAGACTTTCTGATATAAAAAATTATCTTTGGTATTAGCTCTCTTCCTGATGAAAGCCCTCAATCTAAATTTAGGCAGTTAAGGGAAAGGTTAAAAATAAACACTTCCCCTGAGTCTACTAGGCCTTAACTGCCCTCAGGTTAAAACAACCCATATGACAAAGTGGCGGAGAAGGCAATGGCAACCCACTCCAGTGTTCTTGCCTGGAGAATGCCAGGGACGGGGGAGCCTGGAAGGCTGCAGTCCATGGGGTCGCTGAGGGTCGGGCACGACTGAGCGACTTCACTTTAACTTTTCACTTTGATGCACTAGAGAAGGAAATGGCAACCCACTCCAGCATTCTTGCCTGGAGAATCCCAGGGACGGGGGAGCCTGGTGGGCTGCCATCTATGGGGTCGCACAGAGTCGGACACGACTGAAGTGACTTAGCAGCAGCAGCATGACAAAGTGGCAGATTTGGGGGTGGTGTCTTTTGTCCCCCTCCTCACTGAGTGACATGGGCCACTTAGTCAGTCTCTTGCTAACCTCATTTATAAGACGTGTGTAAGTTTTATTGGCTTCCCAGGTGGATCAGTAATAAAGAATCTGCCTGTCAATGCAGGAGATGCAGGAGACCCGGGTTTGATCCCTGGGTCAGGAAGATCCCCTGGAGAAGGAAATGGCAACCCACTCCAGTGCTCTTGCCAGAAGAATCCCGTGGACAGAGGATCCTGGCAGTCTATGGTTCATGGGGTCACCAAGAGTCAGACTCAACTGAGCAGGAACCATCTCCACCCAGTTTTGTGTGGTATGGAATAAATGCGGTTATGCATCTGAAGCCCCTTGAGACACATAGGGTCCATGTCAAATCTCACTAAGTGTTAGCTATTTGTTAGCAGAGTGATTCTGTACCCCTAAAAGATATGCTCAAGGCCTAAGCCCCAGCACCTGTGCGTGTGACCTGATTTGGAAATCAGGTCGTTGCATGTGTGTGTGCTCAGTTGTGTCCAACTCTTTGCAACCCTGCAAACTGTAGCCTGCCAGGCGCCTCTATGGGGATCTCCAGGGAAGAATGCTGGAGTGGGTTGCCATTTCCTTCTCCAGGGGATCTTCCCCTCCCAGGGATCAAACCTGCGTCTCTTCCATCTCCTGAGTTGCAGGCGGATTCTTTATCGCTTGAGATGCCTGGGAGGCCCATTGAGTTTTTGCAGATGTAGTTAAAGATCTCAAGATGGACTCCTGGATTTAGCAAGCATCCTAAATCCTATGACGGGTGTTTCCAGGAGCACAAGGAGCAGAAGGTTTGAGACACAGAGGAGAGGACCACAGGGAAGCCCTGTGAAGACAGAGGCAAAGGTTCCAGTTACATGCCTCTGAGCCAAGGAGCCCCAAGGTCTGTAGCAGCCCCAGAAGCTGGAGAAAGGCCTGAAACGCATTCTTCCCCAGAGTCCGCAGAAGGAACAGGCACTGAGGAGATCATGATTTTGGACTTGTGGCCTCTACGGCTGGGAATGAAAGAATCTGTTTCCAGCCACCCAGCTTGTGGTAACATGTTACAGCAGCCAGCTATGGGAAACCAACACACTATTCTAACCATAAGGGGAAGAGTCAGGTTTTATATTGTTATTTTTTCCTGCACTGGAACATCGAGAACACCCCCCAGTTAACAGACTGGTCTGTTTCAGACTCTACATTGGGAAAAGAACTTTTGAGCTTGAAGAGACCTTGGCATCCATCTGCCACAGTCTTCTCATTTTCTGCCCAGAAAGGTGATGGTGCTCACCCAAGGACACACAGAAAGATGGGCCGGCAGTGGAAGGGCCCCACATGGACAAAAGGCCTCTGGGGAGTCAGCTGGTCTCCTCTCGGCACTGCCCACACCACAATGCCATCCCTGGAGAGATGTGCCTGGACCAAATTTGGAGTCCAGCTACATGGCCATCTCACACCTGCCTGGGGTGAGCAGGCAGGCAATGCTCGCTTGTTCATTCCTTGCACAAGTAAAATTTCCTCTGAAGAAACACGGCAGCCTGGTATTTATTCCTCTTCAGTTCATCTTTCAGCAACTTAGTACCCAGGTTGGACTAGTGACCAAGGAAAAACCAGTTTCTCAAGGTGAAACTTCTTAGCACGAGACAGATAGGAGATGGCTTCCTGCTTCTTGCCCAGAGGAAGCCGTGTTCCACCCTGTGAACTTTCCATGGCAATTTCTGGCTGCTAGTCAGGAGGAAGCTGTTAATTGCCTTTTAAATATCTTCTCAGTAGTGAATGAGTCCTAACTGCTCTTAATTTCTCTCTGGCTGTTGTCCTGGGCCTACCATTTGGCATTTCTGATGATCTCAGGCAGAGATCATCAATATGTAAATGAACATCCCTACAGAAGGCGATGGCAAAGCTGGGATAGATGTGCTCCGGCCAGAATCTACAGCCAGAAAAGAAGAGATGTGCATGTTCCCTGCCATGTGGATCAAGATCACTGTGTGGATAGCCTGTGGAAATAAAGGATTACCACGCATTATAAGGAATTCCCTGGGTGGCCTGTGAAGTTGCTCCTTTTTCTGGTCACAGACAGTGTCACCGGATCACCACTTACTGTGTGACTGTCAGAAAATCTCTTAACCTCTCTGTGCCTCAGCAGGGTTTTTTCATATATGAAGCATGGATACTAATGGGCCCAGGGTTTGGTCATGTCTGTCTCTTTGCAACCCCTTGTACTGTAGCTCTGCAGGCTCCACTGTCCCTGGGATTTCCTGTCAAGGTTACTGGAGTGGGTTGCCATTTCATCCTCTAAGGGATCTTCCCTATCCAGGGATCAAACCCGCATCTTCAGGCAGGCAGATTCTTTACCACAGACCCACCTGGGAATCCCGTGGGTAATAATAGTCCCAACCTAATAAGGTTTCTGCAAAAACCATGCAGTGGTTCATATTAGACCCATAAGAGTGTCTGGCACATAACAGTTGCTCAATTAAGTTGATCCATCAGTATCATCCTTGTTTTCAATCTTTCAATCCTAGAATTTCTTTTCTTCTGCCACACACTTTTATATCTCTTTTGTTTCCAAGTTCAAATTCTGCTGATGCCTTTTTTTTAATTGTTGGTTCACATCACGTTCCTCCATTCTTAATCTTTTTTTTAACTTCTTTACTGTTTATTTTATGCATATCATAAACTTGACCCATACTAAGTATACAACTCACTATTTTTAAAATTTTGCTTACATAGCTGTTTGAGCAGCGCCACAATCCAGTTTCAGAACATTTCCATCACCTCCAATAATACCACCGTTTAAGAAATGTGTACACTCTGCACTGCTGCCTCTCAGTTCAGTTCAGTCGCTCAGTTGTGTCCGACTCTTTGCAACCCCATGAAACACAGCACGCCAGGCCTCCCTGTCCATCACCAGCTCCCGGAGTTCACTCAAATTCATGTCCATCGAGTCAGTGATGCCATCGAGCCATCTCATCCTCTGTCGTCCCCTTCTCCTCCTGCCCCCAATCCCTCCCAGCATCAGAGTCTTTTCCAATGAGTCAACTCTTCACACGAAGTGGCCAAAATATTGGAGTTTCAGCTTCTATATCAGTCCTTCCAGTGAACATTCAGGACTGATCTCCTTTAGGATGGACTGGTTGGATCTCCTTGCAGTCCAAGGGACTCTCAAGAGTCTTCTCCAACACCACAGTTCAAAGCATCAATTCTTCGGTGCTCAGCTTTCTTCACAGTCCAACTCTCATATCCATACATGACCACAGGAAAAACCACAGCCTTGACTAGACGTACCTTTGTTGGCAAAGTAATGTCTCTGCTTTTCAATATGCTATCTAGGTTGGTCATAACTTTCTTTCCAAGGAGTAAGTGTCTTTTAATTTCATGGCTGCAGTCACCATCTGCAGTGATTTTGGAGCCCAGAAAAATAAAATCAGCCACTGTTTGCACTGTTTCCCCATCTATTTCCCATGAAGTGATGGGACCAGATGCCATGATCTTTGTTTTCTGAATGTGGAGCTTTAAGCCAGCTTTTTCGCTCTCCTCTTTCACTTTTATCAAGAGGCTTTTCAGTTCCTCTTCACTTTCTGCCATAAGGGTGGTGTCATCTGCATATCTGAGGTTATTGATATTTCTCCCGGCAATCTTGATTCCAGCTTGTGCTTCTTCCAGTCCAGCATTTCTCATGATGTACTCTGCATAGAAGTTAAATAAGCAGGGTGACAATATACAGCCTTGACGTACTCCTTTTCCTTTCTGTCTCTAAAGATTTACTTTTTTTCCTGTACATTTTCTATAAATGGCATTGTGCAATATGTGTCTTTTGTGTCTAGCGTCTTTCACTTAACAATATGTTTGGGATTCATTCATGTTGTAGGGTGTATTCATATAAGGACTTCATTCATTTCTGTTGCCAGACAGCGTTCCATTGTATAAATTCACTGTATGAACACACTGCCGTTTCTAAGTTTGTTCATCAGTTGTAGACTTTGGGGTCATTTCCACTCTTTGACTACTATAAATGATGATGCTCGGAAGATGTGTGTATAAATCTTTGTGTAGAAATACATATATATGTTTACATAGATGCATAAATGTAGAATTACTGGGTCATATGGTAATTTTATGTTTGACATTTTGAGAAACTGCCAGACTGTTTTTGCGTCACTTTATGTTCCAATTAGCAAAGTTTCAGGGTTCTGAGAGCTCTACATTCTCTCCAACATTTGTGATTTTCTTTCTGACTGTACTCATCCTAGTGGGTGTGGTGTGTATATCCCTAGTGACTACTAATGCTGAACGTTGTTTTCATCTGCTTATTGGCTATTGATAGATTACGGTGAACCGTGTCAGATTTCTGATCTCCAAAGAAGATTTAGCTTTGGGACCAGGGAGCAGGCTTGATCACTCAAGAGCTTTTGTGTAGCTGCTGTTGCTGCTAAGTCTCTTCAGTTGTGTCCGACTCTGTGTGACCCCATAGATGGCAGCCCACCAGGCTCCCCCGTCCCTGGGATTCTCCAGGCAAGAACACTGGAGTGGGTTGCCATTGCCTTCTCCAGTGCATGAAAGTGAAAAGTGAAAGTGAAGTCGCTCAGTTGTGTCCGACCCTTTGTGACCCCTTGGACTGGAGCCTACCAGGCTCCTCCATCCATGGGATTTTCCAGACAAGAGTGCTGGAGTAGGGTGCCATTGCCTTGTGTAGCAGAGCTTTATTAAATAATAAAAATGGACAGAGAAAGCTTCTGACACAGACATCAGAAGGGGGATGGAGAGTGCCCCCCTCTCTAGTGTTAGCAAGGGAATTATATGCTTTTTAATTGGTTATTACAATAAATCAAAAGACTATCTCAAGGTTGTAAAGATCTTACTAAACCCACTCAAATAATTTTAAGATAACAAGACTAAACAGTAGGTTTTCAAGAAGGAGAAACTGTCTTCAAGCAGGATACATTGTTGTTATATAATCCTTATTACAGAGTTTAAACAGAGTTTTTTGCTGTGTAATCATCAGTTCCAGGCTTAAAGAAAACAACATTTTTATGTGACTAAGACTAAGGAACGTAAAGAGAAAAAAAAGATGTAGATGTTTGTCCTTTTTTCCTCCTTGAGAATTTCAGACCCTTATCTCCTTTTCGAGAGCCCCAGACCCTCCTCTGCTCCTCGGGGAGCCTGGGCTTCCTATCACCCTGCCTAGGAACTGACTCTCTCACTATTCACATATCTTCTTTGGAGAAGTGTGTACTCAATCTTTTGCCCATTATCAGATATGTTACTAGTCTTTTCTATTGTTGAGCTATAAGAATTACTTACATATTCAGGGTAAAAGTCCTTTATTGAGCATACAATTTAAGATACTTTCTCCATGGTTCTGGGTTGTCTTTTCACTTTTTAAATAATTTCTTTTGAAGTACAAAAATTTGTAATCTG
The DNA here is from genome assembly GCA_935064755.1 of Tragelaphus eurycerus. Classification (NCBI taxonomy): domain Eukaryota; kingdom Metazoa; phylum Chordata; class Mammalia; order Artiodactyla; family Bovidae; genus Tragelaphus; species Tragelaphus eurycerus. Next base: position 5,902,348 of record CAKXYN010000033.1, read on the forward strand.
ATGAGGTGCACATTATTGATTTATTGTGGGATGTATTTTTGATGTTATATTTAAAGAATCTTTTTAAAAACTTTTCAAAAATGTTTATTGGAATATAGTTGCTTCACAACTAGTTTTTGGTATACAGCAAAGTGAATCAGCTGTATGTGTGCACCTATCCCCTCTTTTTTGGATTTCCTTCCCATTTAGGTCACCAAGGAACACTGAGCAGAGTTGCCTGTGTATATAGTCAGTTCCCATTAGTGCTATGCACAGTAGTGTATATATCAATTCCAATCTCCCAGTTCATTGTATCCCTCCTACCTTCTTGGTGTCTATATATCTTTTCTCTACGTCTGTGTCTCTATTTCTGCTTTGCAAATAAGTTCATCTGTACCGTAGATTCCACATCTATGCATTCAGCTCAGTTCAGTTCAGTCGCTCTGTTGTGTCCGACTCTGCAACCCCATGAATCGCAGCACGCCAGGCCTCCCTGTCCATCACCAACTCCTGGAGTACACTCAGACTCACGTCCATCAAAGCAGTGATGCCATCCAGCCATCTCATCCTCTGTCGCCCCTTCTTCTCCTGCCCCTAATCCCTCCCAGCATCAGAGTCTTTTCCAATGACTCAACTTTGCATGAGGTGGCCAAAGTACTGGAGTTTCAGCTTTAGCATCATTCCTTCCAAAGAAATCCCAGGGCTTATCTCCTTCAGAATGGACCAGTTGGATCTCCTTGCAGTCCAAGGGACTCTCAAGAGTCTTCTCCAACACCACAGTCCAAAAGCATCAATTCTTTGGTGCTCAGCCTTCTTCACAGTCCAACTCTCACATCCATACATGACCACAGGAAAAACCATAGCCTTTACTAGACAGATGTTTGTTGGCAAAGTAATATCTCTGCTTTTGAATATGCTATCTAGGTTGGTCATAACTTTCCTTCCAAGGAGTAAGCGTCTTTTAATTTCATGGCTGTAATCACAATCTGCAGTGATTTTGGAGCCCAGAAAAATAAAGTCTGACACTGTTTGCACTGTTTCCCCATCTATTTCCCATGAAGGGATGGGACCAGATGCCATGATCTTCATTTTCTGAATGTTGAGCTTTAAGCCAACTTTTTCACTCTCCACTTTCACTTTCATCAAGAGGCTTTTTAGTTCCTCTTCACTTTCTGCCGTAAGGGTCGTGTCATCTGCGTATCAGGTTATTGATATTTCTCCCAGCAATCTTGATTCCAGCTTGTGCTTCTTCCAGTCCAGCATTTTTCATGATCTGTGCATTAGTGTACTATATTTATTTTTCTCTGACTTACTTCATTCTGTATGACAGTTTCTAGGTCTATCCACTTCTCTCCAAATGTCACAATTTGTTCCTTTTTTTTTTTTTTTTTGATTGAGTAGTAGTCCATTGTACATATATGTACCACATCTTCTTTATCCATTCCTGTGTTGATGTACATTTAGACTGCTTCTATGTCCAGGCTATTGTAAATAGTACTACAGTGAATATAGGGGTGTATGTATCTATTTGAATTATAGCTTTCTCAGGGTATATGCCCAATAGTTGCATTGTTACTATTGGTAGCTCTATTTTTAATTTTTCAAGGAACTTTCATATTGTTCTCCATAGTGGTTGTATCAATTTACATTTCCACCAACAGTGTAAGAGGGTTTCATTTTCTCTACATTCTCTCTAGTATTTATTGTTTGTAGACATTTTTATGATGGCTATTCTGACTGGTATGGAGTGATACATCATTATAGTTTTGATTTATAGTCCTCTAATAATTAGTGATACTGAGCAACTTTTCATGTGTTTGTAGGCCATCTTTGGAGAAATGTCTATTTAGGTCTTTTGCCCAAGCTACGACAAAACTATTGAAAAGCAGAGATATCACTTTGACAGCAAAGGTTCGTACAGTCAAAGCTATGGTTTTTCCAGTAGTCATGTACAGATGTGAGAGCTGGACCATAAGGAAGGCTGAGCGCCAAAGAATTGATGCTTTTGAACTGTGGTGTTGGAGAAGACTCTTGAGAGTCCCTTGGACTGCAATGAGATCCAACCAGCCCATCCTAAAGGAAATCAGTCCTGAATATTCATGGGAAGGACTGATGCTGAAGCTGAAGCTCCAATGCTTTGCCCACCTGATGTGAAGAGCCGACATGGAAAAGACCCTGATATGGGAAAAGAAGGCAAAGGAGAAGGGGATGGCAGAGGATGAGATGGTTGGATTGCATCGTTGCCTCAATGGACATGAATTTGAGCAAACTCTGGGAGACAGTGAAGGACAGGGAAGCCTAGCATGCTGCATCCATAGGGTCACAAAGAGTCAGGCATGACTTTGTGACTGAACAACCCATTTTTTGAGTGGGTTGTTTATTTGATATTGAACTGCATGACCTGTCCATATATTTTGGACATTAATCCCTTGTCAGTTGCTTTGCTTGCAAATATTTTCTCCTATTCTGAGTTCTTTTACCTTTTAGTCTAGTTTATGGGTTTTTTTGCACAAGCTTTTAAGTTTAATTAGGTCTCATTTGCTTATTTTTGTTTTTATTTTCATTACTTTAGGAAGTGGGTCAAAAAGTTCTTGCTGTGATTTATATTTGCTTAAACCAAAGTCTTATGTTATCTTCTAAAAGTTTTCTATTTTGGGTCTATGATTCATTTTGACCTCATTATTTTGTTTGGTATGATTTAAGGGTTCAAATTCTTTCTTCTGTATGTGAATATCCAGTTAACCTAGCACCATTTGTTGAAAATACTTCTTTCCCTACTGAATTGTCTCTACTACTTCATTTAAAGTCTATTGACAGTAAATGTGAAGATTTATTTCTGTACTTTCAATTCTAGTCAGTTGATCTATATGTTTATCCTTATACCAGAACCATATTGTCTTTATTACTGTAGCTTTACCATGAATTTTGAAATCAAATCCTTATCTGTTCTCACCTGAATGACTGGACCATCTTCCTAATTGGTCTCCTGCCCCTAGTCTCTGCCTTTTGCAGTCCATTCTCTATGTAGGATTCAGAGAGATCTTTATAAAACCCTATCTGGCTTGTCATCTTTTTATTTCTAATAAATTAAGTTATTTATTAAGGGAAGGTGCCCCTGACTATCCATTCATCTTTGTCTCATCACATCATCACTCAAGGTTGTTCATCCCAACATCCCCGGGCTATTCAAACTGCCCAATGAAGCTGTATGCTTTTAACACATTCAGGCACCAGAGCCTAGCACATTGGCAAGCACGGTGCCTGGAAAAAGTAGATATCTATTATATAAGATGGGCTTCCCTGGTGGCTCAGATGGTAGAGAATTTGCCTGAAATGAGGGAGACCTGGGTTGGATCCCTGGGTTGGGAAGATCCCCTGGAGGAGAGCATGGCAACCCACTCCAGTATTCGTGCCTGGAGAATTCCCATGGACAGAGGAACCTGGTGGGCTACAGTCCGTGGAGTCTCAAAGAGTCGAGTATGACTGAGCAACTAAGCACAGCACATCATATAAGATGAACAAACCAGGAGTACCCATGATCGTTGCTTGGGCACCATTTTTTCTTTCATTTTTACCTGATAAACTGCTCCTAGAAGTTTTCCCCTGACCAAATACTCCCTTGTTGCCATATACTTTAGGTGCCCTGGAAATAATTCTAGCATACCAGTTATCATATAGCAATATAGGTATTGGTTTATATGTATATACCTTCTCCTAGATTTTAAGACCTTCAGTATTGACCTTCATGGGACCTGGTACCCAATAACATTGTTGAATGAATGAAGAGGTAAATGCATGTTTTGAAATTTATTTTTAGGGTTTTTCAGAAAGCACCTACATAGCCAGGGATACTTCATGAGATTCCTGGAGTCTAGATCCCTGGCTATGTGCAGTGAGGTCATTGCCCAGCCCCTGGCAGTAAGGGCAGAGTCAGTTGCCTTTTTGGCCCTTTCTTGAGCCCACTGCTCTCCACCCTCAGTTTTGCGTCTTTCCCTGTTGACTCAACCTATTATTTTGAGATGATTCTGGGCCAATAAACAGTGGATTAGAAACAAAAAGAGGGAAAAAATTAAACAAGAACAACTCTTGGCATCATGATTAAGCTCAGCTTGAATATTGCTTAAGGATAAGTTGCTGAGACTTTTGTCCTAATTCATATCCAATAAAATAGCCTTGGAGACACAGTTTTGTTTTTTGTTTATTTTTGTTCTTATTTTCTTAAAAAAGCCTTCAAGAAAAACATCCTGTCAACTACTAGGGAATGGCTTTCTGAGCTTGCTTTCTACTTGGGTGTCTGTTTTTTTCCCATCTGGATGGCGAGTATTTATCTTTCATGCCACCTTCTAGTGTTCTACCCACACATAAATGACTCCAGATTTCTCAGGAAGCCTGGATTCTCTTCAGACTCGCAATAGTTTTCACTTCATTATGTTACTGACAGGTCTAACCCAAAGGAGAAGGATTTGACTGTCGGACGCCAGACTCTGAATGAAACCACTCCACTTTTGGAGGTGTCGGTGGATCTCTCTGTCAAACCAGGCATCCTTCTAGCATTTTCTAGACTGTCTGTAGTCATGTCTGTCCCTTCTCCTCCCCACAGGCCAACAGGGAGCACGTGGAGAACAAGTTAATGCACCCCACCCTGTTTTCAGCTTATTTGGCTGGTTGGAGAATATTTTGAGTTTTATTTGTAAAGGCAGAGAGCTTTTTTAAAGTGATTTTTCTTCCCATCCCATAACTCTCCATTTTAAACTCTGTTAGAAAATAGACAAAGGATTTAAACTATAAATTATTAAGAATCACAGAGCACCTTAGGGCACCTAACCACGAATGATCTCTCTTGCTTCTCCTCTAATACACTCATTTAGATCAGAGTCACAGAACCAAAAACCTCCGGGGTGTGTGGATGCATGAGGCCAGCCAGGTGTGGACCACTGTGAGGTGGAGAGTTCATGCCCCTCTCAAACGAGATGGCCCCCGGAGCTTTCTAAACAAATGGCTCCTGGTTTTATTCTCACTAGCGCTTTTTCTAGAGTCTCCCTCATATTTTCTCAAAAATATCAGATATTTTCCTATTGTTAAATTCTCCATGTTGGTAAACAATTCAAAATTTAGAAAAACAAGCTTCAGATCCAACAGAACATGTCTGCAGGCCACTAGCTGATGCATTCTTGCACAGAAACCCTTAACAAACAAAAATGTCTTATAAGTCCCAAGTTTATTTTAGCTCCTTCATTTAATATGTTCAACAAGTATTATGAGCAGCTTTTGGTGCTAAGTAATAGGGACTCAGCAGTGGATAAGATAGACCCCATGGAATGCTGATGAAATGGGCATTCTAGTCAGGTGTTTGGGACCGAGGCACCTTTATGATGGGCAGTTGGTTCTCAACTGGTAGATCGAGTTCCCTTTGGCCTTGAAGCAGACTCGTGATAAATTCAGAACTTCTTTCTGTTCTTATGCATTCCAGAATAGTTTCATGTGGTCACAAGTTTCTACTCAAACATCATCTACCATATTGGTAGATATCATAATGTTAAAAACGATTCATTAATTTAACACATTATTTATTCATTTAGTTTGTTCAAGAAATGTTTATTGAGCATCTTTATGAAGGAGGCACTGATCAAGTAAATGAGAAATTGGTGATGGATATAATAAGCTGCTTATCATAGAATTTGCTTCCCAGGTGGTGCTAGTGGTAAAGAACCCACCTGCCAGTACAGGAGACATGAGAGATGCGAGTTTGATCTCTGGACCAGGAAGATCCCCCAGAGGAGGGCAGGGCAATCCACTCTAGTGTTCTTGCCTGAATTGCATGGACAGAGGAGCCTGGTAGACTACAGTCCTTAGGGTCACACAGCATCAGACAGGACTGAAGTGACTTAGCATACATATCACGGAATGTCTTCTGTACAAGGGCCTGGACCGGGACCAAGCATGTGTTCCAAGGAAGAGCTGCCATTGAATCCAGACCTGTAGTTTGGGAGCAAAGAAGAAATTGGCCAGCTCTTGCCTTCAAGGTGTTGGAGGTGCTCGGGCAGGAAGAGGTGGCTTGCAGAGTGAGGGTTTGTAGAGCATGTTGCTATTTTCACATGTTCCCTTCCCATGGAGACCAAGGTCATGCCTGTCTCACCCTCCCATTCGGGAGGAATGCAAGTGTGGTGGAGAGACGGAGCTTCCAGAGAGAACAAAGGAGACTTGAGGCGGGGAGGAGAGGCTGTCACCTCTTCTTACAATCTCTACTGTCCCGAGTGGAGTATGTTGATGGCTTTATCATATAGCAAGTCCACTACATATGAATGAGCTCTGTCCCAAAAGCACATGCAGAAGTCCACTTTGTTTGGAAATCCAACAAAGTGAGCCTAGGTACCCAGCTAACACAATCAGCTATATAGTACAATTCTTGCATAGCTTTATAATACTTTTCACATAAATAATACATAAAAAAAAAAAAAACTAAAAAATAAAGAGATCGTTTGTCATCTTATAGCACAGTACCTTGAAAAGTCCGGTACAACAGCTGGCATATAAGGGGCTGGCATCGAATGAACAGGCAAGAAGAGTTACTGCAAGGGGGAGGAGGGGAGGAGGTCAGAAATAGTGGAGCTGAAGGATCCTCAGCAATGGAAGACCAGGGCAACTGGCAAGATTACTCCACTGGATGTTGATGACACAGGTTCTGGTTCCTTGGTGGATTCAGTCCTATCTACTGTCTTAAAAAAATGATCCAGTGATGCCTGGGTAATCCTGCAGCAGCTCCATTGCTGCTGCTTTTGTGCTTGTTTCTGGGCATCTTGTCTTGAAATAAAGACACAGTGCTCTACACAGCACTGTACAGTAAAGTACACAAAAGCACAGTTACTGGTTGAGGACGCACACACGTATGACAGTGTGCGCCAGACATGTCAACTTACTTCCGTGATGGGACATGTGAACATGTGTTCGGCTCTTTGAACGTCCACAGCTTTAAGGTTCATACATAGGGGACTTACTGTAATTACCGTCTTTCCTGTTGATTTTACTCTTTGTGAAACAGACATCATTTCTATTTTGTCCAATAATGGATCTCCAGCACAAGGCCCAGAATCTGGTACATAATAGGTGCACAGTAAATGCTGTTGACTGAGGAAGGAGTCGGTATGAAAAGGGTGAGAGCTGCAGAGGAGAAAAATGGTAGGTAGTAAAAGGTAGGGGAATTCCTGCAGGACAGAGGTAGAAAGGGGGAGCAGGGAGGGTCCAAGGCAGGCAGGAAGTGTGGGCAGGAAATGTCAGTGGGGCAGAGGCTCAGCGCCCCGGAGTAGTGTCGTCATGGTTACTGGTCAGGTAGACAGTAAGAAGGTAGAGCAGTGGCTGACCATTCTGCAGAACTTTCTAAAGTTGACTGGAAGTCAAGGGGATCTGCGCTGAGGTTCTCAGTGAAAGATGGGATACCACCAATCAGATCAGATCAGATCAGTCGCTCAGTCGTGTCCGACTCTTCGCGACCCCATGAACCGCAGCACGCCAGGTACCACCAATAGGGCAAAGTTAAAGGAACCAGGTTTCTAAATTAGATAAAAGTCACTTTGTTAAGCACAAAAGTTCCCATATTCATCCAAGGTCACCACGTGTCGGTCTCAGCCCTGGAAATCGCTCTTTTGAGGCACACGCTTGAATCATTCTCATTCTACATTATCTAAGTTTGCATGTCGAGTTCCCCACTTTCCAGCCATGAGTCATGTGGACCTATGTGAAGGTCAGTGTATAACGATACAACATCTTACGTGATGACATTTTTCACGATGTATTTTCCTACTCGAGATTTCTAAAAATCAATCGTTCGGTTTTTAAGCACTATTTTTTTTTTTCTTCTGAGCTGGACCTGAGCAGCTGGATGTTGGAATTTGCCATCAAACCATTCACCCATCCCTAACCTTTAAATGTTTGGAGAGGAAAATAAAAAAAGACGGGTGTAAAATAATTTAGTAACCCACAGAATTCATTTAGTTTAATTTATGCTAATTACAGCATATTGGTGTACTGGCAGATAAAAATAAAGCTGGTGGAGAAGATTGCATTGAATAAACTGAGACAATTAACCCTCGAAATTATCACGTGAAATGATTTGAGCTTGCTACTGGAAATAACAGGGCCTACCAATTGTCTTAACTAGTGATGATTAAAAAGCTCATTAAATTCCAGGATTTATTTTACATTATCCCTGCATCCATTGGTCATTTTGTATAATATTTTAATTATAGGGTTTTTTCCTTCCTCTAAATAGTTAGAGAACAAAATTAGAATTTTATTTTATTATCATCCTCAGTTATTTGGCCAAATGTAAATAATAGAAAGATAGCGGTGCTCTTACATGTCACAGATGTTGAGTTGAAAATTCTCAGTGACATAAGATGACCCACAGCATTGTCTTTTGAGTTGTGAGATAATTCACAAAATATCAAGTTTTTATCTCATCAAATTAGTTCTTAGACTTCCATGTGCAGCTTCTGCCCCCTATATTAAGTACAATAGGATTATCATTAATTTTACGATGGAGGACAAATAAATCAAAATTGTGAATATTTTGTCTAAACCCAGGGGGCTCAGTGGTAATATGTCTGCCTGCCAATACGGAAGATGCTGGAGGTTCAGTTTCAGTCCCTGGGTTGGGAAGATCCCCTGGAGAAGGAAATGGTACCCTATTCCCATATTCTTGTGGAGAATCCCAAGGACAGAGAAGCCTGATGGGCTCCAGTCCACTGGGTCACAGAGAGCTGGACACGACTGAGAAAGTGCACGCACACACACACATTGCAGACTCTGCTTTATCCCAGAGAACTTGCCAAAGCAAAAAGCATAATCATTTTCCCAGAGGGCTGGGGCATTTGGAGAAGACAGAATCACAGCCCATGAAGGCAGACAGGACAATCCTTGTGCTCAAACTGCGAACTTTGGAGGAATAAGCTGCTTCCTAACCAAGCCATCCTTGTCACCCTGCCAGCCATGATGTCTTTGAGAAGAGATGCTGTCCATTTTATTTTATCTTTTCCAATGTTATTATTCACTCAACTGTCTCTTTCTCATCATGTAAATTTCAACCAGCTCAACGGGCTTCAAGAGGTCTCCTGATTTCTCCCAGGTCCTAGTTAGATGCTTCTTCTTTTATACCCCCCTGGAGAGAACCCTCTATCTAGCCAAATACTTGATACACTGAAGTTCAGATGTCCAGGGAATTGCGTCTCCCAGTAGAGTATAAAGGACTTCAGGCCAAGAACCACGAGCTTGCTCTTCCTACCTCAAGAAGATAATATGGCGCTTTGTTGCCGTTCAGTCTCTAACTCATGTCCTTTGAGACTCTTTGCGATTCCATAAACTGTAGCACGCCAGGCCTCCCTGTCCATCACCACCTCCCGGAGTTTGCTCAAACTCATGTCCATTGAGTCAGTGATGCCATCCAACCATCTCATCCTCTGTCCTTCCCTCTCCTGTCCTCAATCTTTCCCAGCATCAGGATCTTTGCAGAAAGTCAGTTTTCTGTCAAAAGGCTTATTCCATGAATAAAGGAATACACAAATTCAGAATTATTTTGACTGGCATTGTTGGACCCTCCACCATTCAAAAATGCAGTAAATATTTTCTTCAACAGCTTTGCTTTGTTTTGTTTTTTTGACCACACCATGTGGCACGGGGAACTTCTCTGACCAGAAATTGAACCTGCACTCTCACTGCTGTGAGAATCTTAACTCCTGGACCACTAAGGAATTTCTCAAACTGTGTGTAAAGTGGCACCAGAGCTTTTGTTTGTAAGATTTGCCAGTTTAAAAAAAATTGATTATACAGTTACTGGGAAAAGTGGAAAAACATCCCATATGTATTGTATCTACCACTTTTAGTGTAGGATCGCTTATTTCTCTTAAACTCACATCTTATTGGTGACAGAGGAGTAGAGTAATACAATAAGCTCATGCAGTAGACTCATAGACCATTAAATATTATGTGTTACACACTGTCCTAAAGAGTGCAGGAAATAGCAATGGACCAGACCCTGATATTAACTTTGCAGATTTATAGTCATTCAAGGAATCATATAATGTGCACTAAGGACTAATGATATATGGTTCAGCTATATCATCCTATTGTTGTGCAACATCAAAATCCAGTGACTTGAAGCACCAGCTGTTTCCTTTTTGCTTCCTGGGTCTGCGGTAGGGTGGGGCAGTCGTATGTCAGGCTCGGCTCAGCCAGGCTTGGCTGCAGGCCCACCTACTGGGCATTAATGTGCCTCCTCCTCCTTGGAACAGCAGCTTTGGGTCAGTGGTTCTCATAGCACATTATCAGAGGTCAAGGAGAGAGGGGAACTTGCTCTGTCCCTGAGATTTCACAGTCACTATCTATTGGCCAAGGGTGTTACAGGGTCATGTCCAATCTCAAAGGGTGGGAAAATACACTCCACTCAACTCCAATCGGAGACCCAGCAAGTCAGATGCCACGTGGATGTGTGATTCTAACACAGGGAGGATGTGAAGGCTGTGAACGCTGATTCAGTCTGCTGTGGGGAGGCAGAAAAGTCACAAGACTGGTTCTAGTCTTTTTTTAAAAAAAAACAAAACACAACTTTATTTACTTACTTTTGGCTGTGCTGGGTCTTCCTTGCTGCACGGGCTTTTTTCTAGTTGTGGCAAGAGGGGGCTACTCTCTAGGTGTGAAGCATGGGTTTCGCATTGCAGTGACGTCTTCTGTTACGGAGCATGGGCTTTGGGCTCTCAGGCTTCAGTAATTGTGGCAAAGGGACTTACTTCCTCTGCGGCATGTGGAATCTTCCCAGAGCAGGAACTGAACCCATGTCCCCTGCGTTGGCAGGCGGATTCTTTATTGCTGAGCCACTGGAAAAGCCCATATATAATTGAATGTATATGTGAGTCCCAAACTCTTAATTAATCTCTCTCCCCCCACTAATATTTGATCAGAGATTTTTCTTTATGTGACTGTCATTGACCTTGAAGATAGACATTAAATCAGAAGCCCAGTATATTATTTGTAAATTTTTTCTTGCTTTGAAAGTTATCCAGGATTTAGTCTTTACCTATAAATCATACAAGCTATGTGAACATATATATATATAGAGAGAGAGAGCAGGTGTGGGCATAAATGTGAAAGTGAATAGAGATGTATGTGGCTTGCCTTTGATTTAGTATCTACTGCCAGTTTACACAGGAAATTTGTGGTCTGGTTATAGCATCAAAAATAATCATCATAATAATGTTAATTAAACCTTCTTTTTTAATAATCATAATAACAGTAGCCGTCATAATCATAATAACTGTAAGATAGCTGTATGGATAGGTTATAGTTTGGGGTTGCAAACAACAGAAAATAACCCTGGTTAATATAACCAAAAGGGAAATTTTCTTTCCTTTCATGGGAAAACTTTCTCATAAAGTTTCTCATGTGCAACTGCTCTCTGCCCATCAGGTGACCAGAGAACATAAACTGGCCATGACAATCATTTACTGACACACAAACAGACCACTAATGTTCTCCTCTAGGAAAATCTCTGTCCTTCCCACACATCACACCCATTCTACCCTAGCATGTTTACATAGCACCTACACCTGGGCTTCCCCGATGGCTCAGTGGTAAAGAATCCGTCTGCCATTGCAGGAGACATTGGTTCAATCCCTGGATTGGGAAGATTCCCTGGAGAAGGGAAAGGCTACTCCATTCTGGCCTGGGTAACAAAGAGTCAAACATGGCTGAGCTTAGCACACAGAAGATGCCCAATAAATGTGGGTTCACTGATACTCAGCAGATAAAAATACCCAGGAAGAAAAAGGAATCCAGAATGTTTTTGTGATTGAGAATGGCTTTCTAGAAGGTATCGTGTTTAAACTTAACCATTCAGGATAAGTGGAGGGAAGAAGTTTTCCATATGGAAGAATTATTTGCATCAGACCATGGAGAAGGCACATTGGACATCCAAGGACTGGGAGAAATTGAGTATGGCACAGTGGGAGGGACAGGGCTTGGAAGGTCATCAAGGGCAGATGCAGCAAGCCTCTTAAGTCACAGGAAGGAAGGAAGCCATAGTCACATTGCTAGTGTTCCTTTGAGGGCGTGTGTGTGCAAAAACACCTCTGGGACTGGGTTCACACCTCAGTCCCCGTGCAGACCAAGAAGGCATCTAGACCTCATCAGCCATTCCTTTCATCTCCAGAATGAGGTAGAGACGCAAACAGTGATGCTAACCCCTCCCAGGGTCTGCTGGCAAGGAAGCAGACCTTGCTTGGAGAGGAAGATAAAATCCAACAATGCCTAAAACACCATAGAAGCTTCTCTCACCTTCACTTTGTTCTTACTTACCTCTTGAGGGTACCCTGAAAGAGAGGTCGTGGAGGAAGGGGAACAGGTGGAAGTTTTGGTGCTGTTAGAACCATGCATGCAGGCTTGTTCAGGCCATTCAGGGTGGTGTGTCATGTGGCTACTGGGCCAGTTTCAGACATCTAATCCACTCTCCTCTCCTCATCCCCTTTGCTTCACGCCTGGGAGCATAATGGGTCACCGAGGCTGGTCCTCAGAGAAACGCGATGCTTGTCAGCTGACAGGCTGTCTCCTGAGCAGTTAGGTCTTCACCGTGGAGGCTGAGGCTGCCAGTTGGATTCTGATATAATCAGAATAAGACCTCTGGAGAGGCCATTAGATTTGTTCCACATGGCTATTCTGGTTTGTCATTCTGTTTTGTCTTTCCCTTGTCAGATAATCTGAGGAACAAGCCGCCTCATAGAAAGCAAGCATCCTATTCTCTTCCTTGCTTTGAATTTCATCCTGGCCACTCGCAGGTGGGCACAACCTAGGGTCACGCTTTAACTCTTCTGTGAGTTCGGCTTCTCTGCAGTAAAGTGGAAGTAATAAGAGTTCTTCCCTTATGGGACTGTTCTAAGTAACAAATGAGTTAATATATACAAAACACACTTCAGGCGAAATGAGAGCTATTTATATTAGTATTGTTCGATACTGACTGTGATTTTCTCACTCATTTGTCCCTTTACTTGGTGGAAGCTGATGAGGACATTTATTTGTATCTATTCAGCAGGGGGCTTTAACTTTCTTTATGAAGGCATTATCTAGATTGCTTCTGTATTCAAACTGGTCCGGGGAAGTCAGAAATGATTGCTGTAGTTAACAATTCAATGAGGTTTTGTTTTCACCTCAAGTCTTTCCCCTTTGTATGGGCTTCCTAGGTGACTCAGTGGTAAAGAATCTGCCTGCCATGGCAGGAGATGAAGGACACTTGGGTTGGATCCCTGGGTCAGAAAGATCTCCCAGAGTAGGAAATGGCAACCCACTCCAGTACTCTTGCCTGGGAAATCCCATGGAACAGAGGAACCTGGAGTTCGACAGTCCGTGGAGTTGGACACGATTTAGCGACTACACAGCAACCACTTCCCCCCTTTGTTACTGATAAGAGGTTTCCGTGGATTTCTCACTACGTAGTGGTGGGCTTCCGTCTATGGGTCGCACAGAGTTGGACACGACTGAAGCGACTTAGCAGCAGCAGCAGCAGTCTGGCTTCTCCCCAGCAGAGCGTGTTGCTCTCCAACTCATGACCAGCTTTGCACGCATGATATGATTGAATACAAATTGCCACTAGAAACAGAACAAATACAGTGATCTTTTTTAATCCACTGGAAGTTTCCAGTGGGAAAGCATGTGGTAATTGTTCCTCAGATCAGAATATGTTTATATACAAATGAAATTTGTGGTTAGGTTTTTTTCCCCTAAGACTTTTGGAACTTCTCAGGACAAGAATGTCTTCTTACACAGCAACCAAGTGTTTTTAACAAATAATATAAAGACCTTGTAAATTTGGAGTTACCCCAATGACCATCTTTATAGAATATGGAGTTTACAACATGAAAATAAGTTTACCATTCATGAGGGTTGCCAGATCGAATGTAGGGCACATTTGCAATATTTGTGACATTTTTGCTCTAAAAATTAGTCATTATTTATCTGAAATTCTAATTTAACTGCGTGTTTTGCATTTTTATTTGTTGACTCGTGCATACATACATGTATAATATGTATATACACATATATGGCATGCAGCATAGCACGTAGTGTTTTAGTTCCCTGAACAGGGATCAAAGCAGTGCCCCCTGTCCTGGAAGCACAGTCTTAATCACTGGACCGCAGGGTCAGTCCCCTTCACCTACTGCATCTGGCAACCTTGCAGCCATGTGGCATCAGTGGTTCCAGCATCAGCCACCTTGGGAACAGAGTGCATCATGGGAATTCCAGCCTCTCAGGGATTTCTCCTGATTTTCCGCCCAGAGGAGAGAGAAGTGAGCAATGAAAGACTGAAGTTTTTCTTTGGAATAATGATCGTTTTAGGCTATAAATCTATCTTTGGCCTCCTCTTCATTTTTCCTCTTCTCTGTAGCTTTTGTTTCTGCAGGTTGGAGGTGTTGCCTTGGTTCTCTCACAGTTCTTAGTGTGCTGTCTACTTCTAGGTGTTCCCTAGACTTCTCCATCTCAAACAGTCTCCATGAGAACATAGGTTCCTTTGCATAATGGATGTTGATACCAGGCCACCGTATATCTAGTTACATAAAGAAATTCAGTAGAAAATGGTATTGATACTCAGAACTTAATCTTATAGGCAAACTCATACAAGTACATCTTATTCCCATGAACTATAAAACACACACACACACACAAAAACCTGTTACTTGATAATATCACTGCAGAGTGAAATCTGTGTCAGAATTTACTATAAAATTAGTAAGTAACAATCCTTATCAGGGAAAGTTGGGTTGATTTTTGCAGCATGGACCACAAAGATTGTCAGAATCTGTTATTTCGAATGGGTTCACTTTATTACAAAGTCATGATCAATCAGGAGACAGCATCGGGCCTCATATTAGGAGGAACTAGCTCACATCGAAGCTGAAGAATGAGCAGCCCCCAAAGATGCTGTTACCTCCTGTGCTTGGCCTCTGTGCACCCTGTTCCTCTCCTGGACCACGGTTCCTCTCCCTCTTATTTGAACAAATGGATAAGAAGCTGTTTAACAATATAAAGGGATGCCTCTTAAAATAGGAAATTTACCCTCTGAGCCACCATGATGGTTGAAGGAGAAACTGACCGATTTTTCATCAGAGACATCAAGAAGGAGATTTTGTCATTGACTGGAAAGACTTCCTTAGTTTTCTTTAAGTGCCTTTAATTGCCAACTCTAGGAATTCTGTTTTTAACATAACTACTATAGACTGAAGGTTTGTGGGCTTCCAAATTCATGTGTTAAAAGCTAATCCCCAGTGTGATGGAATTAGGTGGTAGGGATTTCTTGGAGTTGGTTAGATAACAATGGTGCAGCCCTCATGATTTGAGTTAGTGGCCTTGTAAGAGGAATAAGAGAGAGCGCCCATGTCCTTTCCACCCAGTGAAGACACAGGGAGAAGACTTCTGTCTACGAATTAGAAAGGGGGCTCTCACCAGACACTGAATCTGCTGGTGCCTTGATATTGGACTCCTAGGCTCCAGAACTGGAAGAAATACGTTTCTGCCATTTAAAGCCACCCAGTCTGTGGCATTTTGTATACTAGAACTAGGACAAGGACTTCATTCATGATGAGACACTAAGATCCTTACTACACGAAAAACAATCATTGCCAAGGAACCATGAAAGAATGTAGTATGTTTGCATTTATACAAATAAAAAATTTTCTCATAGGGCAAATAAAAATACACTAACAAATAAATAAAAAATAAATGTGAAAGGAAAAACGACAAATGTGAAAGAAACTAAGGAAGTCTTTCCAGTCCATGACTAGATGAAAAAAATCTCCTTCTTGATGTCTCTGATGAAAAATTGGTCAGTTTCCCCTTCAACCATCATGGTGGCTCAGAGGGTGAAATAAAATTTTTTTTAAAAATGTGGATACACAAAGAGGATTCCAATTTTAACTAACATTTACTTAATACCTCCCATGTTCCAAGGATTTTATAGGTGCTAGCACAAAGGCAATGCCAAAGAATGCCAAACTACCGCACAAAGAATGCTCAAACTGCCACACAATTGCACTCATCTCACACGCTAGTAAAGTAATGCTCAAAATTCTCCAAGCCAGGCTTCAGCAATATATGAACCGTGAACTTCCTGATGTGCAAGCTGGTTTTAGAAAAGGCAGAGGAACCAGAGATCAAATTGCCAACATCTGCTGGATCATGGAAAAAGCAAGAGAGTTCCAGAAAAACATCTATTTCTGCTTTATTGACTATGCCAAAGCCTTTGACTGTGTAGATCACAATAAACTATGGAAAATTCTGAAAGAGATGGGAATACCAGACCACCTGATCTGCCTCTTGAGAAATTTGTATGCAGGTCAGGAAGCAACAGTTAGAACTGGACATGGAACAACAGACTGGTTCCAAATAGGAAAAGGAGTACGTCAAGGCTGTATATTGTCACCCTGCTTATTTAACTTCTATGCAGAGTACATCATGAGAAACGCTGGACTGGAAGAAACACAAGTTGGAATCAAGACTGCCGGTAGAAATATCAATAACCTCAGATATGCAGATGACACCACCCTTATGGCAGAAATTGAAGAGGAACTAAAAAGCCTCTTGATGAAAGTGAAAGTGGAGAGTGAAAAATTTGGCTTAAAGCTCAACATTCAGAAAACGAAGATCATGGCATCTGGTCCCATCACTACATGGGAAATAGATGGGGAAACAGTGGAAACAGTGTCAGACTTTATTTTTCTGTGCTCCAAAATCACTGCAGATGGTGACTGCAGCCATGAAATTAAAAGACGCTTACTCCTTGGAAGGAAAGTTATGACCAACCTAGATAACATATTCAAAAGCAGAGACATTATGTTGCCAACAAAGGTTCGCCTAGTCAAGGCTATGGTCTTTCCTGTGGTCATGTATGGATGTGAGAGCTGGACTGTGAAGAAGGCTGAGCGCCGAAGAATTGATGCTTTTGAACTGTGGTGTTGGAGAAGACTCTTGAGAGTCCCTTGGACTGCAAGGAGATCCAACCAGTCCATTCTGAAGGAGATCAGCCCTGGGATTTCTTAGGAAGGAATGATGCTAAAGCTGAAGCTCCAGTATTTTGGCCACCTCATGCGAAGAGTTAACTCATTGGAGAAGACTCTGATGCTGGGAGGGATTGGGGGCAGGAAGAGAAGGGGATGACAGAGGATGAGATGGCTGGATGGCATCACTGACTCGATGGATGTGAGTCTGAGTGACCTCCGGGAGTTGGTGATGGACAGGGAGGCCTGGCGTGCTGCAGTTCATGGGGTCGCAAAGAGTCGGACACGACTGAGCGACTGATCTGATCTGATCTGAGCACTACAATGGTGAGAGAATTTTGGTCACATCATTTTGTTTTATTTTCTTTACATTACGTAGCACTGCTTAGGTCACTCTTACTTGTGTATTTCTTGTTTCCTCTCTGTCTGCTCCTACTAGAAAGTCAGATGGATGAGAATAGGAGCACTGTCTCTCTCTCCCACCAGTCTATTCCCAGAACTGGGCTGGGGGCACCAGGAAGCCTCGCTGTGGAGGTCCTAGAGCCAGGGAGGCAAATAAACCAGGGCCAGTGCTGTCAGGGTTCAGGCAGAGGGAGGTAAGGGCAAGGTCCCTGTGCAGGTGGACAGGTGGTGGGTTTCAGACGAGAGTGGAGGAGGTGAAGCAACGTGATGCTGATAGCATCAGACAGGTGGGCAGAGGTTGGGTCTCATGAAGCCTCAGAGGCCATGGTGGGGCGTGGGTGTCATCCTTTTAAGTTTAATAGGAAGTCATAGGAAGGTTTTAAGCAGAAGAATAACTTGATTTGATTTCTGTTTTTCCAAAGTCCTTCCAGCTGCTCTGAGGAATGCACAGGATGAGGCTGGAGAGAGCAGGCAGAACCTCCTGCTCTGGTCCAGGGAGAGATGCTGGTGAGCCCGGGAGGCCTCCCCGAGCATCTAGTTGTCGAGCTGATTTGGAAAGGTAGATAGTGGTTAGTTATTTGCAGGTGGAGGAGGCTGGATCAATCCAGGCTGAGGGAACCACACAGATCTAGCCTTGAGGTGCAGAACATCCCAGAAATGTAATTAGAAACTTCTGCTCAGTGGCCAAATGTGGAAAAAAGCACCCATGAAGTCACAGGTGGAGGCCACAGGTCACTATTAGCCACGCATATAGTTTGTGCTCAGCAAAGGCTTTCTGGTGGTTGAACTGAAAGTGACATATCTGGGGGAAAAGGATGAATATATGGATATATTTGCGGAGGGTAGTGGTCTGCTGGGGCAAACTCATGGCTTGGTGCAAAGATTTTTTGAAAGCTTGCAATTTGACGTTACTGAAGATGGAGATGCAACACTGGGTAGTCGTTGAAGCTCGTCCTGGGCTTGGTCGCTGTGACGTCCGTGGAGGCTACAACGGACAAGCTGGCCTGTGGTTCACTGGAGAAGTGAGCTCAAACCTGACTGTATGTTTTAGGTGCTTGGGGAGAAAATATCAAAAGAAGAAAAGTATTTCACAGCACTTGAAAGTCGTATGAAACTCACAGTTCAGTGTCCATCCATGAAGCCTTATTGGCACACAGTCATTTACGTCTGCGCATGCTTTCCCCCCTGCAAGGGCAGATCGGAGCTGTTTTCACAGAGACCCTATGGCCAGCCTGGCATATTTTCTATTTGGCCCTTTGTAGAAAACATTTGCCAATCTCTGATGTAATTGTTTCTGATCGAGCTTATACTAAAATCTCTCTTTATTGTTCAGTCACTCAGTCATGTTCAAATTTGCGGCACCATGGACTGCAGGATGCCAGGCTTCCCTGTCCATCACCAACTCCCGGAGCTTGCTCAAATTCATGTCCATCGAGTTGGTGATGCCATCCACCATCTCATCCTCTGTTGTCCCCTTCTCCTCCTGCCTTCAGTCTTTCCCAGCATCAGGGTCTTTTTCAGTGAGTCAACGTTCTAGATATACTTTAAAGCACTATGAATTTTTGGTCTGACTTTTCTTTTGGTGAGGCTTTTTTGTTTTGGGGATTTCTTTTTTTAAATTTATTTCTTTATTGAAGGATAATTGCTTTACAGAATTTTGTTGTTTTCTGTCAAACCTCAACGTGAGTCAGACGTAGATATGCATGTAACCCCTCCTTTTTAAACCTCCCTCCCATTTGGTGAGGTTTTATAAGGCTGCCCATTCTTTCAAAGGCTTTGAGAACTGTTTTCTTACTAAATATGTCACCTTTCCTGATGTGTCTTTAGTTCCACGAGGACCCCTGATCACTGTAGAGAGGTCCCTGGTGCCCCACCAGAACATGACTGCATCAGTTCCCATACAGGCATACATATTTTCTATCTTTCTGCTGAGGTTCATGTTCCTCTGCTGACACTAACCAGGGCAAGGTGCAAATTTAGGAGGTGACCTGACACACCAGCCTTTTTTCTCCCTCCCAAGGCAGCAGCCTGAGATGCAAATGTATGGGAATTACCTCAAGCCCCCCGCAATATGTACACAGAATGAATCATTCCAACTTTGAATCATGTAAATTGCCCCTTAGCTGGTCATAGCACGCCACTGAGTCAGCAAAACCTGAAAAACTACAACTCGATGGACCCCTCCTGGGGCTAACCAGTCTAAGCTGTGATGCACTCTCTTTTATTCTGCCCCAAAGCTGCAGAGCTTAGCGCAGTGCCCACACTGCGAGGAAGCTTCTTTAGCCAGGATTTGGTCTGCACATTTGGGATAACCTACTGGAAGCATTTTGATGGATTTCTGACCCCGATAGTCACTTGTGAAAGCAGCATTTTACAAACATGTTGACATATTTACTCTCGCATTCACACTTTTGCTCCGATTTTGAGAAGAAACTCAGGAGAGATGTTCTCTATATCCAATGCCTCCTTATCTCCAGCCTTTTTCCTCTCTGTTTTAAGAACATGGACCCATAGATATTGGAAGTGGAAAACCAACAGGGACTTACTGTATAGCACAGGGGACGCATATGTGGCAGCCTAGATGGGAAGGGAGTTTGGGGGAGAATGGATACCTCAGTATTTATGGCTGAGTCCCTTTGCTGTCCAGCTGAAACTAACAGCATTGTTAATCAGCTGGCTACACCCCAATACAAAATAAAAAGTAAAAAAAAAAAAAGAACATGGACCCATAACAGCTGGTGCTGTAACATGTGACTGAGAGAAGACTCACTGCATAAAAGAAAAGTATCGTTGTGGTTCATGCTTATTTAATGAAGGGTGAAAGTGAAAGTGAAGTCGGTCAGTCTTGTGGACTCCTTGCGACCCCAAGGACTGTAGCCCACCAGGCTCCTCTGTCCATGGGATTCTCCAGGCAAGAACACTGGAGTGGGTTGCCATTTCCTTCTCTAGGGTTTCTTCCCAACCCAGGGATCGAACCTGGGTTTCCCACATTGTAGGCAGAGTCTTTACCATCTGAGCCACCAGACCACCCTTCCCTAATGAAGGGTGCTTCTTGTGAAAAAAGCAAAACACTAAATTAGACACCTGAGCTGTTCACATCTGGCGATGGTCTACTGCGATGGCTTACCTGCTACCTCCTGCAAGACATTTCTCCTGTTCGTCCAAAACTTAGGAGGACACACCTGGCTTAAAACTTCTAATGGGATATGTGCTGTAAGCTCCAACCTGAAGACAAAACCCAGCACAAACACTGAATGAATGAATGAATGTGAAGTCGCTCAGTCATGTCCGATTCTTAGCGACCCCATGGACACCAGGCTCCTCCGTCCATGGGATTTTCTAGGCAAGAGTACTGGAGTGGGTTGCCTTTTCCTTCTCCAGGGAACTTCCCAACCCAGGGATCGAACCCAGGCCTCCCGCATTGTAGACAGACGCTTTACCATCTGAGCCACCAGGGAAGTCTACACAAACACAAATAGCAGCTTATTTATCCTGGAGGGTATAGCATCATACAGCCTAGAGGCATAGCCTTTTTCTGTCTATTCTATATGGCTCACATGTATGAAACACCTATACCCTGGGAAGATTCAGAGTACTGGTACAGCTAACACTCAGGACGATGTCAGGAACATGATCATTATTTAACAAACGCTGTTGTTTGTTGTTCAGTTGCCAAGTCATGCTCGACCCCATGGACTGCAGCATGGCAGACTCCCCTGTCCTCCACCATCTCCTGGAGCTTGCCCGGAATCACTCCTCTGAGTCGGTGATGCCATCCAACCATCTCATCCTCTGTCACCCACTTCACTTCCTGCCCTCAGTCTTTCCCAGCATTAGAGTCTTTCAATGAGTCGGCTCTTCACATCAAGTGGTGGAAGTATTGGAGCTTCAGCTTCATGATTATAACTCTTATTTTTTATTCATGCAAGAAATTCATGGCTTTTTGGTACTAATTTGGATGGGGAACAAAATACTCCTTGTTTAGGAATTTCTATACTTACTTTTTGGAGAAGGCAATGGCACCCCACTCCAGTACTCTTGCCTGAAAAATCCCATGGATGGAGGAGCCTGGTGGGCTGCAGTCCATGGGGTCCCTGAGAGTCGGACATGACTGAGCGACTTCACTTTCACTTTGCACTTTCATGCATTGGAGAAGGAAATGGCAACCCACTCCAGTGTTCTTGCCTGAAGAATCCCAGGGATGGCAGAGCCTCGTGGGCTGCCATCTATGTGGTCGCACAGAGTCGGACACGACTGAAGTGACTTAGCAGCAGCAGCAGCATACTTACTTTTTCCATTTTTTTCCCCATAATCTCCTTCCCAACTCATTATTATTTTACAAGTAGTGCTTAGTAGTTAGCTTTGATTATTTCTTAGATTTCACTAGAATGGATTTATAACTTAAAGTCCAAAACTTATAACTTCAGGAGCCCATCAGTGGCTTGAACACATTATCAGTTCAGTTGAGTCACTCAGTCGTGTCCGACGCTTTGTGACTCCACGGACTGCAGCACGCCAGGCTTCCCTGTCCATCACCAACTAAACAGAGCTTGCTCAAACTCATGTCCATTGAGTGGGTGATGCCATCCAACCATCTCATCCTCTGTCATCCCCTTCTCGTGCCTTCAGTCTTTCCCAGCATCGGGGTCTTTTCCAGTGAGTGAGTTCTTCACATCAGGTGGCCAAAGTATTGGAGTTTCAGCATCAGTCCTTTCAATGAATATTCAGGACTGATTTCCTTTAGGATGGACTGATTTGATCTCCTTTCAGTCCAAGGGACTCTCAAGAGTCTTCTCCAACACCACAGTTCAAAAGCATCAATTCTTTGGTGTTCAGCTTACTTTATGGTCCATCTCTCACATCCATACATGACTACTGGAAAAACCACAGCTTTGATCAGATCAGATCAGTCGCTCAGTCGTGTCCAACTCTTTGCGACCCCATGAACTGCAGCACGCCAGGCCTCCCTATCCATCACCAGCTCTCGGAGGTCACTCAGACTCACATTCATCGAGTCAGTGATGCCATCCAGCCATCTCATCCTCTGTCGTCCCCTTCTCCTTCTGCCCTCAATCCCTCCCAGCATCAAAGTCTTCTCCAATGAGTCAACTCTTCGCATGAGGTGGCGAAGTGATATCTCTACTTTTTAATGTGATGTCTAGGTTTGTCACAGCTTTTCTTCCAAGGAGCAAGCGTCTTTTCATGGCTGCAGTCACCATCTGCAATGATTTTGGAGCCCAAGAAAATAAAGTCTGTCACTGTTTCCATTGTTTCCCATTTATTTGTCATGAAGTGATGAGACTGGATGCCATGATCTTAGTTTTTTGAATAAGTTTTTAACCAGATTTTTCACTCTCCTCTTTCACTTTCATCAAGAGGCTTTTCAGTTCCTCTCCACTTTCTGCCATAAAGGGTGGTGTCATCTGCATATCTGAGGTTAATGATATTTCTCCCAGCATCTTGATTCCAGCTTGTGCTTCATCCAGCCTTGCATTTCACATGATGTACTCTGCATAGAAGTTAAATAAGCAGGTTGACAATATACAGCCTTGATGTACTCCTTTCCCAATTTGGAACCAGTCTGTTGTTCCACGGCCAGTTCTAACTGTTGCTCCTTGACGGGAAACAGGTTTCACTGGAGGCAGGTAAGGCGGTCTGGTATTCCTATCTCTTTAAAAGGTTTCCATAATTTGTTGTGATCCACACAGTCAAAGGCTTTAGTGTAATCAATGAAGCAGAAGTAGATGTTTTTTCTGGAATTCACTTCCTTTTTCTATGATCCAATGGATGTTGGCAATTTGATCTCTGATTTCTCTGCCTTTTCTAAATCCAGCTTCAACATCTGGAAGTTCATGTACTGTTGAAGCCTGGCTTGGAGAATTTTGAGCATTACTTTACTAGCGTGTGAGATGAGTGCAATTGTGTGGTAGCTTGAACATTCTTTGTCATTGCCTTTCTTTGGGATTGAAATGAAAATTGACCTTTTCCAGTCCTGTGGCCACTGCTGAGTTTTCCAAATTTGCTGGCCTATTGAGTGCAGCACTTTCATAGCAGCATCTTTTAGGATTTCAAATAGCTCAACTGGAATTCCCTCATCTCCCCTAGCTTTGTTTGTAGAGATGCTTCCTAAGCCCCTCTTGACTTTGCATGCCAGGATGTCTGCCTCTAGGTGATCATTAAGATCTTTTTTGTATAGTTCTTCCGTGTATTCTTGCCACCTCTTCTTAAAATCTTCTTCTTCTGTTAGGTCCATACCATTTCTGTCCTTTATTGTACCCATCTTTGCATGAAATGTTCCCTTGGTATCTATAATTTTCTTGAAGAAAGCTCTAGTATTTCCCATTCTATTGCTTTTCTCTATTTCTTTGCATTGATCACTTAGGAAGGCTTTCTTATCTCTCCTTGCTATTCTCTGAAACTCTGCATTCAGATGGGTACATCTTTCCTTTTCTCCTTTGCCATTTGTTTCTCTTCTTTTCTCAGCTATTTGTAAGGCCTTCTCATACAACCATTTTGCCTTTTTGCATTTCTTTTCCTTGAGGATGATTTTGATCACCACCTCCTATACAGTGTCACAAGCCTCCATCCATAGTTCTTCAGGTACTCTGTCTGTCAAATCTAACCCCTTGAATCTATTTGTCACTTCCACTGTATAATTATAAGGGATTTGATTTAGGTCATACCTAAATGGTCTGGCATTTTTCCCTACTTTCTTCAATTTAAGTTTGAATTTTGCAATAAGGACTTCATGGTCAGAGCCACAGTGAGCTCCTGGTCTTGTTCTTGTGACTGTATAGAGCTTCTCCTTTTTTGGCTGCAAAGAATATAATCAATCTAATTTCAGTATTGACCATCTGGTGATGTCCATGCATAGCTTCGTCTCTTGTGTTGTTGGAAGAGAGTGTTTGCTATGACCACCAGTGCGTTCTCTTGGTAAAACTCTATTAGCCTTTGCCCTTCTTCATCTTATACTCCAAAGCAAAACTTGCCTGTTACTCTAGGTATCTCTTAACTTCCTACTTTTGCATTCCAGTCCCCTATGATTAAAGGGATATCTTTTTTTTGGTGTTTTTTCTAGAAGGTCTTGTATGTCATCATAGAACTGTTCAAATTCAGCTTCTTCAGCATTAGTGGTTGGGGCATAGGCTTGGATGACTGTGATATTGAATGGTTTGCCTTGGATGGAAACAGAGATCTTTCTGTCGTTTTTGAGACTGCATCCAAGTACTGCATTTCAGACTCTTCTGTTGACTCTGAGGGCTACTCCATTTCCTCTAAGGGATTCTTGCCCACAGTAGTAGATATAATGGTCATCTGAATTAAATCCTCCCATTCTGATCCATTTTAGTTCACTGATTCCTAGAATATTGATGTTCACTCTTGCCATCTCCTATTTGACCACTTCAAATTTGCCTTGATTCATGGACCTAACATTCCAGGTTCCTATGCAGTATTGTCTTTACAGTATCAGACTTTACTTCCATCAACAGTCACATCCACAACTGGGCATTGTTTCACTTTGGCTTCATCTCTTCATTCTTTGTAGAGTTATTTCTCCACTCTTCTGCAGTAGCATATTGGGCACCTACCGACCTGGGCAGTTCATCTCTCAGTGTCCTATCTTTTTGCCTTTTCATACTGTTCATGGGGTCTCAAGGCAAGAATACTGAAGTGGTTTGCCATTCGCTTCTCCAGTGGACCATGTTGTGTCAGAACTCTCCACCATGACCTGTCCATCTTGGGTGGCCCTACACAGCATGGTTCATAGTTTTATTGAGTTAGACAAGACTGTGGTCCATGTGATCAGTTTGGTCAGTTTTCTATGATTGTGGTTTTCATTCTGTCTGCCCTCTGATGGAAAAGGATGAGAGGCTTGTGGAATCTTCCTGATGGGAGGGACTAGCTGTGGAGGAATCTGGGTCTTATTGTGATGGTGGGGCCATACTCAGTAAATCTTTAATCCTATTTTCTGTTGATGGGCCGTGTTCCCTCCTTATTGTTTGGCCATGGCCAAACTATGATAGGGGTAATGGCAACCTCCTTCAAAAGGACTTATGCCAGCACTGTTCTATTCAGTGCCCCTGACCCTGCAGCAGGCCACTGTAAACCCACACCTCTGCCGGAGACTCCTGGACATGCCCAGGAGAGTCTGGCTCAGTCTCTTGTGGGGTCACTGCTCCTTTCTTCTGGGTTCTGTTGCATACAGCATTTTGTTTGTGCCCTCCAAGAGTCTGTTTCCCCAGTCCTGGGGAAGTTCTGTAATCAAATCACACTGGCCTCCAAAGTCAAATTCCTGGGGTTTATCAGTCCCCTTGTTGGATCCCAAGAGTTAGAAATCTATTGTGAGTCCTAGAACTTTCATAACAGTGTGAGAATGTCATTGGTAAAATTGTTCTCCAGCTCGTGGGTCAGTGGCTCTATAGTGGGGCTAATGGCGACCTCCTCCAAGAGGGCTTATGCTGCATGTCATGCCTCCCAGGTCTGCTGCACCCACAGCCCCTGTCCCCGCCGTGACCACTACTGACCCGGGCCTACTGCTGACCTGTGCCTCTGCTGACCCATGCCCACTGCTGACCCGTGCCTCTGCAGGAGACACGCAAACACTCACAGGAAGGTCTGACTCAGTCTCTGTGGGATCTCTGGGCCCTGGTGCACACAAGGGTTTTTTTGAGCCCTCTGAGAGTCTCTGGTTGATATGGGGTTTGATTGTAAACATGATTGCATCCCTCCTACCATCTTATTGGGGCTTCTCCTTTTCCCTTGGGTGTGGGATGTCTTTTTTGGGGGATGGGATCCAATAGTCTCCTGTTCAGCAGCGAGTTGCAATTTTGGAGTTCTCACTGGAGCAGATGAGCTCACATCCTTCTACTCCACCATCTTAGCACTAACTGCTTTGTAATATATATTACTAATGAGCTAAGATTTGTGTTATAAAAATATAATACAAATTTTTAAATATTTGTATTAGTATGTCTGTGAATTTTTCTAAGTCCAGTGAGTATAGATTTTTGTCAGGGTGTCAAAGGGGTGCAGGCCACAAAAAGTGTAGCATCATTCCTCTAGGGAGTAAGTACCCCCAGTGCCAGGGCACAGGAGTTCTGGAAGATTCCAGGGCTGCAAGAGGTCCCTGGTTCTTCTCGCTAAAGATTCCTTAGGTCCCCAGATTGATGGGTCTCAAATAAAATCATGATTCATCGATAGTCAGGTCTTTGGGTTTTCTCTGGGACTCATTCCCTGTGTGTCTCATGTTATGGCAGCCTCCCTGCCCACGTCCTGCAATAAGCCAAGTCAAGGTCCCCAAAATCTATTTGTCCACTTTCCTTGTGGATTACAGTGGGTCTGGCCCAGAGAATTACCTAATTCTCAGTGTAAAAATTAATGGGGCTTGGAGGTGAGGAGACGAAATTTGGAAAGCAAATACTTTTATACTAATTCTACCCCAGGAAAGAGAAGAACGAATGCCCGTGCTCACGGTGAGGAACAATTGTCTTTGATTTCTAGAGCAGACATCAGTCTCAGATTTTCATATGTCTGTGTAAGAACCCGGTGGCTCAGATAATAAAGATTCTGCCTGAAATGCAGGGTTTGGTCCCTGGATTGGGAGGATCATCTGGAGCAGGGAATGGCTACCCACTCCAGTATTCTTGCCTGGAGAATTCCATGGACAGAAGAGCCTAGTGGGCTACAGTCCGTGGGGTCCCAAAGAGGCAGACATGACTGAGCAACTAACATGTCAGGACTACTTTGTGTATCCATAAAGAACGCAAAAGGGACTCAGGCATGACCGCCAGCTTAGCACAGGTTCAGCATCAGGCTTGAGGACCCTGAAGCATCTCTGAAATTCACCAACTGACAAATCTTCATCTCTGTGCCTCTTTCTGGCTCCGTGTCCTCACTGTGTTCTCTAACTAGACTGATGGGGGCAGTGGGAAATCCCAAATGGCCGAGGTTCTTTTTTTCCCTTCCTCCTGCTGTGCTGAGCTTTACCGAAAGAGAGAAAGAAAAAAAAGTAGATTTCTGTCTTTCCACAGCAAAGAAGAAAAAAATTAAAGTTGTATGGCATTATAAATATTACATGCTCAGAGCACCAGTTCCTGCTTATCTCCGTGTTCGGAGGCTGGGTTAGAGGTAACCCCTTTCCTTGGTGCTGTTGGATTTAGACTTGATAGATCCCTAAGGACAAGACTGTACCTCACTTTTTATTTATTTGTGTATTAGCAAGAGAATTGATAGTAAGACATCAACTGTGGTAATTCTGAGGGTCTCAGCAATTAACAGAAGATTGTTTTCTCCTTTATATCCTCCAGGCATGAGTCAATGTATTTACATTCAACTTCTGCTTTATCAAATTAAGATGTGTAACTGCAGAAGTTTATAGACACAGCGATATTTTGATGTTTTGATAACACATAAGGCTTCTTTTCCTGTAAGATTTCTCCCTCCAAATACATGTTTCTGGCTCTCAGGATGAAGCAAAAGGTGCTTCTTTCACATAATATTTAGACTACTT
This sequence comes from Tragelaphus eurycerus, assembly GCA_935064755.1. NCBI lineage: Eukaryota > Metazoa > Chordata > Mammalia > Artiodactyla > Bovidae > Tragelaphus > Tragelaphus eurycerus. The sequence continues at coordinate 5,930,266 of CAKXYN010000033.1, forward strand.
AGATCCTGGGATTCTCAGAATGTCACCAAGGCCATGGTAAAGTCACTGGAATATCAAAGAGAAAAGGTCAGGCACTCAACTCTTTGTAACCACAACAGTGTTGATAACTAGCAGGCAGGGAAAAGAGACAAAGCTCAGGACAGGAAGCAGCTTCTCAAAGGATCGTTAACTTAAGGAGAGAGGGGGTCCCTAACAGAAGGAATGGGAACCTGAATTTGTCAGACACCTAACCCCACTCCAGTACTCTTGCCTGGAAAATCCCATGTGTGGAGGAGCCTGGTAGGCTGCAGTCCATAGGGTCACTAAGAGTCAGATACGACTCAGCGACTTCACTTTCACTTTTCAGTTTCATGCATTGGAGAAGGAAATGGCAACCCACTCCAGTGTTCTTGCCTGGAGAATCCCAGGGACAGGGAGCCTGGTGGGCTGCCGTCTATGGGGTCGCACAGAGTCGGACACGACTGAAGTGACTTAGCAGCAGCAGCAGCAAACTCCTTTTGATGATCTTCATCACGAGAAGAAAAAGGGTTCACTTCTCCCTTTCAGTTTAGAATGAGAAAATGGGAAGATCAGAGTATAGAAGGTGGCTGTTGTTCAGTCACTCAGTCGTGTCCGACTCTTTGTGACCCCATGGACTGCAGCACGCCAGGCTCCCCTGTCCTTCACTGTCTCCTGGAGTTTGCTCAAACTCATGTCCATCAAGTCGGTGATGCCATCCAGCCATCTCATCCTCTGTCGTCCCCTTCTCCTCCTGCCTTCAGTCTTTCCCAGAATCAGGGTCTTTTCTGATGAGTCCACACTTTGAATCAGGTGGCCATAGTACTGGAGCTTCAGCTTCAGTGTCAGTCCTTCTAATAAATATTCAGGGTTGATTTCCTTTAGGATTGACTGGTTTGATCTCCTTGTTGTCCAAGGAACTCTCAGAAGTCTTCTCCAGCACCAGAGTTTGAAGCATCAATTCTTCGGCGCTCAGCCTTCTTTATGGTCCAACTCTCATATCTGTGGAGAAGGCAATGGCAACCCACTCCAGTACTTTTGCCTGGAAAATTCCATAGACAGAAGAGCTGGTAGGCTGCAGTCCATGGTGTCACCAAGAGTCAAACACAACTGAGCCACTTCACTTTCACTTTTCACTTTCATGCATTGGAGAAGGTAATGGCAACCCACTCCAGTGTTCTTGCCTGAAGAATCCCAGAGACAGAGGAGCCAGGTGGGCTGCTGTCTATGGGGTCACACAGAGTCAGACATGGCTGAAGCAACTTAGCAGCAGCAACAGCTCACATCTGTACATGATTACTGGACTAAAAAAAAAAAAAAAAAGAAGGTGGTGAACTGCCTCTGTTCCCCAAAGAAGGTCTGAAACAAAATTCTGCCAAAGCCCATTCACCAAGTTGAGATTGAGCTCAGATGGGCCACCCAGAGTTCTCATTCTTGAAATCAGATATTGTGCTGTTCCTACATGAAGGAACCCACAATGTGTGTTCTTACATCCCTGTTCCCAATGCCTTCTTCCTATCTTGTGGTTAAAACATCTCCTCTACTACCCAATGGGTAGCATCATTTAAATACTTATATTTGCACACGGGGATAACATCACAGACTCAATGGACATTAAGCAAACTCCAGGGGATAGCGGAGGACAGAGGAGCCTGGTGTACTGCAGTCCATGGGGCCACAGAGTTGGACACAACTAAGCGACTGAGCAGCAAGAGACACACACAGTCCTCACTTGCAGAAGAGCCTCCTTCCCTTCAGGACAGAGAACTTGCACTTACTGTGGGTGACTTACATTTGCACGGCTGTTCCACCTCATGCTTATTCTGGATGTTTCAGAGCCCAGTACTGTTCCATATACATGGTTAGCCTTCATTAGCTATTTGCTTAATGAATGAATGAATGAATAATAGTTTCTCACAGAAGAGACATAGCATTGTCCATTGGGAAAAGCATGCACGATCTGAAAGCTGAGAATTGTGTTTTATTCCTCAAAATTTCTGAGGGCATAAGCCCGGAAGAGGGCTTCCCTGGTGGCTCAGACAGTAAAGAATCTGCCTGCGATGCAGGAGATGTGGGTCCGATCCCTGAATCAGGAGGATCTCCTGGAGAAGGGGACAGCTACCGACTCCAGTATTCCTGCCTGGAGAATCCCATGGACAGAGGAGCCTGGTGGGCTGCAGTCCATGAGGTCGCAAAGAGTCAAACATGACTGAGCCGAATACTAAGCCCAGAGGACAGCCTCTTAGATTGCTCTGAGGGACTGTTCCAAAGAAGTAAGGGAGGAACCAGAATATATAGGTTTGTTTTTTTTTTTTTTTTCAACAAAATACTAGATAGTTGAAACACCTAAAGCTAACTCTTAATTAAAGAAAATCAGATATCTCAAGTTAATGAATTTAGCCCTTTGCTATGTATGGGAAAATGTAAGAATCTGGGTTCACTGAAATCATCGCTCTGATATGCGCCTTCAGTATCTGGGGTCAGTATCCTGCTTTTCTCCGTTCTGAATCCCTTCGGGGTGCGCAGCTGGGGGTGGCTACAGTGGCTGCTGGCTTGACAGCAACAGTGTCCTTTGTTGCTGATGTGGCAGATGACCTTTGTCTTCCACACGTGGTCCAGCTGAAGGAGGAAGGACCTTAGAGCCTTAGAGACGAACAGCCTGGGTTGGATTCACACTTCTGCTACGTGGAAGCAGTTTGACCTTGGATGACTCACCTAACGGAGAAGGCAATGGCAACCCACTCCAGTACTCTTGCCTGGAAAATCCTATGGACGGAGGAGCCTGCTAGGCTGCAGTCCATGGGGTCGTGAAGAGTTGGACACAACTGTGCGACTTCACTGTCAGTTTTCACTTTCATGCATTGGAGAAGGCAATGGGAACCCACTCCAGTGTTCTTGCCTGGAGAATCCCAGGGACGGCGGAGCCTGGTGGGCTGCTGTCTATGGGGTCGCACAGAGTTGGACATGACTGAAGTGACTTAGCAACAGAAACAGCAGCAGACCTACCTAAGTTCTCTCATCTTGGTGTTCTCATCTCTAAGATTTAGATAACAATGCCTATCCTGCAGTTACGCCTCGACTTGGAAATCCTTAATGGAAATGATTTGCCTATGTATAGATTAACAAATAGCAATGAAGGTGCTTATATTTAAGGGGCATAAGAGGAAGTCTAAGATAACTGCTTTTCTATCTGGGGGAAACTGGCCATCTGACTCAAGCTTCTTTCTGGACAAGTACAGTGTGGTTTTAAACTATATTTAAAGCATCTCTAGAATCCCGTTGAGTAAAACTTTAGGAAGTTCACCCCAATATGATCTCAGTTACTAAAGCAGTAACTGAGATCTCTCAGTGACTTTGTCTCTCTCCCATCGGTTTCTCAGGCCTCAGTTCTCAGGTTGAAGTTTCTAATCAGACTTCATTGCTAGCATTTACATTTGTTTGACCTCTTTTCCCCGAGCCTGAAGGCTGTCCTCACTTAGGAGGACCCGTCCCAGCTCCCAAGATGATCACAGCAGGTGCAAAAAACCATAGCTCTTCCAAGTACATTTTGATACTTGACGAGGAAATCTTGGCAGTAGCTGGTGTGGCATTGTTTATAACACCCATCCTTGTGATGAGTTAGAGAGCGAAGACAGCCTGTCCTTGTTTTAAGAGCACTTGGCCACGGAGGTTAGCCCAACCATCTTTGTTTATTTGGTTGGGTAACTGAAGTTGATGAATTGCACAGATGGGTTTCACCCAATTTGGGCCAGCCCCTTCTGCAGCCTCCTTCGGAAGCTGCTTTCTACTGTTAATTTCTCAGGAGGGATGGCTTTAAGGAAGATGAGCTCTACAAATAGATTTTCATATTTACAACATCAAGGCCTAACTGCTCTTAGAACTTTCCCCCCAGACACAGTCCATTCCATTAGGTTGTACGATATACAGTGAGTGATTTAGGGAGATGAACAAATAGAAACCATTAGCTCTCCGAATGCATCATAATTTATCTGCAACCCAGAGCAGACTGCACTACAGTAAGAAGCTACTCATTTCCTGAGTACAGGGACGCTTAAGCCACGTTTCAGCATTTCATCTTTGTGCTGTCCCTATGTGGATGAGTTTTTTTCCTCCCATATTGTTGATGAGAAAACTGAGCCAGATTTAGTAATTTAACAAGAGTCAGAAATCTTATAAGTGGAAGAGCCAGGATTTGAACCCAGGTTGATCAAGCTTGCATCTATTACATCTAAGGCCTGGGGCAACCACCAGACTCCTGGCTGGTGCTTGCCTTTGAGTCTCCCAGGCTATCCTGCGTATGTGACTGTAATGTCTGGCTGATGCAGACATTGTCTCCGGCAGAGGCTGAATCTCTTCTATGAGTTGGTTCTTCTGGAATTGCCCTTCCCTCCATATCACAGATCACAAGTGGTTCCTGCTCCTACCAGGAGACCTTGCATCCAGAACTCCTGTCTTCCTCTGTGGCCTCAGAGCTCAGGTGGGCTGAAACCATGCATGCACCTCAGATGGGACTCAAACCCACATGTCAGGGCTTGAACTCAGCCAGAATCCAAACTGGTACTTCAACCCATGTCTTTTAATTGAGACCATGCACCAGGTCTTAGAATATAGTGAAGCTCAAGTTCTTGATGTCTTGTCACAGAAAGAATTTAGAGACAAAGTGATAGGTGAGAAGTGGTTTGATTTAGAGAGACACGCATTTCACAGACAAAGTATGGGTCATATCAGAAGGCAAGAAGCCTCGGCATATGGTGTGGTTAGTTCTTACGGGCTAGGTAATTCCAAAGGCTAATGGGTGGGGTATTTAGTCATGTGTATTTAGTCATGTCTGATTCTTTGTGACCCCATGGACTGTAGTTCACTAGGCTCCTCTGTCCATGGGATTCTACAGGTAAGAATACTGGAGGGGATTGCCGTTTCCTTCTCCAGAGGATCTTGCTGATCCAGGGATCAAACCTAAGTCTCTTGGGTCTCCTGCATTGGCAGGCAGGTTCTTTACCACTGTGCCACCTGGGGCTTCCTTTGTGGCTAAAGAATCTGCCTGCAATGTGGGAGACCTGGGTTCAATCCCTGGGTTGGGAAGATTCCCTGGAGAAGGGAATGGGTACCCACTCCAGTATTCTGTCCTGGAGACTTCCATGGACTGTATAGTCCGAAGAGTTGGGTCACAAAGAGTTGGACACGACTGAGCAACTTTGACTTTCACCTGAGAAGCCAGGTGGGAGGATTATTCCAATTTTTCCAGGGAAGGGGTGGTGATTTCCAGAAATTGGGCCACTGTCCACTTTTTGACCTATTGTGGTTAACCTTGGGACTGTCATTTAGCCAATGTATTTCAGTGAGCGTATAAAGAGGCTCAAGGTCAACAGGAAGTCAAATCTTCCGCTGTCTCAGACCTAACTGGTTCTACTCAGCTTTTGTCGTGTCCTATGGCGATGGACATGAGTCTGAGTGAACTACGGGAGTTGGTGATGGACAGCAAGGCCTGGCGTGCTGTGATTCAAGGGGTCACAAAGAGTCGGACACAACTGAGCGACTGAACTGAGCTAAACTGATGGCTAGGCCATGTTTTTAAAGACCGTGCCATGCCCCCTTCCCTCCTGTTTCACTCCTCCCTTAGAGATCTTACTCTTGTATTTTTACGGGAAGCAAGACGAGCTATGGTCCTGCTGTGGGTAATTTCTAGATCACTCTCTGCCCCTGAGTTGTTGTCTGCACTCCTCTGTCATCTGTGAGGACAATGCCTGTGCTGTACCCCCTCTGCTTGGGATTCCTAAAGTGGGTTTTGTTTCTGTGATTCGACCTTGCCTGATGCAGAATCCAAAGCTAAACATCTGATACATTGTTTCTCATTTTTTAAAAGCCACAAAAATAACATATCAAGACTTGAAGATGTGTGTGTTAGGAGGATAAAAGGATTGCTAGGGGCAAGAAGAGGGGCAGAGATTCTGGGTTTAGGCTCTGAGACCCTGTTGTTCTAACACTGTGCCTGCAAACTTGGAGCGGAGAACTTTACATAGAGCGCATACCTCATTGAAATGCAGCCCATTCTCTGTTTTGAACACAACCGGATTGAAAAGGCCCCACACTCTGTCTCCTGGGCAAATCACTCAAGATGCTGAGAGCAGAGAAGCTACATTATCATTTTTAAAAATTATTATCAGATCTCGTATTCTAATCGAGCGCTGTAACAGTCATTATAGCTACAGAGCAAAATGCCGGTCTGTGCTTTTTTAAGAAAATGGAATAAAAGGAAAAAAAAGAACCTTCAATTTCCTACCCGTCCGGCGCGGGGGCAGCAGCGGCCCGCGGCCTCTGCCACTCTCTGCGTTTAAGCGGCCTTTCACATCCGGTGGGGTTTCCTCTGTGGTGCCAAGGTGATTGCGCCTTCCCACCATCCCTGGGGGTAATGGGGAAGATTCTCTCCAGCCTTGCTCAAAAGGGATGCGATTTTCCTTGATTTCCTCTTATAGATTTAAAGCAAGGCTTCTTCTTTCTTCATAATTTCCCCAGGAATTACTCACCCATCATCCTTGCATTGAGTCCCTCCTTGGTCTGCCTCTCCTTCTCTTCCCCAAAGAAATCTGTAAACCAGGCTAATCCAGCCCCCATGCACAGGGTTCATAGTGAGCAGCCTGTGCGGTTGGAAAAGGCCCCATGTGGACTCTTAGCAAACAAGCTCATGGGCTGCTCAACTTGCTTCTCCTGGCCTTCGGAAGGTGCCGGCACCTGTTGGCTGGTCTGCCCTCACCCATGCACATCTCCTTGTCAATGTCTGAATGGGCTTTTCCAACTCAGAACTTCATAGACACCAATATTAGTAAAGAGAAATTGTATCTACAGCCTACTGCAGTGCGTGTTTGTGTGTGTGTGCATAGACAAAGCCACAGTGGTCGTTCAGTTGCCAAGCCGTGTCCAACTCTTTGTGATCTTGTGGACTGCAGCACACCAGGCCTCCCTGTCTCTCACGATCTCCCGGAGTTTGCCCAAGTTCATGTCCATTGAGTCGGGGATGCCATCCAACCATCTCATCCCCCACAAAAGTAGCATATGCATTAACTCCAGTCCTTCCCTAAACATTTTTATGAAGTCCTTCTTGTCCCGTCTGGACCCTCTTTGGCTTCTCCTGTTCTCTGTGGGTTCCATCCTACTCCCTGTCCCAGGTCACGTCCCACCTGGAATTCTGCCCCCCAAAGCCACAGAGACCGTTTGTGAGCATCTGGGTTGGTGTGTCAGTTGCATGTAGCTATCAGGTTTAGAGATTAAAGGTTAAGAATGCAGATTTTACTTTTGGACACAGCGGGGGAAGGAGTGGATGGGACGAATTGGGAGAGCAGCATTGAAACATATACAGCCCCATTCGTAAAATAGCCAGTGGGAATTCACTATTTGATGCAGGGAGCTCAAACTGGTGCTCTGTGACAAGCTAGAAGGGTGGCACGGGGTGGGAGGTGGGAGGGAGTTCAAGAGGGAGGGGACATGTGTATACCTATGACTGATTCATGTGGAAGTATGGCAGAACCCAACATAGGATTGTAAAGCACTCATCTTCCAATTTGGAGAAGGCGATGGCACCCCACTCCAGTACTCTTGCCTGGAAAATCCCATGGGTGGAGGAGCCTGGTAGGCTGCAGTCCATGGAGTCGCTAGGAGTCAAACACGACTGAGCAACTTCCCTTTCACTTTTCACTTTCATGCACTGGAGAAGGAAATGGCAACCCACTCCAGTGTTCTTGCCTGGAGAATCCCAGGGACAGGGGAGCCTAGTGGGCTGCCGTCTATGGGGTCGCACAGAGTCAGACACGACTGAAGCAACTTAGCAGCAGCAGCAGCAGCATCTTCCAGTTAAAATAATAATAATAATAAAAATATGAGTGTAGATTTTGGTAGGAGGCAAAGCCAGGCTCGCCTCCTAACTTCACTATCAATCGAATTGTGGACCTTGGAAAGCAGACTCCTCAGCAACCCTTTCCTCATTTACCAACAATAAACTCAAAATGAGAATGGTAGTACCTCCTGCAAGGGTGAAGGGGTGAAACAAAATCACCTAGGCAGAGAGCTTACCAAAGCTCCGCGTGACTGGCCCATGCTAGACGCTCACTAAAGGCAGGTGCCCGTCCTCACACTCAGTGACAGCAAGGCGTGCGCTACCCTTCAGCCAGCTGGGTGATTCCTGCAGCCCCAGGATCCCTCGAGCTCCGCAGTGATGCAGGGCGTCCTAGGGCTGTGGGGCCTGAGGCAGCTACCCTACAGAGCTGGCAGCTGCAGAAACACCTGCCTGAATTTGGTGGGATCTCTGAGCCAATACCTACTTGATGGAAAAGACGTTCGTTCGGTGGGTATTTCCTTTGTCCTCTTACCAAGTTCCCATATCCAGCTTCCCGGGGAACCAATGTTGTTTTTCTGCTGCACAGAGATCACTCCTGGATGCAGAGTGGTTGCGGTAGCAGCAAGGGATTTTGGGGCCCCAAGGACCGGAGTTCAAATCCCCTTTCTTGCCCTTCCACACCTTGTAACTTCGAATAATTCATTTTAGTCTTGATGACTCATTTTTACGATCTGTCTCATAAAGTCTGAGTCTGCAGCTAAAATTTAATATAAACACATCCAGCCCAGCGCCTGACACTTACTTGATGCTGAACAAGCATGAGACTCTCTCCAGTATTTATGTCTGCAATATGAGTCGAATTGAAGAAGGTCGCCCACTCAACTGTTTACTCCCCACGTGTTTGTTTATGATGAACAAGGTTAATTCCACGCTGAACTTGCCTATCCTGAAAACACCTGAGTCAGTTCCTAGAGTCACATATTCTCACATTTTAACTTTTTCCCTGGTCTCCTTTTCAATCCAGGCTCAGTATAGCACCCTGAACAAAGGAAATAATGGAGGGGAAAAGAAACTCCTTGAATGAATGAGTGAGCATTTTTTGGTATGGGTGGATATATTTCCCAATAGGGTCTGCTATTGTTTGATTTCTAAAGAAATCCAGACTTAGTTTATGTATGTCTTAAGTCACCATCTTCCTTATTATTATTATTCCCACGACTGAAAATAGGACCCTTAATAAGAAGCACATGGTGTTACGTTAATGAACTCATGTTTCTTTTTAAGTTTATAAAGTCATAGGATTTAAATGTATATAAAAACAAAAAGTCCTTCCTCTCACCCAATATTCTACCGGTGGGCGGGAGGGGGAAGAGAAGAAAATCTGAGGCTTTCTTCCTGAAAGCATTTGGGATGAAGATGAAGGGTAATGGGGAAGAAAGGTTGGAAGCCAAAGAAAATAGAAGGTCAGGCTTCCAAAGGGTGAAATCTGGATGAGTAAGGACAGAAAAATGTGCTTTGTGGCAAAGAGCTATGACATGTGCTAAAACAAAAACAGAAAATGCAGCACAAGATTTATTTTATCCATGGACCAGTATGGTCCTGGCAACTTAAATACAAACCAATTCTTCATCGATTCATTCGTTTATTCAAAAACATGTAGAGTTCACGTGCAGTGTGCATGGCTCTGCTCCAAGGTCAAGAACAACCTGGTCCTCTCGACTTACATTCTGACCGTCTTCCTGTCTCATCCATATTCTAGAAGAGAGTCCCATGGTTTGGGGAACTTGATTTTCAGGTTCACTGGTAAGCTTGGTTTCAGACATCCTGCCTCACTTATTCATATCCACCCAAAGATTTTTAACTTCTCTTGAGATTTGGGCCTAAGAACAAAAGCATAGCCTCTGTGGAATCGAACAATCCTCCCTGCAGGCTTTGTTTTTGGAAAGTTACTTAAGCCCGTGCCTCCTCAGCCCCTCAGCATCAGTGAGAGTGAGAATTGTCATGCCAACTGCAGAGAAAGGCTGTAAATGTACAGTGAGAAAAATGCCCTCGGAGGCCAGCACAGTGCCTGGCACAAGGGAGGTAATCAGCTTTCACCCGTGCCCGGCTCAGTGCTCTCTGAGGCTGTGGGATTTGGGCTCGGACTGTGATGAAGGAACAGCCACAAGGAAGGGAGAAGCGGGACTCTAGGTCTCCGAGCATCTAGCGAAAGGACTGAGGGAATCCCCATTCATGGTCGCTCCTCCGTTAGAACTTTCTGCCCCATGGAAATTACATCCTTGAGAGCTTGTGTTTAGCCTTGATCAGCCACATTTACATTTTTTAATTACTTGATTTTGATGATCACTTCCAGGAAAACGCTTCTAGATTCTAAGGGGTTGGGGCAGCTTTGATGGTCACATTAGGATAACTGAAGTGAAGGAAATTTCCTTAAATTAGCCATGGATTTGGATTCGACTCACATTGCAGTCATGAAATTAAAAGACACTTGCTCCTTGGGAGGAAAGCTATGACAAGCCTAGAGAGTGTATTAAAAAATTGAGACAACACTTTGGCTACAAAGTGATATTGTAGTCAAAATTATGTAGTCAATCCATATTAGTCAAAACTATGGTTTTTCCAGTAATCACATATAAATGTGAGAGTTGGAGCATAAAGAAAGCTGAGAGCTGAAGAACTGATGCTTTCAAACTGTGGTGCTGGAGAAGTCTCTTCAGAGTCCCTTGGACTGCAAGTAGGTCAAACCAGTCCATCCTAAAGGAAATCAACCCTCTATATTCGTTGGAAGGACCGATGGTGAAGCTGAAGCTCCAATACTTTGGCCACCTGATGTGAAGAGCCGACTCATCAGAAAAGACCCTGATAAGGGAAAGACCGAAAGCTCTCCTGCCTTCAAAAAGGGTACAACAGAGGACGAGATGGTTAGATAGCTTCACCGACTCAATGGACGTGAGTCTGAGCAAACTCAGGGAGATAGTGAAGGATGGGGAGCCTGGCATGCTTTCCATGGGGTTGCAAAGAGTCAGACACGACTTAGGGACTGAACACCACCACCACATTGGAACATCAATGTCCGGGTGTGGCCCTGCCACTCATCTTCACATCGTGTATCCCACTTCATCCTGTCAGATAAAGTGTATTAGGCTCATAGAACAGTTGGAGAAGCTAAACTTAGAGAGTTTAAGTAACTTATCCCAGATGGCATACCTGGCAAGACGTAGGGCTGTGCCCTCTGGGTCCAAGTCTGACGTTTTCTCCAGCACAGTTAGGTTTTCATTCTAAAAAGAACCTGAGAGATGAAAAGGGTATTCGAGGTAATCTCGCCCGCCTCCCTCATTTTAGGGAAGCAGAAACAAAGGCCTATTGAAGTTAAATGAGGCAAGTGAGATCACATCCATACCGGCACAACCAAAATTAGAACTTGGTCTCCTGGGTGTCAAACTGTGTTCATTAGCAGCTGGCAAATATCCTTCCCTTTCATCACCTGTTTACCATAGAAACAGTATCTGTTTTATTTTTTATCTTTTTTCTCTTGAAATATAATTGCTGTACTGTATTATGTAAGTTATAGGTGTATAATATAGTACCTCCTGATGTTTAAAGATTATACTCCACTTATGCTAAGTCACTTCAGTCGTGTCCGACTCTGTGCGACCCCAGAGATGGCAGCCCACCAGGCTCCCCGGTCCCTGGGACTCTCCAGGCAAGAACACTGGAGTGGGTTGCCATTTCCTTCTCCAATGCATGAAAGTGAAAAGTGAAAGTGAAGTCTCTCAGTCGTGTCCAACAGCCTTCCAGGCTCCTCGTCCATGGGATTCTCCAGGCAAGAGCACTGGAGTGGGGTGCCATCGCTTTCTCCACTTATAGTTATTATGAAATATTGACTGTATTCCCTGTGTTGTACAATATGTCCTTGTAGCTTATTTTATGTCTAATAATTTGTATCTCTTAAAACTCTGTGCATGCATGTGTGCTGAGTCGCTTCAGTCTTGTCTGACTCTTTGAGACTGCATGGACTGTAGCCCTCCAGGCTCCTCTGTCCACAGGATTCTCCAAGCAAAATACTGGAGTGGGTTGCCATTCCCTCCTCCAGGGGACCTTCTCAACCCAGGGATCGAACCCAAGTCTCTTCCGTCTCCTGCATTGGCAGATCTGTTCTTTGCACAATCTGAGAAGCCCTCTTAGTCCTCTGCACCTGCAATACTCCTTCCTCTCCCTACTGGTAACCACTAGTTTGTCCTCTGTATCTGAGTCTGCTTCTTTTCTGTTATATTTACTGGTTTGTTGTATTTTTTAGATTCTTAATAGAAGAAATATCATAGAGTATCTTTCTTTGTCTCTCTGACTTATTTCACCTTGTACAATGCTCTCCATGTCCTCACATGTTGCCACAAGAGGCAAGAGTTTGTTCTTTTTTATGGCTGAGTAATATTCCATTGCGCATACGTACCACATCTTCTTTACCCATTTATCTGCTGATGGAAAAGCATTATCTATTTTATGTAGGGAGTTCCAAACAAACTAGGAATATTTAAGTCCAAAGTGGAAGAGGAAGACAGGCTGCCTCCCAGCCATGGGTGAAGATGTTTTCCACTTTGGACTTTCTACCATCACGTCTTTATTTTAGAGGCCAGTAAGTTATAGCCTGGGGAATCAGAGGCAGTTCGTCATCTGTTTTTGTAAATAAAGTTTTATTGGGACACAGCCATGTCTATTTCCATCTCGTCTGTGGCTGCTTTCTGCCTCCCTGCTACAATAGCAAGGTTGTATTTTCTTTTTTTTTTCCTGTCCCAGGAGTTGAGACAGAAAGTAAATGGCCATTGAAACCCAAAGTTTTTGCTGTTTGGACCATTACAGAAAGAAAAAGAATTTCAACTTTTGCTTCAGTTAATATTTGTTGTTGGCTTAGAGGTCTGAAATTATATTTTTAATAAGTTTTTCTCAATTATCAGTGATAATGTATGGTGGAGATGTTATTAAACCCCAAACCCCAGGGTTCAGTTGTCTCTACTGGACTCAAACCTGCATTGACTCAATTTCCACTTTTCTTTGCCTTGGAGAGCAAATTTAAAAGAAAGTTCAGCTACCTTAAATAATAACATGACACTTTTTCAAAGTGTTTTTTTCCCCCGCACAAAACAAGAAATATAACTCTGTCAGCAGCTCAACTATGATGAATGGGCAATCAAGGAATATATACATATTTTGTAGAATATTCTTGATGAGTTGAATTCTACCTGAATCCAGCCATTCTTCATGTGTTCGTTCTTATTACAGTTGGACAGAAATAACAGCAGTCACGTTTTCTCTCCTCATAGTCATCTGACTTGGATTTCTGCTCACACGCATTGAAAACAAAAACGGTACACAGAGCAGAACACACACTCCATCTCAGCTGAGCTGAGCTTGCTTTTCATCATGAATGGTGCTGTTTTATTTGGCGCATTTGTGTTACATAATTAAAACCAGATAAAGCAGAGATCAGTTGCTAACAGGCAAGTTGCCGCAGAGAATAGAAAGTTTATATCTGTGACGAGCACATCACATTAACTGTGAAAGACGAAGCCATTGTTTCCCAAAGACGGACTCTCAGTTTCTGTGGAAGAGCGTTCCTGCTGCTAAGTGCATACCCCACCAGGAACTAGAATTCCTTACCCCCTTTCTTTATGTCTAGGCAAAGCCTTCCTAGTGGCTCAGTGGTAAAGAACCCGGCTGCAATGCAGGAGCTGCAGGAGATGGGACTTTCATCTGGAGAAGGAAATGGCAACTCACTCCAGTATTCTTGCCTGGGAAATCCTGTGGACAGAGGAGCCTGGCAGGCCACAGTCCATGGGGTTGCAGAGAGTTGGACAGGGCTGAAGCTACTTAGCAGGCAAGGCCTTATGACCGATTGCTGCTAATAGAATGTGAGAGAAGTGATGTGTGTTATTTCCGAGCTGAATGGTAGGAAGGGATGTACCTTCTTCACTGTATTTCACTTCGATCCTTGAAGGAATTGATGACCTAGAGGCCTGAGAGTGATGGGGCCACAAGACAGGAGTTGGGGTCCTCAGTGAGCAAGAAACACATTTCTGTTGTGCTAAACCACTGAAATCTGGGCTTTTCTCTGTTACAGTGGCTAATGTTAATTAATACACTCATCCATAATTCTACTTTATCCTATCATGGCACCTCCCTAATGTGAATAATTCCCAGTGACTGCGATAGTCACCCTCTTCTCCAGGGGACCCTTCCCCACCTTTCTGATTAATTCTACTCATGTGTTCTTTGTTAATTAGAGCCAGAAGGCACTTGGGAGATTACAGTCCAACCAACTGCCTTTGCAGGTTAGTTAACTGAAGTTTATAAATGATATCAACAATTCAGTCAAGGTCCTACTGCTCATCAGTGTTCAGTGTCCTAACTTCAGTGTTCAGTGTCCTCATGCCCACAGAATTCAGTGTTTATTTTTTAACCTCACCATAGTATACCTTTGTAATCTATTAGTTTGTACTTGGAGAAGGCAATGGCACCCCACTCCAGTACTCTTGCCTGGAAAATCCCATGGACGGAGGAGCCTGGTAGGCTGCAGTCCATGGGGTCGCTGAGGGTCGGACATGACTGAGCGACTTCACTTTCACTTTGCACTTTCATGCATTGGAGAAGGAAATGGCACCCCACTCCAGTGTTCTTGCCTGGAGAATCCTAGGGATGGGGGAGCCTGGTGGGCTGCTGTCTATGGGGTCGCACAGAGTTGGACACAACTGAAGCGACTTAGCAGCAGCAGCAGTGTATTCTTGAAACTACTTACGTCCGCTCTTAGGCCTGGGGAAAGCATAATATTAGTATTGAGGCAGGAAATAACCCTATGTGACACTGTCCAGCTGTACAGTTATCTCAAGTGGAATTTTCCAAAAGAGAAATATATTTGGAGATAAATGCATTGTTGCTTTTGTAATCGATTATTTAAAGTGACCTATTATTATCTTCTGGACCCTGTAAGCATTTATTTAAGTTTACTTCTCATCTATCTTTGGAATGTAGAGCTTCCAGGTTGGGTGAGTTTGGTAGATAGAAAAAAACAAAAACTGCTTAATGTAATTTCTTAGAGAGATTTGCAACTAAAGCTGAGCACCCACTAAAGCAAATGGTCTAGAAGCATAGTAGCTCAGTCATGAAGCTCAAAATCAAACAGAGATGAATCACAGTGTTTGGGGTCGTGACTGGGAGTTCAGAACAGAGAATCCAGTGACGAGTGTCCTATTTCCCATCTTGGTTCCAAACAAGTAGGAAAATAGAGCATCGAAGAACAGGCTGAAATACCACCTTTCTGAGTAAGAGGTCACATTGGAGGGCTTGTCATGAGGAACACTGTCCAAGTGGGCTCCTTATTCTGAGCCCTAGAACCAGGTGCAGTAAGGCTGAACTTTTGCAAACCTCCTACAGAAGCTGAGTTGGTCCCTGGAGGGTCAGCTGACTTCCTTTTTGTGTGCTTGTTTGTTGTTTGTTTTTTCATTAAGGTATAGTTGATTTACAGTGTTGTGTTAATTACTGGGATACAGCAAAGTGATTCAATTATACGTAAATGCACATTCACTTTTTATATGAATTCACTTTTTATATTACACTATGCATGGGAAATAGATGGGGAAACAGTGGAAACAGTGTCAGACTTTGTTTTTCTGGGCTCCAAAATCACTGCAGATGGTGACTGCAGCCATGAAATTAAAAGACGCTTGGTCCTTGGAAGGAAAGTTATGACCAACCTAGATAGCATATTCAAAAGCAGAGACATTACTTTACCAACAAAGGTTCGCCTAGTCAAGGCTATGGTCTTTCCTGCGGTCATGTATGGATGTGAGAGCTGGACTGTGAAGAAGGCTGAGCGCCGAAGAATTGATGCTTTTGAACTGTGGTGTTGGAGAAGACTCTTGAGAGTCCCTTGGACTGCAAGAAGATCCAACCAGTCCATTCTGAAGGAGATCAATCCTGGAATTTCTTTGGAAGGAATGATGCTAAAGCTGAAACTCCAGTATTTTGGCCACCTCATGCGAAGAGTTGACTCATTGGAGAAGACTCTGATGCTGGGAGGGATTGAGGGCAGGAGGAGAAGGGGACGACAGAGGATGAGATGGCTGGATGGCATCACTGACTCGATGGATGCGAGTCTGGGTGACCTCCGGGAGCTTGTGATGGACAGGGAGGCCTGGCGTGCTGCGGTTCATGGGGTCGCAAAGAGTCGGACACGACTGAGCGACTGATCTGATCTGATCTGATCTGATGGTTTCTCGTGGGATATTGAACGTTAGTTCAATGTGCTGTACAGTAGGACTTCGTTTATCCACTCTACACATAAAAGCTTACATCTGCCAGTGCCAACTCCCACTCCATCCTGTCCCCACCCTTCCCCCTCCCCACCTTTGGCAACCGTCTCTTTGTTCTCCATGTCCATAATTCTGGTTCTGTGTCAGAAAGGTTTATCTGTGCCGTGTTCCACATATAAATGACATCGTATGGTATCTGTCTTTCTCCTTCTGACTTACTTCAGTTAGTACAATAATCTCTAGGTTCATCCATGTTGAGGCAAATGGCATACGTCATACTTTTATTGGCCGAGTAATACTCCATTGTATGAATGTACCACATGTTTTTTATCCATTGACCTGACCGTGGACATTTAGATTGTTTCCGTGTCCTGGCCACTGTGATCAGTGCCGCTATGAGCGTAGGGGTACGTGTATCTTTTCATATCAGAGTTTTGCCTGGATATATGCCCAGGAATGAGATTGCTGGATCATACAGTAATCATAGTTTTAGCTTTCCAAGGAATCTCCATACTTTTTCCCACAGTGGCTGAGCCAACTTACATTCCCACCAACAGTGTAAGAGGGTTTCCTTTTCTCCACACCCTCTCTAGCATTTGCTCTTTGTAGACTTTTCAATGATGACTGTTCTGACCAGTGTGGACTTCTTGAAGGAGGGGTGGAGATGAACTGAGCATGCCTGGAGTCTTGAGCTAATTGAGCTGCTGCCATGGGAAAGAATCATCAGGAGTGGGGAAGCAGCATCTCCACCTAACCAGGAGGTAGTCCAGAGGGGCAGGGAATACTCCCTGAGCATTTGCCCATAGCTGTTACTGTCCTAATGCTTTATAAAATATTGGCTGTCCTCATAGCCATCTCGTGATGAGGCTCCATGGTCAGGGAGAACACGGAGCTTCAGGTGATCAATGAGGGAGGAGCCACTGGGCAGATCCTGGTCCTCCTTTCCCTTCTACATTATCGCACCCATTTCCCCATCTCTGACTCTCATCCTCAGAGACACGAAATAGCCAGATTTCAGAGCTGACAGAACCTAAACTGGGATCTCACTTCTTGTTACTTTTTAACTTGTTTCTAAGGCTTTTTTTTTTTTTTCCTGACAGATTAAAAAACATTGTGGTGTGGGAACAAACACTTTTTACTTCTTTAAGACTCAAATCCCATCAACCATCTTACACAATTGTCTTCTTGCTCTCTATATAAAATAAACATGTTGCCGAGCAATGTTCAAAATGACATTAAAACTTTTTTGAAAAGATACCGTCTGGGAAATAAATTAGTCTGCATGTTACTGTACGTCTTCATTTATAAACAGGCAGCTGTCTCCTATGTTTCTAGATGGTTAAACTTAATGCGGCTAAAAGTAGAAAAGGTTTCCCCAGTTCTCAGGTTTGCAGAACCGGGATGCACACATTTTATTAAAATGAGGAACAGAGTGCATTTCAATAATGAATATTATCACAGTGAGATTCTTATATTCTTTTATTTATTTATATTTTTGCTGTGTAACAAATTATAACAAACAATGTTTTAATGTAGAAGTGAAGTCACTCAGTCGTGTCCAACTCTTTTTGACCCCGTAGACTGTAGCCTACCACGCTCCTCCGTCCATGGGATTTTCCAGGCAAGAGTACTGAAATGGGTTGCTATTTCCTTCACATCTATTATGCCTTGGTTTTATAAGACCCCCATCAGATGGGTTCAACTTAGGGTCTCACAAGACCCAAGTCAAGGTGTCAGCTGGGTTAGGCTCCTAGCTCATTCAGGTTGTTAGAAGAATTTGACTTCTTGTGGCTTTAGGGTTTTTTGCTGTTCGGTTGCTCAGTTGTGTCTGACTCTGCAGCACAATGGACTGCAGCAGGCCAGGCTTCCCTGTCCTTCACTGTCTCTTGGAGTTTGCTCAACCTCATGTCCATTGAGTCAGTGATGCCATCCAACCATCTCATCCTCTGTTGCCCCCTTCTCCTCCTGCCTTCAATCTTTCCCAGCATCAGGATCTTTTCCAATGAGTTGGCTCTCACATCAGGTGGCCAAAGTATTAGAGCTTCCACTTCAGCATCAGTCCTTCCAATGAATATTCAGGGTTGATTTCATTTAGGATTGACTGGTATGATCTCCTTGCTGTCCCAGAGACTCTTTCAGCTTTTTCCTCTTCTGTGACCAGCCAGAGAATATTCTGTTTTTAACAGGCTCATGAGATTGGGTCAAGCCCACTTGGATACCCTCCATATCTTAGGCTGGTTAACTGGGACTTCAGTTACATCTGCAGAATCTCTGGGGCTGCACCTGGATTAGTACTGTATTGGTAAGCAGGGGCCAGAGTCCCGTGGTGCATCTGAGAATTCTGCCCACCAAAGTTCTATTTTCTTGTCACTTTTCATCTTAATGGTAAGTTCTCAGGTTTACTACATAGCTGAACTGTGAGTGGCTGTTTCTGCCCTCTTTGGCTGTATAATAGTCAGGGACTGTTGATTCTAAGAAGTAAGATAGGAGACTGCCAGTACATTGCATTGCATGATGGTCTTTCTCTCTCTCTCTCTCTCTTTGTTTTTTTCCTTTTGCATTTGCCCTCCCCCTACTCTTCTATTTCCTCTGCCACTTGTGGAAACAGTGGCAAAAAGCTAAGTGTGCAATAAGGGACAAGAGCATGGCTTTGGAGAAGGAGTGACCAGGATTCCAATCCATGCCTCCTACCTACTTGCGTGCAGCACTGGGCATGCTCCCTAGCCTTTCTGAATCTCATCTCCCACCTCTAAACTAGAAACAAACCTTCCCAAGTGCTCTCTGTTGTCAGCAAGTAAGTCCTCTGTGTAGCCTCCCAGCATGTTGTATGGATCCTGTAAATGGTGACTATTTTAGTTGTTTACACAGTAAAGTGTTTTTGCTTTTTTTTAATTTGGCCCAACTATGTGGCATGTAGGATCTTAGTTCCCCAACCAGGGATGGAACCTGTGCCCTCTGCATTGGAAGTACAGAGTCTGAACCACGGACTGCCAGGGAAGGCCCCCACAGTAAAGTTCTGAGAAGCCGAATATCGGCGCTCATTCCTAGAGGTGATTTTTGAACACAGTTGGCAAAAGAAAGATAAACCAGGAGGAGATATGGTGTTTCCCTGCCTCCACGTCACTGAGTCGAGAAGAAGGTGGAAGTTAAGATCAGCTTTGAATGAGGGAAAGGGACAAGAAAGAGAGCACGCAAGTAGAGAAGGGACGGTCTGTGTCCTTAGAAGGTGTTGGGCTGTGCTCGGTTGCTCAGTGGTGTCTGAGTCTTTGCCACCCCGTGGACTGTAGCCTGCCAGGCTCAGAGTGGCAGGGGCCAACCTTCCACTCTGGTCAGGCTGGTTGGCAGGTGTCCTGGGGAAGGGTCTTTGCCTGCCCCACCTCCGGTCCTTTATTCCCATCAGCTGTTCCTTCTGGATCACTCTTATGCCCCTCCTCCCTCTCGCACTTTTCTGACCACCCTGCTCCGTGGCCGCAGAGTGTAAAGGTTTAGAAGCACGTGGCTGGACTGACGGCAGCCCAGGAACACTTATTTCTTGCCCCTTGAAGGCCATGTGGACTGCCAAAAGGTCGCTTAACTTCTGTCTGCCTCATTTGGCTCCTCTTTGAAATTGACATGAAAGACAATAGTGTCTGCCTTACAGCATTGTTGTGAGGATTAAATGAGTTCATAAAGGTAGAAGATTAGTGCCTGGCCATAGCAAATGCTTGAGAAGTGTTATGCTCAGCATTATTAATTGTGATCATCATTATTCTTTCAACCTAGAAAAGTTCCCTTCTCTCTTCCCCTCCTTCATCCCCAACTCTCTCCTCTCTGTTATTTCCTTTCTTTACTACACAATGTCATAGCATCCACAGTAAAAAGAAGCATTCAGTCATAGTCACTCCTCTAAAATCACTTTGTTTTTTGCATTGTTTTTCAGTTCTTGACCATATGAATGAAAAGGATGAAAGAGGAAGGGTCTAAAAAATTCACCTTAGTGCCATTTACATA
Source organism: Tragelaphus eurycerus (assembly GCA_935064755.1). NCBI lineage: Eukaryota > Metazoa > Chordata > Mammalia > Artiodactyla > Bovidae > Tragelaphus > Tragelaphus eurycerus. The sequence continues at coordinate 5,950,384 of CAKXYN010000033.1, forward strand.
CTGCAAGGCTCTGAAATAAGGGGATGTTTTACTTCATATCTTTTCAATTTTCTAAGCTTGTGTGTGTGTGTATGTTTTCCTGCCCCAACCTGGTGATAAGCTCAGAGACCTTGTTTTATATTTCTTAGATTTGCCACCACTGAGATTTGGGAAAGCCTAATAAACATCATGTTCATCTCTATACTTGTTTGACAATAAAGAGAACTCAAGGAGATGGATGGTAAAGAATCCACCTGCAATACGGGAGACCTGGGTTCAACCCTTCGGTCAGAGAGATCCCCTGGAGAATGGAGTGGCAACCCACTCCAGTATCCTTGCCTGGAGAATCCCATGGACAGAGGACCTGGCGGGCTACAGTCCAAGGAGATACCAAAGAGTCAGACATGACTAAGTGACTTTCATTTTCAAGAAGATGGAAATAAAAAATTGCTAGTATTAATACCTTAAAAGATGAAGTCTAGTTTAGAAAATGGGACTTCAGGCCCATGAATCAACTGGACTTTCTCCTAGGGTCCTAAGAGAAGTGTTTCCCTACCCCATGTGCGCAGGGCTAACATTTCCTAATCCTTCTATCCATCGCTCTCCCAGGCCCTGCCCTGAAAGCAGACAGCAGAGGAGCAGGGAATGGGTGCTTTCTGCAGGTCTATTCCGTAGAAGAGAGGCTGAGGCCAAGCTGGATTTTCTCAAAATCTCCTGCAGAGTTTACCAAATAACTCATTCCACATTTCTTGAGACAGAGTGAGAAGGGGGCCCGAGAGAGACACGGTGCATTACTCTAAAGAGGCTCACTCCACTTGGAAACCTGAAGGCCAGGACAAGGTGCCCCCCTGAACCCCCCTGAACCCCTAGCAGTACCCAGCATTGCATGTCACACACTATACATTTGAGGCACATCAATTCGACCCTTGATGGCCACATGGGGGTAAGAATCCCTCCAAGTCAATAAGGTGTCTGGTTTGTTGTATGTCAATTATACTTCGGTGCAGCTGTGAGAAAAGAATAGAATTACCAGCAGGCCTGGCTCAAAATAATTGCTCAACAAATGTTAACTCTTGAGTTGACCTTTGCTGCATTCCCGTGGCAAAGACAAAGGCCACAAAGATGTCATCCTTCACTGTGGCCTGTAGAGCTATAGAATCTATAGAGTTGAGAAGGCCTCTCTGGACTCCTTGGTCATTGCTTGGCAGGCTTGGCCACCCTGCCTGGGGACTTCTGATTTGGGGCTGAGCTCCGAAATCACTGTTTGTTTCCTCTGTCCACAGTGACCCATCTCTCCCGCATGGCAGTGCTCAGGACTGCTCATAATCGTCTCAGATGCTCTGGGTGAATGGCTGTGTATAGCTTCGAGGCATTTCCCAGACCGCACCCTGCAAATTTTACAGAGATCCACGTTCTGATTCACATGGTCCCCAATATACCCACCAAACATGGTGAAAATATTTCCAGCCATTTCCCAGTGTTTCTATAATAGAATAAAAAAGCAGAAACGTAATATCATTTATTAAGTTATTTACGTGGGTTGTATGAAATTGGAACACACGCTCTGGTTTGGCTGGATATTTCCGTTTCTCTCCATTTTCCTGGCATCCCAGCTGTTTTCACATTTGCCAGAACAAAAGCCTCTCAGTTTGGATAATAAACTTTGTGGGTGTATGTTTGCCGCTCATTCGTGCCTGACTCTTTGTGTCCCCGTGGACTGTGGCCCACCAGGCTCCTCTGTCTGTGGCATTCTCCAGGCAAGAATACTGGAGTGGGTTGCCATTAATCATGTAATAAATATAAAAATGTAAAAACATAGTTGGAGTTGCCATTCCGATAATAAACTATTGGAGTTCATAATTATACAAAACGAGACATTTGATCTAAAAACAAGTCATGTTCTGGAGATATATGGAATCAACTGGAAACTCGGATTGCTCAGTTCTCAGGTCCTTTCCCAAGGAGGGGTCCTGCCTGACAGGGACCATTGTCTCCAGGCTGCTAGGCTGAAGCTCTGAATGTGGGGCATGTGGATTGCTTTCCCCTTCTCTCCCCAGCGAGTGTCTCTCGCCTTCACTCACTTTTCCTGCCGGATCCAGCCTTCCCTCCCGCCGTCTATCTTGTGCAGTTCTCTCCCACACACTTCAGCGCTTCTCTCCACTCTGTTCAGTTGGTTGTCAATAACTTTCGTGACCACACTTTATGTACACGTGCTCATTTGTTTCCATGTAACTGGATGAGGACAGAAGACCCTTCACAGCCTGGGAAAGAAGTTCGGGTCCACGGCCCCACGTCAGGCCCCCTGAGCTCTGTCCATCCTTCTGACCCTTGTGCATACCCTACCTCCTCTGCCCCCAACCTCACACCTAGTGATGGTCTTCCTCCAGAGCTGATTAAACATGCCAAGAGCATCACAGGTATTAACACATGCAGACCTCACCATGACCTTACCCCATGGCCCCACCTACAGATGAAAACTGAGTCTCCAAGAGGTTAAGGAACTCTCTCGCTGCTAACAAGAGAGGAGCCAAGAAGCAGAGTTCAGCTTCTCTGATTCAAACCCCAGAGGCAGGTCTCTGTCCTGCCTTCTGTCTTGCACCCAGCTCCAGGCCCCCTTAACACCAAACGCAGAGACACCACCACGTGCAAGAACCCTTTCCTGACTTGGCTCTCAAGTTCCTCCTTTCTTTGTGGTTTCCTTAAACTGTCATGGCTTAGACCGCATGCTTTTATAAAATCAGGCATTATATCATTCTGTACCTGCCTTGAAATGCTTCTCATTTCTGGCTTATTATTTATTTTTTAATATTAAGATTTTGTTGTTGTTGTTGTATTTCCTTTCGTTAGCACTTGTTTACATATCTTTTTTCGTTGCCTTTTTTCCAACTGTCTTCTGTCCTCTAATCAGTATACAACTGTATTGGTTCCTTTGAATCCTATCTAACAGTTTTAATAGATGAGCTTAATCATATTTATTATAATTGTTGATATGCTTAAATGTTATTCCTGACATTTTATTTTGGATTTCTTGTTTAACCTATTTCCAAGATTTTTTTAAGTTTTTTTTTTTTTTTTAATGTAGACCATTTTAAATTATTTATTGAATTTGTTACAGTATTGTTTCTGTTTTATGTTTTGTTTTTTTCCTGAGGCATCTTAGCTCCCCAACCAAGAGTCGAACACACACCCACTGTACTGAAAGGCAACGTCTTAACTACTGGACCACCAGGGGAGTCCCTGGCTTACTAGTTAGACCGTGTAGTTCTCGAAGCTACTGATAATTCCTTAGGGCTATTTGCATCTCTGGAACTTAGCAGAGTGCTGCATCTTCCGTGTTTGTGTGTGTGTGTGTGTGTGCACATGTTCAGTCATGTCCGATTCTTTGTGACCCCATGGACTCTGGCCCACCATGTTCCTCTGTCCTTGGAAGTTTCCAGGCAAGAATGTTGGTTGCTGTTCAGTCCCTCAGTCGTATCTGACTCTTAACGATCTGATGGACTGCAGCACACCAGGCTTCCCTGTCCTTCTCCATCTCCTGGAGTTTTCCCAAACTCATGTCGATTGAGTCAATGATGCCATGCAACCATCTCATCCTCTGTCACCCCCTTCTCCTCCTGTTCTCAATCTTTCCTCATCAGGGTCTTTTCCAATGAGTCAGATCTTCACCAGGTGGCCAAAGTATTAGAGCTTCGACTTCAGCATCAGTCCTTCCAATGAATATTCAGGACTGATTTTCTTTAGGATGGACTAGTTGGATCTCCTTGCAGTCCAAGGGACTCTCAAGTCTTCTCCAACACCACGGTTTGAGAGCATCAGTTCTTTGGTGTTCAGCCTTCTTTATGGTCCAACTCTCACATCTGTACATGTCTACTGGGAAAACCATAGCTTTGACTATACGGACCTTTGTAGGCAAAGTGTTATCTCTACTTTTTAATATGCTGTCTAGAGTTATCATAGCTTTTCTTCCAAGGAGCAAGCATCTTTAATTTCGTGACTGCAGTTACTATCCACAGTGATTTTGAAGCCCAAGAAAATAAAGTCTGTCACTGTTTCCATTTTTTCCCCATCTATTTGGCATGAAATGTTAGGACTGGATGATATGATCTTAGTTTTTTGAATGCTGTGTTTTAGGCCAGCTTTTTCACTCTCCTTTTTCACCTTCATCAAGAGGCTCTTAGGTTCCTCTTCACTTTCTGCCATTAGGGTGATATTATTTGCATATCTGAGGTTATTGATATTTCTCCTGGCAGTCTTGATTCCAGCTTGTGTTTCATTCAGCCCAACATATTGCATGATGAACTCCACATAGAAGCTAAATAATATACAGCCTTGACATACTCCTTTCACAATTTGAAACCAATATGTTGTTCCACGTCCAGTTATAACTGTTGCTTCTTGACCTGCGTACAAGTTTCTCAAGAAGTAAGTAAGATGGTCCCGTGTTCCCATCTCTTGAAGAATTTTCTAGTTTATTGTGATTCACACAGTCAAAGGCGTAGTCAGTGAAACAGAAGTAAATGGGTTTTTAAAAAATTCTCTTGTTTTTTCTATGATCCAGTGAATGTTGGCAATTTTATCTCTGGTTCGTCTGCCTTTTCTAAATCCAGCTTGTACATCTGGAAGCTCTCAGTTCACGCACTGTTGAAGCCTAGCTTGAAGGATTTTGAGCGTTAACTTGCTAGTGTGTGAGATGAGTGCAGTTGGTTTGAGCATTCTTTGGCATTGCCCTTCTTTGAGATTGAAGTGAAAACTGTCCTTTTCCAGTCCTGTGGCCACTGGTGAGTTTTCCAAATTTGCTGGCATATTGAGTGCAGCACTTTAACAGCATCATCTTACTGGAGTGGGTTGCCATTTCCTTCTCCAGGGTATCTTCCTGACCCAGGATCAAACTGCGTCTCTTGCATCTCCTACATTGGCAGGTGGATTCTTTACCACTGTGCCACCTGAGAAACCTATGTCCTAGGAGGTGAATGATGCTCACTGGTTAATAGAAGTTTCCTCTTCTGTGTAGTCCCGACAACACTTGCCATGGTGTCTTGTACAAAGCAGGGATTCTGATCTAGCCTGTTTCACCAGTGGGCATGTGATCCTCACCTGGGGGGTTTGCCTTCTTGTACTTCGGTCCTTCCCAGGTAAAACCATTTCAACTTCCTCTCAACTCTCTAGGGATAGAGGGATGGGATACAGAAAGAGATGAAACATTCTCCAGTCCGACTCTTTGCAATCCCATGGACTGCAGCTCACCAGGCTCCTCTGTCCATGGGCTTCTCCAGGCAAGAACACTGGGGTGGGTTGCATGCCCTCCTCCAGGATCTTCCCAACTCAGGGATGGAACCACATCTCTTAAGTCTCCTGCATTGGCAGGTGGGTTCATTACCCCTAGCGCTACCTGGGAAGTCCCAGGATGTGATGATATAAACACTGACTTCTCCGAACAGAGGTGTTCGTGTGTATATGAAATATACTGTTCATCTTCCTATCATTAATAAAAGCTTAATGAGCATCTGCCAATATGCCAAATAGTCCTTCCTAATCTGACAAACATCTTTGTTTAATTAAGCACAGACAGATACGTATATTTGATGGGATTCTAAATAATCTTGTACTACAGAAATGGGGAAATCTTTGTATAAATAAGTCAAGTTTGGCTTTGATTTATTTTTATGTTTTAATATATTGAATTAAATTGTTGCAATGGGAAAAGATACACAGACATCATCTTGATAGATCATTAGAGCTCATATTTTTAAATGTTCAACATATGTTGCATGGGCACTGTTAATATATTAAGATGTATATAGTGTTAAGGGTTTAAGTGACTTTGGGCTCAGGGCCAACATTTTAATAATAACCACCAAGATATATAATTTTATTCATCTTGATTATTTTTACAGCAACAGTTGACCCGTGAGCAACATGGGATTGGACTGTAAGGGTCCACTTACATGTGGATTTTTTCAGCAAATGTGCATAGCAGTACTACACGGTCCCTGGTTGGCTGAATCCCCCCAATGCAGAATTGCATAATCAGAAGGCTGACCATAAAGTTCTATGTGGATTTTCAACTGCACTGGGAGTCAGTGCACCTATCCCCCGTGTTGTTCAGGGTCAACGGTAGTTGAAAGACTTATTTTGCACTTGCTGGGTTCTATAATTATCTGCATTCCTTCCTTTCACATGAGACCAGAAGTGCCAGGACAGCAGGAGCTGGGTTTTTCTTTTCTCTTCTTGTCTAATATTTTTTATTTTATGAAAGTGCCTGGCAGAGAACATCTTCAGTGAATCTTTTGAACTACTGTATCTATTTTGGGAATGTGACTCATCATTGTTTTTGCACTATTTGACTTTTATTGAAGTTGCATAGAGTACTTACCTATTACAAAATTTTAAAAGTATGCATGTGATAAAATTGCATAAGATTTAGGTCACACTCAGTGGTAAAGCATGTGCCTGCCAATGCAGGAGACTCAAGAGATGGAGGCTCAATCCTCGGGTTGGGAAGATCCCCTGGAGGAGGGAATGGCAACCCACTCCAGTATTTTTGCCTGGGAAATCCCATGGACAGAGGAGCCTGGTGGGCTACAGTCCATGGAGTTTCGAAGAGTGGGACATGACCGAGTGACTGAACATAAGCAGGCACACGTGCACACACGTGTGAATGTTTGTACAAGTGGTGAGCCCTGACTCAGGTGGGGCTGAGGTATCAAGGCCAATGTCAGTTCCCTGGATGCAGTTGTTCCTATACTTGGGCTCTGCCAGGGAGACCGGTGGGGAGAATGGAGGGAAGAATATGCTGGATCTCTCTGTATTGTTTCTTACAATGGCAGATAAACCAACAATTATTTCAAAATGAAGAGTTTTTAAAAACGAGTACATCCACGGTACAGAGGAAGTGCTATGACAATACTCAGAATTGTAGGCACAAGTTAGCAGCAATCTGACCATCTCATGGTTCATGGAGCTTCCTTACATGTAGACATGAATGCCAATGAGGACTTCATTTTGGGGTTCCTCATTCATAAATTAGGTATTTTGCTATCATAGTGCTGAATGAAAACAAAAGCCAGCCGCCATTCCTTTACTGTTGACAAGGAACAAGATGTGTGTGTGTGCTGTCAAAAGATGCGATTTTTATTTCTTCTATGATTTTATCCAGAAAAATGACAGCAACAACAAATACTAATTCAATCCCTCCTGTGTACAAGGTACCACACATTTGCAGGTCCCAAGAAATGCAGTTCTTTATTACAGATGATGAGGGCATGGCGGGGCGTGGGGGCAGGCTGTGGGGACACACCAAGGCTCAAAGCCTGCATCACAAGTTGTTGCTACTTGTGTGCCTGCATTATTTACTTGTGTGAGGCAATTGCTCAGCTTTTCGGTTTCCTTATCCATATGTACATGAGTGAGTGATCCCTACCTTGCAAAAAATACAGCCCAGAAATGAAATTGTTGGGTTGGCCAGTTTGTTCAGATTTTTCATAAGATGGTGTAGAAAAAGCTGAATGAACTTTTTGGCCAAAGCAGTATATTATGTATGGATAAAATATAAACCAAGTCCCAGTCTAGCCCATTACACGAGAACACAACAAAAGATGGGTGCTTCTAACTTACTGCTTTGCCAACAAAGGTCTATACAGTCAGAGCTATGGTTTTTCCAGTGGTCATGTATGGATGTGGGAGTTAGACTATAAACAAAGCTGAGCACTGAAGAATTGATGCTTTCAAACTGCGGTGCTGGAGAAGATTCTTGAGAGTCCCTTGAACTGCAAGGAGATCAAACCAGTCCATCCTAAAGGAAAAACACCCTGCATATTCATTGGAAGGACTGATGCTGAAGCTCCAATATTTTGGCTGCCTGATGTGAAGACCTGACTCATTAGAAAAGACCCTGATGGGGAAAGACTGAAGGCAGGAGAAGGGGATGACAGAGGATGAGATGGTTGGATGACATCACCAACTCAATGGACATGAGTTTGAGCAAACTCTCGGAGATGGTGAAGGACAGGGAAGCCTGGTGTGTTGCAGTTCATGGGGTTGCAAAGAGTCGAACACAACTTAGCGACTGAACAACAACTTACCCTCTTCCAATCACCTCCCCGTGGTGACTGCTATCATCTTGGCATTTCAAAGACCAAAGACAACCTCCACGGCTGGGTATCAGCAGAGATGCCCACAAGAACTGCAACCAGCATGAGATTTGGAAGTAGATGCCTGTGATGGATTATTACAATTTCCTATCATGTAATATCATGTAATTGCTTTCCTGTTTGACCAAAGGTATTTCATTTAAGCTATTTCTAATTTGCTTGAAACTGTTAACTCTGGAAATGCATAAAATGGGAAATCTTCTTAGGGCAACCTCCCCAGCTTCCTCAGCAGTGCAGCTGCAGTTGAGTTAACCTATGGGTATGTGCTCTGTAGACAGTAAAGTGATGTACAAATGTGGGTCATTATCATTATCACTGTTATTGATCTTTGCTCTAATTTTCCTGTGCACTCTCTCTGTGCTCTGGGCAGAGATCCCATGGCATTTAACAGGCCTCTCTGCAAGTAGGGGATGTGTGCAGAAGAGGAAGAGGTATCCTCATTTTGATATTCGGGGTTCCCTTCCCCTTCAACAAGACCTCTTGTGAGGGTAATTTGGTTTTTCAGCCTCAGCACTGTGGGCTTTTTGGTGTGGATAGTTTTATATTATGGGGTGAAGAAAGAGATGATAATGTGTGCTCAGTGACTTCAGTCATGTTCAACTCTTAGCATTCCCATGGACTGTAGCCTGCCAGGCTCCTCTGTCCATGAGTTCCCCAGGCAAGAATACTAGAGTGGGTTACCATCCCCTCCTCCAGGAGATCTTCCCAACCCAGAGATTGAACGTATATCTGCCTGCGTCTCCTGTGTTGCAGGTGGATTCTTTACCCATTGAAGCACCTGGGAAGCTGGAAGAAGGAAGAGGTCCTATGAAACGGACCTCCTTTTGTCCATTTGTTTGTTTGGCAGCATCCCTGGCTTCTGGACCCCCTCATCATTTGTGCAACCCTAGTGTGTCCAGACATGGCCATATGATCCCATATAACAATTTACTCATGCCAGGGCTTACTTGTCAACAGCAAAGAAAAATAGAACACTCAGCAGCATAAAGAAACCAAAAACCTCTGCAAAATTCTGATGACTTCACAAAACCTACTGCAACAAATTTCAGAGCTACCTAAAATGAATTCTTAAACAGAGGGCATGTGTGAAAAGAAGGGTTTTTTTTGAAGACCTTAGGTTTTGAAATGGCTACCCACTTCAGTATTCTTGCCTGGAAAATCCCATAAACAGAGGAGTCTGATGGGCTACAGTCCGTGGGTTAGCAAAGAATCGGACATGACTGAGCATCTGAGCGTAGGTTTTGAGAAGACCTGAGTGTTTCTTATTGCTACCTAATCTAAAAAAGACGCACAACAATAGCCCCCAAATCCAACGGGGGTAGTGGGGGAGGTGCTGCAGAAATAACCTTGACTTTGGCCATCTATTTCTGATATTCACGTATTCATTCACTTACCGATTAGTTAATAAGTATCCAGAAGTGTTTTCAACACAATCTTTGAGCAGATTATACACATGCTGAATACCTTGGACTGGTGTTGTAGGAAGAGCGTATCACATAAAAAGTTTGTATTTATAGATTGTAAGCAAAGATATTAACTGTGAAACAGATTCATGCCCTTACCCTGAAAAGGAATATCATGGTAATTACCACCGTCCTTCAGAAGCACAGCTTCCGTGGTGGCTCAGACGGGTAAAGAATCTGCCTGCAATGCAGAAGACCTGGGTTCGATCCCTGAGTTGGGAAGATCCCCTGGAGAAAGGAATGGCTACCCGCTCTGGTACTCTTGCCTGGAGAATCCCATGAACAGAGGAGCCTGGTAGGCTACAGTCCATGGGATCTTAAAGAGTCAGACAGGACTGAGCAACTAACATTTTCACTTCAGAATCAAAACCCTGTTGGTCACAAATCAGAATTTTCAGTGATGAGTTGGAAGAAGAAGGAAGGGAGAGCGGGAGGGAGGAAGGGAAAGAAAGAAGGCAGTAGTTGGTTTTGGTTTTTTTCCCCCTTGAAGGACTCATTCTCTCCTTGTGACTGTAGAGAATGAAATGCGCTATTGTTTCTCTATTGTTTCTTATTTTCCTAACCCTGCCAGAGGCCGGGGGTTTAACTGGAGATCCTCAGCCTGTTGACTGGCTGATGCAAGCCCCGCCTCCACGGATGCTGGCTGCCGGTAGCCTGGCTCCTTTTTGCTCCTGTGTATCTATCTATCTATCTTTGTTCTGTAGCTACTGCCTAAACAGATTTTCTGTTTTTAATAAGGAGCGGGAAAGGCTTACAGTCCTTCCCAGTAGGATAGTTGAAAAAAGAAACTGGAACACAAGTCAACAGGGGCACAGTTGCCCTTCTGTTAACTCTTGCCTGTCTGGCGGTGAGCCTGGGGTGCTGTCCACCAGCCTCAGCATCTTCTTAGAAGACATTGCCAGACTTCAAGCAACTTCCACCAGGCTTCCTTCCCTTCTGCTCTTCTCCTGCTCTGACTTGGCCACAAGAGAATGTTGGTTTTTGGGGACACGCTTATCCTGGGAATCACTAAAGATAGAGGCTAGGATTGCTGGTTCTGAACTCAAATTGATTTCTAACTGGGTTCTGTCACTTACAGGCTGTGTGATCACAGGCCAGTTGGTTAACATCTCTGAGTTATTTCTTTTTCTGCTGTAAAACTGGGATGATAATGATACCTTCCTCATAAGGGGTAGCTCTGAGTAATGAATGAGGAAGCGTCTTTAAGGCACCAGGTGACTGCTAAACAGTTGTTGCTGGTTTTGTCACTGAAGTCTTGGTCTTCTCCAAGCACCCGGGCAGGGAGCTAGGAGGCAGCTCTGGAAATTGCATCCCAGGCATCATTTTTCCTGCAGAAACTAGGAAAATGGTGAGTCATTAAAACAACAGCAAGCCAGCTGCAGCCCACTTTTGTCCTGTGTAGAAAGCAGCTGACTTCTTGAACCTGGCTGTGTGTGTGTGTATGTGAAAGTCACTCAGTCGTGTCCAACTCTTTGCCACCCCATGGACTATACAGTCCATGGAATTCTCCAAGCCAGAAAACTGAAGTGGGTAGTCTTTCCCTTCTCCAGGGGATCTTGCCAACCCAGGGATCAAACCCGGTTCTCCCACATCGCAGGCGGATTCTTTACCAGCTGAGCCACAAGGGAAGCCCAAGAATACTAGAGTGGGTATCCTATCCCTTCTCCAGCAGATCTTCCCAACCCAGGAATCGAACTGGGGTCTCCTGCATTGCAGGCAGATTCTTTACCAACGGAGCTACCAGGGAGGCCCCTGAACCTGGCTGGTGTAATCTAACCACGGCTCCAGACGCCCGCCTGCTTGACGAGTCACTCTGTGCCAATGGCTTCCTTCATGCAGGAGGACCTCTGGGCTCCACGATGTCCCCTGAGCTCTTGGGCGCTTCTCAGTGGCGTGGACCCCACCTGCCGTGGGACAGGAACTGGGCTCCAGGAGTCACCCACCGGGCCCCTCTGTCCGGGCTGCTGGACACTCGGGCTCCCAGAGTCAGCACAGGACGTTCATCCGTTTGCACACGTTAAGCCCGAGGTTCTGATTGTAGGTTGGTCTCCGTCTCTGGGGGCTTGACTGACCTGTGCCCAGAATAGGCTTGGGTTCTGGCTGCTAAGGGAACTCAGATGCCATGGGATAGTGACAGGGGAGCCGAGGGCTCTTGGGGTGCTGGGAGCCCCAACTCTGGACAGCAGGTTGTATGTGGAGGATCTTGTTTCTCTCTCACTACAAACCCGGAGCCTGGCTCTGCGCAGATGAAGAAACTCATGATCGACTGAAAGGGAGTGTGAGTCTAAATTCCCAAGATAGCGATTTGCCAGAATTTTCCTCCCGACATCCATTTGACAGGTGATGTTCTCATGGTTGACGTGCTCTCGGGGGGTAAATCTATGATTTTAATAAGTCCTCCTCCAAATTTTTCAGAGAAAGTTGAGAAAATCGGGTTTAAACTCAAAGCTCTTGTTTCTGTGTGCGTGCTACTTTAAAAAAAAATTTTTTTTGAGTATTTGAGTAATGATATCACCCAGTGAAAGATGTATTTCTGAATATCACAGAGATAACACAGGCTGTGGGTTCTGCCCCCTTCCCCCACACACCAGCTGTGACTAAGTCTTCCTTCTCGGAAAGCAGCCCACACACCGCAATTCAGGGTCACAGGTTCAAGGTAATCCATGCACAGCTCTTAGAATACAATTGCATATTCAACACACTCAGTAAATAACAATAGCAAATCTGTGTATAGCCTTTCCTACAGGCCAAACATTCTGGCTTCCCTGGTGGCTCAGATGGTAAAAAAAAAAAAAAAGAAAAAACCATGAGCAATGCGGGAGATCTGGGTTCAATTCCTGGTTTGGGAAGATCCCCTGGTGGAGAGCATGGCAACCCATTCCTGTATTCTTGCCTGGAGAATTTGCATGGACAGAGGAGCCTAGCGGGCTACGCTCCGTGTGATCTCAGGGTCGGACTGTGCAAGAGTCAGCGTCTCTCACTTTTCATCTCTCACGACTGAGCATCTCTCACTGTTGTTGCTCAGTTGCTAAGTCACCTCTGACTCTTTGTGACCCCATGGACTGCAGCACATCTGGCACTTTTATCCTCCACTATGTCCCGGGGTTTGCTCAAATTCATGTCCATTGAGTCGGTGGTGCTATCTTACCATCTCATCCTCTGCTGCCCCCTTCTCCGTTTGCCTTCAATTTTTCCCAGCATCAGGGTCTTTTCCAAAGAGTTGCCTCTTCGCATCAAGTGGCCAAAATATGGGAGCTTCAGCAACAGTCCTTCCAATATGTATTCAGGATTCATTTCCTTTTAGAATTGACTGGTTTGATCGCTTACTGAGTGACATATTTTAACAAATTTAATTGCCACAAAAACCTTTTTAGGTGAGTATTATCATTACCTGCATTTTATGGATAAGACTCCTGTTGCCTAGGATAGAGTATTTGCCTAAGGTCTGCAGGTGGAAAGCAATGGACCTGGGATTTAAACTGAGAGGGCTTCCTTTGATCAGAGTCTGCAGTCTTTAATTGCACTGGGTGATATTTCACCATGAACTTGAACTGGCTTGTTGTTTTATTTAGTAGTGAGTCCTGAGCGTCAGGACTTGAACTGTCGTTGTTGGCAAGTTACTGTGGCGGTCTCACAGATCCCAGGGAGGCCACTGTCTGTGACTTCACCTTGAGAACCACGCTGGAGGGTGGTCGGCAGAGAGTATAGTGACTAAGACTTACAACTTTTGTGTGTGAAGTCACAGGGCAGTCTGCTCCTGAAATTAGAGATTTGCCAAAAAAATGCCATTTGAAGTCATGTGGCTTGTGTTGGTGGAGAATAGCCTCTTGACTCATGGGGCTGCCATTTTTCTTGGACTGGCATATATTGGAGCTTCCCCATGGCTCAGCCATAAAGAATCTACCTGCATCGCAGGAGACTCAGGTTCAATCCCTGGGTCAGGAGGAGCCCCTGGAGAAGGGAATGGCTACTCATTCCAATATTCTTGCTGGAAAACCCCCCTAGACAGAGGATGCTGGTGGGTGTATATCACTAAATTGTATCCTGGCTCTGGACAAGCTCTGACTCTAGGAAGTGCCAATCACAAGCCATCTGCAAAGATTTCTAGTGGTGGGCACAGGACAGATCTCAGGCTGCTTCTGTTCAGCTTCTTCATCAATGATTTAGATCCGAAGGTACAAAACTTTTCATGAAGAGTCAGGGAGGAAATACTTACGGCTTTGCAGACTGTTAGGTCTCTGTCATAGCTACTCATGTCTCGTATCATTGCATGTAAGTAGGCTTAGAAGACCCTTGAATAAATGTACACGGCTATATTCCAATAAAACATTATAAGAACAAGTGATGAGCCAGTATGTGACATGAGCCTTAGGCCCTAGTTTGCTGACCTCTGATCAAGACTCAGAAGGCAGGGACTTCCCTGGAAGTCCAGTGGTGAAGAATCTGCCTTCCAGTGCGGGGGAACACAAGTTCCAGCCCTGGTCAGGGAACTAAGAGCCTGCATACTTCAAGGCAACTAACCCTGTGCCATAATGGAGACGCAGCACAGCCAAAAACAAACAAAAAGCTGTATCTGAAGACAAAAAGCTATATCTGAAGACACGGAGACAGATTGATTGCACTGCTGCTGCTGCTAAGTCGCTTCAGTCGTGTCCGACTGTGCAACCCCATAGACGGAAGCTCACCAGGCTCCCCTGTCCCTGGGATCCTCCAGGCAAGAACACTGGAGTGGGTTGCCATTTCCTTCTCCAATGCATGAAAGAGAAAAGTGAAAGTGAAGCCGCTCAGCGACCCCATGGACTGGAGCCCACCAGGCTCCTCCGTCCATGGGATTTTCCAGGCAAAAGTACTGGGGTGGGGTGCCATTGCCTTCCCCGTTGATTGCACTAGTAATGACAAAAACCTGGGAAAGAGGGCTACCTGAAATGTGGGTGCTGAACATGAAGATTCACAAAGCTCTCAGCGGTCCAGGCCAACAGCAGGTAGTAAACGTTAGAAATTCTGTGAGTAGCTGGGTTGGAATTCTGGTTCCGTCACTTATTAGGTTTGTCTGCCTTTGACAACCGATGCAATGCACTTCATCTTTCTGAATCTCACATATGTTTTCTGTAAAGGAAAGAACATTATGAACCTTCCTCTGTGCTCAGTCGTGTCCAATTCTGTGAGACCCCATGAACTGTAGCCCACCAGGCTCCTCTCTCCTTGGGAATTCTCCAGGCAAGAATGCTGCAATGGGTAGCCATTGCCTTCTCCAAACCTTCCTCTGTGGATCCATGTAAAGATCAAATACAGAGCTATATTTATCAATAGACATAAAAATGCATTTTTAATTACAAAAGGATAAAGGTAGATACTTCCATTTATCTTTTAGGGGATAATCAGCAGGAGTCTAGACTGCAAGAACTCGGTTAAGAATCAGGGTCCAGATTTTAGGTGACTGAAAGCCTAGGTTGAGCCAGGCATATGGCCTGGCTCCCCCAAAGGCAGCTGCCACCATGCCTGTGTATTTTGGGGGTGGGCAGCGGATATGAAGGAAACTGGTATCCGTAGGCTGGACCAACCTGGGAGGCAGGGTCATCGCTGTCAGAGAAGCATGGCAGAGGGCAAAGGACCAGAGCTGGGAATTCTGGGATAGCATCCCAGCGCTGTCACCTCTTGGCCTTGAGATCTTAGTCAAATCGCACAGTTAGCCTGACCTTCAGGTCTGCATCTAATAACAGCATCTTGCTTCCAGAATTGTGGGGACCCTGATAGATGACTCTCCCTCCCTTTGGTCAACATTCACCCTCTTTTTTCTGAGATGGCCACCTTCTCCCCATGTCCTCACATGGCCGAGGGAAAGCTTCAGTCTTCCTTTCTCCCTCTTTTTTGTTTCTTTGTTTTGGTTTTTTACAGCATGTAGGATATTGGTTCCCTGACCAGGGATCGAACTAGCACCCCCTGCACTGGAAGTTCGGAGTCCTAACCATGGACTGCCAGGGAAGTCCCGAAGCTTCGGTCTTTTCATCCCCTCACAAGGCACTCTCTCCATTCTCATCATCTAATTACCTCCCAAAGGCCCCACATCCTAATACCATCACACCCAAGGGTAGGATTTCAATATATGAATTTTGTGGTGTGGGAACACCAACATTCAGTGCATAACACCTTTTATAGAGAGGGTTTCTTGTTTTTTTCTAAGGATTCAAGCTCACAATGGGCAACATATTGGATTCTGGCAATGATACAGGATCAGAAGAGAAGAAGGGAAAATAGTAGACATGGATGCGTGGGCCTGGGGCTCATGGGCCACAGAGAGCCCTGGAGCCGGGAGGAGCGTGCCCGGGGCAAGTGGAGAGGCGTGGAGACACCTGGGCTGGGTCTCAGTATCAGTCTCAGCCTCCGTGCTGGCGCTCACACTTCTGACTGCCGTGTGACACCGAACCCGTTACCCTCTCTGAATCTCAGCCTGTCCTCCTTTATAAACTGGGTGGGTTGGACAAGTGACATGGTGACTCGCTGGTGCTTCTTGATCTGAACCATACATCACAGCCAGGGCTGGAGGACATGTCTGGGCATCTCCTGAAGCAGTTCTTCCAGCCTAAGCCTGAGCTTTTCTCATTCTTGGCATTTGCTGCTTAGTTACCAATTGCTTTCATTCGATATTTTACTCATTGAAAGACAAGTCATCCCAATGACAGCTAACATTTATGGAGCACTTAATATGTGTCTTCTCTAAGAGCTTTCCTTGTATTAACTCATTTAGTCGTTATAACAGTTCTGTAAAGTAAGTACTACTATTATGCCTACTGTGTAGATAAGGACCCAAAGATTGAATATCTTGGGATGGAGGAGCCCAAATTCAAACTCAGGGTGTTTGTCTCCAGAATTTGGGCATGAGTGGTCACAGAACCATAGCACCAGAGAGTAAAATAATCCCTGGAAAATGTTTAGCCCAGATCCTAGCCTAGAGTGCGGACTTGATGTTTATGGTACTTTTCACTGCAAAATGGATATTAAAAAATATTACGCCTCCCAGGTTACAAGGTATTGTGAGAGTAAAGGAAAGAGCGACTACGCAGTTTTTAAGACAGCACTAGGTTCCCTGTAGAGAATTGCTAAGTGCTGGCTCTTAATACCTTTAAATTAGTGTTCATCTTGTTATGCCCGAGTCTTTGCGGCCCCATGGACTGTAAACCTCCAGGCTCCTCTGTCTCTGGGATTCTCTAGGCAAGGGTACTGGAGTGAGCTGCCATGGCCTCCTTCGGAGGACCTCCCTGACCCAGGGATCGAATCCACATCTCTCATGTCTCCTGAACTGGCAGGCGAGTTCTTTACCACTAGCACCACCTGGGAAGTCCTTGTAAATAAATAAATATACTGAATTAGTGTTTAATCAACAGAAGCACATGTGTCCATTTCTTACTATATTCCAATCGTAAATCTACTAAGAAAAGAGAAGATCAGATGGACAAGAAGACATCTCAAAGCTCTTACTCAACTGTGTCCAGAATTTGCTTTCCACTCAAAACTTGCAGGACAAAGTACCTGATTCGAAGGAGACAAGACAAATCTTGTGATCATCACTGTAGAGGTGAGAAAACTGAGGCTTCCTTAGCAAAGTCAGTCATCCGGGAGAGAGCCTGAAAACTCAGCCACATTTGTAGCTTTTATTTACCAGCGTTGACTCTGTTCCGGACGCTAAGTGTGATTTATCCCCTGTGATTAGTTGAGGCCTCCATGACATGGGTGCTGTCATCCTCATTTTCCAGGTACTGAAATCAAGATTAAAGAAGATGAATCTTGCCAGTCTGATCCTCTAGTCTCAGAACCAGAGTCCAGGTCTTGTGTCCTCTCCATCCCAGCATTCGAGGAATCCTCATGGGTTTCATGACCTCAGTTCTTTATTTTTCTTTAATTTTTTAAAATACTTATTTATGTTGCTGTGCTGGGTCTTCATTGTGGCATGGGAGATTTTCATTACAGCACGTGGGTTCTCTCCAGTTTTGGCTGGAGGGCTTAGTTATCCCGTGGCATGTGGGATCCCACTTCCCCGGCCAGGGATCGAACTCGCGTCCCCTGCATTGGGAGGCGGAGTCTCAACCACCGGACCATCAGGGAAGTCCCTGATCTCATTCCTTTAAATGCATTGAACCTTCTTTGCCCTGAATAGTGTACTCTTCTCCCAATATCCAATGTGAATCTGACACCGTCATGAGTTTTGAGTTTCACTGCCAGTATTTTTGTTGTTGTTTTTGCAATTTTCAACGTATAGTGGAATCACGCAGACGTATCATGCAGATACATCATTACTGAAGACCGTTTCTGAGCACCTAGTCTGTGCTAGGTGATATGTGAGGCTCTTTGCATCTGAAATTCTGCCCAGCCCTCTGGAGAACCTAACACAGTAGATATCACCACCCCGTTCACAGGTGGGGAGAGCAAGCACCCGGAGGCTATGACACAGGCCCCTTGGTTGCAGAGCTCAAAAATTGAACAGGGCAATATTCTTTCCCAGGACTTCCCTGGTGGTGCAGTGATTAATAACCCATCTGCCAATGCAGGGGACATGGGTTCGGTTCCTGGTTTGGGAAGATTCCGCATGCTGCTGGGAACCCAAACCAGTGTGTCACAATGACTGAAGTCCTTGCACCCTAAAGCCTGTGCTCTGCCAGGAGAGAAGCCACTGCAATCAGATGCCTGCAGTCCACAAGGAAAGAGTGACCCTGGCTCGCCGCGTCTAGAGAAAAACCCGCATGGCAACGAAAACCCAGTGCAGCCAAAAATAAACAGATAAATAATTTTTAAGAAGATGCATACCCAGATCTTTCTGAGTACAAAGTTCCTTCTGCCACATCATTTACATAAACCCATATGGAGGGAGCCCGAAATAACCAGAAGCACAAGACATGTCATATGGTTGCATGTGACGGATCGTCAGGCACCGGGACTAGGGCAGAACTTCAGAGGAGAGCAACAGTGGGATGGCCTTGAAAGGTTTCACCAAGTACCAAAACCCTTTGAAGTGAAGTGAAGTGAAAGTGTTAGACGGTCGGTCCTGTCCGGCTCTTTGTGGCCCCATGGACTGTAGCCCGCCAGGCTCCTCTGTCCATGGGATTCTCCAGGCAAGAACACTGGAGTAGGTTGCTATTTCCCTCTCCGATGCCATCCATGAGTTAGCCTTATAGCTGAGAGAGAACAAAGCTCTGGGAGTTGTCTGAGCCCACAGTCCAGCCTGACACCCAGCTCTGCCTGATTGCAAAGCCCTCATTAATTCTTCTGCCTCTGACCTGCTCTGTGGGGGGCCGGAGTGGCAAGTGTAGCAGAAAGAACACCAAAGGGAGCAACTCCCCTGGTGGTCCAGTGGTTAAGACTCCTGACTTCCAATGCAGGGGACATGGGTTCCAATCGTGGTAGGGGGAACTAAGATCCCATGTGTCGCATGAGACAGCCTAAAAATAAAAATAAAGCAACAACAACAAAAAAATAAAGGGGGCAGAAAATGCAAGTAGTTACTTAAGTAAACATTAAAAGAAAAAAATGGAGAGCCCAGTTCTGCTGGAAACTAGCCAAATCCTTCCTCCTCTTTCAACTTCCGACTTTCCCAATGGCTCAACGGTTAAAGGATCCTCGCAATGCAGGAGACACGGGAGACACAAGTTTGATCCCTGTGTGGGGAAGATCCCCTGGAAGAGGAAATGGCAATGTACTCCAGGATTCTTACCTGGGGGATCCCATGGACAGAGGAGCCTGGCAGGCTATACAGTCCAAAGGATCAGAAAGAATCAGACAAGACTCAGCCCATGCTCACACTCGACTTCAGCTCCCTCAGCCCTAAGATGGAAGTGATACCTGGGGGTTTTCAGGAGGGCGGTAGGGAAAAACCCAGGAAAAGCATGGAGCCCAGGGCTTGCACACTGCAGAGCCCAAGAAATACCCGACCTCCCATTGCTGCTCAGCCACAGTTGGAAGCCCCCATGGTGTGATGGAAATGCCTTTGTACTGTCAGATACTAAACAAAGGTCACCCCGAGATCATGGAGCTAAGCCTAGAGATGGAAGAGTTCTGGGCTGAGACGCAGCTGCTATCTCTACCTGTCTCTGTGTGTCGTTTGACAAATCACTCACCCTCTCTGTGCTTCACTTTACGAACAAAACTGAGGTGAGATTGAGTGATCTCTGACATTCCCAGACGCCCTGGAGTGGTGATCTTAGTCCGACAGACAGACACAGTGTTCAGGATCTAACTAACCAGCTTGTGCCCTCGCCCACCCCTCCAGCTGCCACCCCCCACCCCCAACTCAAAGGGAAAAGCCCCCACCCAACCCTTGTGGATGGAATAAGGTCCCTTCCTTTGCCCCTTTCTCCTATTTAAAAAAAAAAAACACAAAAAACACAATGAAGCTCTTTGAGAAAACAACCACCTCCGGTTTTTCAAATTGAGTCAAGGGGGAGAAAGTGCAGCGTTGCTTTTGGACGGGCGCATGTCCAGGTTGCTGTTGTGTGAAGACCCATGGGTCTTTCTACTTCAGAGGTTTTGTGAAATATTGTGGATTTTCTCTGTAAGAGCCTGACTCCATAAAAGGGTCGTCTACCAGTAGGGTGCTTGGTAAAGCCACAATAAAGCCCGAAACCTGAGCTTTAGCAGACATCTCTGCAGTAGAAAGGAAATGCGACCCACCCAGAGGACCTGCCGCTGCTGGCAGGGAGCTGCATTGCTTGTGTGGATTCCACCCTCAGCAGAGCTGCCTGGTTTCTTCCTGGGCTAGAAAGTGAGCCTCAGTGAGGCGTCAGGACCCCCCTGTGGAGTTGCAAACTGGGGGTCAGCTCCAGGCCTAGGAGGCCTTCTTTCCTTCTTAGCCCTGTCCCTTGGCCGGCTGATGGCCTTGGGCAGCCATCTGGGGCTGTGACTGGTTTGGAGAGCCTTTCCCTCTTCATTACTGCACTCCCTGAGCCAGAGCTGGGCAGGCAACCGTCACCCCGCCCATAACTCGTGTATGGCCCAAGCTTGTCACGTAGATTATGATAAAACACGCCCTTACTTTGTCTTCCCAGCGTCTCTTCAGATTTACCTCGGGGGCGTCTTTGTTTCCTGTGGCTTCAATACAAAAGCACCCCAAACCTGGCTGCTGGAAAACAACAGAAACTTACTCTCTCCCAACTTTAGAGGCTAGAAGCCAAAATCAAGGCATCTGCTGGGTTGAGGCTCTGAGATTGTTCTAGGTGTCCCTTCTCGCTCCTGGTGGCTCCTGGCAAGCTTTGGCTTGTGGACGCACCGCTCCTCGGTCTGCCCCTGTCTTCACATGGACCCCTCCCCTGTGTCTCTGGGTCCATTTTCCCTTCTTAACCTCTCGTAAGGACTATCATTGGATTTAGGGTACACCCTAATCCAAGATGGCTTCCCTACTGGCTCAGAGGTTAAAGCATCTGCCTGCAATGCAGGAGACCAGGGTTCGACTCCTGGGTCAGGAAGATCCCCTGGAGAAGGAAGTGGCAACCCACTCCAGTATTCTTTCCCGGAGAATCCCATGGAGGGAGGAGCCTGGTAGGCTACAGTCCACAGGGTTGCAGAGTCGGACATGAGTGAGCTACTTCACTTTCTTTCACTTTCACTTTCTAATACAAGATAATCTGACGTAAGTCTTCAACTAGATCTGCAAACACCCCCTTTTTCCATGTTGTTGTTGCTCACTAAGTCACTTAGACGTGTCACTAAGTCACGTCTGACTCTTTGCGACCCCATGGACTGCAGCACGCCAGGCTCCCCGTCCTTCACTATCTCCCTGAGTTTGCTCAAACTCATGTCTATCAAGTTGATGATGCCATTCAACCATCTCATCCTCTGTCGTCCCCTTCTCCTCCTGCCCTCAATCTTTCCCAGCATCAGAGTCTTTTCCAGTGAGTCGGCTCTTCACATCAGGGGTCCAAAGTATTGGAGTTTCAGCTTCAGGATTAGTCCTTCCAATGAATATTCAGGGTTGATTTCCTTTAGGATTGACTGGTTTGATCTCCTTATAGTCCAAGGGATTTTCAAGAGGCTTCTCCAGCACCACAGTTTGGAAACATCAGTTCTTTGGTGCTCAGCCTTCTTGACGGTCCAGCTCTCACATCTGCACATGACAGGTTCCAAGTGGACCTCACTTTTGAGTGGGGTGGGGCTGCTGTTCAGTCCACTGCGGGTTTTTTCCTCCTCTGTCCCTGGACAAGGCTAGCCCCATCTGGTTTGCTCCCTCTCAGGTATGAGTCAGCTACTTTGAGTTTCAGCTCACCTGCTGGAACATCTAATGTTGAGTAACAGCCAAATCCTGAGCTCCAGTTAGATCTTCTCTGCTGTGCAGCTCAGACTTGGTTCAGACTGAAAGATGCACTGGGCGAGGAAAGCACGGTCCTCTCTGTTCTCCTCACCTCTGTCCGCCCCCCACCCGCAGCTGCTGCTTTACTCTCCTTCAGAGTCTGTGGGTGAGGTGGGGATGCAGGGAGGGCTCACGTTCTGGGCTTGGCACATATTCCAAGTGGAGATCCTGGGTTGGCCTGGCCAGCGTGAACAGAGGTTTGTTCCCTCACGGCTCCGTCCCTCCTGCAGTCCCCACACACGGGTCCTAAGTCCTGGTGTTGCAGAGAAGAAGTTCTGACTCTGTATTGGAAACTGTTTCTTTGACTTCCTTTTCGTTGCTTTTGTTATTATCATCATACATAACGGCCTGCCTCAGAGGACACTGCTCCTCTGCCCGAACTGTAAACTAAAGTGCCTTGTTCAGCTCATAGAGAGATGATCTGACCCTGCCCAGCTGGAAAGGGCCGACTCCTTGGAAAAGACCCTGATGCTGGGAAAGACTGAGGGCCGGAGGAGAAGGGCAACAGAGGATGAGATGGTTGGATGGCTTTGCCGACTCAATGCACATGAGTTTGAGTAAACTCTGGGAGATAGTGAAGGATGGGGAAGCCTGGAGTGCTGCAGTCCATGGAGTTGCAAAGAGTCGGACACAACTGAGCGACTGAACAACCACACACCCCTTGCAAAGGCTGGCCCTCCCCTTGGAGATGTTTTGCAAGCCTGGAGACCCTTTCACTTTACTTTCCCACTGCTTCTCCCTCTCTATTCCGCCTTTTGACTTCAGTTCCTCATTGCTTCTTTCTCTCTGACTCTGCAAAGGAACCTGACATCCACACCCCAACAAGATGGTTTTCTGAGGCGCTGGCCTGCCATCTTCTCGGTCAGCCAGCTCCCCAAATAACGTCTCTTCCTTGCCTTAACCCTCATCTCTCGGATTTATCGGCCTGTTGTGTGGCTTGATAACACGGGCATTAAGGCAGCACCTGTAGAGACATCACTTTGCCAACAAAGGTCCGTCTAGTCAAGGCTATGGTTTTTCCAGTGGCCATGTATGGATGTGAGGGTTGGACTATAAAGAAAGCTGAGCACCGAAGGATTGATGCTTTTGTACTGTGATGTTGGAGAAGACTCTTGAGAGTCCCTTGGACTGCAAGGAGATCCAACCAGTCCACCCTAAAGGAGATCAGTCCTGAATGTTCATTGGAAGGACTGATGTTGAAGCTGAAAATCCAATACTTTGACGACCTGATGTGAAGAGCTGACTCATTTGTAAAGACCCTGATGTTGGGAAAGATTGAAGGCAGCAGGAGAAGCAACTGAACTGAACTGAATTGTAGAACTGTTTTACTGGGCCTGCCTAATTCCCCCTTTGATTATCTGGCACACAGGCACAGCATCAGGGTCTTTTCCAAGGAGTTAGCTCTTCACATCAGGCGGCCCAAGTATTGGAGTTGTTCTCCAAGCAGTCCTTTCCCAGCTGGTCACCCAGCAGGGAGGCACTCAGCGTCTCCTGCCCTGTCTTAGGCTCGAACTCCCACACCTGATCCTCTCTCACTCTTTTAGCTGTGGGTTGGTCTCAAGACTTGTTTTTCAACTGCCAGAAATGTCAATAGAAATAGACTTTAAAAATCTCCACATCCCCGAAGCTTCCCTCTGGAGTGTGTGTGTGTGTTAGTCACTCAGTTGTGTCCCACTTTTTGTGATCCTATGACTGTAGCCCGCCAGGTCCCTCTGTCCATGGAATTCTCCAGGCAAGAATACTGGAGTGGGTTGCCATTCCCTTCTCCAGGGGATCTTCCCCATCCAAGGACTGAACCCTGGTCTCCCGCATTGCAGGCAGATTCCTTACCATCTAGCGACGAGCGTCTAAGGTCGTAAATGCCCCATGCCCTGGGGAAAGGGTGAGACTCCTATGAACAACAGACCGTCCAAGGACTCCCTTCCCCTGGGTTCTGTGCCCACACCCAAGGCTCCTTTATCTCCTTGTCCTGCTGGCTCTGCCTACACACAGAGGCATCCTGCTGTCTCCCACTTATTTCGCTCTGTGATTATTGCATTAGCTCTTTAGTTGCAATGCAAAAAGGCAGCGCCTTTTCTAGTTATGTGGATTATCTTAGGGCGTCCTTTTGATGAGGGCGTTCTCACTATTTTAGCTCTCACTGCTGTAAAAAAATAAAAAAAGCAGGCGCAGCACAGTAGATTGGGAATCTCTGCAAATAAGCCAGTCAGAAGTTTCTGGAATCATGCGGAGAGTACAAGTGTGCCTCCACTCTGCATCTATTATCATGAAGACCCTTGAAGGATGGGGAAAGGTAGAAAAGAATTAAATACGTGCCATTGTTTTTAGGCCTTGTGGAAAGGACCTTCACCACAGGAATGCACATTTGAATAGCAGACTTTTTTTTTTTTTTTTTAATCTCTTCTATAAAGTGGTGAGGTATTGGGTGATCTTTTTTGATTAAAAAAAAAAAATGAAAACTCATTGGTAACAGATGAAACGGAACCCCTAGAGCTCTTTCTTAGTTCAGATCAGCCACGGGGGTCTTTGTTCCCACCTTCACTTCCATGTTCCTGGCCTCATCAAATGACCCACCATCCCTGGCATGCTGCCCTGCCCTAATTTCATGTCCCAAATCTTTTTGAATTCTCATTTCTCTCTCACTTTTGTGTAAGCCTCATGCCACTTTGTCTTTCCAGCCCCTACCTGTCTGTCAAGAATGTCGTTGTTTTCAGTCTCCAAGTTGTGTCCAACTCTTTGCGCTCCACTCTGGTATTCCTGCCTGGAAATGCCATGGACAGAGGAACCAGGTGGGCTAGGGCCCATGGGATTGCAAACCAGTGGGCCATAACTTTGTGACTAAACGACATAAAAACGCTAACACCACACATCGGGCTTCCATGTGTTCTGCATCTGCAACTGTTTCTGTTTCACATGAAGTGAAAGTGAAAGTCGCTCAGTTGTGCCCGACTCTTTGCGACCCCTTGGACTGTATAGTCCATGGATTTCTCCAGGCCAGAATACTGGAGTGGGCAGCCTTTCCCTTCTCCAGGGGATCTTCACAAGCCAGGGATCGAACCCAGGTCTCCCGCATTGCAGGCGGATTCTTTACCAGCTGAGCCACCAGGGAAGACCAAGAATCCCTTCTGCAGGGGATCTTCCTGACCCAGGAATCAAACCGGACTCTCCTGCATTGCAGGCAGATTCTTTGCCAACTGAGCTATGAGGGATTCTGTTTCACAGATAAATTCACATGCAAGCAATATCACAGGATATTCTCCTTTCTCTCGTTTAAAAGAAACTATGAGAATCAAGGAAGGCATACAAAAGGAAGCACTTTGGACTTCCTAGAAGAAAAGCTTTCTTTTCTTTATTCCTTGGCTCCAAGAAATGAAGGCTCGGGGTAATTCAAGTTCTCTTCTGGGGTCCAGCTGGTTAGTAGCAGATCCTGGTGGGAGAGGCCCTCTTCTCTGTTTGTTATTGTAATGTTTTGAATCATCTTCTTGTTCAACAAAATAGAACTCTGTAACATAAAGTCCGGAGAAGGCAATGACTCCCCACTCCAGTGCTCTTGCCTGGAAAATCCCATGGATGGAGGAGCCTGGTAGGCTGCAGTCCATGGGGTCGCTAAGAGTCCAACACGACTGAGTGACTTCACTTTCACTTTTCACTTTCATGCATTGGAGAAGGAAATGACAACCCACTCCAGTGTTCTTGCCTGGAGAATCCCAGGGATAGGGGAGCCTGGTGGGCTGCCATCTATGGGATTGCACAGAGTCGGACACGACTGAAGCGACTTAGCAGCAGCAGCAGCAACATAAAGTCTACTTTAAACATCTTCCTCACTGTTTGCTATGACTGGATAATGTATTCTCACCAGATATTAATTGATGCAAGATGTGGTGTGGGAGATGGTGGGCTTATAACAGTCAGGGATAGGGGCTTTAGAAGTTTATGGCCAATGCTTATTTTTTAAAATAATTTTTTAAATTTATTCTGATTTTTGACTGTACCGTGTCTTCGTTGCTGAGCAAGCCTTCTCTGGTTAGAGTGAGGAGGGGCTGCACAGGCTTTCCATTTCAGTGGTTTCTCTTGTTGCTGCACGTGGGCTCACTAGTTGTGCCTCAGGCTCTAGACTAGTTGTGGCTCAGCAGTTGTGGTGCATGGGCTTAGTTGCTCTGTGGCATGTGGAATTTTCCTGACCCAGGGTTCGAGCTCACATCTCCTGTGGCTCTTGCACAGGCAGGTGGATTCTTACCCACTGAGCGGTATGGGAAGCCCCAATACTTATTATGGAGCCAAGATCCGTACTCTGTTTTGCTTGGATTGTTTTCATCTTTCAACAGAGATTGTTGAGCATCTTCTGCGCTGTGTTTGGGGCAAAGATCAAGAAGAATCTAATCCCCGTATGGGATGCGCTGAAGGTCCAGAGTCAGTATGTTTATGGGATGGGCAGACTTAGTGGTTAGGAAAGGCCTGGGTTGGGGGGACGCCAACCAAACTCTTCCAGATGAAGTGGACCCAGAAAAGATAGTCACAACAAGAATTTGCACAGAACGAATCTCGAGTTTTCTAGCTGTCAGTTACCTTCTCCCCTTCTACCTCTTCCTTAGAAAAAGAGAAATAAATAATTGAAAGGCTGGAAGGAGACCAAGAGTTCATCAGGGGCTTCCCTTGGCCGAAGGCTAGAATCTGTGTGGTCAGTTTCCAAGAATGAGCGTCACCTGCCACATTAATTAAAGTTCGAAGGGAAGACGTTTCTGTGAGCCCTTCTGCCAACATCCTGCAGGGCCAGTCTTCCTGCTGCCAGGGGATCCCTCTGGCTCTCACTCCGTCTTGACTCAGTTTCTACTCTGGATCTCTTCCGTGGCATTTGAATGTATTTCATTCTATCATTTATTTATTTTTCAATCACTATGGAAAATCAACTGCATACTAAGTCAGTGATTTTTCAAACGGGTGGAGCTTTTGGAAAAAAATACTGATGCCCGGTCCCTCATTCCTTAAAAGTGATGGAATGCTTTTGGGCTAGAACCCAGGGCCTCTTGTAATGATGATGGTGATGACGACAATGATCATGATAATGTGAAAAATGGTAGCAACACAGTAATAGCAGCTACACAGCAAACATTTACTGGGTGCCAGCACTGTTCTGTTCTGTATAAATTATCTCACCAAATCCTCCCAACAGCCCTATGGATGGACAATATCATCCACATAAAAGATGCAGAAGCTGCAGCATGGGGAAGCTAAACAACCTGCCCCCAGGTTCATACCAGGTCAGTGGCAGTTGGCGTTTGAGCCCGTTCACTCTGTTTCCTAACCACTGTGCTTTGCCTCCATATTTCCATAAAGTTTCCCCAAAGGTTCTGGTGTGTTTCTGAAGTTGAAAACCATTGCCATGGTGATGGTACTTGGCACAAATAGGCTGTTTCTCCAGAATGTTTTCTCCTTTCCTTTTGCTCCTTGATTCACTGTCTAGCATGACTCAATGGACATGAACTTGAGCAAACTCCAGGAGATAGTGAAGGACAGAGGAGCCTGATGTGCTGCAGTCCATGGGATCACAAAGAGTCAGACATGACTTAGCAACTGAACGGCAACAGCTGTCACTGTCTAGCAGTGGGAACAGACACACTAAATGCACAAATGCCCATGCCCATGAACACACCGTGTACAGTGTGACACCTCATGTTCCACGTTGGGAGGTAAAGCTTCCCAGGTGTTAGAGGGAAGGTTGGGAAGGATAGGGTGTCAGTTCAGTTCAGTTTCTCAGTCATGTCTGACTCTTTGCAATCCCATGAACTGCAGCACACCAGGCCTCCCTGTCCATCACCAACTCCCAAAGCTTACTCAAACTCATGTCCATCATGTTGATGCCTATCCAACCGTCTCATCCTCTGTCATCCCCTTCTCCTCCCGCCTTCAATCTTTCCCAGCATCAGGGTCTTTTCAAATGAGTCAGTTCTTAACGTCAGGCGGCCAAAGTATTGGAGTTTCAGCTTCAGCATCAGTCCTTCCAATGAATATTCAGGACTGATTTCCTTTAGGATGGACGGATTGGATAGGGTGTCATTTGGCTTTAAAATCAGAAATCTATTCACAGATCTTCAGGAGAATTAAATTTGAATCCATGGGAGCCCTGCTCTCCTGTGGAAGTGTTCTCTATAATCCTTTCTAGGACAATGATTGTCTTCCTGGTTCTTCTGGAAAAAAGTGAGCCTGTGCCTGAATCTGATTGGGCCAAACTCCAGATAATTGATGCAACCTGTTTCCTAGGCCAGTCCCATACATCTCTCCAGCCATTCCTGATCTCAGTTACATCTTTCTCTGAGGCTCGCCGGTTATGAAAGGGACAACGTGATAAGGCATCAGGACTCTTCTACATCCATTCCTGTATTTATTTCTCTTGCTCTGTCCAGTGATCATAAGATCTTGGAGAACAGGAATTGATGCAGCAAGGGAATAAGGTTTGAATGTTTTGCTTGTATTTATAACCCCTGAATTTAGCAGGATGCCCAGCATGTAGCAGGTGCTACATAAATAATTCAGTAAATAATTGCTGAATAAATAAATGAAACATAAAGAATGAATGAAAAAGGAAGCTGTTACTTTAATATGGACATTTGTGGTCCACCTGGATGTTGAAGATGATGATGATGGTGTTGGTGGTGGTGGTGGTGGTGGTGACATGTGATCATGCCTGATAGGCATCATCTCATTGAATTTTCTCCAGTATCTTGTGAGATCAGATGGGCAACTATCATTATCATCTGCAGCCCCATTGATACATAAACAAGCTAAGTTTCAAAGAGCTAAAAGGCTTCGCTTAAGACCACTTGATGGCCTGTCAAAATATGAGTCTTGTGCTCAGGCTTCTGGAATCCCATGCCTTCTCTGCCACTGCGAGAGGCCTTGCCCATATCAGCTACAAAATAAGATTTCTTCACCGAGGAACTGGAGAAACAAGTGTTTTATTTTCCCTGCGAGATGAAAGATGCCTCCATAATCTCTTTCTCTTCAGGGCAAACTCTCATATCATACTTTCTCGGTTTTATAGTTTGATCTACCCACTGGAGGCCAGTGGCAACACTGCCAAACCTTGACCGCCAAAAGTGTCTTCAGACGTCGCTAATTGTCCCCCGGGGAGCAAAATTCTCACTTGTTGAGGTCCACTCATCTAATGATTCTGTCCAAAAGATGCATTTCCAATTAGTTGAGTTCTGGTCATGTGTGTGCTTAGTCACTCAGTCATGTCTGACTCTTTACAGCCCCATGGACTGTAGCCCACCAGACTCCTCTGTCCTTGGAATTCTCCAGGCAAGGATCCTGAAGTAGGTTGCCATGCCCTCCTCCAGGGGATCTTCCCAACCCAGGTATAACACCCAGGTATCCCACATTGCAGGCAGATTCTTTATCGACTGAGCCACCAGAGAAGCCTGCTGCTAAGTCACTTCAGTTGTGTCCAACTCTGTGTGACCCCATAGAGGGCAGCCCACCAGGCTTCCCTGTCCCTGGGATTCTCCAGGCAAGAACACCAGAGTGGGTTGCCATTTCCTTCTCCAATGCATGAAAGTGAAGTCGCTCAGTCGTGTCTGACTCTTAGTGACCCCTGGACTGAAGCTTATCAGGCTCCTCCATCCATGGGATTTTCCAGGCAAGAGTACTGGAGTGGGTTGTCATTGCCTTCTCCAAGAGAAGCCTAGTTTTGGTCATACTATTTCCTTTTCTCCTTAAATGAAAACTCTGACCTACATAGTTATTAAAAGTCTGGTTTAAAAAAAGAGGTCAGGAGTCAGAAGACAAAGTTAGTCAAATATAATCACCAGAGTCATGAAATCACCCGACACATGTGAAGTGAAAGTGAGGGTCGCTCAGTCGTGTCTGACTCCTTGCGACCCCGTGGTTTACACACTCCATGGAACTCTCCAGGCCAGAGTACTGGAGTGCGTAGCCTTTCCCTTCTCCAGGGGATCTTCCCAACCCAGGGATTGAACTCAGGTCTTCCGCATTGCAGGCAGATTCTTTTCCAACCACAAGGGAAACCCAAGAATACAATCACAATAAAATGATCCTATTTTATTTTTTTAAATTTTTTAAATTTTTAATTACTTTACAGTATTGTAATGGTTTCTGCCATACATCAACATGGATCAGCCATAGGTATGCACATGTCCCCTCCCTCCTGAAACCCCCTCCTGCCTCCCATCTCCCACCCCAGTCTTATTTTTCACATTGAACTTTAAACTTCTGTCCATTTACTCATCTCAGAAGTCTGATTATATTGTCACCTTCTAAACACATGTATGTATGTGTGTATGACTATTATATAATATATATATGATTTTTTTTTCTTTAATTTTTTTTCTTTAGAAGTGTTCATAACTCTCTCCCTCCTGACTACTTCAAATTAACCAAAGAAATTAATTAATAACAAAGCTAGAAAACTTCGGTCTCTGAGTCGCGAGTAGCATTTCTTTTCTAACTAACAGACGAACATTGAAATTCAGGAAAAGTATGGAATTAAAGCCTAATAAAATGTTATATAAACTCTTAAGTCATGTTGACTTAAGTGGTGAGATCATGCCAGGAAAGTTAATGGGGCTGGCTCCAGAGACGCCAATCCAGTGATTTATCCACCTCTGTGCATTTCTAAGCAGAAACACATGTCTGCAAAATGAACTCTGCAAAAACCAAAGAGAGAGCAATCAAACTGCCAAGTGTATCTCAGACCTTTTCTGTACAGTTTAGGTCTTTCTGTGTACTCTTTAGCTATACTTGAGAAAGGTACAGCAGAACCTTGACGCTGTTAAGGACATGTCTTTCTTTCGAGGGTGCTTTCTGGGTGGTGTTCCTGGTCATGTTTAAAATATGACCCCATCCTAAAATTCAAGCCAACTTGGTGAGCCTTTTAGAAAGAGAGTTATTTTTTTTTCTCTCTTTGTTTAAGTACCAGTCTGGTATCTGTAATTAGAAAGTTAAAAGGAAAATCAGTGTATTGGAAAGATCAATGGCTTTGATTTTCAGCTCCTGCCACACCAACTTACTGGTTGTGTGACCTTGGGTGAATTACTGGATTGGCCAAAAAGATTCGTTTGGGAAATTTGAAGAAGCTTTTTCTTTTTTTTCAGTTTTTTAAATCTTGTATTGCTACTGCTACTGCTAAGTCGCTTCAGTCGTGTCCGACTCTGTGTGACCCCAGAGACGGCAGCCCACCAGGCTCCCCCGTCCCTGGGATTCTCCAGGCAAGAACACTGGAGTGGGTTGCCATTTCCTTCTCCAATGCATGAAAGTGAAAAGTGAAGGTGAAGTCGCTCAGTCATGTCTGACTCTTAGCGACCCCATGGACTGCAGCCTACCAGGCTCCCCCGACCCTGGGATTCTCCAGGCAAGAACACTGGAGTGGGTTGCCATTTCCTTCTCCAATGCATGAAAGTGAAAAGTGAAAGTGAAGTCCCTCAGTCTTGTATTGGAGTACAGCTAATTCAGAAACAATATTTCAGGTGCACAGCAAAGGGGCTCAGCCATATATATGCAGGCATCCATTCTCCCCCAAACTCTCTTCCCATCCAGTCTGCCACATAACGTTGAGCAGAGTTCTGTTCAGTAGGTCCTTGTTGGTTATCCATTTTGAATATGGCAGTGTACTTGTCCATCCCAAACTCCCTAACCGTCCCCTCCCCACAGCCTTCCCCCTTCCAAGCATAAGCGAATGAACTTTTGGGCCAACACAATGCTTAACCCTCTGTGTCCTACTCTTCTCTGCTGTAAAGAGAGCTAATGAGATGTGCTTTTCAGGCAGCTGGGAGACAGAAGGAGATGAGGAAAAGAAAGATCCCAGGGCAGGACTTGCTACATGGATGGATGCTAGGGAGTGTTTATTCCTGTCCCCTTTTTTCATAACACCAGGATCACAATCGGACCACCCAAGGAGCCCAGAGTGGCCTGCCTATGTGTCCGTTGGTGAAGTCCTTTCGGACATTCTGAAATAACTGCCAATATTTAGAAATGGGAGGTTTCAAGTAAAAACCTAAATTGCAGGCTTTTGAAAGAAACACAGAATCAGAAGATCTGGTAACACTGGGTCCCTGAAGATGGGGCACCTTACCCCAGTCTCCTGATTTCCACCACTCTCTGATGTCTCACACCTGGCTTGCTTTTCACACTTTCTGTCACCTGCCTGATAGGTTCAAGACTTGAGGCTTTCACCACAATGCAGATAAACAATTGCAGAGACTCTGGGTACCTAAAAGGAAGGCCTCCAGGATGCAGAGACCGACCACCACAGTTCCTGCCTTCAAGGAATTCACAGTCTTATTAAGGCCTTATTGTAAGTGATGATTTCAATTTATCAGGAATTTATTGAATTCCTACCGCAGTTCCGGCATGGAGGACACAAAACGTAATAAGATACGGCCCCTGCCTGAGAGGAACCTGCCCTGCTGACATCTTCCATCCGTTGACCAGACTGCAGTTTCTGTTTTCTGTTTTCATCCTGGGTTGAGACTGAGAACATCATTAACTTTTCATATTCTGCTTACGAGCCCTAGTTTTTGTTTTGTTTTATTTTGTTCCATGTTCTGATAACATAACATCATTGGAATGACTTTGCTGTAGATAAATTTAGTCTTCCTAAAATTTAGGAAAACAGAAGACACAAACAGAAGCCATTTTCCTTTTTTTTTCCCCCCTATAGAGAGACATTTTTCTAAGAAAAACATCTGGCTTCCCAACTCCTAACTAGTGCCTGGCAAAGTGTGGGAATTAAGTAGTTTGTTTGTTGAAATAATGCATGAATGCCTATGACAAGAAATGGATGGAGGAAATTCCAATGTCTAACCCAATTCACTCTTCCCCTGACATCCCTTTTATTTACTTAATCAGCGATGTATATACAGAGCTGGGGAAAGAGGGCTTCAGACAAAGGGACAGTGGGTCCGAAGGCCTTGAAATGGGGACAAGCTGGGATACCTTCCAAGAAGCAGGACGGCCAGTGTGCCTGGAGGATGCAGGGAGAAAGGCAGGTAGAAATGACATTGGCCATTTATGCAGGGTCTGAAGGCTTTGTCGTGGGTCTTGTGTGTTTTCTGAGTGTGGTGGGAAGGAAAAAACTGATTTCCATTTTTAAAAGATCTCATTGATCACGATGTGGAGAATGGGTTACAAGGAGGCAAGAGAGAAGCCAGAAAGCCAGTGAAGTGGTGTCCAGCTTAGGGCAAGTAAGATGTGATGGGGGACACTGCCACCAAGTCTGAGCTCACTCTGCTTGCTGTTGCTTAGTTGCTTCAGTCATGTCCGACTCTTTGGGACCATATGGACTGTAGCCCCCCAGGCTCCTCTGTCCATGGGATTCTCTAGGCAAGAATACTGGAGTGGGTTGCCATGCCATCCTCCAGGGGATCTTCCCAACCCAGGGATGTAACCCAAGTCTCCTGCACTGCAGGTGAATTCTTGGCAGTTTCTTTACCTGTTGGCCAGTTAACTGAGAGACAAGGGGTTGAGGCAAGGAATACGACTTTATTCAGAGAGCCGGCAGACCAAGAAGAGGGCAGACTAATGTCTCAAAATATCCATCTTGTCATCACTCTCTGGATGCCACTTTCTTTTATAGAACAGATAGGAAGAGAAGGGGAGGGAGTAAAGTAAAAAGGCCATTAGTCTTACAAATATCTCCTGAAATGGCCAACATCAGGGAAGGGGTGTGTTTATCTCTCCCTTCCTGTAGCCACTCACAGGGGGACAGGGTCTTGAACAAAGGCAGTTTGGTTTAACATTCAGGCAGTTGGTTAAGGCTCCCTAAGGCAGGCCATATGTGTGGACATTATCCTTCTAGTGAACCAAAGCGTCCAGAAGCAAAAGTAAAAGAAACAGACCCAACATGGAATCAGTTCTTCCTGTAACAACACCTGTAGGATGACAATGGCTATGGAAGCAGATTCAGGACAGACTTTGAAGACTGAGTGTGTACTGGCCCCATGACACGGTCTAACTGATATAGCACATCGATTATATGTGTAATTTAAAAATTTCTAGGAACCATCTTTTCTAGTAGCAACGTTTTTGGTTCACGTTTTAGGGGGGAGGCACTTTTCAAATCTACTGATATTTGCTGAAAATGTCTTTTTATATTGTCCATTTTATTACATTTAACTTTTATACAACAATCAGCTTTGTTCTTTTCTGCTGCAGTAAATTGCAGTCAACATACCTCTTGAAACTTGTGGTATTCCTTCTTTTAGTCTAAAGGGGGGATTTTTTTTTTTTTTTTTAGTCTATTTTGTCTTAACTTTTCTGGTTGTAGAAGGGGCTTGTAATTTGCTCCTGGATTTTGCATCAGCTTATACACTTTAAAATCTGTCTCTACTTATTTGTTTTAACTGGAAATTAATGTAATGATTTACAACTAGCACCATTATTTTAATTCTCAATTATGATTTATGTAGAAATCCCTGTGATTTATGCTGTCTGCATAAAGTATTTAAATAAACATATTATAATGCTGTCTGTTGCAAAGAAAAGCCATTCAAGCTGAATCAATGTGTTGACAAGAATGAACACACAATGTGTGGTTGCATCATAGAAATGACACATGTTCCCCACTCTCTCAACTACGAAATGACTATATTATCTTGTGTGATACAACAGCTACATGGATGGAAATGGATCGTTCCAGCATCATAGCCATGCTTGATGGAAAGGTATTTTGCACTGCTTAAAATTTTAAATTTAACTCTGCATCAGTTAAATTTAAACAAAAATTTCAGTTCCCTGGTCTCCCCAGCCACATTTCAAGTCCTCAACAGCCACCTCTGACGACTCACTGGTGCCTGCCCTGTTGGACATGCAACCCCAGTGAAATTCTAAGCTGAGAGGCCCTACCCTTCCCTCTCCTGGCCTGTTCCCCTCTGACCAGAGAAGGCATCAGGTGATAGGGGCTCTAAATGCCACACTCTCTGCTTTCCCATCCCGTGGGGCTCAAAACTGAACCCTTGGGGCTTGCTGAGGGCATTCCATTAACAAACAAGTCAAGGCCACGTGTCGCCAAGCACGTAAGACCCAGGTTACATTTAAAAGATGCTTTACACACTGACTGATGAGTGTTTTCTTTACGAGAAGGAAATGGTCCATTTGACATAGAAAAATTGTCTCATGCACACAAATGTGACTTTCTTTTACCTGTTCCATTTTAAACATGCGTGTTCATAAGCCTGGCAGCCTCGAGTGGGCCGGGACTGGCTACCAGCCCTGATGACTGATGTCCACATCACAGCTTTGAGGAGTGGCTGCCGAAAGTTGGCAGAATGTGTGCATTTTTGTTAAATGCCAACTAGGGGGCTGTTGGAAGGCTGTCATGCTCCATCGAACAAATCATGCCAGTAAACACCATCGGTATTCAGTAGACCGTCACATTTTTGAAGTCTGTTGAGCAAATTATACTCATTTTAAAATTTGTGTAACTGGGAATTGACACTTATTCTTGTGTTTGCTTGATAGGCAGAGTCGTTGGCTGTCGCTCACTCACACACACACACACCCATGCACAAACTCTCACTCGTCTACATCCATCACATTTTTGTTCTGCAGAAGCACTATCCTGCTTAAACTTTGATCCCACCATAGTCCTCCTAATGGTTCTCTGGACCTGCCAACACTATGCCTTGTCTTTGGGGAGCACTTTAAAGCAAGAACAAACCCCTTAATGTCTGCGAGACTTGGGTTTCAAGAAGGATCCACTTTGACTTCCTGCTGCTGAGGCAAGACCCTCTTTGCAACCCCGTCCCCCGTGGCTAATGTCACAAATATTAATGCCACGCTTCCACATGCTGGGCTCAGAACGGCCCCTTTTAATTAAAATATGGATCTATTTTTTTCAAATGCGTTTTCTGATATCTGCACATGGGGAGAAGCGCTTCTCCTGCCGAGCGCAATTTCAGATTGGGCAAAATAGGTGCAGATTTCATTCGAATCTCTTTGAAGGTTCTGAACATCCTTAAACCCTAGGATGATTTTTGCTGCTTTTATATTCTCAATGGTTTCCTGGACATTAGGGAACAACTTTCATGTATTCACTTCTTTGGGATTCTGAAACATTATTGGATAAATATTAAAGAGAACCAAATTGAATCGAGGTTAAAGTGAATCAAATAGGCCCTAAATAAAATTTGAAAAGCAACACTTAAAATATGTTGTTATTAATCAAGACTTTGGGGGAAGTTATAGATTAAATGTGGTTGTCGTACCAATGACTCGAGGGTTTCTCATGGGGAAAAATACCCTCTATTTTTACATAGCCATGTGTCCATATGGAAATAAAGCCCAGAAGGCATCTCTTTAGGCAGCAGGGGTGAAATATCAAGAAAGGAACTTTCTCTGAGCTAAATGTCTCTAACTTTCTGAGTGGATCATGGCTTCCTTTGGGTCCCACAATA
Source organism: Tragelaphus eurycerus (assembly GCA_935064755.1). Classification (NCBI taxonomy): domain Eukaryota; kingdom Metazoa; phylum Chordata; class Mammalia; order Artiodactyla; family Bovidae; genus Tragelaphus; species Tragelaphus eurycerus. Next base: position 5,986,715 of record CAKXYN010000033.1, read on the forward strand.
CATTTTTGAGCCTCATTTTTTACACTTATAGCATATTGGGCTACCCAAAAATTTCATATGAATTTTTCCATTACATCTTATGGAAAAACCTGAATGAATTTTTTTGCCAACCCAGTACCTTACTGGCATTAAAATTATATAATATATATATATATATATTTAAGGAACACATCTGCTTCTCCCGCTAGATTATTAAACTCCCTGAGGACCAAAATGATGCTGAGTGCTATTAATAACAGCTTACATGCCTCTTCATTGGCCCTCTAGATGCTCCATCATTTTGTCTCTGACTTGCTCTCAATTTCTTGCTGTTTCAATGAAGTAAGGCAGCTTGCAATGACCTGTTCTGCAACTAAGGAGATAAAGCAGGGATTTAGAGAACAGACATCATGTTGACCTTGTTTCTCTAACGTACAGTGTTTCAAGAGAGCTTCCTGGATTCCTGTTCCTCCTCTTGTCCATAATGTTCACATGTTGGTCAGTATTCTCACATTCAAATGCTTGTCTGCATTAAATTTTCATAAAGTTCTTTGTGCTCATATTTGGACCTTGGGAGTATAACTCAATCATAGAATATTAGTATTGCTGTGCGTCATTCATTTAGAATCATCAGCCCTTTAAGGATCATCCCAAACAGAGAACGTTCTAAGGCTTGTCTGGGGCTTTCCAGAATTAATACTGTGAAGTTCGAGGAAGAGTTCCAAATTCCATCTCCTCTTATCAGTTTAGTTCCTCCAATGAAATAAACCTTAGATACAATCACCGCTGGAATCACTGATAAGAATGGCCAGATCTGAGAAGGAGCAATCATGACATGCTTCAAAGACCCCTGAATCATGTCAGACCAGCCACGTTAGGAAGCTGCCTTACCCCCACCAGGAGTTGGCCCCAGAAATGAGCCCAATCCCCTCGTGCCCTTTAGCTCTGTTTCCCTCACTTGATCTTATTGTTTGGTGTGTTCATGTTTTCTGCCTTATTTGCACTCCGTTTGCAAAATTTTACAAAATCTGTTTTCTTTAAAACCTTCCATTTTCATTCCTCAGCTGATTGTAGCCCTCTTATTCTCTGGATTTTAAGCCCTTTGAGGAGAGTGGGGTCTGATCTTTGCGAAGGTGGTGGTGTTTCAAAGGCAGGTGAAACAGGGATGCCCGTTTATTTGGAATATTAACACTTTGCTTTTGCCAGGCCACAGTCTCAGAGCTTTTGTTTACAGGACGTAATTCCCAGGTTTGGTTTGCGCTGGTGTTTTCATCACCAAGCCCCAGTGGTGGGCAGAACATCCCCATGTGTAAGACTCCCCAGGGGGGCTTGCTGAGTCCCACCTGTGTGTGCCTGCCGGTGGTTTTGTTTTTGTTTTTGATGGTGGGGACGGGGGGGCAGTCACCCACGATCAGCAGAAACCTAAGAATGAAAAAGAGGGTGTGAGTCAGGAAAGGTGAGAGGGCGCCCGCAGGACTGAGTTTCCATGAGGCAAGACGACCAAGAGACAGTTCGTTTCCCATCCACTGCAGGGCCCCGGGCACTAGCAGCTCAAGCTGTGTCTCACAGCCACTCCCAAGCGTTAACTTCAAGCACATTTCCACACTGTTTGGCTCAAGCTCCTGGCAGCGTTCCTAAACACTCTGAGGAAATAATTCCACAAAGTGGCATAAATTAATGTGACTAATTAACATGATGTTAATTATTTGTAAATTGTATGTTTGGATACACATTACTTGAGAGGCATATGTTACATTCAATGTTTACTGAAACAAGTGACTGCTAATGGCGCCTCCTGAGTGTTCCCTGCACGGCAGTCAGCAAACGGAGGCTCCTCTAAAAATAAAAACCGTGTCCTCGGGGGAGCCGTGTGAACGCCTGAATATCAAGTGCCACAGGAGTTGCCCGCTCCCTTGAAAAGTGGGGCTTCCTGAAGCTTCTTGCTCCACACCTGGAGTGTTGGAGTATGGCTTCCTTAAAGCTGTTTCTTCTTTCCCAAAGCCCAGATAAGCAGAGCTTTGGGGACACTGCCAAAGTGGTACCCAGGTCTGGCAGCTCAGCATCTCTGCCAGATATGTGTCTGTGAGGTCCTCTCCACCCTCAGCAGCTCCCCGGGGGAAGTGATTGGGGTGAGGTGGGGTAAAAATTTTACCAGCCTGGCCATTATACACTGAGTTGTGCACAGCTTCTCACTCAGCAACATGGCAGTATCTTTGGGCTCAAACTTGATGTTCTTATTCTGGGTCCTGGGATCAACCAGGCTAAGTGGCTTTTAAGTTCTGACCAGGGTATTTTATTTCTTCAGGGTTCATTAGTATCAGATGCTTTGGATATGTATTGTTGTTCAGTTGCTAAGTCCTGTCCGACTCTTTGAAATCCCACGGACTGTAGCCTGCCAGGCTCTTCTGTTCTCCATTATCTTCCAGAGTTTGCTCAAATTCATGTCCATTCAGTCAGGGATGCTCTCTAACCATCGAACCCACTGCCACCCCCTTTCCTTCTGCCTTCAATCTTTCCCAGCATCAGGGTCTTTTCCAGTGCCCGCTCTTTGCATCAGGTAGCCAAAGCATTGGAACTTCAGCTTCAACATCACCTTCCAATGAATATTCAGGGTTGAAGAAAATCAACCTGATTGATTAGGTTGATTTTCTTCAACCCTGAATATTGGTTTTCTTATCAATCCTGATTGGTTTTCTTCAATCAGAATTGACTGATTTGACCTCCTTGCTATCCAAGGGACTCTTAAGAGTCTTCTCCAGCACCACAATTTGAAGACATCAATTCTTCAACAGTCAAGAGAGTTATGGAAACCTTAAAACATTTTGATTTACTCATGAAAGCTATTGACTTAAGTAATAGCAAACAGTTGTGCTTAAAACACACAACTTATTAGCACCCATATTGAGGTTGGGACCAAGTCCCAGTGAAGTTGGCACCTGTCTTAGCAGCCGTCACATCTAATGCTAATCTTACCTTTCCCATCATGACCGCCATAAGGCAAGTGCCTGGCACAGAGTGGAATCTAAAGTCATGGGAGAGATGAATGTCTGAGGCCTGGTGGGGAATTAAAAAGAAAGTGTGTATCCTAAGACCTTGATAACATGTGGGTACATGTTCGGCCGCATCAGTCATGTCAAACTCTTTGAGACCTAATGGCCTGTAGCCCTCCAGGCTCCTCTGTCCATGGGACTCTCCAGGCAAGAATACTGGAGTGGGTTGCCATGCCCTCCTCCAGGGGATCTTCCCCACCCAGGGATCAAACCCACATCTCCTACATCTCCTGCATTGCAGGTGGATTCTTTACCACTGAGCCATCAGGGAAATACCCCAGATAATGTAGTCATTCTCAAAACTTTGTAATAACACAGGAAGAAAAATTATCCCAAAGTCTCCAGAAAAAAATGTGAGCTGATTTCAACTAAGTTGACAGAGTGAATTTGTGACACTTGGAAGGTATAAGGGCACAGGAAAATAGTGGGAGGGAAGTTGGCAAAAATGAATTACCCGTGAATGTGGTGGCCCATGAATAGGAACGAAGGAATTAGAACTTCCAGAAGGGATTTTATATATTGATTTAGGGAGCACAACTTTGAGTGGAAAGTGTTGTGTCTTGTAGGAATAAAGAGTGTGGACATTTACATGACAATGTTGTAGGAAAATGTGCATTCAGATATCAGGAGGCGCCACCTTTGAGATGACTCTGAAAACCTTGGGAACTTGCAGTGTGTCCACTTGTAAAGACATGCCATAACTCAGTGCTAAAAGGAAGATAGCAACTCTTGCTGTACATCGCAGGTTTGGTATTTTAAGTGAAAGTCTCCCAGTCGTGTCTGACTCTTTGTGACCCCGTGGACTATACAGTCCGTGGAATTCTCCAGGACAGATACTGGAGTGGGTAGCCTTTCCCTTCTCTAGGGTATCTTCCCAACCCACGCATCGAGCCCAGGTCTCCTGCATTGCAGGCGGATTTTTTACCAGCTGAGCCACCAGGAAAACCCACTGGTATTTTAAAACATGGTTTTTGTGTTCTTTTTTTTTTTTTGTATTTTAAAACATAGACAAACGTTTACAGTAACTTAATGTTATAAGTAGAGTTCTAGAACACATTACTTTTAAATTGTGCTAATGACTAATTGTATTCGTGAAAGAATTGGGAAATATTTTTCACCTTCCGAACATAATCTTAGAGAAATTGTCCTGAATTTAGATTCTCTGTAACCCTTGCACACAGCATGAACCCCAACATATGGTTAGCCCTCAATAAATGTTTACTGGATGAATGAAAAAATTTCACTAAGCAGACTGTCAAGATGTGAAGGCTTATGATAATAATAACAGCAAATGTGCTGCTGAGTCGACTCTATCGCAGGCCCAGTTCTGAGTGCTTATTGTGTATCATCTCTTTGAAGCTTCCCGTTTCTTCACCGGGTATGTTCCGCCATCATCTCTATTGTACAGAAAGGGGAATCTGACACAGAGAGATCAGCAAACTTGCCACAGCGTACGAGAATGGTGGCCCCAGGATTGGAAATTAGGCATATTGGTTCCAGAGATTGTGCTTCTATTTTTTTTTTAATTTAAATTTATTTATTTTAATTGGAGGCTAATTACTTCACAATATTGTATTGGTTTTGCCATACATCAACATGGAGATTGTGCTTCTAAACATTCCTTCACTTGATTAAAGAGAAGAAAAACTTTCACTCAGGGGAAGCATGCTTTTGCCTCTGTTAACAAGCAATTTCAGAAAGAACCAGGACAAGAGTCACACTTGGGAGCAGAAATGGGGACAGAGTGAGACACCCCCACACACATTACCACTCAGGCATCTACAGGATAGAGGGAAAAGATAAGTATTCTTTACCACAGATATTTTCTTTGTTACAGCCACCAGCTTTATAAATCCCTTTAAGTACTGTTCCAAATAACCCTCACCTCCCAGGCACTTTGATGGCACGGCATTCATTAATTAGTTTAATTTTCTGTATCTTATGCTACTCTCTAAGTTCTAGTAGCAATGATGAGAAAAAGAAGAGGTGAATTCTGATTCAGTGTTTTTTATATGCAAAGCACCGTTCTAAGCCCTTTGCAGTAAGCACAATTATTAGCACCCCATTTTACAGATGAGGAAACTGAGGCACAGAATTTAAAAGTGTTAGTGAGTGGTAGAGCTGGGACCTGGGCAGTCTGGGCCTGCAGCTGCTCCCATGATTCCTTCGTAAGTCTTAATGCACATACAATAAAAGCAGAGTGAAGGAGGCACGCTTTAGGCTGACTGACTCTAGCAAATGCAGATGTGTTATGCTTGTCTGCCCTTTGTATAAGGGGAATCTGTTAAACACCTGTTTCTGAAGTTATTTGTTTTTGGCTATGCTGGGTCTCACTGCCGCACAAAGGTTTCCTCTAGAAAAGACCACTGGATTTTCACTGTGGTCAGTCACTTCTCTTGTTGCAGAGCAGGACTCAGTCTTGCGGTGCACCGGCTCAGTTGCCCCAAGACATGTGGGATCTCGGTTTCTGGACCAGGAATTGAACCCATGTCCTTTACATTAGGAGAAGGCAATGGCACCCCACTCCAGTACTCTTGCCTGGAAAATCCCATGAATGGAGGAGCCTGGTAGGCTGCAGTCCATGGGGTCGCTAAGAGTCAGACACGACTGAGCGACTTCCCTTTCACTTTTCACTTTCATGCACCAGAGAAGGAAATGGCAACCCACTCCAGTGTTCTTGCCTGGAGAATCCCAGGGACGGGGGAGCCTGGTGGCTGCCGTCTATGGGGTCACACAGAGTCGGACACGACTGCAGTGACTTAGCAGCAGCCTTTACATTAGCAAGTGGATTCTTAGCCACTGGACTCCCAGGGAAGTCCCTAAACATTTTCTTTTCTTCTTTTTTTTTAAAAATGTATGCCAAACTGTGTCACCAGAAACCTAAGGAAAGTAAAAAGTTTATAACACGTTAGCCCAATTAGTCTTTGGTCCTGTATTTTACCTAAACACGTTCTTCTTTTTTTTTTCTTCTTCTTATTCTTTTTTTTTAAATTTATGCCAACCTTTCCATGTCTTCAGAAACCTAAGGAAAGTGAAAAGTTCATAATATGTGAATGTAATTAGTCTTTGATCGTATATTTTACAGGGAACATTTTGGTCAAACGTATACTTCATTATGAGGAATGGAAGTCTTTCATTCCCAGTATAAACCTAGCTAGACCTGTGGTTCTTATATCAGTTCGCTCTGAAGGCCAAATATTATAGTCCTCTGACAGCAGAGGGTTCTGGGTAACATTCCCACTAGGGTAATGCCAAGAGAAGATACAAAGAAAGAAAATCTGAAGCCAAGACTTGGCTTCTTGCCATCGCCTAGTTAACATAAGATTAATATTTTCCTTTTCTACATAAAAAAGTAGTTTTCTAAGGGATCATAAATTTTTAAACCAGAGACTGTCTGTGATTTCTGAATTTTTTTTTTTTATAAATTCAAATTATTGGCTTCAGCTCCCATTTTTAAACTCTGCCCTGCTTTGTACTTACTGAGAACGTTCAAACTTCAGAGCCCTTCATCTGTGAATTAATCATGTGTGGAGTATATGCAGTTGGAATTTAGCTATAAATATAAATGAAATGGCTCCAGCCATGGCTGGGTTCAGAAAAACTAAAGTGATTTGGAGGAGTTCTCAGTTAAAAAAATAGAGAAGTTTTAAGGAAGAAAAAAAGGAAAATTGAGAGCAGTGATTAAATATAATACAGTCTCTTTGCATTAAAATGTTGGGCTTGTGTGGGTTCTGTACTTTATTCCTAAGAGTCTGCAAATCAGCTTATAAGCTCCAGTGTCAAGGTGAAAGGCATTGCACAGTGTTTACCAGACTCTGGAGTATCTTTCTCACTTGCCCGGCAGACACATGAAAGGAAGCCGAGGACATTAATCACTCTGAAAGGTGACCACATGAGGGGTTCTACGGTTTTTCTGGGTACCAGTTGGCAAGAAAGCTTGCCAAGCTGGACAATTGAGACAGATGAGACAGCCGGGAACCGTGCCTGCTCACCTAAGGTTATGCATTGCATGCATCTGAGATGCTCCTTTCCTCCCAGAAAAGTCTGGGATATAAATAGCTGGAAAGCACTCTCATCTACTCAAGTTTCTCATCAGATCTAGTTGAAATGTCTGCACTGTTGATGAGGGAGGAAAAGGAGCTGGAATCTGAGGCTGGGGCTCTGAACTTCAGTCCTGATTGGCACACTTACTAGCTGGGGGCCTCCAGCAATTACCTAGTCCTCTCAGAGACCGAGCTCCGCCATTCGTAAAACAAGGGCCTCTGCCTTTTAAGGTCCCCGTGTGTCCACAGTTGAGATTAGCTGCTTGAATTGTGGAGCTATATTTAATGTCTGTTGTGTGTGGTGACACTATGTGAAGGGCTAAGGATACGAGAAACATTTACTTCTCTTGAGGAAGTTGCCTCTTAGGAAGACAGACTAGTGAACAATAATGAAGTTACACTGTGAGAAATAAAATAGTACAAATAGATTTAGGGTGTAGACCTAGACAGCATATTGAAAAGCAGAGACATTACTTTGCCGACAAAGGTCCATCTAGTCAAAGCTGTGTTTTTCCAATAGTCATGTATGGATGTGAGAATTGGACCATAAAGAAAGCTAAGGGCTAAAGAATTGATGCTTTTGAACTGTGGTGTCGGAGAAGACTCTTAAGAGTCCCTTGGACAACAAGGAGATCCAATCAGTCCATCCTAAAGGAAATCCGTCCTGAATATTCATTGGAAGGACTGATGCTGAAGTTGAAGCTCCAATACTTTGGCCACTTGATGTGAAGAACTGACTCATTTGAAAAGACCCTGATGCTGGGGAAGATTGAAGGCAGGAGGAGAAGGGGATGACAGAGGTTGAGATGGTTGGATGGCATCATTGACTCTATGGACATGAGTTTGAGCAAGCTTTGTGAGTTGGTGATGGACAGGGAGGCCTGGCGTGCTGCAGTCCATGGGGTCGCAAAGAGTCGGACACGACCGAGTGACTGAGCATAGCACAGCACATATAACTTGTCAGTCACACAGTCACGTCTGACTCTGCGAACCCATGGACTATAGCCCGCCAGGCTCTTCTGTCCATGGGTTTTCTCAGGCAAGGATTCTGCAGTGGATTGCCATTTCCTTCTCCAGTGATTTTCCAGACCCAGGGATCGAACCCAAGACTTGTGCATCTCCTGCATTGGCAGGCAAATTCTTTACCACTGAGCCACCAGGGAAGCTCTAACCATGTCATACAATTTGCCTGTTTAAAATACACAATTCAGTGGTTATTACTATATTCATTAAGCTGTGCAACCATAATCACAATCAATTTTAGAACATTTCTTCACACCCCAACACCCTATACCCATTGACTGTCATATCCCTTTCTCCCTTCTCTCAGCCCCTGGCAACCATTAACCTCCTTTCTGTCCCGATGGATTCTGGACATTTCATTCGTGGAGGCACACAGCATGTGGTCCTTGGAACTGACTTCTTTCTTTGCCTAAGCTTGTCTTCAAAGTTCACCCGTGTTAGAGTGTCTATCAGTTATTCATTCTTTTTGATGACCAAATCTTTCTTCACTGGGTGGACAGGCCATGTTTTATTTATCCACTCCTTAACTGATGGCTGTATGGGTTGTTTTCTTTGGGGCTATTATGAATAACACTGCTCTGAGTACCCATGTTCAAGTTCATGTGTGGACATCACATGCTTCTGTGTCTCTTGAGTAGGTACGTAGTGGTGGTGGTGTTGAACCGTGTTTAACCTTTTGAGGAACTGTCAGACTCTTCCAAAGCAGCTGCACCATTTCCCCCTTCTCTTAATGCCTGCTGCTGCTGCTGCTGCTAAGTCGCTTCAGTCGTGTCCAACTCTGCGATCTCATAGACGGCAGCCCACTAGGCTCCTCCGTCCCTGGGATCTTAATGCCTGAAGTATTGTCTATTGTACAAACAACACCTCCCCAGTGTGTGAACTGGGGAAGAACCCGAACAGGGAGATACAAGTCAATTCAGTCTGTTTTCACTTGAAAGTCCAGGGAAGGGTTAGCTATCATTGTGATAACGTTGCATACAAAGCCCAGATCTCAGTGGCTTAAAATAGCAAATATTTATTTCTTGCTCTTAGGTCGACTGTAACTCTGCCATCCCTGCTAGGAGACGCAGGGCTTGACTACAGTCTGTAGGTCAAGTTCATTCGGGGGCCAGTGGCTACCCAGACTCTATTCTCCTTAAAGCAATGGCAGACATGCCTGAGGCCATGTCAAACCAGTAACATTCCTCTGGGCAAAGCACGTCACATGGCCAGGCCCACAAGTCATGGTGTGGGCAAGTCTGCTCTACTATTTTTCTGGAAGATTCTGCAGTGTCCCATGTCACAGTATGTGTTTGTATAACCCCATTATATAAATGGAGTAAAGATCTGGGAAGAATGACCTAACACAGAATTTACAGGTCTCTAAATCAAGGTGAGAACCAGGGAAATAGACAAAAAGAGACAAAGGGTAGAGAGATTTTGTTTAAAAATTAAGAGGTGAGGAAGTCATAGTAATTTAGAAGCCATTCTTTGAACAGGCACTGCAATGCAAAGGTGAAGGCATTTTGTAATTAACCTGTTGACTTTTTATTTATTTATTTTTTTCATTTTTTTAAAATTTTATTTTTATTTTATTTAACTTTACAATATTGTATTGGTTTTGCCATGTATCAAAATGAATCTGCCACAGGTATACATGTGTTTCCCATCCTGAACCCTCCTCCCTCCTCCCTCCCCATACCATCCCTCTGGGTCGTCCCAGTGCACCAGCCCCAGGCATCCAGGATCAGGCATCGAACCTGGACTGGCGACTCGTTTCATATATGATATTATACTTATTTCAATGCCATTCTCCCAAATCATCCCACCCTCTCCCTCTCCCAGAGTCCAAAAGACTGTTCTATACATCAGTGTCTCTTTTGCTGTCTCATATACAGGGTTATTGTTACCATCTTTCTAAATTCCATATATATGTGTTAGTATACTGTATTTGTGTTTTTCTTTCTGGCTTACTTCACTCTATATAATAGGCTCCAGTTTCATCCACCTCATTAGAACTGATTCAAATGTATTCTTTTTAATGGCTGAGTAATACTCCATTGTGTATATGTACCACAGCTTTCTTATCCATTCATCTGCTGAGGGACATCTAGGTTGCTTCCATGTCCTGGCTATTATAAACAGTGCTGTGATGAACATTGGGGTACACGTGTCTCTTTCAATTCTGGTTTTCTCAGTGTGTATGCCCAGCAGTGGGATTGCTGGATCATAAGGCAGTTCTATTCCCAGTTTTTTTGAGGAATCTCCATACTGTTCTCCATAGTGGCTGTCCTAGTTTGCATTCCCACCAACAGTGTAAGAGGGTTCCCTTTTCTCCACACCCTCTCCAACATTTATTGCTTGTAGACTTTTGGATCGCAGCCATTCTGACTGGCGTGAAATGGTACCTCATAGTGGTTTTGATTTGCATTTCTCTGATAATGAGTGATGTTGAGCATCTTTTCATGTGTTTGTTAGCCATCTGTATGTCTTCTTTGGAGAAATGTCTATTTAGTTCTTTGGCCCATTTTTTGATTGGGTCATTTATTTTTCTGGAATTGAGCTGTAGGAGTTGCTTGTATATTTTTGAGATTAGTTGTTTGTCTGTTGCTTCATTTGCTATTATTTTCTCCCATTCCGAAGGCTGTCTTTTCACCTTGCTTATAGTTTCCTTTGTTGTGCAGAAGCTTGACTTTTTAAATATTTATTTATTTGGTTCTTCTCAGTCTTAGTTGTGGCACTCAGGGTCGCTAGTTGCGGCAGGAATGTGGGATACTGTTTCCTGACCAGGGATCGAATCCAGGCCCCGTGTGTTGGGAGCTTAGAGTCTTAGCCATTGGACCACCAAGGAAGTCCCTAACGTATTGATGTTACATATTCTGTTTTGATGCTCCTGGAGTCCTCAGATGCTTGGTTACTTCACAGAATAACAAAATTCAGGGATGGAAAGAGCCTTCAGAGACACCTCCTTCTATCTGTAAAATCGCTAAAAAAGGGTTGAAGATGTGAGCCCTGGCTCCAGCCTGAATGGGGCCCCCTTCTTAATGCAGCTGGGTTCTCTGACAGTCACCCTGTTTGGTTCTCATGGTAATTACTCAGGTACTCATGCATACGCTCAGTCGTTCCCTCATGTCCGACTCTTTGCAACCCCATGGACTCCACCAGGCTCCTCTGTCCATGGAATTTTCTAGACAAGAATACCGGAGTAGGTTGACCTTTCCTGCTCCAGTGGCTCTTCCCAGCCCAGGGACTGAGCCTGTGTCTCCTCTGCCTCCTGCACTGGCAGGCATGTTCTTTACCCCTGTGCAAACTGGGAAGCCCTGCTTATACTTTGGAGCTACCCAAATGATCCTTTTTTCTAACTATTATAAAAGGAAACCTTGACCACCCCTGTGAATTCACGTAGGTTCTGAATTGGTGGGGTCTGAATCACTGGGGTTTAATCTGTTGCCTAAAAGATGCTCTGGTTTCTACATGACCTTCAGTTGTCCACCTTTCTCCCTTTGGGCACAGCCTAAATGGAGGACAACTGATGCATAGAATGGAAAGTTGCTTTATTTCAAAGCTAGTAAGATTTTTTTTCCCCTCAAATTAAGTGTTTGTACTTATGCCTTTATATCAGGCAAGCCACTGGAAGCAAAGTAGATTTTTGGAAGGTACTTAGAATGGTAACAGAGTGACGGTGAGAATGAAAAGGGGGAAGAAAAAAAAAACAGTGTCAGGAAGGCTAATTGGTCTGAATATCTGATATGGAAGGCAAATGGAAAAGATGTAGTTTATCGAGAGAACATTATGGGGATCTGAAATGTAGGATTATGAAAGAGAGAAGCTTTATCAGAAAGTATAAAACAAAAACCGGCCCCTGGGAAATGCTGATGATGAGGTTGGTGGTGAGAACGGGTACCTTGCTGGCAGGAGGGGCCAAAGGCATTTGACCAACCTGTCCTTAAGGAAACACCTGGAGCTTGAGATGAAATAATGAAGCACAGGCCCCATCCATTCATGTCTCTGCAGTGGTCGGCATTCTGTATTCAAAGAAATTCTGTCAAAATCTGAATCTGCCAAAAGAGTGGCAATAAATCTCCCATGGACTCTCTCTCTATCATCCTGGACATGAACAACTCACTCAAACAGGGCTGCCATCCCAAAGGGATGAGCTTCTCCGTCAGACCGTAGACAGCTGCGCTATGTGAAGGCTCATAAACTGTGTGCAGGCAATTGACAAGTTGACAAAACATTGACAAAAAACAATTACTCAAGAAGCAGCACTTGGAAAGGTTGCTTGTTGTTGAGGAGATACCAGAGAAGGAACAAGGGAAGATGCTGTTTATGCCAAGGCGCTAAAACGTAATTTCTCAGACGGCATCACAGAGCTATCTGTAAGGAGAGTCAACAGATGAAATGCTATACTCTAATACAGTAAACGGGCTCCCCAGGTGGCGACTGTGGTAAAGAATCCACCTGCCAATGCAGGAGTTGTAAGAGACGCCAATTCGATCCCTGGGTCTGGAAAATCCCCTGGAGGAGGAAATGGCACGCCACTCCAGAATTCTTGCCTGGAAAATTCCATGGACAGAGGGACGCAGTGGGCTACAGTCCATGTGGCTGCAAAGAGCTGGACACGACTGAGTGACTGAGCACACAATACAGTAAACAAATTCCTTACATTTTATTTGTGAGATGCGCTCAATCCCTGGGCAGCTTAAAAAATCACTAATCACTTTCCACCCAAGACCAAAATGCAGAAGTTATTTTAAGATGCCTGTATTCAAATACTTGAAATAGACAACACACTTTGAAGTGCTTAAAATACGAAATATATCTTATCAGTTTGAAATAATTGCTCTATTTTTAGGCATGATCTGCATACTCTACTTCTTTTAAGACTGATTTACCTTCTTGGCTTGGAAAATACAAAGGAAGCAGGTTTTAAAACAATTTAACAACAACAACAGTAATAATAATTTGGTGAGGATGACGTAAAATACCATTTAGGTCTTATTTTGTGCCAGTTAGTCACACTCAATGTTTTACTTGTATTGTTTAATAACTTCTTGACCCCTCTCTATGAAACAGGAACTTCTATTAAGCCTTTTTACAGATAGGAGGTTTGAACCTTGAAGCAGTTATATTACTTTTCCAAGATCATACAGCTGGCAATCAGAGGAGTGAGGTTTTGAACACAGGTATGTTGAATTCCTGCCCTGGGCACTGCAGGTATACACATGGAGTCTCCATGGGAATTAGGAAGCAGTGTCTCTCCCTCAAGATACTTTTATCTCCATCTGTTTGAAAATTGTTGTAATAAACTGACTGTGTAGACCAAGACAGCTTACTGCCATCTACCGGAAAATTGTTGTAATAAGTATAAAAATCTATGATACGCTTGATGTGAAAGGTATTCCCTCGGAGGTGGCTCTGTCTCCAGTTCAAGCAGGAGAATATCCTTGGTTTTCTAGGAAAGCTAAAGAAGATAAAGTTCTCCCACCTTGCCCCCTCCAAGTTTTCCTTTTTATTCAGACTTAAGCCTTAATGAAACACTGTGTTGATCTTGATACCAATTACCTCTTCGTGTATGTGTGCACTCAGCCCTGTCCGACTCTTTGGGACCCCAAGGTCTGTGGCCCACCAGGCTTCTCTCCAGGCAAGAATACTAGAAAAGAAAAGGGAACTGAAAATCGCTCAGTTGTGCCCGACTCTTTGCAACCCCATTGACTATACAGTCCATGGGATTCTCCAGGCCAGAATACTAGAGTGGGGTAGCCTTTCCCTTCTCCAGGGGATCTTCCCAACCCAGGGATTGAACCCAGGTCTCCTGCATTGCAGGCGGATTCTTTATCAGCTGAGCCACAAGAATACTAGAGTAGGTTGCTATTTCCTTCTCCAGCGGAATCTTCCCAGCCCAGGGATCAACCCCAGGTCTTCTGCTTTGGCAGGCAGATTCTTTACCACTAGCGCCACTTGGGAAGAAGCCTGAGCGCCTACTAAGTGTTTGTACTCTTCCAAGGGGATGCAAAGAAGAGTGAGAAAGTCTGCTTCTCAGGAGCCCACAGTCTAGGTGGGGCAATGGTTAAACACATTATTACAGTATGGAATAAAGGTCCCTGGGTTTCCTTGCAGGAACTCCTTCCAAGTGGCTGTTCATGGCCATGTGGAGGAGAATCACTGACCTCGAGGAGGAAATGGACCACATTTATGTAGATACATCCATTTTCTTTCAGATTCTTTTCCCGTGTCAGTTATTATAGAACATTGAGTAGAGTTCCCTGTGCTATGCAGTAGGTCCTTCCTGTTTATCTATTTTATATATAGTAGTGATTGTGTGTTAATCTCAAACTCTTACTTTCTCTCTCCCCTGAACCTTTCCCCTTTGGTAATCATAAACTTGTTTTCCAAGTCTATGAGTCTGTTTTCATTTTGAAAATAAGTTCATTTGTATCATTTTTTTTTAGATTCCACATATAAGTGATATCATATGATATTTGCCTTCGTCTGTCTGACTTATTTCATCTAGTATGATAATATCCAGGTCCATTCATGTTGCTGCAAATGGCATTATTTCATTCTTTTGTGACTGAGTAGTATTCTGTTATGTATATGTACCATATCTTCTTTACCCATCCATCTGTTGATGGACATTTAGGTTGGTTCCATGTCTTGGCTCCTGTACATAGTGCTGCTATAAAAGTTAAAGTGCACACATCTTGTCAAAGATATATTCCCAGGGGTGCAATTGCACGATCATATGGTAGTTATATTTTTAGTTTTTCAAGGAACCTCTGATACTACATTTTTGGGGAGAATCTATCACCCGATCAGTTCAGGTGTTCAGTTGTGTCCCACTCTTTTTTGACCCCATGGACTGTAGTGCGCCAGGCTTCCCTGTCTATCACCAACTTCTGGAGCTTGCTCAAATTCACATCCATCAAGTCGGTAATGTCATCCAACCATCTCATCCTCTGTCGTCCCCTTCTCATGCCTTCAGTCTTTCCCAGCATCAGCGTCTTTTCCAATGAGTCAGCTCTTTGCATCAGGTGGCCAAAGTATTGGAGTTTCAGTTTCAGCATCAGTCCTTTCAATGAATATTCAGGACTGTTTTCCTTTAGGATTGACTGGTTGGATCTCCTTGCAGTCCAGAGGAATTTCAAGAGTCTTCTCCAACACCAAAATTCAAAACCATCAATTCTTCAGTGCTCAGCTTTCTTTATAGCCCAACTCTCCCATCCATACGTGACTACTGGAAAAACAAAAGCTTTGACTAGATGGCCCTTTGTCAGCAAAATAATGTCTCTTCTTTTTAATATGCTGTGTAGGTTGGTCATAACTTTTCTTCCAAGGAACAAGCATCTTTTAATTTTATGACTGCAGTCACCATCTGCAGTAGTTTTGGAGCCCAAGAAAATAAAGTCTGTCACTGTTTCCATTGTTTCCCCATCATTTGCCATGAAGTGAGGGGACTGGTTGCCATGATCTTCATTTTTTGAATGTTGAGTTTTAAGCCAACTTTTTAACTCTCCTCTTTCACTTTCATTGAGAAGCTCTTTAGTTCTTCTTGGTTTTCTGCCATAAGGGTGGTGTCATCTGCATATATGAGGTTATTGATATTTCTACCAGCAGTCTTGATTTCAGCTTGTGCTTCCTCCAGCCCAGCATTTCACATGATGTACTCTGCATATAAGTTAAATAAGCAGGGTGACAATATACAGCCTTGACATACTCCTTTTCCAATTTGGGACCAGCCTATTCTTCCATGTCTGGTTCTAACTGTTGCTTCCTGACCTGCATACAGATTTCTCAGGAGGCAGATCAGGTGGTCTCGTATTCCCATCTCTTTCAGAATTTTCCACAGTTTATTGTGATCCACACAGTCAAAGGCTTTGAAATAGTCAATAAAGCATAGAAATAGATGTTTTTCTGAAACTCTCTTCCTTTTTCAATGATTCACCAGATGTTGGCAATTTGATTTCTTGTTCCTCTGCCTTTTCTAAATCCACCTTAAACATCTGGAAGTTCATTGTTCACATATTGCTAAAGCCTGGCTTGGAGAATTTTGAACACTTCTTTGCTAGTGTGTGAGACAACTGCAATTGTGCGTTAGTTTGAACATTCTTTGGTGTTGCTTTCTTTGGAATTGGAATGAAAACTGACATTTTGCAGTACTGTGGCCGCTGCTGAGTTTTCCAAATTTGCTAACATATTGAGTGCAGCATTTTCACAGCATCATCTTTTATGATTTGCAATATCTCAACTGGAATTCCATTGCCTCCACTAGCTTTGTTTGTAGTGATGCTTCCTAAGGCCCACTTGACTTCACATTCCAGGATGTCTGGCTCTAGGTGAGTGATCACATCTTGGTGATTATCTGGGTCATGAAGATCTTTTTTGTACAGTTCTTCTGTGTATTCTTGCCACCTCTTCTTAATATCTTCTGCCTCTGTTAGGTCCATACCATTTCTGTCCTTTATTGTGCCCATCTTTACATGAAGTGTTCCCTTGGTATCTCTAATTTTCTTAAAGAGATCTCTAGTCTTTCCCATGCTATTGTTTTCCTCTATCTCTTTGCACTGATCACTGAGGAAGGCTGTTTAAATCTCTCCTTGCTATTCTTTGGAACTCTCCATTCAGATGGGTATATCTTTCCTTTTCTCCTTTGCCTTTGCTTCTCTTCTTTTCTCAGCTATTTTTAAGGACTCCTCAGACAACCATTTTACCTTTTTGCTTTTCTTTTTCTTGGAGATGGTCTTGATCCCTGCCTCCTGTACAATGTCATTAACCTCCGTCCATAGTTCTTCAGGCACTCTGTCTATCAGATCTAATCCCTTGAATCTATTTTGTTTTGTTGTATTTTCTTTTTAATTTTTCTCCATCTGACATTTTTTCATCTTGCTTCTGAATTTTTAATTTACTAAATTCATAATCTTATCAAGCTGTTGTAATTCATGAATTTTATGGGACATTTTCTCCTTCTTATTTACTTTTTCTTAGAAGTGCATTTTTCTTTCATCTTTTACCTTCTTTGCTCTGTTTTTTTCCTCTTCTATTTACAAATATTCTTTTTCTATGGTTTATCTCCAAGGTTACTGTGTAGTTCATGGTCATATTGATCTTGCTAGGCAATGCAGAGTTTCCAGGTGTCCTGATGGAGTAAGGACGACCTCTTTGCTCTCCTCTGTACTGAAACTGCTAAAATTTTCCATCTAAGCGACTCTCTTTTCTGAGGCCATTTGATTTCTGGGGCTGAGACCAGCTCTGGCAGGCACGTTGTGAAGCAATTCTTCCTTCATTCCACTTGAGAATCGCCTGTTCGTAAATTTCATTACATCAGGTCCCTTCACTCTCTAGTCACTCTTAGTCTTAACCCCAAGAAAGCTCTTATTCTCCAGTTACATTTTTAAATATTACTTTTCTATCAGTTTTCTGTGTTCCCTCACCTGCACTACCCATTCACATATCTACATTCACACACATGCTCTGGTATAAGAATTCTTCATTACTTTAATCTGTATCTTCTTTTCTCTAGATTTATCATGATCTGCATCATAATTTTGATTTCTTTGTCATGTGGGACTGGTATTCTGTCTGTCCTACATATGCAGTGCTGGGATAGGAACAACCTGTGTGTGCACATGCAGGTACACACACACACACACACACACACACACACACACAGCACACACATTTTAAGACTATGCTCTATGTTAACTTCCTGATATTGGGAACTAGAGCTGGACTCTACCAGGTAGAACAGTGGTGTAGTGTGGGTTGGCTTCATTGCATAGACCGCTCTGAGCCTCATGTGGAAAGAGACTCAACTTAAATGAAAGCAATATTATCATCTAGACATCATGGCTGAATTTTAACTAAAATGAAAGTATTTCCTAAGAAGAACCAGTTCCAAATGCGAATCTTGGGTACAAAATATGAGATAAGCCACTCATTGCTGCTGCTGCTGCTAAGTCACTTCAGTCGTGTCTGACTCTTAGCGACCCCATGGACTGCAGCCCACCAGGCTTCTCTGTCCATGGGATTTTCCAGGCAAGAGTACTGGAGTAGGGTGCCATTGCCTTCTCTGAAGCCGCTCATCAGGAGCCCTTTAAAGTAGAATCTGCACTGTCCAGAGAAACACTGGAAGCAGGACCATTGGGTTTGAATCCTGTGTCTGTCACTTGCCAGCTGTAAGATCTGAGCCAAGTTACTACAGCTCTTCATTGGTTAGTTTCAATATATGCAGCCTGAGATCATAGTAATATCATTTTCATAGACTCTGTTTGAGAATTAAATGAATCCACAAATAACAAGTGGTTTTAATAACACCTGACTGGTAGTAAATAATCCAAAAATATTACGAATATCTTCCTTTATCCCATGGGATCTGGGAAACAATAGGGAAGAAAAAGGGATGAGTGCACATCCCTAGCATTGTCCTTGTGGCTTCTTCCTTCTCCTTAAAGAGTCAGGACCATCTCTGAAGCCTTTCTAACAACTCAGCACACTTAGGAGATTTTTATTATTTCAGTTAACTATTTAAAATCCCTTAACCATCTAGAGTTTCCATTACTGCATTTACTTGGCCATATTACTGTTCTCTCTGATTTTTCTTCACTATTCTGTTTGTTCATCTCTTTGTTTATTCTGCATTTTTTTGGCAGACCCACAAGGTGAGATGCTAAACTCTCATATTCCTTATAGAATAAAAGAGTCATAAGATACCAAATGGCTGATTATACTAGTCTTTAATATATTCCAACTGTGATAAGTACTCGTAAAAGAGAAATTTATTGTTGTTCAATCACTAAGTTGTGTCCAGCTCTTTGCAACCCCATGGACTGCAGCATCCCAGGCTTCCCTGTCCTTCACTATCTCCTGGAGTTTGTTCAAACTCATGTCCATTGAGTTGGTGATGCCATCCAACCATCTCATCCTCTGTCGCTTCCTTCTCCCCCTGCCCTCAGTCTTTCCCAGCATCAGGGTCTTTCCCAGTGAGCTGGCTTTTCACGTTAGGTGGCCAACATATAGGGTACTACAAAAGTAGATAAAATAGGCTGGCACATAATGGCGGTTAACAAATAATTAATGACTATATAGGTAGATACATAGATACAAATTTGAGGTTTAACTAACTGTACAAAGTGAGGCGACTGTAACGTCCTTTGGAGACGAATGGATAATGGATGCTTTTAGCCGTCTTTGCGTCTGCAGTATTTTAACAGACTGTGTGGCCTTGAAAGCGCTTCTCTGTGTGCTTTCTGTGCTACTTCCTCTGAGTCTCCGGTTACATATTCATGAAAGGATGAATTTCATGTAAAATGTAAGCTACATTCAATATTTGAAAAAAAATTATTTGGTTCCAACTTTCTGTATATTTCTTCTTTTTTTCATCATAATAGCTATCTTGTTCTCATTAAAAGCTTCGTTTTGCCAGGGTTGTGTTTAGAATGTTACACTTCCCCTTGAGTTTTGTCTTATAGATCTCTCTGAAGTCAAGGTATGCCTGCGCCAAATTTCTATTGACCCAATTTAGCACAACCAACTGTTTAACCTCTAAAGTATTTCACATGGCAACAAATTTGGGAGGTGGTTTGTGGCGTCGTTATTTTTCTTTGGTTTGTTTTGCCAGGCAATGTTAGAAACCTTTTCCCTACAACTGATTCTACATGGAATTATTCAGGGTGAGAACTGTGAAACTAAGTGAGGATTATAATTCTTCTTTAGTCTCTTTTCCTCCGTCTGCAAACTTTTTCAAGTTTTTCTCAAACTCTTCTCTGAAACGTTCCAAAGTTGAAGAATCCAAGCTTGAGTTTACTGCTGTCTTCTGCGTCACAAGGCAATAAGGCATTTAAATAGTTATCTTACAAATTCCAAATAGGAGGTTGTTTCTCTTTGCTCCCATAAAATCCTGTGCTGACTTCTATTACAGAGCACACATTCTTGTCTTCTCGAAACAATCTTCCCTTATGTGTGTGGAGCATCAAATGATGGACTTGAGTGCAGAAAGTATAAAACGCCTGCCTCTGTGCTCTGATGCCCAGCACGGTGCTTGGCCACAGAAGGAGCTCAGTGGATCAATGTTGCCAGATAGATGAAGGAACATGCAGACTTTCAAAGTGCAGTGTGCATGGGCTTCACAAAACACAGAAACAATGAAAGTTAATTTGAAAATCAAGGAAAGACAAACACCATATGATATCACTTATATGAATTTATTTACAAACCAGACTCACAGACCTAGAAAACACGCTTATGGTTCCCAAAGAAGAAAGCGGGAGATAAATTAGGAGTCTGGGATTCACATATGTACACTACGTAAATAACTAACAAGGACCTACTGTATAGCACAGGGGACTCTACTCAATATTCTGTAGTAACCTATAATGGAAAAGAATCTTAAAAAGGATATGTGTGTGTGTGTGTGTGCGTGCGTACGTGTGCATGTGTGTGTGTGTGTGTGTGTGTGTGTATTAAAACATAAGAAAGTATTAGTTGTGTCCGACTCTTTGTGAGCTCATGGACTGTAGCCCACCAAGCTTCTCTGTTTATGGAATTCTCCAGGCAAGAATACTGCGATGGGTTGCCATGACCTCCTCCAGGGGATCTTCCTGACCCAGGGATCAAACTTGGGTGTCCTGCATTGTAGGCAGATTCTTTACCATCTGAGCCTTCAGGGAAGCCCAGAATATAAGAATATATATATGTCAGACACAACATGATGATTGAGGAAATATATATATATATGTATATATACATTCATATATATATATAGCTGAATCTCTTTGTTATACATCTGAAACTAACACAACATTGTAAATTAACTACATTTCAAACAAAAATATCCAAATGTATCTGGAATTCTTTTAAAGTTACAAAAAAAGAAACAAAAGGAAAGGCTGCCCTGTTGGCTATCATTGAAGTTGCACCCACTTCCTTTTCCTTTAGGAAGTTCTTTAAGTTTGTTTAAAATATGACACCCTCCTTCTCAGGTACTCCCTGAGCTCTGATCAAGCCGGAGCTGGCTCTAGCCAAGCTGGGCGAGGTGGCTCCCTCCCCTTCTTGTGTGATCCTCCAGCAAAGATCTGTGGAGTGATTTGTCCAGAAACCTCGTGCGGCTGCACAGGGAACCTTACTCTGACGACATGCTTCAGCTACAGCCTCCGAGGAGGTCATCACACCCATCACACAGATGAATAAAACGAAGCCAGAAGATGTTAAATCAAAGAACAGAGCTCTCTTTACGTGCATGGTATAATGTATTTCCTTCCTGAAACACTGAGCCTTTTTTAGACACGTTTTCTAGCAAAATCCACTGTTCCCTTCTTTGCACTTGGATGATGCTTTACTTATAAAGCCTTTCCCTTCGGTGCATGATTTGTGTAATCATCCACACCCCCACATACCTCCCCACCCTTGTTGTTCAGTCGCTCAGTCATGTCCAGCTGTCTGCGATCCCATGAACTGCAGCACCTGAGGATTCCCTGTCCTCCACTATCTCTACGAGCTTGCTCAAACTCATGTCCATCCAGTCGGTGATGTCATCCAACCATCTCATCCTCTGTCACCCCCTTCTGCTCCTGCCTGCAATCTCTCCCAGCATCAGAGTCTTTTCCAATGAGTCTGCAAACTCCATGTATGTCTGCAGACACAAAACCCTTCATAAGCGCCAAGGACTGTTTCCAAGCCTTTTGTGTATATTCATTCATTTCATCCTTATAATCCTATGACCCCATGGGGCAAGCGCCATAACATTCTGTTTTTAAAAAGAGGAAAAAGAACAGAGATTGGTGAAGTCACTCACCCGAGATGTCCAGCTGGTACATAACAGAGTCCTGATTTCAACGCTGGCATCTGGCTGCAGAGTCTAAAATTCTCGGCCCCTCTCCTTTGATGGAGGGCAGGTCTTGTTCAACTTTCATCTCAAGCATCTGCCATGCTTGCTGCATCTTGGCTGGCTCTCAGTAGAAAAATGGAAGAAGAGGGCTCCACAGTTAAGATGTAGAAGAATAATTCCTCCTCATGCTGTTGTTCCTACCATCTTCTTCCCAGACAGGAGGCTTGTCCCAACACCCCCATCTTTTTCTTTTCTTTTCTTTTAACTTGTTGACTGCACTGCAGGGCATGTGGGATCTTAGTCCCCTGACCAGGTATTGAACCTGTGCCCCCCGCATTGGAAGGTGGAATCTTCACCACTGGACCACCAGGGGAAGTCCCCCAACACTCCCATCTTACTGAAATCTCATCATTATTCTCCCACTGAGCATCCAGGCTTCCCCTGGTAATTTTTATCACAGTCTGTGACTCTACACTCATGAGTGTCATCACCTGCTCATTGTCCTATAGATTTCTACTCCATGAGGGTAGATGGGGACCACTGGTTGATCGTGTAACCAGCCGTGCATCTGACTCAGAGGGGGCACTCCATAAATATTTGTGAGATTAAAGAATAAGGTGTAGTTAACTTTGTAGAGTCGTCATAATATATCATTGGAGTACCCACATCTTTGCTTAAGAGTAAGGTATGGCAGCCTCTGTCAATCAAAACCCATCCTCTTTGACTCGGTCTTAGAGAATGAACTTACAGTTGCCAGGAGAAAGGATGGAGGAAACTTAGGGAGTTTGAGATGGACATGTACACATCACTATATTTAAAAAAGATAACCAACAAGGACCTACTGAATAGCACAGGGAACTCTGCTCGGTGTTATGTGGCAGCCTGGATGGGAGGGGAGTTTGGGGGAGAATGGATACATGTGTACCTATAGTTGAGTCCCTTTGCTGTTTACCTGAAATTACCACAACATTGTTTGTTTACCAGCTATACCCCAGTATAAAATAAAAAGTTAAAAAAAATTTTAATGGAAAAAACAAACAAACAAACTTCCTCTCTGTCATGGCAGGGGATGCTGAAAAAAGGAATTACTCAGGAAAGAATTTCCATGGAGCATTCAGATCTTTCTCACAGAGAACTGGAATTCCTTATGTGAGGTTGAGAAACAACTCAGGTTTTGTGACTGAAACTTCCTTCATTTAAACTCCACCAATGTAGAGTCTGGGGATATTTTACCTGGCCTGGGCTGGGCTGCAAAAATGTTTCCAAACCCAATGATTTACAGCAACAAGCAGAAGGCGCTTTTGTTTATCCTAGAGCAAAGTGATTTTGAGGAATCTCAGCACCCAAATTGCTGGTAATCAATTGGGGGTTTCTGATTTCAATTAAAGCAGATCCAACCGGACTTCTATCTGAAAATTGTTATCAGGGAGTACAAATTGCAGAATAAACTTGACTGCAACCAGATAGTGCTTTCTAGAGTCTTAGTGCAATTACATCGCTTTTCCTTCTAAAAGGCTTCTCCACTCTCCTTTGTGCAAATCCTGTTTAAACCGCTTTGACATATATGAGCTGTAATACTCCAAGCTACTTGAGAGCCTTTTGTTCGTGTTTGAGCTGGCAGATAATTTATAAATTAATTAAAGAAAAATGTCATCTCTCTCTAAAATCATTGTAGGGTCTAGGCTTCTCCCCAATTCAAACTACTGCTCTTGTCCACTTTCCCCCACCCCGACTCTGCACTCCCCTTGTCAAAATGTAAGAGGATTTGCTGTAATAAAGTGATTCATCTTATTAATCTCCAAAAATAAAGATGCAGAGTTGGAAACAAAATACACAAATAGAAGTTGTCATACAGCAGGAAGCATCATCAGATAAATTATAGCATCTTATTGTCCAGGGATGGAGAAGGCAATGGCACCCCACTCCAGTACTCTTGCCTGGAAAATCCCATGGATGGAGGAACTTGGTAGGCTGCAGTTCATGGGGTCGCTAAGAGTTGGACACTACTGAGAGACTTCACTTTCACTTTTCACTTCCATGCATTGGAGAAGGAAATGGCAGGCCACTCCAGTGTTCTTGCGTGGAGAATCCCAGGGACAGGGGAGCCTGGTGGGCTGCCGTCTGTGGGATCGCACAGAGTCGGACATGACTGAATTGACTTAGCAGCAGCAACATTGTCCAGGGATCCACTTATCTCCTAAATAATCAGAGCCCCACCAGAAACGTAACACTGGTGGGCTGGCCACAGTCTGCTCCCAAAGGCTAGCTACCATGGACCTCTTGGCTGCTAAGCATAATCTCTGTGTCTCTCTACTTGCAATTTCTCTGATCTGATAACTTTGGGAGAAAAGAAGCAAATGCAGGATGGCTGGGGCAGCAGGTAATGACAGAGGATTGTCTACATTGCTGTGGACCCAGGCAGACTGGAATCTCAGCTCTGTCTTTGATATGCTAGTATGATCCTAAACACTCCCTGAGACTCAGTGTTCTCATCTGTGAAATGGGAATAACATGCCCATGATGGTCAGGATTTCACCTTCAGTGTAAGTCAATGGGAACTTTAATAATTCATAATGGCATTTTATGATATGTGTGCTCCCATATAAAACAACCCTCAACCCTACAAAAGTTCTGGATGACTAAGCACCTTTATGCTTCTTCCAGTCTTAAGGAGCCACTTCTTAGTAAGAGCATCTGTTTATCTGGAACATATCTGCAAAGCTAAGACATGACAAATGATAATCAGAGCCCCCTATACGGGAATGATAAATCCCATGCAGCAAGGCTCTTGAATTTCACTCATATCAGAACCTGTGAGCCCAGATTTGAAATCATATTTCCTTTTGGAAAACACATTTCCAAAGGGCTTTCTTGGTTTTCTAATTGATGGGAGAGTAGGAACAACAATTAAAACAGAAGGGTTGCTACAAAGTTGAATGAGCAGAGCAGAGTCAGGCGATAATACAGCAAAGACAAGGCGGAATTTCTTTTTTTCTTTTAATTATATCCAGCTTTATTACAGTTATTTTTCATAAACAATCATGATATTTTAAGCAGGACATGAACATTTAATTCTAAAACGGTCCCTGCAAAGAAAGAAGAGAAGTTATCCAAAGGGAAAAGGGGGAACGCTGATGCTGGCAAGGATGGGTGTAACCCAGCAGAAAATGGAGATGCCCAAACAGTCTCAGCACAGAAAGCTGAAGGGGCTGGACACGCCAAGTGAAGTATGTGCCTGTGTGATAACTGTGTGCTTCTGCTGCCTGTACAGAAATCATTTTTTATCATTCAGCCAGGTCATTCAGTCACTCACTCGTGTCTGGCTCTTTGCAAACCCATGGACTGCAGCACGCCAGGCTTCCCTGTCCATCAGCAACTCCCAGAGCTTGCTCAAACTCATGTCCATCCAGTCAGTGATGCCATCCAATCATCTCATCCTCTGTCATCCCCTTCTTCTCCAGCCTTCAATCTTTCCCATCATCAGGGTCTTTTCTAATGAGTTGGCTCTTAACATCAGGTGGACAAAGTATCGGAGCTTCAGCTTCAGCATCAGTCCTTCCAGTGAATCTTCAGGACTGATCTCCTTTAGGATGGACTGGTTGGATTTCCTTGCTGTCCAAGGGACTCTCAAGAGTCTTCTCCAACACCATAGTTCAAAAGCATAAGTTCTTTGGTGCTCAGCCTTCTTTATGGTCCAACTCTCACATCCATACATGACTACTGGAAAAACCATAGCTTTGACTAGATGGAACTTTGTCAGCAAAGGAATATCTCTGATTTTTAATATGCTGTGTAGGTTGGTCATAGCTTTTCTTTCAAGAAGCAAGCATCTTTTCATTTCATGATTGTAGTCACCATCTGCAGTGATTTTGGAGTCCAAGAAAATAAAGTCTATCACTGTCTCCATTGTTTCCCCTTCTATTTGTCATGAAGTGATGAGACCAGATGCCATGATCTTAGTTTTCTGAATGTTAAGTTTTAAGCTAACTTTTTACTCTCCTCTTTCACTTTCATCAGTTCAGTTCAGTTCATTTTAGTCACTCAGTCGTGTCCAACTCTTTGCGACCCCATGAATCGCAGCACGCCAGGCCTCCCTGTCCATCACCAACTCCCAGAGTTCACTAAAACTCACGTCCATCGAGTCGGTGATGCCATCCAGCCATCTAAACCTCTGTCGTCCCCTTCTCCTGCTGCCCCCAATCCCTCCCAGCATCAGAGTCTTTTCCAATGAGTCAACTCTTTAAGAAGATCTTTAGTTCTTCACTTTCTGCTTTAAGGGTGGTGTCATCTGCATCTGAGGTTAATGATATTTCTCCCAGCAATCCTGATTACAGCTTGTGCTTCATCTAGCCTGGCAATTCACATGATGTACTCTGCATGTAAGTTAAATAAGCAGGGTGACAATATACAGCCTTGACGTACTCCTTTTCCTATTTGGAACCAGTCTGTTGTTCCATGTCCAGTTCTAACTGTTACTTCTTGACCTACATACAGATTTCTCAGGAGGCAGGTAAGGTGGTCTGGTATCCCCATCTCTTAAAGAATTTTCCACAGTTTATTGTGATCCACACAGTCAATGGCTTTAGTATAATCAATGAAGCAGTAGATGTTTTCTGAAAGTCTCTTGCTTTTTCGATGATCCAGCATATGTTGGCAATTTGATCTCTGGCTCCTCTGCCTTTTCTAAATCCAGTTTGACCATCTGGAAGTTCACAGTTCACATACTGCTGAAGCCTGGCTTGGAGAATTTTGAGCATTACTCTGTTAGTGTGTGCCGCTGCTGCTAAGTCACTTCAGTCGTGTCTGATTCTGTGCGACCCCATAGACAGCAGCCCATCAGGCTCTCCTGTCCCTGGGATTCTCCAGGCAAGAACACTGGAGTGGGGTGCCATTTCCTTCTCCAATGCATGAAAGTGAAAAGTGAAAGTGAAGTTGCTCAGTCGTGTCCGATTCTTGGCAACCCCATGGACTGCAGCCTACCAGGCTCCTCTGTCCCTGGGATTCTCCAGGCAAGAGTACTGGAGTGGGGTGCCATTGCCTTCTCCATGCTAGTGTGTGAGATGACTGCAATTGTGCAGTAATTTGAACATTCTTTAGCATTGCCTTTTTGGGGGTTGGAATGAAAACTCACCTTTTCCAGTCCTGTGGCCACTGCTGAGTTTTCCAAATTTGTTGGCATATTGAGTGCAGCACTTTCACAGCAACATCTTTTAGGATTTGACATAGCTCAATTAGAATTCCATCACCTCTACTAGCTTTGTTCATAGGGATGCTTCCTAAGGCCCACTTGACTTCACATTCCAGGATGTCAGGCTCTAGGTGAGTGATCACACCATCGTAATTATCTGGGGAATGAAGATCTTTTTTATATAGTTCTTCTGTGTATTCCTGCCACCTCTTCTTAATATCTTCTGCTTCTGTTACATGCATACCTTTTCTGTCCTTTATTTTTTTTATCAAGCTTTATACAAATGCAGACTTTTGTTTTACTTTTTTAAAAACCATGTTGTTGGCACACAGAACACATCATTGTTGTATTCTGAGCGAGGGCATGTGTCACTAAAAGAATCAGTTTTTGTCCCACCTTCCTTCTTCCCCAAGAACTGGAAAGCATGGCTGATGTAGATATAAACATTTCCACGTGCTTTCGGTAACATTTTGGGGCATGACTGCATTGCAGCACTAACCAGTACATTCACGGTAAGCTTCCCATCACTCCATCCACCTGCGTCCAGCGCGATCACAAGTCAACCTCATACTCTCAGCTAAAGCCAGCACAGGACATCCTACATTGGCCCCGGAACCTTTTCTCAGCCTTACTCAGGCACTGCCTACAAGCCTCTGAATGAAGTCCACGAGCTGACATTTATTCGCGCTCCATGTGATGGCCATTTGAAAGGATGGGAACATGAGCAGCCACATTTGAAAAAAGTGTTGCTGTTTTTTTTTTTTCTGATGTTGGGGGAGAGGGTTAAAAAAAGATTGACTCATTGCACGATGTGTAGGATTTTGTCAAGCGAGAAAGTTGAGAAAGGCCTCCCCTGAAGTTATTTTTCTCTTCCTGTGATTATTAGGAAGATGGAGCGTGGCAAATCAATCTGAACCAAATTCGCTGGCTGTTAATTTGGGTTAGAATCAATTACTTTGGGCCAGGGCTCCCATTGTAGCTAAAGCCGTGGCGAGCCGCCCCAAGACATTCTAAGTCAGATGACACTCTCCCCTGCTGTGAGGATCCTATTTGGAGTTTTGGGGGCATGAGATAAAGAAAGGCTTTTCTTTAAGGTTCTCTGGAATTCACATAATCCTTACAATACAATATTTTGATGACTTGAATCAGAGGAATGCAACCGTCTGTTTCTGATTCTTGTGAAGTTTACGAGGGTTTAGAAGTTAGAGGGAGAGGGTGCCAGGCAAGACGTATTGTCCAATTTCACTAAACCCCAAACACTGTGAACAGAGCCTCCTCTTCCTTTCCTTGTGTTTAACCCAAAGCTCGGGGACTTTTTGGCCAGTTCAGGAACCTTTCTAAGCTTCCCTGGGCTTTTATGACCCACCCGGGGACCAAGCTGTGTTTTTTTAGTGATACATGCACAGACGCACAGTGAAGGGACATTATCCAAATAGTAAACTTCTGGCACGTGTTCATTTCACATCCGTTGCTTGGCCTTCCTATCTGCAGGGCCTGGGTGACCAGGCCAGTCCTCAAACGCCAGCTCTCTGAACCCTCAGTGGAATGTGTAGAGATGTTGAACCTCAGCCTCTGTTCACCAGGTTCCAAATAGAAACATGGAGACAGAGTTTTGGATGAAGTAGAAAAGAGTAGCTTCTATCACTTTGCCAGGCAAAGGAGGCCACAGTGGGCTAATGCCATTAAGACTGTGTGACCCACCCCAAAGGATGTAGTGAGGAGTTTTATAGTGTTTAGAGAGCAGGGTGGAATCAGCTTTGTGGACAGTTCTCTGATTGGTTGGCATCAAGGTGGAATTTCAAGCATCACTAAGCTTCTAGTTTTAACCAGTCAGATCTATGTTCCTGTGGTCAACAGTTTTCCTCGGGAGGGGTCTGCATCCTGTAAAACCAACTTAGGGATGTGCGTCAGGCCTTTATCTGTGTCCTTCAGGAAACCGGGAGTCCAGTGATTCTGCTGTGTGGCAGAATTAGTCTACATTGTTGCCAGTTCCCCAGCCCAATACCAATTCTTTATTTCTACATCTTCATATTTCCTAATTATTAGCTCTGGAGGCAGCACATTACTTCAAAAGACAAGGACACAGGGCCTTGTACACGGTTTCAGGAGTAATTCATTAAAAAGTGCAGAGCGCCCTGCCTCCACCTGCGGGCACATTTCAGGGACAAACCATTTAGACCTTCCTCATGGGGTTACTCTTCCTCCCATGCTTTCCCGTGACATGTATATATTCATTTAAAGAATATTTTTGACCCCCTGGAGTGTGCATTTGAGATACTGAAATGCCTGCTATCAGCTGTAATTCTCTGTGAATAAGAAAGAGCGATCATAAATGCAGATCCTTATAATACAGCACAATGCATGTTGTGTGAGAGGAAATACCTGCTGTTATGGGAGGACCCAGTGGCTCTTCTGACAGAGCCTGGGATACTGGGATGGGGGTTGGTCACCAGATGTCAGGAAAGATGTCCTGCAAGAAATGGTCTATGAATTGGGTTTTGAAGTATGCGTAGGAGTTCACCAGAATGATAAATAATTGTAAGGAGGACAAAAGGGAGATGGAAGAGAGCGCAGTCCTGGTGGGAGGTGCAACACGGGTAAAGCACTGAGGCCTGAGGAAGCATGGGATGATGCTTGGTGGTGCTGCAAAGCAGGTGATGTCGTTCAGGTCACGAGGCATCTGTCATTTGTCACCCCCGGGCAGTGAAATGGAGACCCCTTGAGTCCCATGTGGCTGGTGAGGTCCATTATGTGAGAGCCCCTAAAGGCTGAGAGCTGAAGTGGGCCTTGAATATGGATTCAGGATGTAGAGAGAAGAGCTTGGGTGGAGGATATAGGAGCACCCAGGTGGCTCAGAAGTAAGGAATCTGCTTGAAATGCAGGAGACGTAGATTCAGTCCCCGGGTTGGGAAGATCCCCTGGACAAGAGAATGGCGATCTGCTCCAGCATTCTTGCCTGGAGAACCCCATGGACAGAGGAGCCTGGTGGGCTACAGCCCATGGGGTCTCAAAGACTCAGACGCGACTGAGCAACTGAACAGCAGCTGCAGATATCCAACGCTTTTCAGTCTTCCTGTGTCTACCCATTGCCCTCGCGTTTTCCTAAGACCCTGCAGTGGGCCTGCCTCCTCCGGCTTATGTCCCAATGCGCAACCCAACTTGCCCTGCACCCCAAGCCAGTGCACCAGAGGAAGAGCCTCACACATTTCCTGCACCTGGATCCTCTCTGCCCCTGAAGGAAACAAGGCAGGACCCTCTTCTTAGGACACGGAGACGTCAGGACTCTGGCCCTGAAGCTGGAGCCTGCAGGTGCTGGAAAGACATACTGTGCAGGGACCTCTGAAAGCGGTCCCCTTTGTGACTCTTGAGTTCTCTCAGTGGGTCTCTCTCATTGACTCCCACCTACAGCTATTATCAGGCTCCCCCAAGGAATGCCACCCAGTTCCCCCTTTGAAGCTTCAGATCAAGTAAAGCTTCTGAAACACCACCACCAATAACAAAAGTCACCTCTGTCTTGCCTCTGGTTAGATCATTACCATGTTTGAGATTGCCTGGGATGTTCACAAAGACCTTATCAATCAACAAGAAAACTCAAAGGAAAAATAAACAAAGAGAAGCTGTGTTGAGTGACACCATGCAGCTTCCTGGGGCTATTCCTAGGCTCCACAAGTCCTGTCCTAGTTCACTTGTTATTAATAAGACAAAGTAATGACCACAGCCAGTGGAAGCCCACGTATGAGTTGGAAGGTAATCCCCTTCAGGAGGATATAGCCAATTTCAGTTCACTATTGCCGGCTGTAGTACCTATGGGCTTCCCTGGTGGCTCAAATGGTAAAGAGTCTGCCTGCAGTGTGGGACACCCCGGTTCAATCCCTGGGTCAGGAAGATCCCCGGGAGAAAGGAATGACAGCCTACTCCAATATGCTTGTCTGGAGAATTCCATGGACAGAGCAGCCTGGTAGGCTATACAGTCTATGGATCGAAAAAAGTTGGACATGACTGGGTGCCTAACACATCATTTTCACTTTTTTTTTCCACCTCTGAGCAGAGTCGGACACGAGTGAAGTGACTTAGCAGTAGCAGCAGCAGAGCAGTGCCCATATACTACAACTGTATATGATGCCCTGTCTACAATCTAGCCCCCAAAGGCTGTAATAACACTTACTCAACTCAGCGTATCTCAGTTCTTGAACTGTGTACATCTGGGCTCCTTCTTAGAGCCCAGCAATGGTGGAGTGTGAGAAGGTCAGGCTTTGGGATTTCTTAACCAACTTCCCTCTACTCTTTCTTCTCTCCTTCTCAACTCCCAGTCTTTTTGTGTTTTGCTCCATTGCGGGTCATCCTTGGGATGCGGTCCCCAGAGCACTGACTTGCAACATTACAATGCAAAGACAGGTGTCCTAAGGACACAGTGACACAGAGGAAGAGCCCAGCACTTTAGCTTTGAGGTCAACCAAGCTAGCTTCCATGGTGGCTCAGAGGGTAAAGCATCTGCCTGCAATGCGGGAGACCTGGGTGCCATCCCTGGGTCAGGAAGATCCCCTAGAGAAGAAAATTGCAGCCCACTCCAGTACTCTTGCTTGGAAAATCCCATGGATGGAGGAGCCTGGTAAGTCCATGAGGTCGCAAAGAGTCAGACATGACTGAGGGACTTCACTTTCCTTTCCAACCAAACTAAGTTGGTGTAAAAGTTCAGTGTTTTCTAAGGTGATGCTAATGGTAAAGAACTCACTTGCCAATGCAGGAGGCATAAGAGATGTGGATTCAGTCCCTGGGTTGGAGGAGGGCATGGCAACCCACTCCAGTATTCTTGCCTGGCGAATCCCATGGACAGAGGAGCCTGGCGGGCTATGGTCTATAGGATCACAAAGAGCCAAACAAGATTGAAGCAACTTAGCACATAGCACATGTGTAGCCCATTAGCACCAAACCAAGCAGTTGAAAGAGCGAACATTTATTATCCCACAGTCTCTGGAGTTATGGATCCCAGTGTTGCTGGGTGCCTCTGGACCAGTGTTCCTCACAAAGCTTGAATCCAGATGTCAGCTGGGCCTACATTCATCTCAGCACTCAAGTTGGGGGAATCTGCTTCCAGGCTCACTCTCATGACTGCTAGCAGATTTACGTCCTTGGTGTCTGCAAACCAGAAACATCCCGCCATAGTGCAGCTCACACCTGGCAACTGGCCTCCTCGGGGTGAGCAGGCAATGCAGGCCAGCCGTGATGAAAGTCACGGACCTTTAGTCACCGAACCTCAGAAGTGATGTCCCGTCCCCTCTGCCACAATCTGGTGTGTTGCCAGAAGCAAGCCACTAAATCCAGCCCACGCTAACGGGAAGAGGATTGCCCACAGGTACAAATACCAGAAGGCAAGGATAGTTGGGTGCCATCTTGGAGGCACCCTGTGCAGAAGTGTCTTAGTCACTCAGTTGTGTACGACTCTTTGGGACCCCGCCAGACTCCTCTGTCTGTGGGATTCTCCGGCAAGAATACTGGAGTGTATTGCCATTCCCTTCTCCAGGGGATCTTCCCCACCCAGGGATCAAACCTGGGTCTCCTGCGCTGTGGGCAGATTCCTCACTGTCTGTGTCACCTGGGAAGCAACCTACTGCACTGGGAATCCTAACTCTTGGGCACTTAGTATCTGTGTGAACTTGAACAGTTCATCTAATCTTTCTCCATCAGAAATCTTTACTGATTTCTCCATCAATCAAATGAAGATAATTAATGTAAACGACTTGATATGTAATAATAAGTAGCAGCTAAAAATAATCATGATAGTGATAACGGTAGTGATGATGATGATGACGACAAATGTTAGTTTTTGTGATTTTTTTCCTTGTTTCCAGAAGGTAGAGGAAGGTCCCACTGAGCTCCTAGTGGAGCAGTAATTTGTGTGGAAGGATGGGCTGGATGGATGAGCCGAATGCTTTCAACATTCACCACCCATATTCTCCTAGGCTGGGGGAGAACAGAAGCACATTGCCCTAGTAATAGGAACCACACCCATGACATCCATATCCATTTCTAGTCCTCTCAATAATTATTTATTTTCCAGAAGCTTTAAAAACATGAAGTAGCAAATGGAACACAGAATTATGGTGATGTGGGCATGACACCGCGGGGAATAATCCTTTAGGCACTGGGATCTCAACATGACTCATGGGCTTGTCTCACTGCCAAGAAGCCCTTATGACTACAAATACCACAGCCATCAGGGAGGGAGACATGGAGGAGAGTGGGTTTTTTTTTTTCCCTTCAGAGAGCCTCCCAGGAGAGTTTCTTTAAAAAGCGTGTGCTCAGCGGCTCAGTTGTGTCCAACTCTTTGCAAACCCATGGACTGTAGCCTGGAAGGCTCCTCTGTCCATGGGATTCTCCAGGCAGGAATACTGGAATGGGTTGCCATGCCCTCCTCCAGGGGATCTTCCTGACCCAGGGATTGAACTCATGTCTCAGTTCTCCTGCATTGGCAGGCGGGTTCTTTACCACTAGCACCACCCAGGAAGCTCTCTTTAAACAGCAGCAGCAGCCTTTAACAAGGCTAGGACTCAGCTCTCTGTGCCCAGCCTCCTTGCAGTTCTTGGTGAGTCCTGTCTGTAACCCGGTTCTCCCTTTGTGGCCATCCAAGCGGATCTGGTTTTCTGTAGTGTTTTCTTCCAGGTGTAGGCATCTGTTCAGAGTAGAAGGCAGGAGAGGTCTTGCACTGAAGCTCCTATCCATTAAACACGTGGTTAACTGACCTCCACTGATGGTCTGTCTTCCAAAGACCTCATCGAAAACTCGCTACACTCGAGAGGAGGGCTGTTATCACTCCCATTTTATAGATGAGGAAACTGGCCCAGTGAGGAAAAGCAGCCTGTCCAAGGTCACACAGCTAGTACATGAAAAGATGTTTGAGATAATCTGCAGCCCAGTGCAGTTTTGCCCCGAGTGCCACTGGAAAAGGGTACAAGTTGTACTTGCTTGATCTTTCCCTGAGAATCTGCCTTGGTTCCAAGTACTAGACTGGGGCACAGAGCAAGCAGGATTTTGAAATCAGGGCTTCTGAAAGCTATCACCATAAGCTGATCACTCCTGACCAACTTCATACTTTAGGCTTTATGGTGACATGTCTCCCAAGGCAGTACATTGAGAGGAAGTTCAGTGACACTGTTCTAATGCAAAACAGAGAAAGAATGAGATGGGGCAAATGAAACCCAGGGGCTTAGATTGCTGCTGAGGTTTAAATCTCACATTGTCTGGGTGGTCTGGTAACTGATGTGTATTCTGACTGGAAGGCAGTGGTTTGGAGTAGGGGATGGGGACCGGGCACTAGATGTTCGAGCCGGTGTGGAACTTTAGACCAGCCACTTAGCGTCTTTAAGCCTTACCTCCTTCATTTGTACAAATGGGTTAATAACAGGTGCCACCCCATACAGCTGTTCTGTCAATAATTTAAGATAATGCACAAAACCTGGGTTCACATACGCAGGGTTCTGCCCACTGTCGTGTGATGTTTAGAGATTCCAGTCCTAAACTCCCTGTCCTACATCAACCTATATCAGAATCAGGGTGCTGAGCGAGACGGTCTGCACAGACCCTTCCAACTGGGCCGTGCTGTGATCCTGGGACAAAGCAGAAGGGAATGAGGACCCCATGTAGATGTGAGGAGCAGGAGAGATGTGCCTTCCCAAGAAGCTTTCGGACATTCTTTACAATCATTCGTTCATGCGTGCGTGCTCAGTTGTATCCAACTCTTGGTGACCCCATGGACTGTAACCCACCAGTCTCCTCTGTCCATGGAATTCTCCAGGCAAGAATACTAGAGTAGGTTGCCATTTCCTTCTCCAAGGGATCTTTCCAGCCCAGAGATCAAATCCACATCTCTTGCATTGGCAAGTGGATTCTTTACCACTGAGCCACCTGGGAAGCCCATTCTTTACAACAGAAGATGCTAACACAGGTGAAGCTGCATGCCCAGATCAAGACTGGCTTCCTGTGGCTCAGAGAAGCCACAGAACTGAGTCATCTTGGGACTGTGGTTAAGCCTCCGTGAGTTTTCAGGGCAGCTCAGACTGTGACCCAGGTGGACACCATTCCCAGAAGTCAGAAGACTGTACTGGACAAAGACTTTATTGCTTCTGTGTTTTCCCCACTTGATACGCTGATATATCCATGGACAAGAACCCAGAGAGCATTGAAATCCTGGCTGTTGGGTCCAACTCATTCATTCACCAAGAGCTCATTCAGCCTGCTCTGTCCCTGGTCCTGCAGGGACATAGCATCAGAACAGTTGTAGTTCCAGCCTTCAAAGAGGATCAGGTGGGGATCACGTAAACTTGTCGATGCAATGCGAGCTGTGGTCTCTTACTGGAGAGCAGAAGAAATGGCAGAAGCACTGCTAAGAGAGGCCTTCTCCAAATGTGCCGGAGGTGGTTTATAAAAAGAAATTAGCCAGAGAAAGGTAATGACATTCCAGGCAGATAGAATCTCATGAGCTAAAAATGCAGAAGCAAGGGAGAGTTGTCAGACTTAGAGGAGCAGGAAAACGTTCTGTTAGCACCAAGACTGTGTGTCTTTCTGTGATGTGGGGTGAATGGTAGAGACAAGGAGGAGGAAAGAGAGGATGAGGAGGAGCAGGGGATGCAGGGAACTTGTAAAAAACAAGATCAAAGAGATAAGCAGGGACCTCGTCATGACAGACCCTTGGAAATCATATTAAAGAGTCTGCACTTCACCTGAATGTGAAGAGCCAACTCACTGGGAAAGACCCTGATGCGGGGTAAGATTGAAGGCAAAGGGAGAAGGAGGCAGCAGAGGATGAGAAGGTTAGACAGCATCACCAACCCAGTGGACTTGAATTTGAGCAAAGTTCACTATCCAGGAGATAGTGAAGGACAAAGCCTGGTTTGCCACAGTCTGTGGGGTTGCAAAGAGTTGGACATGACCTAGGGACTGAACGACAGCATCGCCTTGAAAACAATGGGAGAGCCACTGAAAGATTTTAAAAGACTATTGAACTTGGCCAGACGCTTTCGGCAAATGGTTAGACTAGGTGATCTTTAAGATCCCTGTAGACTTGTGCCGTCTCCAAAAGATACTATTGTATTCTCTTTGAGATGCTTTCCGAATAAATAGATTCTTTAATATTTAAAAAATAGTCAACTATACTATCATACCCTTCATTCACACAGTGGCATCAGTTTAGCGAAACTTTCACGATTCATCCGCTTTGTGGCTGACACCATTCTGCGTGTGCTGGGAGCTTCATTTGTGCATAAAGTTAAATGAAAATTTGAGGGACACATCACCTTCTGACACAATAAAAGAGGGGGCATGAGATGGATTAATATTATTGATTGGTCGGTTTGAGGGTCAGACATTCTAGTTACTCATTCCTCTCTGAGCCTGGGCCCCTTTGTGTATAACATTCAGATAATAGTAGTAACTACTGTGTAATGTCATGGAGACTATTAGAGGAAATAATGGAGTTAAAACAAACAAACTTAATCCAATGACTGCTACCTGAGAAGAACTTACATTTAGTTAGCTATTAACAGCTTTCTAGGTAGCAGTAGGACTGATACTTTTGGGAAGCTAAAACTGGCAGAAAGGCTTTGATAACAACAGTTACGTTACTACCGTCACATTACCAGCTGCAGTATAATCTATTTAAACACCTCAAATTCAGGATCCTGTTAATTTGATGGAGTGTGAAGTTCTTTTCTCCACGAGACTAAAACCCGTTTGCTTTAAAATAAACAAAGGAAAGTCTGGCAATTGTAGAGAAGACTGTTATCACTCAGTCACTAAATCACGTCTATCTCTTTATGACCCCATGGACTACATCACACCAGGCTCTCTGTCCTCTGCTGTCTCCTGGAGTTTGCTCAGATTCATATCCATTGAGTCAATGAAGCTATCTAACCATCTCATCTTCTGCCACCTCCTTCTCCTCTTGCCTTCAATCTTATCCAGCATAAGGGTCTTTTCCAATGAGTCGGCTCTTTGCACCAGGTGGTCAAAGTATTGGAGCTTCAATATTATTCCTTCTAATGAATATTCAAGTTTGATTTCCTTTAGGATTAACTGGTTTGATCTCCTTGCAGTTCAAGGGACTCCCAAGAGTCTTCTTCAACACTTTGAAAAGCATCAGTTCTTCGGCGCTCAGCCTTCTTTATGGTCCAACTCTCACATCCACACATGACCACTGGAAAGATCATAGCTTTGACTGTATG
Organism: Tragelaphus eurycerus; assembly: GCA_935064755.1. Lineage (NCBI taxonomy): Eukaryota > Metazoa > Chordata > Mammalia > Artiodactyla > Bovidae > Tragelaphus > Tragelaphus eurycerus. The sequence continues at coordinate 6,024,016 of CAKXYN010000033.1, forward strand.
GACTGTTGTTGGCAAAGTAATGTCTCTGCTTTTTAATACGCTACCTAGGTTTGTCATAGCTTTCCTTCCAAGGAGCAAGCATCTTTTAATTTCATGGCTGAAGTGACCATCCACTGCAGTGATTTTGGAGCCCAAGAAAATAAGCTTTGTCACTATTTCCAATTTTGCCTTTCTATATGCCATGGTAGAGGAGATTGGGGTGTTCGGTTCAGTTCAGTCACTCATTCATGTCCAACTCTTTGCAACCCGTGGACTGCAGCATGCCAGGTCTCCCTGTCCATTACCAGCTCCCAGAGCTTGCTCAAACTCATGTCCATCCAGTCAGTGATGCAATCCAATCATCTCATGTTCTGTCATCCCCTTCTCCTTCAGCCTTCAATCTTTCCCAGCATGAGGGTCTTTTCAAATGAGTCAGTTCTTCACATCAGGGGGCCCAAGTATTGGAGTTTCAGCTTCAGCATCAGTCCTTCCAATGAATATTCAGGACTGATTTCCTTTAGGATGGACTGGTTGTATCTCCTTGCAGTCCAAGGGACTCTCAAGAGTCTTCTCCAACACCACAGTTCAAAAGCATCAATTCTTTGACACTCAGTCTTCTTTATAGTCCACCTCACATCCATAAATGACTACTTGAAAAACCATAGCTTTGACTTGATGGACCTTTGTTGGCAAAGTAATGTCTCTGCTTTTTAAAATGCTTTCTAGGTTGGTCATAGCTTTTCTTCTAAGCAGCAAGTGTCTTTTAATTTCATGGCTGCAGTTACCATCTGCAGTGATTTTGGAGCCACCCCCAAAAAATAAAGTCTGTCACTGTTTCCATTGTTTCCCCATCTATTTGCCATGAAGTGATGAGACTGGATGCCATGATCTTAGTTTTTTGAATGTCGAGTTTTAAGCTGACTTTTTCAGTTTCTTTCCTTTTCATCAAGAGACTCTTTAGATAGGGGTGTTAAACTCTTAAAAATATACTTACAGTACTTTAAGCCACTTCTGGGTATATATGCTACATGATAATTATAAATGTGGCCTTACTGATCTATGCAAGTATTAATATCTCTACGTATCACATAAATTGGTAGTACTTGATAGCCATTGATTTTAAAGAGCATGTTTAAAAGCAATAAAATGGCGTTTCTTTGCAGAACATTTTGTCCTTTCTATGATTTGGCCTGGCTTTCTCAACCCCTTGCTTTCCTCTGGTTACTCTCAGTGACTGCTGTTTTTGCTAAACTCGTAGCTATCATCATTTATTTATTTATTCAACAAATATTTATTGAGTCCCTGCTCTGTGCCAGGAAATAGTCTGGGCCCTAGAGATGCAGAAGGAACAAGAAGTAAAAAGTCTTCCCCCTTGGAACTTGCATTCTGGTCAGATATTTGGCTTGGGAATGGAGCAGTTACCATCTTTGGGAGGTGGTTAGAACTGTCTAGAGGTAGGCGTAGAAAAACAAATGTGGTAAAACGGGAGATTGGTAGAATGCTAGGTTTATTCAGAATTTAGATCATTACACAGGGTTATAGACTCAGGACAGTAGCTTTTATATGACCTTGTTTTTGTAGAGGTTTTCATTAAGTCTCAAAAATTATACAAATGACTCCTTTTGCACACAGAGATTTGTACATTCTCCCCACTAACTAACACATGCTTTCACCCCATACCAGATCCATTAAAATTCCTTCTTAGTTCCTTCGTGATTTGATGCACTTATTAACAGAGAAAATTAAGCATAACTGGGCTGTTACCAAAAGCAGTCACGGAAATTTAAAGCTGGGAAATATTTAAATCCAGATCCATTCCAAGGTTCAAAACCCTTCATAACTTCTGTCTGCAGAGCAAAAGCTGAACTCTAAAGCTTTCATTCAAAACTGCCATAGGAAGTTAGCCAGCAGCTGTTGTTCTTCTTGCTATTTTGTCTTTAATTCCCAAGGCTTCCTGAAGACACCAGAGACTTTGGGTGTGCAGGAGAAGATACCCCAAAGCTATTGCCTGGAGCTTGAACCACTGCCTCATCTGAGTGTTTTGCGATTTCTACTTGTCTGGGCTTTCTTTTTCTAAGCATGTGTCTATTTCACTCATGTCATTCAACCAAGAGATATCAAAGGCACACTACATGCCAGATAGTCATTGTTTTTATTTTTTCTCTTTATTTGTTCCCCTTGAAACATACAATCCAATCTGTGGTTTCTCTGAATTTAAATAAGCATTCACTGTTGGCATTCTCCAACTGATACCTGATTCAGTCATTTAGAGAATCAAAAATAATCTTCCCCATCAAAAAGCAAATGTCACGGTTCCACTAATTCTTTCCTAACCATCTGACCAGAAGAAAAGACTCACGGAAGGAAGAAGCAGGAGATCTTTGCATACATTTTTTATCCACCTACTAGCAGCCTTCATTTTTGTTTCAAAGCATCTTACTGTTGAAACACGATTCTTTATCTAGAAAGAATTTCTACTCTACTATTTTGGAAAACATCTTCTAAATGTGCATGATTTATTTAGAGTGCAACTGTTAGAAGAGCTCAAACTCTCTCTCTCTGACTTGTCACTCTGACCACTTGAGGTGGAGATGATTTTTACCTTCTTCACAACACAAGTCTTTCCATATCCAGTAGAACTTATCCATCCATCCATCTAGCCAACAATTCCATTATGATGTTCTAGATTAATCCATGTTCCAGACACTGAGACCAAGGTGAAGTCTAAGGCAGAGTTCTTGCTTTCAAGGGCCTCACATTACAAGACGCACTTGGGGCTGCAAGTGCGCCTTGTAATGTGAAACGTAGGTCAACTAAAGAGCTTGCATATCTAATCATGGGCACTGGGCAGTGGGTTTTGCCATTAAGTCAGCGGTCATGACATCTGCTCCCCGCCTCAAGTCTAGAATGTCCGTCCGTATGGTACCCTGGCCTGAAATCTTGTCTTGATTACGGCTGTAAACATTCCGAAAGGCAACATAGGGCTGTACACATAGTAGGTGTGTGAAAAGCATTTGTGAAATTGAATTGGGTTGAGATGTTTGCTACCTGCCAAATATTTGTCCAGTGAATTGAGAGTCCAATAAATAATGACACATTTTTTTAAACACTTAAAACTTCTAAACCAATTGAGAAGTAAGACAAAGGAGATGCCAGATGCAGATGACTTTATAATTCTGGTACAGATACTCTTTGGAGAACACACCGTATATCCCCAGGCAAATGGATTTCCTAAAATTAAGTCCAAGAACAAGTGAACTTACTCATGCCATCACCAGCATTGCTTGTCACCCTAGAGGGCAGATTCTGGCGCTACAGAAGCTGAGTGGGACACACATTCCCTGTAGAGCTTGTATCCAAGAGAAGGAAGCAGAATGAAGAGAACTATGCATACCTAACTTTGCCTTCTGAATTTTCAAAAATCTTTGGTAAGATTTCTTATGCCCCTGCTTCACCCAGGTGGAGTAAGCAAACAGGCAGAGAGAGGTGAGGCATTTTACTTTAATGGAGATTCCTCCACAAAGAAGAACCCTCAAGAGTCTAGAATATTCCCTGGCAATGCCAATTCCCTGTTCCTTCAGAAAGCTCTCCTTACCTATGTCCTGCCTATATTTTTGTATTAGTCTTAGACAGCTATTGATTTCCTCTTCTACATCATTCGAGTCTTTTAATTTCAACCCAGAACTTCCTTCCTTCTTTTTTTTTTAACTTTTTATTTTATATCAGAGTATAGCCAATTAGCAATGTTGCAGTAGTTTTAGGTGGACGGCAGAGGGACTCAGCCATACATATCTGTTGTTGTTATTCAGTTGCTATGTCACGGCCAACTCTTTGTGACCCCATAGAGTACAGCACACCAGGCTTCCCTTCCTTCACTATCTCCTGACGTTTACATAGATTCATGCCTGTTGAGTTGGTGATGCCATACAGCCATCTCATCCTCTGCCATCCTCTTTTTCTCCAGCCTTCAATCTTTCCCAGCATCAGGGTCTTTTCCAATGAGTCAGCTCTTCGCATCAGGTGGCCAAAGAGTTGGAGCTTCAGCATCAATCCTTCCAATGAAGATTCACAATTGATTTTCTTCAGAGTTGACTGGTTTGATCTCCTTGCAGTCCAAGGGACTCTCAAGGGTCTTCTCCAGGACTACAGTTCAAAAGCATCAATTCTTCAGCACCCAGACTTCCTCATGGTCCAACTCTCACATCCATACATGACATAGCTTTGATGATATGCACCTTTGTCATCAAAGTGATGTCTCTGCTTTTTAATATCCTGTCTAGGTTTATGTATCCATTCTCCCCCAATCTCCCCTCCATCCAGGCTGCCGCATAGCATTGAGCAGAGTTCCCTGTGTTGTACAGCAGGACTTTGTTAGTTATTCATTTTAAATACAGCAGTGTGTACATGTCCATCCCCAACTCCCTAGCTATCCTGCCCCCTGATTCTTCCCTCCTGGTAACCATATGGTCATTCTCTAAGTCTTTATATTTTATTCTCTAAGTCTTTTATTTATAAAGCAGAAACAGAAGCACAGACTTAAGAGAACTTCCTTCTTTCTTGCCTCATGTCGCTCACCTTCACTTTCCCCAGAGACTCACCCCCTTTCCCTGGGTCAACCCCTTGCCTGGGTTAGTTCCTAATCCCGGTCTCCCTGATCAGTTCCTGTCTTCCAACTCTTCAAAACCCAAGCTGATGCTGAGGAAACCAGAATTGAAAGAGACACGTGTACCCCAATGTTCATCGCAGTACTGTTTACAATAGCCAGGACATGGAAGCAACCTAGATGTCCATCGGCAGATGAATGGATAAGAAAGCTGTGGTACATATACACAGTGGAATATTACTCAGCCATTAAAAAGATTGTGTTTGAATCAATTCTAATGAGGTGGATGAAACTGGAGCCTATTATACAGAGTGAAGTAAGCCAGAAAGAAAAATACCAATACAGTATACTAACATATATATATGGAATTTAGAAAGATGATAACAATAACCCTGTATGCGAGATAGCAAAAGAGACACAGATGTACAGAACAGTCTTTAGGACTCTGGGAGAGGGCAAGGGTGGGATGATTTGGGAGAATGGCATTGAAACATGTATAATATCATATGTGAAACAGATCGCCAGTCCAGGTTTGATGCATGAGACAGGGTGCTCGGGGCTGGTGCACTGGGATGATGCTGAGGGATGGGATGGGGAGGGAAGTGAGAGGGGGGACACATGTATACCCATGGCTGATTCATGTCAATGTATGGTGAAAACCCTACAATATTGTAAAGTAATTAGCCTCCAATTAAAATAAATAAATTTTTAAAAAAAAAGAAAGAAACCCAAGGTGATGAACGAACACATAAATTATTTAGCAACTGTGCAGGGTGCTGGTTTGGGCATTCAAGATGTGGAGGTGAACAGACATGGTTCCTTTCTTACAGAACCCTGGGGGGCTAAAAGATGTCGTGACAAGTAAATCTCACCCTCATAATCTTTCAGGCAGAGAAAGCAGTGCCTCTGACGTATGCAGGTCTCTTGTCACATTGACTACAGATACTAAAATACCCATTTTAAATGTTTTCAGTGGTGTTTAAGGGGCTGATGAAATGGTTCTTCATAATTTTTTTTTCTGTCTTCACTTCTTTTTTCTGCTTACATTTTCTCTACTATTAACTTCACTGGTCAAAGAAGGGGAAGAAAAAGAAAAAGAAATCTAACCTTTCCAAAGTCTTATGCAGCTAGGAAAAAAAAAAAATCGAAGATATCCACCAGCAGCTTGCAAAAACAAGAGGGAGTCCTGGGGGTTATAAAACATATGCTTGACAACTGATATTATCCACTAGCGAGATATTGTTCGTATCTCCACAGCCTGAAATTGCACGAGTGATCACTCTGGTTATCAATTCATACACGCTCACAATGGCCTGTTGGCTCTGGGAATTACCTTCTTGGATTACTGCAAGCCCCTCATCTCCAATACATTCATCATGCAAAGTCCCCACTATAATGAACCTGGAGTAAAGCTCAGCACTCAATTGTATTCTAACATGTTAAGTGGAGTGTGGGCAGTCCCAGATTTATAACAGTTTGGGGATGTGACTGATAGAAAAAAGACCTCGTCTTTCAAATCTGTTTCCCAGAATTATCTCGACACGTGGCCCAACCGCAGTCTTGGTTGTTTGGAACTGAAGTATTTGTTTTCTCAGCAGAAGTGCCACCAGGGGACACTCCCACCGGGTGGTGCTGGGGTTCCTTGAGCAGGATCTGCATCCAGGGAGACTCAGCCTAGTGGAGTGTCTGACAGGATAGAGGTGGCCACTTCTTACCTAGTCACCAGGAAGTGGAAGGTTTTGCTTTCTGAGAATCCCGTCCATTCTCTTGGCAATGCATGATGGAAGAATCAGTGATGACAACCAGAGGCTATGAGATACTGCTCCTCAGTACTCCATCCCACGATCATTCTCAGCTCTGTGAAACGCAGGACTGCCAAACACAGCTCCATACCATACCTACCAAACACACGTAGGTATGGTAACCTACCTACCTCACCTACCAAACACAGCTCCATACCATGCCTACCAAACACAGGTAGGTATGGTAACCTACCTGCCTAACCTACCAAACACAGCTCCATACCATACCTACCAAACACACATAGGTATGGTAACCTACCTGCCTAACCTACCAAACACAGCTCCATACCATACCTACCAAACACACATAGGTATGGTAACCTACCTGCCTAACCTACCAAACACAGCTCCATACCATACCTACCAAACACACGTAGGTATGGTAACCTACCTACTAACCTACCAAACACAGCTCCATACCATACCTACCAAACACACGTAGGTATGGTAACCTACCTGCCTAACCTACCAAACACAGCTCCATACCATATTCACTCTGTGACTATATGTGTGTGTGTGTGTGTGTGTGTGGACATATGCACATACATATGTATACATGTATATACACACATACACAGCCATATACATGCCTACATACGTATATAGAGAGTATAGCTATGGCAAACCTATTTAAAAGAAAGACGTCACTTTGCTGACAAAGGTCCATATAGTCAAAGCTATGGTTTTTCCAGTAGTCACCTATAGTTGTGAGAGATGGAACATAAAGAAGGCTGAGAGCCGAAGAATCGATGCTTTCGAACTTTGGTGCTGGAGAAGACTCTTGAGAGTCCCTGGGACTGCAAGGAGATCAAAAAAGTGAATCCTAAAGGAAATCAGCCCTGAATATTCATTGGAAGGACTGGTGCTGAAGCTGAAGCTCCAAAACTTTAGTCACCTGATGTAAACAGCCGACTTACTGGAAAAAACTCCGATGCGGGAAAAGATTGAAGGCAGGAGAAGGGGACAGCAGAGGATGAGATGGCTGGATGGCATCACCGACTCGATGGACATGAGTTTCAGCAAGCTCCGTGAGTTGGTGATGGACAGATAAGCCTGTGTGCTGCAGTGCGTGGAGTCGCAGAGTCAGACACCACTTAGCTACTGAACAGCAACAAAACAGGGAGTGGCTGTTATTGAAAGCTGATTGCTCAGATCAACCCTATGTCACACTTGTGTCCAGATTTGGTTTCTGTTCTCATGGACCCGACATAGTAAGAGGACTCAGAGGGAAGTCAGATAAACCAGAGTCTCCGAATATGCTCTAGGGATTATCTGTGACCAAAGCATCTGGAATACTTGTTAAAAAATACCAGACCCTGGCCGCATCCCACTCCTGCTGAAACAGATGCTTTTGGAGGTGAGGTTTGGGAATCTTTATCTCAACAAGCTCCCCAAGTTGCAGTCTGTGGGAGAACCACTGTGATATGATAAATCCTATGACAGAGAAGGAGAGGCTGTCAAAAGAATTTGCAAGAAATAGACCGAACCAGCTTGACCTGCGGAAATCAGAGAAGTAGTTCCTCCTTGGAAGATGTAGTTCCCAAGTCAGAAGCTAAGGAAGAGGAAGAGTCACCCAGCAAAATAAATAAATAAAGGAAGGAAGAAGGATCAGCAAGAATGTCCAGCAAAGGAAAACCAGAGAGACTATGGGGAGATTTTTTTCAAAACATGCATGCCTTGGTGACTAAGGGGCTTCTGGTAATAGAGGTCATTGTGGTGCCTCCTCCATGGTAAAGCTTCTAGTTTAACAGGAGACAGAACTTTCCTTGGCGTCTTGGGACGCTGCATCCATTAGCTTCACTTCCCCTTCCTGTGCTTAATTCTTCCCAATGATGACAGCACCATGGAAACCCGAACTGATATTTGATGGCTGGAGCCAGACCTCAACTCTGAACCTTCCATGGGCACTCTCAGGAATTCTGAATCGACCTCACGCTGGGCGCTGCGGCCACCACCCTCCATGGAGTGAATGAGTTCATGTTTCTGTACCGAACCGAGAAAGTCCCGAGAAAGTGAAACTTCAAGTATCTACACATGGATGGTCCATTTCTGCCCTGGATGCTACCGACTTCTTAATTTTATGTTTGTTTAGGATCCAACTTACTGAGGTCAATTAAAGTCAGGAAGGAATGTCAGTTTGATTTAGTAAAATTGGATTCTTTCTGCCTTGGGTTTATCTCCTTGGGCTGGGCTGTCATTTGAATTTTATGTTTTTGTCCTTATTTCTTTAGACCTTTTTTTTTCAGGAAGGGTTTTTCAGTGTTATGCCTGCTCTGTCTGTTTGCGAGGAAGGTGTTTGTTTCTATAAAGTGCCTGTCCCGTCTGATCTCCATCATCTTTATGGTCTTGCATTCTGTCATCATGGCTCACGTCTGGCTGTGGTTTTTTGTTATGTTTTGACAGGAGTTTGTTATAAAGCTTGGGGAATCACGTCTCTGACTTTGCCTTTCAAACTTTCTTCTTTACAGTAATCATAAACCCATGCTGCTAAAATGTTCCCTCTGGGGGAGGGGGTGAAATTCTGAAAACACAAACCTTGAAGGAAAGGAAAGAAAGAGAGAGGAGGAAGAGGGCAAGGAGAGAAGGGAAGATGGAAGGAGGAAGAATTTTATAGAGATGCTATTAAAGTAGCCAGGTACATTCTGTCATTCCGGCCAGCTGTCATTCCAACATAAACCATGAAAAGAATACAAAGAGTTGCCAAAGACTGAGAAAATCATTGTAGACAGGCAGGAAAAATGTGCCCACAGTACTGTGCTCTGCTGTTTTTAATCTTTGGGCTCTTGGGCAAGTTTGGAAGTGCAGACCAATGAATGCAGTTAGCTCTGCATTTGCTAGAAAAGGAGAGGGCAAGGTGGGAGCAGACCCTGAACCCCTCTGTCCTTAAAAGCAGCCATCTTGCAAGTTCCTTTCATGAAAACACTTAGAATCATCTTTTGTGTGTGTGTAGATGGTTGTGGTTGTGGTTGTGGCTGTTGTTGTTCAGTCACTAAGCCCCGTCTGCCTCTCTGTGACTCCACAGACTGCAGCACACCACACTCCCTGTTCTCCTGGAGTTTGCTCAAATTCATGTCCATTGAGTCGGTGACGCTACCTAACCTTCTCATCCTCTGCTGCCCTCTTCTCTTTTCTGCCTTTGATCTTTCCCAGCATCAGGGTCTTTTCCAATGAGTTGGCTCTTTGCATCAGGTGACCAAAGTATTATGTTGATGCTGAGAGATTTATATGATTTTTAATAAGGTATCTGGATTTCAACCTTTGTTCTCATCTTCAGTAAGTAAGTGCTGAGGACTTGCTGAGTATGAGGTCCCAACTCTGTTCCCCTGCCTCTCGGAGTCTATTGGGTCCTGGGAGCCCAGCTAGATATTCAATGCCTTTTTCTATTTCAGTTAATCCTCAAGGTCATCTAGAAAGTAAGTAATATTATCTCCATGGAACTAGCTTATGACCAACCACCAAGGTACGTAACACATGTGTAGGGACATGGACTGATACTGAAGCTGAAGCTCCAGTACTTTGGCCACATGATGCAAAGGGCCAACTCATTGGAAAAGACCTTGATGATGTGAAAGATTGAAGGTGAAAGGAGAAGGGCATGGCAGAGGATGAGATAGATAGATAGCATCGCTGACTCAATGGACATGAATTTGAGCAAACTCAGGGAAATGGTGAAGGACAATGGAGCCTGGCAGTCTGCATGCAGTCCACAGGGTCGCAAAGAGTCAGACACAACTTACACAATTGAACAACTACAGTGACAGGGAGGGGGAGGGGTCTACAGAGAAAAGGAGCAAGTGGATCCATTCTCGTTAACTGTCTTACGCCGTGGCTGCCTGTAGCAGCAGAAGTAGGTTTGGCTCTGTTCTGTCTGGCTTCACAGCTGTGTCTCTCATCTACCCCAAGCTGATTCTTCTCTAAGCACCTACGAGGGAGGGGATGAGGCGAGCACCAGCTCACTTTATGGGAAGGTCTGGGCACCTTTTACTAAGCAGGCAGTTGCAGCCCTGATTCCCTAGCCTGGGAAATAGCTCAGGAGATGCCTCGAGATCCCAAACGCAGCCTCCTGCTGCCACTCCTGTGCAGCCGGAGTAACTCCCACCCAACATGAGTCCTCCTTGTCTCCCTGGTCCTTAAGCACCACTCACATGTGGATGTTTGGCCAAGGATTTCAACGGCACTGGCCCACCCACCCATTCCCCTAACGCTGGCCTCACGTTCGTCTCATTGCCTCTGCAGAAGTTGTTTGGGAACGTGTCTGCTCTTCTTCCTTGCGTTTGTCCACCATCTCCTTCCTTTTTTCTTTCTAGCCTTTATTCTCTGTGTGTTGACCACAACCTCAATACTCAGGCACGCTCCATGCTATTTAATCTGTATGGCATGCTAATAATAGTAATAATGATAGTAATGTCTTAACGTGTGTGCATGCTAAGTTGCTTCAGTCAAGTCCAACTCCTTGTGACCCCCTGGACCATAGCCCTCCAGGCTCCTCTGTCTATGGGATTCTCCAGGCGAGAATACTGGAGTGTGTTGCTGTGCCCTCCTCCAGGGGTTCTTCCCAACCCAGGGATCAAACCTGCATCTCTTATGTCTCCTGCATTAGCAGGCAGGTTTTTGGTTTTTTTTTTTTTTACTATTAGCACAGCCTGGGAAGCCTGATGTCTTTTTGTTCACCCATGCAAAATTCAACCATTCTATAAATAGTAAGTACCTACTCTTTATTCCATATTGCTCTGGGTTCTGAGACAATACAGCCAGGAGCAAACAGACACAGCTCCTTCCTTCTTGGAGCTTGTATTCCAGCGAAGGAGCAGATAATACACAGATGTAATATGTGATCAATGCTATGAAGAAAAATTAATTAAGATGTGATTAATAATTACTTAATAACCAAAGGGGAGAGCATTCTGTGGTTGCTTTTACATGCTCTACACAGCATCCCTGTGGGGCTGGCCCTGTCCGCATTCTTATCTGACAAATGAGGAACCTGAGTTCAGGGTGAGCGAGCCACTTGCCTGAGGTCACACAGCAGCGGAGCTGGGATTCACGTTCAGGCCAGGTGGCTCCAAGTGCACACTCCTGACCCCGTGGCCCACTCCTCAGAAGACGTCTGGGCTAGTGAGACCTCGGAGCAACAATGCCAGGAGCGGTCCTGGGCCTTTTTGTCAGTTCTTGATAATGACAGAGAAAGGGAGGAGTGAGAGAGAGAGGACAGCCCCGTGTCCTGTCAGGACGCAGTGGCCCGGCTCCAGACCCTGCGGTCCAAGGACCCTCGTGTCCCTGTGAGGCGGCACCTCCCCTCGCAGGGGCAATGGAGTCAGACACCAGAAATGTCCTTTCAGCCTGGGGATAGGGGAGGCGAGTCACAGTCTGTTTACTGAGCGGGGCTGGGCAGCCAGGGAGGGGCTATTGGATGATGGTGGGTAGTGAGGGGATTTTTTTTTTTTTTTTAATGCTGTTTAACGCACAAGAGATGTTAGCATCATGCTGGTAACTGGGAACCAAAGCTCAGGCAAACCAGACCCATCCAAGAACCCACAGAGCACTCAGAAGCTGCCTTCTCTTGCCTAAGTCCTCGGGTTTCTCTGAAACCTGCACTCGGCGTGTCAGACTCCAACAGCTGGCGCCCACGCGGTTTCACCAGACGCGGGTGGGTGCAGTGGGGCTGTTAAGCGCTGCTGCCAGAAAGCCTATGCAACACTGAATTCACTGTCAGAATTGCTGTTCCTTTGCTTGTAGACACCGTCTAAGGGTCAGAAGCACAGCCCCCAGTGGACTTCTGTGGAATGCGAAGCTGACCCTCTTTTACTGCTTCTCATTTCCAAGGATTTTTACATCCCTGTAAAATGCCCCTGGAATGCTGACTTGGCCTGCAGATGGTGCCTGTCTTTCTCTCTTTCCTTCTTTCTTTCTCTCTCTCTGCCTTCCTGACTTCATTGCATTCTTTCCTTCCTTTCCTTCTCTCTTTCTTTCCCTTTCCATGCATGCATGCTAAGTCGCTTCAGTCATGTCCAACTCTTTGCAACCCTGTGGCCCGTAGCCCACCAGATTCCTCTGTCCATGGCATTGTCCAGGCAAGAAGACTGGAATGAGTTGTCATTCCCATTCTCCAGGGTTCTTTCCCTTTAGTTTCCTTTTTAAAGACGCCTGCTTTTGTTTATGGAGTTTGGATGTTTATAAATCAGTCCCACACATATGGTAAGGATGAAGCCCCTTCAAACTGAGGAGTCTCATTTGAGACACTTTTTTACTTATAAAATGCAAAATTAGCTTTAATCCCAAGATGAATCTCTCAAAATAACTAATCTTTGATCCTTAATTATCTGGACCAGAACGTTCAGATATGAAAATTCCAGACATGGGACCTTAAAACCTTCCTTTCTTCTCCTTGTGACTTTGGTTCTCCAGCCCTGAACTCTGAAAGTGGCTTTACTTCTGCATTAAAACCCCACGTGTACACGTAACCAGGCTGGGGCTGGCAGCCTCTCTATGCAGACATGCCAAGTCTACCTTCATCCACTTGCCAAACGTCTCTTAAGTAGCTATTCACATCCCGAATGTGCTGCAATACTAAGATGATGGAGAAGTGTTCTCTGCCTTCAGGGAACCTCAGTCACTGACGGAAAGACAGTAAAGTGGAGGATTCCAGGGCTGCACGGTAAGCCGCATGGTCTGTGCACACGCGGAGCGTTATGGGAACAATGACATGCATTAAACGCTTACAGAGTCCAACTCTGTGCCAAATACTTTACATGTATGATGCTAGTAATACCTGTAACTGCTCACTGAATGCGTGGATCTTCTATTCCCATTTCTACAGATGAAGAAACTGGGGTGTGGAGGGCATAAATGATTTGTTCAAGGTCACCAAGGGAGTCAGTGAATTCAGAATTTTGAGTACAGCATCCAAGCTTAAAATCACTTTATGAGTACCAAGGAGAGGGGCTCCCCTGGGGAGCCAGTTGTTGGGACTCTGCCCTTTCACCGCAGGGGGCACAGGTTTGATCCCTGGTCTGAGAAATAAGATCTCACTTGCCTCACGCACAGCCAAAATAATATTAATAATTTTAAAGAAGAGGAAAACTAGATGGGAAAAAGGGACGCTCCACTATAGGATATGGTCCTTGAGCTGAGATTTAAGGTTCCCTAGGACTTAGGATGAAGCAGAAGAGGGAAGATTAGGGTGTCGCAGGCAAAGGATGCTGTGTGAATGATGGTTTCAAGGTGTGCTGAGCCGGGAAACGCTAAGGGAATGGGTGAGGCTGAAATGGAGTTGGGAGAATGGTGGGGACAGCCAGTTTATTATTTTAATTCTACAAACCTTTCCCGTGACTTCAAAATCCACTTTAAAGGGTCATGTTTTATTAGCTTCTATTTTAGTGACCACTTAACACCTTACAGGGAATGTCTTGTGTAATATCCAGTCCTGGGGACGGGCCCAGTTTCCCCGTGTCTGCCTGTCTCTACAGAGAGGAAATGGGCTCTTTCGCCACTCTTGGCATTGCTAAAGGTTGCCGAGTCCTGGTTTCGATTAAGTTTGAAATCACACACATATGTCTGTTTCTCTGGCAGCCTTTCTCTAACTCAGTTAAACTGTGCTGATATTAAAATACAGAACTGAATGACTTATGGTGTCCCCACGGGTCTGAGTTTGAGCAGTTCCAATAAATCATCATATTGAAATAATTTCTTAAGAATTCTTGATGTTTGGCACCTTTGAAAAATCAAGGGATGGAATTTTTTTTTTTTTTTTTTTGCTTCTCTAGGCTAGAGAAGTTATTTTTCTTTTAGTAAAGTGAAGGGGTTTGGGATAAAAAAAAAAAAAATCCAGAATATGGCAAACCATCTGAAAATGTCAGATATGGATAACTCACTTGGAACATTAACCCTATGAGTTGGAAGTCTGTGGTTAATTAATTTCATCATCTAAACATACATAAAACTTTGCATACTTGAGGGTCGTCACATTGTAAGGGAAATGCTTTGTGATCTAAATGGCAGAAAAAATGCAAAAGAGGACAATATTCAGTGCTGGTGAAGTTGTGGATAAAGTGTGTACTCTCAGGGGTCCACGGAATCCCCTCCTGGGTCTTCCAACACTGTGCTGTTAGAGCTGGGAAAAAGCTTATCGGTTACACATAGAATGGTGTCATCCATTATTTCTGAAGGTTGAATAGTTTTCCTTGATGTCTGCTTGGTGGGAAAAAATGAAAAGAATAGAAACATCCGTTGGACATTGATTATAACACCATCATAAGGCAGCCTCTCAGCTGTAAGGGAGTTTAGGAAGTGAGGTCTACTCTATGCCTAGAAAAAGAAATCAGATCTAGTGAACAGTTAGTGAGTCTCTGCAACCGCACTGTAGTAATTTTTTGCATGTGGATCACTTATGTAACTAAAAAATTAATAAAAATTAAATTCAGGCATGGAAACAAACAAAGTTTGGTCGATTAAAAAGAATAAGCATTCTACTTTATATTACCCTGGCTCCAAGTAGCTATGCAGTTTTCTTCTCTAGCCATCAGATTTTTCTGCTATAAAGTGAGGGTGTGAAATATAATCATGGATAATCTTATTACATTTATTAAATAATTGTTAGTATACTGTATCATATTCTTCCCACATATGTTAAGTGTTATTCATAGTCACTAATCAGGAGCTAATCAGTATTACCATGAGTTGAGTTCACTTTACTCAAATCAGAGAAACATGCTAAACATATTCTTTTTTAAATGGTATTTTTGAAGTATGGAACTAGCTAGGGGTGCTTCTTAAGATCTTCAGAAACCCACTGGAATTAGAAAATGCTGGAGTCACTGAAGTAAATGTGAGGTCTTCTCTTGCTCCATCATTCTAATTTAGGTCCTAGGCTAGTGCCTCGTATAAAGCACTGCTGTCACGGGTCTTTGTTAAAGAAATTAATAACATCATGAATTTATGCAAAACTTTATTTAAAATATATGTGTGCACAAGAGAAAGTTTTATGCCAAGTACAAAAATTATTTAATAACTGCAAATGTATTAATAGGTAATTTTCTAAAGGAACTTAAACAACCAACTCAATAATGAGTGAGGAAGCACTTGATCAAATTAGACATTCATCAGGATTCAAAAGGACAAAATCATAAACACAAGAGTTATAAAAGTAATTTGTTTCTCTTTCCATAATAAGTTAAATGGTCCAATCTCAAATCAATAAAAAGTACTTCCCTTACTCTTAGAGGAAATGCTCAAAAAAATTAGGGGGAAAAAAAGAAAGCCTACTACTTGCCTCATTATTTTTCCTTTTGTCCTGGAAGAGCTATTCCAACTATTGTTGTAAAATGAGAAATTAATGATATAAATATATTAGAAAGAAGGAAATACATAGATTTCTTCACCTAGAAAAATCAAAGCAACCTTCCAAAAGACTATTAAAATAGTAAGAGCATTCAAGTAAGTGTCTGTGTTCCAAACAGAAAAATAATGAAAAAATTACATTAACCATTCAGCATAACTAAAATATTCAAGCACTGTTAGCTATCTACTTATAGAAAGCTACAGAATTATTGTGAGGTGGAAATAAAGATTTAAACAAATGGACATTTTATCTTTTATGGGATGATTGGGTATTCTAAAGATGTCAATTCTTTTTTAGCAAGTTTAATTTAAACAAACCTCCTTCCAATTTTTCTTGGTAGGGGGGCAGGACTTGAAAAATTATCTTGAAGTTTATCTAGAAAAATAAACAGCATCAGTATCAGTTATGAAAATGTTGAAATAAAAATAATAGAGCAGAAATAAATGTACCAGATGTAAACTACATTCTAAAGTTTGGATAACTGAAAGACGATCATACTGTCCTAAGGAAAGAGTGAGAAACTGTCATGGTTATGTAATAGTTCATCTTCTAACATATAAATATATAAGTTCTGGTTGCTACTTCCTTGGTGGCCCAATAGTTAAGACTTTGCCTTACAATGCAGAGGGTGCCAGTTCAATCCCTGGTGGGGGAACTAAGATCCCATATGCCTCACAGCCACAAAATGTACAACAGAAGCAAAATAAATAAATATTTTTAAAACAGTTTACATTAAAAAGAAAACTTTAATTTTTTTTTTAATTTTTAAAGATTAAAAAAAGGCAGCAGCCCAAATCATGGGAAGTGCACACGCTCCTTACACACATGCTGTCTCCTCGGCCAGGACTACTCTCTTCCCTCTGGTTCCCTGTGTCTGATTGGTGTCTGTGTTTCCCTGATGGCCCAAGGTGGTAAAGAATACACCTGCAATGCAAGAGACCCCAGTTCGATTCCTGGGTCAGGAAGATCTGCTGGAGGAGGGAAAGGCTGCCCACTCCATTATTCTGGTCTGGAGAATTCCTTGGACTGTATAGTCCATGGGGTCACAAAGAGTCAGATACAACTGAGCGACTTCCACTTTCACTTTCAACCTTCAGCTCCAGTGTTTCTCTGATGCCTCACTCTTCCCATCAACACTGGCCTGTGTCCATGAGGCACAGTAACTAGGACATGGATTTAATCTGGAAGTTATTCAAGGGTTTCAGTGTCATGCCTGTAGAGTACTGATCCGTGGTAAGAGGTACAGTGGTGGCTGTGGACTTCCCTTGCACAATGTCATCATCAAAACTGTGGGACAAAGAGATCAAGAATTTTGCCCATCACGAAAGGCACAAAAGTGAGAAAAAGCACTCTGTGGTATAGCTGAAAAAAAATCATGGGCCAAAGTTATCAGATTACGCCCAATCACTGGTTGAATTAAATAAGGTGAAATGAGGCAAGTCTTACACGTAAATTCTTGGAACTTTTAAACTGTAAATCCATTCATGGATTGCACTCACTCATTCAGCAAATATGTATGGGTTCCATTTGTGTGTCCAGAATGAATAAACAACGGAGAACAAGAACGAGCCGTGAGTTGCATCCTATTGTATTTGTCCTTAAATGAACTCATAGCTCTAAGAATCACTTGACCAGAAGCTCCCTAAGAGCGGGATGAGATTTATCACAGTCTGCACTGTTCCTCTAGCATCTTTGCTAGGAGGTGTCATATGGAAGTCTTCTGGTAGAAAATGGAAGAAAAATGCCTAAATTAGATTTCTGGGAGGAACAAAAAATTTTGTGGCACTTTGGAACTGTGTTGATAGGTGGATGACACATTTTAAAGCAACAACTTCATCAGATCATAATATAATATAATACATTGAAAAACAGAGTAAGTCCGTCTGATCACAGCATTGGCTAAAGCCCGAAACTGCTATTTCAGTCGGTCAGTCAGTCAGTCCAGTCACTCAGTCGTGTCTGACTCTCTGCGACCCCATGAATCGCAGCACGCCAGGCCTCCCTGTCCATCACCAACTCCCGGAGGTCACTCAGACTCACAACCATCGAGTCAATGATGCCGTCCAGCCATCTCATCCTCTGTCATCCCCTTCTCCTCCTGCCCCCAATCCCTCCCAGCATCAGAGTCTTTTCCAATGAGTCAACTCTTCCCATGAAGTGGCCAAAGTACTGGAGTTTCAGCTTTAGTATCATTCCTTCCAAAGAACACCCAGGACTGATCTCCTTTAGAAGGGACTGGTTGGATCTCCTTGCAGTCCAAGGGACTCTTAAGAGTCTTCTCCAACACCACAGTTCAAAAGCATCAATTCTTCGGTGCTCAGCTTTCTTCACAGCCCAACTCTCACATCCATACATGATCACTGGAAAAACCGTAGCCTTGACTAGATGGACCTTTGTTGGCAAAGTAATGTTTCTGCTTTTCAATATGCTATCTAGGTTGGTCATAACCTTCCTTCCAAGAAGTAAGCGTCTTTTAATTTCATGGCTGCAATCACCATCTGCAGTGATTTTGGAGCCCAAGAAAATAAAGTCAGCCACTGTTTCCCCTCTTTCTTCATCTATTTCCCATGAAGTTATGGGACCAGATGCCATGATCTTCGTTTTCTGAATGTTGAGCTTTAAGCCAACTTTTTCACTCTCCTCTTTCACTTTCATCAAAAGGCTTTTTAGTTCCTCTTCACTTTCTGCCATAAGCGTGTTGTCATCTGCATATCTGAGGTTATTGATATTTCTCCCGGCAATCTTGATTTCAGCTTGTGTTTCTTCCAGCCCAGTGTTTCTCATGATGTACTCTGCATATAAGTTAAATAAGCAGGGTGACAATATACAGCCTTGACGTACTCCTTTTCCTATTTGGAACCAGTCTGTTGTTCCATGTCCAGTTCTAACTGTTGCCTCCTGACCTGCACACAGGTTTCTCAAGAGGCAAGTCAGGTGAAGTGCACTGAGACTGAGCTGCCAGTCTTTGCAGCAGCCAAGAAGGTTCTGGATAGTCTGGCCCCACCTCCTTTTCTGAACTCACCTGTCATCTCACTCTCCGTGACTATGGTTCCACCACACTTCCTTCTTTCTGACCCTGGGACACACCAGGCTCATTTCTGTCTTAGGGCTTTTGCCTTACAGGACCTTTTCTTTCCCAGATGATCACATGACCTGTCCAGCCTAGACTCAGCTCCATCAACAGCTTGCCACTGCAGCCTTGCAGACCAGCCAACCTAAACCAGCCTGCCTTCCTCCCCTACCAATTTTATTCTCTGTCTTCCCACTTGTCTGCTATTTATCCCCAGCACCTAGAACAATGTCAGGCCCATAGCAGGTACTTAATAAACATATATTGAATGAAAGAATCTTTGAAATAGCAAGAAAGAAGAATGTTTAAATCAGATTGCTTTGTTTACAAAAAGTAGTTAAAGGTACATGACAATGAAAATAATTTATGAAAGTCAAGTGATTTCGCCTTGCTTTACCTTCATCAAGACAAAGGAATCTGCCTTAATCCTATATCACCCCGATCAAAATTAAAACATCCATCGCTTTGGTTATATAGTTATATTTGGTGGCTCAGTAGTAAAGAATCTTCCTGTCAATGCAGAAGCCACAGGAGATGCGAGTTCAATCCCAGGGTCAGGAAGATCCCCTGGAGGAGGAACCAGCAACCTACTACAGCATTCTTGCCTGGAGAATTCCAAGGACAAAGGCTCCAGTGTGCCACAGTCCATGGGGCTGCAGAGTCAGACACAACCGAGCTACCATGTATGAAGTCACAAGTACCATAAATAAAAACATCAGTATTGTTTATTTCGGTACTAGGAGCATTCCCATTATGTCAGCATAATGCATTTACCAATTTCTGAATTCAGAGAAGTCTAAAGGTGACTGAACCTTCACGTGTATTATGTAGTAGAATTTTGTACTTATGATGTAGTGGTATCTCTAGTAGAATTTCCTTTTGAATTTTTGAGGTACTGCAGCTTTAAAATAACTCTACAAAAACTACTCAGATTTAGGCAACCAGTTTATCCATTGTCATTTGGATGTTATGAAAAAAGTTTAAAGTTTTATGAAGTTTATGAAAGTTTATGAAGTTTATGGAAAAAATGTTTAAAAATCATAGTTCTCAATTGCTTTATAAGAATTAACTATGCCTAATTAAAAGTCCTAATGTGCAGTATGGTAGCATGATTTCCTTTTCCAAAGGTTCAAAATCACTAGTTAAATAATTGTCAAGAGTGAAGTGGTCCTAATATATTGTTAGTTATATGCATTGCTCTTATTCCCCATTTTCTTTGGGATCCTCAACATTTTACATTTTTTGGAGTGATTTTTCTTTGAAAGATGAAGTTATAGGCATTTAGAATATAAGGGATGGCCCCAAACCAGAAGGTCTTCACACTGGACAATGGTTTTCAGAGCGCTTAAGATCTGAACACTAGAACCTCAGTTTGGCCAGGATCTTTCCCAAGAGCTTAGCGTCACATCTAATAAACTATCTGAGAGTTAGACACTCCGCAGACCAGGAGCAATTGTTACATTGATTTCCCTAGAAGTATCAGAGTGCTCATTTCACCACAACCTCATCAGGTTGATATTTTAATCTTTTAAATTTTATTTTAATATGTGTTTTGGTTACTAGTTTGAATGTTTTCTCATGTGATTATTTGCTTCTTGCAATTTCTTTCATGTGAATTCCTTCTAAACATCCTCAAGAGTTTAAGAAAAGCATTTCAGAATTATTAGTAGAGACAAACTGCTCCAAAAGGCAGATGCTTCTATCTTCTCAGTGATTACGAGCTACCAATGTGCACCATTTGGTTTCTAAATAGGGGGAAGTCAGCTAATATCTATGGGTATCCTGTAGACAGCTTAATGTCTACAAGTGACACCTACAAGAAAAAAGAGACGCTAGATCCTGCCTCCACAGCTGCATCAGCCCTCCACAGCAAGAATTTCTGGGGAAGAGGGGCCAATGCTTGGGGGCAAAGAGAACAAGGAAAAACTTCCCAAGGAACTGGAATTCAGAGCTCAGCACCCAAATTACCTTTGGATAATCGGCTTCCCTGGTGGCTCAGATGGTAAAGAATCTGCCTGCAGTGCAGGACACCAGGGTTCAGTCCCTGGGTTGGGAAGATTCCCTGAGGAAGGAAATGGCAACCCACTCCAGTATTCTTGCCTAGGAATTCCCATGGACAGAGGAACTGGGGGGCTACAGTCCGTGCAGTTGCAGAGTCAGACACGACTGAGCGAATAGCGCGCGTGCACACACACACACACACACACACACACACACACACACACACACACACAAATTGTTAGCTATTCTGAACTAATCATGTTTACCTATAAGGTAGAGCATTGTTTAAACATTCTTTATACACATTTCAGACTCCTGAATAATTTAATCTGTGATCTTCTTTTCTGTTTCATAAACACGTGGATAAATAACACATACAGTATTCCACTCACATAATACCACAGAAAATCTTCTCATGCTATCTGACTCTCCGTACTTTCTCTTTCCAGTTTTTTGGAGCTTTGACCTAAATGTGTTAGAAAAATAGAATCACTTTTATAATTATTAGAATCTTAATCTCTTTTTAAGTATAGGAAAGATACAATCCCTTTCATGGAAGCACAAATGTAGATTTATCATATCAATATTTAAATCATTTTTTATTCCAAGGATTAACATATCAATGTAAAGCATAAGTATAGCTTATGAGTGGGACAGTATACAACTTAAATAGATTCAGAATTGGTATGGCTGATAAATTAGGGGACCACGGGGTCTAAATCTGAAATGTTCACTTTAAAGTCATTTACATTAGGCTGTGCAGTGTGTGCACCATTTATTAAATTAAAAGGACATTTTAATCTTAGTGCTTCAAAAGTAATAAAATTGTACATCAAATTCAGGATTCAGAAGAAAATGGCAAAGTTCAAAATCACAAATCTATTTTTTAACTTTATTTTTACATTATGTTATAGATACTTAGATATTTGTTATTAGAAATGAGGTCTTAAAACAAGGACAAAAATCTATCTTTGTGTTTCCGGCACCTGCCAAGGAGCTTTGCACCTACTCTGGGTTCAGTAAAGGTTTGTAGAGGAGATCAATAAACGTGCTATAGAGCGGGTCCCTCAAACACATGCAATTCTTTTTTCTGGTTTCTTCTCCCACTCATTGCACATTAAATGTTGTATCTAGTGTGCATGCATGTGTTGTATTTTTGACTCTACTCCCTTGTAGAACAGAAGCTTTTTGATGGCAGACAGAATAACAGCCTCCCAGAAAAGTTCAGTCCTAACCCCTGGAACCTATGAGGACATTACCTTCTGGCAAAATGAACTTTGCAGATTCGATTAAATGAAGGATCTTAAGGTGGGCAATGATCTTGGATTATTTGGGTGGGCCCAGTCTGCTCAGGGGGGCTTCCCAGGTGACTCAATGGGTAAAGAATCTGCCCGCAGTGAAGGAGATGCAGACTTGAGTTCCATCCCTGGCTCAGGAAGATCCCCATGGAGGAGGCCATGGCAACCCACCAGTATTTATGCCTGGAGAATCCCACGGGCAGAAGAGCCTGGAGGGCTACAGTCTATGGGGTCGCAAAGAATCAGACACGCCTGAAGCAACTGAGCAGGCGCACATGCACACTGCACTCTTGAGGGTCCTTCAAAGTGAGAAACGGAGGCAGAGGAGGAGGCGAGGATAAGATCACGTAGAGTCCGTCCACGGTTGCTAACTCTGAAGATGGAGGAAGTGGCCACAGTCAGGGAGTAAGAGAGAGCCTGTGGATGCTGGAAAAGCAGGAAAAGTGAATCTCCCCTAGAGCCTCTAGAAAGGAGCACAGTCCTGCTGACACCTTCATTTGGGCCCAGCAGGACCCACGTCAGACTGTCAGAACTATAAGATAAATAATAGATGATAGATACATAATAGAGGATACATAGATGGATTTTAAGGCATTAAGTTTGTTGCTGTTGTTTAGTTGCTAAGTCATGTCCAACTCTGTGGCCCCATGGACTGTAGCCCCCCAGGCTCCTCTGTCCAAGGGATTTCCCAGGCAAGAAAATTAGATTGGCTTGTCATCTCCTTCTCTAGGGGATCTTCCCAACCCAAAGATGGAACCTGCATCTCCAGCATTGGCTGGTGGATTGTTTACCAGCGAGCCATCAGGGAAGCCCAAGTTTGTAGCAGCAACAATTAAAATACAGATATAGCCTTTGACCACTTTTTATTACTTCCTCTTTATTTTATGTGTCCACTCTTTTATTCCATGCTGAAACAGGACAACATTAATCAAGATATCTCTGTTTACTAATCACAGAAATCTAACACAAACTCGACCAAAAAAGTGGGGGTACATATTTCACATAAGTGGAACCTCCAAGAGATGGAGTTGGCTTCTGTCCCAGATAAGATGAGGCCCACATCAGTCCACAGAGTCAGTCTCTCTGATCTGCTTTCTCTGTACAGAATTCAGCATTTCTACAATTCACATGCGTTTAGTGGCAAAACTATCCTCTTCCAGGGAAGAGTTCTAATTTGCCCATCTTTGTAGCCTAAGAGATTGAAAGTCTGCTGTGATTATCCATTGCTGTACTTAGAAATGCCCCAAGATGTTTGTTTTATTAACTCACGATTCTGCAGTTTGGGCAGTCTCTGGAAGGCAGCTCTCTTCTGATCCATGTGAGACATGCTCAAGGCAGCTCTTTGGGGACTCAAGTGTCCAGAACGTCCTTCTTCATGAAAGCTACTGTGGGCTGTTGGCTGGATTCTCAACTGGGGATGTTGTCCTTTGTTCTCCCCTTTGTGTGACTGCTCCACGTGTCTAGGTTGGGCTTCTTGCAGGATGGCAGTTTTAAAGAGTAGTTGGACTTTGCACATAGCAACCGGTTTTTCCCTTAAGTTCAAAGTGGAAGTGTCTAGGCCTTCTCAAGTTTGGGCCCCAATAGACACAAGTTTACTCATGCCACCTTCTATATATTTTTTTTCATTTATTTATTTTTAATTGAAGGATAATCGCTTTACAATATTGTGTTGGTTTCTACCATATATCAACATGAATCAGCCACAGGTATAGGCATGTCTCCTCCCCCTTGAACCTCCCTCCCTCCGCCCAACTCCATCCCACCCTCTGTTGTTTTTCAGTCCCTCAGTCGCGTCCGACTGTTTGTGACCCCATGGACTGCCACATGCCAGGCTTCCCTGTCCTTCATCATCTCCCAGAGCTTGCTCAAACTCATGTCCATTGAGACAGTGATTTCCATCCAATAATCTCCATCCTCTGTCGTTTCCTTCTCCTCCTGCCTTCAATCTTTCCCAGCATCAGGGCCTTTTCTAATGAGTCAGCTTTTTGCATCAGGCGGCCAAAATATTGGAGCTTCAGCTTCAGCATCAGTCCTTCCAATGAATATTCAGTGTTGATTTCCTTTAGGATGGACTGGTTGGATGTCCTTGTAGTCCAAGGGACGCTCAGGAGTCTTCTCCAACACCACAGTTCAAAAGCATCAATTTTTTCAGTGCTCAGCTTTCTTTACAGTCCAACTCTCACATCCATACTTGTCTACTGGAAGAACCATAAGATCAGATCAGATCAGATCAGTCGCTCAGTCGTGTCCGACTCTGCGACCCCATGAACCGCAGCACGCCAGGCCTCCTTGTCCATCACCAACTCCCGGAGATCACTCAGACTCACATCCATCGAGTCAGTGATGCCATCCAGCCATCTCATCCTCTGTCGTCCCCTTCTCCTCTTGCCCCCAATCCCTCCCAGCATCAGAGTCTTCTCCAATGAGTCAACTCTTCGCATGAGGTGGCCAAAATACTGGAGTTTCAGCTTTAGCATCATTCCTTCCAAAGAAATCTCAGGGCTGATCTCCTTCAGAATGGACTGGTTGATCTCCTTGCAGTCCAAGGGACTCTCAAGAGTCTTCTCCAACACCACAGTTCAAAAGCATCAATTTTTCGGCACTCAGCCTTCTTCACAGTCCAGCTCTCACATCCATACATGACCACAGGAAAGACCATAGCCTTGACTAGATGGACCTTTGTTGGCAAAGTAATGTCTCTGCTTTTGAATATGCTATCTAGGTTGGTCATAACTTTCCTTCCAAGGAGTAAGCGTCTTTTAATTTCATGGCTGCAGTCACCATCTGCAGTGATTTTGGAGCCCAGAAAAATAAAATCTGACACTGTTTCCACTGTTTCTCCATCTATTTCCCATGTAGTGATGGGACCAGATGCCATGATCTTCGTTTTCTGAATGTTGAGCTTTAAGCCAACCTTTTCACTCTCCACTTTCACTTTCCTCAAGAGGCTTTTGAGTTCCTCTTCACTTTCTGCCATAAGGGTGGTGTCATCTGCATATCTGAGGTTATTGATATTTCTCCCAGCAATCTTGATTCCAACTTGTGTTTCTTCCAGTCCAGCATTTCTCATGATGTACTCCGCATATAAGTTAAATAAACAGGGTGACAATATACAGCCTTGACCTACTCCTTTTCCTATTTGGAACCAGTCTGTTGTTCCATGACCAGTTTTAACTGTTGCTTCCTGACCTGCATACAGATTTCTCAAGAGGCAGATCAGGTGGTCTGGTACTCCCATCTCTTTCAGAATTTTCCACAGTTTCTTGTGATCTACACAGTCAAAGGCTTTGGCATAGTCGTTAAAGCAGAAATAGATGTTTTTCTGGAACTCTCTTGCTTTTTCCATGATCCAGCGGATGTTGGCAATTTGATCTCTGGTTCCTCTGCCTTTTCTAAAACCAGCTTGAACATCAGGAAGTTCACGGTTCACATATTGCTGAAGCCTGGCTTGGAGAATTTTGAGCATTACTTTACTAGCGTGTGAGATGAGTGCAATTGTTTGGTAGTTTGAGCATTCTTTGGCATTGCTTTTCTTTGAGATTGGGATGAAAACTGACCTTTTCCAATCTTGTGGCCACTGCTGAGTTTTCCAAATTTGCTGGCATATTGAGTGCAGCACTTTCACAGCATCATCTTTCAGGATTTGAAATAGCTCCACTGGAATTCCATCACCTCCACTAGCTTTGTTCGTAGTGATGCTTTCTAAAGCCCACTTGACTTCACATTCCAGGATGTCTGGCTCTAGGTCAGTGATCACACCATCATGATTATCTGGGTCGTGAAGCTCTTTTTTGTACAGTTCTTCTGTGTATTCTTGCCACCTCTTCTTAATATCTTCTACTTCTGTTAGGTCCATACCATTTCTGTCCTTTATCGAGCCCATCTTTGCATGAAATGTTCCTTTGGTATATCTGATTTTCTTGAAGAGATCCCTAGTCTTTCCCATTCTGTTGTTTTCCTCTATTTCTTTGCATTGATCGCTGAAGAAGGCTTTCTTATCTCTTCTTGCCATTCTCTGGAACTCTGCATTCAGATGTTTATATCTTTCCTTTTCTCCTTTGCTTTTCGCTTCTCTTCTTTTCACAGCTATTTGTAAGGCCTCCCCAGACAGCCATTTTGCTTTTTTGCATTTCTTTTCCATGGGGATGGTCTTGATCCCTGTCTCCTGTACAGTGTCACGAACCTCATTCCATAGTTCATCAGGCACTCTATCTATCAGATCTAGGCCCTTAAATCTATTTCTCACTTCCACTGTATAATCATAAGGGATTTGATTTAGGTCATACCTGAATGGTCTAGTGGTTTTCCCTACTTTCTTCAATTTCAGTCTGAATTTGGCAATAAGGAGTTCATGGTCTGAGCCACAGTCAGCTCCTGGTCTTGTTTTTGCTGATTGTATAGAGCTTCTCCATCTTTGGCTGCAAAGAATATAATCGATCTGATTTCGGTGTTGACCATCTGGTGATGTCCATGTATAGAGTCTTCTCTTGTGTTGTTGGAAGAGGGTGTTTGCTATGACCAGTGCATTTTCTTGGCAAAACTCTATTAGTCTTTGCCCTGCTTCATTTCGTATTCCAAGGCCAAATTTGCCTGTTACTCCAGGTGTTTCTTGACTTCCTACTTTTGCATTCCAGTCCCCTATAATGAAAAGGTCATCTTTTTTGGGTGTTAGTTCTAAAAGGTCTTGTAGGTCTTCATAGAACCGTTCAACTTCAGCTTCTTCAGCGTTACTGGTTGGGGCACAGACTTGGATTACTGTGACATTGAACGGTTTGCCTTGGAAACAAACAGAGATCATTCTGTGGTTTTTGAGATTGCCTCCAAGTACTGTATTACAGACTCTTTTGTTGACCATGATGGCCACTCCATTTCTTCTGAGGGATTCCTGCCCACAGTAGTAGATATAATGGTCATCTGAGTTAAATTCACCCATTCCAGTCCATTTGAGTTCGCTAATTCCTAGAATGTTGACATTCACTCTGGCCATCTCTTGTTTGACCACTTCCAATTTGCCTTGATTCATGGACCTGACATTCCAGGTTCCTATGCAATATTGCTCTTTACAGCATTGGACTTTGCTTCTATCACCAGACACATCCACAGCTGGGTATTCTTTTTGCTTTGGCTCCATCCCTTCATTCTTTCTGGAGTTATTTCTCCACTGATCTCCAGTAGCATATTGTGCCCCTACTGACCTGGGGAGTTTCTCTTTCAGTATCCTATCATTTTGCCTTTTCATACTGCTCATGGAGTTCTCAAGGCAAGAATACTGAAGTGGTTTGCCATTCCCTTCTCCAGCGGACCACACCATGTCAGATCTCTCCACCATGACTCACCCATCCTGGGTTGCCCCACGGGCATGGCTTAATTTCATTGAGTTAGACAAGGCTGTGGTCCTGGTGTGATTAGATTGACTAGTTTTCTGTGAGTATGGTTTCAGTATATTTGCCCTCTGATGCCCTCTTGCAAGACCTACCATCTTACTTGTGTTTCTCTTACCTTGGGCCTGGGATATCTCTTCCCGGCTGCTCCAGCAAAGCACAGCCATTGCACCTTACCTTGGACCAGGGGTCTCTCCTCACCACCGCCCTTCCTGACCTTGGAGGAGGGGTATCTCCTCACTGCTGCCCTTCCTGACCTCGGTCGTGGGGTAGCTCCTCTCGGCCGCGCTTAGTGCGCCGGTCCTCAACGCCGTCCTTCCTAGGTCGTGGGGTAGCGCCTTGACTAGATGGACCTTTGTCAACAAAGTAATGTCTCAGCTTTTTAATATGCTGTCTAGGTTGGTCATAGCTTTTCTTCCAAGGAGTGAGCATCTTTTAATTACCGCCCCCTTTAGGTTGTCACAGAATTCAGGATTTGAGCTTCCTACATCATGCAGCAAGTTCCCACTGACTGTCTGTTTTATACATGGTACTGAACATATGTCAGTGCTCTCCATTCGTCCCACCCTCTCCTTCCCCTGCTGTGTGCACAAGTCCGTTCTCTGTGTCTGCCTCTCCATTTCTACCCCACAGATAGGTTCATCAGTACCCTCTTTCTAGACTCCTTATAAATATGTTAATATAGGATATTTGTCTTTCTCTTCTGGACTTACTTCACTCTGTGTAATCTTCAAAAACCAGATGCTGAAGAGGGTGCTAAGAAAGAGGATCTCTCTTGCCCCGTTAGTGGGACTGCAAATTGATATAACCACTATGGAGAATGGTGCAGAGATTGCTTGAAAAACTAGGAGTAAAACTACACTATGACCCAGCATTCCCAATCCTGGGCATATATCCTGAGAAAACCGTAATCCAAAAAGACACACTTACCCCCAGTGTTCACCGCAGAACGATTTGCAATAGCTAGAACATGGAAGCAACCTCGGTGTCTGTCAGCAGATAAATGGATGAAGAAGTTGTGATACATATACACAGTGGAATATTGCACGCGTGCTTGCTAAGTTGCTTCAGTCATGTCCCACTGTTTGTAGCCCAGTGGACTGAAGCACCAGGCTCCTCTGTCCATGGGGATTCTCCAGACAAGAATACCAGAGTGGGTTGCCATGCCCTTCTCCAGGAGATTGTCCCGACCCAGGAATCGAACCTGAATCTCTTATGTGTTCATGCATTGGCAGCCAGATTCTTTACCACTAGCCACCTAGAAAGCCCCAGTGGAATATTACTCAGCCATAAAAAGGAATGAGTTCAACTCAGTTCTAATGAGGTAGACAAACCTAGAGCTTACACAGAGTGAAGTAAGCCACCTTCTATTTATGAAAGCAAATCACAGGATCCAGGCCTGATCTGAAAAGAGGAGACTACATATGTAAGGTTGTGACCCCCACTGCTGTGACTCATTGGGGTCATCAGAGTAGCTAGTCTATCACGGAGGATAACAGAGCTTTGTGCATGACGGTCCAAGTCAGACAGCGGGAAAATGGTAGAGGTAGTCCCACAAAGGACACAGGACTGAAAACAACCCTCAGGTATCCTTAACAATCATTTCCTTCAGTGACAGAAAGGATTCAGTGAAGCAAAGTTGACACCCTCTACGTCTATTGAGTATAGAGTTTGTGCATTATCTAGAGTCAGAAAGGATATACTGCTGCTGTTGCTAAGTCATTTCAGTCGTGTCCAACTCTGTGCGACCCCATAGACGGCAGCCCACCAGGCTCCCCCGTCCCTGGGGTTCTCCAGGCAAGAATACTGGAGTGGGTTGCCATTTCCTTCTCCAATGCATGAAAGTGAAAAGTGAAAGTGAAGTCGCTCAGTCGTGTCCGACTCTTAGCGACCCCATGGACTGCAGCCTACCAAACTCCTCCGTCCCTGGGATTTTCCAGGCAAGAGTACTGGAGTGGAGTGCCATTGCCTTCTCCGAGGATATACTAGATGCAGACAAATACTCTATAATTCCACTTATACACGTCACCTAGAGTAGTCATATTCAGAGTCAGAAAGTATATTGTTAGATGCCAGGGAAAAGGGGGTCAGGAGGCGGGGAAGGGAAGCTAGTGTTTAAAGGGGACAGAGTTTCAGTTTAGGAAGGTGAAAACTTGAGGAGGTGGGTGATGGTGAGAGTTGCCCAGCAAAGTGAACATACTTTTAAAATAGTATGCTTTGGGAGGAGGAGCTAAGATGGCGGACAAGTAAGACGGGGAGAATACTTTCTCCTCCACAAATCCATTAAAAGAACATTTGAATGCCGAATAAATTCGATAAAACAACTTCTGAATGCCGGCAGAGGACATCAGGCACTTAGAAAGACAACTCATTGTCTTCAAAACGAGAAAATGAGCCCTGCAGTAACTCCTTTTGCGGAGAAGTGGCGCAGACACCAGCATTTGCTATTGGCAAGTGGGGGCTGGGCTAGGAGGAGCGGTGAGGCCTGCATCGCTTTGAGAAAGGATTTGGCCTGGCTATCTCGGGCGCTATCTGAGCGAAATAACCAGACTGTCGGTTATCTACTACATCACATCGAAAGCCAGCCCTAACTTAAGACACCACCAGGACTACCTACGGAACAAAGGGCTGCACAGAGTTGGCCGGCTGCAGGCCGTCCCACTCCGGTGACAGGCAGCCAGGGCTGGAGGCGGGCAATTACAGCCCTAGAGAGACACTGTCTAACGGAACTGTGAGTAGGTTTCTGTGCTGACTCATGCTTCTTGGGGCTCTGGATGGTCAACATCTGCCTGAGAAAGTGCGCTGTTTGTATACCCAGAAAACTGAGCGGTGGAGAGGCGATAAGTGGCAGCAGCTGCACTCACTGAACATTTCATCACCTGCGCTACTCGGATCTGGGAAGGGCATAAAACGCAGACTCAACCAAGTCTGTGCTTCTGAGGATTATCTGAGTGCCTGAACCTGGCCGGTTTAGATTTGGGTGTTCATCTCCGCCCCCCTCTAACAAGGCAGAGATCAGATATTGAAAAGACCTGTAAACCGCCTCAATAAAGAGAATTCAACAAACTACCAGAATGTAGTAAGGACACTCTAAACTTGGCAATTTTAACAAAATGAAGAGACAAAAGAATACCCAGCAGCTAAAGGAACAGAATACATGCCCACCAAACCAAACCAAAGAGGAAGAGATAGGGAATCTACCTGATGAAGAATTCCAAATAATGATAGCGAAATTAATTCAAAATCTCAAAATCAAAATAGAATCACAGTTCAAGAGTCTGGAGACAAGGATTGAGAAGATGCAAGAAAGGTTTAACAAGGACCTAGAAGAAATAAAAAAGAGTCAACACATAATGAATAATGCAATAAATGAGATCCAAAACACCCTGGAGGCAACAAATAGTAGAATAACAGAGGCAGAAGATAGGATTAGTGAATTAGAAGATAGAATCCTAGAAATAAATGAATTAGACGAGAAAAAAGAAAAACGTATCAAAAGAAATGAGGACAATTTCAGAAACCTCAAATGCAGAGTTCCAAAGAATAGCAAGAAGAGATAAGAAAGCCTTCTTCAGTGATCAATGCAAAGAAATAGAGGAAAACAACAGAATGGGAAAGACTAGGGATCTCTTCAAGAAAATCAGAGATACCAAAGGAACATTTCATGCAAAGATGGGCACAATAAAGGACAGAGATGGTGTGGACCTAACAGAAGCAGAAGATATTAAGAAGAGGTGGAAAGAATACACAGAAGAACTGTACAAAAAAGAGCTTCAAGACCTAGATAATCATGATGATGTGATCACTGACCTAGAGCCAGACATCTTGGAATGTGAAGTCAAATGGGCCTTAGAAAGCATCACTACGAACAAAGCTAGTGGAGGTGATGGAATTCCAGTGGAGCTATTCCAAGT
Organism: Tragelaphus eurycerus; assembly: GCA_935064755.1. Lineage (NCBI taxonomy): Eukaryota > Metazoa > Chordata > Mammalia > Artiodactyla > Bovidae > Tragelaphus > Tragelaphus eurycerus. The sequence continues at coordinate 6,055,401 of CAKXYN010000033.1, forward strand.
CCTGAATGATGATGCTGTGAAAGTGCTACACTCAATATGCCAGCAAATTTGGAAAACTCAGCAGTGGCCACAAGATTGGAAAAGGTCAGTTTTCATCCCAATCCCAAAGAAAGGCAATGCCAAGGAGTGCTCAAACTACCAAACAATTGCACTCATCTCACACGCTAGTAAAGTAATGCTCAAAATTCTCCAAGCCAGGCTTCAGCAATATGTGAACCGTGAACTTCCTGATGTTCAAGCTGGTTTTAGAAAAGGCAGAGGAACCAGAGATCAAATTGCCAACATCCGCTGGATCATGGAAAAAGCAAGAGAGTTCCAGAAAAAACATCTATTTCTGCTTTATTGACTATGCCAAAGCCTTTGACTGTGTGGATCACAATAAACTATGGAAAATTCTGAAAGAGATGGGAATACCAGACCACCTGATCTGCCTCTTAAGAAATCTGTATGCAGGTCAGGAAGCAACAGTTAAAACTGGTCATGGAACAACAGACTGGTTCCAAATAGGAAAAGGAGTAGGTCAAGGCTGCATATTGTCACCATGTTTATTTAACTTCTATGCAGAGTACATCATGAGAAATGCTGGACTGGAAGAAACAGAAGTTGGAATCAAGATTGCCGGGAGAAATATCAATAACCTCAGATATGCAGATGACACCACTCTTATGGCAGAAAGTGAAGAGGGGCTAAAAAGCCTCTTGATGAAAGTGAAAGTGGAGAGTGAAAAAGTTGGCTTAAAGCTCAACATTCAGAAAACGAAGATCATGGCATCTGGTCCCATCACTGCATGGGAAATAGATGGGGAAACAGTGGAAACAGTGTCAGACTTTGTTTTTCTGGGCTCCAAAATCACTGCAGATGGTGACTGCAGCCATGAAATTAAAAGACGCTTGCTCCTTGGAAGGAAAGTTATGACCAACCTAGATAGCATATTCAAAAGCAGAGACATTATTTTACCAACAAAGGTTCGCCTAGTCAAGGCTATGGTCTTTCCTGTGGTCATGTATGGATGTGAGAACTGGACTGTGAAGAAGGCTGAGCACCGAAGAATTGATGCTTTTGAACTGTGGTGTTGGAGAAGACTCTTGAGAGTCCCTTGGACTGCAAGAAGATCCAACCAGTCCATTCTGAAGGAGATCAATCCTGGAATTTCTTTAGAAGGAATGATGCTAAAGCTGAAACTCCAGTATTTTGGCCACCTCATGCGAAGAGTTGACTCATTGGAGAAGACTCTGATGCTGGGAGGGATTGAGGGCAGGAGGAGAAGGGGACGACAGAGGATGAGATGGCTGGATGGCATCACTGACTCGATGGATGCGAGTCTGAGTGACCTCCGGGAGCTGGTGATGGACAGGGAGGCCTGGCGTGCTGCGGTTCATGGGGTCGCAAAGAGTCGGACACGACTGAGCAACTGATCTGATCTGATCTGATCAGAAACCTCCAGGATAACATCAAACGCTACAACATTCGAATCATAGGAGTTCCAGAAGAAGAAGATAAAAAGAAAGATCATGAGGAAATACTTGAGGAGATAATAGTTGAAAACTTCCCTAAAATGGAGAAGGAAATAACCACTCAAGTTCAAGAAATCCAGAGAGTCCCTAACAGGATAAACCCAAGGCGAAACACCCCAAGACACATATTAATCAAATTAACAAAGATTAAATATAAAGAACAAATATTAAAAGCAGCAAGGGAAAAACATCAAATAACTCACAAGGGAATTCCCATAAGGATAACAGCTGATCTTTCAATAGAAACTCTCCAAGCCAGGAGGGAATGGCAAGACTTAATTAAAGTGATGAAAGAAAATAACTTACAGCCTAGATTATTGTATCCAGCAAGGATCTCATTCAAATATGAAGGAGAAATCAAAAGCTTAACAGATAAGCAAAAGTTGAGAGAATTTTGCACCACTAAACCATTTCTCCAACAAAAACTAAAGGACATTCTCTAGATAGGAATCACTAAAAGGATGTATAAATTAGAACCCAAAGCAATAAAGTAAATCTTATTTATCAATAATCGCTTTAAACATTTATGGGCTGAATGCCCTAATCAACAGACAAAGACTAGCTGAATTGATACAAAACAAGACCCCTACATACCTTGTCTACAAAAGACAACCAAAAGACTAAAATGGGTCAAATGGATACAAAAACTAGACCCCTATATATGTTGTCTACAAGAGAACCACCTTAAAATACAGGATATATACTGACTGAAAATGAAGGCCTGGAAAAAGATTTTCTATGCAGATATGGACCATAAGAAAACAGGAGTAGCAATGGTTATATCAGATAAAATTGACTTTAAAGATCTTGAAAAGGAGACAATGAAGGTTACACATAACGACTTAAAGGAACAATCCAAAAAGAAGTTATAACAATTATATATGCACCCAACATTGGAGCATTGATATATCTAAGACAAACATTAATTAATATGATAGAAGAAATATGCAGCAATACAATAATAGTGGGAGACTTTAATACCCCACTCATATAATCTGGCTGTAATAGACAAAGTAAAGAGCAAAACATATTTACTTATGAGCCTCAAAAAATTCAGTTCACTCAGGAGAGTTTAAAAAAAAAAAAAAGACTTATGTGTTCACTCTGTAAAGGTTTATTGACTATTTTATGGGTTTGGTACCACTTTGGGTAGTAGGGAGGAAGAGGTGACAAATGTGATCCTGTCCTAAATAATATATTGTGGTAAAGATAGACCTACCAATACAAAATACCAAGATGTGCCTAAAGACGAGGACACCCAAACTGGACTTTTTGTTTCCTGAACTTTTCATTTCGAGAACAAATTCAACATTTTTTTTTTAAGTGTTCTTTGTGATTAAAAACAGAAAGCCTTTGGTTAAGAAATTACATATACTCCTCCCCACCATCACTCCCCTTCTTTCTTCCCATTTCCCTCCCACCCTCATTGATCCTTTCCTTTGTCCATTTTCCCCTGCAAATAAAACAAAAACAAAAACAAAACAAAAAAAAAGAAAAGGAAGGAAAGAAAACATGAAATCCTATAAAGTAAAAAAAAAAAAAAAAAATAGTATGCTTTGTTTTATGTGACTTTTATCACAAAAAAAAGATTGAAAAATTTCAATTGAAAGTTAAGGATTTTTGAACTTTTTTCCCATTTGAATTTCCTTAAACTATGAATGAAAATAATGCTTACATATAGCAAACACTACTACAGAGAAATTAAATTGTGCATGATTCATGAATAAATGATAATGTGGCTAATCCAATGATGTTTATTTGCACAACCTTTTTAATGTGACAATTCCTTGGATATTGAAGTGAAATATTTTCACCCTACATCTATATTTTTATGGTGTGTGTTTACTTTCCACAGTACAGATCCCAAAATGTCAAATTGCTAGAGCTGATTTATGGTGATTAGTTTTAACTTGGAATATTTGAAATGCGTTTAATTAATTTTAGCTGTTTAGCAAAGTACAATAAGGTTTTTCATATTAGCAAAGCTTTCTTTATGACATATCAGCTATGCATATGTTTAAGGATATGACGGACTCAAGTGATTCTTATTTGAATTTTATATTTAGCAAATAAACATGCACTACTGGGGATTAGGCAGTATTTAGGAAGTATATGTATAAGGATTATTTAGGATGAAATTGCCAAAGATCCTGGAATATTCAGCACACACTTGTTGATTGATTTCACTGCAGTAAATATGAAGCAGTAACAACTATATAAATTATTCAGAGAGTAGGCATTCACACTGGGATTCTTTAGCGATCACTTCAGAAAACATTTGGCAGAGTATTCTTTTCATAGTATTTTTCCAAATCCGTGTACAAAAGAGATATAGATTCATACGAAATGGATTAATACTGATTCTTTTAAAATGAAATTAAACATTTTTAAACATTCAAGTGATGATTGCATAATCTTTCCTACTAAAGCACTCTTTGGTAAAGTATTTATCTTAAATATTATTTTTGTCTTTCAGGAAGCCTTATATAGTGAATGTAAGAGATCTATTAAAACGTTGAATCACTTGAGAGTGCTTTAGTACTTTGCCTCAAAATCTGCACATAGGCAAAATTCCTGATATTATGAGTTGGGATTTTCAGTGTAAGAGGATTTAAAATCTCTGCTAAAGCAAGGGCTTGTTAGCTGTTTCTAAGCATCATATATCAGAGAGACCCAGCTACTTACGAACCGATCAAACTAAAATGGGACAGGACAGGACACACAGAATGAAAGAGACCAATTTAGACCAAGTAGAAGGTATCAGGTTTTCTTAAGAGGGCCCTTTGATTCTGGGAAGAGATTTTCTTTCAACTCCAGAAGCAAATAGAGCAGTGCGCATTCACGTAGGTATGGATTTCTTTGTATACAGATAGGGATCACTTGTTAAAGATATCCATTCATTAAAGCAGTTTGAGACATGGTGTTGGAAAGTGTTTCAATGTAGGCAGATTTTTATTTTATATTGGAATGTATCTGATTAACAATATTGTGATAGTTTGGGGTGAACTGCAAAGGGACTCAACCATACATACACATAATATCCATTCACCCCCAAACTCCCTTCCCATCCAGGCTGCCACATAACGTTGAGTGGAGTTCCCTGTGCCACACAGTAGGTCCTTGCTGCTTATTCATTTTAAATATAACAGTGTGTACATGTCCATCCCAAACTCCTTTGGGCATTTGCAGATTTGACGTTAGAGACCCCAGTTATCTACTCATAAGTCACGTGACTTTCAAACATTCCTAATAACTTTTTCTTTTGTAATAATCTTTGTGTTTCTTATAGTTCCTTATTCTCTTGACTTTGTGCTGAAGATCCAATGAGTGAGTGAAGCCCCAAAATAATTCATAGCCCACAAAACATTACATTATCAAAACTTATATTACTATGACTACTACTACTACTAATAAAACATGATTGAGTAACTGGTGTGCAATCCATTGAAAAGTCCAAGTGAACTGGATATGTTTTATTTTTTGAAAATATGTTAACTTAAAGAATATCTATGAGGTCAAAAGTCATCAGCATTTCCCCCTTTACGTTTAAAGTACTAACTCTTACATTATTGATGAATGCCAAATAAAAAGATGGCTGCATAAATTTTTTGTGAATACTTAGAAATTTTATTTTATTAGCTGTAAGCCATAAGGGATATGGCAGTTGATAAGGAGAAAAAGTTTGCCTCTTGGTATGATCTGTATCCAGTTGGAGGTCTGGCCATGGTGTGGGGTATATGGAACCATCCGGATATTATTGTCAACGGTTTGTTTCTCTGTGTGTCTCTTCCAGCTATCGGCAGGACCCTCATCCCCCGTTATTTTAGCACTGTGTTTGAAGGAGGGGTGACCGACCTGTATTACGTTCTCAAACACTCGAAAGAGTCCTACCACAACTCATCCATCACCGTGGACTGCGACCAGTGCGCGATGGTCACCCAGCATGGGAAGCCCATGTTTACCAAGGTACGGGCTGGGCTCGGCAACAGGGCTTGCTCTTCTCTGGGTATGGTGCAGGATACTAATTAGGGTTTTCTTCTGGAGCTTTAAGCTGACCTCTCACATGTCAGATAGGAGCAGACCTGTGAGATCATCTTTTTGGTTTGTAACCTGGCAAGACTCGGGGAGCCCTGTGCATATGATACAGACCCCAAGAAAGTCAAACAGGATAAACCTTCAAGAAAGAGAAGAGAGTTTTGGCTGCTACTAAATTACAATTTTGGTGTTTTGTTTTTTTTTTTAATTGAGATATAATTGACATTTAACAGGCTTCTCTGGTAAAGACTCTACCTGTTAGGTGGGAGACACAGGTTTGATCCCTGGGTTGGGAAGATCCCCTGGAGAAGGGAATGGCAACCCACTCCATTATTCTTGCCTGGACAATTCCGGGGACTGAGGGGTCTGGCGGGCTACAGTCCATGGATTCAGAGTGTTGGGCACCACTGAGCGACTAACATTTATACCACTTATACATAACAGTGTATTAGTATTACGTTTACAACATGTTGATTTTATATATATTTATATATTGTGAGGTGATTACTCATAAGTTTAGTTAACATCCATCACTATGCTTAGTCACTCAGTCGTATCCAACTCTTTGTGACCCCAAGGACTGTAGCCCCCTAGCTCCTTTGTCCATGGGATTTCCCAGGCAAAAATACTGAAGTGGGTTGCCATGCCCTCCTTCAAGGGATCTTCCTGACCCAGGGATCGAACCCAGCTCTCCCGCAATGCAGGCAGATTCTTTACTGTCCGAGCCACCAGGGAAGGCCCCTATCTATCACTCCGTTCAGTTCAGTTCAGTTCAGTCGCTCAGTCCTATCTGACTCTTTGCGGCCCCATGAATCACAGCACATCAGGCCTCCCTGTCCATCACCAACTCCCGGAGTTCACCTAAACTCATGTGCATCGAGTCGGTGATGCCATCTAGCCACTACACGTACTTAAAATTTCTTTCTTGTGACGAAGCCCTTTAACACATTATTGACTGGGGGATTTTTTTTAGAAACTAATGCCTGTGGTGTTAATATGTCTCTGGTCAATAATGTGTTAAAGATTATTAGTAACTTTCAAATATACAACAGTCGAAAGATACTATGTATTATTCACTATAGCCCGTGATGATATACATTACATAGAATTTCGGTTTTGATACTCAGGGGTATCCTACAACTGAAAGAACATTCTTCTATTATTGTGCAGTCGGTATTTGTGCTTTGTTACTGAAATTAAAGTTTTTAAAGCTAAATTCAAATATTAAGAAGCAGGAGAAAAATCAACAAAGCACAATTCAACTAGTAATAATCTTTAAGGAATACAAAAGTATAAAAATATAAATGGAACACTATAGACAATCCCTTTATATCATCTCTCAAGCAGAAAAATTAGTAAGAATAAATATTTAGTCAAAGAATCTGGAAAATGGAAGTTTATTTTAATGAACACTAGTTCATTGCATTTTGACTAAGACTCAACATGAAACTAGTTTGTAACATCAACAAAACCAGTTCTTTCTTTTAGTTGAAAACACAAATGACAACCTTCTCTTTATAGTTAAGAGAAGCTGAATTATCAGGGTTAATTGTGGAAGCCTAAATTATAAAACTCAAGATGTGTCTGCTACTTATACACTATTTTGCTGAAAGAGTAGATATAAAATGTTTATTATTTAAAGTATTCTTTGATCTTGGTGCAATTTCACCTTTCTGATGCCCACAGGGGTGTTAAAAACCACAGGCAAAGAAAATGCTTATATAAATGCAAAAACGCATCATCCAATGCCATTGAGTTTATGGTATCTTGATTATCATCCACAGACATTTTAAATGTGGAACAGGAGGAGGGTTTTTCCCATTTTCCCTTTTTAACCATTGAGCAGAGAGAAAAGCTGTCCATCTGGGATAAGGAAGATTCCCACTGCGTGTGATGGAGCGTGCTGGTCTTGAGAGTTTTGCTGTGTGCAAAGGAATGGTCACCTGGGTGATGGTTTACTCTGTCCGTGACTCACTTATTTTTGAGGACACCAAACATTACATCACCTTGTGGACACAGGAGCCATTTCTAGAATTACAAAGCCCGAGCACTGCAGGGAAGGCCTTTTCCTGTTGCTTCAGTATCCCTTATGTAGGCTTAGTGTTACTTTCCCTGGAAAAGAGAATGGCACCCCACTCCAGTGTTCTGCGACTGAGCAACCAACACACACACACATACACAGTGTTAATTTTGGGCTTCCCACGTGGTGCTAGTGGTAAAGAATCCACTTGCCAGTGCAGGAGACATAGGAGACACGGGTTGGATCCCTGGGTCAGGAAGATCCCCTGGCGAAGGAAATGGCATCCCAATCCAGTATTCTTGCCTGGAAAATCCCATGGACAGAGGAGCCTGGTGGGCTACAGTCCAGGGGGCCGCAAAGAGTCGGACACAACTGAGCCACTGAACGCACTAACACTAGTGTACTTCTAGGTCATTCAAGAAAAACACACCAGTTCCTTATGCTTTCAGAGAGAAAAAGAAATCCGTGATAATTAAACTTGGCTGTAATGAAGGAGCTACTTCCAAAGCCTGTAGCCACTGAAAATAAAAATGCATATTGCAATGAGCCTTTCATATCCTCCATTTCTTTCTCAGACCGAAACTTTTTCAGAAATTAACATAGTCAGTTGCTCTGAAGATACCGTGCTGTACATGCCAGATTGGTTTTAAATCAAAAAGAATCCCATTCTTCCTATGAATTGATAAGGTGGTTTTTTTTAACCATTCAAATTAAGAAACCAAGGTTCTCCTCTGCTGCCTCCTCCTCCCTGCTGGAGCACTCCCTCTCACATGGCTCCCCCTCCCACACGGGGACATTCTCCTGAACTCAGCTCTCTGGGTTTCAAGCTTTAATTATTTAGATCACCCATCTGACTCTACTCCGTGGCAATACTTTTGCCAGCTCTGGTAATGAATATTTCTATACTGTGATGAAAAATATCACTTTCTGGGAAATGTAGCTTAGCTGTGTGGCCTTCGTCCAGATGCTAATTATGCACATTTATTTTTAGAATATTCCAAAGCATTTCATTTTTTCTCTCTCTTTTTTTTTTTTTGCTCCTTGGGTGATTATTATACTACCCAAAGAATCTTTCCAATTTTTCTTTTGTTCTTATATTAATTAAAAATAACTCGTCTTTGTGTAATAAAATAATATGGTGATTTAGTAGAAATCAGAAAGCTAATGACCTTTCGGTATCACAAAGAAAAATAGTTTGGTAGCTGATACTTTATTTTTTTTTAGGGGAAGCCTGCTATTAGTACATGGTATCACTTAGCACATTATGTGCAGGCATTTTCACATTGTTCTAATTTAAACTATCAATAAACTCTAATTCTCCAAATAGCGTTTGACTCTGCATTTCTGAGTTGCTTTTATGAAAATGTGGTCAACTGGTGAATCAAAAATCAGCCACGGCCCTAATCAACAGTAATATTTAATATTCCTCAGGACCACAAAGCATTTTGCAATTTCCTGACCCTAGGAACACTATGGATGCTGTAATGAGAGTTTTTATACATATTCTGAAAGCTTTCTTTTCTGCATTCAACTTTGAATCAAATTGGAAACAAAGGGTAATAATCAGAAGAGCAATCCCCAAGGCTTTCAGAATTAAAGACCCTTGAATTATATTTGAGGATGTGAATTCTGGCTGATACTGAAAGGACCCTCTCTGGGGTACATGTTGCATCATTTGGGGGTTCACAAACTGGAACCATAATTACAGCCATTATTGGACACCTTATCATTTCTATAAACATAGGCTATGGTCTTTTCTTATCTCAATTATTTACTGTGAAATTATTTACTACTGTGGAAAAGTACCATGGAAATACCAACCAGTGTGGGCCTCCCTGGTAGCTCAGCTGGTAAAGAATCCACCTGCAATGCAGGAAACCCCAGTTCGATTCCTGGGTTGGAAAGATCCACTGGAGAAGGGATAGGCTACCCTCTCCAGTATTCCTGGACTCCCCTGGTGGCTCAGACAGCAAAGAATCCACCCTCAATGCAGGAGACCTGGGTTCAATCCCTGGGTTAGGAGGATCCACTGGAGAAGGGAATGGATACCCACTCTAGTATTCTTGCCTGGAGAATCCCATGGACAGAGGAGCCTGGCGGGCTACAGTCCATGGGGTCGCAAAGAGTCGGACATGAGTAACTTTCACTTTTTTTCCGGTATGAATCCTCACTGATGTCTTTGACAGTTAGTTCATCATTCTTATTATGTTATACTCCAGTGTGTGTCTCAGTCGCTCAGTCGTGTCTGACTCTGCAAGCCCATGGAATGTAGCTCGCCAGGCTCCTCTGTCCATGGGATTTTCCATACAGGAATACTGGAGTGAGTTGCCATGCCCTACTCCAGGAGATCTTTCCAATCCAGATTTGAACCTGTGCCTCTTAAATCCAGCTGCATTGGCAGGCGAGTTCTTTATCATTAGCGCCACCTGGAAAGCCCTTTATGCTCTCATCCTGACTCTAATGGAAATACTATATTAAATGTATATCTATACTATATTAAATGTATATATAGAGTGATTATATGTAATCACTCTAATAAATGTATATATATGTATTTACATATGGGCTTCCTTGGTGGCCAAATAGGTAAAGAATCTGCCTGCAATGCAGGAGACCTGGGTTCAATCCCTGAGTCAGGAAGATCCCTGGGAGAAGTAAATAGTAACCCACTCCAGTATTCTTGCCTGGGAAATTCCATGGACAGTGGAGCCTGAGGCGCAAAGGTGTCCATGGGATCACAAAGAGTTGGACACAACTTAGCAATTAAACCACTATGGATTTCCAAGTAAGATACACTGAGCTTTATGGAACTGTTAATCTAAAAGCCTTAGTCCATGCATACTGTTCTAAGCATAAAGACCAAGAAAAATTAAATGAACACTCCCATCTAACAAGCATATTGTATTTTGTAAAAGCTACATGAGAATCATTTTGTTATACAACGACATGGTCAGTATCGCCTTACGATTAGCAAAGAAAGAAAAGGGTTAAAAAGCTACGGGTTAGTTTGAGAAATGTTCTTTTTTAGTTCTCTTGTTCCTGGCCTAGTCTCAAGCCAACACGTGATGCACTGAATGCCTGCCAGCCTCTTTCTTGTTGATCCTCCGGAGACCATCTGTGCTGGGGGCATTGATTAGAGTGTGTCTGCTGGGATTACATCTTTTCTGTTGCCATGCCAACTAATCAGCTGATTTTGGTTACCACAGAAACAAAATGTCAGAGCTCACAGTAACATGAATTCAGCACAACAGAAAATGTTTTCTTAATTGGGGACCCTTTTGAATTTGGATTCCAAGTGAAAGGCAGCTTTTTTTTTTTTTTTAAAGGCCAACTTTAGATAAAAGCTACATTAATTGTATTGATTACGAGGAATGCGCAGAGTTTTTCTGAAAAGAGGAAACATTAATTCCTCTTCGTAAGCTATGCTCATTCCAAACAAGGAATATATATGTATATATATTTTTTCTTAAGCATCTCTATTTCATTTTCTGATTGTTGCATGTAAAATAAAATAAATCACAAAACCTTCAGTTTCCTTTGACCTCCATGAGGAGGGCAGTGGGTGGAGAGGATGGGCAGGGCTTGGGTGGAAGCTGTGGGAAGAATTGCTTGGGGAAGGTCAGCATTCATCAAATTGTCTCCCATCCTTTCATTCAAAGAAGTAACCAGGGCTCCTCAGATGCTAAAGAATCTGCCTGCAATGCCAGAGACCTGGGTTCAGTCCCTGGGTCAGGTAGATCCCCTGGAGAAGGGAATGGATATCTACTCCAGTGTTCTTGCCTGGAGAATTCCATGGACAGAGGAGCCTGGCGGGCTACAGTCCATGGGGTCACAAAGACTTGGACACGACTGAGTGACTTTCATGCCACTTGAGTCATTTAGTTTCCCTTAAAGAAAACACTCGACACAAGCCACTTAGATTCAGTTCTCAGAATTCCTCTCTTGCACATGCTAAGTCCCGGATAAACCTGAGTCCTTGGTTTTAGCTGAGAAAGGAGGAGTCCAAGGTTGTTGCAATGCTTCTTTTCGTAGGCCCTTAGCAGTTTGATGGCAAGAAGAGTCCTCAGCTGGTTTGCTACATCACAGTAAACAAAGAACACAGTTGAACATGGCCTTAGAGATTCTCCAACTGAGTAATTCATCAGAAGAACTCCACCCAGGCCTTCCCCTTATGAAATTCTCTTCCTGTAGAAGTAAACCAGAACCTCTCTCTGCCCTGGGTTTTTGTCTCATAAACACAAAACAGATTAGATAATAAAAAAAAAAAAAAACATGACATTTAACTGGGCTAATATTTGCTTAAACATCCAATAACCCCTTCTCTTTAAAAGAAAAGGATTATGGCATCCAAATATCCCTGTCCTGCATTGTCAAGACATTTCTCTGCCCATGTCTGGCCATAGTCACCTCTCTTCTGGAAAAGCCTCCCCTGCCGGTGGCTTCTGTCCTGTTAACACTCAGGGAAGAATTGTGTGGCTTAATCTCCATGCAACTCTTTGGAAAACCTTGGTAAATTAAGTCTGATGCTTATGGGCAAGGCTCTGGAGGAGTGGTGTGGGGACGCTGAAGTCTTCCCCCATTTCACTGTGCTCGACTCTCATGGCGAAGATCCAGAAACGAGGCTCTGAAGACCACTCAGTCGAGGAGTTTGAGGGCAAGCAGCCCAAATGCCTGGAATTACCCACAGCTTGTGCTAACTGGATCTGAGTCAGAGGCCTTCATCCAGATTATCAATAATTATCTGACAGTGCTTCTGAGACCTTTGATGAAATGAAAATGGCAGGTGTCATTAGCATCTTTTTTTTTTTTAAAGCCTCTTTCTTAAGTCGTGCTCTATGAACAGGTTACTAATTCTCCCGCACTTGATGTTTTGCTTGTTTAAAGAAAATAGTTCTTTAAATTAGAGAGACTAGAAAGTACCTAACCCAGTGCCTAGGACATAGTTGGAATTCAATAAATGATGGGTTTTGGTATAAAATTCCCAAAGAAGGAAGTGATTATTCAGTTCAGTTCAGTTGCTCAGTCCTGTTCGACTGTTTGAGACCCCACGGACTGCAGCACGCCAGGCCTCCCTGTCCATTGCCAACTCCCGGAGCTTACTCAAACTCATGTCCATTGAGTCGTTGATACCATCCAACCATCTCATCCTCTGTTGTCCCCTTCTCCTCCCACCTTCAATCTTTCCCAGCATCAGGGTCTTTTCAAAAGAGTCCCTTGGACTGCAAAGAGATCTAACCAGTCCATCCTAAAGGAAATCAGTCCTGGGTGTTCATTGGAAGGACTGATGCTAAAGCTTAAAATCCAATACTTTGGCCACCTGATGCGAAGAACTGACTCATTTGAAAAGACATTTGAAGTGATTATTAAGATTTCATAAAAGGTTGATGAGCTGTGCTATGTCACTTCAGTAATGTCCAACTCTTCTTGACCCTCTTTTTGAAATTCAACAAAATTCCAGTAGCCACCCAGGCTCCTCTGTCCATGGGATTCTCCAGGCAAGAATACTGGAGAGGGTTGCCATATCTGCTCCAGGGGATCTTCCTGACCCGAGGATTGAACCAGTGCCTCTTACATATCCTGCATTGGCAGGCGGGTTCTTTACTACTACCGCCGCCTTGGGAAGCCCAAAAGAATGATTTACATTGCTAATTACCTTCATGGACTATAGTTCAGACTATTTCTAAAATGATCATATTCCCTATTCAGTTGACTGTTATTTTTTTCTTTAAGTGTAAGTGCAATGCTTTCCAAAGTTTTGTACTTTTTTTAGTCTAAGAAATGTTTCTCCAGACAGGCTTAATCAGAGGTCCACTACTTAAAACGGATAGAACTGAAGCTGTCCTGGTTGAATCAAGAAAGTGAGTGGGAATCTCAGTGTTAGGTGGAGGCTTAGCTCTTCCCAGAAGAGCCCCCGATACACTGCTTATGACCGCCCAGGTCTCGACAGGACGTCACAACCACCCCTGGTCTAGGGCTCCGTGTTCTTTGGTTGCATGCCTTTCATCTTTAAACTACCCTTAACTGTCAAGTACAATACCAGGCAGGCTTCCATGGTGTCTCAGCTGTAAAGAATCCACTTGCCGATGCAGGAGACATGGGTCCGATCCCTGGGTCAAGAAGATCCCCTGGAGGAGGGCATAGCAACCCACTCCAGGATTCTTGCCTGGAGAATCCCATGGACAGAGGAGCCTGGTGGGCTACAGTCCATGGGGTCACAAAGAGTTGGACACGATTTAGCGACTAAACAACAGCAACAATACTAGGCAATCTATATACAAAATTTCACTTAATGTACTTTCCCAACGTCCCTATCTAGGGGTATTCTGATCCTTATTCTGCAGATGAGGAAACTGAAACTTATGAAATCTGCTTGATTTTCTGAAAGTTGCAAAATAAGTGGGAAACAGAGTCAAGATTTGGATCTAAGACTTTCTGGTGCCAAAGCCTCCCATTTTTGTACTGCGTCTCTAGGCAAACGTGGGCTGAATAACGAGCTACAGTTATTTAAACCGGACCAATATACTGTCACTGCTCCTCATCTTAGAGGTGAGAGATAGAATGAGTGGCATAAGACTTGCCCACATTTTCTTTCATTTCAAAGTCATTAACAGTGAAAAAAGGCTTCCCCAGTGGCTTAGTAGGTAAAGAATCTGCCTGCAGTGCAGGAAACAGAGGAGCTGCGAGTTCAGTGCCTGAGTCGGAAAAATCCCCTGCAGAAGGAAATGGCAACCCACTTCAGTATTCTTGCCTGAAAAATCCCATGGACAGAAGAGCCTGGCGGGCTACAGTCCAATGGGTTGCACAAAAGTTGGACATGACTGAGCAACTAAGCACACAGCACAACAGTGAGAAGAAATGTGAATAAAATAGGAACTAGGGAATTTTCTGACAGTCCAGTAGTTAGGACTTGGCCATTTTACGGCCATGAATCCAGGTTCAATCCCTGGTCAGGGAAGTAAGATCCTGTAAGCTGCCAAAAAAAAAAGGAAAATGAACTGCATGCCAAAAATCATCTTACTTTCAAAAGCAGATAAAAAGGCTACCCTGTCACTGATCACTCTATAAGACTCACTATATTTCATTAATGATATACATTTATCTTAGGTTAATTTGGCTCCCCAAAGCCTGGCCCTTTATACAAGCAGAATTCGTCATGTCTAATAGAATGTGATTCAAGGAATTTACTCTAAAATGCCTTTCTTTCCAAACATCCGTAATTGATAACGCACAGCCTTGGGTTAAGCACCACCCTCTGACATTTCTCTTTGGAAATAAAAACTTCCTCTGCTTCAGTTCAGCTCAGTTCAGTCACTCAGTCCTGTCTGACCCCTTGTGACCCCATGGCCTGTAGCATGACAGTCTTCCCTGTCCATCACCAACTCCCAGAGCTTGCTCAAACTCATGTCCATCAAGTTGGTGATGCCATCCAACCATCTCATCCTCTGTCGTCCCCTTCTCCTCCTGCCTGGGTAAACTTGACGTAACTCATATTTACACGGAATACTTTTATTAGGTACTTTCTCCCAGAGTAGAATAACTGAGATTAGAACAGAGCTCAAACTCTTATTCTAGAAGGATGATGAAAGTGGAGGAGAAAGGAGGTGAAAGCATGCTAATGTTATGGGGGACATATGTACCAGGAGTGTTTGACATAGCATCGCTATAAGATGGGTTTTGCCTGCATATTTACAAATGAAGAAATAGGAGCTTGTGGAGTTTCTGCCAAAACTAGTTGAGTTACCAGAGGCTCATGGCTGGTGAGCTGCTGTGCTGACCTTTGACCCCATTAATTTCAGAGCTGAGACCCTTCTCCATGGATGCATCACCTGTGCCACGTTTTTGCCAAGATCGAGTACTTGCCAAGAGGAGTCAAGGAGACCGCATTGAGTGGCTGACGTGTGAATTACAAAAACGTCACGATCACCAAGTGCATAACCATTGATCCTCCTGTTTGTCCCTTCCAGGTGTGTACGGAAGGCAGACTGATTTTGGAGTTCACCTTTGACGACCTCATGAGAATAAAAACGTGGCACTTTACCATTAGACAATACAGAGAGTTAGTCCCAAGAAGCATTCTAGCCATGCACGTAAGTACTTAATTTCTATTTCACTCTCTTCCCTTTCATCCCCTCATCTTACCCAGAAAAGAGAAGCCCTGTTTTCTCACTGTGAAAGAGCTCCCAGAAACTTCACACTTTAGGCAATTAACTCTAAATTTTGTTTTCCCCTCAGCCATTTTCATCCACAGGCCCCTTTTGCCCTCCTTTGTTTCTGAGTTTGGTAAATTGTGAGACTATTTCCTTTCCTACTTTATTATTTTAAACTCCAAATGGAGGTTACCTCAATAAACAGTCTGTACTTTTCTTAAATTCCACACATTTGTTATCAAGTACCACTCAGCCTGGGCTAATAAACCTGTTGTGTATAAATGAGAGAAATAAAACAAGGAATAGGAAAAACAGTTTCCAGTTTTTATTGGAACCATCTGACAAGATGTGGGGTTCACATACCTCAGATGTGTGTGCACACACTTCCTAACCACAGCATTGGAAACCCGAGGAAGACCTGAGTTCCTCTTGATTGCATTTGGCTGTAAATCATATCAAATTGCTTGGACATCAAGAAGGTGCAAGGGTGGATTTGATGCCAATCTAGAGAGATGTTTTAATGGTAAGACTTGACAGAAACTCATCAGGTCAGTCCCATAAGAAGGAATCACCAGGCATTGACTTAATAAATGCTTCTTCCAGAATGCACGATGCAGCAGTTTCTGAGAAAATGCTTCGGAGCAAAATCAGATTTGAGCCTGATTTTTAAGATCCTACGTGGTGAAAAAGAGAATACAATTACAGTTGTAATTGCAACCCACTCCAGTACTGAATGATAACCCACTCCAGTATTCTTGCCTAGAGAATCCATGGACAGAGCAGCCTGGTGGGCTACAGTCCATAGACTCACAGAGTCAGACACAACTGAAGTGACTTAGCATGCACGCATGCATGTCTACAGAGGACCCTCTTTTCAGAAGTTGAGATGAAAAATGGCAAGCTATTTTCACCTACATTAGTTTTTTTTTTTTTTTTTTTAAATTTATCTACACAAAGCCAATTGGTTGCATTACTCGGAGGGAAATTAAGTACAGAAAAAGAATAAATTAAGATGTTGGTATAACCTAGATGGTCTCAGGAATGCAGACCCAGAGGCAAGGAGATGTTTACTTAAGACTTGCTCTGTTTAGCAATAGTTTATATCTATCAAGAAAGAAGGAAAAACAAACAGAAAGAATGAGCAGTGACTAAGAGACTCACCTTAACAGCGGAATCCAGAAAGAATCTGTTTTCTTTTCTCGCCAAACAGCACATTGGGGGTGGCCCATGAAACATGACATCCTGATATTTTTAATGTGGCTGATATTTCTGAAAATAGAATGCATACCTTTACAGTCCTTCAGGATGAAAGTTGTTGAGGACATCTATTTCTAGCCTCAGTTTAGCGGAGAGGAGAGTTAAACATTTTTAATATATATGTATTAATATAGTTCATGGCAGTTCATGAACTATATTAATACTGACTACTTCAGTATTCTTGCCTTGAGAACCCCATGAACAGTATGAAAAGGCAAAATGATAGGATACTGAAAGAGAAACTCCCCAGGTCAGTAGGGGCCCAAAATGCTACTAGAGATCAGTGGAGAAATAACTCCAGAAAGAATGAAGGGATGGACCCAAAGCAAAAAGAATACCCAGCTGTGGATGTGTCTGGTGATAAAAGCAAAATCCGATGCTATAAAGAGCAATATTGCATAGGAACCTGGAATGTCAGGTCCATGATTCAAGGCAAATTGGAAGTGGTCAAACAAGAGATGGCCAGAGTGTATGTCGACATTCTAGGAATCAGCGAACTCAAATGGACTGAAATGGGTGAATTTAACTCAGATGACCATTATATCTACTACTGTGGGCAGGAATCCCTCAGAAAAAAATGGAGTGACCATCATGGTCAACAAAAGAGTCTGAAATGCAGTACTTGGATACAATCTCAAAAACGACAGAATGATCTCTGTTCGTTTCCAAGGCAAGCCATTCAATGGTCTTCTATGAAGACCTACAAGACCTTTTAGAACTAACACCCAAATAAGATGTCCTTTTCATTATAGGGGACTGGAATGCAAAAGTAGGAAGTCAAGAAACACCTGGAGTAACAGGCAAATTTGGCCTTGGAATACGAAATGAAGCAGGGCAAAGACTAATAGAGTTTTGCCAAGAAAATGCACTGGTCATAACAAACACCCTCTTCCAACAACACAAGAGAAGACTCTATACATGAACATCACCAAATGGTCAACACCGAAATCAGATCAATTATATTCCCTTTTTTTATTATTTTATTTTACTTAACTTTACAATATTGTATTGGTTTTGCCATACATCAAAATGAATCCGCCACAGGTATACGTGTGTTCTCCATCCTGAACCCTCCTCCCTCCTCCCTCCCCATACCATCCCTCTGGGTCGTCCTAGTGCACCAGCCCCAGGCATCCGGTATCAGGCATCAAACCTGGACTGGCGACTTGTTTCAAATATGATATTATACATGTTTCAATGCCATTCTCCCAAATCATCCCACCCTCTCCCTCTCCCAGAGTCCAAAAGACTGTTCTATACATCAGTGTCTCTTCTGCTGTCTCATATACAGGGTTATTGTTACCATCTTTCTAAATTCCATATATATGTGTTAGTATACTGTATTTGTGTTTTTCTTTCTGGCTTACTTCACTCTGTATAACAGGCTCCAGTTTTATCCACCTCATTAGAACTGATTCAAATGTATTCTTTTTAATGGCTGAGTAATACCCCATTGTGTATATGTACCACAGCTTTCTTATCCATTCATCTGCGGATGGATATCTAGGTTGCTTCCAAGTCCTGGCTATTATAAACAGTGCTGCTATGAACATTGGGGTATACATGTCTCTTTCAATTCTGATTTTTCTCAGTGTGTATGCCCAGCAGGGGGATTGCTGGATCATAAGGCAGTTCTATGCCCAGTTTTCTGAGGAATCTCCATACTGTTCTCCATAGTGGCTGTACTAGTTTGCATTCCCACCAACAGTGTAAGAGGGTTCCCTTTTCTCCACACCCTCTCCAGCATTTATTGCTTATAGACTTTTGGATCACAGCCATTCTGACTGGCGTGAAATGGTACCTCATAGTGGTTTTGATTTGCATTTCTCTGATAATGAGTGATGTTGAGCATCTTTTCATGTGTTTGTTAGCCATCTGTATGCCTTCTTTGGAGAAATGTCTATTTAGTTCTTTGGCCCATTTTTTGATTGGGTCATTTATTTTTCTGGAATTGAGCTATAGGAGTTGCTTGCATATTTTTGAGATTAGTTGTTTGTCTGTTGCTTCATTTGCTATTATTTTCTGCCATTCTGAAGCCTGTCTTTTCACCTTGCTTATAGTTTCTTTGTTGTGCAGAAGCTTTTAAGTTTAATTAGGTCCCATTTGTTTATTTTTGATTTTATTTCCAATATTCTGGGAGGTGGGTCATAGAGTATCCTGCTGTGATGTATGTCAGAGAGTGTTTTGCCTATGTTTTCCTCTAGGAGTTTTATGATTTCTGGTCTTACATTTAGATCTTTAATCCATTTTGAGTTTATTTTTGTGTATGGTGTTAGAAAGTGCTCTAGTTTCATTCTTTTACAAGTGTTTGACCAGTTTTCCCAGCACCACTTGCAGCCAAAGATGAAGAAGCTCTGTACAGTAAGCAAAAACAAGACCAGGATCTGACTGTGGCTCAGACCATGAACTCCTTATTGCCAAATTCAGACTGAAATTGAAGAAAGTAGGGAAAACCACTAGACCATTCAGGTATGACCTAAATCAAATCCCTTATGATTATACAGTGGAAATGAGAAATAGATTTCAGGGCCTAGATCTGATAGATAGAGTGCCTGATGAACTATGGAATGAGGTTTGTGACATTGTACAGGAGACAGGGATCAAGACCATCCCCATGGAAAAGAAATGCAAAAAAGGAAAATGGCTGTCTGGAGAGGCCTTACAAATAGCTGTGAAAAGAAGAGAAGCAAAAAGCAAAGGAGAAAAGGAAAGATATAAACATCTGAATACAGAGTTCCAAAGAATAGTAAGAAGAGATAAGAAAGCCTTCTTCAGTGATCAATGCAAAGAAATAGAGGAAAACAACAGAATGGGAAAGACTAGGGATCTCTTCAAGGAAATCAGAGATACCAAAGGAAAATTTCATGGAAAGATGGGCTCGATAAAGGACAAAAATTATATGGACCTAACAGAAGCAGAAGATATTAAGAAGAGGTGGCAAGAATACACAGAAGAACTGTACAAAAAAGAGCTTCAAGACCTAGATAATCATGATGATGTGATCACTGACCTAGAGCCAGACATCTTGGAATGTGAAGTCAAATGGGCCTTAGAAAGCATCACTACGAACAAAGCTAGTGAAGGTGATGGAATTCCAGTGGAGCTATTCCAAGTCCTGAAAGATGATGCTGTGAAAGTGCTGCACTCAATATGCCAGCAAATTTGGAAAACTCAGCAGTGGCCACAAGATTGGAAAAGGTCAGTTTTCATCCCAATCCCAAAGAAAAGCAATGCCAAGGAGTGCTCAAACTACCGAACAATTGCACTCATCTCACACGCTAGTAAAGTAATGCTCAAAATTCTCCAAGCCAGGCTTCAGCAATATGTGAACCGTGAACTTCCTGATGTTCAAGCTGGTTTTAGAAAAGGCAGAGGAACCAGAGATCAAATTGCCAACATCCGCTGGATCATGGAAAAAGCATGAGAGTTCCAGAAAAACATCTATTTCTGCTTTACTGACTATGCCAAAGCCTTTGACTGTGTGGATCACAATAAACTATGGAAAATTCTGAAAGAGATGGGAATACCAGACCACCTGATCTGCCTCTTAAGAAATCTGTATGCAGGTCAGGAAGCAACAGTTAGAACTGGTCATGGAACAACAGACTGGTTCCAAATAGGAAAAGGAATACGTCAAGGCTGCATATTGTCACCATGTTTATTTAACTTATATGCAGAGTACATGATGAGAAATGCTGGACTGGAAGAAACAGAAGTTGGAATCAAGATTGCCGGGAGAAATATCAATAACCTCAGATATGCAGATGACACCACTCTTATGGCAGAAAGTGAAGAGGGGCTAAAAAGCCTCTTGATGAAAGTGAAAGTGGAGAGTGAAAAGGTTGGCTTAAAGCTCAACATTCAGAAAACGAAGATCGTGGCATCTGGTCCCATCACTGCATGGGAAATAGATGGGGAAACAGTGGAAACAGTGTCAGACTTTGTTTTTCTGGGCTCCAAAATCACTGCAGATGGTGACTGCAGCCATGAAATTAAAAGACGCTTGCTCCTTGGAAGGAAAGTTATGACCAACCTAGATAGCATATTCAAAAGCAGAGACATTACTTTACCAACAAAGGATCGCCTAGTCAAGGCTATGGTCTTTCCTGTGGTCATGTATGGATGTGAGAGCTGGACTGTGAAGAAGGCTGAGCGCCGAAGAATTGATGCTTTTGAACTGTGGTGTTGGAGAAGACTCTTGAGAGTCCCTTGGACTGCAAGGAGATCCAACCAGTCCATTCTGAAGGAGATCAGCCCTGGGATTTCTTTGGAAGGAATGATGCTAAAGCTGAAACTCCAGTACTTTGGCCACCTCATGCGAAGAGTTGACTCATTGGAGAAGACTCTGATGCTGGGAGGGATTGAGGGCAGGAGGAGAAGGGGATGACAGAGGATGAGATGGCTGAATGGCATCACTGACTCGATGGATGCGAGTCTGAGTGACCTCCGGGAGCTGGTGATGGACAGGGAGGCCTGGCGTGCTGCGGTTCATGGGGTCGCAAAGAGTCAGACTCGACTGAGCGACTGATCTGATCTGACCCAGATAATCACAATGATGTGATCACTCATATGGAGCCAGACATCCTGGAATGTGAAAAAAATGGGCCTTAGAAAGCATCACTATGAACAAAGCTAGTGGAGGTGATGGGATTCCAGTTGAGCTATTCCAAATCCTGAAAGATGATGCTGTGGAAGTGCTGCACTCAATATGCCAGCAAATTTGGAAAACTCAGCAGTGGCCACAGGACTGGAAGAGGTCAGTTTTCATTCCAATCCCAAAGAAAGGCAATGCCAAAGAATGCTCAAACTACCGCACAATTGCACTCATCTCACACGCTAGTAAAGTAATGCTCAAAATTCTCCAAGCCAGGCTTCAGCAATATGTGAACTGTGAACTTCCTGATGTTCAAGCTGGTTTTAGAAAAGGCAGAGGAACCAGAGATCAAATTGCCAACATCTGCTGGATCATGGAAAAAGCAAGAGAATTCCAGAAAAACATCTATTTCTGTTTTATTGACTATGCCAAAGGCTTTGATTGTGTGGATCACAATAAACTGTGGAAAATTCTGAAAGAGATGGGAATACCAGACCACCTGATCTGCCTCTTAATAAATTTGTATGCAGGTCAGGAAGCAACAGTTAGAACAGGACATGGAACAACAGACTGGTTCCAAATAGGAAAAGGAGTAGGTCAAGGCTGTATATTGTCACCCTGTTTATTTAACTTATATGCAGAGTACGTCATGAGAAATGCTGGACTGGAAGAAACACAAGTTGGAATCAAATTTGCTGGGAGAAATATCAATAACCTCAGATATGCAGATGACACCACGCTTATGACAAAAAGTGAAGAGGAACTAAAAAGCCTCTTGATGAGAGTGAAAGTGGAGAGTGAAAAAGTTGACTTAAAGCTCAACATTCAGAAAAGGAAGATCATGGCATCCAGTCCCATCACTACATGGGAAATAGATGGAGAAACAGTGGAAACAGTGTCAGACTTTCTTTTTCTGGGCTCCAAAATCACTGCAGATGGTGACTGCAGCCATGAAATTAAAAGACGCTTACTCCTTGGAAGGAAAGTTATGACCAACCTAGATCACATATTCAAAAGCAGAGACATTACTTTGCCACAAAGGTTCACCTAGTCAAGGCTATGGTTTTTCCTGTGGTCATGTATGGATATGAGAGCTGGACTGTGAAAAAGGCTGAGTGCCAAAGAATTGATGCTTTTGAACTGTGGTGTTGGAGAAGACTCTTGAGAGTCCCTTGGACTGCAAGGAGATCCAACCAGTCCATTCTGAAGGAGATCAGCCCTGGGATTTCTTTGGAAGGAATGATGCTAAAGCTGAAACTCCAGTACTTTGGCCACCTCATGCGAAGAGTTGACTCATTGGAGAAGACTCTGATGCTGGGAGGGATTGAGGGCAAGAGGAGAAGGGGACGACAGAGGATCAGATGGCTGGATGGCATCACTGACTCGATGGATGTGAGTCTCAGTGACCTCCAGGAGTTTGTGATGGACAGGGAGGCCTGGCGTGCTGTGATTCATGGGGTCGCAAAGAGTCGGACACGACTGAGCAACTGATCTGATCTGATCTGATGGCAGTTCCAAAATTTTCAAATATAGGACTCAACTCCAAGCTGCTACAAACACTGTCATGAGATTTCCTTGGTGGTCCAGTGGTTAAGAATCCCCCTTTCCATTGCAAGGGTCTCAGGTTCAATCCCTGGTCTAGGAACAAAGATCCCCCATGCCTCATGATGTGGTCAAAAATAAAATAGAAATGTGTCCTCCCCCCATAAATAACGTCGATAGATAATTAATAGAGATTAGAATAAAAAAATTGAAGATCTTTAAAAAAAAATATTATCATAGCACACAGCAAAGGCCAGTCCTAAAGCATGTGTACATGTGTGCTAAGTCACTACAGTCATGTCCAACTCTTTGTGACCCCATGGACTGTAGCCTGGCCAGGCTCCTCTATCCATGGTAATTTTCAGACAAGAATACTGGAGCAGGTTGTCATTTCCTTCTCCAGGGAATCTTCTCCACCCAGGGATTGAACCCAAGTCTCTTACGTCTTCTGCATTAGCATTGGCAGGCAGGTTCTTTACCGCTAGCACCACCTGGGAAGCCCTAAAACATAGTTCTGCCAAAGCCAGACCCCACCTCCCCTCAGAGTTAAGGGGGTGCCAGGGACCTGGAGGTGTCCTGATCAGGCTTAATAACCCTCCTCTGGAAGACACAAGGCCTCTCACACAGGAAGTAAAGTCCTTTCTCCCATCTGACTCAGTTCGGTTCTCCCTGCCAGTGAGTCTTGCACCATTGATCCAAAGGTGACCTTGAGCATTATACGCAAGTATCTTCAAAATGTAAAACAAATTATCTCCAGCAACCTACCCCCTGAGAAAAACTGACAAGATGCATGTCTTGGCAGCAGTAGCACAGTCAGGACTTCCTTGATACCTTCTTGCGGGGATAAAATATTTGATTTTTTTTTTCCTGTTTAGGCACAAGATCCTCAGGTCTTGGATCAGCTGTCCAAAAACATCACCAGGATGGGGCTGACGAATTTCACCCTCAACTACCTCAGGGTAAGACCAATGGGCTGAGGATATTTCCTGTTGGGTTTGAAAAGTGTTTTAGAGATTTATGCGTATCTTGAACCAAGGAATTAAAATGAGGTCATCTAGAATAAGACATATGTTTTTTTAAAATGTATCTTATTCAAGTATAGTTAATTTACAATGTTGTGTTAATTTCTACTGTACAGCAAAGCGATTCAGTTATCCATATGTATACATTCTCTTTCATTCCGTGTTCTTTCCCATTATAGTTATCACAGGATATTGATACAGGGCCCTGTGCTCTACAGTAGGAGTTTGTCGTTTGTCCTTTCTGTGTGTGGTAGTTTGCATCGGCAGATCCAGAACTCCCAATTCATCTCTCCCTTGGCGGTCACAAGGCTGATCTCTACAGCTGTCAGTCTGTCTTATAAATAAGTTCATTGTCTTAATTTAGATGCCACATGTATGTGTTATTACTTCTATTCTAAGAAGTATTTGTCTTCTTCTAATATACTTCACTTAGTATGATCATCTCTAGCTCCATCCGTGTTGCTGCAAATGATGCTATTTCATTCTTTTCTGTGGCTGAGCAATATTCCACTGTATAAGTGTACCACAGCTTACTTCTCCATTCATCTCCTGGCAGACATTTAGGCTGTACCCAGGCCTTGGCGATTGTGAATAGTAGCACAATGTGTATGTCTTACACCACTGTGCGTGCATGTGTGTGTGTGTGTGTGTGTGTGTGATCAATGGATGATTGGATTTAACTAACAAAAAAGCATTGAGCCTAGACTTTGTCAGGGTTGAGCATCTTCTCTACGTTTGTATGACTCCCAGAATGAATTACTCAAAGGCTGACAATGTCTCTCTCATCAAATGCTTCGGTGCCGTGTCCCTTCTGATGGTCTCAAGTTGCCAATGTACTGTTGCCGAGTTCATAGTCTCTGTGTCTGCATCCAGGGACTCCTCATTCATAAGGAGGCTCAGTGTGCCTTCCAGAGAGGGTCCCCTGAAGAAACTCACCTCGGTGCTGGAACACAGACATTTATTTCTAAGGCTTGTTGGGAACTCTCTGTGTAACGTGTAATCAGTTTCCTGGTTTAGATATAAGGTGAATTTTTATTTAAAAAAAAATTAAATGTTAGGCAAAACTCTCTGCCCACATAATACAGCCTCCAGAGTTGGTCTCTCGTAACAAACATCTTTATATTGGTCTATGCTAACAATTACAGTAACATAGTCGGTCAGGGTAACAAACATCACACTGTTTCTTTTTTAAATATTCTATGATCATCTTTATAAATCAGTGTTATTTATATTTTTTAATTTACTTTTGATCAGAGTATAATTGCTTTACAACGTTGCGTTGATTTCTGCTGCACAATAAAGTGAATGGGCTGTGTATGTATATATACCCCATCCTTCTTGAGCCCCCCTCCCACCCACCCACACCTCTCTAGGTCATTACTGAGCACTGAAGTGCTGCACAGTAGATGGCCACTAACTGTCTGTATTACATGGGTTGGTGTATATATGATCCCCTGGAGGAGGGCACGGCAACCCACTCCAGTATCTTGCCTGGAGAATCCCATGGACAGAGGAGCCTGGCGGAC
Source organism: Tragelaphus eurycerus (assembly GCA_935064755.1). Taxonomy (NCBI): domain Eukaryota; kingdom Metazoa; phylum Chordata; class Mammalia; order Artiodactyla; family Bovidae; genus Tragelaphus; species Tragelaphus eurycerus. Next base: position 6,081,058 of record CAKXYN010000033.1, read on the forward strand.
TGCAGTCCATAGGGTTGCACAGAGTCAGACACAACTGAAGCAGCTTTGCACACACACACACGTGCACGGTGTATATATGTCAATGCTGTTTTCAGTGTGGAGTGGCAGTCACCACGTTGCAAGTAGAGGATACGGTTTCCTTCATAAAGCCAGCATTGCCTTCCAGAACCAACAGTAAGGCAGTGGCCTCGGTCCACATCCCTTTGCCTCTGAGTTGCTGGCTTCCACATCACCCTGCTTCTCCAGGGGCCCACTCCATTGTAGTGTTTATGCCACTGTTTCTTTTCCTTTTTATCTACCTGAAAACTTATGTTTACCATTAGATGAAAGCATTGGAACGTGTTCATTTATTTGGCAGTTGATTCTGAGAGGTGAAAAGAATCAGATTCACAGTAAATTCACCTTTAAGCTTTTAAAAATGTCAATTAAATGAGAAGGAAAACCGCAGCGCTGTAGGACCTATTCAGCTCAAAAATAGTAAAATGGTTGATACTATCAAATTTGAAGGCTAGAAAATAATAGACTATTGTTTCTTTATCCTTAAGGGCAGGCTTGTGAGTCTTATTTTGAATTCGCAGTCCTCTAAGTTCAATCACGTTTGCATACTTCTACACGTTGAAATGCTTTGGCAGGACTTTCTCTTCTATAAATGAAGAATGACTTTCACAAATGTTTCCAAATTGTGCCCTCATTGGAATGTGATGGGCCCTGAACTAAATGCTGAAGATTCGAAGACAGAAGTCATGGCACCCGTTAGGAAGACACCCTCCCCTATGAGGGTTTATAAAGAGAGATCATTGTATATGAAAGGGTGAATATCATGATAGAAGTTTCCAGACTGAGTTACGGGAGTACAAGATGGACATCTCTGGTGAATCCAACAGAGAAGGTTTCATGGAGGAGGTGATGCCTGAGTGTGAAAGAATGAATAAAGAAAAGCCAAAGGAAGAGGAAGGCCTTTTCCATCAGAGGGAGCGGAAGGAGCACAGGTTAGGGAATGGGACGCCGAGCAGTTTGGCGATGCTGAGATGTGAAGGCAGAGGCCGAGGGGAAGAGGGAGAGAGAGTTAGTTGGGAGCCAGGTCTTAGAGGAACTGGCTGGCCGGGCTACCGGGGCCAGGAACCCCCGGAAGGATTAAACATGAGGATAGCAGGGTCTCCGTCCTGAGTAAAGCAAGAAGAGTCTTCTTCTATTCAGTTTGGATGCCCCAGAACCAAATCCAGCTGTTGTGGCAAGACCCAGAGTCAGCCTCACTCCCCTCCACTTCACGCCAACGCGCCCGCCGTCTTGGGCACCCTCAGCCAGGACGCTCTCCACTGAACGACCCCCTGGTTCCTGCTCAGAGGGAAACCAGGGTCTGCCCAGGCGGCGGGCTCTGAGAAGAGAGCACTCAGCGGGATAGATGAGGCTGTGTTCTCCCCAGCCTCCAGGCTCTGCGTTCAGCACTGGCTCCCGTAAGGGCTGCTGGCACAGAGCCGGTAGGACGTGGGGGTCTTGAGTGCTGTTCCAGCCACAGGAATTGAGAAGGCGGCCCCACACCGCCCTGCATTGCGTCTTGTCAGGGGCCGGGAGAGATTTCCTTTGAACCATCTAATGATGCCTCTCCTTAGGCAGATAGAGAAGTCCCACACTACATGTCCTCAGCTGACACCTCCAAGGAATCTGGGGCTTTGGCGTCCATCCTAGACTCGGTCGCTCAGTCTCTGCTGAGATCTTGAACAGACTATTACATATTTGAGCTGCATTTAACACAGAGCGATAAATGCTGAATTCCCCTCCTCCCTACATGCCCCACCCGCCCAGCTCCTCTGTTGTCATAAGTAAAATGGTCACCTTCACCGTGGGATCAGCAAGGTTCACTGGTCCCCACGTCTGCAGTCTTTTGATACAGCCTGCAAAGAGTAAGGATGTCATACCAGCAGAGAGGAAATGGCATCAGGCCCTCTGCTGATAATGACATAGGGAACCATGTATGGTTTGGGGCAACAGAGAGATGCATTTCCAAGGCTTCCACCTAAAGCGAAGTACTGCAGGCTGTCCTGATGTAGCTGGACTCCACAATGGCCCGTGTGAAACGGTGCACACTTCCACTTTCCCGTAAAAGAGCTGGCACAGGGGATAGAAATAACAGCAGTCACCCAGCTTTATACGCCCAAATGACAGACCAGAACTTGAGCTCTAGAACCTATGTCAGATCAGATCAAATCAGTCGCTCAGTCATGTCCGACTCTTTGCAACCCCATGAACTGCAGCACGCCAGGCCTCCCTGTCCATCACCAACTCCTGGAGGTCACTCACACTCGCATCCATCGAGTCAGTGATGCCATCCAGCCATCTCATCCTCTGTCGTCCCCTTCTCCTCTTGTCCTCAATCCCTCCCAGCATCAGTGTCTTCTCCAATGAGTCAACTCTTCGCATGAGGTGGCCAAAATACTGGAGTTTCAGCTTTAGCATCATTCCTTCCAAAGAAATCCCAGGGCTGATCTCCTTCAGAATGGACTGGTTGGATCTCCTTGCAGTCCAAGGGACTCTCAAGAGTCTTCTCCAACACCACAGTTCAAAAGCATCAATTCTTCGGCGCTCAGCCTTCTTCACAGTCCAGCTCTCACATCCATACATGACCACAGGAAAAACCATAGCCTTGACTAGGCGAACCTTTGTTGGCAAAGTGATGTCTCTGCTTTTGAATATGCTATCTAGGTTGGTCATAACTTTCCTTCCAAGGAGTAAGCGTCTTTTAATTTCGTGGCTGCAGTCACCATCTACAGTGATTTTGGAGCCCAGAAAAATAAATTCTGACACTGTTTCCACTGTTTCTCCATCTATTTCCCATGTAGTGATGGGACCAGATGCCATGATCTTCGTTTTCTGAATGTTGAGCTTTAAGCCAACCTTTTCACTCTCCACTTTCACTTTCATCAAGAGGCTTTTGAGCCCCTCTTCACTTTCTGCCATAAGGGTGGTATCATCTGCATATCTGAGGTTATTGATATTTCTCCCAGCAATCTTGATTCCAACTTGTGCTTCTTCCAGTCCAGCATTTCTCATGATGTACTCCGCATATAAGTTAAATAAACATGGTGACAATATACAGCCTTGACATACTCCTTTTCCTATTTGGAACCAGTCTGTTGTTCCATGTCCAGTTCTAACTGTTGCTTCCTGACCTGCATACAGATTTCTCAAGAGGCAGATCAGGTGGTCTGGTATTCCCATCTCTTTCAGAATTTTCCACAGTTTCTTGTGATCTACACAGTCAAAGGCTTTGGCATAGTCAATAAAGCAGAAATAGATGTTTTTCTGGAACTCTCATGCTTTTTCCATGATCCAGCGGATGTTGGCAATTTGATCTCTGGTTCCTCTGCCTTTTCTAAAACCAGCTTGAACATCAGGAGGTTCATGGTTCACATATTGCTGAAGCCTGGCTTGGAGAATTTTGAGCATTACTTTACTAGCGTGTGAGATGAGTGCAATTGTGCAGTAGTTTGAGCATTCTTTGGCATTGCCTTTCTTTGGGACTGGGATGAAAACTGACCTTTTCCAATCTTATGGCAACTGCTGAGTTTTCCAGATTTGCTGGCATATTGAGTGCAGCACTTTCACAGCATCATCTCTCAGGATTTGGAATAGCTCAACTGGAATCCCATCACCTCCACTAGCTTTGTTCGTAGTGATGCTTTCTAAGGCCCACTTGACTTCACATTCCAAGATGTCTGGCTCTAGGTCAGCGATCACACCATCATGATTATCTGGGTCGTGAAGCTCTTTTTTGTACAGTTCTTCTGTGTATTCTTGCCACCTCTTCTTAATATCTTCTGTTTCTGTTAGGTCCATACCATTTCTGTCCTTTATCGAGCCCATCTTTGCATGAAATGTTCCTTTGGTATATCTGATTTTCTTGAAGAGATCCCTAGTCTTTCCCATTCTGTTGTTTTCCTCTATTTCTTTGCACTGATCGTTGAAGAAGGCTTTCTTATCTCTTCTTGCTATTCTTTGGAACTCTGCATTCACATGCTTATATCTTTCCTTTTCTCCTTTGCTTTTCGCTTCTCTTCTTTTCACAGCTATTTGTAAGGCTTCCCCAGACAGCCATTTTGCTTTTTTGCATTTCTTTTCCATGGGGATGGTCTTGATCCCTGTCTCCTGTACAATGTCACGAACCTCATTCCATAGTTCATCAGGCACTCTATCTATCAGATCTAGGCCCTTAAATCTATTTCTCACTTCCACTGTATAATCATAAGGGATTTGATTTAGGTCATACCTGAATGGTCTAGTGGTTTTCCCTACTTTCTTCAATTTCAGTCTGAATTTGGCAATAAGGAGTTCATGGTCCGAGCCACAGTCAGCTCCTGGTCTTGTTTTTGCTGATTGTATAGAGCTTCTCCGTCTTTGGCTGCAAAGAATATAATCGATCTGATTTCGGTGTTGACCATCTGGTGATGTCCATGTATAGAGTCTTCTCTTGTGTTGTTGGAAGAGGGTGTTTGTTATGACCAGTGCATTTTCTTGGCAAAACTCTGTTAGTCTTTGCCCTGCTTCATTCCGTATTCCAAGGCCAAATTTGCCTGTTACTCCAGGTGTTTCTTGACTTCCTACTTTTGCATTCCAGTCCCCTATAATGAAAAGGACATCCTTTTTGGGTGTTAGTTCTAAAAGGTCTTGTAGGTCTTCATAGAACCGTTCAACTTCAGCTTCTTCAGCGTTACTGGTTGGGGCATAGACTTGGATTACTGTGACATTGAATGGTTTGCCTTGGAAACGAACAGAGATCATTCTGTCGTTTTTGAGATTGCATCCAAGTACTGCATTTCGGACTCTTCTGTTGACCATGATGGCCACTCCATTTCTTCTGAGGGATTCCTGCCCACAGTAGTAGATATAATGGTCATCTGAGTTAAATTCACCCATTCCAGTCCATTTGAGTTCGCTAATTCCTAGAATGTCGACATTCACTCTGGCCATCTCTTGTTTGACCACTTCCAATTTGCCTTGATTCATGGACCTGACATTCCAGGTTCCTATGCAATATTGCTCTTTACAGCATCGGACTTTGCTTCTATCACCAGACACATCCACAGCTGGGTATTCTTTTTGCTTTGGCTCCATCCCTTCATTCTTTCTGGAGCTATTTCTCCACTGATCTCTAGTAGCATATTGGGCCCCTACTGACCTGGGGAGTTTCTCTTTCAGTATCCTATCATTTTGTCTTTTCATACTGTTCATGGGGTTCTCAAGGCAAGAATACTGAAGTGGTTTGCCATTCCCTTCTCCAGTGGATCACACCCTGTCAGATCTCTCCACCATGACCCGTCCATCCCGGGTTGCCCCACAGGCATGGCTTAATTTCATTGAGTTAGACAAGGCTGTGGTCCTGGTGTGATTAGATTGACTAGTTTTCTGTGAGAATGGTTTCAGTGTATTTGCCCTCTGATGCCCTCTTTCAAGACCTACTGTCTTATTTGGGTTTCTCTTACCTTGGATGTGGGGTATCTCTTCCCAGCTGCTCCAGCAAAGCACAGCCATCGCACCTTACCTTGGACCAGGGGTCTCTCCTCACCGCCGCCCTTCCTGACCTCACTCGTGGGGTAGCTCCTCTCGGCCGCGCTCTTAATGCGGCCTTGCCTTCCCGCGACCGGCGCACAAAGAGCGCCTTGCCTTCCCGTGACCGGTGCACTAAGAGCACCCCGCCGGCTGCGCCGCGCACTAAGAACCTATGTGGTCCATGGCAAAACACTGCCTTTCTAGTAAGAATGTACAGTGATGATTTAAAAATTATTTTTGTAATGACATATAGTTGGTTTACAATTTGTGTTAGTTTCAAGTGTACAGCTAAGTGATTCATAAATATATGTGGTATCAGATCAGATCAGATCAGTCGCTCAGTCGTGTCCGACTCTTTGCGACTCCATGAACCGCAGCACGCCAGGCCTCCCTGTCCATCACTAGCTCCCGGAGGTCACTCAGACTCGCATCCATCGAGTCAGTGATGCCATCCAGCCATCTCATCCTCTGTCGTCCCCTTCTCCTCCTGCCCTCAATCCCTCCCAGCATCAGAGTCTTCTCCAATGAGTCAACTCTTCGCATGAGGTGGCCAAAATACTGGAGTTTCAGCTTTAGCATCATTCCTTCTAAAGAAATTCCAGGATTGATCTCCTTCAGAATGGACTGGTTGGATCTCCTTGCAGTCCAAGGGACTCTCAAGAGTCTTCTCCAACACCACAGTTCAAAAGCATCAATTCTTCGGCGCTCAGCCTTCTTCACAGTCCAGCTCTCACATCCATACATGACCACAGGAAAGACCATAGCCTTGACTAGGCGAACCTTTGTTGGCAAAGTGATGTCTCTGCTTTTGAATATGCTATCTAGGTTGGTCATAACTTTCCTTCCAAGGAGTAAGCGTCTTTTAATTTCATGGCTGCAGTCACCATCTACAGTGATTTTGGAGCCCAGAAAAACAAAGTCTGACACTGTTTCCACTGTTTCCCCATCTATTTCCCATGCAGTGATGGGACCAGATGCCATGATCTTCGTTTTCTGAATGTTGAGCTTTAAGCCAACCTTTTCACTCTCCACTTTCACTCTCATCAAGAGGCTTTTTAGCCCCTCTTCACTTTCTGCCATAAGGGTGGTGTCATCTGCATATCTGAGGTTATTGATATTTCTCCCAGCAATCTTGATTCCAACTTGTGTTTCTTCCAGTCCAGCATTTCTCATGATGTACTCTGCATATAAGTTAAATAAACATGGTGACAATATGCAGCCTTGACGTACTCCTTTTCCTATTTGGAACTAGTCTGTTGTTCCATGACCAGTTCTAACTGTTGCTTCCTGACCTGCATACAGATTTCTTAAGAGGCAGATCAGGTGGTCTGGTATTCCCATCTCTTTCAGAATTTTCCATAGTTTATTGTGATCCACACAGTCAAAGGCTTTGGCATAGTCAATAAAGCAGAAATAGATGTTTTTCTGGAACTCTCTTGCTTTTTCCATGATCCAGCGGATGTTGGCAATTTGATCTCTGGTTCCTCTGCCTTTTCTAAAACCAGCTTGAACATCAGGAAGTTCACGGTTCACATATTGCTGAAGCCTGGCTTGGAGAATTTTGAGCATTACTTTACTAGCGTGTGAGATGAGTGCAATTGTTCGGTAGTTTGAGCACTCCTTGGCATTGCCTTTCTTTGGGACTGGGATGAAAACTGACCTTTTCCAATCTTGTGGCCACTGCTGAGTTTTCCAGATTTGCTGGCATATTGAGTGCAGCACTTTCACAGCATCATCATTCATGACTTGGAATAGCTCCACTGGAATTCCATCACCTCCACTAGCTTTGTTCCTAGTGATGCTTTCTAAGGCCCATTTGACTTCACATTCCAAGATGTCTGGCTCTAGGTCAGTGATCACATCATCATGATTATCTAGGTCTTGAAGCTCTTTTTTGTACAGTTCTTCTGTGTATTCTTGCCACCTCTTCTTAATATCTTCTGCTTCTGACAAATCTTTACATTAAGCACTACAAGGAGCTGACGTAACTTTGGTGAAGGAGATTAAGGGTCCAGTGAGAAACACTGACTTCTCTTTCAAGGCAGGAAAGACATGATCCAATTCCTAGCAATATCATCATTCTATGAGAATACTGTTTGCAGCAACATGGACGGACCCAGAGAGTGTCATACTAGGTGAAGTGGGTCAGACAGACAAACTAAGCATCATAGGCTGTCACTTACTTGTGGAATCTAGAAAAAAGATGATGCAAATGAACTTACTTACAAAACAGAAATAGACTCACAGACATAGAACACAAACTTACAACTGCCAAAGGGGAAGGGGGTAGGTTTGAGATGAGCAGACCCACACTGCTGTATATAAAATAGATAAACAACAAGAACGCATTGCATAGCACATGGGACTATATTCATATATATATATATATATATATATATATATATATATTATTTTATTTTTTATTTTATTGCAGGATATAGAATATATTCATATATATATATATATATATATATATATATATATATATATATTCTTTTTCAGATTCTTTTCCATTCTGGGTTATTGCAGGATATAGAATATAGTCCCATGTGCTATGCAATGCGTTCTTGTTGTTTATCTATTTTATATACAGCAGTGTGGGTCTGCTCATCTCAAACCTACCCCCCTTCCCCTTTGGCAGTTGTAAGTTTGTGTTCTATGTCTGTGAGTCTATTTCTGTTTTGTAAGTAAGTTCATTTGCATCATCTTTTTTCTAGATTCCACAAGTAAGTGACAGCCTATGATGCTTAGTTTGTCTGTCTGACCCACTTCACCTAGTATGACACTCTCTGGGTCCGTCCATGTTGCTGCAAACAGTATTCTCATAGAATGATGATATTGCTAGGAATTGGATCATGTCTTTCCTGCCTTGAAAGAGAAGTCAGTGTTTCTCACTGGACCCTTAATCTCCTTCACCAAAGTTACGTCAGCTCCTTGTAGGGCTTAATGTAAAGATTTGTCATTGTTGTTTAGTTACTAAGTCGTGTCCAGCTCCTTTTGACCTCATGGACTACAGCCCACCAAGTTCCTCTGTCCGTGGGACTTCCCAGGCAAGGGTACTGGAGTGGGTTGCCATTTCTTCCTCCAGGGGATCTTCCCAACTCAGGGATCGAACCCGTGTCTCTGGCCTCTCCTGCACTGCAGGTGAATTCTTCACCACTGAGCCACCTGGGAAGCCCAGTGTGAGGATTAAGAGAGAGAACCCACACAGAGGGCTTGGCCCAAGGTCTCGGCCAGAAAGTACACACTAAGTGTTTGTCGTCACAGTTTTTACCGAGCGCCTATTACGTGTCCATCTTTGTCCTCCAGCTGGGAGCTCCTTGGAGCAACATGGCCTCTGGCTCTCTCCTCTCACTCACAGTCCCCCTAACATCACTTGGCTTCCCAGGCTCATGCATCCTGGTTCAGTGGCCATTTGCCTTTCTTGCCTCCACTCACCCGACCCCTTACTCACCTATTGATTTGTTCAGGACACTTTCTGAGCCCACTCTGTCTTCCTGGCAGTGTGCCAGGGGATGGACCTCCATCTTGGAGCTGTGGCCTCCTTCCTAGGGTAGTGGTCACGGGCTGGTGGGCGAAGCTGGCAGGGAGAGGTGTGCTGGCTTGGAGGGGTATGCAAGGCCCGTGAGAAGAGCCTGGGGAGGGACCCATGCATCTCACGGGGAAGGTGGTCAGCATAGAAGCCAACCTCCCATCCACCCCCTCGGGGCAGCTGAGGACCACTTGGCAGGTCATGGCTGAGCAGAATCTCAAACTCAGAGCCCAAAACCAGTGCACAGGGCTTCCATGACGAGACCTGGCCTGGTCAGTGGTCACCAAGAATGAGAAATAAAGCTTAATTTCTTCACTTTAGAACCAGGATCTAAAATTTTCCTAGTACTCTTATCACCTAATAGTTGCAAAAGTTGAGCAATAAGAAAATACATTTATTGGGATTTCCTTGATGGTCCAGAGTGGTTACGACCTCACACTTTCAGTGCAAACCGTACAGGCTCAATCCCTGGTCAGGGAACTAGATTCCACATGCTGAGCAGCCAAAAAAAAGAGGAAAGAAAATAATTTTATTTATAAGAACTACTTTAAAAGCTCTCCCATCCTTCTGAGGAAATTGGCTTTTGGCTCCAGCCTCAGAAAGTCACCTGAAGAGGTGTTTCAACAGAGTTAGCCAGGAATTTCACTAGCCACACCCAACATCGAAAGAAGAAGTCAGACATTTTATCTGGGCAAATACTAATCCAGGGCCTTCTAAATCAGAGGGAGAATTTTAAACATCAATGCACCCTGCTTTGGAAAGGAGGGATAGAAGATTTTTAAATACTTCAGACATCTGAAATTTCAATAAGCTTTGTCTTTCAGGAACCAAAATTAAGCAATACAAGAGGTAAGCAGTTATGATCACTCAGCTTTGGCTGAAATCCCCAGTCGCTCTCTGGGCGGCGTGTGGGAAGGGCTACAAGGAGGCAGCTCCCCCAGTTAGAGGAAGGAGCTAGCAAAGCACACGGCTCAGCTCTGGAGATGTGAACATGGATGACGCTGGAGCAGCTGGCAGCACGCTGCTGGGGACTCTGTGGACCTGATGCTTTTGAAGTGGCCACAGACCGCTGTTGTCCTTTAATTTGAGTTGTCAGGTTGCCTGAGTTCTCTCCGCCACCTCCAGCACATCAAGGCCGGAGGGGCGTGGTGCCCAGGGGCGCGCTGGCCGGCTTGCTGGTCACGGCGGAGCAGAATGTAAGCTTGAGGAGGCAGAGCAGGGATGGCTTCCTGACCACGTGCAGCCTCGCTTCCCCCGGATACCATCTGCTGACCTCCAGGAGGCCAGGGCTTGCTGACCTTGTGTCCCTGGGGTAGTTCTCCTGGCTGCGGCCAGGCTGGGAACGGGCATGCAGAGTGAGCAGTTGTTAGGAGTCCTGGAAACTGGGTGGTGTTTCACGAACGTGTCCACTGTCTCCTGGAGGGGGAGGAATTTACTATCATGGGGGTGATGGCGCCTCTCAATCAATGTGTTCTGGGGAGGGAATGCTAGATCTAGAATGGGGAGAAGCAGGTGGGATTTCAGGCATGTGTTCTGTGCCATGCTTGCTGGACACAGCAGCAGACAGGCTGTCCCTCCAATCTTCTGAAGAGCTTGGTCCACGGGAAGGCCAGGTGCCCTTGGAGAGGCACTGGGGGTCCAGGTCAATGAGACCTGCCTGTGGAGTTCATCAGTACTCCGCCCAGCCCACCCACCCCCCACATCCCCCACCACACCAGATCCTCCTTCCGCCATTATTCATGGTTCATCCCACAAGTATCTATGAGATACCACTTATCCATCATCCTTAAGGAGATCACTGTCTAGTAGGAGAGAAAGAAAAAAGACTCTGCTGGGAGAGACATCTGCCTGGTAACAGCAATGCACAAAACGCCAGCTAACATCACTGAGTGTTTCCTGCATGCCAGGCATGCTGCTGTGCTCTGGGCAAGGAGTTATCTTATTTATTTTTTTTAATGCTCACAACAACTTTATGGGACTCTTGTTGGCCCTATTTTGCAGGTGAGGAAACTGAGGCTTAGGGAGGTACTTCCCCAAGGTCGCAGGGCCAGTGAATGGCCGAGAAGGAATTAGAACTCACAGTCTGACTCCAGGCACAAAGAACAGAGAGATTGTTGGACAGTGGGGGTGGGAGGCCAAGTCTCCAAGGAGGAACTGGCTCTTGAATTGATTCTGAAAGATGAGTATGTGGTCCCATCCAGGAGTAGCATCAGAGAAGGATGGATGAAACTGGGGGTATGGATGAATTCTAGGCAGTTTCACTTGTTCAGTTGCTAAGTCGTGTCCAACTCTTTGAGATCCCCTGGACTACAGCACGCCACCAGGTCTCCCTGTCCTCCACTATCTCCCAGAGTTTGCTCAAGTTCATGTCCATTGCCTGGGTGATCCATCCAACCACCTCATCCTCTGCTGCCCCCTTCCCCTCCTGCCCTCAATCTTTTCCAGCATCAGGGTATTTTCCAATAAGTTGGCTTCATGACTGGAATGTAAAATTTAAGCTTGTTTAACTTGGGTGTAAGGGTCAGACAGATAGGAGTATATATATCTGAGGACTGCCGCTTGCTAGCTGTGTGACCTTGGAAAAGTTACTTGACCTTTCTGAGCCTGTTTCCCTATTTGGGAAATGGGGTGTAACACCCCCTTAACTGATTTCCAGTGAGATACATTCATGTGGAGCTCCCTTGTCTTTGCAAGCACGCCCTTGTAGGGTCTCTGGTCCTTTCTTCTCGGTGGGATCAAGTCATTCATCAGATTCCCCTGTGTTCAGAGCTTATGAGAAGAGTTCCAGTTGGTCAGAATACCCAGAAGTCCTATCCTTCTTTATTTCCATTTCATGAAAGTGAAAACCCTTTCTAACTCAGGGTTTGAAATTGCCACCATCTCAGATTTCTTATATGCAGTTCTTATATGTGAATGTTTACTGTATGGAGGATTTATTTTCTTTAAATAGCTTCAAAGATAAGACTTTAAAATTGAAACTGAAATAACTGACGTCTGTTTCATTTCCTATCCCATAAAAAGAATGAAGGTTGGTAATGCAGAAACTCTGTCCGTAAGCATTTAAAGGAAACCCCCGCGAATTTCTGCCTTGGCCATAAGTGGGATGTGCCATTTTCACTCATCTGCTGTCAACAGTAGAAACAGACAATCTCTGCCCACTGGATACTGCAGGCTAACAGCACTTTATCCCTTAACGATGTGGGGTAGTTTGGCTTTGTGTTTAAATTTTAAGTCAATCATCTGGCCAAGAGACATTTTGGGTGGCATCTACTAGGCCCCGGGCACAAAAAGAACAAGGTGTGGTGTTGATAAGGATGGATAAGGCACATTCCCTGTTGTGAGGAGCTGAAGACATTGTGATAGGTAGGTCTGTTCACAGTTCACACTGCCCAGCCTCAGCTGGGGACCTCAGATCACCCCAGAATGTTCCTCTGCTCCTAATACGCACCTGTGTGGGTCCCAGCAGATGACTTAAGCTGCACCTATGTAGTTTCTAGTGTGCCCATCAAGTGCTCTGCTCCTGACTTTGGCTCTCAAAGCCCTCCACGGTGGGGCCTCTGCGCTTCCCAGCCTTGGTCCACCTCCCTTCCCCACTTATGTGTCATCCTGTAGACCACCTGCCTGGACTGCGGTTCCTACCCTTCCCTTCCATCCGATTTCCCCAGTCTAGCTTCTCCTCATCCTTCAGGACCCATTGTCCATCCCCTCTTCTGAGCATCTCTCTCTGACTCTCAGTGGGGGCACCTGGCCCTCCCCGGTGCCCCTGGTGTCCTGCACACATGATATGCGGCTTACGTCTCGGCAGAGCCTGCGTAGGAATCGCCTCTCCATGCTCCTGTTTGTCTCCATGTTTAGTCTTTCCTGTTTCCTGCCTGAGACTCAGAGGAACCGGAGGACAAGTTGACTATCTTGTATTTCTAGGACCTCACAAGGTCTAGATCATGATAAGTGATTCATTCAGTCCTGTCCAACTCTTTGCAACCCCACCAGGCTCCCTTAGCCATGGGATTCTCTAGGCAAGAATACTGGAGTGGGTATCCATTCCCTTTTCCCGGGGATCTTCCTGACCCAGGGAATCGGACTCAGGTCTCCTGCATTGCAGGGGGATTCTTTACTGTCTGAGCCATCAGGAAAACTGGTAGGCACCCAGTAAATGCCTCCTGAATGGATGATTGGTGGATGGGAGTTTGGTGAATGGAAGTCTGGATTTTGAATGACATACACACACACAAAATAATAGAACTCAGATGATCACTTGCCCTGCAGCATCTAAAAAACAATGTGTGATTCATTTCCAAAGTCGCTGCCTAGAACTTTACCAGGAAATCTAAGAAGAAGCAGAGTTGAATGTGTTGAGGAGGTGAAAGGAGCGTGGCCTGGGGCCTTGGGATCACTCCAGTGTGCAGCCTCTCCACTTAAAGTACTCAGACTTCCCAAAGCCAAGCTTTTGCTCTAAAACCGCTCTGAATCTGTATGTAATTTTTGCCCTAAGTGCCATTATGGCTATCTCATCATTTTGGAAATATCTTCTTTAAATTCTTGAGGACACATTTCTTAGTGGGCGATTATTTTTGCCCATTTTCTTTGGCCAGCTTTTCCTGATGCCTGAATGCACACACTTCTTTAAGCATTTTGTTTTGTTTAATGCAGCTTTAAAACATCTTGGCCTTCTCTGGTGGCTCAAATGGTAAAGAATCCGCCTGCAATGCAGGAGACTCGGGTTCAATCCATGGGTCAAGAAAATCCCCTGGAGAAGGGAATGGCTACACACTCCAGTATTCTTGCCTGGAGAATTCCATGGACAGAGGAGCCTGGCGGGCTACAGTCCATGGGGTCGCAAAGAGTTGGACACGACTGAGCAACTAATAATGCTAAAGCATCTTATTGTCCTGTATCCCAGCCAAAAGCTATTTTCTTAGTGAGTCTTACTCATTATCCATCTATATGCATAATTTCTGCATAAGTGTAATCAGTACACATACGACTTCTTAATGTTATTTAGTAAACACTTTTGCCTGTGTCTACACAGTAATCATATTAACCATTTATAATAGCTGCAAATACCAGTGTGAGGGCAGTTTAATCATTTCTCTAAATGTTGGAAACTGAGTCATATGCAAGTTGCTGCTGTCATTAATACCATTCCTCTAAATGCCCTAGCCACGTCTTGCTCTCAGTGGTGTTCTCTGCAGAGGCTGAACTGTGGAGGCCACGTAGTGAGTAAAACAGACATGCTTCAGAATCAGAGCAATGTGGGTCCAGATCTTAGCCCCCTTACGACCTATATCAGTCTTAAACAAGTTTAAATTCTCTGAACCCCACTCTCGTCATCTGAAAATCAGGAAGAATCATGTCTCACAGGTTGGCACAAATTACGATCTATAAGATTAGATCAGCTACAAATTATAAGAGCCTGGCACAGGCGGCTCAGTGGGTGAAGAATCCGCCTACAATATGGCAGACACGGGAGATGTGGGTTCGACCCTTGGGTTAGGAAGATACCCTGGAGGAGGTGGGAGTGGCAACCCACTCCAGGATCCTTGCCTGGAGCATCCCATGGGCAGAGGAGCCTGGGGTCTATAGTCCATGGGGTCACAAAGAGTCAGACAGGACCAAAGTGACTGAGCAGGCATGTGCACAGCATACAGAAGGAGCATAATAAGCCCTAGTCCCCTCCTGTGTTGTCCAGAGCAATGGGTCAGGACTCCAAGGTCACTATTGATGGACCGCCTTAATTTCTCAGATCTCCAGTTATCTCACATGTGAGTGATTATGTACACTGTGAATAGCAGGAATCACGCTGCCAGCGAGGGTTAAAACGGTAATGCTTGTGAAGAGCACATGTTACTCGAAATGACTACACCAGGAAGCCAATAACTCCCATTCCATTTATCATCTCCTGTACATCGGTCATGGCCTTGAATTCTACACTGACATTCTGAAGCCAGATGATAGGATGGGATTTCCAAATGACAGCTGTCAAGAAGGGGGTCAAGAGAGAATCTGAGGCATGTGCCGAATATTTAAAACTCCCTTTTCAATGGAAATGTTATTACAAACATATCACCATCATCACTGGGTGTTTTCAATGCTATTTATAACCTTTTGTTGTTAAGTCTATCCCTTCAAAAACACAGTATCCTCAACTGGCCTTGAAAGCATTGAGTTTTCACAGTTAATGTTTTCTGACCCTGTACCTTTAATTTCCCAAGTGAATGAAGATTTTTTGTGTGATTGTTAGGCCCTGAAGAACACTGGTCCCTGCGTGTAGCTTGTACTGATACCAAAGGAGTATCGTCCAGTGCCTGGAAGAACTCGGCAATTTGCTTTGGAAAATGACCCTCAACCGAATGACACCAACCAGCCTTTTGCGGGGAGAGTGACCGTGGCAGGAGTCAGCCCTTTGAAATCCTGCCAAGAGTTTCTGTTTTTGCTGCTGTTTTGAATGAGGCTTGACTGCCAGCCAGGATGTTTTCCTTGGTTTTATGGCACGAGAAAGGGTGGCAATCCAACCCCCTTTCCTGTCTACATGCCAAGCCAAACCTTAGGGTGGAACAGGATCCTTGCTCAGAGACCGAGATGAAGTATGGCGGTCACCATGGTGATGAGCTGGCACCTGGGCAGACCTTTCACTGTTCTTGCGGACAGACCAGCAGCACAGGCTTCCTAAGCACTCAAGTGTGGGGGTGTGGTGGGGGGCGACCATCCCAGCAAATCTCCTGGGCTTCCCACAGCACCTGCACCATATGATCCTCCAATGGCTCACAGCCTAAAGCATGGATCATCGCAGGCTTGCAGTTCATTATCAGTTTGTGATAAGTTCAGAAAACAAGAATTGAAAGCCTTAAAATTAGTACAGCAGTTGGACATCGCCAGGACATCCAAGTTCATGCAGTGGACTCAACCCACTGACCAGACTATGAAGGGGTATGGGTGTTGTCCAACTCACAGAGCGTGTGGTCACTAGTCAAAGGCACGTGACCCACATTTGGAGAAGCACTGGCTTAGAGCGTCAGACGTGGAACGGATTCAGAGACCATTCAGCACCATCGGGAGCATCATAACACCGTTAGTGAGGCAGGAACATCTCTGTGCTCTCAGCAAAAGGATGAGACAGCAATTATTATCCACATTTTACAGATGAAAGTCAGTCCGTACCTAAGGTTGCTAAGCTGGGCCTGGCAGCAATGCTTCCTGGATTGGCCCCAAGCTTGCGTCCCACCCCACCCACTGCTGCAAGGGACCGGCTTCTGGCCCCTGCAGGAGAGACGGTGCCTTAAGACTGAGGGGCCTGGCCTCCCATCTCATTCTGACTTTCTGCTGCTCCTCCTTCTTCTCCTTAGAGAAAAGCTCCATCCAAAAGGAGGCTGAAAAAGGCCTTCTGAGCCCGGGAACGCTGCACACATGGAATGATTAAAACTTGGAACACCCAAAGGGCACTTTTAATTGCGTTTGGAGATGGAAAAGTAGCTCATGTGACTGCGTGATCAGGGACTAAAGCAGTTCACTCTTAAAGAGCTAAAATAATCATAACATAGAGATAGCCCAGTGTCCAGAAAACACAGATTTCTAAAGTCAGGCATAAGCAATGGCTACCAGAACATTAAAGGAAAACACACACACACACACACAAAGAGTGTTCTAACAGGGCAGTCTTAACTGAAAACAATTTTAGAGCCATGCTTGCTTCTAAAATGCTTGGCCTTAAAGGTACGAGTAGGGCTGGGATTAAAGAAAGCAGTTTCCCAGTCTCAGGTACTAGAGAAAGAGAAAGAAATTGTTATTTAACAAGACACTGAAAATCAGGGGAGATGGGAAGGTGGGCAGTGAGATTCTAGGCAGAAATGGATGAGGGATTGCAAAGTGAAATGCAGGACGGAGCCCAGAGTTCCGGGTCCTGAGAAACAGCCTTCCTAATTGTCTCAGTCAGTCAGTTCAGTTGCTCAGTCGTGTCTGAACGCTTTGCGACCCCATGGACAGCAGCATGCCAGGCCTCCCTGTCCATCACCAACTCCTGGAGCTCACTCAGACTCACATCCATTGAGCCGGTGATGCCATCCAGCCATCTCATCCTCTGTGGCCCCCTTCTCCTCCTGCTTTCCATCTTTCCCAGCATCAGGGTCTTTTCCAGTGAGTCAGCTCTTCGCATCAGGTGGCCCAAGTATTGGAGTTTCAGCCTCTAATTGTCTAGAATGGATCACAAATGTGTCAGGAAAATGCAGGCCAGGCAGCCAGAGGAGCGCTGTTTGAATTTACTTTAAGAGCACAGCCAGGGCCGACTTCCCAGGTGGCTCAGTGGTAAAGAACCCGCTTGCCAGTGCAAAAGATGAAGGAGATGTGGGTTTGATCCCTGGGTCAGGAAGATCCCCTGGAGGAGGGCATGGCACCCGACTCCAGTGTTCTTGCGAGGAGAATCCCATGGACAGAGGAGCCTGGCGGGCTACAGTCCATGGGGTCTCAAAGAGTCAGACACGACTGAGTGACTGAGCACACATATACATCCAGGGAAGCAGCCTGGACGTGAAGAGGGGCCGGTTTCCCTGCATCGCTCTGAGGCTCGAGACCTTTCTCCGTGCCTGGTCTCCGTTGTCCAACTTTGCATGGGCACCGTGTCACTGCCCACAGGAAACTCCCATCCCTTAGAGGGAGCAGTTGTTGTTGGTAGGCTGCAGGACCTCACTGTCCCCAGCAGAGTTCAGGGAGCAGAGGAGGCAAGTAATAAACAAGCATGTGGAAAGGAGGGAAGGCAGGTGAGGTTAGACCCCTCAGTCCTGATCGTCATCAGCAGCTTGGGAATGGATGGAGGGTGTGCACCATAATTAAGGAGAAAGGGAAGGCAGAGAGCTAGGATTGTTGAGTGCCTACAGTGGGCGCTAGATAGAAACTTGCCCTGGTGGCTCAGACGGTAGAGAATCTGCTTGCCTGCGGGAGACCGCAATTCGACCCCTGGGTTGAGAAGATCCCTTGGAGAAGGGAATGGCTACTCACTCCAGTATTCTTGCCTGGAGAACTGCATGGACAGAGGAGCCTGGCAGACTATAGTCCGTGAATATGGTCTCAATGTCGGACGCGGCTGAGTGACTAACACTTTCACCTTCTCGTTCTTCTCTCTCTGGTTTTAATCCTCACAACTGGTTTGGGAGGTGGATGTGCATGGCCTCATTTTACAGAAGAAACTGAGACTCATCCCATTCCGGGGCTCATCTGAGGTCATTCAGTGGGTAAACTGCCAGGCTGGGTGGGATCCTGTGTGGGCCTGGTACCCCACCACTCTCCTGTTGCATAAATCTCACCTGCTAACATGAGCTGGGTTGAAGATTCAGTCAGCCACTTCTGCTGAGATGTCCAGGCTGTTTTGCCAGACTGTCAACAGATAATTGTCAATGGATACCTTGGATGGCAAACACTCATAGAACAGACTCTGGCCTGCAAGGCCCTGTAGGATCTGACCTCCCCAAGTTCATCTCAGAGCTGACTCCAGTGCCCCGGCCTGACTTTTGCTTTTCCAACCTACTAAGTTCCTCCCCACATAGCAGGGGCTTAGCTACAGAACCACAGGCAACTCGCTGTCCTTTCTGTGCCTAGATTTTCCCATCAAGAAAATGGGGATAATAATAGTCCCTTACCTCAATGAGTCATCGAGAAGGTTGAATAAAATGCCACTGGTGCTTAGAATAAAGCGTGGAATGTAATAAGTCCTCAGGAAATACCGTTGCTGTCAATGGCATCATCATCAAGCCCACTGCCTGGGATACTTCAGCCAGATTTTTGCATGGGCTTCCCTGGTGGCTCAGATGGTAAAGAATCTGCCTGTAATGTAGGAGACCTGGGTTTGATCCCTGAGTCAGGAAGATCCCCTGGAGAAGGGAATGGCTACCCACTCCAGTATTCTTGCCTGGAGAATTCCATGGACAGAGGAACCTGGCAGGCTGCAATCCATGGGATCTCAAAGAGTTGGATATGACTGAGCAACTAACACTTTCACTTCTCCCTGTTAGTCAGGTCTCAAGACTCGTCTGCTCCTCCAAAAGGTCTCACCTGGTCAGCCAGTCTAAAGAGGACTCCCCACCCTAGTTGTCTTCTGTCTCCTCTTTACCTGGCTTCTTTTCCTCGTAGCAGTTTTCATCAGTTCAATTTTCCTGCATAATCATCAGTTTCCGTTTTCTGTTGTTTCCCCCGCTCTCATACCTGTCCCTGAAATGCAGGTGTTTTGAGAGCAGCTATCTTGTCTCTTCGCCCGTGAATAGAGAGCTAGTAATGGTAAGTCTCCTCAACTAGAGATGTGCTCCTTGATCAGTGGGAAGGTTTAAAGAGGAAACCATTTATAAAATCCCAAATCCAAGTGTTGCCTTGGAATATCAAGGACACTTGTGTGAAGGCTGTTAACCATCCTTGACACTACACAGTGAGCACCTGCAGCATTTTCCTCCGCGGATCTGATGTTCTTATTTGCAATTATAAACAATCCTGTCGGGGCCCGGAGGGGAGGGATGTCATTAACTTTATCTGATGAATGTGCCTCATCTATAAAACACAGGAGATGAGTGTGACTTCTAAGGGCTTCTACTCAAGCCTTCAAAAAAGGAGGAGCACAAAGTAGAAATATTAACACATACAACAAATAAAATGTTAAAGAATCTATGCTAGAAATGAGGAAGCTACACTCAAGAGGTTCCAGGTTGGCCCAGGTCTGCCAACTTATTAGTATCGCATGGTTTATGGTTTGCTTTCTGTCTTGATTCCCCATTTTCAGGACTCATTCACATCCATTCAATTCACAAACATGTACTGAGCCCCTACTGTATCCCTGGGTTTACTCTGGTCCTATTCAATCTACAGAGAAGGCAGTGGCACCCCACTCCAGTACTCTTGCCTGGAAAATCCCATGGATGGAGGAGCCTGGAAGGCTGCAGTCCATGGGGTCGCTGAGGGTTGGACACAACTGAGTGACTTCACTTTCACTTTTCACTTGCATGCATTGGAGAAGGAAATGGCAACCCACTCCACTGTTCTTGCCTGGAGAGTCCCAGAGACGGGGGAGCCTGGTGGGCTGCCGTCTATGGGGTCGCACAGAGTCGAACACGACTGAAGTGACTCAGCAGCAGCATTCAATCTACAAGTGTTTCAGTTCAGTTCAGTTGAGTCACTCAGTCGTGTCTGACTCTTTGCAACCCCATGAATCGCAGCACGCCAGGCCTCCCTGTCCAGCACCAATTCCCGGAGTTCACTCAGACTCACGTCCATAGAGTTGGTGATGCCATCCAGCCATCTCATCCTCTGTCATCCCCTTCTCCTCCTGCCCCCAATCCCTCCCAGCATCAGAGTCTTTTCCAATGAGCCAACTCTTTTCATGAGGTGGCCAAAGTACTGGAGTTTCAGCTTTAGCATCATTCCTTCCAAAGAAATCCCAGGGCTGATCTCCTTCAGAATGGACTGGTTGGATCTCCTTGCAGTCCAAGGGACTCTCAAGAGTCTTCTCCAACACCACAGTTCAAAAGCGTCAGTTCTTCAGCACCCAGCCTTCTTCACAGTCCAACTCTCACATCCATACATGACCACAGGAAAAACCATAGCCTTGACTAGACGGACCTTTGTTGGCAAAGCAACGTCTCTGCTTTTGAATATGCTATCTAGGTTGGTCATAACTTTCCTTGGAAGGAGTAAGCGTCTTTTAATTTCATGGCTGCAGTCACCATCTGCAGTGTTTTTGGAGCCCAGAAAAATAAAGTCTGACACTGTTTCCACTGTTTCCCCATCTATTTGCCATAAAGTGATGGGACCAGATGCCATGATCTTCGTTTTCAGAATGTTGAGTTTTAAGCCAACTTTTTCACTCTCCTCTTTCACCTTCATCAAGAGACTTTTGAGTTCCTCTTCACTTTCTGCCATAAGGGTGGTGTCATCTACATATCTGAGGTTATTGACTGAGCCCCTATTGTATACCTGGTTTCAGTTCAGTTAGTTCACTTCAGACACTCAGTCGTGTCCGACTCTTTGCAACCACATGAATTGCAGCATGCCAGGCCTCCCTGTCCATCACCAACTCCCGGAGTTCACTCAAACTCACATCCATCAAGTCGGTGATGCCATCCAGCCATCTCATCCTCTGTCGTCCCCTTCTCCTCCTGCCCTCAATCCCTCCCAGAGTCTTTTCCAATGAGTCAACTCTTTGCATGAGGTGGCCAAAGTACTGGAGTTACTCTGGTCCTATTCAGTCTACAGATGTTTACTGAGCCCCTATTGTATCGGAGAAGGAAATGGCAACCCACTCCAGTGTTCTTGCATGGAGAATCCTATGGACGGAGGAGCCTGGTGGGCTATAGTCCATGGGGGTCACAAAGAGTCGGACACAACTAAGCGACTTCACTTTCACTTTCTATTGTATACTTGGGTCCACTCTGGTCCCATTCAATCTACAAATGTTTCCTGAGCACCTGTTGTATACCTGGGTCTACTGTGCTCTCTAGCCAACAGATTCCCTATTTGATACTGAATTTTTCTGTGCTCATGAGAATCTCATACATGTTGCTTCTGATTTCCTTAAAACATTTCCTAGGTCAGTCATACCATAAGACTGGAAGTGTACCTGAGAAGGCAACGCATGTCCCCCTCCTCTCTTCCTGCCTGTTCCCAAGATTTGGGAGGGATGAACTGACCCCTTTTGGGTTCAATACAGCCTTCGATCATTATGGGAACTTTTGGCGTAAGAGCAGCCTCAACTCCAGAAGCTTCACAGTGTGGCTTTTGTAGAATAAATGTCTATAGCCTTAGGAATTGATCAAAGCGGTTGTCTTCCTTCTTCCCTTTTTGATGTCCCTTTGGGATACTGCCTGTGTTTTACCTACAGAAGGAGTTTGCTGTCACCTATCTATTCTTCAATGGTTTTACCATGAGGGGAAAACTTAGGTAGAAAAACTAAGAGTTTTCTTGATGTTGATTAACAGAATTAACAAACATGCAAAATGGTAGCCACCCTGACCAGAGCTGTTACTCTTCCCTGTGGGCTTCCCTGGTGGCTCAGATGGTACAGACTCTGCCTGCAAGGCAGGAAACCCGGGTTCAATCCCTGGGTCGGGAATATCCCCTGGAGACGGGAATGGCAACCCACGCCAGTATTTTTGCCTGGAGAATTCCGTAGACAGAGGAGCCTGGCGGGCTACAGTCTATGGGCCACAAAGACTCAGACACAGCTCAGCCGTTACTGCTGTTACTGCCATTGGCATGTAACTCCTGTGCTTCCGGACTTTTGATATCTCACTAACAGAAGGAAGGCAGGAAGGACAAGTGTTTGCTTTAGAAGAGACGTGACCTGTAGTCTTACCATTGAACCGGTGCCCTGTCCTACAGTAGGTCTAGTCTTTTGTCAGGTCCCTCCACACCAGTTGTGTTGCATTGTCTAGCACTGGCTTGCAATTGAAAGCAGAAACAGATCCCCTTTGTTAAATGGGATGGGCATTGCGATAACACTTTCATAGATTAAGAAATATGTGAGGTCACTTATAATAAAATGCTTTGAAAGCTGTGAGGTTCTTCTGCAAAACAGGTACCCCTCATTGACTATCCAAACCCTCAACGTCCAAACTTGTTATCTTAATTCGTAAATCAATGAGTTTTTGGAGAAGGCAGTGGCAACCCACTCCAGTACTCTTGCCTGGAAACTCCCGTGGACAGAGGAGCCGGGTAGGCTGCAGTCCGTGGAGTCGCTAAGAGTCGGACGTGACTGGGCGACTTCACTTTCACGTTTCACTTTCGTGCTCTGGAGAAGGAAATGGCAGCCCACTCCAGTGTTCTTGCCTGGACACTCCCAGGGATAGGAGAGCCTAGTGGGCTGCCGTCTGTGGGGTCGCACAGGGTCAGACATAGCTGAAGCAACTTAGCAGCAGCAGCAGCAATGAGTTTTTTGGGGGAAAAAAAGTTTAAATAAATTCTTCCTTATCCAATTCAAGCTACTCACTATCCAAAATGCAGGAACCAAATTAATCCATGTAGTTCAGTATTCCCATTATTCTAACTCACTCTCTGAATTCTCACTCTCCAAATTGAAAACCAGGTAAGTTTCAATGATGAGGAATAATTGAACTAATGGTCACCATGATTCTCATGATCACCTACAGTCTAATTTATAAAGGATAAAGCAATTTGGGGTTAAATTATATGATCTTGCTATTTTTGCAGGTCAAATGCTGTTAAATATTGGCTATTTCATATGGTTCATTCTAATACTTAGGGACCGCTGCTGCTGCTAAATCGCTTCAATTGTATCCGACTCTGTGCGACCCCATAGATGGCAGCCCACCAGGCTCCCCCGTCCCTGGGATTCTCCAGACAAGAACACTGGAGTGGGTTGCCATTTCTTCTCCAATGCATGAAAGTGAAAGTGAAGTCGCTCAGTCATGTCCAACTCTTAGCGACCCCATGGACTGCAGCCTACCAGGCTTCTCCGTCCATGGGATTTTCCAGGCAAGAGTACTGGAGTGGGGTGCCATTGCCTTCTCTGAATACTTGGGGACAGGGCACCCCATATCCAAGATAAACAATCACTTGACTCCATGATTTTTCCATTTTCCACCATCATCTTCCAATTGCTATTTAACATAATAATAGCAAATGTAACAGCCATTTACTGCCTGCTGACCCTGTGTCAGGCATTGTAGGTCTTTTAACTGGCCCTCATTACATCATTAAAAATTTAATTATTTATATTTTGAATATATAATGTATTCATATATATTGTAAAATTTTTTAATGTAAAAATATTTTTTAAATATACACCTTTTACACCTAGTTTCAACCTCTCAGTTCACCTCCCTAGAGGCAGTGAACATTGCCCGTTTCTTGCATTTTCTTCCTGGAATATTCTCTGCACATACTTTAAAATACACTGTTTTAAACACACACAACACACACATGCATGTATGCACAAATGGTAATATAGTGTTCACATTGTTTTAAGAGCTGAGCAGTGATCCTATTTATAAGAGCAGCAGAGATATATTCTAAAGAGGTATATCACTCTAGAGATATAATTTATTTTCCAAGTACTTTGTTGATGGACATTTGGGTTATTTCTAATCTTTTTCTATTATTAACAATGATGTGCAAATGTCTTCTCACATTTGATTTTACTCAAGAGCAACTAAAAGACTAAATTTATAGAAGAAATTCCTGGAAGTAAAATTTCCGGGTCAAAAGACACGTACGTTGCAATTTTGATAGATATTGTCAAGCTGTTCAACATAGAGGTTGTACCAAGTTTCCATTTCCCCAGCAGCACATAAAATGACTATTTTCCACACTTTTCAACAACTAAAGGTTATCAAATTTTTCTATGTTCCAATATTGTAGGTGAAAAATGGTATCTCATTTTCATTGTAATATGCCTTTCTCTTATTACAAGAGAGATTGATTATCTTCTCATATACTTAAGAGCCATTTGTATTTCCTTTCTTGTGAATTATTTGTTCATATAATTTACTCATTTTTCTTTTGGCTTGTTCTTTTCTTATAATTTAAAGAAGTATACACTTTTTATGATATAATTGAAATTACATTGCAAGTTTTTGAGATTTTTAAAATTTTCCATAAAGTTGTTTTATCCAAATGTTTTTTCCTGTGTCCCATGAAGCAGTATTTCCCCTACATCTTTTGTGTTTCGTATTTAGCATTAGTCCACTGAGCGAGTAATAATTAAAATATATTCCATGCTTTCTAATGCCACTTTTAAAATTAGGGGGCTTTTTCATGTTTAAATAAGTGATCCACATGGAATTTGGGAGGTATAAAACGTGAAAGTGAAAATGTTAGTCACTCAGTCATGTCTGACTCTCTGTGACTCCATGGACTGTAGTCCACCAGGCTCCTCTATCCTGGGAGTTCTCCAGGCAAGAATACTGGAATGGGTAGCCATTCCCTTTTCCAAGGGATCTTACTGACCCAAGGATTGAACCTGGGTATCCTGTATTGTAGGCAGATTTCTTTACCATCTGGACTGAAGATCCTATTTAATTAGTCAGTTGTCTAAACACTCTCTGTTAGTTAATGCATATTTTCTCCACTGATTTGAAATTTCAATTTAGCATTTTCTTCTTTGCCCTAACTATTTGAGCCGACTTATAAACTCTAATTTCTGTTGTTAACCCATCTTTATCTTCTTTATCCCAAACCACATTTATTCATTTATTTAAGCTGTGCCACACAGTATATGGGGTCTTAATTACCCCACTAGGGATTGAAAATTCACCCCATGCAGTGAAAGCAGAGTCTTAACCCCTGGATCACCAGGAAGTCCCCCAAAAGCAAGCTTTAAAAATTACCTTTCCATTACAATATACTTTAGCATATAGTAGAATTAAGATCATATCGTTATTCTTCTTTATAGAATTCTTAAAGTTTTTATTTTTTTCATCTGAACTTTAAAAGTGTATCTGTTGTTGTTCAGTTGCTCAGTCGTGTCCAGCTCTTTGTGACCCCATGGACTATAGCACGCCAGGCTTCTCTGTCCTTCACCATCTCCTGGAGCTTGCTCAAACTCGTGTCCATTGTGTTGTTGATGTCATCCAACCATCTCATCCTCTGTCTTCCCCTTCTCCTCCTGCCTTCAATCCTTCCCAGCATCAGGGTCTTTTCCAATGAGTCAGCTCTATGAATCACGTGGCCAAAGTACTGGAGCTTCAGTTTCAGGATGAGTCTTTCCATTGAATATTCAGGGTTGATTTCTTTTAGGATTGACTTCTTTTTAATATGCTCTCTAGGTTGGTCATAGCTTTTCTTCCAAGGAGCAAGTAGTGTCACCGTCTGCAGTGATTTTGGAGCCCAATAATCTGTCACTGTTTGCATTGTTTCCCCATCTATTTGCCATGAAGTGATGGGACCAGATGCCATGATCTTAGTTTTCTGAATGTTGAGTTTTAAACCAGCTTTTTCATTCTCCTCTTTCACCTTCATTAATAGATTCTTTAGTTCCTCTTTGCTTTTAGCCATAAGGAAGGTGTCATCTGAGGCTGTTGATATTTCTCCCAGCAGTCTTGACTCCAGCTTGTGTTTTATCCAGCCCAGCATTTCACATAATGTACACTGCATATAAGTTAAATAAGCAGGGTGACAATATACAGCATTGACGTACTATTTTGCCAATTTTGAACCAGTCCATTGTTCCATGCCTGTTTTTAACTATTGTTTCTTGACCTACATACAGGCCAAGAATTATCCTATCTAATTAAAAATAAATTTATTGATATTCTATTGGAATGCTATTAAATATACATTGGAGAAACTAAATTTCAGTTCAGTTCAGTCACTCAGTCATGTCGGAATTTTTGCGACCCCATGGATTGCAGCATGCCAGGCCTCCCTGTCAATCACCAACTCCCAGAGTTTACTCAAACTCATGTCCATTGAGTCAGTGATGCCATCCAACCATCTCATCCTCTGTCGTCCCCTTCTCCTCCTGCCGTCAGTCTTTTCCAGCATCAAGATCTTTTCCAATTAGTCAGTTCTTTACATCAGGTGGCCAAAATATTGGAGTTTCAGCTTCAACATCAGTCCTTCCAATGAACACCTAGGACTAATCTCCTTTAGGATGGACTGGTTGGATCTCCTTGCAGTCCAAGGGCTCTCAAGAGTCTTCTCCGACACCACAGTTCAAAAGCATCAATTCTTCAGTGCTCAACTTTCTTTATAATCCAACTCTCACATCCATACATGGCTGCTGGAAAAAACATAGCTTTGACTAGACGGAAACTAAATTTACATTGGAGTTAATTAAATTAACATTGGAGAAATTGTTGTCATTATGACCTTTGGTCTTTCTACCCATAATTTTGGATAGCCTTTCCAATATTAAAGTCCTTTTTGTGTCCCCTGGTAAGGTGTTGAGGGTTTTTTGGTTTTTTTTTTTTTTTGCATGTATATGCACATGTATTTGTATTTTGTATATAGATACAGACATGTATTTTATTTTACATCTCTTGATAACTTTGCATCTACATCTGTTTTTGATTCTGTCTGTTTTGGGTTCATTATCATAAATATGGTCTTTTTGTTTATAGTTTAATTGGTTTCACTGTATTTATAAAAGTTATTGAGTTCTATATATTAATTTTATTCCTAGGCATCATAGAGAATCTTCTTAATAGTTTCAGGAATTTTTTTTTCAGTTTGTCTTTTTGGGTGGGTGTTCCAGCTAAGTTATGTCATTTGCAGATTATGGTGATTTTACAAAGCCTTGCCCAATTTTTATATTTTCTTTTCTTCTTTTTTCTAATTATATTGGCTAGTACCATCAGAAAAGTATTAAATAATAGGATAATTGACACCCTTATCTTGTGTCTGACTTTAATGGGAATGCTTCTAGATTTTTTTCATTAAGCAGGATGATGGCTTATGATTTGAGATAGACATATTTCTCATGTTAGAGTAATATCTATTCTTATTTTATTAAGAGCTCTTTAAAGAAACAGATGGACATTGAATTTTATCTAATGTATTTATAGTGTCCAAGGAAATGATATTATTTTTCTCTTTTTATTATTGCTATTAAATATATTAATAAAAGTAATTGGTGCTTACTTGGTACAGTTGTTATCCATAGTGGTATTCTAAGATCTTTACATGTATCAACTCACTTAATCCTTACCCAGTCTAGAACTCAGTATTATTAGTACTTTCACTCTAAAGTGAAAAAAAAAAAAAAAAAAACAACTCACATTTACAGAGGTTAAATAGCTTGAATAAGATCAGACAAGCAGTAAGTGGCAGAGCTGAGAGTGGATTCAGGGCAGTTCTTCTGTGTGCAAACCTATTTTACCTTGATAAGTTTCTTAGTAAATTATCATTTCATTCGTGGAACAAATTCTTCTTGGGACAAATAGTTTTGGTGTGTCACAGGTTCCATTTGTTAATATTTATTTACAATTTCTGTATCAGTCTTAAAAAATCCAACTAAAGTTCTCCTTTTATGATGTTTGTTCTCAATGCCAAGGCTTGTTGGTAACCCGGCCTCATAAATGTTTTGGAAATATTTCTCTTTTTTTCTTTTTTCAGGAATAGCTAAGTGGAATTGAAGTTACTTGTATTTTAAAGCTATTGCAGAAGTTCTCTATGAAACTACCTTGGACAAACTCCCCCATGAAAAAATCTAGGCTTGGGGCTTTTTTTTTTTTTTTGGAGGGGTAGTATCCTGATAAATTTTTAAATTTGTTCTAGGTAATTGGTCTATTTAGTTGGTCCTGAGGTCAGTACAGTTTAACATATGGGAATGATACACACTGAATAAATAAAGCTCATGAATGTAAAATTATAATCACAGTAAGGTCTAGGAAAGAAAAGCACATATCGGAAGAGAGAAAGTAGAAGTCATGGAGGTTGGAGGTAGAAGGGAAATG
This sequence comes from Tragelaphus eurycerus, assembly GCA_935064755.1. NCBI lineage: Eukaryota > Metazoa > Chordata > Mammalia > Artiodactyla > Bovidae > Tragelaphus > Tragelaphus eurycerus. Next base: position 6,109,516 of record CAKXYN010000033.1, read on the forward strand.
GAGGGGAAACTCTCCCAAAATGAATAAAGACCCAGTATGAGCAGGGGGCTTTTTATAGTGATATTTAAGGGACTAAAAAATTTGAATGTGGCTGGAACCCAAACAGCCAAATAGAGAGCATGGTTCAACCTGAGGCTGGAGGCAGGAGCTGGACCCCTATGATGTTCAAAATATCACTATAAAAAGCCCCCTGCTCATGCTGCTGCTGCTGCTAAGTCGTTTCAGTCGTGTCCGACTCTGTGCGATCCCACAGACAGAAGCTCACCAGGCTCCCCTGTCCCTGGGATTCTCCAGGCAAGAACACTGGAGTGGGTTGCCATTTCCTTCTCCAATGCATGAAAGTGAAAAGTGAAAGTGAAGTCGCTCACTCGTGTCTGACTCCCAGCGACCCCATGGACTGGAGCCTACCAGGCTCCTCAGTCCATGTGATTTTCCAGGCAAAAGTACTGGGGTGGGGTGCCATTGCCTTCCCCGCCCCCTGCTCATACTGGGTCTTTTTCATTTTGGGAGAGTTTCCCCTCCATTTCCCTTCTACCTCCAACCTCCGTTACTACTACTTTCTCTCTTCCTATATGTGCTTTTCTTTTTAGACCTTACTGTGATTATAATTTTACATTCATGAGCTTTATTCATTCAGAATTTTACCCTAAATCAGTGCAAAACTGTTGAAGGTGAAGAACACAGAAATGAGTGCATCTAAAAGATCTGAGGAAAGAAAAGTTAGTGATTAGATTGGATAAAAGGTGTGAGGGAGAAGGAGGTATCCGCTCTGTCTCTGGTTGTCAAAACAGGCTGGGTGCTGGACACCTTTACTGAGTAGGGACTGGATGAGGATTTTGTGTAGAGTGGGTGTCAGGGTGGGGGACTGAGTGCAGAGAGTCACTGAGCTGGTTTTTTTTTTTTGCATTTTGTTTTTTGATGTGTTGGATTAGAAGGTATTTGAAACAGGGAGACTGGCAAAAAGAGATTGAATGTAGGCTGGGAGTCGTCTTAACATTGAACTACCTGGCAATTACAACCCTGAAGATCACTGTGAAGGATGAATCCCAGGAAGAAACAGGGAGCCTGGAGCCAAAGCCATAACACTCACAGATGCTCATTCTTGGACCACTTCATCCATTGAGCATTTGGTCCGTTTTGCTACCCACCGAGATGGGAGGACCCTCCTTTGGCAGGGAGTCTGTGAATTCTAGGAGGAAGAAATCTGGAGAGCTTCCAAAAGAACATCACTGACTCAGGGTCCTCAGGGAATACATAGGTGCCTGTCCTTAAGGAGATATTTGGTTTCATCCTTCACAAGATCAGGTCTAAAGTGTTGTGACTGCCTTCTAGTCTTTCTGTTATGTTGTTTTAGACTCTCTGAGCAGATGTTTTTAAATGTTTTTAATAACACTGTGGTTTATAATTCAGTACATACACCCAAAGAGCCTCTTAAAACATGACATAGAGGTTTTTAATATAAAAATATTCTAATGTTCAGAGGCACACATAGAAAACAATGTCTGGAATCCTGAGGGAGATTTGTCTACTCATGAAAATTCTGTAAATTCTTTAATAAAAGGAAGTATTTTCACAGTTTTAATGTGACTCTCTGGAATAATCTCTGGATATGATGATATTAGGACATAGAGTTACTTTTAAAAAATTTAATAAAGGTTAACTTTGGTTTTTCTAGATGTAGACTTTTCTAGAAAACTCTAGAGTTTGCCTTCCCCTCAATCTAAGACTAAGGAATATGCTTATGTTATTCCTTCTTTCTTAAAAGTAAGGCATCTTACTTCATTAGGCATAGCTATAAATTGATAAGGGGACTGCCTCATTTTTTTTTATTAAATTTTATTTTGCTTAACTTTACAATATTGTATTGCTTTTGCCATACATCAAGATGGATCCACCACAAGTATATATGTGTTCCCCATCCTGAACCCTCCTCCCTCCCCATACCATCCCTCTGGGTCGTCCCAGTGCACCAGCCCCAGGCATCCGTTATCAGGCATCGTACCTGGACTGGCGATTCGTTTCAGATATGATATTATACATATTTCAATGCTATTCTCCCAAATCATCCCACCCTCTCCCGTTCCCAGAGTCGAAAAGACTGTTCTATACATCAGTGTCTCTTTTGCTGTCTCGTAAACAGGGTTATTGTTACCATCTTTCTAAATTCCATATATATGCATTAGTATACTGTATTTGTGTTTTTCTTTCTGGCTTATTTCACTCTGTATAATTGCCTCATTTCTTAAAAAGTAGTTATAACCATGCTTTTGATAACTGTATTTACATACAGTTGATTCAACTTTTAACTACATGTGCTCACTTAGCTTTTTCTTATTAGAGGTCTTTCACCCCTCTGAAAACTATTATTTCCTTATTAATTTCCCAGTGGCTTTAGGCAATCTCTAGCTGTGGCAATGACTGTGTGTATAAACAGTTTTTATTGTCTGTGGTTTTATGATAGAGAAAAATACCTTTGATATAGTTAAAATGCTGATTATTAGATGAAGTCAAAAGAATAGTCGTTACCTTTGATAATACACAAGATAATCTCTTATTCTCTCTGTATTCCAAAGCCTGGGGATTATGAAGATGAAGATGTGTTGCTGCTGTCACCAAGCTTAGCATTAGTGACCAGAATATCCTGATCACTTATTACGTGCTGAGCATTCATCGACTCTGGTGCCAAAGGTTTAGGATGCCTGCCAGGTGCCAGGCATGATGTGGGGTGCTGGAATTACAGAGATGAGCAGGGAAAGTGGCACTCAAGCTTTCATGTGCTCATGGTGGAGTGGAGAGACATTTACTCAATTGTTCAGTCGCTAAGATGTGTCTCTTTGCAACCCCATGGACTCCAGCATGCAAGGCTCCTTTGTCCTCCACTATCTCCCATAAAGTGAAAGTGAAGTCACTCAGTCATGTCTGACTCTTTGCGACCCCATGGACTGAGAAGCCTGGTAGGTAGACGGTAGCCTACCAGGCTTCTCAGTCCATGGAATATTCCAGGCAAGAGTACTAAAGTGGGTTGCCATTTCCTTCTCAAGGGGATCTTCTCAACCCAGGGATCGAACCCGGGTCTCCTGCATTGCAGGCAGACGCTTTACCATCTGATCCAACAGGGAAGCCCCGATCTCCTAGAGTTAGCTCAAATTCATGTCCATTGAATCTCACACAAATGTGTGTGTATTAATATTTCCTTATTAAAAATTGAAGTGTAGTTGATTTACAATGTGTTGAGTTCTGCTGCACAGCCAAGTGTTTCAGTTATACATACACATACATCCTTTTTATACTATCTTCCATTACAGTTCATCATGGGATATTGTACTGTAGAGGAGGACCTTGCTGTCTATCCATTCTACATATAATAGTTTGCAGCTGCTAGACCCCTCCCAGACCCCCTCCCCTGTGGCAACTGCAAGTCTGTTCTCTGTGTCTGTGAGTCTGTTGCTGTTTTATAGACAAATTCATTTGTATCATATTTGAGATTCCACATATAAGTGATATCATATGGTATTCATCTCTCTCTGCCTCACTTGGTATAATAATCTCTAGGTTCATCCATGTTGCTGAAAATGGCATTGCTTCATTTCCTTTTGATGACTAGTATTCCATTACATATATATATATATATATATATATATACACACACACCACATCTTCTTTATCCATTCATCTGTCAATGGACGTATAGGTTACTTCCATGTGTTGGCTATTATAAATAGTGATGCAATGCACGTTGGGACGCATGTATCTTTTTGAATGATAGTTTTTTCTAGGTATGTATGCCCAGGAGTGGGATTTCTGGATCATATGCTAGTTCTAGTTTTAGTTTTTTAAGGACTCTCCACACTGTTTTCCATAGTGGCTGCAGTAACGTACATTCCTGTGGTGGACATTATCCAACCCACTCCAGTGGGAAGGTCTTGAGCAAGGAGGCGGGTAGACCTGGAGCAGAAAAGTTGGAGAAGGACCGAAACTGGAGGGAGAGAACCTTGAAAGGAGACCCAAGAGAAGTCATCAGAGATGGAGGGAAGCAATCGGGAGAAAGACCTAGAAACCCAAAGAAACCATATCATGTATAAAAAGGATGGCACGGCAGCAGTGTCAGACAGCCCTGAGAAGTGTGGCACATATACAGTGGGTTAGAGGTAGGGCTGGGGTTGGTGACCTTGACATGGACCATTTGGGAATTTATTTTTTCAATCAGCAGTTTTGGTGGGAAAGACAGCAGCGTGCAGCTGAGATTCCTGGTAGCCAGCACTATCACACGACTTGCAAGCTGTTCAATGACATTCTATGCATCAGCAGCCTACCAGGGTCCGGACCAGGATACTCTCATATTCTAATCCTCCCCTACCCCTTATGTAGACATAAGAGTGTGTTTCACACTAACACTCACTTCTACAATTACACTGAAGTACAGATAAATGAATGACTTCGTCTATATAAGGTAATTATGTTAGCTGACAATATTTTGACTCTCCATTTCCTTTAAATTAGTTTTACATGGTAGGGGGCCAATTCACATTTTCGATTTGGTTCAGAAGCTGTTTTAATTGTGCCTTCAAACACAGACACTCGGGCTCCTGAAATGTCAAAACTCGACTGCATTTTTGGTAGAAATAATGATACTTCTCGTATTTTGAATTTCACTGGTACGATCACGTGCGTGTCCACTGTGAAACAGCAGGGCATGGAGCTGACCCCAAGTGGAAACTGGACGCTTAAAAGATTACCTTCTCCTATCAGCTAGTCTAAAATAAGAATGTAACTTTTTCTTACAGTTACCAGAGTTCAATTAAATCTTAATGAGAAAAAATGTGACAAATGGGTCCATGAGCATCACCTCGCAGACCTTTTAATTTTTATAAATTCACTTGCCGAGTTAGACTTCCCTGTTATAATTATTTCATTTGGTGCTTGGAAATTTAACCCAAATTGCATATGGTGGGTGCTAGAGCAGTCATTGGCTTCGGGGAGTTTAACTCCTGTGGTCATGCTATCCATCTATATCTGTAATCGGAGAAGGGGCGTGCTAAAAAGGTGAAAAGTACCATTTGTCACAGCACTCTCGCGTAAAGATGGCTGGGGATTAGGAAATAAGGCGGTAGGGGCAGTTTTTCTTCTCATTAGCTGCTTTATTTGTGACTGCAGGGGCTGTCAGAAGCACGGACTTAATAACCTTCAAGTTCTTCTGCATTAATATAAGAAAGGTTGCGTGAATTTTGGAAAATCCTTGTCCCCATGAGGTTATCAGAAATACTTTGGCAGGTGAATACAGAATAACCCTTCTTTGGGGAGTGCTCAGCTGAATTAAATATATAATTGACGTGGATTCATCTAGAATGAGACGTTTATGCTGATCATGTACGCCTTCTGATGCTGCTGAACCTTTATGGGGCGTGCCTTTTCAATTCTTCACGGGGAGAAGTTGGGAGGAAAGTACCAGCCATGCTATTATTATAATAACAGAGCGCAAGGGATGCTTTTTGTACTTGGATATGATTTTATCTATTTTATACTGAGATATCTTTATCCACTAGGTCTTTGCATGCCTTGGGAGTTATCAGGAGAAAACAAGAGTCCTCAGTTCTATGACGAGGCCCAGAGAATATAAAGCTTGCCTGGATCTCAGACTAACTGGGGAAGGAAGGAAGAGAGGAAAGGAGGGTGGGTTCCTTCTTTTTTTTTTTTTAATTGAAGGATAATTGCTTCACAGTATTTTGTAGGTATCCACACGTCCTATCCCATCCCACCCTTCTAGATGGTCACAGAGTGCCAGGCTGAGATCCCTGTGTCACACAGCACCTTCCCTTTAGCTATCTGTTTTACAAATGGTAATATCTATATTTCAATGCTACTCTCTCAGTTCATCCCACTCTCTCCTTCCCCTACTACCACCATGTCCATAAGTCAGTCTGTTCTCTATATCTGAGTCTGTACTCCTGCCCTGCATCAGTACCTAAATGACCTCATTTTTAAAATCAGCTTGACTGCTTTGGGAGTCTAAAAGTGTCCCAAGCAAAGTGGTCCTTTCTCACAGATTCATTTTTCCAAGGCATTCAGTCTCATGCACATTCCTTTTGTACCAAGTTCTTCCTGGGAAGAATTTCTTTTTCCAAACAATCACCACAGCTCTGCTTTCAAGGAACTTACAATCCAGTAGGAGAAGGAGGACTATAAATAATTCCTGAAGGACATATGCAGGGACTCTATGTGGTGCACTGAGGCAGGAAATTAAATTGAGGAGGAAATTCTGGTGGGAAATAAAATACAAAGATGGGTAGATCACAAAATATCTTACCTGCCAGGCTCAGGAATTCAGATGTCAGCTGGAGCAGTGGAAAATCTTTGAAGACTTTTGAGCAAGAAAGAGAAGTGAGCTCAGCCAACCCTATTGTGAGATTAGCAATAGCATGCTTTCTCAAATACTTCTATTTGTCTCTGTTCTCTAGGAGATATGTGTCAACCTGAGATAAAGACTAATAGAAGGTAAGGAATAAATGCCAACATTGGAAAACTGTTGTAGGAAGGACAGGTTAGGCTATGTCAGAGTAAAGATAAGACCCAAAATTGCAGCTGGCTTGACCCAATAAAGACTTATTTCCAGCTTAAGCTGGCCAACCTCTGCCACCTTGAAGCTATCGCATCTAGAAGATAAGATGTCCCTGTGTCAGGTGAAAGGCAATTAAAAGAAAGGAAGTAACTACTTTAACCTGAAACGACACCTCACTTCTAGTCCCAGCCCATTGGTCAGAATTAGTCATGTGACTTTGGCTCAACTGGAAGTTGGGGGTGGTGGGGGGAGGGGGCAGGGATTAGGAGATTCAAGGCAGCGCATGGTTATTTGGTGAACATTAACTCCGAACTTTTAGTGGATCTTATTGATTTTTTTTTTCTCTTACTGGACAAGAGAAGTAACAGTAGACCCCTAGACTCCAAATGCAAAGCAAACAAATAAAAAACACTGTTTGATCACTGCCTTTGCGGGTGGCTGAGTACATTTGGGACAAACTCTTGTAAGCAACTGGAGGTTAAACTATTTTTGTGTAACAGGGGGGATTAAAAATACTCCCTGTGTTGCCTTCTTCGTGGGATCAAATGATACACTGTAATGTACATGATGGTGTTTCATAAACTGCTAGGTGTTGTGCAAATCTAATCTATTATCATCATCACCAGTCTCATCACCGTGGTTACCGGCGTGGAGGAGGGCAGCCACTGCTCCGGTCTGTGTATGTGACCAGAGAAAATTAAAGCCCCTGCTCATCCTTTTAGCTTCATGTCCCTCCTCTTTCTTGTAAATATCCTGCATTCCAACCCTGCTGAACTCCTGACAGTTTCCCAAACGCGTCTGATCTTTTCTGTGCTTTTTACCCCTTTCTCTCTCTACCGGCAATGCGTTGCCCCTCCTTCCCTCCCTTCCTTCATCGAGAAAGTACACATGTCCTTCAAGATTTCACTTGAAATCCCCTATCTGTTAAGGTTTCCTTGACCTCCACCTCTAAGATGGGTTGAGTTCCCCCCATATGTCATAGCTCTGTTGTGAACCCGTGCCTACATATCACAACCACTTTCACGCCTGTCTCGCTACTAAACTGTGAGCATCTTCAGATTAGGGACCGAGCGGTGTGCTTTATTCTCCAGGACCGGCACAGGACGACTGAGTGTGAATTCCCATCCCAGTTCAACCACTCACTGGTGATGTGACCCTGAGTTATTTCAACTGTCTTTGCTCCCATTTCATCATCTGTAACATGAAGATAATGAAAGGAATGGCCACAGGGTTTTCTTGATGGTCAAATAGAAAATAAACCCTGTAATGTTTAATAATAATAATGCTTGGCATGTAGTAGGTGCCCAGTAAACAGAGTAGGTAGCTCAGCAAATGTTTAGTGAGCAAAGAGATAACAATGTCTGGCACACGGCAGGTATTCAGTACACATTTAGTGAGTGAAGGAATAAATGAATGAATGAGTGAGTGATTAACTGACTCAATCTCACTAGCTGGTATTTCTCAGATGAGGAAACTGAGACTGAGGCTTCAAGAAGGTTTTGTGCCCCAGGTCACACAGCTGGTTTGAGCAGGCTGACTCTAGAAAATCCACTTTTGATGCAGTATGTGTGCATAGCTGGTGCTTCACAAATGGGTGGAATAAACATCTGTACCGACCTGGATGAGAATGGTGGGAAGGGAAAAGGAAAAGGCACGTTGAATGAAGCTTCAGGATAGCACTCCTCCTCTCTCATTGAATCTTTGCTATTATGATAGCTTTTCCTTCTCAGACTTGCCTGATTTCATTCTAGTGAATAGAAAAGAAACAGTCCAGGCAGCAGGATTGGAAGGCTCTGGGTGCAGAGCAGAGATTTTTCATTTCTTAGTCGTATGCAATGCTCAGCAGCCCAGCTCACAAAGTCAGTCTTTTGTCATTTCTTATTAATTGGAATATAGTTGATTTTCAATATTGTGTTCATTTCTGGTATACAGAAAAGTAAGCCAGTTATATAGATACATGTGTTCTTTTGAAGATTCTTTTCTATTCTGGTTTATCGTAGGATGCTGGACACAGTTCCCTGTGCTTTACAGTAGCACTTTGCTGTTTATTTACTTTATGTATAGTTGTTTGTAACTGTTGGGCTTCCTTGGTGGCTCAGCTGGTAAAGAATCTGCCAGCAGTGTAGGAGACCTGGGTTCGATCCCTGGGTCGGGAATATCCCCTGGAAAAAGGAAAGGCTACCCACTCCAGTATTCTGGCCTAGAGAATTCTGGACTGTATAGTCCATGGGGTTGCAAAGAGTCAGTCACGACTGAGCAATGTACACTTTCACTTTTGTTTGTATCTGTTAACCCCAAACTCCTAATCTATCCCTGTGAATTATATATTCTTTTTCACATTTTACATTACATTATAGCATAACTGATTAAAAATATGTTTCAGTTATACAATAAAGTGATTCAGTTTATATATATATAAATATATATTTATATAAATATTATTAAATTATTTATTATTTATAATAATTTTTATTTATTTAAATATAAATATTTATTATTTATAATAATTAATTATTAAAATTATTATATATATATATATATATATATATTCTTTTTTCAAATTATTTTTCCAATTAGGTTGTTACATAATATTGAGCAGAGTTTCTTGTGCTATGCAGTAGGTCCTTGTCTATTATCTTTTTTTTTTATTATCTATTTTAAATACAGCAGTGTGCCCATGTCCATCCCAAACTCCCTAACTGTCCCTCCCCTGACCCTTCCCCCCAGTAACATGTTTATTCTCTAAGTCTGTGAGTGTTTCTGTTTTGCAAGTAAGTTCATTTGTATAATTTCTTTTAGATTCCACATATAAGTGACAACATATGATTGTTGTCCTTCTCTGATTTACTTCACCCAATATGACAATCTCTAGGTTCATCCATGTTGCTTCAAATGGCATTACTTCATTCCTTATAGTGGCTAAGTAATATTCCATTTACACATCTTCTTTATCCATTCACATTTTTAATGCCTCCTTGATGCTGGGAGAAAGCAAAACGGAGTTTGTTGCTTAGAAATGCAGTCCAGGCCCATCAGAGAATAATCCCTCTTTCTTCTGCTGCCGTGTTAAGAAAGCAGATGAGACATCCCAGAACTTGAGCCCAGCAAGTGCGAGGTGTGGGGGTGATTCATGGGGAGGTGCTCACTAAGTCACATTCATAACCCGCCTCCTCAGTTACCAAGATGCTATATCACCCATGCCCAAGTCCCTTGTCCCCAGCCCTGATGTTAAAGGGACCAAGTCACATGATGTAAATGAAAGGGGCTTCCTCCCTCAACAGTTGGGGTGACCCCTGTAATAAGTAACTCCCTGCACTATGCTGTGGGCAACTCAGTGGAGCAGGGGCTTCAGAAACCAGGGGCAGCCAGGGACGACCGGAAAAGACCCGGACTCGAATCCCACTCCAGTCCTGATCACCACTGGTCAGGGCAGCATGTAACATTGTCGTCTTGCTTTGACTACCTGTAAAAGGAGGAGGGATCTTCTTTGCCCCTCCCCTCTGGATGGTTAGGGGAACATTAGGAACAGTAATCCACCCTCCATGAAAGCTCTTTGCAAACTGCTGTGATCTGTAATCACATAAGGGCTTCCTTGGTGTCTGAGTTGGTAAAGAATCCACCTGCAGTGCGGGAGACCTGGGTTCGATTCCTGGATTGGGACGTCCCCTGGGGGCCGCCCCCCCCCCCCCCCCCCCGCCAGCTCCCCTGTCCCTGGGAAGGAAGAACTGGCTACCCAGTCCAGTATTCTTGCCTGGAGAATCCCCACGGATAGAGGAGACTGGCGGGCTGTAGTCTGTGATTTCGCAAAGAGCTGGACAGGACAGAGCAGCTAGGCACAGCACAATAACCACAGAAAACAGTAAGAGGGACTAGAGGTTTTTTGTTTTGTTTTATTCTTAAAAAAAAAAAAAAAAATTTATTTGGCTGCACTCAGTCTTATTTGTGGCACACGGGATCTTTTTCTTGTTCCAGTCATGGCATGTGTGGTTCCCCGACCAGTGATTGAACCCAGGCCCCCTGCATTGGGCACATGGAGTATTAGTCACTGGACCACCAAGAAATGCCAAGAACGGCTAGTGTTGACCCCAGACACTGATATGCCAAGTTCCCAACACCCTTTGTGCTGTCAGCCACAGACTCAGCTTTCTCAGTAAAGAAGCAAAGGAAAAACAGAAGGAAAAACAGACCAGGCTCTCATGGATTTAAAAGAATTTTTCCTTGAAATATATTCCCCCCGCCCCCCACCGGAATTATGACTTCTCGGACTGCAATGTGTCTATATCAAGGTCTTCAAGCAGGAAGAAGAAACTAAGGAAATCCACACTTTTCCTTCTAAAAGAAGGAAGATCAAAAGAAACTAGTGGTTACTCAGTGCAAGATAAACTGTCTTGTCCCTGACAAAGTCTCCTGGGGTTTCCTTATATTGTCATTTAGGTGGAAAAAAAAAATTTTAAAAACTGATGTTTCTAGGAATCAAAAGGAAGATAGTCTCTCTATCCTTAAAAAAAAAATAGATCCATAGTCATGCAAACATGATTTTTGATGTTATATAACAATTTTAAAAAATCAACTTTTTAAAAATCTCCAAAAAGGCAATGTATAAATATGACTTCAGAAGAAAAACCAAAACAAACCTGGAGTAACAGGATTGGTGACACGGCACTGGCGACGCACCAGCTCAGGGCTGGGCCTGGTGCCTTACGTGCGTCATCTTGTTTATTTTTTTTTTTTTTTTTTTTTTTTTTCAGTTATTTGTTTTTAATTTTTATTTTTCTTTTTTTTGTAACACAATATTGTATTGCTTACTATACATCGGGATGGATCCGCCACCAGTATACACGTGTTGCCCATCCTGAACCCTCCTCCCTCCCCCCTTCCCACACCCTCCCTCCAGGTCGTCATCTTGTTTAAACTGCAGAGCATCCCTGAGAAGGAGGCTGCATTTTGAGCACAGAGAGACTGAGTAACTGGCCTAAGGCCACACAGCAATAAGCCGGGGCACAGGATTAACAAGCAGACATGTCTGACTCCTGACCTGTGCTCCCCGTCTAGACCTTCCTCCTGCCCCCTCAAGCCCCCAGGAGGGTGGTCAGCTGCCTTGGCACCCTCTCCTCTAGCCACTCTCCATCACCCAAGCCAACAGTGGCCCGTGATTCTGGAGGCTGGCAGACAGGAGCCCCTCCACCCTTGGAGCGTCTCCTTTTCCATGAGGACACATGTCCTTACCCAGGCCAGTCTGGGTCACACGGGTGCCTGTGCTTCACATCACTGCTCCACCTTCTCAACCAGGGGGCAGGGATTTTTGTGTCACTGGAGGCACAGAACCTCTTAAAGAGGTTCTGTCTTCTCTGGCCAGTGGTGGAGGCCACCTGGGCATCTGACCAGCAGCCCAGCTCCCCTGAGCGCCCAGCTTGTGTGGTCCAGGTGGATCACACAGTTTCTTAGTCTATTACTTGGTTCTGGTCTTCAGGATGGGGGTGAGGCCTTTCTTGTTGTTTTATCCTGAGTCACATCTGACTCTTTGTGACCCCATGGATGGTAGCCTGCCAGACTCCTCTGTCCTTCACTATCTCCCAGGGTTTGCTCAAACTCATGCCCATTGAGTCGCTGATGCTATCTAAACATCTCAGCCTCTGTTGCGCTCTTCTCCCTCCTTCAATCTTTCCCAGCATCAGAGTCTTTTCTAATGAGTCAGCTCTTCGCATCAGGTGGCCAGAGTATTGGAGCTTCCGCATCAGCATCAGTTCTTCCAATGAATATTCAAGGGTGAGGCCTGTGATATGGCAAACACTGAGTCCAGTCTGTTGACCTTGGGTTGTCTGTTGATCCAATTCTCCTTTTTGCATATTATGCCTTCAACTACCTAAGGGGTGACTTGGAAACATTTCTGCTATTTGTAGGTAGATCTTCTTGTCCTGGAGGAAAGTCCATCAGACAGCCTGATTTCAGAAATTTTTATTAAACAGCAATTAGTCTAGAAGTAGGGATGGTATGCAAGGAAAATATGACGTATTCCATTTTCACGAGGGGTTCTGCTCTGGATGGGAAAACACTTCTATTCATATTTTGCAAACTGTTCTCCAAAACAGAAGTCCCTGATCAAAGAGCTTGGTGGTAAAATGCCAGGTTGAATCATATAAAATTGCCACTATTTGACTGTTTCTTATCTACAAAAATGGCAGATTTGATTTTTGTTTTAAAGGATTCAACCTGGTAAAAAATTTGGGAAAGCCTGTCACTTTCTCTTGGGAATTCAGCTGATGGCTCTGAGCATTCCTGCAGAAAATTTGCTTCAGGAGATCACACCAGTCCATTCTGAAGGAGATCAGCTCTGGGATTTCTTTGGAAGGAATGATGCTAAAGCTGAAACTCCAGTACTTTGGCCACCTCATGCGAAGAGTTGACTCATTGGAGAAGACTCTGATGCTGGGAGGGATTGGGGGCAGGAGGAGAAGGGGACGACAGAGGATGAGATGGCTGGATGGCATCACTGATTCGATGGACGTGAGTCTGAGTGAACTCTGGGAGTTGGTGATGGACAGGGAGGCCTGACATGCTGTGATTCATGGATCTGCAAGGAGTCAGACACGACTGAGCAACTGAACTGAACTGAACTGAATTCATTCAATATTTTATTCCGAACTACTTCAACCTGGGATATTTTTTATTCTTTTGCCAAATACTTGTTAATATCGTAGGAAATATTGATAATGCACATGTTATAGGCCCTGGGCTTCATTTTCTGTCAGTCTTGCTCCCCCTACTCCCCACCACTAAGTCATGTCAGACACTCTTCAAATATGCCATTAATATTATGGCCTGATGTTCTACGTGTCTGCATGTGATTTTCCCTCTTTACTGTCTGGAAAATTCCTTTTCACATTCAAAACCTAGCTCAATGGACCTTCCTCTTTGGGATCTCCTTTATTTTTGTTAATTGGAGGATAATTGCTTTGCAATGTTGTGTTGGTTTCTGCTATCCAACAACGTGAATCAGCTCTGTGATACATGTATCCCCTCCTTCTCGAGCCTCTCTCCCACCCCTGACATCCCAACCCTCTAGGCCATCACAGGCCACTGAGCTGAGCTCCCACTAGCCATCTATTTCACACGTGAGTGCATGCAGGCATGCTCAGTCATGCCCAACTCTTTGTGACCCCGTGGACTGTAGCCCTCCAGGCTCCTCCGTCCGTGGGATTTTCCAGGCAACAATACTGGACTGGGTTGCCATTTCCTCCTCCAGGGGCTCTTTCCAACCTAGGGATCGAATCTGTGTCTTTTGAGTCTCCTGCATTGGCTCTGGCAAATTCTTTACCTCTGAGCCACCTGGGAAGCTCCCAACAATTCTATACCCTAAACCTATTTCTGTTTTATTTCTCACAGTGTAACTTCATTATTGTTCACTAGTCTGTCTTCCTGAGAGGCAACTTCCTGGAGAGAAGTAACTGTTTCTCATATCCTTAGCCCTTCGCATAGCATCACCACACACAACAGACATTCTGGTTTTGAAATCTGAGGTTCTCCCAGGTGAAGAAGTCGATCACCCTCATTCCATCCCATAATTTTACATCACATCATTTTGCATCATCTTCCCTGATGACTAATATCATTGGTTTATCCCGAAAGGGGGTTGGAGATGATTAACCAGCTGGTATTCGGTGCTTAGTCACGTCTGACTCTTTCGAGACCCTGTGGACTGTAGCCCTCCAGGCTCCTCTGTCCATGGGATTCTCCAAGCGATAATACTGGAGTAGGTTGCCGTGCCCTCTCCAGGGGATCTTCCTGACCCAGGGATCGAACCTTGCCTTTTATGTCTCTTCCATCGGCAGGCAGATTCTTTGCCCCTGAGGCCCCGGAAGCCCCATTTTACACGTGGCAGTGTACAGACGCCAGTGCTACGCTCTCAGTTCAGTGCACCCTTTCCTTCCCCTGCCATGCCCACAACTCCATTTCACATCTCCATTCCTGTGGGCACTCCTTTCTGACCCTCACACAGAAAAAAGAGCAACTCCCTTCTCCGAGCCAAGGCATAACAGCCACGCCCATCCTGAGTGTTAAGGGGGACCAAAGTGCTGGGAGTCAGGTCACTGCAGTTTCACCCAGTGAGTAAGACCCAGACCCAGACCGGATGCTCTTCTTCATACTGGGCGGGAGACACCGCTTTCTCTTAACCCGCTGTGCATTGTCAGGCGGGAGTGGGTTAGTAGAATAAGCCCTTTATGACATATACAGAGGTTTCATTTATGCTTTTGCTTTTCACAATGAATTATATTCAGTGGTTTTGTTTTCACTTGTCCATCTTCCTCACTGGACTTTGAGCTCCTTTGAGTTAGGGAAAAGGGCTTATTTATTTCAGCATCCTCAGAAGCTAGCCTAATGTCTATCTAATCTGATAGATCCTTGTAGAAGTCTTTTTAAATAATTACAGCCTTTTTAATGGAACACAAAGAGTAAGAAAACACCAAAGGGCTAGACTCTGGTGGAGGAATGCCTACTCTGGGCATTCTGAGCGGAGCGATCTCACAGTAAAGGGCAGTGTGGGGAAGGTGCTGATGAGGCCGGCCAGGTACCTTGCAGACAGGTGGAGAGCCAGGGCAACCCCCAGAAGCATCCTCTGATCCTGCCCTAGTTCATTCTGGGTCTAACGTCCTCCTTCTTGTTGCCATCTCAGCTGAGCTGTGCTCTTCATAATCCATGATAGCAAATGAAAATAACAATTTCCTATCATTTCATATCTATCCAATTGGCAGACTTATTTTTTTGAGGGTAAGACTTTTGAGAGGATATACAGAAATGGGTGCCCTTATAAGCTGCACAAGGAATATAAGTTAGAGCTACTCTGTTTCAGTGGGTTTCCCTGGTGGCTCAGTGGTAGAGAATCCACCTGCAACACAGGACACTTGGGTTCAATCCCTGTGTTGGAAAGATCCCCTGGAGGAGGAAATGGCAACGCACTCCAATATTCTTGCCTGGAGAATCCCACGGACAGAGGAGCCTGGTGGGCTACAGCCCATGGAATCACAGAAGAGACACAGCATAGCAACTAAACAACAAACAACTGTTTCAGTATTTTATTTCCTTTCTCAGGACTAGCACAGGCCTTTAGCAAAACCAGAGATGACAAAATATTCATCCTTACCTGAGTGTTTCTGGTACTAGAGGCAAGAGTCTTACAGAGTCACCCGGAGTGTTGAAGGGGGCGCTGGAAATAGTGGGCCGAGCCCACCAGGGTAAGACTTGGTCTCTAAGACCCTCAGGAAGGCCTCCCTGCTCAGCTCATCCATCGACAAGTATCACGATGTCCTGTGGGTTTAAAGATGGAGCCTTAGATAGAATAAGCACTGCTCGGATATTCGTCATATTTTCCTGTGTACAAAATTTGGGAGCGCAGCCAAATTCACTCAAGCTTGGGCTTTGAAACCTATGTCATTCCCCACGGCGCTGTGGACAGGGCATTCGTTGATATTTAGTGATCACCAGAGAGACGGGAGCTGTGTGCCAGGCACCCTGCTTTGCGGGGGGCTCCCCCGACCCCCACGTTTAGGTTCATTTACCTTGAAAGCTAAAATTAGAGCTTGGCTCTCTGCGTAAAGGCTC
Organism: Tragelaphus eurycerus; assembly: GCA_935064755.1. Taxonomy (NCBI): domain Eukaryota; kingdom Metazoa; phylum Chordata; class Mammalia; order Artiodactyla; family Bovidae; genus Tragelaphus; species Tragelaphus eurycerus. The sequence continues at coordinate 6,125,669 of CAKXYN010000033.1, forward strand.
TGTTGGTGTAATTAATAATGCAGAGTCCTCACGTGCTGTATGATAGGAACTGTGTTGCTAATTATATTGTTATGAATGTGGTTTGGAGTATTATTAATGCAGGAAATAGCAATTCTTAAAAGCTCCACTGCTAGGGAGATTTTTGCTTCAGCAGGCATGAGCTGGCCTCTGAGCATTAAATACTCTCTTGGTTAGAGGCATTAATCTGTACTCTCTCTGAATACATTTAATTAAAAATTGTGACTTCCCAGTCATTGTCATTTTTATGTAGCCCCAAAATAGAATTTTTTAGTGGAGGGCAGAGTCTTTTATATAAGCACCATCTGTCCAGCCAGGAGATGGTGAAGGAGGCAGACTTGTCAGTTGAAGTCTTGCTTTCCTGGGGAAATCGCATGGGAGTTAAGAGGAAGGGACCACCATGGACGGCATGATTTGACTGTGTCATTTGCCATCACATTTCTAGAACCCACTTCCAAGAGCCCATCACAAACCACCTAACAGCCCCCCAACCCCAGCTCTAAAGTTTGTTATTTCTTTCTGTGTGTATGTTAGTTTCAGGTGTACAGCGAAGTGAACTGGTTATACATATACATATATTCACTCCTTTTTAGATTCTTTTCCCATATAGATCATTGCAGAATATTGAGTGGAGTCCCTTGTGTTAGACAGCAGGTCCTTATCAGCTATCTATTTTAGATAGATACAGTTCATTATTCCCTATATATGCAGATTTGACCTTGTCTCATCCACCAGTTGAGGTAGCAGTTATTTTTATCTTTGCCGACGTGATACTTTTATAACTTCAGAAATGATCATGGCAGTGGGAATGGGCCAGAGCATGGTGTTCTACAACTTAAATATCTTACGTTACTTAAACCTCACAGCACCCTAAGACTAGGCATTCACCCCATTTTGATAACACAGCGGCTTGAAGAGGTTAACAGGTCACCCAGGGTCACAGAGCTGACAGGGGCCACTGGAATTTGGAACTGGGTCTGACCCCACACCCCAGCCCCTCCGGGTTTCCTTCACTCAAGCTGGTGAGTCTACCATCTGGGATAACCAACACCCAACTTTGAGTGGGACTGAGCAGTTTCCTGGGATGCAGGACTTCTGGTTTTAAATCTGGGGCAGTCCCGGGTGAAGAAGTTGATCACCCTCATTCCATCCCATCATTTTACATCATCTTCCGTGATAACTAATATCATCGGTTTATCCCAAAGAGGGGCTTGGGAACCATTAACCAGTTGATCTCAGTGCTCAGTTGTGTCTGACTCTTTTGTGACCTCATGGACTGTAGCCCTCCAGGCTCCTCTGTCCAGGGGACTCTCCAGGCAAGAATACTGGAGTGGGTTGCCATGCCCTCCTCCAGGGGCTCTCCCGACCCAGGGATCAATCCTTGTCTTTCACATCTCCTGCACTGGCACTACCGCCACCTGGGAAGCCCCCAGAAGTGGTTGACCTCCAAAGAAAGTCGAAGTGCCCACAGAGGGGGCAGATGCCACCATGAAGGACAGAACTTCCCTGAAACAAACGTGACCCAGGAAGTTGCACTCAGTGGCCATGAGTCATTTACCAGCAGATGCTAATCCCTCTGTCAGAAAAGATTTCCGCTCGTGTCAAGTTTGGGACAACATAAGGGTATTGTTCGATGCCACCTGTCATGGAGTCAGAGAAACACACAAGTTCTATTAGGGTGACAGAGAAAAAGGAATGTTTATCAAAGGTTCACCTCTCCAAATAATTTGCAGCAGATTTAAGAAGCCCTCCATGAACATGCCAAAGAGTATCAGGCTGGGAGATTTTACTAATAAAGTTGAAAACATGTTACTGTCAATATTGCTGGCACTAAAGAATAGGAAATAAATGCCTGGAAGTTTGTCAGCTTATTAATCATTCCTTTGTAAGCGGTGTTCTGACTTCCATTGCTACAGCATCTAACCACAGTTCATTGGCTAGCTTTCACGCTGGTGTGTTACCATGCGCTGGGGTTCTGTGCTTGTCCATTTATTAGAGCTGCAGACTTCCTACAATTTAGTCTAAAAATAGCACCAGTCCTGTGAAAAACACTGCGTTTGTGCTTTAGCCGTGGTATAGACACCTGAAAGATGGGTGTATTGCATATATGTGTACATGTGTGTGCATGTGTATTGCGTGTGAGTGTATTCTACGTGTGTATATTCCACACTGCAGTGTATGCGTGTGTGTGTGTGCGTGTGTGTGCCTGTGTGTGTGTGTACCTGGAGAAAATATTGTGATTCCTGAAATCCATAATTTGTTGTGCTCCTGAAAACCTTATTTTTGGCATACAGAAAATTAAAAAAAAAAATTAAAAAGGAAAGTTGAAAGGATAAAAGGGAAGGCAGTAAAGGAAGCAGATTTTTTTGTTCCCCCAGAACCCTAGCTCTGTGTAATCTGTTTATTTTTAGTGCCCAAGAGGATCACGCTAAGCCAGCATGAAACCTTAAAAACAACCTTTTATTAGAGCCTGTCATCCCTAAATGAAAACTGTGCTGGGCTCACCTTTAGGCGCGCTTCTGCTTTTCATAGTTTGAGCTGCCAACTGTCCGCAGGAAAAACGATCCGTTGGCATGTTTCCTTAGGTGATGTAAAACCGCATCTTTTTGGGGTACTTTTGGACAGAAGACTCCTAGATAAAAGGTATTCCAATAGTATGGCTTTCCTAAACCACATCGCTGGTGTGCCTATGTCCATCTGTCTACTCAGATGCGCGCCAGTGGGGCACGCACAAGTCTGGGTGACAGGGCGATGATTTATTTTGGACCCCGAAGAACTTGAACAAGACAAATAGTGTTTGAGAAGCCATGTGAACCTGAGGGAGCTGCCAAGGACACAGGTGAAGAGTGACAGGAGATGCGTTTCATAATGGAAACTCGAGGTGCAGGAGGGGCGATAAGAGGTCTGCGCTGCACAAACAGAAAAAGCGAGCGGCTTGCCTATCAGATGCATCAGGTGTTAGGATTGGACGCAGAACTCCTGAATAACATGTTGTTGGCCTTTTGGAGAAATTAAGAGGAAGGAAATGTCATTCTGAAACTTCACGCCAGATAGCGAAGAGAGACGGGAGACCAGGAAATCGTCACTTCCCAGGCTGCTTCCGAAAGATACCGATGGGAGCCACGGGTTCCAGGGAGGTCACAGAGGCACTGGGAGCCCAACGCTGGCCCCAGGAGCATGCTCTTGGCAGGATTCTTTTTAAATCACGCTTGATTTCAAAACCGGTGTACTCAAGGAAGGCATAACTTCGCAACAGCAGAGGAGGGTGGTAGAAGCAATGTGCACTTTGGAATAATCCCTGTCTTCAATTAGATGTTTATCAAGTGCCTGCTGTTGGCTGTGATCCTGTCTAGGATGAAAAGGAGTGAGAAAGAGAAAAACCAACATCATATATTAATGCATGTATGTGGAATCTAGACAAGTGGTACAGATGAGCCTACCTGCAGGGCAGGAGCAGAGATGCAAATGAAGAGAGTGGGTGGTGGGGGGTTAGCCCCTCAGTCTGACTCTTTGTGACCCACGGACTGCAGCCCGCCAGGCTCCTCTGTCCATGGGACTCTCCAGGCAAGAACACTGGAGTGGGTTGCCATTTCCTTCTCCAGGAGATCTTCCCAGGGGAGTTGAACCCGCATCTCTTACGTCTCCTGCATTGGCAGGTGGGTTCTTTCTCTAGTGCCACCTGGGAAGCCCAAAGCAACTATACTCCAATAAATTTTTTTAAAAAATTTTTAATAAATTGGACCCATCTAGATATCCCATGGACGGAGGGGCCTGGTGGGCTGCAATCCCTGTTGTTGCTAGGAGTCGGACACGACTGAGCGACTTCACTTTATTTTTTCACTTTCATGCACTGGGGAAGGAAATGGCAACCCACTCCAGTGTTCTTGCCTGGAGAATCCCAGGGACGGGGGAGCCTGGTGGGCTGCCGTCTAGGGGGTCACACAGAGTTGGACACGACTGAAGCGACTTAGCAGCAGCAGCAGATAATCCAGACTACTCTCTCCATCTCAATGTCAGCTGATTAGCGATTTTAATTCCTTTTGCCATAACCTGACATATTCACACACCCAAGAGTTTAAGCCATGACACTCTGCAGAGCTATGAATCTTCTAAGCACAGTGACTTTAGCCAAAATGTCCAAATTTTCCACCCTCCTTGATTTTTTTCCTCTCTTTGGTACTCCTCACTAACATATATCTTTTGCTTTTAAAATGTATCCATCTCCTTAACTAGAATGTAGTTCCTTAAGAGGAGTGCGCTCCAAAATCACTGCAGATGGTGATAGAAGCCATGAAATTAAAAGACGCTTACTCCTTGGAAGGAAAGTTATGACCAACCTTGACAGCATATTGAAAAGCAGAAACGTTACTTTGTCAACAAAGGTCTGTCTAGTCAAGGCTATGGTTTTTCCAGTGGTCATGTATGAATGTGAGAGTTGGACTATAAAGAAAGCTGAACACATTGAACTGTTGTCTTGGAGAAGACTCTTGAGAGTCCCTTGGACTGCAAGGAGGTCCAACCAATCCATCCTAAAGGAGATCCGTCCTGGGTGTTCATTGGAAGGATTGATGTTGAAGCTGAAACTCCAATAATTTGGCCACCTGATGCGAAGAACTGACTCATTTGAAAAGACCCTGATGCTGGGAAAGATTGAAGCCAGGAGGAGAAGGGGAGGACAGAGGATGAGATTGTTGGATGGCATCACTGACTCAATGGACACGAGTTTGAGTAAACCCTGAGAGTTGGTGATGGACAGGGAGGCCTGGCATGCTGCAGTCCATGGGGTTGCAAAGAGTAAGACACGACTGAGCTGACTGACTGACGTAAGGGGAGTGATTTTATTTATTTCTGTTTACTGCATTCCCAACACCTAGTGCAACACGGGGTACATAGTATGCATTCAATACATCAGTGAGTGAACTCCAGCCTCTTCCAGCTCCATTTTCATACACCATTGCCACTGTCAACATGAATGTTGGTTTCCACCCATCCCTCTTCATCCTTGGGCAAGGAAATGGCTGCTGATTCAAGGCTCCACAGGTGTGATGTTGGAGGTGCCTGAGGAGCAGTCAGGCAGCTAAGAAATCACTCCTCCCTTTTACGTCAGGGCAGAGCGGCTGGGAGGTTCTGTGGCCTGGCAGAAGCTCCCAGGCAGGCAGGGAGGCACTGCACAGACAGCTGTGCTCTGGGTGCCCAGGACCGAGAGAGACAAGTCCACATGCCCAGCCCGACCGGAGAGAGCCCAGCCGTCCTCCCAGACAGTGGCCATGGGAATGCTACCCCAAACCCCACAATACAACGCTGTCTTTAACAGCCTCCTGGGTATTTACAGCAGGGTAGGAGGGAAGGGTACGCACGCAGTTACTGCTCAAGCGGGGTTTTAACTCCACAAGCAGATAGCTGTGTTCCTTGCAACCTGTGACTGACAACTCCGAAGGACCAAATCTGAATTCCCCCACCCACAGTACCGAGATTATAAGGACTCATTCATAAATGCCAGTGCGTAAACATTGCTTCAACACAACTTCACAGTTTCTCAGTTCCCAGGGGAAAATCACCAACATGTGACAAAAACTACGTCCTTCCAATGAGGGACCGCATCAGTCAGTTCAGTCTCTCAGTCGTGTCCGACTCTTTGTGACCCCATGGACTGCAGCACACCAGGCCTCCCTGTCCATCACCAACTCCCAGAGCTTGCTCAAACTCATGTCCATCGAGTCGGTGATGCCATCCAACCATCTCATCCTCTGTCGTCCCCTTCTTCTCCTGCCTTCAATCTTTCCCAGCATCAGGGACTTTTCCAGTGAGTCAGTTCTTCGCATCAGGTGGTCAAAGTATTGGAGCTTCAGCTTCAGCATCAGTCCTTCCAATGAGGAACCACATGGACTGGTGCAAATGCTCCCAGTGCGGCAATCAACACGGATCAGCTTCGAGCAGAGTTGGAGGGGGGCAGTCTCTACTGCCTGGAGCCCGAGCAGCTAGTGATTCCCTTTGGGGACATTTGGGGCTTTTGTTTTACCAGCGACATCCCAATGTCGATGAGGCCCTCCTCGGGCTCAGGAATCGCGGGTGAAAGAACCGCCTGATGTTCACCATATCGTGGTTCAGGGTTCAGCCAAGTGGCATGTGTGGAGGCCACATCAGTTGCCCCTCCTGGCACGTCTGTGGGGCGGAAACTGGGGCCTTGGCGAGCCGGGCCCCTGCCTGCCTCTCCACTGTAGCGCGCACGTGTCAGCCCAGACGCCATCATGCTGCGGTTTCTGTGTTCTCTCTTGCGTTCCCGTGCGTATTCCCTCAGCCCGAGATGCTCGCCTTAACCTTTGTCCTGGCTGCATTCTCTCTCACCTGGCTGGCTCCTGACTCATCTCAACTTAAATATTGGTGCCTCCTGGCAACCTTTCCTGGTGTCACTTGCCCCCCTCTCCTCTGTAATATCCAGCCCGTTTGGGATTCCTGTTTATCATCTGTCTCCCATCTAGACAGTAAGCTTCCAGGGAGGGAGGCTGTATCTGCTGTTTCACCACCACATCCCTGGTACCCCGGTTACTATAACTACCAAGTGGATGAAGCAAGATCTGGCCCATAGATACACTGCTGACACTATGTATGAAATAGATAACTGATGAGAACCTACTGGATCGCCCAGGGAACTCAGTGCTCTGTGGAGACATAAATGGGAAGGAAATCCAAGAAAGAGGGGATATAGGTTTGCACGTAGCTGATTCGCTTTGCTGTACAGCAGAACCTAACACGCTGTGGGGCTTCTGTACTCTGATAAAAAATAAACTAAAAAATTATCTGACTCCTTTTCTGATGTCTGACTGCCTTTTTGTTTTTCATTTGATGGTATTCATGGATTCAAGGAGTCATTCCATCCACAGACATTATACTCATTGCTTGGTACTGAGTATTATTTTTAAAAATAAAATAACTTTTATTTTACCCAAGGTGTCTACTTCCTTGCAGTGTAGTGGGGAAGTTATGATAGTTCTCTGTGTCTTTCAGGCAGACCTAAGACAGTCAGGCTGCCTTAACAAAATACCACAGACTACATGGTTTAAATAATAGAAATCTATTTTCCTACAGTTCTAGAATCTGGAAAGCCCAAGATCAAGGTCCGGCAGGGTTCCCTTTCTGCTGAGAGCTCTCTTCCTGGTTTGCAGAGGACTTCTCTTGCTTTGTTCTCCGTGGTAGACGTGGAGAGAGAGAGATACCTGTGATGTCCCTTCCTCCTCTTACAAGGCCACCAATCTGTCAGTTTTGAACCCCAGTCTTATGAGCTCATTTAACCTTATTGACCTCCTAAAGCCTTATCTCCAAATATAGTCACAGTGGGGGTTAAGATGTCAATGTAGGCATTTGAGAGGGTCACATTTCAGCTCAGATTAGCTAAAGTACCAGTTTTTAATCAAAGGCTAATCTAGGGTTTGCTGTAAAGTTATTTGCATCTGGTTGGCATTGCTGATCATCCAGCCCTCAGACTGAAGGCAAGAGGAGAAGGGGGCAACAGAGGATGAGATGGTTGGTTGGCATCACTGTCTCTATCGACATGAGTTTGAGCAAGCTCCAGGAGATAGTGAAGGACAGGGAAGGCTGGCGTGCTGCAGTCCGCGGGGTCACAAAGGGTCTGACACAGCTTAGCGACTGCACAACAACAGCCCTCAGTTGACTTTACGTGAAATAGATTCCTGTTGGGTGAGCTTCATCCAATCAGTCGAAGTTCTTAAAAACAAAAGTGCGGTTTCCTGGAGAAGAGGGGATTCCATCTCGAGACCGAAGCTTTAACTCCTGCCTAAGATTTCAGCTCTGGAAACTATGGATTTCAGACTTGCTAGCCACCCAGTCACATGAGCCAGTTCCTTAAAATACGTGCACACACTCACCCTTATCTCCAACTAGTACTGTGTATTTTTCTGGAGAACCCTAACGTAGTGACAGACGATAGAGAGACCCTTAGAGTAATTCTGAGCAGCTGACCTTTACTTTCAGTGCTTATGTGTATGTGTACGTGTTCAGTTACTCAGTCGTGTCCAACTCTTTGTGACCCCGTCCGTAGACAGTAGCCCACCAGGCTCCTGTGTCCATGGAATTCTCCTGACAAGAGTATTGGAGTGGGTTGCCATTTCCTTCTCCGGGGCACCTTTCTGACGCAGGGATCAAACCCGAGTCTCCTGCATTGGCAGGTGATTCTACTGAGCCACCTGGGAGGCCCCCGGTTCATCTGAGGGCACAATAATTGCTCAATAAGAACTTTTTAAAATGTACCTAAAATTTGCTCAGAGCCCTCTAGGTAACCGACACCACTCATTAGATATTTATTAATGATTGTGGGGTAGTTCCAGGCAGATGTCATGTTTTTCCTTTGGAAACATTCCAGCCCCTGTGCTCTCAGATTTAGAGCCGCTAATGGAACACATGTATGTGATACGTGTGGCAGAGGCTCAGTGATCACAGCAAGTTATTTATAGGAAAAGCACGTGGACTGAGTGTTTTAAACATCCGTTGTATCACCAAGATCTAATAATTAACCTGTGTGTATATGTGTGTATACATTGGGCTGGCCAAAAAGTCTGTTCAAGTTTTTCTGTAAGACAGTACAGAGAAACCCAAACAGACTTTTCGGCCAGCCGGATTTCTTTGGAAGGAATGATGCTAAAGCTGAAACTCCAGTACTTTGGCCACCTCATGCGAAGAGTTGACTCATTGGAGAAGACTCTGATGCTGGGAGGGATTGAGGGCAGGAGGAGAAGGGGACGACAGAGGATGAGATGGCTGGATGGCATCACTGACTCGATGGATGTGAGTCTGAGTGACCTCCGGGAGTTGGTGATGGACAGGGAGGCCTGGCGTGCTACAGTTCATGGGGTCGCAAAGAGTCGGACATGACTGAGAGACTGATCTGATCTGATCTGAATACACTGAGCAGGGAACGCCCATTAGATTTTATTAGGTGTTTGACAAGTTTCCAGATGTCTTCCGTGAAGCCCCTGCCTCACAGATTGGTGATCAGCCCCATCGTAATAAACATATATAGAGAACACTTTCCACATGTTAGAACCTAGGACACAGTTTATGTGGATTTTCTTGTCTCTCCTAACATCCTAATCAGATCCCATTAGATACCACTGTCATCCCGACTTTGCCAATGGAGAAGTTCAAACACCAAGAGCTTAAGTAACCCACCCAAGGTTATCCAACTCCTAAGTAGCTGCCATTTGAACTAGAGACACAGCTGCATGCTTAACCCCTACGCAGGATGCTTCCACACACCTTTCTGTGCTCAGATTCAGCCATATCCAACTCAGGGGCCCCACGGACTGCAGCCCGCCAGGCTCCTCTGTCCATGGAATTTTCCAGGCAAGAACACACTTTTTAGATATGGCCTACTTTCTGACAAACCATGAATGCCAATCAGAGTCTACTCAAGAACACAAAACTCACAGCAGGCAATTTAATAGAGATATAATACGGCCAGCTATTGATAGAAGTGTTAGAGCTAGAAAAGCCACCAGGGGAAGATGAGGCAGCCGTGAGTCTATTTACTGCCCTCCTGGGAAGAAAGGCAAGAGGGCTTCCTGTCAGGCCACGTGGTAGAAGTTGGGACCATCGTGGACCTTGGTGACAGCTGTTGGAGAGGCCATCTGAACCACAGAAAGGACAAAAAACACCCTTACTTCACTTTACCCATGCCGTACCATGAGTGATGTTCCTCCAGTATCCATGTTTATCTCCAACCTCAGGATGTGACTGTTTGGAAATCCTACGACCACTGCCTTTGCAAGGAGAGGAAAGAACACAGAGACACAGGGCGGGGGGAGGCGAGGCGAAGACAGAAGCAGAGGTTGCAGTCGTGCAACCTGAAGCCGAAGAGCACCAAGGCCAGCCAAGGCCAACAAAAGATGGAAGATGCAAGGAGAGCTTCTTCCCTAGAAAATTCAGAGGGAGCACAGCCCTGCTAGCACCTTGATTTCAGACTTCCGCCCTCCAGGACTGAGAAGGAATAAGTTTCAGTTGTTTTAAGCCACCTGCTTTGCCTTCCTTGGTTATGGCAGCCCCACTCAAATAGCTCGACCCACTTCCCCCAGTCTGCCCTGGTTCCTTCAACTGGCCCAACCTCACCGAGGCCAGTTGGCAAAAGCAGCTGGGAAATAATATGCAGGGGTCTGTCCTCTGCAGGAGAGCAGGGAAGAAGGGGTCGATCTAAGGACAAGAAGACAAATGATCAGAGCAACGTGGAAAGGGTGCCTGTGCCAAACGGTGGGGTGGATGGATTCAGTCCATGGGTCCGAAGGAAAGAGAATAAACATTTGAAATCTTGGCCCATCTCATCACGGGCCTGACTGGTACAGCAGAAACCAGCCCTGAGCTTGGCTCTGCAGCTCAAGAAAATAACCCAGCGCTTCTTCTCCCCTGGGAGTGGGTCAGAAAAGCAACCAGTAGCCTCTGTGGTCACGTAGAGGCAACCTTCCTTGTGGCCTCAAAAATGAGGTCAAGGCACAGATTCTGAAATGCACATGCATGAGTCCTTGCTCCGGCAGAGGACCGTCCCTCCCATCCCTCCTAGACCGGAGGGAGGTCCTCTGCACCCCCTCCGCTGACAGAGCAGAGCGTGCAGACGTGCAGAGAGGTGCCCATATCTGGCGGACGTGATAACTTCCCTGAGTAATCAATTTGCAAAACAATTGAGAAAAGGCAAAGGCTCCCCTGGTTGAATCTTCAGATAAAAAAAAAAAAAAAAGAGAATGTTTTGAATTTGACAATCAATCTACCTTTAATCCTATCCGGAAATAAACCTGAATCATAATCTGATGTTTTGGAATTGCACAGCTTCTCAGGGAAAGCCTTTCTCCCTTCTCCCCTGGTTTTCATCCTTGAAGGCAGAATGGTTTTACTCCTGTGGGTGCCTGTTATTCATTCTTATCTGTTTCTGGGGGAATTATCTGCTTGTTTTGTTTCCTTCTAGATTCTGTAAGTTATATTTTTTTTCTATTGTTTTATATGAGATCTCTTTTTGTGCTGTTTCTTAATTAGGAGAGGCTTCTTCACCCTTAGATAAGAACTTGTTCTTAACCAGCCCTCCCCCATCAGCTGATATTTTTCTAATTCAGAGTTACCCAGAAGAGTAAGTTACTGGGGGAAACAGAAAAGAAAAAAAGGACTCTGGTCTGTGGATTTGAACATTTTGTATTTATCGCTTAAAATGGGTTATTATCAGAGACCTGGGTCTCCTGCACTGCAGACAGATTCTTTACCATCTGAGTCACCAGGGAAGCCCTAAGCATCCTGGAGTGGGTAGCCATTCCCTTCTCCAGGGGATCTTCCAGACCCAAGAATCAAACCCAAGACTCCTGCATTGCAGATGGATTCTTTACTGTCTAAGCCACCAGGGAAGCCTAATTATCAGAGACATTAGCTACTAAATTTCCATGTACTACTGGCCTGATTGCCATCCCTTGGAGCATCTGGAGCCCCTAAGTCTCAGGGAAACAAGGTGATTTACTTCCCCAACTAGCTAACCAATCACATCACACATTGATCTATGGGCTCAGTGGGACTGCACCATAGATTCAGCCAGTATTTATCATAATGTCAATTTCCATCTTTTGAGTACCGACCTCAGCCCAGACATTGCATTAAGGATTTACATGTATTCTTACAAATCTTCAGAGATAAGCATCAGTGTCCCCATTTTACCGATGAGGAAACTGCAGTTCAGAGAGGCTGAAATTCTTGGCCAAGAACACACAGCTAGTAGTAAATGGCAGACACGTGGGTTTGAATCCATATGAATCTGGCACCAAAGCCTGCACCCCTCTGTATCACCCTTGTCTCCGTATAGACACACCTCTCTGTGCATTATTCCTTGCACAATAACAAGGAACAATATAAAAGACAGAGAAAGCCTTGGAACTTGGTATCTTGGCAGAGACTTGGGCCATTCATAGTCAGAGAGGCAGACAGCAGAGCAGTAATGAGTTAAGAGCTCAGGGCTGGAGTCAGGCAGACTTGACTATGAGCCTCTTTTCTGCTCTTCACATGGTTATATAAGCTTCAATACATTATAAGAATCACACTCTTTAATATCAACTCTGGGTGACTTAATGGCTTTGAGTCTTTGAGTTTTCTCACCTGTTAAAAGTGAAGCAGGAAGTGGTGAGGGTTAATGATATAATATATGGCAGGTACATACTCCAGAGACAGACATAGGTTAGATACGCCACAGTGATTATTAAGGTATGACTCAACAAATATTTGAATATGCCTCATACCGTGTTAAATAAAAGAGAGAGAAAAGTAGAATAGGGCTTGCCATAGATAAGGCGATAAAACAAATCCACAAGAAAGGAAAATTCCCAATGCAAATATAAACTCTGGGATGTACATAGATTAGTAATAAGTGCTGCAGATATAAGAGTCCTTTGCGAGTGAGGATGGTCAGAGACAGATATTAGCTCTGGGCTGGACCTTGGAGAACCTTAATAGTTACACTGTGTGAATCAAATATGGTTTGCCAACCAGGGCCAGACTGCAAACTCTTAGTGATCCACACCAGAAGAAGGAGCTCGCTCTAGAATGTGAATCGACCACTTTATTGAATACATTGTTTAGTTCATCTGACTTACTTTTTGACACAAGACTTTCTTAATGAAGGAAGCAATGAACTGAGTTATGCCCTGCCTCGAGCTCCTTATCCCTTCGAGGACACACAGCAAATGGTTTGCAGGGCACCTCCTTTGAGTAGCACTGGTTTAGGACAGAAGTTAGCAACCTTTCTGTGAATGGCCAGATAGTACATCTTCTGGGAGTTTATGGGTCACATAGACTCTGTTGTACTTATTCAGTGGTGGTGGTGTTGCAACGCAAGAGCAGCTCAGGACAATGCAAAGGCTTGATCACAGTAAACCCACTGGCTGTAGCTTGCCAATATCCCATTAAGATGACTGAGAAGGAAGGAAGAAGGTCTTTAAGGCAAGAACAACATGAGCAATGGCCTGAGCTGCTGTGATCACCGTGACCCTGGATGAACCTATATATGAAGAGTAGGCGGTTCAAGCTCAGAGCACGGCATCCATCATCCAGAAAGACTGAATTAAAAATGTTGGTGGTCAGAACCCATCTTTGGGAGTTAGCCAAAGGCCATTCCCAAGGTATCAGCTTTTTAAGCCAGCACCAACTCACCAGGGCTTCCCTGGTGGCTCAGATGGTAAAGAATCTCCCTCCAATGCAGGAGACCCTGGTTCAGTCCCTGGGTCAGGAAGATCCCCCTGGAGAAGGGAATGGCAACCCACTCCAGTATTCTTGCCTGGAGAATCCCATGGATGGAGGAGCCTGGCAGGCTACAGTATTGGGGTTGCAAAGAGTCCAACATGACTGAGAGACTAACATTTCATTTCATTTTCAACTCTAATAAGCACCACCCATTCCCAGGTTCAGACCAGGAGATGAGCAAAAAGAAAGAGTATGGGTATATAGTTATGTACGGCTAAAGAGAATCAAATTTCTCTGGGAGAACTGTTATATTTAAACAAAACAAAATGGCATGCTGTCTAGATTTGCTAGGCTCTTTGTTACTATGAAAAAGCAGGAGTCTAAGGCTGAGCTAAGGTCACCTGGCCCAGCCAGGACCTGTAGTAATTGCATATATGCATGTATACATGTGCAAAGCATTCTGCACAGACAGGGCAATCAGTTATCTTTTAAACGGACAAATTCATCACCTCTAAGCCCAGAGGACAATGCCTAATTTGTCTGCCGCTAGCAAGTGACTCTTTGCTATAAATCTGGCCACGATATCTGTTCAACATGCATCCATCCACCCATTGATTCCCTCAGCAAGTCATCGCTGTGGTTATAGGTTTGGGTTTTGTAACAGAGGGTCAGTGCTGGGCCATAATCCCAGAAAATGAAATTGGAAGCATCGAGGGCGCAAGCCCAGCCTAAAACTCTCACTAAGTCTGCCCAAGCCATCCTCAGAACTTTGCCAGGCTGGCCAGTGGTTTTCTTTGGGATCTTAACTGGACCGGGCAATGAATACCAGTTTGCGGGCTTCCTGTTCAGAGAGATCTCAGGCCTTGCTGATTCCTGTTCCCTCACACAGTGTCCTGGGTTTCCTCTGGTATCCCCGAGAAACCTTAAAACAACAAAAAAGAGGTAAACTGAGGCAAGCTCCAAAGACCAGAAATTGAATGTATTCAGGAATAGCGGAGAAACTGTAACTAAGGAATGGTATGCTGTAGCCAGCTCCAGCAAATCGGTTAAGGGTTTGAGGCAGGCTGTGTTTGTGGACAAGGAGTGCAAAGCAGGCAGGGGTGTAGCCAGCATCCCAGGCACAAGTTCATTGGCTCGAGGATGGAGGTAGATTCTGGGTGGCTGTTCTTTGGTCAGGAAGTCAGTTTATGTCATCTCTATAGGGGAAACTAGTCTCTCTGTTCTTAAGTTGCCTTCTTCTGAGCGCCGGGGTCGAGTCTCAGTTTCCTAGCCTCTGCTTCTATTTTAGATCCTTTCACCCCTCCAGCAGCCCCGCAAGTGGAGACCAGACTCAGGCAGGCTAATGCAGTGTTGCAAATGTCATTGTCTGAATTTTTTTCTTTCCAAGCAGGGGCACCGGGACTGGGAACTTTATAGCAGACACAACTTTACAGATAACGTTGTTCTTTAAAATCAGAGAACTCTTTGCTATTCTGCTCAGTTCCATTAATATGCATTTGAGGTTGGAGTGTGTGTGTGTGTGTGTGTGTGTGTGTGTGTGTGTGTGTGTGTGTGTGTGTGTGTGTGGGGTGGGGGCAAAGGCACATTTGAAATCTGTCTCTTCTTGTATAGTCTCTTACATAGTCTCTACCTGTATATTACAAACAGGGGACTCTTTACCTACAGTCAATGGATGGGAATGTAAGAAAGTTTATAAACCTCCAAATATTTTGTGCAAAATTTGGAAGACGGGCTGCATAGCCTTCACCGGATCCTCAAGGGAGTCTGAGACCTCAAGGAGAACCGGAATCCTGGCTCCAGAAGGATTTAGCGAGTGACTGCCGGAACCTACTCAAGAGCCATCTTCCCGATCTCATTCCATAAGGCCTCAGGCTTCTGCTGTTGCCAAGATGCACTGGCTTGCTGCCTGAGAAGGAGGGTTTTGTCTGAGTTAATTCTGCCACCTACAGCACGCAGCCGGGCAGAGGGGCCCGCTTGGCTCCCAGAGCGGGAGGCTCATTTGCATACATGAATAAGAGGCGGTGCGCGCTGCCTCTCCTGCCTGGTACCCCTCCGCTAGAAGGAAAATGGCTTTGGGGGATTCCTGATTAGTATTCAGAGATGCAAATTCCTTTGGGGTGAGTTACAGCGATGGGAAGATATTTTTACATGAAAGGGGAAGGGATAAATCCTGAGGATTAGCACCTGAAAGAAGCGTTGCCCAAAAACCCAAGAGGAAAAGGGGGAAAAGGAAGAGAAAATGAGCTCCTGAGTTCTCACGATAAATGCAGCTCTCCCACTTCTTAGCGTGTTCAAGGCTGACAACCCGTTCTACGTCCAGATAGGTAACTTGTCATATAATAAAAATATTTGCCATCTAACTTGTAATCATGAAACTATCTGCTTCAGGAAGATGTGATTTTCTAAGCAGCTAAGTGCAAATATAGGATAGTGTTCTTTATATACTTAAAATCATTCTTAAGGGACTGAATTTTGGGGACCAAGAGTGTATTAGTCTCATGCTGCTGCTGCTGCTGCTAAGTCACTTCAGTCATATCCGAGGCTTAGCGACCCCATGGACTGCAGCCTACCAGGCTCCTCTGTCCATGGGATTTTCCAGGCAAGAGTACTGGAGTGGGGTGCCATTGCCTTCTCCGATCATTCTCATAGTTCCTAAGCAAAGTGCCTGAAACTTAGGAGGAAACTCAATAAATGCTTGTTGATTTAACATAATAGAAATGTGCTTTGTTTTGCAGTCTATGCTGTGCTTGTTAATATATGATCATAATATATACTGTTTGTTGAACTTACGTGTCAAGGGGTATCATCTCAACTTTTTCAAATGTCCGAGATATGTATGATTTTACAGATGAAGCTGAGTGCCAGCATTATTAGTGTTTCAGCCAAGGATAAGATTACACCTAGACCTCTCAGGTTTTAAGTCCATGTTCGTTCCACTCCATCCATGAACTTTTATATCCACTGTAAATCAATTTCTCGAGAATGGGAATTGACCACAAGGAAATGGTTTTAAAATCTTTAAAACATTTTTTAATTAAAAGAAAAAGTTTTCTCAGTCCTTAGAATTTCTCTGAAAGCTTTTCTTACTGTTCTAACTTAATAAGAGATCCAAATATCTTCTGACCCTGTCTGAAGATAATAGTAGTTCTTTGATGGATAATGCAGTCTTACCTCCATGTGCAGAGAAGACGTGGAACCTTTCACTTTGTTTGCTATGAGTGACAAGAGAAGACCTGAGAGTGTCTGTAATTTGCACACATATTTTGATTTCCAGTAAAGAATTCTTAGTGGAGGAAAACACACTAGAATATGGACTTAAATGTGTAGCAACCCTCCCTCTTTCACAGGTTTTTCTTTATTAACATTTTAGGTTTCAAGTTCAGTTCAGTTCAGTCACACAGTCATGTCTGACTCTTTGTGACCCTATGGACTGCAGCACACCAGGCCTCCCTGTCCATCACCAACTCTTGGAGCTTACTCAAATTCATGTCCATCGAGTCGGTGATGCCATCTAAACATTTCATCCTCTGTCGTCCCCTACTCCTCCCTCCAATCTTTCCCAGCATCAGGATTGTCTCCAATGAGTCAGTTCTTTGCATCAGGTGGTCAAAGTATTGGAGCTTCAGCCTCAGCATCAGTCCCTCCAATGAATATTCAGGACTGATTTCCTTTAGGATGGACTGGTTGTCCAAGGGACTCTCAACAGTCTCCAACGCCACAGTTCAAAAGTATCAATTCTTCAGCGCTTAGCTTTCTTTATAGTCCAGCTCTCAAATCCATACATGACTACTGGACAAACCATACCTTTGACTAGACGGACCTTTGTCGGCAAAGTAATGTCTCTGCTTTTTAATATGCTGTCTAGGTTGGTCATAACTTTTCTTCCAAGGAGCAAGCATCTTTTAATTTCATGAATACTGTCGCCATCTGCAGTGATTTTGGAGCCCAAAAAAATAAAGTCTCTCATTGTTTCCCCATCTATTTGTCATGAAGTGATGGGACCAGATGCCATGATCTTGGTTTTTTGAATGTTGTGTTTCAAGTCAACTTTTTCACTCTCCTCTTTCACTTTCATCAAGAGGCTCTTTAGTTCTTCTTCACTTTCTGCCATAAGGGTGGTGTCATCTACATATCTGAGGTTATTGATATTTCTCCCGGCAATCTTGATTCCAGCTTGTGCTTCATCCAGCCCGGCATTTCTCATGATGTACTCTGCATATAAGTTAAATAAGCAGGGTGACAGTATACAGCCTTGATGTACTCCTGTCCCAATTTGGAACCAGTCTATTGTTTCAAAAAGGTTTCAAAAAGGACTCTCAAGTAAACAAGAAGATAGGCAAATTGAAGATGGATGGGAACTAACCCAGATCTCACTACTTTGCAGCCCGATGCACTAGTGACTTTCTCTCTTTGAATCACACTATATCTGTGTCACTCAAGCTTTGAAATCTTAGTCTCTTTTCCCGAAGAAACTGCAAATGAAAGGAGATTACAGTTGGCCCTTGAGTGGGGTTAATGGTTTTGGCTTAGATCATTGATAGCTAGGAAGGGCTAAGGTATTTTTCTAGATGACGACAATTTTGATTATCATGCTTAGGCTTGAGAAGAGGGAAAGTGGGGTTGGGGGCGGTGAAAAGAGAAGGAAATTTAAGCAGAAAACCCTTGGAGATCTGTGTGTGGTTTGCTTCTATATTTCTCTCTGCTGAAACCCAGCATTTGCAGGGCAGTGGCTCTCAGCTTTGGGTAATACTTATCAGAATTAGATGAGGGAATGCTCTTTTTAAATGCAGATTCAGGGCCCCACCTCCAGATTCAGTAAATCAGAAAGGGCAGAGCCCAGAAGTCTGCATTTTTAACAATCAACTCATCTGATTTTGATAGAAGTGTGCCTTAGCCTTTGAGGAACATTGACATAGAAAGGTCCTCCAGTCTTTCTGAGAAACACTCTTTCAATGCTTCCATTCATTTGAGCCAAGTCTAGGAACACAGAGATAAAAGGCATAGTCTCATTTCAGCATTCAGAGAGTTCAAAGTCAAGTAGAGAAGAGACTTGGAAGCTGATGGTTACAAAATGTAAATAAGTTCATAGAGCAGAAAGAGCTGTGTGCTATGGAGAGCTGGAGAGGTATTCGGCTCAGCCCGCATGGGAAGAAGTGCACAGTCCTGGGGAGGAAGACATAACAGAAGAAGGGACTCTGCCTTCAAGGATGAGTGGGCATAAACCAGGAAGAGAGAAGGGAAGAATTCCAGGTTGAGGGAACCCAGTGGACAATAAATGTGACCTCTAGGGAAATGCTCAGATGAGACAGGGCAGAAGGGAAAGGGCTAGTAAAAAAGATGGGCGGATGAAGGCAGAGACTGAAGGTCTGTCTTTCATAATGAAATGACGTCTTTTCACACGGGTAGGTGCATTGCCAGGGCTTTCTGGGTGGCACTAGTAGTAAAGAACCCGCCTGCCAGTGCAGGAGATGTAAGAGCTGCAGGTTCAACCCCTGGGTGGGAAAGATCCCCTGGGTCAGGAAGATCCCCCTGGAGAAGGGAATGGCCACCCACTTCAGTATTCTTGCCTGGAGAATCCCATGGACAGAGGAGCCTGGCGGGCCATGGTCCATGGAGTCACAAAGAGTCAAACACGACCGAAGCGACTTAGCATAACGCACAGGTGCATTGCCAATGTTCGTATTGCTCTTGTTGCAACAGCAGTGGGTGCGTTGTTCCAAGTTGTGGTCTTCGCCCTCTTAGCAACAGCTCTCTCAATGCAGCAGTGTTCGGATAAGCTTCCAACTGAGAAGGGTTTCAGAAAAGTCCAGGGCAGTCCTAACTGGATTTACCTTCTTATTTCATTCATTAATATTTGTCGTCAGATGTCTTGGACTGCAGTAAAGCTGAAAGGTCTAACTAAAGGAAGCAAGAAGCGTGACTATGTACAGAACCAAAGCAAAAACTCCACACCGAATATATACGGGAGTATACATTACCAGTTTCCACATCTTGTGTAAAATACAAATGAGTCCATGGATAAAAATGAAGTCGTGTTCATCAGTTTTTTTGTAAGAATTAGGATCAAAAAAACGTACCTGAAAGTTACCACTTTGTTCTCAAAAGCTTGAATGATGCCTTCACTGCCACAAAATCTACATAAACTGCCATTGTAACTCACAGTATGTGGTTATGCAAAGAGGAAAAACAACAGAAGCTAGAGTAGAAATCTGAGCATGCTGTGCTAATATGAAAGAGCTTTTTTCTTTAACCAGAGAGAATCATGTCATTTCAGAATAGAACTGTGTATATCCACCCAACCATCAGTATAGAATATGTGGGGAAATATGTGTGTGTGTGTAAATCACACTCAGCTATAGTATGATATTATAAATAATAGTAAAGAGAGTGAGCATTATCAAATATTGGTAATATTTCTTTTCCTCCACACTTATACAGAAAAAAATAAAAAATGGTGGGGCTGGGCAGGAGGGAAGAAAAGTGTCTTTAAGCTTTGAAATGGATTCCAGCTGTTAATATTATTTATTGCAAATAATATTATCAAGTAGTGAAACCCCTGTCTTTGAACTCCTTGCAGTTGTGTGTAATACTGGAGCCAATGCAAGAACTGATGTCCAGACATAAAACTTACAACCTCAGTCCACGGGACTGCCTGAAGACCTGCTTGTTTCAGAAGTGGCAGAGGATGGTGGCACCGCCAGGTACGACCTCGCTCTTACTCTCCATCCATGCTTTTTCCAAGGCTTCTTCTGGGCATGAAGGGGTAGGAAAAGGAAGTGATTATAAACGTATCAGGCAAAGTAGTTTATAAGGGATGTTCTGACCGTGATGTTGGATCCGTTGGTGAAGGGCAAGCATCCTTCTTTGATGTGGTGACCATGCTCCACAGTCTCCTCACTTGCTAGATTTAGGAGGACCTGAAACTCACAGAGGAAATTGATGTCTTTAATGTTACTGAGAAGATGTTGATAAAGCCGAGATGAGAACCAAGGTTCACTGTCTCCCAGGCCAGTGGTCGTCCCACTGGACAAGATGGGTGACCGCTGATGGCTTACTTTAGTTTTCTTTGTCCTTTGAGGAATGGTAGAAATTACGAAAATAAAGGGGGAGAAGGAAGAAGAAAGGAAGAATGGAGGGATGGGCAGAAGAGAAAAAGAAGGAAGGGAGGGAGGGGGAAAGAATAGATGGAATCAAAAAGGGAAGGAAGGAGGGAGAACGTTTTGCCCTATTTTTAAAGATACATAATATGAAATGGTACTCTGATCATGAAAAGAATACATAAAAGACCCATTTCTCCACTTCCCTAGGATGCAGTTTACATACTGTAGTCTCCTGCTGGGGTTCTGAAATTACTGCTTCGAGTCCTCATTAATTGTCTTTCTATCTAATACATTTTCACTCCCAGGCATGTGCCGAGCCTCATTGATCATAAAAGCAAAATGTATCCATTCGCTAAAAATTGTTTTTATGAAGAGTAATTATTAACATGAGGCACATAGCTTTCTGAATCATGAAATATACTGGTCACCTTCCGCTGGTAATTCGCCAGGGGTTTTACATAAAGAGGATATAGTCAATATAATCAAGTATATGTTTAGAAAGCTGGGAAAATGAGCATTACTTTACATAGAATAGTTGCATCCCCATCTTAGGGGAATTTTTGACATTTAGAACATTATTTCTCAAAGATATTAAATGTGCTTAAATTGGCCTTATTTTCTCTTTCAATATCAATAAGGTTTTGTGGGGAAAAAATTTCACTCACTACAGGTCTTGAAAACTTCTATTTCCTGATGTATGCACATATAATTCATATGACGTGTGTGTGTGTGTGTGTGTGTGTGTGTGTGTGTGTGTGTGTTAATCATTCAGTCATCTCTAACTCTTTGTGCCTCTTGGACTGGACTGTCACCCACCAGGTTCCTCTGTCCATGGAATTCTCCAGGCAAGAACACTGGAGTGGGTTGCCTTTCCCTTCTCCAGGGGATCTTCCTGACCCAGGGATTGAACAGGGGTCACCTGCATTGCAGGCAGATTCTTTACTGTCTGAGCCACCAGGGAAGCCCCATAATTCATATATTATTCATTAATTCAGTCATTAACTCAAGGACTATTTATTGAACCCCTACAAGATGCCAGGCACTGGTCAAGCCACTCTGCTTACAGCACTGCATGAAAACAGTCATAAATCACAGTCTCTCAGACCTTTCTTTATTTTTTTATTGAATATTCACTAGGGTTATTATGAGATATGAGATATTTCTTGTTATTCCCATTCGATATAATAGGCCTGAGATTTAAAGTAAAGCTTGCCAAAGTTAGTGCAAGACTAATCAATGGAGACCTATGTCACAATAAGTCTTTGTGTCTTCAGTTCATGACTCTATTCCTACAGCTACGCATAGGCAGTAGGAGCAACACAGAGCAAACATTTTAGGCATATTTTCCCAAAATTCCATTAAAAAATACAATTTTTTTTTATAAAAAGCAGCAGATTTCAAGTCAAAGGAAGGAGATGCTGGTCAGGGAAAACTAGGGTATTTGCTTAACTTTAGACTGTACCACCCAACTCACCTCCAGCTGCCTAAGTTGGAACAATTCTGTTTCCATAACCTTCAGAATAAGCACTCTTAACTCTCCATGGATAGGGACGTTAGGCCTCTGTCGATGAGTATCTTCAGACATTAAGACAAAAATATTTATGAAAGAAAAACAGTGTGTAAATAGAAACCTTCTACTTCTTCATCAAAAGTCAGGAAGAACATGATGGACCCAGTAGTCTTTGAAATGAACCTTAAAACAAACTCACCCCTTTGTCCAATAGAAGCAGCAAAGATGTCTCAAGAAAATGCCAAAGGTCCGCTCAGTTAGTTCCAATACGGCCCTAGCTCACCTTCTTCCCCTCAGGGTTGGACCTAGAATAGGGTTAGCTCTTACATACCATTTCCTATTCATTTAGTAAGTGGCTGGAACAGACTTCTGAAAGTTTCTCATTCTCAAAACAAAGATTATATAGCACCTAACTAACAGAGTTGATGAATATAAAATAATGACAGAAAATATCAGGAATATGAAAACATTGAGTCATGCTCATAATGCATAATAAATAAGTGAAATTCTTCTTACTGCACATTTCCATAAGTCTGTACATTTCCAATAAGATCTTGCCTCATCCTTCAGGTTCAAAAAAAAATTTTTTTTTTCTATTTCTAAACCTTCTGGAAGAGGTCTAGTTTCCTTTCACTAATATATTGATTATAGCATATTAAGACATTTTCCCCCCAGGAATTTTCAAGTTAGTTGCATCATTTAAACACCAGGGTGCAAACCACGGGCATTTGTCCTGAGCTTGGAACCCATAAGTTCCACATCAGTGGCTGGGTGGACGGACGCTTCTTTTTACTTCATCATTTTAAGGTAATAGAGCTTGGCTGCAATATGACACTTGGCCACTAGATGCTGCTGTTACTCACTGGGTCCCTGCTGCTACTGCTGCTAAGTCACTTCAGTGACCCCATAAACCGCATCCCACCAGGCTCCCCCGTCCCTGGGATTCTCCAGGCAAGAACACTGGAGTGGGTTGCCATTTCCTTCTCCAGTGCATGAAAGTGAAAAGTGAAAGTGAAGTCGCTCAGTCATGTTTGACTCTTAGCCACCCCATGGACTGCAGCCTACCAGGCTCCCCACCCGGGACAGGAAGAGACTGGAGGGGGTGCCAAACAAATCAACAGGTAGTGCAGTGGAAAGAATCCACCTGCCATGCAAGAGACAGCATCTCTGGGTCGGGAAGACCTGGAGTAGGACATGGTGACCCACTCCAGGACGCCGGAAAAGGAGGCCACATGGACAGAGGAGCCGGTGGGCGCAGCCAGGGGACTCAGAACAACTGAGGCACACAGTGCAGCGGCACACACACACACACACACACACCCAGGCCTGGAGGCCCGAACAGTGTAATAGTGTGAAAGTCCGGCCTTTGCAACCCCATGGACTGTACATTCCATGGCATTCTCCAGGCCAGAAAACTGGAGTGGGTACCCTTTCCCTTCTCCAGAGGATGTGCCCAACCCAAGGATCGAACCCAGGTCTCCTGTACTGTAGGTGGATTCTCAGAGCCCTCCTTTTATTGTAAAAGAAGATAGGCCATAAAAATTTTTTTCTCAAAATTCATAATGGTAATAATATTTTCAGTTCAAATTGTGATAGTGCTATAACTCACCCCTAAGACTTATTCATAGATTCCAGACATAGAGATGGGCTTCCAAGGTGGTGCTAGTGGTAAAGAATCCACCTGCCAATGCAGAAGAGGGAGACTCAGGTTCAATCCCTGGGTCAGAAAGGTCCCCTCGAGTAGGAAATGGCAACCCACTCCAGTGTCTTTGCCTGGAAAATCCCAGGGACAGAGGAGCCTGGCAGGCTACAGTCCATGGGGTGGCTAAGAGTCAGACATGACTAAGCACAAGACATATGGATGAAATCAGAAAGAACAATTAAATGCAAATCATTTTATAGACATGTTAAAGAAAAGAGTTTCCATCATTTTGTGCTAAAACTAGATCATCAGTTTTCTCCTTTTGGGTTTTGTCAAGTTAAAAGAAACACGGCGAAAAAAATGTCAATAGTCTACTCTTTTCAGTTTACAAAAACGGTGTCACTGGAGGGACCGTGGTGGTCGCCCAGGAACTGATCCCCCTTCCATTTTCCGTATTGTAGCAGAACCCACAAGGCAACCGACAACCAAACGGAGGAAAAGGAAAAACTCCACGAGCAGCACCTCCAACAGCAGCGCGGGGAACGCCGCCAACAGCTCCGGCAGCAAGAAGAAGACCACGGCCGCCAACCTGAGTCTGTCCAGTCAGGTACCTGTAAGTCTCGCTTTCCTTTTGGGCTGAAATTCCTGCCTTTACCATCTCCCAATTCCAGGGGGCCCCGCGGAAAAGACTCTTAGCTGCAAAGACCTTCTGGGCTGGGCGGGCGGCAGGTGAGGTGGGGAAAGGAGAAGGCAGGGACAGGAGTTGGGAGGAAGGGGGAGGACTCTGTCCTGAAAACCAGCCCCTGCAAACTGGGAACTAGAAAGCAGTAGGCAGAGTCTGTGCTGCAGCGGGACAGGAACGAAAATGCCATCAGAGTTGCAGACAGGAGAAATGTCACCTAAGGTTTAATTAAAAATATCACTGAGCGATGTGCCTGGTGGTAGATAAGGGGCTCTGGGCACCATCGCTGGGACCCTGTGTTCCACTGGAAAGCTAGCTCCTGGCACTCAGACTCCAGATTGTCATTTGACTATCCCCAACCGCACCCTCCGCCAACCCCAGACATGGGCATCTCCTCTTATTTTAAGACTCAGGTAATTAACTCAAGGCCAGTGCAGCTCAGTGGATTTGGCTTTCCCTGTTTCATTAGCTTAGAGGAAGGTTCAGCTGCAGGTTTGGTCTGAACTCTCTTGACCTCTTGACCCTTTTCTTTCAGTTCCGGGTCTTGACGAAGGAAATGGGCTGCTCAGAAGGGGGTTTCTTTGAACTCAGAGACTGATAGCCGAGGGTGTTCCCAGAAGGGCAAACCAGGCAGACGGGACCTTTCTTCGTCTCCTCTTGATTTCTTCCCCAGTCCTCTCCCTTCTTCCTGATTCCTTCTAGACTCTGAAGTCCTCGTCGCAGAATTAGACCACTTAGCGCTTTCACTGATAAGTTCTCACGTTCCTTGGCCCGTCTTGCCTCTTCAGTGACCTGCAGGTGCTCCTTCTCTTCGGGCCTTGCTACATCACCTCACCGGGCTTTCAACTGTCCTTCCTTCCAACCCAGGGATTCTCATGGTGCCTCAGAGGTGCCCTCTGGATCCTGTGTCTTTGAGAGCATGCCCTTTCTTGTAGCTGCCCTCCACCTCCAATGCAGTTGTTTTTTTTTTTTTTTTTAACATTTCCCCTCTTTCTCACTCGTCTCCCCTCTTGGATTGGGCTGTGGTCCTCCTCCTTCAGGTTCTGATCCTGCTGTGTCTCCTGTCCATGTGAGAGGGGACCATCCTTTCCAGAAGGTTCTCCACTTACTTCTAAGTGTGGCTTTCAAATCTGACCCCCCACCCACTTGCCCCCATGTCCCATTGGTCAGTTCTCTTCGGCTAAACCCAACCCCACCGGTGTATCAGAGAATTATCTGGCCTCTCCGCCTGTCCTCCATAGACAGAGGGTATGGTTGCCATTCCCCAGTACATTAAAAAGAAAGGGTCATGAGAGAGTGGCCAGCCTGTGGCGTAGGTGTCATTTTAATTTTAAGAGTGTTAGGAATTTCAGTCTTTAGGTAATACCAGAGTCACTTCTGTTTTTAACAGGGCTATCATCCCTGAAGAGTGAGGGGGGTGGAAATCAAAGGAGAAAAGCAGTCTTCTTATTAAGGTGCCAGTAAGTTATAGCCCGGAGAAGGCAATGGCACCCCAGTCCAGTACTCTTGCCTGGAAAATCCCATGGATGAAGGAGCCTGGTAGGCTGCAGTCCATGGGGTCGCTAGGAGTCGGACACAACTGAGTGACTTCACTTTCACTTTTCACTTTCATGCATTGGAGAAGGAAATGGCAACCCACTCCAGTGTTCTTGCCTGGAGAATCCCAGGGACGGTGGAGCCTGGCGGGCTGCTGTCTATGGGGTCGCACAGAGTCGGACATAACTGAAGCGACTTAGCAGCCGCAGCAACAAGTTATACCCACTGCTGGTTAAATGGAAAATGCATAGAAAAAAAAAATGGCCAGGTGTAAATAAATCAGCCCCCAAAGCATACACAAGTAGCCTATTTATTCATTTAATCTGAGAGTTTTAGAAACTAAAGGTTAGTTTCCACAAACAACTGAAAGGACATTCCAGGGATTTCTGGAACTCTGACGTAGCTACTTAAAGGCACAAGGACCGCAAGAATTCAGAGCGGTTCAAGCATTTTCTGAGCTCCTGTTGAGTGCCCTACACTACACCAGATGTTGGTAATCTCAAGATTTAAAATTAAAAAAAAAAAAAAGACCAAAAGACGCCCAAGCTCTGTCATTGAAGAGCTCACTGTCTAAAGGAGGGACGATGAAGAAGTTTCTTCTCTCCTGCCAACTCAGTCTCCTGGGGTCATCTCACAGGGTAGAGTGTCCAGAAAGGTTCTGAGCCTGAACTGGGCATGGTAGGCCATCCATTAGTGATGTCTGCCATGGGTACAGAAGAGCAGCTACCTGTCCGTGTATTTTCACATACCGGCCCAGTCAGAAGCATTGTAATTTTTTTTTAAAGAGCACCTTTTTCTATTCCATTACATTCTTGTCCTCCCAACCAACCATTGCATTTTGCTGGAAGATGCCTGTGTTGAGAGGGTCTTTAATGAGTTAAGACCCTTTGGACAAGAGCAAGGCACCATTAGAAACTGCGAGAAGAATGTCAGCAGCATCCTCACCGTGCAGTGAAGGCTGTTTTCATTAAGTGAAACTTAGAGAAGGTGATGGCCCCCCACTCCAGTGCTCCTGCCTGGAGAATCCCATGGACGGGGGAGCCTGGTGGGCTGCAGTCCATGGGGTCGCTAAGAGTCAGACACGACTGAGCGACTTCCCTTTCACTTTCATGCACTGGAGAAGGCAATGGCCCCCCACTCCAGTCCTCCTGCCTGGAAAATCCCATGGACGGAGGAGCCTGCTGGGCTGCAGCCCATGGGGTCGCTAAGAGTCAGACACGACTGAGCAACTTCACTTTCACTTTTCACTTTCATGCACTGGAGAAGGAAATGGCAACCCACTCCAGTGTTCTTGCCTGGAGAATCCCAGGGACGGGGGAGCCTGGTGGGCTGCTGTCCATGGGGTCGCACAGAGTCGGACACGACTGAAGTGACTTAGCAGCAGCAGCAGAGACGGCTGAGAGAAACAGGGAAGTCATCCAGGTTAGGCAAACATGTCCATTCCTGTAGGTCCCCCGGCTGGTTGGATGTCAGATGATCAGCACTGACTGGCTTGTAAGGATCACATCTTTTGTGTGTCCTGAATCACTCACACCCTGTTCCTGTTTAACTAGAAATGCCACTTACTAGCCTTAGCTGCCCTATCTGAAGACACGGACAGGGGCCGTATTACTGCAGCCATGGCTGTGGTGCGCCCAGCGGCCGGACGGCAGCGTGTGTGTCCGGCAAGGGCTCGGGTTTAATTCTTGGCTTCTGCTTCTCACTCCATGAGCAGGGGCTAGGAGCAACCCCAAACCACAGCCTCAACCCTGGGAGGGATGGAGACCCGTATCAGTCCACAGCAGGGACCCCTGCTGGCCAATTTAAGGAGAAGCGTTGAGGGGCCCTGAAAGAGTCCCTCTCTGTCTTCAGAGGTTGGTGGTCCTCCCTCGGGGGCTTAGTGAGAAGAGGTAACATGGGCACCAGCTGGTGGCATCCCAGGGTCTCCAGCAAGGAGCAGAGGGGTCTGCCTCGTGGGGAGTTGAGACCACATGGGTTACTCACAGGTGGACCAATATTGCTTCCTGGGGGGGTCCCACAAGACAGGGCAGGAAGTTCAGCTCTCACTGTGGATGTTGAATGATGTGGGGGGGATTTTTAAAGGTGTAGGGGTGTGGGGAAAACGATGCCAACACGCCCAGTTAGAAGGAGTCCCAAATGTGCATTGGGCTTCCCAAGTGGTGCTAGTGGTAAAGAACTCAGCTGACGATGCAGGAGACAAAAGAGATGAAGGTTTGATTGGGAAGATCCCCTGGAGCGGGGCACGACCCGTTCAGTATTCTTGCCTGGAGAATCCCGTGGACAGAGGAGCCTGGTGGGCTGTAGTCCATGGGGTCGCAAAGAATCAGACATAAGTGAAGTGACTGAGCATGCACGCAAAATGTGCATTATGTCTCCACTCATTTTGTGAAGATAGCAAGTTAAGCCCACCTGAGTGGAGAACCCATGTCCTAGCCTGGAGGTTTAGCAGAGCCAGCTAGAGTCCTGTGCATAATTGTGTAACTGTCCTCAAGCCTCTAAGTACACACAAAGTCCTTAGCACACGTCTGTTTTATTATGACTTGCCATTTATTCATCACTCACACGTGCACATGTGTGCACACACACTCACATACGTACACCCACAATTATGCATCTAGCTAAGGATATGTTTTATAATCAGTAAGGCAAACGTGGCATCTCTCTGAAATTTCAGATGCTCAAAAATATCTATGCCTGGGCATCTTTTCCAGTAGTTCCTGGAACAAAGATACACCAAACATACTATGAGCCTGCATGAGCCCCATTTGAAGAGATTCAAATCACTCTTCTCGGAGGACTTTTCTGGAATGGCTGTTGTTTGCTGGTTCAGTGAAGGCATCTGGAGTGTTGGGAACTTCTTGGCTAATATCACGTTTAAGTCGGCTTCTTCTGTTTCCAAATTATGCTTACTTCCTCCCATCCCCCCAGCCGCTCTCGCTGACCTTGGACTCACGACACTAATGTAGACCCACGCATCGGTTCTCACATTCTTCTCCTGCCCTGTAACACCTAAGGCATGTGTTTTCCCAGCCCTTCAAAGGGTGCCGCACACAGGTCACGAGCTGGGGTTCACCCTCGTGAGGCGCTCTGCCACATCTTCACCTGCCGCATCTTGCCTCCTGCCTTTGCTCCTGACTGTAGGCACAGTGTCCTGAGGGCCTGCAATGAAGGGGCGCTTTTTGTATCCCCGACACCCCAAGGGGTCAGGTGGAAGCCCCGTTCCATTTAACGTGCCATCGGCTTTCTTGACACTCGCAGTCTGTGTCTATTTTACATCTCATTTCAAGAGTCCCTGTGAGTCTCTTACAAATCAGTGTCACGTCTAGCTCCTGGTGGCGTCATAAGGACGTTCTTAGGGACTCACAGTTGAATACCCTGCCGGCACCTCGATGGCTGAGTCTACTCAGGTCAGCTTTGAGCCATTTATTTAATCTGGGACATTTCTCTTTAACATCCTTGTTATCAATTCGCAAGAGTGATTAGTCTGAAAACACAGTGTGAAACCTATTGATTATCTTCCCTCTAATTTGAGGGGAATCGATCTATCAGACAGACAAGGTTTTCCATTCCAAAACAAACCAGATGGTCACGAAGGATTAGTTCAGTGGGCACCTTCAAAATTTGAGAAGGGCCCTGGAGGGACAGCTGGACCTTTCTCCTGACCACAGGCAGTGTTCCACTCATAGACTGCCCCAGGCAGCCTCTCTTGCCCCAGTGGAAAGAACGTTTGCCCACCTGTCAAGGCAAATTCACGCCCGTATCAGCAAATGCTTACTTACATCTCCAAAAGCATCTGGCTGGCCCTCGTGTTTCAGCTTCAGCCGAGGCCAAGGGCAGTTGGGCACTCTTAAGTAGATTGTTGCTCAGAGTTGGCAGAGCAGGATCCACCTGACGGATGCCCTGTGCCGTGCCCAGGTCAGCCATTGGGCCCACGGGGCCCCCTTGGAACCCGGAGGCCAGAGCCGAGCCTTGGGTAGGCTTTCTTCTCCCCTGTCCTCGAGTCTCTGCAGCCGTGGCCTCTGCCAAGCCCCCAGCTCTAGGACGTGCCTTCCTTGTTTGCATGGAAGGGCAGTTTGTACTTAAAGAAGTGATTAGATGGATTCTCCTTGCATGGTTCCATCTCTGATGACGACCAGCTTCATCGATATAATTATCATTAGTTCTTTTCATCTTCCTTTAATGGCACCAGCTGGACAGACTGGTTCTCTTTACTGCCCAGATTGGTGGTGGGGTTGCCTGTGTGGGGATAGGTGACAGGCACCATGGAATAACAGATGGTAAATTCAGGGCTTGTTGGCAATCAGCAGGTTTTTGCTAATGACTTAATTAGCTATGCAAATTGTCAAATCAGTGTGAACATTGTTTTTATCGAAAACTTTACCTAAATTAATTACCATAATTAAGTAGCAGAATGTCAAGGATGTTGGCTGCGTAAAAGGGCCTGGCTGAGTAGGAAAAAAAGAGAAATCTGTCTTCAATTTAAAACGTACACCGTCCTTGGGACAGAGAAAATGCCGTTTGGAATGAGTTGCGTGAAGACGGCAGAAGCGCCTCCTCCCCGGCGTTGGCTGCTAATCTCAGTAGTTTACAAAGCCGTCCCGAGACCCTCAGTAAAAGTGGCGGTGTCTCCGAGGTCTCGCACCGCCGCGCCCACTGCCCTCTCAAAAGTCCCCAGTGTCAGCAAGTTGCAAAGCGTGGATTTTTTTAATTTTGA
This sequence comes from Tragelaphus eurycerus, assembly GCA_935064755.1. NCBI lineage: Eukaryota > Metazoa > Chordata > Mammalia > Artiodactyla > Bovidae > Tragelaphus > Tragelaphus eurycerus. Next base: position 6,156,080 of record CAKXYN010000033.1, read on the forward strand.
AAAATCCATTTTTTTATTTCTGCAGATTGCTAGCATTGCTCGTTCTCCGGTGTCAGGCTGCACACTAAGGACATAAACTCGCGTGGTTGTTTCCCGTCAGGAGGCGATGTTTATTTCCTGTAGAAATCCAATATGCGTCTTGGCCCCCCCGACACTGAGACTTGGCCCCGGTGTACAGGACGCGGTGTGCCTGACCCAGGCCCCCCAGCGTCTCCTCCCGCTAGTGTTTTACGTGGGCTTCTCTCTCCCAAGGTTCCCTGTAATAATGTCAGCTGCTGTCCACAGGATGTGATGGTGGTAGGAGAGCCAACTCTGATGGGAGGTGAGTTTGGGGACGAGGACGAAAGGCTAATCACTAGATTAGAAAACACGCAGTATGATGCGGCCAACGGCATGGACGACGAGGAAGACTTCACCAATTCACCCGCCCTGGGGAACAGCAGCCCGTGGAACAGTAAACCTCCGGCCACTCAGGAGACCAAATCAGAGAACCCCCCGCCCCAGGCTTCCCAGTAAGAGTGACCGGCTCCAGAATCCACTGTCCATAGCCCCCACGGGTCACGCTCACTATTTCAGATCCTTACTTACAGGAGAGGAAGGAGCAAGACGTTAAAACTTTGCCACGCAAATACCGATTTCTAAACCGCAATGATCTGAGTTTCTTTCTTCCTTTTTTTTTTTAAATTGAGAGGACCATTACAAATAAACTTCCATGACCCCTCCCTGGAGGCCTTCGCAGGTAACACAGAATACTGGCACTGATGATAGTTAAAACAAGAGCAAATGCTAACGCTTCTCCTGGCTCAGTTTGAACCATGTTTGTTAATTTCCCTTCGCCAACCCCCGCATCCAGCCATCCAACGAAGGCCATATTGTCAGTAAACCCTCAGTGCTCAGGATCCCATTCTATGCCGAATCCAACTACAGATGACTTTTTAATATTGTAAAATATTTTCTGCTTTTTGACTTGCATCTGAGAGTTTCTTGTTTCAGTAAAAAAAGAAAAGGAAAAAAAATCCGCTTTTGAAAAGTAATTTAAACGTACCTTTATTTTTTTTTCTCTCCTTCACCTTTTCTTTCTTTGGGTAGCAGCAAAGAGGGCCCAGCAGGATAATTTATGGCCAAGCTAATGTCAATTGGTCCTCGAGCCCGAGTTGGTTCAATCGAGCCCGAGTGCAGAAACAAGAAATGTCTTTTTGTCATCAGAGACACCAAGGCAGATTTTTACATAAAGAAAGGTGCCTGGCCCCTTGAGAATGTATTCGTTTGTAAAATTGCTGTTGATCCAAATATTTTCAAGCCATGTAATCCATTAATTTTGTGGGCAGTTTAATAAATCTGAAACTTCTGGGTTTCTTTTTTTTATTGTATCTGAGTTAACTGTTGTTTCTCTTCATAGTATATTTCCTGTATAATATTTTGTAAAGCCCTCACCTGGTTCTTTTATGGGGACTTTCCTTTGGGGGCAATCCCAGTGTATTTATGTGAAACTTTATAAAAGAACTAATTTTTCCATTCGCATATTAATATGTTCCTCTATACATGTAAAGACACAGTGGCTCGTGTGTTATAAAACAGCTGTATTTTATGTATGCTTTAATGATAAGTGTGCCAATAATAAACTATGTTAACGACCAAAGCAAGTGAGTCTGCGTATCTGTGATCCTGGCAGAGAAATCTGCCCACGATGATGAGAAGTATTGAGCTTGGATTTATGACCCAAATCCCACATGGAGTGGGACTGTGAAAATGGCTTATCTTTATAAAAATCAGTTTCTTCCACACTCACTGCAGTTTACTTGGGCAAACACAAGGGTGCCTTCTCTGTGCTGGGCACTCTGCTGGCCACAGACACAGGGATTGGAAAGCAAGGATTGACCTGGCTCCCTGTGGCTGGTCAAATACAAGGGCAGTGGCTTCCACTCACTGAGTGCTTACTCTGTACCAAACATCTCAATTTAAGGTCCACAGACATTACTTTGGGCTTCCCTGAGAACTCAGACAGTGAAGAATATGTCTGTAATGCAGGATACCCAGATTCTGTCCCTGGGTTGAGAAGACCCCCTGGAGAAGGAAATGGCAACCCACTCCAGTATTCTTGCCTGGATAATTCCATGGACAGAGGAGGCTTTATTTCAGCTAATCCTCACAGCTTCACCAAGTCGGCCTTCATCTCCCCATTTTTTATACATCAGTGCTCCCACTTGCTTATTTTTCTAAAAAGCTTATTATACAAAGATTATGGAAAATTCATTTGAGGACTTTGGGTTTTGAGAAATTTCACCTCATTTGTCTACTCTGTTAGAATGAGGAAGATGAGAAAAGAAATCTGTTAGCATTAACTGGGTGTGTATAAAGTGCCAGGCCATAGTAATAGATCATCTCAGCTAGTTCTGGAAAAGGGGCTTGAAAAAGAAAAGATAAGGGAGAGTATGTCTCTTAGTTTGAGATTCCCAGAAGCAGAACCTGAGACCAAAATTCGGAACACAGAGTTACTGAAGGGATCTTCTTCAGTTTAAAAAAAAAAAAAATCTTTAAGAGAGTGGAAGGGGGAAGATGGGGTAAAGGAAAGAGATAGGAAAGCTGCGAACTCAGGAAGCCTACTTCCTGGGCCTGGTCCATGGTGCAGGGGAAGACTTGGGGCACAGAATTATCTAACCCTCGCAACTCAGCTGCAGATTTCTGTACACCTGAACCAGTCAGTCATTGGCTGGGACCACCCCTAGGGGGTGTGGGAGGCAGTAACTTCAGAATAAGATGGGCCCCCATCAGCCAAGGGCTGTCTTGCAGAGGAGAGATCAACTGGAAGGCAACAGTCTTCACATCTCATCATGGGTAGGTTGGTCCCAGAAAGGGCGTCTGGGCAGGGGACCAACCGTCTGCTTCGGTAAGCGACTTGCTCCATCTCAGAGCTCACGGGTGACATTGGTGGAATTTATTTCCGCATCTCCCTTGACTACAAAGCCTGGCTTCTCTCTCAGCATCACTTTGTTTCCTTACGACATAAGCATGGGGAGGGACATGTGTGGTACAGTAGCAACAGAGTCAAAGGAAATTGAGGGAAACAGCTGCTGTAATTGAAACTTCCCACTAGAGCAGGAGAACTGCCAGCTTATCCTCTGCCCACCTCATCATTTCAGGTTTCCTTTATCAGTTCCTTAAAGTCACCAACCTGCAGTCATCACGGATGATTTCTGGGACAATTTGTTTGACGTCTGTTCCACTTATCTATTGCTGCACAGCTAATCGACCCCAAACTCAGAGACTCAAGAGGCAATTTATTATTATCAGTTAACATGCTGAGAGCTCAGTGGCCAGGCAGTCTGCACTTAGGGGCACAGATGTTGGTTGGGGATGGTGTCATCTGAGGTTTGGCTGGGCTGGACATTCAAGATGGCGCAATCACACAGCTGGCGATTAGAATGGAATGTAGGGCTGTTGCATACAGCCTCTGCACCAGGCTTTCACAGAATGATGGTTGGGTTCCCAGGGGAGAAGAAGCAAACTGCTAGTGCCTAGAACTGAAATACCATCACTTATCTGCGCTACCCATCAAGGCAGCCCAGATTCAAGGTGCAAAGACCCAGACTTCCTCTGTGATGGGTAAGTAGCACGTGCCTCCAACAAGGGCAGAGACTACAGGTGGCTGTGTTTGGAAACAAACCTCTACGGCATCCAACACAGTTCCCAGGCTGGTCCTTGCTTCCTTCCCACTGGTGCCTGACCACCATCTACCTACACTCCTTTTCATTGTCTGAATACACTAAGTGCTCACGTCAGACATGTCTTTGCATATGCTTCTCCCTCTTAGAATGCCACCCCCACCTTTTTACATAACCAGAGCTACTCAATCCTTTTTTTTTTTTTTAATTAATCAATTTATTTTTGGCTGCACTGGGCCTTTGTCATGGTGTGTGGGCTTTTCACTGTAGTGGTTTCTCTTCGTGCAGAGTGAGGGCTCTAGACGTGCAGGCTCAGAAGTTGAAGCACTTGGGCTTGGTTGCTCCCTGGCATGTGAGATCTTCCCAGATCAGGGATCAAACCCATGTTCTCTGCCTTGGCAGGTAGATTCTTAACCACTGGACCGCCAGGGAAGTCCCCAAAGCTATTCACTCTTGAAGGCCCAGTTTGATTCTCCTGTTCCCTGAGATGACTCCCCAACTCTGGTCAGCGTCCGTAGTCCCTCTGGGATCCAAGAGCCCTTGGTTCTTGCTTCTGCCTTGGCTCTGTCCTGACAAGTTTTTGCTGTTGTTAAATACCTTTCACTGTCCTACTAGACTTTTCTAGGACTGGGTGGTTTAATCATTTCCATCTGAATCCTTAATATCTAAACTCTATCATACGTATCAAAATAGACAGAGTTTAAAACTCCCACGCAAGAAATGAAACCACCGCTTACCGTGCATTTCCCCTTTATGTTACAATCTGTCATTCTATGGCACAGCATAAAGTGACATTTATCCTTGTGGGTACATAAGAGATGAGAGGTAGCAGAGATGGGCTTATTCAAGTTTCTCAGAGGGCAAGTTGGCACAAAACAAACATTCTACAAAACACTGGCTTAAACCTAACTTAAATGATTTGTTGGCCCAGGAGATTTGTCAGGCCAAGAATAATTTCAAGGGCAACGATTTCTCAAGTACACACTACGTGTCAGCCACTTGCTAGGTCCTTTGCCTGAGTGGTCTCACAATGATGGGAACCCAGTGGTGGTGCATAGTTGGGTTTTGCTCTGTAATAACCTCCAAATCTCAGCAGCCGATGACCAGAAAGATTTTTATTTTTCTCCCTGATGGAACTATGGATCACCTGGAACAAATGTATCTCAGGTCTGCCCCTTGGGTCTCTATGTAGAACAGGCAATCTTCAGAGCACACACTTTCTTGGCAGATTCCGAAAGAAGTGAAAGAAGACAAGCCAAATCACACAGACACACACTTGCTCACACTGCATCCGTGGGCCAACGCAAGTCTCAAGGACAATCCAACATCAGTGGAGTGGGGAAATAAACTCTACATCTTGCAGACTCAAGGGTATGAACAAACAACTGGAAATCCAACCTACCCCTGGCAGCCTACACAAAGATGTCTCAAAAACTTCTAGTTATTTGCTAACATTTAAAAACTGATGAGTTTTCAAAATATCATATTAATACATATACATGGAATCTAGAAAGATGGTACTGATGAATCTACTTGCAGGGCAGCTTTGAAGAGAGACGTAGACACACGGATATGAGGGGTGGGTAGGAAGGAGAAGGTGGGCAAATGGAAAGAATAGCATGGAAACATATACACTGGCATATGTAAGCAGTCAGTGGTAAATACTTAAAATAAAAAATATAAATAGTTAAAATTAAAAAAAAGAAAATACAGTCCAAACTAAAACCACACCTTTATGTGACTTATTTTTCTAAATGAGACCATCAAGTGCCCTCCGGAGGAAACCTTCAAATTGCAAGTGCTATCAATACTCCACTTCACAGACCCTTGTCTTCAGAGACATCAGATATTCCTTAATTCCCATCCTGAAGTTTGCTTTTAGATAAGGATATTTTTTGGTTGTTTATTTTTAAATAGGGCACAGATTGATCAATAAAAGCATGATAACACTGAAGAAAAAATAGTCAATGGGAATTTGCTGTATGACCCAGGGAACTCAAACTGGGGCTCTGTGACAACCTAGAGGAGTGGGTTGGGGTGGGAAGTGAGAGGGAGGTTCAAAAGGGAGGGGACATATGTATGGATATGGCTGATTCATGTCGATGTGGGGCAGAAACCAACACAATATTGTAATTATCCTTCAGTTAAAAATAAATAAAGGGAAAAAATGAATGAATTTTCAATAAAAATTAAAATGTTTTGGCTTTTAATATTTTTATTTTTATTATTAATATAAATTTATTTATTTTAATTGGAGGCTAATTACTTTACAATATTGTATTGGTTTTGCCATACATCAACATGAATCCGCCACGGGTGTACACATGTTCCCCATCCTGAAGCCCCCTCCCACCTCCGTCCCCATACCATCCCTCTGGGTCATCCCAGTGCACCAGCCCCGAGCATCCTGTATCCTGCATCAAATCTGGACTGGCGATTAGTTTCACATATTATATTATACATGTTTCAATGCCATTCCCCCAAATCATTCCACCCTCACTCTCTCCCACAGAGTCCAAAAGACTGTTCTATACATAAGTGTCTCTTTTGCTGTCTTGTATACAGGGTTATCGTTACCATCTTTCTAAATTCCATACATATGCGTTAGTATGCTGTATTGGTGTTTTTCTTTCTGGCTTACTTCACTCTTCTAATAGGCTCCAGTTTCATCCACCTCATTAGAACTGATTCAAATGTCTTCTTTTTAATGGCTGAGTAATACTCCATTGTGTATATGTACCACAGCTTGCTTATCCATTCGTCTGCTGATGGGCACCTAGGTTGCTTCATGTCCTGGCTATTGTAAACAGTGCTGCAATGAACACTGGGGTACACGTGTCTCTTTCAATTCTGGTTTCCTCAGTGTGTATGCCCAGCAGTGGGATCGCTGGGTCGTATGGCAGTTCTATGTCCAGTTTTTTAAGGATTAATTTTTTTTTTAACTGGAGGATAATTGTTTTATAATATTGTTTCTGCTGTACAACAGTGTGAATCAGCCAAATGTGTACGTATCTCCCCTGCCTTGTGGACCTCCCACCTCCCACTCTCCTCTCCCCATCCTTTGCGGTCATCCCAGAACACCAGGCTGAGCTCTGTGTGCTATATAGCCGCTCCCCACCAGCTGTCTATTTTATATATAGTGTTAGTCCCTCGTCGTGTCTGACTCTTTGCAACCCCATGGACTGTAGCCTGTCAGGCTCCTCCGTCCATGGGATTTCCCAGGCAAGAATACAGGAGTGCGTAGCCATTCCCTTCTCCAGGGGATCTTCCCTACCTAGGGATCCAACCCAGGTCTCCTGCATTGCAGGCAGATTCTTTTCCTGTCTGAGCCACCAGGGAAGCCCCATTTTACATATGGTAGTGTATATATGTGGAGTAGGAAATAGCAATCCACTCCAATATTCTTGCCTGGAAAATTCCATGAACAGAGGAGACTGGCAGGCTATAATCTGTGGGATCACAGAAGAGTTAGCATGAGTGAGTGGCTGAGCATGTACACATATGCAGTGTGTATATATCGATGCTAGGCTCTCAATTCGTCCCACCCCCGCCTTCTTATGTCCCAAATTCCATTCTCTAGGTCTGCATCTCTTTTCCTGCCCTGTACATAGGCTCACCATTTTTCTAGAGTCCATGTATATGCACTAGTTTATAATGATAAAAATTAAAATTTCTTGCTTCTCTTAACCAACAGGATCTAACAACCATAGACTCACTTCTGAATTCCTGGACGGTGGCACTTGGCAGGTGTCCAGTCATGGATGCCCTTCTTAGATGCTGCAGCCTGTCACCCTGACAGCATTTTTCTGACTCACTCGACCTGCCCAGCTTTAGTCATTAGCTGCTTTACGTGTTTTCCCCATTCTCTCTACTCCTTAAATCCTCATTTGGAAGTTGGCATTAGGGGCCCATTTTACAGATGTGAAGATTGATGCCCGAGCAGTTTAGTTAACACTGTTGATTGCACAGCTCATACATGGTAAGATGGGCTTTGGACCTGGGTTCTTGGTGTCAAAGCCTAGGCTCCACCAAACCAGGCTGGTTTAGGAACCACAATGGTAGTTTGACCTTCAGTGGATTGGGTTAGAAATGAGATAAGCATGATCTCACTGAGTCTTTGCAGTATCTCTGGCAGTGAGATGAGGTTATATACCCCCTATTTTGCAGATGGAGTGTAGAGCACTTAAACGGTTTGCCCAAGGTCACAGAGCTCACGAAGGACACCATCATGTCACCTTGACTCCGACCCACTCTGTTAGACTCACTGGCAAGTGTACAGTCCATGGATGGGGGGTTTGGAGAGAGAAGGGTCTAGCCTGGGAGAGGGGTCCTGGCGTCCACCTTCTGCCACTGACTTTATGTTTCAGGGAGTGTCAGAGTTTGACCAGAAGCCACAAATTGTCACTCACCTAATAATTAAGCAAAGCAGATCCTTTGAGGGCCATGAAATCACAGGCATGTGATTCACATCTGACAAGGGATTTATAAATAAGTGGCCCAGTCCCTTTGGGAAATCCTCTCTCTTTCTCCATCTCCCATTTACTTTGAGGTGAACATTTAGTGCAACAGGAAAACACAGCTCACACTGATACAACTTGGGGATGGGCACCATGAGAGCCAGGCCAACAAGGTCAATTTCTCTTGAGCAGGATTGGCAGCCTCCTTGAGAAATTCATTGTATAGTGGGATACCCCCTCCATCTGCCATAAAAAATTACTAGGCTTTTTTTTCTGATGGTTAAAAAACACATGCTCTTGTAGACCATTTGAGAAAATTGGGACAAGAAGGAAACTAGAGTAATCCCCCTATCCTGATATAACCATTGCTAATATTCTGATGCAAATCCATTTGTTTTTTTTTCTAGATTCATCTACACTACAATGTTGGTAATATACAGAATAGATAATTACTTATCCCGCCCTATTCATATAATATTATATCATGAGCTACCTTGTTAATTATTCTTTAAAAACATGATTTTAATTTCCATATAATGACCCACTAATGGGATATTACCATAATTAAGCCAATTATTTATGACTGGTCAACTTTCTTTTTACATCCCATTAGAATTCCATAATCATGAAGAATAAGCTGGTTGAAGGTTGATGAGCGTGTATTAAGTTGAAATTCACTTATTGGCTATTTGCCCAGCATTATGCTGGGCAGTATAAGGGATTCCTTCACCTGGTCCTGCCTTCAAGGCTCTTACAGTTGGGGTAGAAGACAAGTGCGTGAAATGCGACCCAACCAAGTGAGTCTGAGTATACACAAAGTGTCCAAAAGCATTGGGAATAAAACTCCAAGAGGTTATAATAGCACTCTCGTTCACTCCCCCTCCCTACACTGCGCCCCGCCTCTCCCCCTTACTACGCTGCGCCCTGCATCTCATAAGCAGGCGTTTTGTACAAGAAGATCAGAGAGGTTGAATCACTTGTCCAAGGTCACACAGACCAAAACAACAAGGTCACATTGGAATCAGCGCCTGCCCCCAAGGTCTGTTCTTTCTCTGGTGAGCCACAGGAAGTCCCTGGGGAGACACAAATGCCCTGACTGTGTGTTAGTGGCAATCACTCCACCCAGAGGGGTGATGCTTTGATGCACGCGTGCCCATCTGAGTGTCTGGTGGCTGCTCTGAAACTGCTCTCTGGCTTCGCCTCCTTTGATCCATCACCTCAGTCAGCACAGCGCCTCTGATCAACGGGAATGCTGGGGACTTTGCGTTTAAACAAAACCTACCGTATCAGCACTGTTGGTGTGTATATAAAGGTGTTTTTTTGCACTTGAAGCCGTTGAGCTAGGAAAGTCAGGGGAAGATAATTAAAACTATAAATTAAGGAAACTGGTAAATTAATGGCTATGGCCTTGCCTGTTCCTGTTTTATTTTCAGTTCCTATTCATTCCAGAACTTAAACATCCTTGGAGAAAGAAATATTTTCTTGTTTTCCAATGGCCTTCAATGAATCTCCATAAAATACAGTCACCCCTCATCAGCTGTAGGTGATTGGTTCCAGAACTGCCCCCCCCCCCGCACTTTCCTTTACCCTCCCACCCCCACCCCCTCAACCTTCATCCTTACCAAAATCCTGGCTGCTCAAGCCCCTTACACTAAACAGCGTGGTATTTTTGTACAATCTTCACACATCCTGCTGCATACTTTAAAGCATTTCTAGATTACTTTCCGGGGAAGGGAGCACCCCCCTTTCGGAGGGGGGGGGGGGCCGGGGGGCCACACTTTCTTGGGAACCTCACGGGGGGGGGCGGGCCGGGCCGGAGATTACTTACAATACCTAATACGATGTAAATGCTACGTTAAATTGTTGCCAGTGGGCGAATTCAAATTTTCCTTTTTGGAACTTTCTGGAACTTTTTCCCAAATATTTTTGATCTGCAATTCATTGAATTTGCAGAAAAGGAAATCCTGGCTATTCAGGGCTGACTGTGTTTCTTCCTGAGTTAGGGAAACCTGTTTGGGAGGAAGTTCTTGGGAGGAATCTTTTTCAGAGCTGACATGATGAATCTTGAGCCCTTTTCCAAAGATAAGTCATTCTCTCCTTTTTCATTCTTAACTTGTCGGGAGAGTTAAGTTCACTTTTTGAGGGGTTGCAAATTCTTCTGTTATGTTCTAATGAAGGTGTTAATGCTTTAAGTGAAAACTGTAAAAACTCACAAATGAGTGTGAAATTAATAGAACTCCTGAGACCTAGCTGAAGTCGATTGTCACAAAAATGAAATTTTAAAAATAAAAACTTACACTTGGTTACTATTGTTTTTCAGTCGCTAAGTCATGTCTGACCAACTCTTTGTGACCCATGGACTGCAGCACAGCAGACTCCTCTGTCCTCCACTGTCTCCCAGAGTTTACTCAAATTCATGTCCACTGAGTCCGTGATGCAACCCAACCATCTCATCGTCTGCTCCCCCCTGCTCAAATTCATGTCTACTGAGTCCATGATGCAACCCAACCATCTTATCCTCTGCTCCCCTCTTCTTCTCCTGACTTCAATCTTTCCCAGCATCAGGGTCTTTTCCAATGAGTCGCCTCTTTGCATCATGTGGCCAAAGTATTGGAGCTTCAGCTTCAGCATCAGTCCTTCCAATGAATATTCAGGACTGATTTCCTTTAGAATTGACGGGTTTGATCTCCTTGCAGTCCAAGGTAGAGAGGGGGAATTTTGGAAAACTGAAGCACTGTCTAAGCAGTATTTGTTGATCATGGCAACTTGGACCTTGTGTTGGGAAAGCTTCTGAGGAGCCCTCCCTCAGGGAATGATTGACATGAACCGTGTTAGCATGCCTGACACAAAATTCATCATGATTGTTTCCCACAAGAGAGTGACTAACTCCCCTTTCCTGGATCTGCCCCAGTTGTAACACTGAACATCTCTCTTCCTGGGAAACTCCTCCATCCCAGGCAAACCCACCCACACCTGTAAGGGATTTTCCAGGCAAGAGTACTGGAGTGGGGTGCCATTGGCTTCTCCAGTATGTAACTAAACAGACATATGCAGAATCACAACCGTTGCTACTTATTGAGCGTCTTTTTCATTCCAGACACTTTGCATGTATTGATTCTAATACACCCAACCCGGGTGGGGAGCCCTTAATGTTATCATTTTACAGGTAAGAAAACTGAAGTGAAGAAACATGAAGGAAGATACACAAGATATTCCAGCTAAAAAGCAACAGAGCCAAGATCCAGCCCTCAAGGTGACTGACTTCCAGCTTGTGCTTTCTCTTCTATGTCCTTGGCTTTCAACTTTTTTTTTTTGGCCACGCCTGCTCACAGGATCTCAGTTCTCCGACAAGAATTGAACCAGGGCCATGGCAGTGAAAGCCCAGAATCTCAACCACTCAATCCTGGGCCACCAGGAAACTCCCAGAACTTTTATTCTAAATAAGACCAAGATAAGTGCAATATGTAAGCTGACTAAGAGAAACAGTCAAACATCAGAGACTGTGAGATGCAAAAAAATTCCCCAGGAACCAGAGTCCTGGCCGTGCAAGCCAGGAACACAGCTGCCTCTCACACCATCCCCTCCTCCTTCAGTTACAGAAGAACTCCCCTGATTCACAAAAAAATCCATCATGCACTATTATTTTTACTGGAGTATAATTGCTTTGCAACGTTGTGTTGGTCTCTGCTGTAGAGCAGAGTGAATCCGCTGCATGTTTATGAATGCCCTCTTGAGCCTTTCAAGCCTCCCTCCCACCCCTCTGGTTATCACAGAGCGCTGAGCTGAGCTCCCTGCGGTACAGAGCAGCCTCCCACTGGCATCTAATTCAGCACGATAGTGTATCTCTGTCATTGCTCCCCTCTCAATCCGTCCCCCTCTCCTTCCACAAGCCCATTCATTCTCTAGGTCTGTGTCTCTATTCCTGCCCTGAAAATAGGTTCACCAGTACCATTTTTCTATATTCCACATGTATGCATTAATATTCAATATTTGTTTTTCTCTTTCTTACTTCACTCTATGGCAGACTCTAGGTTGAATTTGGCCAATTAGAAAGCATTCAGACAAATGACATCAGGAACGTACGGCAGGCAGGCCAAGAATTATCCCATTTGGCCCACTGAAAACCTCCCTTTCTGTGTAAACGAGGCCAACCTAGCCTGTCTCAAGGACTCACCGGTGGTTTTGCTCAAGGCAAGAGAACAGCTAGAAACATCTGTAGCTACTTTGCACATCCGTTCAGTTACCTCTGCAGCTGGGTCTGAGGAGTTTGCCTCTTGCCAGGGGCACCCTGGGAGATTCTTGGCAAAAATTCAAAAGTGGAAGCTGTTGTCTGGAGTGAGGAGAGAAATCTCCCAGGTGGACACTTGTGTAAGTCAGCCACGGAGTCTACCCTTCTGCCGCCACCCAGGGAGGGTCAGTGGGGCTTACCTGTCACTGCTGAACTCAGAGAATGAGGGTTCAGAGTCCCCAGGCGGTATGTTTTTATATAACTTTATTTTTTTATTTTTGGCTGCACTGGGTCTTCACTGTTGCTCATGGGCTTTTCCCTAGCTGCAGTGAGTGAAGGCTGCTCTCTAGCTGTGGTGCGCGTGACTCTCATTCTGGTGGCTTCTCTTGTTGCAGAGCATAGCTCTATGGAGCCTGGGCTTCAGCACTTGTGGCTCCCGGGCTCTAGAGCACAGGCTCTGTAGCTGTGACTCCGGGCTCTAGAGCAAGAGCACAGGCTCAGCAGCTGTGTCACGTGGGTTCAGCAGTTGCGGCACACAGTTGCTCCATGGCCCGTGGGATCTTCCTGGACCAGGGCTCGAACCCCTGTCTCCTGCACTGGCAGCAGGATTCTTTACCACTGAGCCATCAGGGAAGCCCCTCAGTCTGTAATTTTGAATGGAAAGACACAGGACCTTTTAAAAGATATAAAATTGTCTCTGTTAGCAAATTTAATCTCAATAGTGGCAAAGCCCAAGTATCCTTTATTCTCTCCTTTCTTTCAAATAGGTGCACAAAGTTGACCTCACTTTTAAAGATCCAGATGAATTATTTTTTCTCTCCAGCAAGATTGCTTATTTGTTTATTCAAGGAATGTTTTAAATATATTTCTATTATTTCATTACCTTGGTCCTTGTAGAAAATGTTAGAAAGTACTGATAAGCAGTAATAATAATTATTATTGTAACAATAATAATAAAATAAAGTTGAAACCACCTATATTACCACCACCAAGAGATAGCTATGTCTCACACTTTGGTTTGTTGCTTTGCTTTTGTTTTAATTTTTTCACTGAAGTATTGTCAATTTACAATGTATTGATTATTTCTGCTACACAGCAAAGTGACTCAGTTATGAACATGTGTATAATATTTTCCATTGTGGTTTATCCCAGGATCTTGAATAGAGTTCCTGTGCTTTACATGAGGACCTTGTTGCTTATCCCTTCTTTGAATGTAAGAGTCTGCATCTACTAACCCCAAACCTTCGGTCCATCCTTCTCACCTTCTCCCACCCAGTTGGCAGCCACCAGTCCGTTCCATATGTCTGTGAGGCTGTTTCTTTTCTGTTGATAGGTTCATTATTTTATATTCCTAGGAAAGAGGTTCGTGGATAACTTCTGATTTAACACGAGACCCAATTTAAAATTGTCTCCCCACTTGTTCAGCTCTTTCTTTTTTTTTGGATTCTTCCGTGTTGCCCTTAAAACAGAGGACAACTGATGCTACTGCTGTCAAATACAAGTACTGGAAGGTACAGCCTAAAACATTTTTGAACATGAAGAACAATGAGGGGAACCTGACCCCCACAGACCTCAGAGCAGAGGATAAGAAGGTGAAGAAGCATCGGCCCCGAGGCAGGCACACCAGGGCAAGGGTTCTGAGTCTCCATTTACAGTATTTTGTATCTATGAGCAAAGGATGAAATAAACTAATATTTAAACTGTTGGCTATACATTTTGAAATCATTATTTTACATCCTTACCTTAGCCTGCAAATAAAATTTTCAGATGGATTAGAGACTAAAGCTAAAACTACAAAGCACTAGAAGAAAATAAGAAATAGAACTGATATTGTGAGCTGACAATCTCTCTTCTCTAAACGCCAAGACCACATATCATTTTTTTAATTCACGTATTTGGAAGGACATGTGTATAATTGTGGTGAAACGTCTGAACTCTGGAGGGTCAGACCTAGGTGCAAACCCTGACTTTGGCATACTCTGGCTGGCTGACCTTGCAAATGCCTTAAACTCCTCTGATTTCTGTTGTCTTATCTATAAAACAAACACGTCAGTAGTTTCCACTCAAAAAGTTGTGTCACAAATTAAATAAAATATCATACATAAAACATCTGGCACAACTAACATTATAAATTATTTGTATTAGTATTTTTTTACATATAAGAACACATAAAAATTAGAAAATACAGTAGGAATAAGATCAAACTAAGGGCTATGATAATAAGCCTGCTGCTGCTGCTGCTCTAGCTTTGGGTCCTTGGCCTCCTAGCGGCACCCCCCCAGCCCCCCCCCCCCGGGTTCCCGGACTAACTGACTTAAATCCCCTGTTAAAAGGCAAAACACAAAACAGAGACAGACGCAGAAAGAATCAGTGTTCAGCCATTAATAAAACACAGATAAGATGAAAATGGCATAGAATGATTAGAATTAAGCAGATGGGAAACCATCAACTATACATAAACAAAAGGAAATCAAGATACATGTTAATTTTAGACAAGTTAAAATTTATGGTAAAAAAATATTAAATTTTATATTAACTAAAAGTGCCATTATGTTCCAAGCAATAAAGCATCAAAATATAAAGCAAAAGACTATTAGAACTCAAGAATTTGATTAAAGCACAATGGCAACATATCACTTTAGTTTTTCAGAGATTAAACAAAAAAAAATGGAAACAGAAAATTAATGTAATTAGATTGGGATACTACATACATTTTTATCTTTAGACAGATTAATTACATTTTCTTGGGCTCCAGGAGATCATACAGGACAGGGAATCCTGGAGTGCTGCATTCCATGGGGTTAAAAAGAATTGGACAGGACTTAGATTCTAAGCAACAACAGCATACACAAAATTGTTCCAAAAAACAGATCAAAAAAAAAAAATTACTAATGCAGTAATTTGTATGGGATGCTTGCTTTAATTACAATATAATAATACAAAAAAATGTTTAACAGAAACCTAGACAAATATTCTTAACCACTTAAATTTTTTTAAAGTTTTCTTAAATAAATATTGGGTCAAAGAGAAAATATAGTTAATATGCATGCACTATTTTGAACTAAAGAAATTAAACCATTGCTCCTAAAACCAGTTGTGAAATTCTTGGGCTTCAAAACCACTGAGGATGGGGACTGCAGCCATGAAGTTAAAAGACGCTTGCTCCTTGGAAGAAAAGCTATGACAAACCTAGACAGTGTATTAAAAACCAGAGACATTTCTTTGCCTACTGTTTTTGTGTTCGTAAAGGTCCAATAATCATGTACGGATGGAGAGCTGAACAATAAAAAAGGCTGAGTGCCGAAGAACTGGTACTTTTGAACTGTGGTGCTGGAGAAGACTCTTGAGAGTCCCTTGGACTGCAAGGAGATCCAACCAGTCCATCCTAAAGGAAAAATCAGTCCTGAATATTCATTGGAAGGACTGGTGCTGAAGCTGAAACTCCAATACTTTGGCCACCTGATGTGAAGAACTGACTCATTAGAAAAGACCCTGATGCTGGAAAAGATTGAAGGCAGGAGGAGAAGGGGACGACAGAGGATGAGATGGTTGGATGGCATCACCAACTCAATGGACATGAGTTTGAGCAAAGTCTCAGAGGTGGTGAAGCACAGGGAAGCCTGGTGTGCTGCAGTCCATGGGGTCGCAAACAGTCAGACATGACTGAGCGACTGAACAATAGTTGCTTCACAATGCTGTGCTAGTTTCTGCTGAGCATCAAGGTGAATCAGCTCTATGGATACATATATCCCTTCTTTTGGAGATGTCTTTCCCATGTGGGTCACCATGGAGACTTTAATTGAGTTCCCTTTGCTATACAGTAGGTTCTCATTACTTATCTATTTTATACATAGTAGCGTGTGTATATGTCAATCCCAATCTCCTAATTTATCCCTTCTTCTCTTTCTCCCTCTTGGTATCCATACATTTTTTTCTCTACTTCTGTGTCTCTACTTCTGCTTTGCAAATAATATCATCTACACAATTTTTTCTAGATTCCACATACATGCATTAATGTATGACATTTGTTCTTCTCTTTCTGATTCACTTCACTCTGTATGGACCTTTACTTCTTCTTAACTGGGTGAAATATTGGTAGGCCTGCAAATCAAGCTGTTCTGCTCTTCTCTAGCCAAGGATGTGGCTTCCAGATAGACCATTCAGAGTATTGCTCCCAGGGAATCAAGTTGAGGGAGAAAGAAAATGACTAAATAATCTTAGATGGCCATGGGGGCCATGAGAAACACGAAATGAAAGAGTGGGCTAGGACCTACCTTCAGCTTCCTTAGCTAGGGAGTGAGGTCACACACAGACAGACAGGCTTGGCCTGAATCACTTCTATCATAAAAATATGAACGGCACCTCTGTTCTGCTGAAGTCCAGCAGGACCCAGTTCTAGGAGAAATTCACCAATGCTCATGAAGAGTTGATGCTCCCTTGTGCGATAAATGCATTACCTCAGTCATTCCATGAGTTTTACATTCAAATGCTCAAGAAAATGTTTATGGGGGTGGCTTCTTCCCTTCCAATTCTATTCTGCAACTGGCCCTCATAATTTGTTATAAGAATTCAGATGGTACCTAACACAACCTTTTTTCCTGTTGTATTGTTCAGAGAGAAATGAATGATTGTCTATTTTGAGTATTAATCTTCCGTTGTCTCCATGGATACCTGATTCACTTAGAAATGAGAGGCTCGGAAGCCAGAGGACCTATATTTGGTTCCTCACGGATGGAGAGGCTGAGGCAGGGAGGGGCAACTGTAAACCCCATCATGGTGTGCACAGATTGGCTAAGCAATAAAACACCATCTACAGCTTTTGAGAAAGAGGGAAACATATTCCATCATTTTTAGAGCTGATGTAATAGCATCTAAGTTTCTGCTCAAAGAAGGAATCCATTTTCAGATCACACCCCAGTCAAAGGGATTCTCTCACTGCTGAGAAGAGGGGACTATAAAAACCCACTGCCATCAGACACAGAAGGAAGAAAGGTGACTATAGATGCTCTCAGAGACTGAGATGGGCAGTGCCATGTGGACGCATGGGGCAAGCCTTCCTGGGATGAAGCTTTTTCAGAAATGTTTTGCATTAAGTGCCTGTATTTAAAATCTCATTTTTTAATCACAGTATGCAGACGCTAAGAGTTTGGTCTGCAGTCTCACCTTATGTAAGTACTCAAGGGAAAGCACGCACCCTAGCAACTGACCTAAGTCAAAAGGTGCAGAGGGCAAACTCTGAGAACCAAGAGAACCTGAGTAAAGAGAAAGTGGGACCAGAACAAATGCAGATGATTCTTTGATTCACAACTGGTCCAGTGGCTTCACCAGTTCTTTATACAGGAAAAGAAGAGAAAACATACCAAAATCCCTCTGTATTTTTTTGCAGTTTAATGTGTATTGTTACACTTAAGTTGACCACTTTAGCACTTGAGAGTCTGAATATCCTGATAGTTAAGACAAAGAGAGAATTGTGAATGATGACTCTTATATGCTGGAGCAGAAGGGTCTTAATCCGTAAAGGAGTCTCATTTCTGACCAGGTTTGGAATCAATTCAGAGTTGGATGTAGATTATCAGATCAGATCAGATCAGATCAGTCGCTCAGGCGTGTCCGACTCTTTGCGACCCCATGAATCCCAGCACGCCAGGCCTCCCTGTCCATCACCAACTCCCGGAGGTCACTCAGACTCACATCCATCGAGTCAGTGATGCCATCCAGCCATCTAATCCTCCGTCGTCCCCTTCTCCTCCTGCCCCTCAATCCCTCCCAGCATCAGGGTCTTTTCCAATGAGTCAACTTTTCGCATGAGGTGGCCAAAATACTGGAGTTTCAGCTCTAGCATCATTCCTTCCAAAGAAATCCCAGGGCTGATCTCCTTCAGAATGGACTGGGTGGATCTCCTTGCAGTCCAAGGGACTCTCAAGAGTCTTCTCCAACACCACAGTTCAAAAGAATCAATTCTTCGGCGCTCAGCCTTCTTCACAGTCCAGCTCTCACATCCATACATGACCACAGGAAAGACCATAGCCTTGACTAGGTGAACCTTTGTTGGCAAAGTGATGTCTCTGCTTTTGAATATGCTATCTAGGTTGGTCATAACTTTCCTTCCAAGGAGTAAGTGTCTTTTAATTTCATGGATGCAATCACCATCTGCAGTGATTTTGGAGCCCAGAAAAAGAAAGCCTGACACGGTTTCCACTGTTTCCCCATCTATTTCCCATGTAGTGATGGGACCAGATGCCATGATCTTCGTTTTCTGAATGTTGAGCTTTAAGCCAACCTTTTCACTCTCCACTTTCACTTTCATCAAGAGGCTTTTTAGTTCCTCTTTACTTTCTGCCATAAGGGTGGTGTCATCTGCATATCTGAGGTTATTGATATTTCTCCCAGCAATCTTGATTCCAACTTGTGTTTCTTCCAGTCCAGCATTTCTCATGATGTACTCTGCATATAAGTTAAATAAACAGGGTGACAATATACAGCCTTGACGTACTCCTTTTCCTATTTGGAACCAGTCTGTTGTTCCATGACCAGTTCTAACTGTTGCTTCCTGACCTGCATACAGATTTTTTAAGAGGCAGATCAGGTGGTCTGGTAGTCCCATCTCTTTCAGAATTTTCCACAGTTTATTGTAGATTATAGTATATGCATATCAGACTATTATGTCATTACGGACTATACCGATGTGGAGAATGTGGCTTATATCTGCATGCATGCAGGCTTCCAAGACTTAATTAGAAAGACACAGCTGGCTAATCACAGGTAGCCCTGTGGACCTGCAGGCTTCCTGGCAAGACCTGCTTTGCCATGCCACAGCGAACTGAGTCAGCAAAATATGTGTTCCCTTCATAAAAGCAAGGAGAGGGTTTCCTTGCCCCTCACTTCTCAAAACCATCCAACCAGTAAGACTGTCCACTGCCCAGGAAGGAGGGTTGAGAGGGGTCAACAGCATTAAGCTGATAGATTTCCTTCCACAAGTGGTGGACAGACAAATCCGCTACCCCCAACTCAAACATTAGAGTCCAAAGATTAAAAAACAGTTTCTTAGAAAAGCCAATTTCCCTGGCACTAAGACTTGAATTCCCCATACTATGATCTGAACCTCCTTTTCAAAGCACTGTACCCCTTCCATGTCCTTCAAGACCAACACCTTCCTACTGATAATAGCAACCAAAATGATCTCTGAGATTCACTCACAGAATTTGAAAGGTTACTCCCCACAGTCAAGGGAGTATATCTTTTAATACAGGACTGTGTTGGTTACAAAGAAATGGACTACTAATGGTGAAGTGTGGAAGGTCAGAGAACCGGGGAAGGATGGAGAAGAAGGAGAAAACCTCAAAGCCATGCTGTGTTCTGCCATTTGAGTTCACTTGTGAGAATCTGGTTTTTCAGATTTGATAAGAACTTAACTACCATTTATTGAGGGCATCAGTCTCTCCAGTCTCCATTATGATAGCCTTTGCTTTTGTCTTATAAAAGTCACGTAAGACACTGACCCAGGAAAGCAGTCCTTGGGACAGCATCATGGCAGGAGATGCATGCTCAGTCGCTTCAGTTGTGTCCGACTCTTTGCGACCCTGCAGACCTCAGCCCGCCAGACTCCTCTGTCCATGGGATTCTCCAGGCAAGATATAGGAGTGGGTTGATATGCCCTCCTTGTAGCAGGAAACACAGGTCACAGAACAGACAGAGTTTAATTCTCCGAAGTCCAAGTTCTTTGCAATGTCACGTAGCTCTTCAGAAGAGTTTAAGGGGTCAAGTGTCTTGAACCCTTCGCATATCAAATTCCCTCCAACATTTTCTGCATCTGTGGACACCTCCCTAAACAAACACCAGTAACCATGAAAACTATTCCTAAACCAGATCATCTGTCAAGAATATGGTGGCTGTGTTTTAAGTCAAATTCAACTCAACAATTCATTTCAGAAATTATTTTGGAAACTCCTATCATGTACTTTTGTCGTTTCATCATTAAGTCGTGTCTGACTCTTTGCAACCCCGTGGACTGTAGCCCACAAAGCTCTTCTGTCCATGGGATTTCCCAGGTGAGGATACTGGAGTGGGTGGCCATCCTATTATGTGTAAGGCTTGAGAAAAGTGGGTCTTGCCTTCCAGGAATGCTCAGTCTTCTCAGGGTTTCAGAGACATCCATGGACCATCCCCAACAACCCCACAAGAGAAGGCAAGCTGAGGGCTATGATGTTGGAAATAAGAGTGGGTGGGCTGTGGAAACACATAGGGACAGAAGCACATTTTTCTACCTGGAGAAGAGATGAGTTCCAAACGAAGCCTTGCTGTAAGGACAGGAATTGAATGGAGTCGAGGCTATGGTTCATCTTGTACATACGCACGTGACTAGTGGAGGCAGGGTTAGAGAATGTTGAGCTTCTGAGGCCCTGCCACTTTATTTCCTATGCTCTATGATCTGATCCTGCCTGGAACTTCTAGGCCTTTCAAGGGTCAGTAACCAACCTGTGACCTTCCAAGGGCCAGGAAGGAGGAGCCCAAGCTATCCACCATCTTCCTCAGACTTCTCTACGGTGAATGCCTGTGGATACTCCCAACACATCTCCCAGTTACATCCAGCATATGAGCTAGAGGCAGGATGGAAAGCCTGGATCAGAGTTTCTTGAGGTCAAGGATTTATCTCCCAAAGACAGGGGTCCTCAGTCTCTAGGATCTAGTGCCTGATGATCTGAGATGGAGTAATAATAATAGAAATAACATGCACAACAAATGTGTGCATGCTAAGTCACATCAGCTGTGTCCAACCCTTTGCAATCTCATAGAACCCCCGTCAGGCTCCTGGGACTCACCAGGCAAGAACACTAGAGTGGGTTGCTATGCTCTCTTCCAGGAGGATCTTCCCAACCCAGAGATCGAATCTGCATATCTCATGTTTCTTGCATTGCCAAGCGAGTTATTTACAGCTAGTACCACCTGGGAAGCCCTGATAGGTCAATTTCACCCTAAATCCCCCTGGAGGTGGCCGGCCATCCCAAGGTCACTTTTTATGGTCAGTCACCTTTCACTTGTGCGTTCAGGCAGTGTCCACAGCTGGGGTCCAGGGAATAGATTTCATCCACAAGTCACAAGTCTTAGCAGTTTATTCCAAAGAGAAATGTTCAGAAGCATTTTCCTGAGCAAGGTCTCCTGAATGCAGAGGCTTTACAGAACCATCATCTCATCCCAACCAGATTCTAAAGCTGCCTCCAATCGATTACATGTACACAAGACACAAACTGAAACACACAGGCACAGAAGCTTGACAAGTTCCAATGCTTGGGGGGTGGGGGATGCAGGGATTCCTAAAGCTGCAGCCTCAGGCTGGCTCCAAAGGAGAAGGTTGAAGTGACCATCCAGGGCAGTAGGGCTCCTGCAAGCCTTGAGGAGGGCCTCAACCACACAGTGTCTCCAAGGATTTTTTTTTTCCTGCAGGTAATGGAATGCACATTGTTTCCCCTTAGAAAAAAGCATGGCCTGGACAGCATTGTGATCCAGGCTGTAATTTTCAGAATTTTAGAATGCTAATCATCACTCTGCATTAGATTTGCATAAGTATACTTAAAAGGTCTTCCTTATTAAACTTTTAAGATGAGCATTAGCATTTTAATTTCTGAAAGATTTATTACATGATATTATGCCTCCCTTATCAGTAAACAAACACAAACAGTTGGATATGGAAACACTCGTATGTTTGAGATTCACCCCTTTTGATATGAACAACAAAGAAGCTCAACAGAGAAAAGACTCTGTTTCTAGGCAGTTTCAAGATGCCCCACTTTCCCACCTGAAAGGTTACTTGGCTCTGAGGGATTCTGGGAGGGTTTGTCATGGACCCTACCTTGTCTGGGCCTGAATCAGAAGCTCAGTGCATGGCCCAAGTCAATCTCACCCTCGGGTATAAACAATGCTAGGGCCAGTATTTGCAGTCCCAAGGGAACAAGCAGATGAAAAGCTTCAAATAATTGATCAGGAACATTGTATGAGGGTCTTTGTACAAGAAACACTATCCAGGGCCTCAGTCCAGGTCCCTGCTCCCCCAGGAAGACTTCCTGGAACACAGTCCTTCGTGTTCTCTCTCCAGGGAGCTTTGATCGTCTTTGCTGCTGTTGTTGGGTCACGCAGTCTTGTCCGACTCTTTGTGACCCCATGGACTGCAACACACCAGACTCCTCTGTCCTCCCCTATCTCCCAGAGTCTGCTCAAATTCACATCCGTTGAGTCAGTGATACAATCTAACCATCTCATCCTCTGCCACTCCCTTCTCCTTTTGCCTTCAATCTTTTCCACCATCAAGGTCTTTTCCAGTGAGTCAGCCCTTCACATCAGGTGGCCAAAGTATTGGAGCTTCAGCTTCAGCATCAGTTCTTCCAATGAATATTCAGGGTTGATTTCCTCTAGTATTGACTGGTATGATTGGTTTGGTTGTCTTTATAACACACAATCAAATGCTCACTGAACCACAGATAGTCAGAGCTGGAGAGGATCTCAGGACATCTATCTAGACCGTGGTCCCCTAGTCACTGCCCACAGACAAAGTGACCTGCAGATGTACTTGGTTTGGGTATGTAACATTTTGGGAAATAACAGCATTTAGAACTAGGAAAATTTTTATTTTTTTTTTTTTTTTAGAACTAGACTTCTTGCTTCTCTTGAAAACTAAGAAGGTCTTACAAGGCATTTTTTATTTTCTTTTGTTTACTTTTGGTTGCACTGAGTCTTCATTGCACTGTGTGGGCTTTCTCTAGTTGTGGTGAGTGGGGTCTACTCTTTGCTGGGCTGCACAAGCTTCTCATTGCTGTGGCTTCTCTTATTGTAGAACATGGACTGTAGAGCACAGGCTCTGTAACTGTAGGTACATGGGCTTAATTGCCCCGTGGCATGTGAGATCTTCCCATCAGATCTTCCCATACCAGAGATCAAACATGTGTGCCCTGCAGTCGTGGGCAGATTCTTAACCAGTGTACCACCAGGGAAGTCCAATGCCAGGCATTTTGGCTATGTTTTTAAATTAATTTATTTATTTTAATTGAAGGCTACTTTACAACATTGTACTGGTTTTTGCCATACATTGACATGAATCAGCCATGGGTGTTCCCCATCCTGAACCCCCTCCCACTACCCTCTCCATCCCATCCCTCAGGGTCATCCCAGTGTGCCAGCTTTGAGTGCCCTGTTTCACGCATAGAACTTAGAAAGTGAAGAGTGAAAGTGAAGTTACTAGGTCTTGTCCAGCGCTTGGCAACCTCATGGACTGTAGCCTGCTAGTCTCCTCTGTCCATGGGATTCTCCAGGCAAGAATCCTGGAGTGGGTTGCCATTCCCTTCTCCAGGGGATCTTCCCAACACAGGGATCAAACTCAGGTCTCCCACATTTCAGGCAGACTCTTTACCAGCTGAGCCACCAGGGGTGCCTGCATTGAGCTTGGCAATCTGTTTGACATATGATAATATACATGTTTCAATGCTATTCTCTCAAATCATCCCACCCTTGCCTTCTCCCACAGAGTCCAAAAGTCTGTTGTTTACATCTGTGTCTCTTCTGCTGTCTCACATATAGGGTCATCATTACCATCTTTCTAAATTCCATATATATGTCTTAATATACTGTATTGGTGTTTTTCTTTCTGACTTACTTCGCTCTGTATAACAGGCTCCAGTTTCATCCACCTCATTAGAGCTGATTCAAATGCTTTCTTTCAATAGCTGAGTGGTATTTTGGTTATTAAGCTGCAGGCTCTCCCGTGCTCTAGAGCCCACACTCTAGAGGGCGTGCTCCTCACCAGCAGTAGTCACCACAGTGAGAAACCCAAGCTCAGTACCCAAAAATACTCCCACTCAAGTAAGTAGAGAAAGCCCATGTGCAGCAGCAGCAAAGACCCAGTGCAACCAAAACAGAAATAAATAATTAAAACCAAATAAATAAATGATAAGCTCTCCGCTCCAAGCCCATTCTATCCTGATCTGGTCTGTGATGCCGGCACTGGGGCTCTGCAAACAATTCTCTTTTGCCAGCTGGTTCCCTGTTAGACTCTGCCAGTAACAGCTGTTAGAAAAAGAGGGGGTTTGGACGGCAGGACAGATACCTTCCTGGGTGCTTCCTCTTCCTGTCTTTGTCACAACAGCAATGGGGTTTCTTGCTCTGGCAGAGCAGGTGGCCACAGTCATGGTTTCTTCTACACCTTCCAAAGCAGTGCAATTGGACCCCTCACTGAGATGCAAGCTCCAGCCAGCCCACACCCCCTCCTTGCACATCTGGGTCCCCACGCTATGGGGCTCCTGCCTCTCGCTTTAGGTTAGCACAGTAACAGGAGGATAATGAGAGCCACAAATGTGAGTCACACACGTAATTAAAACTTTTCTAGTCACTACTATAAAAATGATAAAAAGAAACAGGAGAAATTTATTTTTACTAATCACTTTTACTCATCTCAGTTTATCCAAAATGCTATCACAATATAGCATCAATATTAAAAGCATCATTAGTGACATAATTTGCATCCTTTTAATGCAATGGAGACTTTGGACCCAGGATGCATTTTATACGTAGAGGAATTCATCATTCAGATTGGCTACATTTCAAGCCCTCGAAAGACACTCAGGACTGGTGGCCAACATGTTGGATGTTGCAGCCCTAGGCTGTAAGAACAGAGTCCTCTCTGCCCAGCCTCCAGTGCAGCAGCTTCCTGAAGTTATTAAGTCAGCACTGTCTTAATGTGCTCCTTAAGCCTTTACAGTCCCCTAGTCTTGCCTGGTGTCTCAGACAGTAAATAATCCGCTTGCAATGCAGGAGACCTGGATTTGATCCCCAGGTTGGGAAAATACCCAGGAGAAGGGCATGGCAAACCACTCTAGTATTCTTGACTGGAGAATCTCATGGACAGAGGAACCTTGTGGACGACAGTCCATGGGGTCACAAAGAGTTGGGATACGACTGAGTGACTAAGCACAGTATCTGTTTCAGTTCAGTTCAGTTCAGTCACTCAGTCCTGTCCAACTCTTTGTGACCCCATGGACTGCAGCACACCAGGTTTCCCTGTCCATCACCAATACCCAAAACTTGCTCAAATTCATGTCCATCGAGTTGGCGATATCATCCAACCATCTCATCCTCTGTCGTCGCCTTCTCCTCCTACCTTCAATCTTTCCCAGCATCAGGGTCTTTTCCAAGAGTCAATTCTTTGCATCAGGTGGCCAAAGTACTGAAGCTTCAGCTTCAGCATCAGTTCTTCCAATGAATATACAGGACTGATTTTATTTAGGATTGACTAGTTTGATCTCCTTGCAGTCCAAGGGACTCTCAAGAGTCCTCTCCAACACCACAGTTCAAAAGTATCAATTCTTCTGCACTCAGCTTTCTTTATGGCCCAAGTCTCACATCCATACATGACTAGTGGAAAAACCAAAGCTTTGACTAGACAGAACTTTGTAGGCAAATTGATGTCTCTGCTTTTTAATACGCTATCTAAGTTGGTCATAACTTTTCTTCCAGGGAGCAAATGTCTTTTAATTTCATGGCTGCAGTCACCATCTGCTGTGATTTTGGAGCCCAAGAAAATAAAGTCTGTCACTGTTTCCATTGTTTCCCCATCTATTTGCCATGAAGTGATGGGACCTGATGCCATGATCTTAGTTTTCTGAATGTTGAGTTTTAAGCCAACTTTTTAACTCTCCTCTTTCACTTTCATCAAGAGGCTCTTTAGTTCTTCAATTTTTGCCATAAGGGTGGTATCATCTGCATATCTGAGGTTATTTATAATTCTCCCAGCAATCTTATTCCAGCTTTTGCTTCATTCAGGCCAGCATTTCACATGATGTACTCTGCATATAAGTTAAATAAGCAGGTTACAATATATAGCCTTAACGTACTCCTTTTCCTATTTGGAACCAGTCTGTTGTTCCATGTTCGGTTCTAACTGTTGCCTCTTGACTGTCATACAGATTTCTCAAGAGGTAGGTTTGGTGGTCTGGTATTTCCATCTCTTAAAGAATTTTCCACAGTTTATTGTGATCCACACAGTCAAAGGCTTTAGTGTAGTCAATGAAGCAGAAATAAATGTTTTCCTGGAATTCTCTTGTTTTTTCAATGATCCAACAGATGTTGGCAATTTGATCTCTGCTTCCTCTGCCTTTTTCTAAATCCATCTGGAAGTTCATGGTTCACATACTGTTGAAGCCTGGCTTTGAGAATTTTAAGCATTACTTTGCTAGTATATGAGATGAGTGCAGTTGTGCAGTAGTTTGAATATTCTTTGGCATTGCCTTTCTTTGGGATTGGAATGAAAACTGACCTTTTCCAGTCTTGTGACCACTGCTGAATTTTCCAAATTTGCTGGCATATTGAGTGCAGCACTTTCTCAGCATCATCTTTTAGGATTTGAAATAGCTCAACTGGAATTCCATCCCACTAGCTTTATTCATAGTGATGCTTCCTAAAGCCCACCTGACTTCACATTCCAGGATGTCTGGCTCTAGGTGAGTGATCACACGATTGTGGTTATCTAGGTCATTAAGATCTTTTTTGTATAGTTCTTCTGTGTATTCTTGCCACCTCTTCTTAATATCTTCTGCTTCTATTAGTTCTATACCATTTCTGCTCTTAATTGTACCCATCTTTGTATGAATATTCTCTTTGTGTCTCTAATTTTCTTGAAGAGATCTCTACTCTTTCCCATTCTATTGTTTTCCTCTATTTCTTTGCATTGATCAGTGAGGAAGGCTTTCTTATCTCTCTTTGCTATCCTTTGGAATCCTACATTCAAATGGATATATCCTTCCTTTTCTCCTTTGCCTTTTGCTTCTCTTCCACTTTAAAATGAATGACGTGTTTGAAGTTTCCTGAGAGATCCTGACCCCTGTGGTACTTGAAACAAGTGCTGAGCAGCATCTGCCCTTCTGATGAGTCCAGGATTCAGTCTTTTAATCCAGAGTCCTTGCGTGCCAAGTTGCTTCAGTTGTGTCCAACTCTTTTAGACCCTATGGACTGTAGCCAGCCAGGCTCCTCTGTGGGATTCTCCAGGGATGAATACTGCACTGAATATAGAATACTGCACTCCAGTATTCTCAAGAATACTGGAGTGCATAGCCATGCCCTACTCCAGGGGATATTCCCAACCCAGAGACCAAACCCACGTCTCTTACATCCCCTGCATTGGCAGTTGTGTTTTGTTGTTTTTTTTTTTTTACCACTAGCACCACCTCGGAAACCCCCAAGCCCACCTCTCCTGAACTCTGAGGCTGACTAGCAAATGGGTTGTGATTTATCATTCCATTGTTGGTAAAATTATGATGAAAATGATGTTTCCAATAAACAGTTTCTCTTCCAAATTTGGAAAATAAGTGAAGAAACTGATTTGTGTGCCAGGTAAAATGTGAATGGCTTTGCCCCCCAGCCCCAGAAGTATAGACTCTTCCTATAGGATTAATCTGTAAACAGTGGCAGTGTTCCTTACCCAGTTCCTTCACTTAATCACATGATTCCCCAGGGCCCTCTGGGCATGTGGGACTGCAGTCCCCATTCTGGATTGTTCTGGGTATGAGCTCCCAGAGAATGGATTATGCATCCTGGGGGAAGCCAAGGGCCTCTTGACTGATGAACAACTTGGCAGTTGATCATGTCACAGGCCAGGCTGAGAATGAGTAATGGTAACTATGATGATGCTTTAGCACTCACAAAATATTGGGTTTGCCAAAAAAATTTGTTCAAGTTTTTCCATAAGATGTAACAGAAAAACTCCAATGAACTTTATAGCCAAACCAATATCTTCTCATGTATTATCTCATTAGCCAGATACATATCCATTGCCCTCCTACAGCTTTGCTTCTCAGTCCATGGCCAAGCCTACAAGACTCCTGGCCTTTGCAAAATAGGCTGCAGTTGTTGGGAGTGAAGACTGAAACCAGAATTCCTGGGCTGGGATTCTGGTCTAACTTTCCAGGGACAAGTTCCTTAACTTCCTTCTTTATGCCTTGACAGCCACATCTAAATATCAAGGATAATAATGGTGTTTACCTCATTGGGTTGGTGTGAGGACTAAACGTGTTAGAGCACCCTCACAAGAATACCTTGTGCTTGGCATCTAGTAAGTGCTCAATAAGCATTTGGAGGGAGCAGCAGCAACAGCACCACTTGAGGTCTGTGCTAACAGACCTGATGAGATCAGTAGGAGGAGATTAAAAATATGAATTTGGATTCAGACAAATCCATGTTCAAATCTTGGTTACTACACTTGCCAACTGTGTTGCCTTCAGCAAATTACTTAACCTCTTTAAGCCTCAGTTTTCTCATCTATAGAACTGTAATATATGCTTCAAAGGGTTTTGTTGGGATGTTCAAGCTGGATTTAGAAAAGGCAGAGGAACCAGAGATCACTTTGCCAACATCCATTGGATCATCAAAACAGCAGTCCCTTGGACTGCAAGGAGATCCAACCAGTCCATCCTAAAGGAAATCAGTCCTGAATATTCACTGGAAGGACTGATGCTGAAGCTGAAACTCCAATACATTGGCCACCTGATGTGAAGAACTGACTTATTGGAAAAGACCCTGATGCTAGGAAAGATTGAAGGCGGGAGGAGAATGGTGAAGGAGTCTTTGGGCCTAGAAAACAACAGTCTCAAACGCCCTTGCTGAATCATCTAACTTCAGAGAAAACAAAACAGGATTTTAGGTCCCACCCTAATGCTCCAGGCTGGTTGCATCTAGCTGGGACTTATCATTCCCCTGTCCAGAAACCTTCCACTCCATACACCTACCCGGAAGACTTATCACCCCCTGCCCAACTACAAATGCCATCTCAAGTAAAAAATACCCCAGACATCCCCCCTGATTAACATTTCCCTTATCACTTCCACAAACCTCCCTATAAATATGGAGCCTCCCTGATCCCTCTCGGTGCTCAGCCTGGTCGTTAGACCGACTGTCTTCCCTCCTTGCCTGAATAAAGGTAACCTACTTCCGTTGAGATCATCTCTCCTTTTCTGCCTTGTCCTGAACTATACCTTGCAAAGGGGACAACAGAGGATGAGACGGTTGGATGATGTCACCAGTTCGATGGACTTGAGTTTGAGTAAGCTCTGGGAGTTGGTGATGGACAGGGAAGCCTGGAGTGCTACAGTCCGTGGGATCACGAAGAGTTGGACACGACTGAGTGACTGAACTGACTGACTGCCTGAAAGTAAGGTAATACATGGTGCACAGTATTAAGTATAACACAAAGGCTAGAAAGAAATCGTGACTGAGCGACTGAACTGAGAAAGCATGTTATTATCATCATCTTTACCACTTTTATCATTATCTTTCCTTCCTAGTAAAAGACAAACATGGAAAAACACTCAATTTGTTTAGATTCCCTGTATTCAAGGTCAAGGGAACCTATACAAATTAGTGAAGTGTTTGCACTAGACCATGAAGCATCTTCCACTTCTCTCAACCTCTCTTCATAAGTGAATTAAGAGATATGGGCTAAAACCCCCAAGATCTCTCAGGCTTTGAAATGTTTTATTGTCTAAGTCTATAAACATTCCCATGAATAAGATTTTACAATAAATTTCAGGTCCCCAGAGAGCCTCAGGGACAGAATACAGAAAGAGTAATTTGGGGATCGTAGAAAAAAGGAAAGATGAAGTGATTAAAATATGGATGGATGGAGAGAGAGAGAGAGAGAGATTGATAGGATAGATTACTAAATGCGGCAGGTTCAAAGTTTCATCTGGTGCAGCAGAATCTTAGAAGGAAGATTAAGTAAATGCAAAGAATGGGGAACCAAAAATTTACTAGACAACTACTACATAGGTCAACTTGAACTTGCTATTTTATTTTATTGTCCACATCTTACAGTTGAATCTCAGAGATGAAGTGTCAAAAGTCACAGTACTTATAAGTGGTAGAGCATGAACTTGAACCAAAGACTATTGAACTCCAAAGCTCAAGTTCTGTTTCCAAAGAGTTGAGTCTTCCAGTTCGGAGTAAAGCTGGCTGGAAGGACAACCACAAACTTGAATCCTTAATTAGAAAAGCAAAGGCAGGATAAGAAATGGTGCATGGTTAATTTCATAGGAAATTCCTTCCCCTTCCAAGTGTGGGGGAAATGGACTAAAATGAAACTGTCATCATGGAAATAAAATCTGTGCAGCCAGCTGAGTCTAAGTGTAGTATACTTTGCAATTGGCTCTTCGGAAATTTAAGCTGGATTGCTCTGTGCTGACCTCCTTAACCAATTTTAAATCTAGGCAATATTTAAAACATTTTACTCTGGGGGAAAAAAATCTTTCTCATAAAGCAATTAAAGAAGCTGAACAAGAAATAGGATGCCTTTTCTAGGAATAAAGGATGAAATTGCTTGTCCTGCATTTTCATCACTTGTTTACTCAAAATTTTTCCACCAAGGAGTTCACACAGCACAGAATTCCCCAGCATCCCACTTAATCAACTTCTGGGCCCCACAGAAACCAGCTCAGCTCAAGCTAATCCTCTCATCAGTTAGATACATAACATCTTAGACCTTTCTCAGAGTGGTCCAATTGGCTTTATTATTGTTATAAGCTTGTTACTTTCATTTCCACCATTGTACATTTTAATACTCAGATCTGATACTCAGAGTCCACCAGGCAAAGGTCATGGCTTAAAGGTCAGAAAGCTTTGGAGAAGGAAAAGTTTCAATGAAAGTACAAAGGGTGGGGGGTTGCCCAGAACATCCAACAATTTCAAAAAGCTAGGCAGAGATTGACCAGTTGAGATTGTTTGTTTTGTTTTACGGTTGTGGAAACTGAGTTGAAATCAAGGAAGTGACTTGCCCAGACACAGCCTAGTGAGTGACAGCATCTTGACTCAGGGCTTAATGTTCCATCACTTTTTGCTTCTTTAGTCTGTGTGCCTTCTTTCACTGCTGAACCTGCAGACATACCTTACAATTCCGCTCTCAGCCTCTGATTTTCCAGTCTGTACCAATGCATGACATGTGAGAGAACAACTCAAAGAGATGGATGTTGTGATGGACTGAATCGTGTCCTCCAAAAGGATGCTGAAGTCCTAAACCCCAGGACCTGTTTCCTTCAGCACTCAGTATACACTTGTATCCTCCTTTGCCTCCTTGTATCAGTCAGCTCTGTCTGCAATAACGCTGCATAACAAACAACCTCCAAACTCAAAGGTTTACAAGCACAAGTACTTCTTCCTTGCTCATGTTGCATTTAGCAGCAGATCAAATGTGGTAGTTCTACCAGCTTGCGATCAAGTCTGGGTCTGGTCCTCATTTTTTTCTCATTTACATACCCAGGCTGAGAAGCAATCCCCCAGTCAGAACCATAAAGTCCTCAGGGTTGAGGGTGGGAATACAAAAGAAAGCTAGAGAGAAAATGTTCAATAACTCTTAAAACCTCTGTTGGGATATGGCGAATGACCACCCCCACCCCCACACACAATTCCATAGACAAAAGCAAGTTCACACAGCCAAGTCTAACATCAAGCAGACTGCCCTTCTGAGGGAGTGAGAGTGAGTCTTTGCTGATAATAATACAGCCTTCCATGCTCCTGATGTTGTAATACTGTATTTATCTTTCTGACATTGGCACTAGATTGAGTTCTTATATAATGGATGTTCACAAAGGCTTTTAGAAACTCACATTACCTGATTTCCTCGCAGCTAAGGCAGCTAAGCGTGTGACGACTAAGGCTTCTCCCATCAGAAGGACTCACTGAAGACTTCACTTCAGGCACAGTATCCTGAAGAAGGCAAGACCATGAGGAAGCCATTTCAGCAAGAAGGACATTTGGTCCCTGCCACTGGCTCCAGGCTGAGAAGCTTTCCTCCAGTGACAAGACCAGAGGATCCGCTGGTTCAGTCCCGTGGAAGGACTTGGCATGGTGACTGCCAATGTCGGCCAGTAGCTAGGCCTCCCAGAGACACTGTATGTGCTGTGCCAAGTCGCTTCAGTCATGTCCAACTCTGTAACCCCATGGACTATGTCCCGCCAGGCTCCTCTGTCCATGGGATTTCCCAGGCAAGAATACTGGAGTGGCTTTCCATGCCCTCCGCTAGGGGATCTTCCTGACCCAGGGATCGAACCTGAGTTTCTTATGTGATGCATTGGCAGGCATTGGCAGGAAGGTTCTTTACTATTAGCACCACCTGGGAAGCCCCCCAGAGAATCTATGAGCTACCAAATATCCTTTGATAAGCAGGATCCTCTTCCGCCTAGAGTAGCTAAAATAGATTCTGCTGTTTTGCAGCTCTAAGCCTAACTAATACCCTGTGTCTTACCATTGTGCCCATTATGTGGTGGGTGCTTCAGGTTTGATGTGAAAAGAGCAATTAATAAAATTAGGAAGAGCCAGTTTATTGAGCTGTTATTATATATTGGGAACTATTCTAAGACGCCTTAATCAATTTTCTCATTGAATCTTTATAATTTCCCTTTAAAGTGAACCCATTGTAGAGAGCAAAGCACCAAGGTTAAGAATGAATAATGATCACATTATCAAATAACTAGCAAACACTTCTCTGAAGACATGATTTCTCTTGCACTGCTTTAACTAAAAAACACAATCTCCTGAACTCTGCATGTATCTTATCCAGTCAGGAACGTCTCTCTTAAAAAAAAAAAAAAAAATTATTGGAGTAGTTGCATTACAAAGTTGTGTTAGTTTCTGCTGTACTAAAGTGAATCAGCTCTGTGTTCACACGTATCTCATCTTTTTTTGGATTTCCTTCCCATTTAGGTCCCCGTAGAGCACTGAGTAGAGTCCGTGTTATACAGTAAGTTCTCACTAGTTCCCCGTTTTATACATAGTAGTGTGTATATGCGGAGAAGGCAATGGCACCCGGCTCCAGTACTCTTGCCTGGAAAATCCCACGGATGGAGGAGCCTGGTAGGCTGCAGTCCATGGGGTCGCTAAGAGTCAGACAACGACTGAGTGACTTCACTTTCACTTTTCACTTTCATGCATTGGAGCAGGAAATGGCAACCCACTCCAGTGTTCTTGCCTGGAGAATCCCAGGGACGGGGGAGCCTGGTGGGCTTCCATCTATGGGGTCGCACAGAGTCGGACACGACTGACGCGGCTTAGCAGCAGCAGCAGCAGCAGCATATATGTCAATTCCAGTCTCCCAACGAGTCTCACCCCACCTTCCGCCCTTGGTATCCATACGCCTGTTTTCTATGTCTGTGTCTCTATTTCCGCTTTGCAAATAGGTTCATGTGTACCATTGTTCTGGACTCCACACATATGTGTTC
Organism: Tragelaphus eurycerus; assembly: GCA_935064755.1. NCBI lineage: Eukaryota > Metazoa > Chordata > Mammalia > Artiodactyla > Bovidae > Tragelaphus > Tragelaphus eurycerus. Next base: position 6,189,666 of record CAKXYN010000033.1, read on the forward strand.
ACATATGATATTTGTTTTTCTCTTTCTGACTTAGTTCACTCTCTGTGTGACAGCCCCTAGGTCCAGGGAACCCCTCTCTTGAGTGCCCCTGTGGAGTTGCCTGGCGTCTCTTTTGTCCGTGCATTTAGATAACATTTAGTGAGCACTCGATTCAGAGAAGTTGTTTAGCTCTTACCATAACCTCCTTCAATGCTCATTTCCTCACATAAAGTTTTATTCTTCTCCTTAAATGATCTCTGGGGGGTTGAAGGACCGAAAAAGCTTTTAACAATGATTGTTTGAGTAACTCCACTAGCCTCTTTAGGAAAATGGCTCTGAAATAATTCAGGTGTTATTTTTAAATCTCTACTTAGTGAATTTAACCCTTCAGCTGCTTTCAGAGATGAGAGGCATTATCAATTCTGTTTTGCTAACTTTATGCTTCAAGATTAGACACCCAAAGTTAGACTGGATTCTGCAACATCCTGGAAGATTATCATTTAGGGCTGCATCATCTTAAAATTTTTATCTTAGCTGGGTCTGTTGATGTGGGTAGCTTTTGGCAGGAAAAAGGAAAATGAAAGACAGAGCAGTTTATAATCTGTAGGAATTGTATTGAGAGATCTCAGTGCAGAGTTCTTCCTCCCCAAAACCATCCAGATGAAGAAAATTTACTCTCTCACGTTGACTGCCGGCCCCTTCTCTCTCCTGTCTGTTCTGGTTTGGGTCTCCTCCTATTTTTGTTCATTAGAAAGGAAGGAAGGTAACAATACCAAGGGCCAAATGAGTAGGTGCTGAGTAGAAAACACACAATCTCATTCCATTTTCACAACCACCATTATGGATCCCAGTGAAAAAAGACAGAGCTGAAGTCTGGAGAAGCAGAGAGACCAGCTAATGAGCAGCAGACTTGAACTTCTAGTACCATTTTCATTGAATTAGATCATGTGATGTAATCATATCATCCTGAGACATATTTGCCTTTTATTTTACTTTTTTTAGCCAACATTAATGATTTATTTCTGTTCATATGACCTACCCTTTTATTTTATTTATTTTTTTAATTTATTTTTTTATTTTTATTTTTTAGATATACAAGCAATAGGATTTTATTTCCAATATTTGCCTTTTAAAATTCAAGGATGAAAATTCCGAAAGCACAAAGAAGGGAAACAAAAAGCTGGGCCAGAAATAGAGGGGCTTCTGTCAAGCATGTTGAGCTGCAGACGAGGTGGAGGAAGCCTGCTTCCTAAGTGAAACCGAAGCTGAACCGGCGCTGTCTGCTTTGTGAAGTGCTCACAGGGCGCTTTGATTCTCACAAGGTTTCGCTTAAGGAAATAATTTATCCAGAGACTGACCACTCCCAGGGAACACCACCTGGCGTGCCTGTGGCGGGAGTTCTCTCTTGGGCTGGGTGGAGCAATGACCTTTTTTCGTAGCTATTGTAGTTCAGTTGCTAACTCATGTCTGACTCTTTGCCACCCCATGAACTAGGAGCACACCAGGATCCTCGGTCCTTCACTGTCTCCCGGAGTTTGCTCAGATTCATGGCCATTGAGTCAGCGATGCTATCTGACCATCTTATTTTCTGCCACCCCATTCTCCTTTTGCCTTCAATCTTTCCCAGCATCAGGGTCTTTTCCAATGAGTTTTCTCTTCTTATCAGGTAGCCAAAGCATTGGAGCTTCAGCTTCAGCATTAGTCCTTCCAATGAATACTCAGGGTTGATTTCCTTTCGGATTGACTGGTTTGATCTCCTTGCAGTTCAAGGGACTTTCAAGAGTCTTCTCCAGCACCACAATTCAAAAGTATCAATTCTTTAGCACTTAGCCTCCTTTATTATTCAACTTTAACATCCTTACATGACTATTGGAAAAACCACCATAGCTTTGACTATATGGAACTTTGTCAGCAAAGTGATATCTCTGCTTTTTTTTTTTTTTTTTTTTTAATATGCTGTCTAGGTTTGTCATAGCTTTTCTTCCAGGGAGCAAGTGTCTTTAAATTGCATGACTGCAGTCACCATCCACAGTGATTCTGGAACCCAAGAAGTATAATGAAATACAAGATCTGAAATCTCACCTGGTCTTCCAGCCCCAGCATAAATGGCCTCCCCCTCAAGCCTTCTCTTCAAGAAAGAAAGATCTTTGAACATCAGGGAATACTGGGACTCGGTGCTCAGTGAACCCATGTATCTATTCTGAGTGGGTCCACATCACCAGTCCACCCAGTGACATAGTGACACATTCTGATGACCACCAAATATGGACCAGCGTGGTATAGACCAAGAAGGGCTCTAGAACTGGATCCTGCCTCTCTGTCTCGGTTTGGTTGTCAATACAACATCTTTATTGATTTTCTGTCTTACCTTTTCTATCAATCATTGAAAGAGAGGTATTAAAATCTCCAACTCTTTTGGGTCAGTTCTATCACTTGTTGCTCATGTATTTTAATGCTCTGTTATCAGTGACACGGAAGTTTCAAATTGTCGTGTTCTCCTGTTGAATTTACCCTTTCAGTTGAGTTCAGTTCGGTCACTCAGTCGTGTCCGACTCTTTGCAACCCCATGAACTTTAGGACTGACTGGTTTGATCTCCTGGTTGTTCAAGGGATTCTTCAGCACCATAACTTAAAAGCATCAATCCTTTGGCCCTCAGCCCTCTTTATGGTCTAATTCTCACTTACATACATGGCTACTAGAAAAACCATGCCTTTGGCTAAATGGAACTTTGTTGGCCAAGTGATGTATTATAACACAACCAATCTTACTCAAACTTCCACAGTTTTCTTTGTACTGATATGTGTGTGTGTTTGTTTAGATCAGTACAGTTTTATTACACATGTAGGTTCATGTATCTGCCACCACAATCAATTATCTTTAAACAAATTGCTATGGACTGAATTGCTGGAGGCTTAATCCCAGTGTGATGATATTTTGGAGATAATTAGATTTAGATGTGGTTGTAAGGGCTGGGCCCAAATGATGGGATGAGCATCCTTGCAAGAGACACCAGAGAGCTCTCTTGGCTCTGTCTCTCTCTGACTCCCTCTCCCTGAATCCTCTCTCCCTCCTCCATGCGAGGTCACAGTTAGAAGGCAGCCATCCACAAGACGTGCTGCAGACTGAACTGCATCCGTTCCTCCTCCTCTCATTCCCAATCCATATATTGAGAGGCTAACCTCTAATTCCTCACGATGTGACTGTGTTTGGAGATGGGGTCTTTAAAGAGAGTGTTGTTGTTCAGTCGCGCTGTTGTGTCCGACTCGTTGTGACCCCATGGACTGCAGCACGCCAGGCTTCCCTGACCTTCGCCATCTCCCAGAGCTTGCTCAAACTCATGTCCATTGAGTCGGTGTTGCCATCCAACCATCTCATCCTCCGTTGCCCCTTCTTCTCCTGCCTTCAATCTTTCCCAGCATCAGGGTCTTTTCTTAATGAGTCAGTTCTTTGCATCAGATAGCCAAAGTACTGGAGTATTAAAGAAAGAATTAAGTTAAAATGAAGTCATCCGGGTGGGCCTTAACCCAGTATGACCAGTGGCCTTAGAAGAAGAGGAGATTAAGACATAGACACAGAAGGAAGACTATAGAGAAAAGACAAAGAGAGAGGCTTCAAAAGACTCTGATCTACAGAGATCTTGTTCTTGTACTTCTAACCTCCAGAACTGGCAGAAAATAAATTTGTGATATGTAAACCATCTACTCTATGGTGTTTTGTTATGGTGGCCCTGACAAATTTAGTCATCATGAGGCTAAGATTGGATCCTTGTACAGTTGTTATTAGGTATTTAATATCTAATAAACAGATAGCAGGAGCTTCCCATTTGGTGCTAGTGGTAAAGAACCCTCCAGCCAATGAAGGAGAAGCTGGTTCAATCCCTGAGTTGGGAAGATCCCCTGGGGGAGGAAACGCCACCCACTCCAGTATTCTTGCCTGGAGAATTCCATGGACAGAGGAGCCTGGTGGGCTACCGTCCATGGGGTCACAAAGAGTCAGACATGATTGAAGTGACTTAGCACGCACGCATGCAGGCAGGCAGGCAGGCAAACAGATAGCCACATATTAGATATCTCTTTGGCACTATCAAATGTCTAGCTCTTCATCAAGCTTTCATCTAATGATTTTACTGCCAATAGAAAATCTTTCCTTCATCAACATTTCCAACAGAGTTTGAGGATTTGAAAAATGAGATATTTTATTTCTATTATTCCATTCCTATTTATTAGCTGATGTTCTCTTATAAAACATGATTTCTGTCATCAACTAGGGCTCTTTGTTAACACAAAAGCATGAATTCTATTGGATAGATAAGATAAATGGTTAACTCTGTTCATATAATTACCAATTTTCTGAGTAATCAGTTGTTATTTTTAAAATTGCCTCAAATGATAACAAATGAGATATTTCTTTATGTTAACTTTACTACAGACTCATGGGTTTTTATTGATTAAATGCTTTGTTAGTGTCAGTTGCTCAGTACTGCCCGACTCTTTAAAATCCCATGGACTGTAGCCTGCCAGGCTCCTCTGTCCATGGGATTCTCCAGGTAAGAATACTGGAGTGGGTAGCTATTCCCTTTTCCAGGGGATATTACTGACCCAGGGATCAAACCTGGGTCTCCTGCATTGCAGGCAGATTCTTTACCATCTGAGCCACAAGTAGTGAAATTTGCTCAATCGTGTCTGACTCTTTGTGACCCCATGGACTATACAGTCCATGAAATTCTCCAGGTCAGAATACTGGAGTGGGCAGCCTTTCCCTTCTCCAGGGGATCTTCCCAACCCAGGGATCAAACCCAGGTCTCCTGCATTGCATCTTTACCAGATGAACCACCAAGGAAGCCCTCTGAGCCATGATGGAAGCCCCAAGTGTTTTAGCTTATTGTAATAATTACAGCTTTAATGTTCAGATTCTCATAACATTTTATAACCATTTTTAAGCTGACTCCTGGGTCTTTTTTACATTACACTATTAAACTTTGAAAGTTTCTTTGCTTTTTGGCATAAGATGTTTCTAGTTCATCTTGGCCCCAGTCCTAGAATTTCCCATTTTTCTAAGAATCTCCAGTTCCTTTTAATGGGTAATTGAGTGAGAGGTCATAATCTGGATGTCAGGGGGTGCACTTTGTTACCATTTCTATGGATAGAGCTAGGGAAAACAGCGTGAGCATGAGAGTGTGTGTGTGTGTGTGTGCGTGTGCATGTATGTGTGCGTGTATGTGTGTATGAATGCTTATGTGTACATAAGTATATATGAAGTGAAGTGAAAGTCGTTCAGTCGTATCTGACTTGGCGACCCTGCGCACTATACAATCCATGGGATTCTCCAGGTCAGAATACTGGACAGGGTAGCCATTGCCTTCTCCAGAGGATCTTCCCAACCCAGGAATCGAAACAGGGTCTTCTGCATTGCAGGCAGATTCTTTACCAGCTGAGCCACCAGGGAATCCTTTTATATATTATATATATATATATATATATATCATTCTGTGTCCTTATTGACACTTCCATTCAATAACATTTCCTTTAACCATATAATTGTGTCTTACCTGAAAATGATGACTTCTGAGAGCATTAACATGATTATTCATTTGTTCTGACCAACATTATAAAAAATTAGTTTCAGAGTATCAATGCTGAAGTTACTATAACCAACAAAATTGCTTGCGGAAGTTGAAAATGTCTTTTTCCATCTTCTCATCCTTAGAATGTGTTCCGCGGAGGATCGCAGCGCTCTAAAGCACAAGAAGTAAATGTGTGCTTTGTGCCTGCGATGCCGATCTGACATACGGTTAGAGTCTTTTGCATATTACTTTCAATTTAAGAAGTTTTTTTTTTTTTTAAATAGCAGCATATTTGCATGATCTAAAGGCCAAAACTATACAGAAAGTTCCATCCAGAAAAACACATGTTTCCACTCTTTACCCCTCCCTCCTCTCCCTCCCATCATAGCTGATCTATTCGCATTAGCTTTTATCTTTTCAGGGTGTTAGCCAGTTTCCATGGTGTAAATATTCTAACCATGCCAATTTCGAGCTTCCATGGGGATGTCTGTTGGCTGGCAAAATGCCTAAAAATTCAACGGTCAGCCTCAGAAGCTGGTGCAAGCTGCCTCTAGCACACCTTACGCTCTCCCCACATCCCACTTGTACAGGCAGGACGCTGCTCTGAGCCCCGGCTTTTTGTTTTGTTTTGTATTCCCCCCACTTAATAACACCTTAGATGCTATGACGTGGTGGCCATAAAAGTCATTAGAACTTCTTCCTTCCTATTTCATTTCATGTGATTTTTCACTTCTTCCCTAAGTATGGACTTGTGGGAGAGTATAATTTGGAATTTAAAAAGATTTAATATGTGTGAACTTTGGCTGGTTTCCTCACCTCTCTGAACCTCAATTTCCTAATTGATGAAATGGAAATCATAACAAAAGTTTATGGTTTCATAACTGGTGATAAAATGTTCAAATATAATATTAATGATTATTTCCATAGCCAGCACTTACTGAGTGTTGAATTTTTTCCAGACCTGATTCTTAACACTTCACCTAGATTCACTCACTTCATCAAACATGGGGTGTGTCCTCTTCACAGCATCAAAATGACGTGTGTACTGTTATTGTTACTGCTTTACACACGGAGAAAGTGAGTCACACGGAAGCTAGGAAATTTTCCCATGCTCATACAGCAAGCAAGTGATGAAGCTAGGATTATACTAGGGCCATCTACCTCCAGAGACTGCCCTGGGTTTAACTACTGCCTTCCAGCAAGTGCCAGCATAGAGTAGCCACTCGGAGTTCGTTTCCCACCTCATCATCTTCTGGTTCTTCGATTCAACGGAAACGCTCTCTTAGTTATTCATGGAAGGTTCTTCTCAATGATTGGATATTCTGAGGTTCTCTTACCAACAACCCATCTTCCTTATCTTCCCCCACCCTCCCAATCACCCCCTACCCACTCCAGGTTCATAGCCACAGTCCCTCTGTGGGGAAATTGAGAAACGGATAGGAAGGTCTCAGCAGTCAGCACTGTCCCGACCTCTCCCTAATTCAGAGACCCCTGGAACTGCCTCCTGCACTCACCCACCAAAGACGGTGTCCATATGGATAGATCAGTGTCTTTGTTGGACTAATTGTAAATATTTAAAATATTTATCAAGTCTCCATTGTATAGATTCTCATTGTTCAAATGGGGAGACTGGTTCAAAGAGATTAAATAATTTACCCGAATCCCAGGGAAACCAATCCTAAGATTCAAGCCCAGGTCAATGAAACTACCAAGCTCTTTTTCTTAAGCTATAGAAAGAAAAGAAAGAAAGTGAAGTCGCTTAGTCATGTTCGACTTTTTGCGACCCCATGGACTGTAGCCTACCAGGCTCCTCCGTCCATGGGATTTTCCAGGCAAGAATACTGGAGTGAGTTGCCGTTTCCTTCTCCAGGAGATCTTCCCGATAGCTTATTATAGCTAATATATATAATTACATAATTGCAATAACTATTTATAGCTTAAAAATTCTTTTCATTTTTTACTTGTTCATTTTTTTAACATGAGTATAGTTGTGTTAATGTCTGCTGTATGACAAAGTGATTCAGTTATGCATATATAATATACTTTTTTGTATTATTTTCCATTATTATTTATCACAAGATACTGCATATAGTCCCCTGGGCTATACAGTGGGCCCTTATTGTTCATCCACCCTATATACATCAGTTCGCATCTGCTAACCCCAAACTCTCACAGCATCCCTCACCCACCAGCCTCCCTCGGCCACCACAGGTCTATGCTCTCTGTCTGTGAGTCTGTCTCTGCTTCTTCCTTAAGTTCATTTGTGAGTGCCAAACTCAACCTTTGAACTCGGCATGGTCATTTTGGAAGGAGATGCAAGTCATCATTTCCAAGACTATTTGGGGGAGATATTGGTTTCTCTCAGTGAAGGCTTAACTATTCAATTAAAAAACTTCAGCCTCAACTTTAGCCTAAATGAGAGGTAGGATCTCAATCACCAGTGTTTGACTGGGGCTCAGAATCCCAGGACTTGCCTGGTGGCTCAGATGGTGAAGCATCTGCTTACAATGCGGGACACCCGGGTTCAATCCCTGAGTTGGGAAGATCTCCTGCAGAAGGAAATGGCAACCCACTCCAGTATTCTTACCTGGAAAATCCCATGGATGGAGGAGCCTGTTAGGCTGCAGTCCATGGGGTTGCAAAGAGTTGGAGACATTACTTTGCCAACAAAGTTCCATCTAGTCAAGGCTATGGTTTTTCCAGTAGTCATGTGTGGATGTGAGAGTTGGACTACAAAAACACCTGAGCACTGAAGAATTGATGCTTTTGAACTGTGGTGTTGGAGAAGACTCTTGAGAGTCCCTTGGACTGCAAGGAGATCCAACCAGTCCATTCTGAAGGAGATCAGTCCTGGCTGTTCGTTGGAAAGACTGATGTTGAAACTGAAACTCCAATACTTTGGCCACCTGATGCGAAGAGCTGACTCATTTGAAAAGACCCTGATGCTGGGAAAGATTGAGGGTGGGAGGAGAAGGGGAAGACAGAGGATGAGATGGTTGGATGGCATCACTGACTCGATGGACATGGGTTTGGGTGGACTCCGGGAGTTAGTGATGAATAGGGAGGCCTGGTGTGCTGAAGTTCATGGGGTCACGAAGAGTCGGACATGACTGAGTGACTGAACTGAACTGAACTGATGGTATATGAGATGAAAATACAAAGACAGAGACGTTCTGGGGTGAACTACTTTTGACAAGTTAGTGAAACTGTTAGTCAATCAGTCGTGTCCAACTCTTTGAGACCCCATGGACTGTAACCCGCCAGGCTCCTCTGTCCAGGCAAGAAAACTGGAATGGTTGCCATTTCCTTCTCCAGGGGATCTTCCCAACTCAGGGGTTGAACTCGGATCTCCTGCATTGTGCATTCTTTACCATCTGAGCCAACAAGGACAAGTTAATTGAACCTCAAATGTTAATAATTATTGTTATAACAGGTGGCAGAATTATAAAGAATTATTCCACTTCTTATGAGCCACATTTAACATCACATTTATTTTTATATTAACCATGAAAGTGAAATTGCTCAGCCATTTCTAATTCTTTGCAACCTCATGGACTATACAGTCCATGGAATTCTCTAGGCCAGAACACTGGAGTGGGTTTTAAAGAAGCTCCTTCAGGTCATTCCCTTTTCCAGAGGATCTTCCCAACCCAGAGGTCAAACCCAGGTCTCCCGAATTGCATAGAAGAAGATATAGATTTATTGCTGCCTACATACATTTTGAACAATGATTTTTGTTGTTCAATTGCTGTCATGTTTGACTCTTTGTGATCCCATGGACTGCAGCTTCCTACCCCAAGGAAGCCAGGCTTCCTTGTCCTCCAGTATCTCCAAGAGTTTGCTAGGATTCACGTCCATTGAGTCGGTGATGCTATCTAACTATCTCATCCTCTGCCTCCCTCTTCTCCTTTTGCCATCAGTCTTTCCCAGCATCAAGGTCTTTAACATCACGTGGCCAAAGTATTAGAGCTTCAGCTTCTGCATAACTCCTTCCAATCAATATTCAGGACAATAGTAATGCTCTACAACGTGAAATTATTTATTAGAATTTCTTTTTTCAATTAAAGAATCATAGACTTTCAAGGTCAAAAGCATTTTTAGAGCGTGTCTTGTCCATCCATCCTTGACCTCTTAAATCCCTCTATCTATAACCGCTTCTTTCGTCCTTCTCCCACTTGACAGGGAGTGGGTAGGGAGGGTTGTTCCTCTTTGGTGAAACTGAGAGGCTCATGGAGAAAGCCAATGGCCAGCTGTCACGGTGGACAGTGCAAGGAAAGGCACGCTTTCCCAGTATCAGGCACTTTCTCAGCATCCCTTTCCATTGAAGCAACTCTTCTCATCAAGTGCCAAAGTATCAGAACTTAGCTTCAGCTTCAGCATCATTCTTTCCAATGAATATTCGGGGTTGATTTCCCTTAGGATTGACTAGGTTTGATTTCTTTGCTGTTCAAGGGGCTCTCAACAACACAACTGAAAGCATCGATTCAGCAGTCAGCCTTCTCTATGGTCCAACTCTCATAACTGTACACGACTACTGGAAAAATCATAGCCTTGACTCCATAGACCTGGTATCGTGTTAATTCACAAAAATATCTCAACCACATTACCAATTTTAATCTGCATATTTTCTAATGTTTTCTAACATTTTTACTAGTTTCTATCTATGTATTTTTTCCAGTTCAGTGACATTCCTGATACACGTGGAAGTGGAGCTCTGGTCTGCCTGCACTGGCGCTTTCAGTGGGCTCTTGTAGGGGAAGGGAGGGAAGGAAACTCACATTTATCTAGTACTTGTTACACACCATTTGGTTTCCATGTCTTATTACTTCGCTTTGACTATGAACCGCAGAAAGTTATAATTATCTGTATTTAATAGATAAAAAGGGCTTCCCTGTGGCTCAGTGGTAAAGAATCTGCCTACCAATGCAGGACAGTTGATCTTCAATCCCTGTGTCAGGAAGACTCCCTGGAGGAGGGAATGGCAACCCACTCCAGTATTCTTGCCTGGGAAATCCCATGGACAGAGGAGCCTGGTGGTCTTCCTTCCATGGGGTCTCAAAAGAGTTGAACACAATGGAGGGAGTAAATAGCAACAAACAATAGATAAAGAAACAGAAGGTCAGAAAGGTTAAGGAACTTAACTAGAACCACAGAGACAAGCAGCACTGTACTCACTTATGTGAAGTTCACATGCTTCCCTCCAGCCCCATGTCTGTCGTTTGCAGTCACATCCCTGACTGTGGAGTGAAGCTGGGGGGACCCGATAGTTAGAAAGATGGGGATCCCCAGTCACGTGTGATCTGTCTGTGGCTACACACCCCTCCCTGCAGTGAACCAGCCAAATGAACTCTTAAGAGATAACCTCACAAAGAGCAGACAGCCCCTTCTGAAGCTCTGCATGTTACGCTTTCCAAATTGAAACATGAAGTATCCCACAGGCACAAGTGGACCTCAAACTCTTATGTGGAGAAAGATCGGTGTGAGTCCCTGGCAGATGTGACTCACCCAACCCAAGGAAAGGTGCTTTGGAGTGCAAACAACCTTCCCCAAGAAAGCAGGGGCTTTATCTATGTTCAAGAGAAAACTTCTCCCGAGATGTCTGGGTGTCTGCCTGCAATTCCAGGGCAGACCACCAACATGACGGAAAGGGACGAGATACGTCCAGGCCTTTCCTCCTTCTGCTTCAAGGCTGCAGGCACGTGCCCATGGCCTCTTGTTTCTCCATCATCCCCTCTCTGAAGCTCTGAGCTGTTTCTGTAGACACCCCACCCACCACCCAAACCTGCTTCCAGATGCTTCCTCGAGTTTTCACTTTCAGCTGTCAGGAGGTCTCAGTGATGCTTTTCTGTTCTTTCCAGGAGGTCTCATTTCATAGTCCTTCCTGTTCATTTCAATTTTAGGGTTAAATATGGCACTGTGTTCTACTTACCCATGAAATGTAACTTACAAGACTGCATTTCCAGAACAAGCAATGTCATTTTACACTTACAAGCAGAACACATGGAACTACGCCTTGTCCTATAGACAAGCCATGTAGCCTCTAGACCCAACTTCAACATATAGAACCTACGGGGGAATCAGCTGCCTGAGCGAAACCCTACTGGTACCATTTATAGGAGCCCCATCTGGTGCTGGCACCCCTCCTCCATTCTCCATCCTTCTTTTCCTTTGGGGCACTTAGCACCTGGTTTTGGTGCTGACGGATGCTCACCTGTATTCACAACAACATCCCGGTGGCTCAGGGCTGAAGAATCCACCTGCCAGTGCAGGAGACGTGGGTTTGATCCCGGGGTTGGGAAGATCCCCTGAAGGAGGAAACGGCAACCCACTCCAGTAGTTTTGCTTGGAGAATCCCATGGACAAAAGAGCCTGGGGGATACAGTCCCTGGGGTCACAGAGTCAGACACGACTGAAGCAACTGAGCAGACCTGGCAACACTGCTTTTTGAAGGCTGAAACCTCTGTGTTTCCAGCATTAATGAGCTAATAAACCTTCACTTAAAAAAAAAAAAAGTGTCTGTGGAAAGAATGAATAGGTAAGGAGCTGCCCCTGAGTTAAATGTTTATAAATTGTAATCTCCTTCAACTGTATACTCATTGGGCACTTTTGAACTAACTTAGGGCAAATTGATTTTTAAAGAAGCTCCTTCAGGTCATGTTAATAGATGAGAGAGTGAGTAGGGCCGAGAGAAGAAAGACCAGCTCCGAGGAAGGAGGGCCAGGCGTGGACCAGGTAGGAACTGATTCAGTGAGGGTTCCTGGCATCACAGAGTGTGTGTGTGCCAAGTCATTTCAGTTGTGTCTGACCCTTTGCGTCTCTATGGACCTGTAGCCTGCCAGGCTCCTCTGTCCATGGAATCCTCCAGGCAAGAACACTGGAGTGGGTTGCCGTGTCTTCCTCTAGGGGATCTTCCCGACCCCAAGATCGAACCTGCATCTCTTACGTCTCCTGCATCTCTTACATCTCCTGCATCTCTTACGTCTCCTGCATTGGCAGGTGGGTTCTTTATCACTGGGAAGCTCAGACAGAGACCAAAGACCAAAACAGAAATCTGCCGTGTGGTCCGGACCAGCACGGAAGGTGGTCCTGCTGTGACTCAATGTTAGCATCAAAGGGTCCCCAAAACTGATTGTGGGTGAAGGAGACCCATAAAGAGCACGTGGGAACCCGGGGGTGGTTTTCAAGGTGGGACGCCCTGGGGTCACTGCATCTGTTGGCCCAGCAAAGGGAGATGAGAAGAGGAGCTGCTTATTTGCTGTGGGGCACGTGCCAACAACTCCACAGCTGGGGCTAGCTCTTAAAGAATAGAGATATAAAGAAGGTGATGCAGACAGGAAGGGAGCCAGCGAGAGGCTGGGACATCCCCCCCTAAGGACGCAGGCTGGGGGCATCGCAGGATTCAGGCGGGGCGGCAGGGAGTGTCTGCAAAGTGTTCTAGTGGCGCACCTATTTTTAATGTCACCACAGAGAGTCCATCTTTAATATGCATCATGCAGGTTAACAGATCAATTTCACTAGTAAAAAACCATTTCAGACATGCACTGAGTTACTCAGCAAAGCCTAAGCTACTGATCCAGTATGGTTAGCAGACATTTGGGTCTCTGCCCGTCCGTGTGGGCACTCCTGATAGATTAACACCACACACACACACAGATAAAATCACACTTTGTATACTGAAGTATGTTCAGGTGCCTTCCAGATGTCATAAATTAACAGTGGCAAAACTTCAGGTTGGCTTGGGGATTTCCCTGGTGGTCCAGTGGTTAAGACTCTGTGCTGTCAGTTCGTAGGGCTCAGGTTCAGTCCTTGGTCAGAGAACTAGATCCCACATGCAGTGCAGCCAAAATATAAAATGGACTTCCCTGGCAGTCCAGTGGTTAGGACTCTGCCCTTCTACTGTGTGGGGCACAGGTTCGATCTCTGGTCAGGGAACTAAGATTCCACAGGCCATGCAGCACAGACCCCCCCCCCCAAAAAAAATTCCAAAACCAGGGTGGCTTGATTGCCTGCTTGCTTGAGATCTTGCCCTCATTTCCACAGCTTCAGGAGCTGAGGCTCTGACGCTCAGTGTGTCCATGAGAAAGCGCGGTCGGCCACTCAGCAGAGCTCTGCACCGTGCGGTCCTCGGCGAGACCTGGACCCAGAAAGGTGTCCTCAGCCCAAAAAACTCCTGTAGCTCTTCCTCCAACAGCTGGAACCACCTAGGAAGGAGTCACTAAAACTGTTGGGTGTTTTTTCCTTCAACTCTGCGTTTGAGCCATATTTGGTTTGATTTAGAAACAAAGAAGTGAAGCAGCGATCCTGACGCCGTGACTCTGAAGGAGCACAAGCATATTCGTGACACACTCGTTATCTAATTTAATTCCCAAAGCCAAACTGCGGGCTTGGGAGTAGACTTTTGGACTCTGGGACCGGGAGAGGGTGGGATGATCGGGGAGAATAGCATTGAAATATGTATAATATTATATCTGAAATGTATTAATTGTTCAAACTAATCACTGTCATGTTACAATTTGTTCATATTAGATGTTTGTAATGTTTCTGATAATCAATAAAAGAGATTCTTGATAAAAAAAAAAAAAAAAAAGAGGGGGAAACTGAGGCCCTGAGCGGGTAAGAGATCTGCTTAAGGCCACATAGCTAATAAACCAGGACTTGGTCTGCCCGATTCTAGTGAGAGTGTGTTTTCTCTCCTTCCCAAGCTGGCTTTTCCATCGAGCAGCAAAAAGCTGTTTAAACATGAGAATAGACATATACTTAGGCCATGAAGAGTTACTAAGACACAAAAAAGAGTCAAGGAAGCATATTTCCATTTTATTGCCACTTCTGTCTGTTTAAAATCTCTTTTCTTTTACATTCTAGGGTTTTGACCCCTAGTCCTACTGAAGTAATAACTGGTGAGTCTTCATTGTTTAATTAGAAATATGGCACCATTATTCAAAGAGTTGTCATTACCTAAGCTGTATCAGTCGGAGAACAGTCTAAATACACTGAGAAAAAATTCATGACCCATCTCTTTAATTTAATTGTATTTATTTTCACATTTCTAAAAATACTCACTCTGCAAACAGCTTCTGGGCACAAATTCAAAGCCATAAATCCGCCAAGCCAATGGCACACTCCTCTGCTTCCTTATTTAGGTAATACCCTAAAGTCACTGTAGCTTCTATTGTTTTCTAAATACTGTGCTCAAAGCCAATCGTGGATGGCTCTGGGTCTGACTCTGGTAGCCACCTGGCTTGGCTTCAGAAACCCTGGTCTAGACGAAGGGGAAAGAGAATTTCCAGACCACCCATCAGGAAGTGGAAATGTTTGCAAAAATAACACTGAACACTTATTCAACATTTTGTGTCCATGAACTTAACTCCTTTATTCTCTATAACACTTCTAATCAACCCATTTCACAGATGCGGACACTGAGGTCCAGAGTTACTAAGGAAACAGAAGAAAGGATTCCTGGGGTGACTATGCAGGTCAGGAAAGGGTTCTGGAGATTTCCTGAGCTGAGTCCTAAAGGAAGGAGTGAGCGTTGCCAGGCAACCAGAGGGAGGGAGCTTTTACAAGTAGAAACAAAGAAATCTTGAGAAAAAGCTGCCTGCCAGTAAATCTACTGGAAGTTGCTTTTATTAACCCAGAGGGTAGGGGATGAAAACCCAGAGTGGCCAAGTGCACTGAAAAAAAGAGAGGAGAAACAGAGAGACAGGGAATATTTTGAAAGAAAAAAAGTCAGCCATACTTGCTGGATTAGATTCAGAAGCAGAAGACAAAGAGGAGCTGAAAGGCTGGCAGGGGTCTGGATGGACAAAGGAGACAGGATGAGGAGTTAGATGGGGCACAGTAAGTGGCCATGCCCATGGACATCGTGGAGATGGTAGGGGGGCAGCTACCCACAGGAGTGGAAGTTGGTAGAAGGTTGGACTCTGGAGGTAAAAGAGATTGACAAGTGGGCAGCAGTGGGAGCCGACATCCACAGACCACGCTTCCTGCACTTTCAGGGGCCCACAGAGCACCTGAGGATCTCGTGAGAAACCAAGACAGCAATTCAGTGGCTCTAGAGTGAGACCCAAGATACGGCGTTTCTTACAAGCTCCCAGGTACTGCTAATGCTGCTGGTCCACAGACCACATTGTAAGCAGCAAGGTCCTAGACCGTCCCAGCCCCCGAGGAAGACTATTCAGAGGAAAAAGCAGCCGATCACCAGTACATACCTACGGGAACATCAGTATTGAAAGGGGGTTTTTGTCTCAGAAGTCAACCACGCAAGAGTGTTCACAAAAGCTGTGGCCCACATAGCTGAAAGGAGCCAAAGGGCAAAGTCGCCCCCTCAGGTTTAGCGGATGACGCAGCACAGAGATCCCTCTCTGACTTTTGGCAGGTGGTCTTACCAGTCGACTGAGACCGAGGCCCCAAGGGTGATAATCGGGTCTGGTCTGTATCACACGCCAAGTGCTAACACAGGGCCTGACACATAACAGGCAGAACAGGCTATGTCGTGCCCCCAGTCTCACAGACTGAAGTCCTAACCCTCAGCACCCCAGGATGAGACTATATGTGGAGACAGATTCTTTCAAGAAGTCTTCAAGATAAAACAAATTGGGCCTCATCCTGTAAGACCCATGTCCTTATAAGAAGCGGGAACTTGAACACAGGGATGCAACACACAGGCTTCCCGGGTGGCACAGTGGTTAAGAATCCACCTGCCAATGCAGGGGATGTGGGTTGATCCCTGGGTCAAGAAGATCCCCTGCAGAAGGAAAGGGCAACCCACTGCGTTCCAATATTCTTGCCTGGAAAATCCCACAGGCAGAGGAGCCCAGTGTGCTGCAGTCCATGGGATCACAAAGAATCGGATGCAAAAGAAAAGCAATGCAACACGCAGGGGAGGACTGTGTGAGCACCCAGCGAGAAGGTGGCCATCTACAAGCCGAGCAGAGAGGACTCGGAAGAAACCATTCCCCCACCCCACGGCCACCTCCATCTCAGGCTTCCAGAAGGGTGAACAAATGCATTTCCATTGTTGAAATTCCAATGGAACCCCCATTCCATTGTTGAAATACCCGCTGTGGTATTTTGTGACGGCGGCCCAGCTAATACAGCTGGTGTTGAGTAATGACTCAGTGAGATGCCCTGAAGTAGTGTGCTCTGGTGTCCTTAAATACTTGGAAATCCCGCAGCTCGCTTCACCGGCCTCGGCTGGTTCCGGTGTAGCAGGGAGTTTCCTGTATCTCCTCCACACAGGACCACCTGCCCCAGGCTTCCACGACCCCTCCATGAAACAGCACTGGCCATGGCACAGAAATACAAGTGGGCAGAAGTGGAGCCACAGACCCCTGAAAGGAGAGGGACAAGGAAAGGCAGCTGACGGGACTGCTCTTCAGACGGTGTTTCCTCCCGAGGCGCCAAGGGTCTGACAATTCTCAAGGCAGAGGGGATGTTGGGCCTTTGCCTTGTTGCCCAAGGCGACTGGCTTGCTTATTCAAGACCGACGTCTCTTTCGCAGTGACTCTCAGATCCCGGTGACTTTACCCTACGTTTCAGTCAGATAGTAATTGACTAGTGCCGGGAGGTCATGCCCAGTAAACTGACCAAATCACACACCCCAGATTCACAACCAACAGGATCTGAACACCTCACACACTGCAAACTCCCGACTCAGCCAATATCTCTAAAGCTGACTACCAGTACTTAAACGGTTCCCCCACGTGGTGGAACCCCCTGGAGCCCCCCAAAAGGGCAAACACTTTAAACAAATGGAATTCTTGCATTTAAGTGTTCAAACAAGCCCCATCAGAAAACAATTCAAAAATATCACTTTGAAATAATTTACTTGGGAAAACCAAGTATTCTATGAAGTATTCTATGACAGCTGCATGCTGAGAAGGCATTCTAAAGCATCCTCGGGTAAATGAGGATACGATGGGAAGATTATAAGGGTCAACCTAGGACACCAAGGCATTTTCTTCTTTTCCCAAATGCCTGGCATCTAGCAGGGCTCCTTTCTCAAAAGGCACATCACTAAACCATAAAAATGACCACTGAAACATTTATGTCCAATTTGTACAGATAAAGATACTTGGTACAGAACAGCTTAAGCAATGAACCCCCATAACCACACATAATAAATGGAGAGGGAAGAATTTTTCTAAAGCAAAATTACCCCTTTTATTTCATTCCATCAGCTGAGAATCATCCCTCTATTGCCAAGTTTCCCTGGTGGCTCAGACGGTAAAGAATCTGCCTGCAGTGTGGGAGACCTGGGTTCGATCCCTGGGTTGGGAAGATCCCTGGAGAAGGAAATGGCTACCCACTCCATATTCTTGCCTGGAGAATCCCATGAACTGAAGAGCCTGGCAGGCTACAGCCCATGGGGTCACAAAAGAGTCGGACACAACTTAGTAACTAAAACAGCAAGAAGGATAACAAATACAGTATTTTATAAAAAAAAAATCACAAAATGTTACAAAATAAAAAAAGAACAAACACTATTACTTAATGTGCTGTGCTGTGTACAGTCGTGTCCAACTCTGCGACCCCATGGACTGCAGCCCACCAGGCTCCTCTGTCCATGGGGTTCTCCAGGCAAGATTACTGGAGACGGTTGCCATGCCCCGCTCCAGGGGATCTTCCCCACCCAGGAAACGAACCTGGGTCTCCCGCATTGCAGGCAGATTCTTTACCATCTGAGTCACCAAGGAAGTCCATATTACTTAATAAATATGATTAAAATTAAAGTGAAAATGAGATAGATTTTAAGTTAGAAACACTGTTTGACCCAGGAAGCTATACAAGCTCTATATACAGACATTTTTATCCATACGTGTGTGTGTGTGTGTGTGTGTGTGTGTGTGTGTGTGTTAGTCACTCAGTTGTGTCCAATTCTTTGCGACCCCATGGACTGCAGCTCTCCAGGCTCCTCTATCCATGGGATTCTCCAGGCAAAAATGCTAGAGTGAGTAGCCATTCCCTTCTCTAGGGGATCTTCCCAACCCTGGGATCAAATCCAGGGATCAAACCCAGGGATCTTTCCAAACCAGGGATCAAACCTGGGCATTGCAGCAGATTCTTTACCATCTGAGCCACCAGGGAAGCGCACAAGCTCTGTATACAGACACTTTTATTGGTACATAATACAGGGCAATCCTATTTTGGAGAAGCAAGGATTTTTATCTCAGTTTCTCCTGCATCCAAAGCCTGCAAGTTTTCTACTATCAGCACCTTCTCTTAAGGAGTTCTTCTTCCTTCTGAGGTTACTTGTGTTGTTCATTTCATATCAATTCGCCTGAACACTGTGCAGGCACCAGATTAGACCCAGAAATCTAACCCCAGAGCATCAGGCTGGTGACCTCTCAATGCACCTTCCCTGGGGACTAAAGCCACCCTATTTTTTTAATCCATCCAGTCCCCTGTGCTGTGTTAATCAATAGCTCTTAAATCCAGTTCAAAGAAGACCATTGTCTGGGATCTGAATTGCTCATTGCATTATCATTTCAAACCTCTGTTTACCTGCAAATTTCAGGAAGAGACCAGCCTCTTTTATGAACTGTTGTCTCTATGATCAAAGCAAATCATTCAGCCTCATCATCAAAGAGCTGCAAACTCCCATCTGGCCTCCTTTCCCAACCTGTAACAACTTCTACTACGAAGTCATAATTAAAACATAGTTCACTCAAGAATTCTGATTATAATAAATGAATGACCTTGTTGCTGGCAGGCAGTGAACAAAGCCACAAAGAGGGCCAGTATAATCTTCCATATTATGAGAGATTATGGTGACCGTAAATGCCGTGATTGTGCAGGTCAATATGCTTTAGCCTGCTAATTGGCCCTAGAAATCTTGGGGTCACCCAGCATAACCCAGAAAGAAAGGGGAAGGAGAAGGCACAATGGAGAGGGACCAAGGAGCTGAGAAACACGCCACAAGCCTTTGAAATCTCCCCAGCAGTGTTTGCCAATAAGAGAACTGAGACCTTGTAAATAGAAGCATCACTTGGTGACAACCCCACGTCTGGGGTAGTTTAGTGAATTATGTCTGCAGCTGACACAATAACGCAAAGCAAACCTCATGTGTCTCAGGCTGATATCATTCAGCAGCTGGAGAGATCTCGATTCCCACGGGCCTTCTGAAATGTGACTTGTTATAAAGGGCTGGGGCAGAGGACAGGGACACCTGACCACTTAGCTCAGCTTCTTCAGAGGGGGAGAGGTCAAACACTAAGACATTTTGGCAAAACACAGTAAATCATCCAGCTCACCAGGAAAATAACAGCCAGCCATCCTTGGAGATACTGATAGAGCCCGTGGTGTGCAGAAGGCACTTGCTTAAAGGCAATCGAGGCCAAGACCTCTGAAGCTTAGCTTGTGCAAGGGGACGTGGGGACGGCTCTGGAGAAAGTGCAGCCATCTGAATGTTCTGAGTCTTCTCTGCAGCTTGGAGCTACTGATGCATGCTTGAAAAAGTCAGGTGGGAGCTTCAGCTGGGAGGTGAGCATTCAGGGTACTGTCCTGCAATGACATCTTATAGAAATATATTCACTGCAACTTCCCCAACCAAGAACTCTTCAGGTGTCATGGCACAGATGACCTGGCTATCAGGCTCATGCTTCTCTGTTAATCTTCAGCCTGGTCCAGTTCTTACCCAGCAGACTTGGTGTGGGGTATAAGAGTGGTGGGGGATGGGGAATGTATGTGGCGATTAGAGGAATACGGATATGGACTAGGAGGAATAGGCAAATGCACTCTCGTTGTACAAGTTGGGAAAGTGGAGGCCTGGGAAGCACTAGATGATCAGACATTAGCACATGTAGTAAGAGCATCCTAACAGATGTAGTAAGAGCATCCTAATAACCTATATTGAAGATTGCATATGCAGACACTGGAAAAGCTTTACAAATGCTATTTCATATGTACCTTCAAGTGGTGGAGGATGTGTAGGGTGTAGTGTTTAGTTGCTAAGTTGGGTCTGATTCTTTGTGACTCCATGGACTATAGCTCACCAGGATCCTCTGTCCATGGGATTACTCCAGGCAAGAATACTGGAGTGGGTTGTCACACCCTCTTCCAGGGGATCTTCCCAACCCAGAGATCGAATCTATGTCTCCTGCATTGGCAAGTGGATTCTTTACCACTGAGCCACCAGGGAAGCCCAATGTACCCTCAGTTCAGTTCAGTTCAGTTGCTCAGTCGTGTCCGACTCTTTGCAACGCCATGGACTGCAGCACACCAGGTTTACCTCTCCATCACCAACTCTGGGAGGTCACTCAGACTCACACCCATAGAGTCAGTGATGCCATCCAGCCATCTCATCCTCTGTTGTCCCCTTCTCCTCTTGCCCCCAATCCCTCCCAGCATCAGAATCTTCTCCAATGAGTCAACTCTTCGCATTGAGGTGGCCAAAGTACTGGAGTTTCAGCTTTAGCATCATTCCTTCCAAAGAAATCCCAGGGCTGATCTCCTTCAGAATGGATTGGTTGGATCTCCTTGCAGTCCAAGGACTCCCAAGTCTTCTCCAAGGGACTCTCAAGAGTCTTCTCCAACACCACAGTTCAAAAACATCAATTCTTCAGCGCTCAGCCTTCTGCACAGTCCAACTCTCACACCCATACATGACCACAGGAAAAACCATAGCCTTGACTAGGCGAACCTTTGTTGGCAAAGTAATGTCTCTGCTTTTCAATACGGTATCTAGGTTGGTCATAACTTTCTTTCCAAGGAGTAAGCGTCTTTTAATTTCATGGCTGCAATCACCATCTGCAGTGATTTTGGAGCCAAGAAAAAGAAAGTCTGACACTGTTTCCACTGTTTTCCCATCTATTTGTCATGAAGTGATGGGACCGGATGCCATGATCTTTGTTTTCTGAATGTTGAGCTTTAAGCCAACTTTTTCACTCTCCTCTTTCACTTTTATCAAGAGGCTCTTTAGTTCCTCTTCACTTTCTGCCATAAGGGTGGTGTCATCTGCATATCTGAGGTTATTGATATTTCTCCCAGCAATCTTGATTTCAACTTGTGTTTCTTCCAGTCCAGCGTTTCTCATGATGTACTCTGCATAGAAGTTAAATAAACAGAGTGACAATATACAGCCTTGACGTACTCCTTTCCTGATTTGGAACCAGTGTGTTGTTCCATGTCCAGTTCTAACTGTTGCTTCCTGACCTGCATATAGGCTTCTCAAGAGACAGGTCAGATGGTCTGGTATTCCCATGTCTTTCAGAATTTTCCACAGTTGATTGTGATCCACACAGTCAAAGGCTTTGGCATAGTCAATAAAGCAGAAATACATGTTTTTCTGGAACTCTCTCGCTTTTTCCATGATCCAGTGGATGTTGGCAATTTGATCTCTGGTTCCTCTACCTTTTCTAAAACCAGCTTGAACATCAGGAAGTTCACGGTTCACATATTGCTAAGGCCTGGCTTGGAGAATTTTGAGCATTACGTTACTAGCGTGTGAGATGAGTGCAATTGTGCGGTAGTTTGAGCATTCTTTGGCATTGCCTTTCTTTGGGATTGGAATGAAAACTGACCTTTTCCAGTCCTGTAGCCACTGCTGATTTTCCAAATTTGCTGGCATATTGAGTTCAGCACTTTCACAGCATCATCTTTCAGGATTTGGAATACCTCAACTGGAATTCTGGTAGCAATAGGTTACGGAGAAGGCAATGGCATCCCACTTCAGTACTCTTGCCTGGAAAATCCCATGGACGGAGGGGCCTGGTGGGCTGCAGTCCATGGGGTCGCTAGGAGTCGGACACGACTGAGCAACTTCACTTTCACTTTTCACTTTCATGCATTGGAGAAGGAAATGGCAACCCACTCCAGTGTTCTTGCCTGGAGAATCCTAGGGATAGGGGAGCCTGGTGGGCTGCCGTCTATGGGGTCGCACAGAGTCAGACACGATTGAAGTGACTTAACAGCAGCAGCAATGGGTTAAAGGCAATAAAAAGTATGTCATTTGAATAAATGGTACAAAGACATTTTATAAACTTGTGACCAACTTCTATTTAAAAATTCAAGTAGGAATATAAGAAAAGCTGCTAACCATAAAAAAATACATATTTCATAGTAATAGCTGACAATCACTTGAAGATAAAATAGCAACATTAAGAACCAAAAAAACAAGCTTTATATCATTATTCATTGTTTGAGAAATTCTGTTGAAAGGGAAAAATTAAAAGCAAAGTTAAATATTGAAAAGAGAAAAAAAATTTTTTCTTTATAACTCATGTTCTTATAGATCTAGCAAATCCAAAGGAATGAGGTAGATACTATCAAGACTTAATAAAATATAGGAGTTTCAATCTAAAATAAACAAATGTTGTTGTTGTTCAGTCTCCCAGTCATATCCAACTCTTTGTGACCCCATGGACTGCAGCACTCCAAGCCCCCCATCCCTCACCATCTACTCAAAGTTTGCCCAAGTTCATGTCCATTGCATCAGTGATGCCATCCAGCCATCTCATCCTCTGATGCCCTCTTCTCCTTCTGCCCTCAATCTCTCCCAGCATCGGGGACTTTTCCAATGAATCAGCTGTTCGCATCAGATGACCAAAATACTGGAGCTTCAGCTTCAGCATCAGTCTTTCCAGTAAATATTCAAGGTTGATCTCCCTTAAGATCGATTGTTTTGATCTCCTTGCTGTCCACGGGACTTTCAGGAGTCTCCTCCAGCACCACAGTCCAAAGGCATCAATTCTTTGGCATTCTGCCTTCTTTATGGTCCACAGCTGTACATGACCTCTGGGAAGGTCATAGCCTTGACTATATGGACTTTTGTCAGTAGAGTGATGTCTCTGCTTTTCAACACACTGTCTAGGTTTATCATAGCTTTCCTGCCAAGAAGCAATTGCTTTTTGATTTCATGGCTGCAGTCACCATCCGCAGTGATTTTAGAGTCCAAGAAGAGGAAACCTGTCACTACTTCCACCTTTTCCCCTTCTATTTGCTGTGAAGTGATGGGGCCAGATGCCATGATATTAGGGGTTTTTTTTCAGTATTTAATTTTAAGCCAGTTCTTTCATTCTCCTCCTTCACCCTTGTCAAGAGGCTCTAATTCTTCTTTGCTTTTTGCCATTAAAGTGGTACCATCCTCATATCTGAGGTTGTTGCTGTTTCTCGTGCCTATGTTGATTCCAGCTTGTAACTCATCCAGCCCGGCATTTCTAATGATGTGCTCAGCATACAGGTTAAATAAAAGAGCCACAGCAGACAGCCCTGTCATAGTTTTTTCTCAATCTTGACCCAAACAGGTGTTCCATACAGGGTTCTAACTGTTGCTTATTGACCTGCATACAGGTTTCTTTGGAGACAGGCAAGGTTGTCTGGTATTCCCACCTCTTTAAGAGCTTTCCACAGTTTGCTATGATCCACACAGTCAAAGACTTTAGCATAGTCAATGAAACAGAGGTAGAAGTTTTTCTGGAATTCCCTTCCTTTCTCAATAGTCCAGCAAATGTTGGCAATTTGAACTCTGGCTCCTCTCCCTTTTCTAAACCCAGCTTGGACATCTGGAAGTTCACGGTTCACATAATGCTGAAGCTTAGCATGCAAGATTTTAATCATGACCCTACTAGTACGGGAGATGAAAACACATACTACCATCTGATAGCTTGTGGTGAACGATGTCAGATTCACGGTTTCTGAAGAAGATTTAGCTTTGGGATCAGGGACCAGACTTAATCACTCAGAGCTTTTGTGGCAGAAGTATATTACGGTGAAAAAGGTCAGAGAAAGATTCTGACACAGACATCAGAAGGGGGACAGAGAGTGCCCCCCTTGCTAGTCTCATCAAGGCCTTATATACTTTTACCAGGCCCGACTCCTACAAACAGACATCTTAAATTAACACGATTAGAGCTAACAATAGAAAGGTCTTCCCAGACCTAGTGATCAGTGCAAAGAAATAGAGGAAAACAATAGAATGGGAAAGACTAGAGATCTCATCAAGAAAATTAGAGATACCAAGGGAACATTTTATGCAAAGATGGGCTCAATAAAGGACAGAAATGGTAGGGACCTAACAGAAGCAGAAGATATTAAGAAGAGGTGGCAAGAATACACAGAAGAACTGTACAAAAAAGAGCTCCACGACCCAGATAATCACGATGGTGTGATCACTCACCTAGAGCCAGACATCCTGGAAAATTAGTGGAAGTGATGGAATTCCAGTTGAGCTATTTCAAATCCTGAAAGATGATGCTGTGAAAGTGCTGCACTCAATATGCCAGCAAATTTGGAAAACTCAGCAGGGGCCACAGGACTAGAAAAGGTCAGTTTTCATTCCAATCCCAAAGAAAGGCAATGCCAAAGAATGCTCAAACTACCACACAATTGCACTCATCTCACACACTAGTAGGTAATGCTTAAAATTTTCCAAGTCAGGCTTCAGCAATAAATGAACCATGAACTTGCAGATGTTCAAGCCGGTTTTAAAAAAGGCAGAGGAACCAGAGATCAAATTGCCAACATCCACTGGATCATGGAAAAAGCAAAAGAGTTCCAGAAAAACATCTATTTCTGCTTTATTGACTATGCCAAAGCCTTTGACTGTGTGGATCAAAACAAACTGTGGAAAATTCTGAAAGAAATGGGCATACCAGACCACCTGATCTGCCTCTTGAGAAACCTATATGCAGGTCAGGAATCAACAGTTAGAACTGGACATGGAACAACAGACTGGTTCTAAATCAGGAAAGGAGTACGTCAAGGCTGTATATTGTCACTCTGCTTATTTAACTTCTATGCAGAGTACATCATGAGAAACACTGGGCTGGAGGAAGCACAAGCTGGAATCAAGTTTGCCGGGAGAAATATCAATAACCTCATATATGCAGATAACACCACCCTTATGACAGAAAGTGAAGAAGAACTAAAGAGCCTCTTGATAAAAGTGAAAGAGGAGAGTGAAAAAGTTGGCTTAAAGCTCAACATTCAGAAAACTAAGATCATGGCATCTGGTCCCATCACTTCAAGGCAAATAGATGGGGAAACAGTAGAAACAGTGGCTGACTTTCTTTTCTTGGGCTCCAAAATCACTGCAGATGGTGATTGCAGCCATGCAATTAAAAGACGTTTACTCCTTGGAAGGAAAGTCATGACCAACCTAGATAGCATATTCAAAAGCAAAGACATTACTTTGTCAATAAAGGTCCATCTAGTCAAGGCTATGGTTTTTCCAGTGGTCATGTATGGATGTGAAAGTTGGACTGTGAAGAAAGCTGAGCGCTGAAGAATTGATGCTTTTGAACTGTGGTATTGGAGAAGACTCTTGAGAGTCCCTTGGACTGCAAGGAGATCCAACCAGTCCACCCTAAAGGAGATCAGTCCTTGGTGTTCATTGGAAAGACTGATGTTGAAGCTGAAACTCCAATATTTTGGCCACCTGATGCAAAGAGCTGACTCATTTGAAAAGACCCTGATGCTGGAAAAGATTGAGAGCAGGAGGAGAAGGGGGCAACAGAGGATGAGATGGTTGGATGGCAACATCAACTCAATGGACATGGGTTTGGGTGGACTCCAGGAGTTGGTGATGGACAGGGAGGCCTGGCATGCTGAGGTTCATGGGGTCACAAAGAGTCAAACAAGACTGAGCTACTGAACTGAACTGAATACATCATATACTAATACATGGTAAATAATTCACTATAAGTCAACTCCCATAAAAGGTAGGATTTTTCAGTGAATGGAGCTAGGACAATCAGCTCACAATTTGATACACTATATATTTAGATTATTATATAACTCAAAGGCCATTTCTGGTGAATTAGAGAATATAACATTTATAAGTAAAAATGAGTATTCCATTTAATTCCCTTCTTTGGAGGGAGAAAGTTTTTGATTCTCAGGAATGATAAAATAATTCATAGAGAGAAAGATGGACAGACAGATGCTGGTACGGTATACAGACAGCACCCAGCCTGATGGATTCGTACTTGCATTACACCCCATATTTACATTTTGAAAATCACTTGTGCAAACAATTGTGTGGCAATTGAAATGTTTGTGAGTAAAACAAAAATATAATGATAACCAGAAGACTAATAATAAGAAGAAAATAACTGAAAAAATATGAGAAACAAATAAGCAAAGCATAGTGACTTTTATAGGTAAGTTAGCAAAGGAAAGAAAAATTTACCACAAAGAGAAATGTAATCAGCAAATAAAGTATAAGAAAATGTTCAACCTCAATACACATTATAAGATACTATTTTTGCTGATAGGCCATTTTATATGTGTTTGCCTTTAAAAGAAAACAAACAAACAAAAAAAAAACTAAAAAATCCTCACGCAAGAGTTAGGTAAAACAGACACCCTCATATATTATTAATTGCAATTTAAATCTATAGCTTTAGAAAGGAACATAGCAATTTGTAGAAGAACTTTTAAATGCTTACTTGCATACTTTGACCCAGGAATTCCTCTTCTGGGAATCTATCTTAATAATTCTAGATGTAGAAAATGCTCTGTGAATGAAGATGTTAAGTGCTCTGGTATATATTGTCATTGTCTTAGTTGTTCTGTTGTGTCCAACTTTTTGCACCTCATGGACTGTAGCCCATCAGGCTCCTCTGTTCATGGGATTTTCCAGGCAATGATACTGGAGTGGGTTGCCATTTTTTTCTCCAGTGAAAAATAATAACAGGTATTCAATTTCAGAAGAATGCGTAATGGGTTGAATTATACCTCCAAAAAAGTTATGTTCCAGTCCTCACTTCCACTACCTATGAACCATATCTTCTTTCACTTTATTTTACAATAAGGTCTTTACAGATGTAATCAAGTTAAGATCTTGTTTAGTCGCTAAGTGATATCCAAGTCTTTGCAACCCCATGGACTGCAGCATGCCAGGCTCCTCTGGAGTTTGTTTAAATTCATGTCCATTGAGTAGGTGATGCTATCGAACCATCTCATTCTATTCTGCCCCCTTCTCTCTTTGCCTTCAATCTTTCCCAGCATCAGAGTCTTTCCCAATGAGTCAGCTCTTTGCATCAGACAGCCAAAGTATTAGAGATTCAGCATCAGTCATTCCAATGAAGATTCAAGATTGATTTCCTCTAGGATGGACTAGTTTGATCTCCTTGCAGTCCAAGGGACTCTCAAGAGTCTTCAGCACCACAATTCAAAGGCATCAATTCTCCAGCATTATCAAGTTAAGACGAGATGAAACTAAGTTGGAATAGATCTTAATCCAATATGCCTGGTGTCCCTATGAGCAGAAGAGATACAGAGCCACACTGGAAGAATGTCCTGTGAAGATACAGAGATTGGAGTAAGGCACTTACAAGCCAAGGGATGCTAAGAATTGCTGACAATACCAAAAGCTAGGAGAGAGCCATGGACCAGATTCCCCCCAACTAGAGACTTCATAGACAGCATGGCCCTGTTGACACCTTGATCTTGGACTTGAACAGTCAAATAGCAATATGTTTTGTACTTTTCTAGAGTTTTTTATTTTGTTTATTGAAAACACAGCCATAATTAATTATCATAGGTGGCTGAGACTAATCAAGACACCCTAGGATTTGGGCTTGAGCTGTGTTTTATAAGGTCCTTGGCCCTGGAGTTGAAAACCTGAACAAAATTGGATTTCTGTTTACAAAGAGGGTGGAATGTCAGGTAGACAACTAAAAACTGTCTGCTATCATATTCCTGGTGGCACTCCAAACTTGGCAGAGGCTGTGAAGAGGGGAGTGGAAAAGGTACTTTAATTAATGTGGAGAGGAAATGATGTATTTCCTGAATAATACGACTGAAATGCTTTACTGGTAAAGCTCAACTTTAGTATGATACAAGTTGATCACCTAAGCGTGAATCTTAGAATAACCAACAGACTAATTTTGTTCTTCTTGGTAAGCCAAATACTAGAAAAGTTCTTACAGTTCTTTCTTATATAGATAGGATTTAATCAGTCACAAAAGGTCACAAAGTCCAGTAGTATATATTCACAATTCAGTTGGGTAAACTATGATATACCTGTTATTTAAACATGCAATCATTCATATTTCTTGCTCAATATTGGGTTGGGAGTTCATGTTACAGCACTGAACAAAAAAAATGTCATAATCCCAACCCTTAAATATCCTGTAGTTACACTGGAGAAAGTGAAAGCGTTAGTCCTTCAGTTGTGTCTAACTCTTTGTGACCCCAGGGACTGTAGACCACCAGGCTCCTCTGTTCATGAAATTCTCCAGGTTAGAATACTGAAGTGGGTGGCCATTCCCTTCTCCAAGAGATCTTCCCGACCCAGGGATCAAACCCGGGTCTCCCACATTGCAGGGAGATTCTTTACCGTCTGAGACAGTACTCACTCCTTATCGGAGAAACCAACTTTAAACAAAGCATAGTACATAATATATAATTACGATTGTGATTGCAGGCACACACGGAAGACAACAGGTCCTGTGAGAGCACATAATGAGGAAAACCAGTCTAGCGTGGGGAGCCTGGGAAGTGAGGTTTGAGTTGCCCTATTTAAGATGATGTTAAAACTGATTCAACAGAAAGGAGGATCTTGCCAAGCCAGCTGGAGAATGGAAGTGATTAGACTTTCCTGAGTCGGCACGAACAGAAGGAGCAGCCTTTCCTGGGCAGAAGGAGCACCTTGGGCAAGTTGCCAAGTCTAGACCTGTTCTGGCTGATTTGACTGATAAGAGGAGGCCAGTGTAATTGGCATGCAGTAAGCAATGTGGAGAGAGGGTGAGAGATGGGGCTGGAAGTGCATGTTAATGTTAGTGTTGGTCGCTCAGCCACGTCCGACACTTTGTGACTCCATGGACTGTAACTCACCAGGATCCTCTGTCCGTGGAATTCTCCAGGCAAGAATATTGAAATGGATAGCCATTCCCCACTCCAGGGAATCTTCCCAACCCAGGGATTGAACCCAAGTCTCCTGTTGCTGGCAGATTCTTTACCATCTGAGCCACCAGGGAGTCTTTTAGACAATGCTGCAGATACTTGCCTGGAGAATCCCAGGGACAGGGGAGCCTGGTGGGCTGCTGTCTACAGGGTTGCACAGAGTCAGACACGACTGAAGCAACTTAGCAGCAGCAGCAGATATAGGACTTGATCCTGAGTGCAACAGGAGCCAATGAAGGACTCTTAAAAATAGAAAAGATAGTGATGGATGCTCTAAATAGATCAGGACAGGGCAAGAGTAGATGAAAGGAGATCAGGAAGCAAGTGATGTCACCAGTTCTGGCCAAAGGTAATGGTGGCTTTCCTCACTAGGAAGTGAGAATGTAGAACAGATTTGAGATATTTATGTATAACTAAGTAAATTTGGCCACACTGGAATACTGACACATGTTGAACACCAGGAAACATTGGACTACAATGATCTAATAAGGTTCTCCTTTGATCTCCTCATTCATGAATTCATTCAACATTCATTTGCTATATGCAAATATTATATTCAAACTCACCAATTCATTATCCAGCTGCATCCGTCTGTCAGTTGAGTTTTCTATTCTAACGGTTATATTTTTAAAAATTTAAGATCTCTGATATTTGTCATCTGCTTACTCTGTCCACATAACAGCCCCCTGAGATTTAATTTCTTTTCTTTATCTCTCAAATAATATTGAGTACACTTTTAAAAGTTTTTTTTCTTCCTATTCTGAATTATTCAATTTTCTCATATAAACAGTCTTGCAGTTTTTAGGTTTGTGGTCTCTTTCATAATCTGGGCCTTGTTCAGGTATTTGGTGAGACTTAGGAGCTCCCTTTTGTGAACTGGGCTGGGTGATAACCTTCACTAATAGCTATGTTGTCCTATGGTATCATACATCTTGTTACAGCAAATATTCACTCTCCCCACATTCAACCCCCATGGAATGCATACATACCCCTGAACCTCGGATGTTAGGCTTGACCATGTGACTTTTCCTGGCCAATGAGATGTTGTTAGCATATACCTAATTAAAGTAAAGACTTGCTTTAATGATTAACCTTGCTTTCTTAAACTTTTGTCATCCCCATGAGAAGCACATGCCCTAAATAGCTGCTGGTCCCAGAAGAAAGAAAATGGGAGGAAAGGTCTAAACTAAGCCTGTGGCCAGGAGCCAAGAAAAACTGAGCCCAGCTAGATCAGCTTTATGCCAGCCAATTCTCATCCCATCACTTGAAAAAATATCGCCCAGATGACTCCTCTCAGGCTAATGAACGAGGTGGTTGTTCTGCCGCTAAGCCATGTCTGGTTCTTTGAGATCCCATGAACTGCAGCACACCAGGCTTCTCTGTCCTTCACTATCTCCCAGAGTTTGCTCAAACTCATGTCCATTGAGTTGGTGATACCATCCAACCATCTCATCCTATGTCATTCCCTTCTCCTCCTGCCTTCAATCTTTCCCGGTATCAGGGTCTTTTCCAATGAATAAGCTCTTTGCATCAGGCCACAGTATTGGAGCTTCAGCTTCAGCATCAGTCCTTCCAATGAATATTTAGGGTTGATTTCCTTTAGGATTGACTGGTTTAATCTCCTTGCTGCCCAAGGGACTCTCAGAAGTCTTCTCCAGCTCCACAGTTCGAAAGCAGCATTTCTTCGGTGCTCAGAGCTTTTTATGATCCAACTCTCACATCCATATATGAATGTGGAGTAAATATTTATTATTCTATGTCATTATTATTTTTGTGGTGGTTTATTACACAGCAATATCTGGTTAACCTATCCCTTCTACTAAGAATTTTTCACAGCTTCTGGCCATAAAGAATCTTCTCTTGTTTTCAAGTGCTAGTATCATTTATTTATTAATATTGTATACTCACTGATGTTTATTTCAAGGTTATTTTTTTTTTTATCATTTATAGGTCTTTGCTGTGAAAGAGGGATATTTCAAAGAATTCTCAGGCCACCATCTTGACTTTAGTAATCTGATCACAAGATTGAATCTCTTATAGGATTATTCTAACTGATTTAATCAGATAAGTTCTAGGAACTTTGGAGAAGTTCAGAGACTAGCAAGATCAAACCAGTCAATTCTAAAGAAAATCAATCCTGAATGTTCATTGGAAGGACTGATGCTCACGCTGAAGCTCCAATACGTTGGCCACCTGATGTGAAGAGCCGACTCATTGGAAAAGATCTTGATGCTAGAAAGATTGAGGGCAGGAGGAGAAGGGAGTGACAGAGGATGAGATGGTTAGACAGCATCCCTGACTCAAAAGACGTGGGTCTGAGCAAATTCCAGGAGATAGTGAAAGGCAGGGAAGCCTGGCGTGCTGCAGTCCGTGGGGTCACGAAGAGTCAGACACAACTTAGAGAATGAAACAACAAGAGAACAGCACTTGGAGGAGACCACTCACCCCAGGGGGCTCAGTGGTCACGGACCCACCTGCCGATGCAGGAGATGCCGCTTCAACCCCTGGGTCAGGAAGGAACACAACCTGCCCTAGTATTCTTGCCTGATAAAGTCCCAAGGACAGAGCAACAAGGCAAGCTATAGTCCCTGGGGCTGCAAGAGTCGGACACAACTGAGCACGTGTGCACACACTCAACTGTAATAAAGTCCACATTATAGCAAAGGGCTGCTCTCCTGGTGACACCAAGGCTACCACTTCTGGGCTCAGACACCATGATGACATGTCTGCTGCTGGATGGCACCACTAGAAACTCTGCTTCGGGCACCTCTGCCCGCTGGATGATCCTGACCCTGGCTTCACCAGGATGGATCTTGCCCAGCATATGAGTCTTCACTTCGCCAGCTTCTGAACTGAAATCTCATGCAAGTATCTATCCAGAGCTGAAGTCACATTCCAGCAAGAAAAGCATGGAAGGTGAATTTCTGGCATCATCTAGGCGAGAACTAAACCTGTAATATAGGACATGTCTCACACTTAGAAAGGCAGTTAAAGATGTCAACAAGCATCCCTTACAATCACTGTTTGGTTATGTTAGATATGAGAAAGAAAAGAAAAAGAAGTTTATACAGTTAAGAAGGTCATAAACTACAACTCTCAATTACAATTAATTGATATAATATTCACAGATGTCCCTGGTAGAGTCCCCATCACATAGCAGACACTCAACTAATGAGAAATTAGTCAATTTATAAATGAAACTACAAACTACTCCTATAATATAAAGCACAAATATCATTATTCTAGATTTGTAGTCTTGTCTCTAATTCTCCAGCAAGCTGCCTTTTTTCCCTTGTTCAAATCTCTGTGTTTTACTTTCTGTTTTTCACCTTTCATCTTCTGGGGGGAAGATTTCATTTCACGGGACACGCTTGTCAACACCTTGCCAGCTGGACTTACTTAAGCCTTGCCATCTCCTAGTCCACTGGTTAACAGTCTCTTCCTGCAAATGTTCATTCCTGGTCTGCATCAAGAATTTATAAAGAGAGAAAGGTCAGTGGACCAGTGATCCTAAAAACTGTAATTTGAGTAAAAAACAAAAACAGAAAAACCTTTCCAATATGCCAAAATTGATATACAATAATATGTAATGGGGACTTCCCAGGTGACTCAGTGGTGAAAGAATCCACCTGCCTATGCAGGAGATACAGGTTTGATCCCTGGGTTGGGATGATCCTCTGGAGGAGGAAATGGCAACTGTCTCCAGTATTCTTGCCTAGAGAATCCCAGGGACAGAGAAGCCTGGGGGGCTACAGTCCATGGGGTCGCAAAGACTCAGACACGATTAAGCAACTGAGCACACAATACGTAATAAAGTGCTTCCCCTTCCTTTCTTGTCTTCTTGAACTAGTGAAATTCCACATGTGATGAAGTAAGACCCAGAGGACAGCAAATGTAAATTAATAAAGAAAAATGAAAACATAACTTTACAGCTTTGTTAATGTAAAAATATACTTTATACTTTGGGTATTTGGAGGATTGGGCAACTTCTGAAAAAAAATTCAACATTTATTGAAACCCCGTTGTATGCCAGGCTGTCGGCCTCTGAGGTACGGAGGTGAGCAGTACCAGTGGGTGGAAAGGGTGAAAGCGTTGGTCACTCAGCTATGTCCTACTCTTTGCAACCCCATAGACCAGGCTACTCCTCTGTCCGTGGGATTTTCCAGGTAAGAATACTGGGGTGGGTTGCTATGCCCCTCCTCCAGGAGACCTTCCTGACCCAGAGATTGAACTGGCGTCTCCCACATTGCAGGCAGATTCGTTACCATCTAAGCCACGACCGGCTCCAAATCTGCTATATTTGCACTTGGGCTTCTCAACCAGATATCCTTCTAATAAGCTCAAAATATTTCTTTATCCAAGAAAACAAATCAATATCACCCTGAAAAAAAAAAAAAAAAAGAATTAGGAGAGAAGGAAGAAAGGGAGGATGCTAGGGAGAGACAAAATCTTAGCCTGGGTTCCTCAGTTTATGGGGGAGACGTTTACTTGGAAGTGTGGGCTCTGGAGGCAGAATTGAGAGAAGGACTAAAACACGAAAGGAAAGCATCGTCTTCCTTCCTTCCTCCCTGCCTGTCTCCCATTCCCTGTTGACTGTCATAGGTGACTGGATTCTTGGTCCCATTCAGGAGCCTTTTAACATGTTATTGACCAGAGATCAATTAATACATCTCTTGTTACCCAAACGTTATTGACTGGAGATATATCAATATGTTTTTAGAGAGTGATACAATTAACATCATAGTGGGAAGTTGTTAGAGCTTAAAATTGATCAAAGGTTCATTATACAACTTATGACGGTTGTTATCCCTCACATTGTGCTTCAGTTACATTTTTGTTCCAACCTTATGTATATTATAAATGCAAGCTTATTACCATAAAATTTTCAAAAATGATGCATCTTGAAATTTTGAATGAAGATGAATTTTTTAGTGAATTGTATGCAGATACTGTCTCCAGTTGCCTGAATGACATATGCTAGTGTTTCAGAAGATGATAGTTCTTCAGAATATAGTTCTGATTCAGATGATGTGATTTTACAATAAAAAAAGACAAAAATCTTTAAGGATTGATTCTGATAAGGAAAGTGAAAATGAAATTCAGGGTGCTGGGGAAGACTTTACAGGTGTGTGAGGTGTACCTATAGAATGTAATAACCTGCAAAGTGTTAGCGACATAACAGATTTTTTGGCCAGCCAAAATAAAAATCTCTAGCCACAGGCGTTAGTTTTTGCCAAACATCCCTGGTTAGTAATGAATCAAAAATGCCAAGAAGGAAAGAAGAGAGGGAGGAAGGAAGACAAGCTCTTGACATTTTGATTTTGGAGTCAGAAGCCTTAACAGAAGCAATACTCAAACATTTGACAGTGGCGCAGTGGTAAAAAATCCGCCTACCAATGTGGGAGACACAAGAGACGTAGGTTCAATCTCTGTGTTGGGAAGATCCCCTGGAGGAGGAAACGGCAACCCACTCCAGTATTCTTGCCTGGGAGATCCCACGGACAGAAGAGCCTGGTGGGCCACAATTCATGGTGTCACTAAGAGTCAGACACAACCGAGCACAGGTCACCTTGCCCTTAATTATTGTGGCTTACCTGTACTGATGAGTTCATTCGCTCTCAAGAACAACTCTTGGAAGTAGGGCTCATTGCTCATAGAGTAGTGAGCTTCAAACTGTGGGCTCTGGAGTCAGACAGCTTGGAAAGAAACACTGGCTCCATCGCTTATTAGTTATGTGACCTCGGGCAAATTGCTTACAGTTTTTCTCATCTGTGAAAATGGAGATAATAAAGGCACGTACCTCCAAGGGCTGTTTGTTGTGAGGATTAAATGAGTTAATATTTTTAAAGTACTCAAAATGGTTCTGGCAAAGAATTAGTTAGCTATTATAAAAGCCTGCTTTTTTTTTTTTTTTTTTTCTGATGCTCTTAACTGGGCTAAAGGACAGATTTCAAATGCTTTCTGATCCATAAAATAGGAACAGCTCTTGCATTAGCAGAATTACTTTGAAATTCTTCAAAGTGAAATGTGCAAGAAACTGTCCTCAACAAGGCTACTGGGCAGCTGGGAAGCTCTGGAACGGAGGGGTGGGCTCAGCTGGGAAAGGGCATTTGGAACAAACCCACGCTTCACTCATCAACAGCTTCTTGTGGGATGTCTTCCCTCCATCATTTCTCTAAAATGTAAAATCGTCATTCTGGGCAGGGTGCCATGTTTCTCTCCCCGGGACCTAGTGAGCCAGTGTTCCCTTCTCCCTGGCCATTTGGAGCGAAAAAGAAGCCAAGATCTCATTTCAGTCCAAATGTTCAATGTTTATGGAAATGGGTTTGGATGGTTTACAAAAGCTAACCACTCTCCCCCTTTCCACTCCAGTGGACTGATTTTAGCAATTCCGGGGTTCTCTTCCCTGTTTCCTATCCCACTTCTTAGAAAACTGGCAAAGACATCTCCTCTCCCTCACGTCTCAACATCCCACAGATTCTACATGATCTGTGAGGCCATCAGCATGTTGAAAAAAAAAAAGGTACCCCTAGCTGAAGCCTGGGAGGCCACACTTAGTACAATCAGGAGTAGAGAATATTTA
This sequence comes from Tragelaphus eurycerus, assembly GCA_935064755.1. NCBI lineage: Eukaryota > Metazoa > Chordata > Mammalia > Artiodactyla > Bovidae > Tragelaphus > Tragelaphus eurycerus. The sequence goes on from CAKXYN010000033.1 coordinate 6,225,639, forward strand.
GAGAGCAGGTCTATGGTTTGACAATGAGGGAAGCAGTGTCACAGCTGACTCACAAAGCCTTCAGTCTTGACCGGGAGAGGAGCTGGGAAAACAGTGAGAGCAGGCAAGATGGTGAGAGATGCTAAGCCATTTTCCCCACTTGGGAGGTGTATTAAATATTGGCAGACAGCAATCATTGCAAAATGTGTATTTATTTATTTATTGGAATGGATGTACTCAGCCATTGCCTCTTCCCTCTGGGGGCAGCTGGGAGAGATAGAAAATGAGCCTGACTCATATCTTGCTTTTACAGCTTAAACGACTCCTCTCAGAGTCCATAAACACAAGTCATCTCTTACAGTCTCACCCGTGCTCACACCCAGCCTCGGATCTCAACTCAAATTCCATTTAGATTCTACAATCTCCAAACCAAAATGGACCAGTGTGTTTCCTAGCAGTGGTAGAAGGGAAACTAGAGGCTTACTCTCTGACTCCTTCCTGCTTATAAATTGTGTCCATCTAAAACCCACACACACACACACACACACATTCTGAAGGAGATCAGCCCTGGGATTTCTTTGGAAGGAATGATGCTAAAGCTGAAATTCTAGTACTTTGGCCACCTCATGCGAAGAGTTGACTCATTGGAAAAGACTCTGATGCTGGGAGGGATTGGGGGGCAGGAGGAGAAGGGGACGACAGAGGATGAGATGGCTGGATGGCATCACTGAATCGATGGATGTGAGTCTGAGTGAACTCCGGGAGTTGGTGATGGACAGGGAGGCCTGGCGTGCTGCGATTCATGGGGTCGCAAAGAGTCAGACACGACTGAGCAACTGAACTGAACTGAACACACACACACACGCGTGCACACACACAAATATCCTGTACACAATTCTGAGTCAAATAACTGCACGCTTCACTGAAAAACCCTTTAAGCTTTCTGAGAATTGTGGAAATCTTCTAGATAAAGTCCCCAATCACCCCAGATCCCTCTCATTTCCCCTTCATGCTGAACTTTCTCTTCTGCCCTACCCACATTATTTACAGTTACTCAACTATCAAGCAGGCTTCCCTTGTAGCTTACTTGGTAAAGAGTCTGCCAGCAATGCAGAAGACTTGGGCTCGATCCCTGGATCAGGAAGATCCCTTGGAGAAGGAAATGGCAACCCACTCCAATATTCTTGCCCGGAGAATCCCATGGACAGAGGAGCCTGACAGGCTACAGTCCATGGGGTTGCAGAGTCGGACACGACTGAACGACTTTCACTCCATTTCAGCTCTAGTTGTTTTCCTGTTCCTATCTTTGTCCTTACTGACTCACACAAGATTTTTTTTTCCCCAATAGAACATCTCTGTCTTTTGTGTTCCGTTAAATGTTAGAGCCAAGAGGTTATCCTTCAGAATTCAACTCTCTTCATTTCCAGGTGAGATATTAAAAAAGCCTGGAGAGAAGAGTGATGTGTCTGCTCTAAGACGACTCTCCAAGTACTTACTGGATTTTGAACCCAGAGTGGAACATTCCTAAAGGAAGACAGAGATATCTCTTAAACTCTTGTGCGTGTCTCCACCATTTTGGAAGGGAGTGGCCACAATATTTGTGCAGGTTGTATAAAACAATTTCACACACACACACACATTCTGAAGGAGATCAGTCAGTCACTGGATGGGGGTATGAGTTCAAAATCCACCTCAGCTTCTTTGTGGCCATGGGCAATTCGGTTATGCTCACCAACCCTTTAAGGGCTTGGCTTCCTCATCTATAAAATGGGGGCATGGATAGAGCACTCATAAAGTGGTCATAGGACCAAATGAGGTCCAGAGTTACTGTAATAATTAAAAGAGTTAATATTAACTGAGGACTGGACCAAGTGTTTTATTTTTTTTTTTTTTTTAGATCAACAAAATGTTTCTTTTTTTTTTTTTATCAAGAATCTCTTTTATTGATTATCAGAAACATTACAAACATCTAATATGAACAAATTGTAACATGACAGTATTTAGTTTGAACAATTAATACATTTCAGATATAATATTATACATATTTCAATGTTATTCTCCCCAATCATCCCACCCTCTCCCGGTCCCAGAGTCCAAAAGTCTGGTCTATACATCAGTGTCTCTTTTGCTGTCTCGTAAATAGGAAGAAAGAAGAACGGAACTGGAGGAATCAACCTGCCTGACTTCAGGCTCTACTACAAAGCCACAGTCATCATGACAGTATGGTACTGGCACAAGGACAGAAATATAGATCAATGGAACAAAATAGAAAGCCCAGAGATAAATCCACGCACATATGGTCACCTTATCTTTGACAAAGGAGGCAAGAATATACAATGGATTAAAGACAATCTCTTTAACAAGTGGTGCTGGGAAAACTGGATCAAGTGTTTTAAAAGCCATTTTTCAAGGCGTGAGGGGTTGCCAGGGCTTAGGCATGATGGGGTGAGAGTGGCGGTTGTGTCTATGAAGGGCTAGAGAAATCTTTGTGGTGACAGAGTAACTGTGTCATGACGCTGTGGGGGATTAGATGGATCTCACATGATAAAATGCCACAGAATTACACCTACATTGTTCCAATGTCAATTTTCTTCTTTGATACTGTATTAGAATCATGTAAGATATAACCATTGAGGGGAAATTGAGGTAAGAATACACAAGACCTCTGTAATATTTCTGCAATTTTTGTCAATATATAATTGGGCTTCTCCGGTGACTCAGACAGTAAAGAATCCGTCTGCAGTGCAGGACACCTGAGTCCGATCCCTGGGCTGGGAAGATCCCCTGGAGGAGGGCATGGCATCCCACTCCAGTATTCTTGTCTGGAGAATCCCATGGACAAAGGAGCCTGATGGGCAACAGTCCAGGGGGTTGCAAAGAGTCAGACACACCTGAGCAACTCAGCACACACACATATAATTAATTTAAAAAAAAACACCATGAAATAAAATCTATTTCCAATGAAAACACTAGACTTTAGAAAGGTTAAATAACTTGCCTGAGGTAACACAAGCATTACATGACAGAGACAAGCTTCCAGCCCCACCTGTTGACAGCAAAGGCCGTGTTTTCCCACTCCGCGACGGCGCTGAACACGGCACCAAGCGTTGCCCCCATCCGCTGTGTCCAGGCCATAATACGTAAAAGCTGCTCATCTGCTTCTGTTTCTGAGACAAGCAAGGGACAGCTAAGTACTTGCTCTTCTACCCCGTTCCTTTAGGCATTTACAATGTGAACAAACCGTCTAGATTTCACAAAAGCCACAGAGATGTGAAAACGGTCATCGCTGACGATCCTAATTCAAAGGGTTAAGGACACGTCAACCTCAGAACATAAGGTGTCACCTGATATATATTTGGACCCCATTTACCTCACCCTGGGATAATCAGCACGTTCAATTGTGATCACGCAGGCTCAAGCAAACCTTACCTCTAGAGCAGGCACAGTCGCTTTGGGATTTCCTCCACGCTCAGCCGGCACTCAGCTACTGAGAGCTCCGTAAATGTCCCCTCGGAGCTAGCTGGACACATTCATCTCCAGAGCTGTTTGTGTGACCACATGGCCCTGCCCTGCTGAATTGAGTACCATCTTTGTGCTTCTTCCCTTTTCTTTAACCCCATTTCCATTTTTCTGGTTTGCTCTTTTACACAAAGCACTGAGCTAGGCTTTGTGCAGAGTGAAGAAAAGAAGTGGATTAAGCCAAAACTCAATTAGCAGTGTCCTTACCTGGAAAAGCAGTCCAAATAAAAAGATACAGAACATCAAAGAACAAAGAAAAGGATAAGATATGATAAGGAAGACTTCATGGAGGAGGTGATACCAAGATGGACTTAAAAGTTCATTGATCCAACTCTTCTTCCCCTGAAGGCGTAACCTTGGCAGAGAGGAGGGTCTAAGTACCAGCTGTTGTTCAGTTGCTCAGCCGTGTCCGACTCTTTGCGACCCCATGGACTTCAGCATGCCAGGCTTCTCAGTCTTTTCCAGCATCACGGTTCGAAAGGATCAATTCTTCAGTGCTCAGCCTTCTTTATCAGTATCAGCTGGAGTTTGGACAGATCCACTCCATATTCCTCTGTTTTTAATCGAGTGCTAAGGACAGGATCTATGGTCGCGTCAAAACAAGTGCAACGGTCCGTACATTTTTAAAAGTCTAAAGAACACCATGGTAGTTGTTGCGTTTAGTCGCTCAGTCGTGTCCAACTCTTTGGGATCCCATGAACTGTGGCCCACCAGGCTCCTCTGTCCTTGGGATTTCCTAGGCATGAATACTGGAGTAGGTTGCCATTTCCTTCTTCAAACACCATGGGGAGGAAGCCAAATATTCAGTGTAGATTCACTCCTTAACAATAAAAAATCCTTCCCATTTTCTTCAAAGGCACAGTTGAGATAAAAACATACCAACCTACATTCATGAACAGAACAGGAGTATGGCCGCAGGCAGTTGACAGATGGATGGCCAGGCCAACATTTCTCTTTTTCCTTGACCTGCAGGAAGCACTGGGCACCTTCGGTCAGTCCCCACTGTCATCCACCCAAACCTGGACACACCCAGTGCTGAAAGTCCCAGGCCGGGGCCCCTTAAGGGCTTCCTCTAGGGCCCTTGCCTGCTCTTCTATTTCTCGAAGGTATTGGAGAAGTGAGACTTCCCAGGCGGCACTAGTGGTAAAGAATCCGCCTACCTGTGCAGGAGAATGAAGAGATGCAGGTTCGATCCCTGGGTCGGGATGATCCCCTGAAGGAGGAAATGGCAACCCACTCCATTATTCATGCCCGGGAAATCCCAAGGACAGAGGAGCCTAGCAGGCTACAAGCTATAGTCCATGGGGTTTCAAAAGGTCAGACACAACTAAAGCAACTTAGCATGTTGGAGAAGTAGCTCCAAAGGAAGTAACTCATCCTCAAAGTAGTGATGAGATCTGAATCTCAAATTTGTGTTTTACGTAGGCAAGTAGAGAAAATGGGCTTGTGAATTCCCTTTGAGAATAACATATCAGGCTTATCAAATTTAAGGAAAAGCATTTGCTCTTCTAAAGCCCAACCTCTCCACCGACTTCCCCTGCACTCCCAAAGTTACCTCTTTCCCTTAAGGTAAGAAGCTGGGTGTCCATCTGCTGAGATCATAGTACAGAAGATGTTCAAGGATGCTATTTCACCTGGATAGAATCGTCTCCCAAGTAGTTCAGGCTCTTGGTTATATTCATGTGTTATTTTGATCATTATTTTCTCAGCATCTTTTAATTGACTATAAATAGCTGCATAGTCCCAAGCAGTCATAGCTACACAATTACAACTTAATGTTCCAATTCTGTGTTCTCATACTCGTTAAAATACACATATGGCTGTTAAAATGAGGATAGGTAATTACCTCCTATCACCTACAGTCATCTGCCTTACCATTGGCAGATGTGCAGACCCACTTTGGGAACTGCCTTCCGATGCTACAATTCTGATTATCACAGACCGGGTTTGAATCTGTTAAGAAGGAAGGGGTATATTGTAGTACAGGCTCAACGAGCAAAATACAGTGTAGCAAGATGTATGCAATTCAAACCTGCCAGAGAACAGCAGGAAGCACACATTCACCGGTTTTTAAATAGACATAAAAGAGCTAAGCTGATCCCTGGGGGAGGCAAGTGTGTCCATTCTGGACTTGTCTTGTTCTGAGCCGCTGAGTAAATTTCTGTTTGTATTTGAAGAGGTGTATTGGTTTTTCCTCTCACTTGAAAAAAGAAGATGAAAAGAATTCTGCATGTCTCTTCTGTTTCAACAGGATGGATGGAGTGGGCATTCTCCTTGAATCTCCACCAGTGTGTTTTGTTTTGTTTTGTTTTTCCATTTGTTGGTTTTGGGTTTTCTGTTGAAAACATTGACGGTGTTTTGTTGTATGTATCAGAATGTATCCAAGTGACACAAGTTTAAGGCCACTTGAATCAACTCGTAAAGAAATAGCCATGCAATACTACTAATTCACGAAGTCCCAAATGCAATCTTTTCTGTATTAGGGAACCAACATTTTAACTAAAGTTTGCAAAATATGCTTGAAGTCATAAATGGTATTTTCTCAAAGCATTTCTCAGAGCACTATCCTTTCCCCAGAAGAGCATCTAGGTCATAACTCTTTTTTTAAAATACTTTTTATTTATCAGGGCTTCCCTGATAGCTCAGTTGGTAAAGAATCCACCTGCAATGCAGGAGATCCTGGTTCAATTCCTGGGTCAGGAAGATCCACTGGAGAAGGGATAGGCCACCCACTCCAGTATTCTTGGGCTTCTCTGGTGGTTCAGCTGGGAAAGAATCTGCCTGTGACACAGGAGACCAGGGTTTGATCTCTGGGTTGGGAAGATCCTCTGGAAAAGGGGAAGGCTACCCACCCCAGTATTCTGGCCTGGAGAATTCCATGGACTGTATAGTACACGAGGTTGCAAAGAGTCGGACACAACTGAGCGACTTTCACTTTCCCTTCATTTTTATTTATTCGTTTGCTGCACCGGGTTCTAGGTGTGGCATGTGTTCCCTCTCTGACCAGGGATGGAACTTGGCCCCCTTCTCTGGGAGCACAGAGTCTTAGCCACTGGACCACCAGGGAAGTCCCGGATGATAAGTCTTCATGTTTTCCCCCTTATAAGGGGGGCATTGGCAATGCCTTCTAGGGTATTTCCCCTAAAGGGGAAATGATAGACATTGGCAATACATTTTTGGTGACCCAACAGCCTTTAGAAATACTGAGCACAACCCTCATGATTCATATTCCAATTCTCAAAGTTGTTGGAAAATTGCTTCATCATCTTGACAAACATTTTCACAGGAAAGCCTCTGACATTTCTTACCTCTTGGAAGACAGTGTATCAGAGTCCCTTTGGGGGGCGGGTTTGCAGGCTCTGCTCTCACAGAAATGATGGAGTGTGTGGACAAGAGTGTGGAATGTTAGAAAAAGTGTATTTTTTAGAGTGAAGAGAGCTGAGTTCAAATCCTAAGTCATACACTATGAGCTAGCTGTCTGTCTCAGGGGAAACCAACTCTCCTTCCCAACAGAGATGACTTGCCTGGTATTGAAATCCTAAGCATTGAAATACTTTGCATCCATTAAACACAGTAGCTTCCCTGAAGCAACAGACAGAAAAGTTTGGGAGGGAGCTCACGGGTGCTTTTCTCACCTGTGGGGATATCCTACTAACACAGGCTGCATCCAGCGTACGTTTTGTTTACACAGTGAGGAGCATAGATCCCCGTACATTTTGAGGAAAGAATACAAGCAGAGGGACTTCCCTTTCAAACACACACAGGCACACACACATGCTCAGAGTAACTAAAGATGGAGAGAATGCCAGTTTGTGAGTCTATGCTTGTTTGGGGCCGAAAGTGTGTATAGAGAAAGATAGTGTCTTTCTCATACCCTTACGTTTCAGGTAGAAGACCCTCCAATGGATGCTGAATCAAAGGGTTCATGCTCGGTCACTCAGTTGTGTCTGGCTCTTTATGATCTCATGGACTGTAGCCCACCAGGCTCCTCCGTCCATGGGATTTCCCAGGCAAGAATACTGGAGAGGGTTGTCATTTTCTCCTCCAACGGATTTTCCTGACCCAGGGATCGAACTCGTGTCTCCTGAGTCTTCTACATTGGTAGGTGGATTCTTTACCACTGAGCCACCTCGGAAGTCATGAAAAAATTGTAGGATCATAGGCAGCAAACAAACAAATAAATATGGTTCAATGATTCCTTCATCTCTACTTCTGTTAAAATATTTTTAAATCCAAGTAAAATAAAACTGACTACTTTAAAAAAAATTTTAAATTAAAGATAAAAAGTATCTGCCTCAAGTTTCCTGAGGGCACCTCCAAGCTGGTGCTGCCTTCCTAAACTTTCTGGGACCAGCTCTTCTAAATGATCATTGCCTGTGCCTTTCTGGTAGTTAAATATTTCGACTATCCCTGTTGCTCTCAGGCCTCTATGTCTGACTCTTTGTGACCTATGGACTGTAGCCCTCTAGGCTCCCCTGCCCATGGAATTCTCCAGGCAAGAATACTGGGATGGGTTGCCATTTCCTCCTCCAGGAGACCTTCCTGGCCCAGGAATCGAACCCAGGTCTCCTGACTCTCCTGCACTGAGAGGCGGTTTTTTTTTTTTTTTTAACCACTGCTGGGACACAACTGAGGGACTGAACCACAACAAGGATTATCATAGTGACTGAAAGAAACAACTGAATGTGTCCAACAATTCAGCAAACGATCAACAGATGTTAACCGCTTTTACTCTTCATGTCAAAAGGATTTAGTCTTCAATCCGAAAGACCTTTCTTCTCCACCGATTTGAGTAAATGTTTCCAAGCCCAGGACTCAAAAGACACCCCCATACACACACACACACACACACACACACACACACACCCACACACAGTAACGTTCTTGTCACAACTAGTTTGTAGCCGAAAGATCAGAGGCCCCTTCTCCTGTCGCAGCCCTTGACATTAGGCAAACATGGTGATATCCTTGAAAACACAGACTTTCGCGTTACCGCATCTCAGCCCTCCCTGGAGCCTCCCCTCCGCGCCTCCAAACTCCCTTTCATGGGCTGTCAGATCGATTTTGCAGCCTGTTTGAGCAAGTTGATTAGGGCCTGAGGGAGCTGCCCTGGCTCTCCTGCAGACCCATGAGGAGGAGGCCGGGCTGCTGAAGGCTGGGAAATCCACCTCCTTTTTTCTCTTCAAAATAAGTTCTGGGAGGGGGAGGGGGGCAGAAAGTGATTTTGCCTAGTTTTGCAGCTTCCTAATGTCCCCCAGTCATTTGAGCTGGAACATATAAATCCAAGCTTCTGCCAGACATGGATTTTTTTCAATCAGTCTCTTTTAATTGCATAAACGTTCCTCTTTGTCTTGAAGGGAAAACATGATGCAGAGTTCATTGTAAAAGGATTTTGCATTGATTGACATAATGAAGACTTTCTGTGCAAATGCACCATATAAAGACCAGTTAAAAATCCTCTGTCCATGGGATTTCCCAGGCAAGAATACTGGAAATGGTTGTCATTTCCTTCTCCAGGGGCTTTTTCCAACCCAGGGATTGAACTCAGATACCCCGAATTGCAGGCAGATTCTTTACTGTCTGAACCACCAGAAAAGTCTTTCTTTTCAAATTGACTCCAAAAATCAAGGAGCTCTTATATGTAACCTTTTAATTTTTTTTAAAAAAAGCATGCATGCATGCTAAGTCGATTCAGTCATGTCCAACTCTTCCCAACAATATGGATTGTAGCCCACCAGGCTCCCGTGTCCATAGGATTCTCCAGGCAAGAATTCTGGAGAGGGTTGCCATGTCCTTCTCCACTGAAAAGCATAAATAGGGGAAAAAGAAATAAATAACCTTCCTCTCTTCTAAATTACTGTTTTCAAATTCTAAAGCACGTTTTTGTAGAATTTGCCTGTATTGAAACATTGAAGGTATCAAGGAGGAGGTTTGGTTGGTGGGAAGGGGTGGTGGGAGTCTCCTCTCTTGAGAAGGGACCAGCATTGTCAAGATCCTAGAAGTGTACTTTGAGCTCTCTCACAGGTTCAAAGTTGTCATTGTTTTATAAAGTGTAAGATAGAGGGCAGGAGGAGAAGGGGTCAGCAGAGGATGAGATGGTTAGATCGCATCACTGACTCAATGGACAAGAGTCTGAGCAAGGTCTGGGAGATAGTGGAGGCCAGAGGAGCCTGGCATGCTACAGTCCATGGGGCAGCAAAGAGTCAGACACCATTGGCAACTGAACAATAATAAATTCATTCTAAGAAAATATGATTTAGCTTTCATCCATTACAGCTACTGTTTAGGAATTCCCTAGCTGTCCAGGGGTTATGACTTCACATTGCACTCTAGGGGGCACAGGTTCAATTCCTGGGCGGGGGGGGGGGGGGATCTAAGATCCCACCTGATGCAAAATGCAACCAAAAAAAATTTATTAATTAAAAATATATACATTGTTTAGACCATGTTGTGTGTTGAACTTTGTCCCCAACAAAGATGCAATTGAGTGCTAACTCAGGACATCAGTGAATGTGACCTTCTTTGGAAGTCAGGTGAGATGGAATCCAGTTAAGACGAGGTCCATTATGGTGAGCCGTAATCCGATGACTGGCCATGAGGAAAGATGGACACAGGGAGATCAGACATGCAGGGAAGAAGGCCATGTGAAGTCAGGAGCAGAAGCAGAGTTATGCTGCCACCAGCCATAGGATGCCAAGGATAGCTGGAATCTACCAGAAGCTAGAAGCATTCTTCCGTAGAGACTTCAGAGGGAACACAGCACTGACGGTGCCTTGATCCCAGACTCCTGCCCTCCAGAATTGAGGGAGGACACATTCATGTTAAGTCACCAAGTTTGTGGTGATTTTTTATAATTTTTGTTGTTCAGTAGCTAAGTTGTGTCCAACTTTTTGTGACCCCATGGACTGCAGCACCCCAGGCTCCTCTGTCCTCCACTATCTCCTGGAGTTCACTCAAATTCATGTTCATTGAGTTGGTGAGGCCATCCAGTCATCTCATCCTCTGTCATCCCCTTCTCCTGCCCTCAAGCTTTCCCACCATCAGGGTCTTTTCCAGTGAGTCACCTCTTTGAATCATGTGGCCAGAGTATTAGAGCTTCAGCTTCAACATTATTCTTCTAATGAAAACCCAGGAGTGATCTCCTTTAGGATGAACTGGTTGGATCTCCTTGCAGTCCAAGGGATTCTCAAGAGTCTTCTCCAAGAAGACCATAGTTCAAAAGCATCCATTCTTCAGGCTCAGCTTTCATCCATTCTTCAGGCTCAGCTTTCTTTGTGGTCCAACTCTTACCTCCATACATGACTACGGGAAAAACCACACCTTTGACTGTACAGAGTTTGTTGACAAAGTGATGCCTCTGCTTTTCGATACACTGTGTAGGCTTGTCTTTGTTATAATAACCCTAAGAAATTAACGTAAACCCCAATCCCTAGGATTCAACAATGAAAAAAAAGACAAGCCTGCCCGCCATTTTGTGGGAACAAGACAACATGGCCGAGCCTCCTGAATAAGCTGAAGTAAAAGCTGCCTTTGAAAACCCCTTCTGAGGTGAGTGGGTGGTCTGTGCGTCAGGCTCCCTGCCCTCCCATATCTGCATCTTGTTTCACATCCATCTCTCCTGATTTCCACCTAGAGCATTTTAGCTCTTCAGATTCCCTCTAACCTCTCAGCCTTTCCACGTCACAGGGCTGGGAGGTGCCAAATCTGAAACATAAGCACAATCTCACCCTCCCACTGGTCAACTCCACTTTCCTGAGGGTGTTGGGGGAGTTGCCTTGAACACACTGGCCCATTTGCAAATCAGAGACAGGAATATGAACCCCACACAGTTTTGGAGAGCTTTCCATGAGGTGATTTATGTTTAAAAAATCTTGGCATTTAATCGTTCTTTGATAAAATTTAATGTCTCTCATTTCCCTTCCCGGAGAAGGTGATGGCACCCCACTCTAGTACTCTGGCCTGGAAAATCCCATGGACAGAGGAGCCTGGTAAGCTGCAGTCCATGGGGTCGGGAAGAGCCGGACACGACTGAGGCGACTTAGCAGCAGCAGTAGCATTTCCCTTCCCAAGAGACATCCATACTATGAGTTAAAAATGGTAAGACGGTAAGTCTAGAGAAGCCGGGCAAAGAAGAGAAGATTAGGAATTATTGAGCAGGGAGAAGGACCCCTCCAAGGGCCAGGCATTGCGTAGAGCCTTTATAAGAACCAGTGAATCTTTACCCACAGTCCATGAAGCACATACTTCTGTCTCCCCAGTTTTCAGGAAAGAACCCAAGTTTAGAACAGGGCTTATCACCCAGCACTGTTTTGGAACAGATAATTCTTTACAGAGCAGGGCTGTCCTGTATGCTTTAGGATGTTTACCAGACCCCTAGTCTCCTCCTAGTGTGCTAAGTCACTTCTGCTGCTGCTGCTGCTGCTAAGTCGCTTCAGTCGTGTCCGACTCTGTGCAATACCCCTTCCCCCAACTGGGACAACCAAAAATGTCCCAGACATTTCCAGATGTCCCCTAGGGGGAAAATTATGCTGGTTGAGAGCCACTGGTTTAGAGAGATTCAGTTACTGCTCCAACATCACAAAGCCAGTACCACTGAGGGTTTCAAAACCCAAGTGGGTTTCATTAATGAAGAATAACAGAGAAGGTGAGAGGTGAGTGTTTACTCCAAGGCATAGACAACTGGCTTTTTCCCTATTCCAGTGTTGCCCCAGTAACACTGACTTTTGATGGAAGCTGTAAGGGATGCTCTTTATACTTAAAACACATCCCAGGATGCAATGAGACAAGGGCAGAGGGCTTGAATTAGGAAGATTTCTCACAAGGGTCAAGTTAGGTGATGAAGATACACTAATCCCTCCTTGTACAGAAATCAAATTTTTAGATGATCTCAGAGTCAACTACAATAAAGACATCCTCACTCAGCCTTCCTTGCAGCCATGTGACTCAGATCTGGCCAATGGATGTGAAGTGCTAGAAATACAAGCATCTTCTGGGACACGTGCTCCAAAGAATGGCATATGCTCCCCTCTTAATCACTCCTTCTTCAAGGAGGAGCTTGGCAGCTGGGTACACGGTGAGCCATCAGAGACTCTGAAAAGAAAGACAGCGTCTTAGACATGGCAGAGCCATGAGACAGAAGCACCTGCCTGGGCACTGACAGCCTTGCAGAGCAGAGCTATCTGGCCACCTTGGACTTTACCCAAGAGAAAACCAAGTTTCCATGTTTCCTTCAGGCACTTTCTCTTTGGGTCTCTGCCATAGACAGCTGAGACAATAGCTATGTCTCTCTGTACAGGGTATAAACACCTTCAGAATGATACATTAGACCTTCTGACATTAGCATTTAATATGGCTCATACCTTAACCCAAGCAATTATTCAGCAGTTGGAGCCCGACCACTGATCCAAAGGGCTGTACACAGAGTTGGCAGAGCAGTGGTGTGAAGTAGGTGAAGACATAGGCTCTGACCTTCAGTTGGCCAAGTTCAAATTTCTGCCTTCTGTTCAAAGGTCTGTGACTTCAGGGGAGTAATTTATAATATTTTCATGCTTCATTCAGTTCCTGTTGTTACAAAATGGGGAATAAAATTGTACCTCTTCCAGGAACTTTTTTAGTGTGGACTAAATAATTTAGTACATATAAAGCACTTGGAGAAGGAAATGGCAACCCGCTTTTTGTATTCTTGCCTGGAAAATCCCATGGACAGGGGAACCCGGCAAGGCTACAGTCCATGGGGTCGCAAAGAGTAGAACACGACTGAGTGACTAAGCAATACACAACATTATGAAGCACCACAACAGTTCATGCCATATGCAAAACTAGTCAACAAATATTACCCACCATTACTTCTTATATATTGCAATTTAGCTCTCATTCTCCCTACATGTGGGCGTACACACACACACACACACACACACACACACACACACACACTGACCTTCCCCTCTGTTTATCTCTCCAACATTGTTATTTGATCTACTCTTTATCTGGTATTTATCAGACTGATTTGTGTAAATCTATTCATAGCTAATTAGGTTTCCCTTCTGAAATGTTTTCTCTCAAGTTAATAATGGCCTTGCATTTAATCTGCTTAATGTTCTACCAACTCATCACAAATTCCTCTCCAAACCCTATGGGAATCTCCACACACCCCTCAGCTGTTTCTCTGTTGGAAACCCTCTTCCACAGCTTTCTAGCACTCTCTGGATGCGTTTTCTTCTGAGTCTGCTGCCAGACAGTCCTCCCCACACATTTCTTCTCATCAGATCAGGGACCCCCTTCCCTGATCTGCTGGGTGGGATTCACTCTTTCCAGAGTCCCGCCTCTCCCAACCTCTACTCCTATGCCTTTTTTGTTGTGAATCACACCCTTCTCAGAAAGGGACTGTGAAGAGGCGGGGTTTTGAGATTTTCAATGGCTACAAATGTCTTTATTCTAGCACCACATTTGAACAATCCTGGGTTGGATATAGAACCCTGGAATGGAGGGAGCTTTCACTCTGAATCTAAAGTTGCTCCTTCATCTCCGGCTCCCAGCACTGCTACCAAGAGGTGTGGCGTCATTCTGACTCCTAATATTTTGTAGGTGCACTAGTTTCTCTCTTTGCAAGATTTTTGATCCTTTTATTTTCAGTGTTCTGAAATTTCCTTCTAATATGCCTTGATCAAGGTCTTTTTAAAAATTCTTAATATTTTTTTTAAAATATGGGGAATTTTCTTGTTATTTTCGTGGTTTCTGTCCCTCATTCTCCTGCTTTGTCTACTTTCTTTGTCTCTTTTTCTACTTCCTGTGGGATGCTTCAACTTTACCTTGCAACTATTTTATTGACTTTTTAATCTTTCTAATAGTAGTCTATATTTTCTTAATTATCAAGAGTTCTTTTTTCAATTCTTCTGAATACTCCTTAACAGTCCTTTCATGGGTATACTATCTAGCCTTACCTTCCTAAGGAATTCTTGTGAATTGTTGTGTTGCTGTAAACTTTCTTCTTTTTACCACGTTGTTTCTCATTCCTCTGGGTTTCTTTCTGTTAATGGCTTGTTGAGGTGCCTATTTTTTATACTAGATGTTTTTGCAAATATCAGACGATCTTCAATTGTCTGTTCATATTTGGAGTGAGACTTTTAGAAGCTGCCTGGGACCCCTGTGTATGGGCAAGATTTACCAAGTAATGGACTTCACCATAAAATGACAAGATTTGGACCCAGCCGTTATGAGTGACCTCTCCCCCAAACTGCAGTCAGTATCTGCAGATATTTTTCTTTGGCCTTGACTGTCTCTACTCAGAGAATCCTCCAAGCTCCCATCAAGGGCCGTACGTTTACCTATGAGCATTCATAGCACAGTCGGAGGCTGAGACTTTCACAGTTGAATTTGTAGATTCCAGAGACATTACTTTGCCAACAAAGGTCCGTCTAGTCAAGGCTATGGTTTTTCCTGTGGTCATGTATGGATGTGAGAGTTGGACTGTGAAGAACGCTGAGCGCCGAAGAATTGATGCTTTTGAACTGTGGTGTTGGAGAAGACTATTGAGAGTCCCTTGGACTGCAAGGAGATCCAACCAGTCCATTCTGAAGGAGATGAGCCCTGGGATTTCTTTGGAAGGAATGATGCTAAAGCTGAAACTCCAGTACTTTGGCCACCTGATGCGAAGAGTTGACTCATTGGAAAAGACTCTGATGCTGGGAGGGATTAGGGGCAGGAGGAGAAGGGGACGACAGAGGATGGGATGGCTGGATGGCATCACTGACTCGATGGATGTGATTCTCAGTGAACTCCGGGAGTTGGTGATGGACAGGGAGGCCTGGCGTGCTGCAATTCATGGGGTTGCAAAGAGTCAGACACGACTGAGCAACTGAACTCAACTCAAATCAACTCAATCTACATTTATTTTTATTATTATTATTAAGCTCCTGTGTTTCTCTATCTTATGTCTCAGGTCCCAGAGTCCAGAGTCCATTTGGTTTAACTTCTGCTCAGAGCCAACCTCCAGTTTTCTACCAGGTGGGACAGGACAGGTCCTACTTAGAGAAAAGACCAGGCCCTCCCTGCTTTCATGAAGACTTTCAACCATCTGTCCTGCTCTCAGTTCCTTATATCCCCTGCCTTCAATTCTGCCTGATGCTGTGAATCCCTCTGCAGGATTTTGTAACATATGTCTGTTTTCTTCTTATGTTTAGGGCTTCCTTGGTAGTTCAGCTGGTAAAGAATACACCCAGAATGTGGGAGACCCTGGTTCAACCCCTGAGTCAGGAAGATACCCTGGAGAAAGGATAAGCTACCCACTCCAGTATTATTGGGCTTCCCTTGTGGGTCAGCTGGTTAAGAATTCACCTGCCATGTGAGAGACCTGGGTTCAATCCCTGGGTTTGGAAGATCCCCTGGAGAAGGCAAAGAATACCCACTCAAGTATTCTGGCCTGAAGAATTCCATGGACTGTATAGTCCAGAGTTGGACATGACTGAGTGACTTTCACTTATGTTTACCCCAGTGAGCAATTAAAGTTCAACTTATTCAGTCACACAGCCCAGTTACCAAAATTAAGTCTGCTTTTCAGCTTTTAAAAATGAATTGATATCTCTCATCCACTGTAGTCACCTTCCGTGATAGCACAGATGGTATGGAATCTGCCTGCAATGCAGGATATCCCAGTTCGATCCCTGGATTGGGAAGATCCTCTGGCAAAGGGAATGGCTATCCACTCCAGTATTCTTCAACTTCCCTGGTGGCTCAGTCAGTGAAGAAACCACCTGCAATGCAGGAGACCTGGATTCAATCCCTGGGTCAGGAAGATACCCTGGAGAAGGAAATGGCAACTCACTCCAGTATTCTTGCCTGGAGAATCCCATGGACAGAAGAGCCTGGTGGGCTATACAGTCCGTAGTGTCGCAAAGAGCTGGACATGACTGAGCAACTGAACACACATCCTGAAATCAACAATATACTGAAAACGGATGCTGTCCTGGACAGATCAAGCTAGTTTCACTTTACTTCCTAATGAAGCTGAGATACCATTTAGGAATGTAGGTACACAGCTTGCAGAGCTATGACAGGGTTTCCTGTCCAGAGGAGCCTAAAAAAGCAGAAGCCTAAGTACCAGGGAAGCACAGGGTGAGGTGGGCAGCGCAGCAGGATGCTGGACTTGGGAGCCAGAGAGATGTAGATGAGTGACAACAGGTTCCGCCTCTGCCTCCTGGCCCTCAGTTTCCTCATCTGTGCAATGGGAACACGGACACTGCACAGGACTGTTTTCAGACAGAGGAGAATGTTACAAATGACTTCTTGCTCACGTTTCACTTGTAAACCTGAACGATGGCTTTAGCTCCTTCCCTTTCCCTCCAAAAAAGGTGCTTAGATATTATTTTTGGGGGGCAAAATAAAAAAAATGCCAGAAGACCCATTTATCTTTTACATTAGAGTTCAGAAAATAAGTATCATTGATTCAGTGACTTTTATTTTCAATTTTTTAAAACCACAAGCTATTAATATTTTAAAGAGTTTGTGTTTTCTGTCCCCTCTTTCACTAAGAATGTCACTCCTACACTCTACCTATAAATTCATGCCCCTGGGTTTAACTGATTTCATCTTATGTATCGATGAGTTTATTACATGGCTACTGCAGCTTGTTTTTTGTTTGGTATAGTTTTGATATATTTTGTTGTTGTTTAGACCAAATCTTGTCCGAATCTTTTGCGACCCCTTGGACTATAACCCACCAGATTTCTCTGTCCACGGGATTTTTCAGGCAAGAATACTGGAGTGGGTTGCCATTTCTTTCTCCAGGGGATCGTCCCAGTCCAGGGATTGAACCCAATTCTCTTAACATCTCCTGCATTGGCAGGTGAGTTCTTTAGCACTGAGCCGCTCGGGAAGCCCTGTGATATACGTAGTGAATGAATTAACAAGGCACGACACAATGGCAAGCTGGGATTTCATCTCAATCACTCAGAAATCCCCAAGGTTGACGAGCCAAGAGTGCTGGTAAAAGTTAGAATTTATATGGCTGAAATCAGATGTGGCCTTAAAACCGCCTATTAAATTTCAAGTGAGTTATTTTTAAAGTAAACTGTAAGTCTACTGTAGCAGAGAAGAGAGTATTTTATCAGGAAGCTTCTGGTAAACACCCAGATCACTCACGCACACCGAGGAAACACTGAAATATATCTGGCCAGATTAGACACTAACACAACCAGAAAGAAAGCAGTGTTTCCAAGACTAGCCACACGCCATGGGCATCCAGGGGTTAAGAGAGCTGGGTGTGAAGCAAGCTATTAAGAAAGACAATTTATATGAGCAGTGAAAGACACTGAATAACTCCTGGCGTGTGATGTGATAGATGAGCTTGTTGGACGATTTATATGACTAGTCCCGAGCGGAGGTACAAGATTCAACCGCTTCACCCGCTACGGTCTACTCCACGGTAGATTTTTGCTAAGTTAAGATTATATGTGTGTGCATGTCATATACATGCTAATTCTATGGTAGTGTATCTTGTATAGTGGCTTCTTATAGGCAAAGTTAACAGAACATTTGGGAGTCTTTTTCACGTTAAAGCATTAAATAGAGTAAGTGATCTGTCCCATGCTGTCGTTGCTTTATCTCTTAGTCATGTCTGACACTTTGCGACCTCATGGAGTCTAGTCCTCCAGGACTGTCCGTGAGATTTCCCAGGTGAGAATACTGAACTGGGTTGCCATGCCCTCCCCCGGGGATCTTCCCAACCCAGGGACTGAGCCTGTATCTTCTGCGTCTCATGCACTGCCAGGCAGGTTCCTTACCACTGAGCCACCTGGGAAGCCCCAGAGTAAGTGATCTTTCCAAATATCCTACATCCTCTTGTGGGACAAAACTCCCGGAAAGAGATTTGTTTTATTTAATTAATTTTTTGATTGAAATATAGCTGATTTACAGCTTCATGTTAGTGTACAACAAAGTGATTCAGTTATACAAATACACATATACATGTGCACATGTGTACATGTGTATATACATTTATTCATTCTCAGATTCTTTTCCAATTTAGATTATTACAAAATATTGAGTGGTTCCCTGTACTATACACTGGGTGCTTGCTGTTTAGCTATTTTATATACAGTAGTGTGTATACTGGAGAAGGCAAGGGCTACCCACTCCAATACTCTTGCCTGGAAAATCCCATGGGCGGTGGAGCCTGGTAGGCTGCAGTCCATGGAGTAATGACTGAGCGACTTCACTTTGCACTTTCATGCATTGGAGAAGGAAATGGCAACCCACTCCAATGTTCTTACCTGGAGAATCCCAGGGACGGGAGAGCCTGGTGGGCTGCCGTCTATGGGGTCGCACAGAGTCGGACACGACTGAAGCGACTTAGCAGCAGCAGCAGCCGCAGTGTGTATATCTGAATCCCAAACTTCTAATTTAAACCCCCACACTTTTCCCCGTGTGTGTGTGTGTGTGTGTGCACGTGTGCGCATGTGTGCTAAGTCACTTCAGTCATATCCGACTTTTTGTAATTCTATGGACTATATAGCCCACCAAGCTCCTCTGTTCATGGGATTCTTCAGGAAAGAATACTGAGTTGCCATGCCCTTCTCCAGGGGAATCTTCCCCACCCAGGCCCTTGAAATCTTACTAAGATTAGAACTTTTATTGTATAATCTATGAAAATCTCAATGCTTTCAGCCAATATTTCAAACAACTGGGAGACCAGTTCCATTCTTATGGTCTTCTCTGCCTTGAAAACCTTGCTTCTGCGTCTTCATTCACAGGAGAAAAGAGAATTCTTGCTCCGCCGCAGCAACATCGACCCCAACAGAGAGCTCACACAGAATCTTGGAGTGCTCGTGGACAGTACACGTTATTGCGTATTTGGAGGGAAACCAGGGGCGATGGAGAACAGGTTTGCATCATGGAAAAATGAAGAATTTCAAACTGAATGTTAGGACAATTCTCTTCTTAAAATCTCTTTTGACCGTCTCTGCACCCTGGAATTGTCATCGCTCATCCACTCCTGCCTCAGAGCTCACTTTCTTCTTTGCTCCCCTCTCACCATCCTTCTGCCCACGTTGAGATGCTCATTCTTGGGTGTGACAAGCCTGTACTCCTCATCTCTGTCTTCCAAAAGCAACTCCAGGCCAGGTTGACACATCCAGACCCAGCATAGCAGACACAATCCTGGCTTCCCTGGAGGCAGCTGCCCCACAAAATAGTATACTCTTCCCAGCCCAGTGAGATGTCTGACCTGGTCGACTGACATTCAATCTCAGCAAAGCCTGTAAGCCACATAGAACGGCCCCACTCCACCCAAAAGGCAGACTGGCAGCTGTCTGCTCTGCCTCCTGGCTGGTCTGTTACCCAAGCTTTCTCGTCCTGCCTCAGTCTTCAGCCCCAGGGCACTAGTCTCTTTCACACGCAGGGACCATCTTTCGCCCATGACTTCTGTAGACCGAATGACCCCAGTCCGTCTGGTCCATCTCCATGTCCCATGTATTAATAGACATGTTCCACTTAGAAAATCAACTATGCTGAATTCTAATCATGCAGCTCCTAAAGAACTTTAAAGATGATCAGATTCACAGTCTATTCCAGTGTTTCTTAAAATTATTTTTCCTTCTTTTTTTCTCCCCTCCATGACCCACCCACTCCGCTTCACCTGTACGTGTGTGCTCAGTCGCTCAGCTGTGTCTGACTCTTTGAGACCCCATGGACTGTAGCCCTGGAGAAGGCAATGGCACCCCACTCCAATACTCTTGCCTGGAAAATCCCATGGACGGAAGAGCCTGGTAGGCTGCAGTCCATGGGGTCGCTAAGAGTCAGATATGACTGAGCGACTTCACTTTCACTTTTCACTTTCATGCATTGGAGAAGGAAATGGCAACCCACTCCAGTGTTCTTGCCTGGAGAATCCCATGGGCGGAGGAGCCTGGTGGGCTGCAGTCCATGGGGTCGCTAAGAGTCGGACATGACTGAGCGACTTCACTTTCACTTTTCACGACTGAGTGACTTCACTTGCACTTTTCACTTTCATGCACTGGAGAAGAAAATGGCAACCCACTCCGGTGTTCTTGCCTTTAGAATTCCAGGGACGGGGGAGCCTGGTGGGCTGCCATCTATGGGGTCACACAGAGTCGGACACGACTCTGTGACTTAGCAGCAGGACTGTAGCCCACCAGGGGAGTAGATTGCCATTGTCTTCTCCAGGGGATCTTCCTGATCCAAGGATTGAACCTGAGTCTCCTGCATTGGGTGGGTGGATTCTTTACCTCTGACACCACCTGGGAAGTCCTATGTCTGTATTTAAAACCTTCAAGGTCAGCTCTCTGTCAGGCACCCTCAAAGTCCATGGATCCAGAGCCCTTTTCTTTACTTTACTGCCCTCCTTGCTCTCATTTTGGTTTCTAGACATTTTTCCATGTATGCCCTTCCAAATCCTAACAACTCAGAAGGCAGCAAGATCTCTTCCAAAAAGGTAGAGTGCGGAGGAAAAGGATGGTCACACAACTCAATGGTCATGAGATGGTGAAGGACAGAGGAGCCTGGCATGCTACAGTCCAGGGGTCACAGAGTCAGACACGACTTAGTGATGGAACACCAGCACTCTCTCTCTTAGTCTCGGAGACTTGCCTCTTCTCTCAGCCCCGCGTCAAGGCTCTACGCCCTTCACAGGAGCTGTTGAGCTAAGGTTCAAATCACCAACATAATAGCGTTTGCCTTTCATTTCCTGAGTTTAGAGAAGAATGGTCATTTTGAAATAGGATACCCTAGCTTGTGCAAAAGGGATGAGGTGGGCAACTGAGGAAGAAGCAAGTGACTTGTTTCTACGCTTTTCCACTGGTGAGGGTCCTCACGTTTGGCAGAAGATGGGGGCCTGTCGCAGGCCCTCTGAACCCCTGGACAAGGACTTCCTAACAACCACCGACTGCTCTGCCAGGTGTGTCCCGCTCCAGAAATAAAGAGCATGCTGTGCAAGCTTGGCAATGGAATGACAAAGCCTTCCTAGCATGGTGAACGGATGAAAGGGAGACAAAAAGGACATTTTAGACAAAGGTTTTGCTGAGCTGGTTCTTCAAGGATGAAATTACCAGGTAATGAAACCTGGGGTCAAGCTACTGCATAGAAAGGTAATTTGGGAGAGGAAGGTATATAGGGTCGCTCACAGGTTCCCTGGGTACCCTTTAGGCCTGTGATTGGCTTTTGCAGGCTTAGAACGGCCCTGGACGTTTGTCTGTTCCCATTAATAGAGCCCTTGGGGAAGGCAGCTCAGGACTCAGCCTCATCCAGCCCCTTCTCTCTGCCTATCTTTAGCAAACATGTGCCTATTTGATGAAAATATGGAGAACTTTGATGGTCTAGTGTGTCAACTGAATGTGGCCCATCAAGTTTGCTTTAGTGAGCCATATTTGAATCAGTAGTGTTGATTTCAGAAGTGGAAGGGGAATTGGCATGCATCTAGTCCAGCTCTCTGTCCTAATCTGGCTTTGAAGATGGATAGACCTTGTTTGAAACTCTCACCTCCCTCCTTGGGCCATGAGACCAAGTTAAGACCTCACCTCCCTAAGCTTCAGTGTCATCTGTACGATAAGAACAATAACACACAATCCACAGCGTACCACCAAGATTCAATAAAACAATGGGTGTCAACAGCAAAGCACAGTGCCCTGCACAAAAACAGATGCCCACAAAAAATGGCACACGTAACCATGATGCTAGAGTCTTTCAAAGGTAAGACAACTGAGTCAGTCTGCAGTGGGCTTCCCAGATGGCTCAGATGGTAAAGAATCTGCCTGCCAAGTAGAAGACCTGGGTTTGATCCCTGGGTTGGGAAGATCCCCTGAAGAAGGAAATGGCAGCCCACTCCAGTATTCTTGCCTGGGAAATCCCATGGACAGAGGAGCCTGGTGGGTTACAGTCCATGGGGTCTCAGAGAGTTGAATACAACTAAGTGACTAAACAGCAGCAGCAACTGAGTCCCCATGAGGTACTTCATCTGCCTTCCAATGAATACCCGTTTGATCCATTCTTCCTAGAAGTGATTTTTTTTTTTTTAAGATGTGTTCTTCCAATGAATACTCGTTTGATCCATTCTTCCTAGAAGTGATTTTTTTTTTAAGATGTGTTCTTTAAAGGAAGAGCTGACCCAGGGGAAGTCAGCTGTCTGTAATCAGATCCTTCTGTGATGTGGTTCTCTACTCCAGCTAACAGAAGCAAGGTGGTCTTGGGGTCCCAGACTTTTCCCCCAACTCCAGAACTGGGATGGTATTGAGGAAATCATGAAGAAAGCTGGAATGCCCCAGGATTTTTATTACAGTCTAAAAAGACATCCTGATTTGCCTGCAAAATCTCTACTGTTGGTTGCAGATAAGGACAAGGGTAAAGTTAGACCCGAGTCCTCACAAAACTCCACCGAGAAACACAATCCTCTTCTCCTAGAGTTTCTCATGCAGAAAAGCGCTGTGTGCCCCCAAGGTGTGGGAAAGGGGGAAAGAAACCGATGTTGTAACAGGATCTTGGAGGGAACTGAACCTAATCCTGTGTCTTTCAGCATCCCCTCTGGGTCCACCAAGAGTTCTCACAACCTTTCAACCCCAGGCTGGGCTGTATTTGATTAAATGAAATGTATCCATCCCACCATCACCCCCGCTCCTACCCAGGGCTGTACACAGCTGTGTGCCGTGTGACAGAGGGAACCCCTTCTTCAGCCTTCTTCCCAGGGAGACCCAGAAATCCTTGTGATCTGTGTTTATTGGGTTATGTGCACCTTGCCTTGTTTCACAAGGGGTTTAAAGCAGGTTTCAGCCAAAATTAAAGAGTTAATCTCTCAGTCGTGTCGAGTTCTTTGAGACCCCATAGAATAGACCGTGGCCCACCAGGCTCCCCTGTCTGTGAGACTCTCCAGGCAAAAATACTGGAGTGGGTTGCCATTTCCTCCTCCAGGGGATCTTCCAAGACCCAGGGATTGAACCCGGGTCTCTTGCATAATAGGCAGATTCGTTACCCTCTGAGCCACCAGGGAAGCCAAAATAAAGACATTGAATGAGTAAACAAACCGAAGAACACACTACCACAGCCAAATTAAAAATTGAAAATTGAGGCCAGGGGGCTTCCCTGGTGGTCCAGTGGCTAAGAATCCGCCTTGCAATGCAGGGGGCTAGGCTTTGATCCCTGGTCGGGGAACTAAGATCCCACCTGTGAGCAATCAAGCCTGCCCACTGCAGCAAGGGAAGCCTGTGCATCGCAGCTAGAGAAAGCCCATGCGATGCAAGGAAGACCCAGCTCGGGTCAAAACAAAGAAGAAAGAGGACCGAGGCCAGCAAAATTGTAAATGCGAGTTCAGGATGAGGAGCGGAGGGGTGCTCACAGGCCACCCGCAGCACCGCCATTGCCCCAGAGGCACCTTCAGAAGTCAGGGTGCGCGGTCACCCCTTCCAGTGAGTGTCCCCTTTTCTCTCCCACCCCTCCTTTGCCTTTGGGAGGTGGTGGCAGGCACTGTGGTGTGGACAGGGGCTGTGGGGGCCCTGCTCTCTTAAACCTCGCTGTGTGGCTTCGGGCAAGTTGCTTCCCCTCTCTGGACTTCAGCCTCCTCATCTGTAAAATGAGAGAAAGAAGCAAAGTAAAGAAAGTGAAGTCGCTCAGTTGTGTCCGACTCTTCGCGACCCCATGGACTGCAGCCTACAAGGCTCCTCCGTCCATGGATTTTCCAGGCAAGAGTACTGGAGTGGGGTGCGATTTCCTTCTCCAGGAGATCTTCCCGACCCAGGGATCAAACCCTGGTCTCCTGCATTGCAGGCAGACGCTTTACCGTCTGAGCCACCAGGAGAAGGGGAACACTAGTACCCCTATCCCCCTCCCAACAGAGAGATGAGAGAGAGAACGAAAGGGCCTCGCCCTCCTCCTCCAGCCCTCACAGGACGCTGGGGCAGCAGGTGCCTGAGTGCGGAATTCCAGGCTCCCCGGGGCAGCAACAAGGGTGGGTCAGCTGAGTTAAGAGCCCACTTGGGCTTCAGGCCCCAACTTTTTAATTCTAAGAAGGAGGGTGTCCAACAGAAATAATGTGAAAGTGAAGTTGCTCACTTGTGTCCGACTCTGTGACCCCCATGGACTGTAGCCCACCAGGCTCCTCCATCCATGGAGTTTTCTAGGCAAGAGTACTGGAGTGGGTTGCCATTTCCTTCTCCAGGGTATCTTCCTGACCCAGGGATCGAACCCGGGTATCCCTCATTGCAGGCTGACGCTTTACCGTCTGAGCCACCAGGGAAGCCCATCTCATAATGTGAACCATGTAGGAATTTTAACCTTTCTGTTAAACACTTAAAATGAGTAAGAAACTGGTGAAATTAATTTTAATAGTGTTTCCTTAACCCCATATATCCAAAATATTATTTCATCCTGTGTGTGTTAGTCGCTCAGTCGTGTCCAACTCTTTAGGACCCCTTGGACCGTAGCCCGCCAGGCCCCTCTGTCCATGGGATTCTCCAGAATACTGGAGTGGGTTGCCATTTCCTCCTCCAGGGGATCAAACCTGGGTTTCCTGCCTTGCAGGCCGGTTCTTTACCGTCTGAGCCACCAGGGAAGCCCCATCCCAGGACCAAAATAAAAATTACTACCCATGTGTTGTACATCTCTCTGGTACCAAGTATTCAAAATTCAGTGTGTATTTTACACTTCGAGCACATGGCAGCTTGAACTGGCTGCATTTCTGGGGTAGACAGAGTTGCCACCTGGACTGGTGGCTGCCATACTGGTCAGAGGCGCTTGTGCTCTGAGGGGAAAGGAAGAACAGGGTCTCATTGTTGGGGATCAGGGGCCCCCAGGACAAAGGAAAGACATACCTTGAGGATGCAAGGGGCAGAGGCTGGGGCCCACTCCAGAGACCACAGGACGGACATTACAAGGGGGCTCAGAGGGGGCAATCAGACACTAAGCATGGTGATTCCAGGGGACCGAGTGTCGGGGTCCCTGAAGCATGAAATCGATCCAGTTGAGGCATCTCTGAGACCCACTAGGAGCAGAGATGCTCAAAAGGATATTGAAGGGGCAGCTTCTGACTCCTGCATTACCTAGCAAAGGAGCATGGCCAGCACAGGCTGGGGACCAACCCCCGCCAAAACAGTATTAGAGTGAGCAGGGGGCCCCGAGTGAGCCGCATCCAGTGGCTGTTACTGGGCTTCTCGGGGATCTTGGTGTGCAGTGATTCTGAGCCAGAGTTGATTCCATTTAGATAAATCCAGAAACATGACATTTGCTAAATGCTAAGTTGCTTCAGTTGTGTCCGACTCTTAGCGACCCTATGGACAGTAGCCCGCCAGGCTCCTCTGTCCATGGGATTCTCCAGTCAAGAATACTGGAGCGGGTTGCCATTTTCTTCTCGAGGGGATCTTCCCAACCCAGGGATTGAACTCACAGCTCTTATGTCTCCTGCATTGGCAGTCGGGTTCAGTACCGCTAGCACCACCTGGGAAGCCCCTGCGTGTGACATTTGGTCCACCCCAAACTTTTTCAAGAAATTTATATCTGTGGAGAAGGAAATGGCAACCCACTCCAGTGTTCTTGCCTGGAGAATCCCAGGGACAGAGGAGCCTGGAGGGCTACAGTCCATGGTGTCACAAAGAGTCGGACACAGCTGAGCAACACGCATTCACACTTACACTCACAGGTCTTAAGTCCCTGTCCCACATCTTTTTTTTTTTTTTCTTTTCATCCCCAAAACAGAAAGCTGGACATTATCACAGATCCAGGAATCATATTCACAGAGGCTCGTTTCCACCTGACACGGACTTCTAGTCCCGCCCTGCCTTCCCTTGGGAAATCTCCATCTAAGGTTTGTCCAGGCACCAAAAGCATCGCAGACACTTCCCACTCAGAGGTCTGCCCTTCACTGGCTCTGTCTTCTTCCTGCTGTTTTTTCTCAAACAAGATGAGATGAGTGGAGCCAGATGCAGAGCAGATGATCCTCAAAGACCCACAGAGAAACAGTCATGACCCCAAGTTCCCTCACCTGCACCAGCCATCTACCGTGGCGGCCACCATCTCCATAGAGGGAACACTTCAGGCAAAACCATCCCTCCATTGTAGCCAGAGATGCAGTCCTAAAGCTCTCTAGGGAATTCTTTCCCCGGGCGTGAAGAACCTCCAAGAAACACTGGAATTCTGGACCTTGACCCTTTAGCTTCCTACCAGTGGCTTAGACAATAAAGAATCCAACTGTCAATGCGGAAGACCCAGGTTCGGTCCCTGGGTGGGGAAGATCCTCTGGAGAAGGAAATGGCAATCTACTCAAGTATTCTTGCCTGGGAAATCCCATGGACAGAGGAGGCTTGTGGGCTACAGTCCATGGGCTCACAAGAGTCAGACACAACTTAGCAACTAAACCACCACCAGCAAGTTTAGCTTAGGGCTTAGATTAGTGACTTTTTAAATCTGGAGTCTTAGGTCACTGTAACATCAGGGTCCAAGATGCCTACAAGTAAGAGCAGGGCTGCTCAAACTGGAGTGTCCATACAGATCTCCTGGCGCCTTAACACTCAGCAGGCCCGGGGTGGATGCAAGATTCTGCACTTACGACAGTATCCTAGCTATTCTGATACCGCTGAGCCACACTAAGTAACAAGGCAGCCCAGTGCATCCCGCAGAATAAAGAACTTGATACCTCATCTCTCTTTCTGATCCAAACTCCACTACTGCACACTGTGACCCAGTTGGGTCTCTGGCTTTGAATGTGTCAAGCAATTCTGCCCAGGGATGGGGAGGGAGAAGGTTGCTAAATTTAGTAGCTTTACTGCAGAACTCAGCGGGTCACAGCTAAAGGTGACATCCACAGGACATGGCATTTGCCACCTGACTGGGTCCACCCAGTGGCTTTTCCATCGTCTCTTTGCCCCAACTCCGCCAAGACTCCCAGGTCATGGCTGAGGTCTTCTCTGTCATTGCTGTTTAGTCCCTAAGTGGTGTCTGATCTTTTTGCGATCCCATGGTCTGCCAGGCTCCTCTGTCCATGGGAGTCTCCAGGCAAGAATACCGGAGTGGGTAGCCATTCCTTTCTCCAGGGGATCTTCCGGACCCAGGGATCAAACCTGGGAATCCTGCATGGGTAGACAGATTCTTTACTACTGAGCTCCTGGGAAGCCTGATACATTCTCTAGCTTGTTGCATGTAAAGCAGAGAGATTCTTAGGGAAAGAGGAAACGTGGAAGAAATGTGTGAGTGTGCAGAGCCTCCCAGTGACTCTGATTTGACTGCGCAGAGCCCCCTAGAGGTTGTTGCTGCTCAGTGGCTCAGTCGTGTCCGACTCTTGAGACCCCATGAACTGCAGCACACCAGGCTTCCCTGTCCTTCACCATCTCCTGGAGTTTGTGCCAAACTCATGTCCGTTGAGTCAGTAACATGGAGACAGCTTAACAGCTACCCATGATGGTGTCTCTGGTCTAAATACCCCCTACCAAGGCCACATTATAGCCCCCATGAATTCTAGATATTTTACCTTCATGGATCCTCTCCTTCATGAAAAATAACAATAGCAATAATAATACAAACTTTTATTTTATGATTGTATTCACATAAACATGACTATATTAATGTTACGTATTAAATACTTACTTCCACTGAAAAGTTTATTTTTTTTCCTTCTGATTTTACCAGAAATTAAAACATTATCCTGGACCCCTAAAATTTAAGGATTTGTCCCCAATCTGGTGCCTACAATGTCTGATGGTAAAGCTGGCCCCGCTTCAGACATAGACATCCATTTAATACTCCTAAAGACATATTTCCAGGTGAGGAAGCAGAGCAGAGAGAGACTATTACCCGACCTGTCACACATTAAGTGACGGAGCTGTATTCAAACCCACACCACGTGGCCTAGCACCTAGCCATTACCACTGTACCACACCACCTCTCTCCTTCAAATGTTTGGGGACAGCTCCCATGTCCTCATGCCCTTTTCTCCAGCAAACTCTCCCAATTCTCTCAAACAGGACAGGATAGTGTAGTGGACACAGAACAGAAATAGGGACTAAACTTGGGGGTTTGTTCTATTTTTGCCCCAAATCAGCTCTTTTAATTTTCCTGCCTCACCAACTCTCAGTGGGTCTTGATTGCTCAATCTGACAAATTGGCACAGTGATGCTTGCCACAGTAATAATACTTGCAGGGTCACAGCAAGGATCATGGTTGATGAAGAAGGCTGGCAAATCCATGTTAGCTGTTATCACTGCTAATCAATGTTAGCTGAATTGAATGTCATGCTAGCTGATTTGCAAGCCATACTACTAAGTGTACTGGTGGAAACGATCATTGAGCCACATATAATGCTGTTCATATGACCAACATTCTCTCTTTAAATCTGTGCAACTGCCCAGTCAGGTGTACACATCAGCTTTATTCCCCAAAGTTAGGACATGGAGGTCCCAAGAGGTTAAGGAAAGCTTATTCAAGGACACACAAGGGGACTTCCCTGGTGGCCCAGTGATTAAGAATCCACCCTGCAATGTAGAGGACATGGGTTCAATCCCTGGTCACGGAGCTAAGATCCCACATGATGCAGAGCAAGTAAGCTGATATGCCACAACCAGAGAGTCTGTGTGGCTGCAATGAAAGATCCCACATGACACAGTGAAGATGTCACAGGCTGCAATTAAGACCCAATACAGCCAAATAAATATATAAAAAGACATATGGTCAGCAGTCAAATTTTAAACACAAACCTGTCCCCTCTGATCTCTTCACTAAAACCCACACTGTATTAAGACAGTATTTATATGTTATAAAGTGAATATGAAAATACTACTAATATTTAACTTCCACGTAGGGTGTACAAGACACAACTCTGTGTGCTTTCCATAAAACAAACTCACAGCAACCCAGGAGCAAAGTCCTGCTATGATGCCCAAAGGAAAGTGAGACAGACATAGAGGAAACTCACTGCCTTATGTAACTCCCAGCAAGAGACGGAGGGCCAAGTGCAAGTGGTTTCTGAAGGACTTTCAGATAGCCTGAACAGGGTGGGGAAAGTAGGGCGGGGCAGGAGAGGAAGGCCAGCAAAGGGTAAGAAATAGGGCAAATTCTAGAGGGAGCTTCAACTTCCCGCCCCCCTCCCCCCGCACCCCGATTTTGAGCTTACACTCTGGGATGCAAGCGATATCAATTGTGCCGACCCAAACCAAGAGACCCAGCCCTGCACACTCCTGTGTTCCTCGGTCGTGAGCTGAAGCTCATCCCAGGGCGTCTACAATGAAGGGACTCAAGGGAGTTAAGATAGAGCACCGACCTTGCCCCTGCACTTGGCCGAGACACAGCTCTGAGTACCGAGGTAGGATCGGAACCCCGCCAGCCTAGCTTCAGCACCCATTATTTTAGTCACTATTAAATTTCTCTTTAAAGAATAAGGAGGGATTCACAGATGTAGAGAAGAAATATTTAAATACCCAGGGGGAAAGAGGGTAGGATGAATTGGGAGATTGGGATTGACATAGATACCCTATGTCATTAATACTGTGGATTAAATGATGACTCATGAGAACCTCAGTTCAGTTCAGTCACTCAGTCGTGTCTGACTCTTTGCGACCCCATGAATCACAGCACGCCAGGCCTCCCTGTCCATCACCAACTCCCGGAGTTCACTCAAACTCACGCCCATCGAGTTGGTGATGCCATCCAGCCATCTCATCTTCTGTCATCCCCTTCTCCTCCTGCCCCCAATCCCTCCCAGCATCAGAGTCTTTTCCAATCAGTCAACTCTTTGCATGATGTGGCCAAAGTACTGAAGTTTCAGCTTCAGCATCATTCCTTCCAAAGAACACCCAGGGCTGATCTCCTTTAGAATGGACTGGTTGGATCTCCTTACAGTCCAAGGGACTCTCAAGAGTCTTCTCCAACACCACCGTTCAAAAGCATCAATTCTTCAGCACTCAGCTTTCTTCACAGTCCAACTCTCACATCCATACATGACCACAGGAAAAACCATAGCCATGAGAACCTAGTGCACAGCAACTCAGTGTCCTGAGGTGACCTAACCAGGAAGGAAATCAAATCCAGAGGGGATACACATATATGTATAACTGACTGACTTTGCATACAGCAGAAACCAACACAGCATTGTAAACCAAACATACTCCCATAAAAATTTTTAAATATATAAAAGCACATAATAAATCTTGAAAAAGAAGAAGAAAGGATACCAAACTATATAAAGTAAGGTCCTACTGCATAGGGAATCATATTGAATATTCTATAGTAAACCATATAGGAAAAGAATATGAAGAAGAATGTATCTATGTTTAGCTGAGTTACTTTGCTGCACAGCGGAAATTAACACAAGATTATAAATTGACTAGCACGCTCGTGCTGAGTCACTCAGTTGTGTTCGACTCTTTTTTCAGCCTCATGGGCTATAGCCCACCAGTATCCTCTGTCCAAGGGGTTTTCCAGGCAAGTATACTGGAGTGGGTCACCGTTGGCTTCTCCAAGGAATCTCCCTGACCCAGGGATCAAACCTTCCTCTCCTGTGTCTCCCAAATTGGCAAGCAGATTCTTTACCACTGAGCCACCAGAGAAACTCAAATCAACTATACTTTAACAAAATAATTGTTTAAAAAAACGATAAAGAGGGATTTAAAAAGAAGTAACACCAAATCCCAGGGATGGGGGAGCCTGGTGGGCTGCCGTCTATGGGGTCACACAGAGTCGGACATGACTGAAGCAACTTAGCAGCAGCAGCAGCAGCAGCAACACCAACAACTCTTTACCACGGGCTGTCCTGTCTCAATGTGCCATTGCTTGGCCTGGTATTCTGAGCTCATTAAATTAAAAAAAAAGAAAAGATTGCACTAATTGAATCTCACAAAACTAAAGGGCTATGAAGGGGAAAAATAGACTTCTAATTTATTTATGCAGATTATATGTTTCGACATCTGCCAGCGTAGAGCCAGCAGACATTAAGTGTTTATTCAAACGGGCACACATTTTAGAGTTGTTACAATACCTGCGACTTACAAGATGAACATAATTATCCTATTTTTACAAACTCTAATGTGATCTCAATTGGTGTCAGTAAGTTTTGATTGAATTTACTGCTGATTAGAGCTGATCGTCTCTTTGAACAACAAGAAATTATGTCTCATTCAGTTCGTTAGCAAGACTAGCGCTCAGCTTACGAGCCATAGCACCAGTGGTAATTATCAAGGATAATTGATTTCTAATGTGGACGTATTAATTACGTAGCTATAGGAAAATTAAAATATTTCACCCTGCCAATTATTATTATGAAAAATAAACAAACCGTAGACCATGGACAAGAAAGTTTAGTTCACTCTGCCAACTCCCCTCCCCTTTTTCTCCGTGGGAAACTACATCCCAATAATGTAGTTTTGGCACAGATACACCACACAGAGAGGTATGTCCTAGCAGACTGGCCTGGAGGCTTGAACTCCAAGGGAATCTGAAGATGACCCTCTGCAGAATAAGAGGAGGAAGAAGATGAACATGGGAAGAGAAAATTAAAGTCTCCTGCGTCATCTGGAAACAAAAGAACATGCTGGAGATGGCACAGGAGAGCTCACTCAGCCAGGCATTCATTCAACAAACATTTCCTAAGTGTCTACCATGTGTTGGACACTGGGGTTAGGGTACCAATGCATGACTGCACTCAAGAGCCTACAGCTTAGGGTACTTCCTTGGCAGTCCAGTAGTTAGAATCTCACCTTCCAATGCAGGGGTTGGAGGTTCGATCCAACTGGGGAGCTAACATCCCAGCTGCCTTGGAACCAAAAAACAGAAACACAGAGCAGAAGCGATATTGTAACAAAGTTCTTGATGATCTACATCAAGAATGTATAGCTTAATGGGAAAGTTCAGATCAGATCAGATCAGTCGCTCAGTCGTGTCTGACTCTTTGCGACCCCATGAATCACAGCACGCCAGGCCTCCCTGTCCACCACCAACTCCCGGAGGTCACTCAGACTCACATCCATCGAGTCAGTGATGCCATCCAGCCATCTCATCCTCTGTCGTCCCCTTCTCCTCCTGCCCCCAATCCCTCCCAGCATCAGAGTCTTCTCCAGTGAGTCAACTCTTCGCATGAGGTGGCCAAAATACTGGAGTTTCAGCTTTAGCATCATTCCTTCCAAAGAAATCCCAGGGCTGATCTCCTTCAGAATGGACTGGTTGGATCTCCTTGCAGTCCAAGGGACTCTCAAGAGTCTTCTCCAACACCACAGTTCAAAAGCATCAATTCTTCGGCACTCAGCCTTCTTCACAGTCCAGCTCTCACATCCATACATGACCACAGGAAAGACCATAGCCTTGACTAGGTGAACCTTTGTTGGCAAAGTGATGTCTCTGCTTTTGAATATGCTATCTAGGTAGGTCATAACTTTCCTTCCAAGGAGTGAGTGTCTTTTAATTTCATGGCTGCAGTCACCATCTGCAGTGATTTTGGAGCCCAGAAAAAGAAAGTCTGACACTGTTTCCACTGTTTCTCCATCTATTTCCCATGTAGTGATGGGACCAGATGCCATGATCTTCATGGGCATTACCTATAAAACAAAATCTAAAAACCTACATAAATCTAAGTACTATGAAAGGAAAAGGCAGGCCACAAGGAGAGAGACTGAGAGAGGCTGAGAGGAGAGACACTATTGCTGAGACTGGGGGTAGAGATCATGGAAGAACGCTTGAAGGAAGTGGCATTTACCATGACACCTGATGTCACAGAGAGGTGAAGAGGGGAGAGCTGCGAATGATCATGGAAAAGGGTTGGGTGCATTGGAGAAAATAAAAAATGTTCTGAAACGAAAGATGGTATCCCATGGTGATATTGTGAGATAGTCTGGACTAGCCTATACAGAGCAGGGACATCCAATCGAACTTTCTGAGATGATGGGCAACCTTCTGTCTCTGCATTAACAGTACAGATGTGGCTATTCAGCAGCTGGAATGAGGCCAGTGCCACTGAAGAACTCAGTTTATAATTTTCATTAATTTCATTAAATTAAATGAGGCCACCACGTTAAAAAAATTGAGAGCTTTATAGGCTCTGATAAGGACAGCATATTTTGTTCAAAGAGCCATGGGAGCTGTCGAAGAATTTTTGTCTTTGTTGTTCACTCATTAAGTTATGTCTGACTCTTTACAACCCCATGGACTGCAGCACACTAAGCTTCCCTGTCCTTCCCCATCTCCCAGAGTTTGCTCAAACTCATATCCATTGTGTCAGTGATGCCATCCATCTCATGCCTGTTGTCCCCTTCTCCTCCTGCCTTCAATCTTTCCCAGAATCAGGGTCTTTTCCAATGAATGGGCTCCTTGCATCAGGTGGCCAAAATATTGGAGCTTCAGCATCAGACCTTCCAAAGAATATTCAGGGTTGATTTCCTTTAGGACTGACTGGTTTGATCTCCTTGCAGTCCAAGGGACTCTCAGAAGTCTTCTCCAGCACCCCAATTCAACAGCATCAATTCTTCAGCCCTCAGCCTTCTTTATGGTCCAGCCCTCACGTCCGTACTTGAGTGCCCTGCATGCATGCTTAGTCGCTCAGTCATGTCTGACTCTTTGTGACCACAAGGACTGTAGTCCACCAGGCTCCTCTGTCCATGGAGTTCTCCAGGCAAGAATACTGGAGTGAGTTGCCATGCCCTCCTCCAGGGAATCTTCCAACCCAGGAATCAAACCCAGGTCTCCTGCATTGCAGGCAGATTCTTTACTGTCTGAGCCACTGGGGAAGCCCATACATGACTACTGGAAAAACCATAGTTTTGACTATACAGACCTTTGTCAGCGAAGTGATGTCTTTGCTTTTTAATGCACTGTCTATGTTTGTCATAGGTATTCTTCCAAATAGCAAGTGTCTTTTAATTTCATGGCTGTAGTCACCATCTGCAGTGATTTTAAAGCCCAAGAAAATAAAATCCACCATTGTTTCCACTTTGCCCCCATCTATTTGCCAGGAATGTCTGTGGATGCCATGATCTTAGTTTTTTGAATGCTGAAGAAGAATTTTGAAGAACTTTGTACACTCAAGAATGCCATAGTTGGAGCCAGAAAACTCATTCACAAGGCACTCACTCTGACAAAATAGAAACAGGATCTATCAGATGCCTCTGTCAAATGAGGGTAGCATGTTTTATCATGTGGTTATTGATTCAACCTGTTCTTTCAAAAACGTTCAGAGTAGGAGTGAATGTGGCTTAATACTGTCTATCTTGACACCACATATAATGATTTTCAAGTCTAACAAACTATACAAAGCAAGATATTTTATGGTGTCCATAACCTTGACCTAGAGTTGCATTCCTGAATTGACACAACAATGGCCCGTGGAGGAGAAAGGGGATAGCTGACTTTCCATGTTGGTGCAGGCCCACAAGCCAAGCTTGACTTTAGTCAGAAGAATTGAAGATGCCCTTGGAGAGTAGGCTTCTCTGATAGTTTGGTTAGTAAAGAATCTGCCTGCAATGCAGGAGACCCCAGTCAATTCCTGGATCTGGAAGATTCCCCTGGAGATGGAATAGGCTACCCACTCCAGTATTCTTGGGCTTCCCTTGTGGCTCAGCTGGTAAGGAATCTGCCTGCAATGCAGGAGACCTGGGTTCGATCCTTGGGTTGGGAAGATCCCCTGGAGAAGGGAAAGGCTGCCCACTCCAGTATTCTGGCCTGGAGAATTCCATGGACTGTATAGTCCATGGGGTCGCAAAGAGTCGGACACGGCTGAGTGACTTTCACTTCACTTCTGAGAGTGGTTCAGAACTGGTTCAGATGACCCAGAATTGAGTCCTCCTGGAGTCATATCTAGCCAGTGTCAGTGGGATCCAAGTAGCAGTCAACTGAGTCCAAGAGACAGGGCCCCACATGGGCCACGATTCCAATACTGCCATTAGGATGTTGCATAACCTTTCCTATGTGTCAGACATTGTTCTAAGCAATGGGGATGATAATCGTGTGGACATTGTGACCATATGAGAACAAATGAATATTCTACACATATGCACACATTCATATAAATATATCCAGTGGTACATAGAAAGTGCTTAGTGCTTACATATATATTTTCATTTATTCTACATATGTTTATATTTAGTTCTCATGGTATATATTATTATTATCTCTTTCTTAATCTCAATTATCTTAACTACCCCAATAATAATATTTATATTGAAATATTGTGAAAAAAATATTATACATACACGCACATAGTTTAGTCCTCGAATGTATGTGTGTATATGCGTGTGCTAAGCTACTTCAGTCATGTCCAACTCTTTGTGACCCCATGGACTATAGACTGTAACCCACCAGGCTCCTCTGTCCATGAGATTCTCCATGCAATTATACTGGAGTGGGTTGCCATGCACTCCTCCAGGGTATCTTTCCAACCCAGGAATCAAACCCATGTCTCAGGTCTCTTGCATTGGCATACTGGTTCTTTACCTCTAGTGCTACCTGGGAAGCCCTTGTGTATATATGTATGTATGTGTGTGTGTGTGTGTGTGTGTGTGTATAAAACATGTATTTATATATTGTGCTTGCTTAGTCACTCAGTCATGTCTGATTCTTTGCCACACTAAGGACTGTAGCCCTCCAGGCTCCTCTGTCCATGGGATTCTCCAGGAAAGAATACTGGAGTGGTTTGCCATGCCTTTCTCCAGGGGATCTTCCCAACCCAGGGATCGAACCCAGGACTCCCACATTGCAGGCATATTCTTTACTGTCTGAGCCACCAGGGAAGCCCATTAACACTGGAGTGGGTAGCCTATCCCTTCTCCAGGGGAATCTTTCCAACCCAGGAATCAAACTGGGATCTCCTGCATTGCAGGGGGATTCTTTACCACCTGAGCTACCAGGGAAGCCCATGTTTATGTATTACATATATATATATATATATATATATATATATATATATATATTATTATTAACATCTCCATTTTCAGATAAGTAGCAGATTGGGCACAAGGGGTTAAATAACTAGTCCAAGGTTGTGCAGCTAAAAAGGAGCTTCAGAGTCTATGCTCACCTCTTCACGTGGCGTTCCCAACAGATGCAGAAGGAGGTGCATGAAGTCAGCTCACTGGACACAGTAGCTGGTTGGAGGGTGGATCTCTAACCCAAGCTGGTCCAGTCATTGAACCATGGCCCATGGCCTCTAATGGGTCCAGACCTTATGGATATCATTCAAGTTTGGTCCAATCAAATTATTTCCTGAGGGTTTTTTTTTTTCTCTCTGGGGGCCAGCCTGAGAAGAAGCAAAGCAAGGAGCTGCAGATGCAGTGAGCCCAGTTTTATATACAAAACAGGGGGAAGAGAGCTGCCCAAAACCAGAGAGAGGGAAGAGCGAGAGGGAGAGGGAGTAAATCACAGTGGAGTCAGATTCCTCCATCCGGTTCCCCCTGTGCTGTCTGTCCTTCTTTCCCAAGGCCTGGCTTTCAGCTCTTCCTTTTGTTGTTGTTGTTGTTTTTTAATTTAAATGTATTTATTGTAATTGGAGGCTAATTTCTTTACAATATTGTATTGGTTTTGCCATACATCAACAAGAATCTGCCACGGGTGTACACATGTTCCCCGTCCTGAACCCCCCTCCCACCTCCCTCCCTGTACCATCCCCCTGGGTCAGTGCGTCCTTTAACTCTTTCTTTTTTTCAATTTGGCTGTGCCATGCAGCATGTGGGATCTTAGTTTCTTGAAAGTGAAAGTGTTAGTCGCTCAATCACGTCCCACTCTTTGCAACTGCATGGACTATAGATTGCCAGGCTCCTTTGTCCATGGAACTCTCCAGGTAAGAATCCTGGAGTGGGTTGCCATTTCCTCCACCTGAGGATCTTCCTAACCCAGGGATTGAACCCATGGCTTCTGTGTCTCTTGAATTGGCAGGCAGATTCTTTACTGTCTGAACCACTAAGGAAGACCCACAAATTACATATGGAAGTGGAAGTTGCTCAGTCATGTCTGACTCTTTGAGACCCCATGGACTGTAGCCTACCAGGCTCCTCTGTCCATGGAATTCTCCAGGCAAGAATACTTAAGTGGGTTGCCATTACCTTTTCCAGGAGACCTTCCCTACCCAGGGGTAAAACATGGATCTCTTACATTGCAGGTAGATTCTTTACCATTTGAGTCACTAGGGAAGCCCCACCAGGGATCAAACCCATGGCCCCTGCTTTGGAAGCGTGGAGTCTTAACCACCGACGACCAAGGAATGTCCCTCTTCCTTAGACTCTGAGAGCAACTTGGAAATCTCAGACTGGTTCCAGTTGGGTTCATGTCCCTCGTAACCAAAAGTTGTTCATCCAGGAAGGTTACTGACTAGCAGAGATCAGCACAGCTTTCCACCACCATCTTGCAGACCCAGGGTGAGGTGCTGAGTGCTGAAAGTAGTATTAATTAAGTCTAAATGCTTCTGTCCCCTGAGGGACTCTGAAAACAGTGATTAAAGTTCCTAGGAATCATTCACTCAACAGCTTCAGCACATTTGGGTAGTATCTGAACTGGGTGACTTTCTGCTTTCATTAAGTGCCCACCACCAAGAGCACCCAGCAGAGGTGGGAACCACAGCTCTGAGGGCTTTTCCTTCGCTGCCCATCAGTCTGTGTTAATGGCATTCCCTGCTCTTTGAATCTTCGTCCACTAGGCACCTACTTAATTTTAATCATTGATAATGCCATCTATAATTAAGAGGACACAAATCATCTGGAATAATGAAGGCCAACTTTGGCTGTGCAGGTAGGGAATAAAATGGTGTGAAGTATATTTTCTGCATTTGGCCCAAGTGTGGCTTTTCTCTGAAGGTTGTCTTTCTCCTAACTAAATTGTTTCTAATGTTATTATAATTCAGTCCTTCATCACAGCTTTCCTGAGTGTCCACCACATATCAAGCACTGGGCCCAGTGTTAGGGTGTAAATATGAAACAGGAAACATCACTGTCTTCAAGGAGATTCCTCTAACGGTGGATACAGGCACTTGTCTGACTCTTTTCAGTCCCATGGGCTGTAGCCTGCCAGGCTCCCCTATCCATGGAATTCTCCAGGCAAGAATACTGGAGTGTGTTGCCATTCTCTACTCTAAGAGATCTTCTCAACCCAGGGATCAAACCCACATGTCCTGCATTGGCAGGCCGATCCTTTACTGCTAGCGCCACCTGGGAAGCCCTTCTGGTCACGGGATGTAATGAAACCATTATAACCAGCATGCATCCAACGTGGAGAGGAAGACAGAACCTGGAGGAGAACAGGGCCAAAACAGAGAGACTGAACCAAAGCCTCCAGATCAGGCCAACCTGGGAACCCATCCAGCCCCCACGTTCCCGTCAGCAAGGGTCTGTGTTCAAGTTCCTCTTCACTTAAGGAAGTCTGAGTTAGTTTCCCTCTAATAGATGGAGACAGATGAAGAGAAATTCAGGAGGCAATACAAATGTGTACACAGTGTTATAGGAAGTCAGAGGATGGGGTGTACCTCCATATCCCAGTAGGGGCGGGGGTTGCATAGAGAGGTCAGGGGAAGAGACATCTGAGAGGAGCCTTCAAGGATAAATAGGAGACAAACTAGTGATGGAAGGGGCTAAGCAAGGAGAGCACTCAGGTAGAGGGAACAGTCAGACAGAAACTCAGAAGGAAAGTAGAGTGAGATTCAATACACCCAAGTCATTGCTTATAGTGTGGAAAGTAGAAGGTGAGGCTGGAGGCAGATGGTGAAACATTTGGATGTTTGTTTCACAAGCTTTTTTTTTTTCCTCCATGAAAAGGAGCTTGGACTTAGCCTGTAGAGGATGGAGAACCACTGATACAAGGGAGGCGGGCCTGGCATCATCAGATTCACACTGTAGGCAGATCCATCTGGTGCTCATGTAAAGGATGGACGGGCAAGTCTGTCCCAACTTCTCAAGTCTATCTTGGCAGTGCAAAAGCAGCCAGAAGCTGCATGTAAATTAATGGATATGGCTGTGTTCCAATAAAACTTTATTTATAAAGATAGGCTCTGGAGCCTCCCTGGTGAGTCAGTGGTAAAGAATTCACCTGGCAATGCAGGAGACCAAGGTTCGATCCCTTGTCCACGAAGACTCGACGTGCCGCAGAGCATCTAAGCCTGGGAGCCACAACTACGGCCTAGAGCCTGTGCTCGGCAACAAGAGAAGCCACCACAATGAGAAGCCCTCTCACTACAACTAGAGAGTAGCCTCCAATCTCTGAAACTAGAAAAAAGCCTGTGCAGCAGCAACAAAGACCCAGCACAGCCAAAAATAAATCTAAGATTAAAAAAAAATAAAAATAGGCTATGGCCTGACTTCCAGATTCCCAGCACCTCGTAAGCTCATAAAAATCACACGTTGAGAGGATCTGTCTCCTGCTCACAGCCGTCCTGGGATCTCCCATCACACCTGAAGGAGAACTCAAGTTCTCCAAAGCCACCCAGGCTCTGAGCAGCCCTTTCCTCCCTTACTGACTTCGCCTCCTGCCACTTCTGCTCCTGCTAACATCACTCGGCCCCTGTGGGCGTCTGCTGTCTTCTGGATACTCCTGGGTGATTTCCACATGAGGACCCCAGCACCAGCTTCTCCTCCTTCATGGAATGTCCCCACCTCCAGAGCTCTGCACACCTCACTCCTCTATATGACTTGCCATGGGTTTCCATGCTCTCCCACAAGGGATCTTCCAGACCCAGGAATCAAATCTGCATCTCCTGTAGCTCCTGCATTGCAGGCAGATTCTTAACCTTTGAGCCACTGGAGAAGCCCTATGTGTGACTCATCTCTACTCAAATGTCCCTCCCCAGCGACATCTTTACCAACCACTCTGTCTAAAATTGCTCCCCTTCCTCTGCCAGCAAGTTCCATTCCCTAAACCTGACAAATTATTTTTTTTCACAGCACTTATTACTGCCTGACATTATGTTACGAATTTGCTTGTTTGCCGATTTCTTATCTGATTCTCTTGCTGAAATGCAGCTCCATTAGAGCAAGCAATTTTTTGTCTTGCTGGCTGCTATGTTCCCAGCACCTAGAATATTGCCTGGCATATCAGAGACAAAGAGTATTTGTCAAATGGCTGGATGAATAAATTTCCGCCCTGTATCTCCACAGCAATCTATATGGGGATCTTATCAGAAGAGACCAAAAGCCTAAGTTTGGAACTGTGACCCTCAGTTCCTATACAGGGATCGTCACGTTTCCCATTTAGTGAGCTCAGGTCTTCTCTTGGGCTCTTAGCATCCTATGATACCTCCCATGTGCTCATCCTGGAAAAATTCGGGATGCTCTCGTATCAGGATGTATCTGGCAAGGTCAGGCATCCAAAAATCACCAAATGAGCCTATAATTAAAGTCAAAGGTAAGTCAAGATGTTGGCTTAATAGAGGCATGATGCAGAAGGATGCAGGTCAAAGTGGGTAAGCGTCTGGGGGGAGGTTGGCCAAATGAGTTTAAGAATCCCAACAACATCACTGAATGTTCACGATGAAGGGGACCTGCCTTTGAGATCATCTACCCTTCGTGCTGCTGTAGCTGTGGCCCCTGGATCAATGAGGGCTTCCCTGGTGGCTCAGTGGTAGAGAATCTGCCAGTCAATGTGGGAGATGTGGGTTCGATCCCTGGGTCGGGAAGATGTCCTGGAGAAGGGAATGGCCACCAGTGTTTGTGCCTGAAGAACTCCATGGACAGAGGATCCTGGTGGGCTACAATCCATGGGGTCACAAAGAGTCAGACACAATTGAGCAGCTCAGCAACAACAGTGGACCAGTACATCATATTGCCTGGTATGTGTAAAAATCAACTATTACTTCGATTTAAAGGATAATAAAAACAAAACAAAAAGAAATAGTTTGTACCAGAGTTCAAGCCCCAGCTCTGCCACTAATCAGCTGTGTGTACTTTCACATATTACTTAATCTCTCTGGCTTGGGATCTTCATGGATTAAATAAGGTTAATAACAGCACTCACTTTATTCTGAGAGTCAAACAAAATAATGTGTGTAGAAATGCTTAGCCTGCTGCCTAGGGCAGCAGTAAATAGTCAATAAATGAGAGCAATTATTATACCTCAGCCCAGAAAGAAAAATATCTCAACACAACACTTAGAAACACCTTAGAGGTTTGTAAACCAAAAATGCAGGTATAGGGAAGAAATAGAGAGAGAGAAATCTTATTCCTCTAATCTAGGAAGAAAGGAGACTCCAGGGGAAGCAGAAACTGTGATGTATAAACAGCTTTGCGATTACAATATAAATTAATCAGGGGAATTATTTTCCCTTTCAGAGGATTTAGACTAAGGAGCAATGGCCTGAAGCTACAGAAGGGGAAATTTGGGTTAGATACAGCAAGACAAGAATGTTCTCAGCAGGGAAAGTAATTAGGAAATGAAATGGGCTCCCTGGGGTGGGGATGGAAGACTCTTCCAAGGCAGTGATCAAGGAGAAATTGAGAGGAAGAGGACAGAGCAGGCAACAATTGCAACATATCCATCCTTTGGGAGAAGGAGCGGGTGCTTCTAAACCTTTTAATGTGTCCGTCAAGTAGCCAGTGATTGGACTTCCCAGGTGGCTCAGTCAATAAAGTATCTGCCTGCCAATCCAGGAGATGCAGGAGACATGGGTTCCATCCCTGGGTCAGGAAGATCCCTGAAGAAGGGAATGGCTACCCACTTCAGTATTCTTGCCTGGAGAATCCCATGAATGGAAAATCCTCGTGGGCTCCAGTCCACGGGGTCACAAAGAATCAGACACACCCAAGTAGTCCCCCAGCAGTCATCTATGGTGGCCTCTTTCTTGGTGCCCTGTAAGGTCTCAAGAGAGACATGAAAGCGAGACAAGAAGAATGCTGACCTCAGGAAGCTTGCCATCTCTTCTCGAGAAAGCAGAGTTTCAGACACAATGGAGGAAGGGGAGGAGGAGGGGGTTCGGGGACTAGCGCCACCTAACCTGGGGGACTTCTTCCCTGCTTGGATAACACTCAAGTATTTTGTCTGTTTGGTTTTGCTTTTTGTTTTTAAATAATAATCAATCACTTTATTTGGCTGCACTGGGTCTTAGTAGTAGCATGTGGGATCTTTAACTGCAGCATGTGAGATCTGGTTTCCTGACCAGGTTTGATAACCCCGACCCGGTGCATTGGGAGCACAGAGTCTTAGGCACTGGACTGCCAGGGAAATCCCTCACGTGCTTTCTTGGCTTTTTGTTTCTCTCTTGACAAACATTTTGTCATGGAACAACATGCATGAGGCAGGTTTAAGAATTAATATTATTGATTTTATGTGGATGGTTCTTTTTTCCCTGCAGTCGTGATGATCTTACATCATGAGTTGCTGAAATGGGACAGTTTTGGTGGGGGCAGTGTGGCAAGGTCACAGAATGAAGGGGAACAGAATGTGCCACCCCTGAATATGTCACTTTGGCACATTGATTACTTTGAATTAAAGTTATCTGAGAAACAGCCAGGACAAGAAGGACATTCTGACCCTCCCTTGTCCCTCTGAAAGCAGGGAGATAAATCTCCCCTGTGGAAGGTCCGCTCCCTGTCCCAGGAGGGTAGAAGGCATCCTCACCACCAGAAATAGGGACTTTAGGTCTGAGAAGGCCGAACAAACTAATCTTGCTATTTCCTCACTAATTTACTGCCCCAAGGCCAAACCCCTCTGTCTTGTCAAGTCTCTACAGATTTACTGTTTCTTTGTCTAAAAGGTGTGAAAGCTTGGTCATTTCTTTGAGTCTCATATTTTGAGGGGGTCTTCTGTACACATGAAATGAAATTTGATTTTTTTCCTATTAATTCATGCTATGTCCATTTAATTATTAGGCCAACCAAAGAACCTAGAAGGGAAGGAGGGAAAATTTCCCTGCCTCAATAGTGAGCCTCTTCTGTACAAGAGGAAAATGGGAAAAGTCACAAGACAGAACTAAGATTGATGCCTAATTCTATGCTAAGGAAATGCGGCTGAGTGGACGATCGTGGTAGGTTGATGTGGGCAAAGATACCTCCTTAGGATTAGGTGAGGTAGAAGCTAGACTTTAACCTGGATCGAGATGCACTTAAGGCAGCGGACAGTCACCATTGCCAACCTATGGCCACAGTACTGCTTCATAACAAAAATTCACAGCAAAACTCAATGGCCTATAACAATAGCTCTGAACTGACACTCACAGTTCTGGGGGGCAGCTGGGTGGCTCTGTTGATCTGGACTAGGCTTGGCTGGTCTCTCCTGGGTTGCTCACAGCTGTGGTCAACTGGTGTGTACGTGGGGGCCTGGGTGGTCAAGGATGCCCTCATCAGCCCTGTCTCCTGTGAGCCTCCCACAGTCTCAGCCTCCCACAGGCTTCTTGGCTTGCTCTTGTGACCAGAACAGAGGCAGAGAGGCCTCCGAGGCCCAGGTTCAGAACTCAGAACTCCTCCTGACTTCTCCAACACTCTGTTGCTTCGGGAAGAAGATTCTGGTGACTGTCATTCCCTGCTCTTCTTTGTCTGGTTGGATTCAGATAATGGAGGCTGAGGGGATGATGTTGATTGAGAAGATAAAGACTTGGACTAAACAAGGAAAGGCTGCTGCTGCTGCTGCTGCTAAGTTGCTTCACTTGTGTCCGACTCTGTGCGATCCCATAGATGGCAGCCCACTAGGCTCTGTCCCTGGGATTCTCCAGGCAAGAATACTGGAGTGGGTTGCCATTTCCTTCTCCAATGCATGAAAGTGAAAAGTCAAAGTGAAGTCGCTCAGTCGTGTCCGACTCTTAGCGACCTCATGGACTGGAGCCTACCAGGCTCCTCTGTCCATGGGATTTTTCCAGGCAAAAGTACTGGGGTGGGGTGCCATTGCCTTCCCCCAAACAAGGAAAAGGAAGAGACAAAAGAGTGAGACCTTTAGAGAGAGTTTTATGGCTTCCTTGATAGCTTCCCTGATAGCTCAGTTAGTAAAGAATCTGCCTGCAATGCAGGAGACCTTGAATTGATACCTGGGCCAGGCAGATCCACTGGAGGAGGGATAGGCTACCCACTCTAGTATTCTTTGGCTTCCCGGGTGGTGGCTCAGCTGATAAAGAATCCACCTGCAATGTGGGAGACCTGGGTTCGATCCCTGGGCTGGGGAGATCTCCTGGAGACGGAAAATGTTTCACTGGGAACAAGACTGAGATCCTCTTTGGAG
Organism: Tragelaphus eurycerus; assembly: GCA_935064755.1. Lineage (NCBI taxonomy): Eukaryota > Metazoa > Chordata > Mammalia > Artiodactyla > Bovidae > Tragelaphus > Tragelaphus eurycerus. Next base: position 6,270,213 of record CAKXYN010000033.1, read on the forward strand.
CTCTTGGAAAGGCATTGGTAGAGGTTTGAACACCTTGTACTTATTCTACGACTGGGACTGGCATTGCTTTGAGCGTGTGTGCAGCCTGGCGGTGGCTTGGTGGGGGGACAGGACAGTGGAGCCACTGGGCCAGGCACACCACCAGCCTCAGGCCACAGTCTAATAAACATCTCACAAACACCTCAGTTCAAGTACCAGGTGGCACTTAACCAAGGGGATAAATCAATCTCAACTCTAAATGAAAGCTGGAAATGAAATGGCCTTTCCTAGAAAGAGACTGCCAATTCACCCGACCGCACATAAATTTTGCCTTCATTTGAAATTGGAAGAAATCTTGCAGATCCTTCTTCCTGATTAAAAATGTCATAAATCCCAGGGATCAGAGGGAGAACCAAACCCTCTCTGGCCTCTGAAGTCTAATGCATTCCAGAACAGGGTCCACTCAACTCGTAAAAGTCCCCTAATATGTGGTTCTGAGCCCACAGAAAATATTTGCAGAAAATCATGAGTTGCTCACTCAAGAATGTGTCTAAGGGATTTCTGAAAACACATCCTTATTGTGAGATTCTACCCTCTGTGTCTTTTCTTTGTGTGCTAAGTCGCTTCAGTCGTGTCTGACGCTTAGTGACCCTATGGGCTGTAGCCCACCAGGCTTCTCTGTTCTTGGAATTCTCCAGGCAAAAATACTGGAGTGGGTTGCCATGCCCTTCTCCAGGGGATCTTCTGTCTTTAAGTAAGTGTTTATAGACACTCAGGCACTATACACTAATTTATAGCCACAAGAGGAAAATGCAATTCCAAGAGTTTTTTGGTCATGTCAGTGTCTGAAGAACAAGTACACGAGTTAGCAGGTATCCTTATCTCAGCACTAACACTTGATGACCTCTGAGCATGGGAAAGAGATGAACAAGGACATGGAGTGGTCTCAGGGGAATGCCCTTCTAGCAAGACAGCCAGCTTCAAAGAGAAAGCAGAGCCTGCTACCTGGGGTCAGACTCAGAAACCTGGATTGCTCCTTAAGTCTTACAACCTTGTCTGAAGAACAAGTACACGAGTTAGCAGGTATCCTTATCTCAGCACTAACACTTCATGACCTCTGAGCATGGGAAAGAGATGAACGAGGACATGGAGTGGTCTCAGGGGAATGCCCTTCTAGCAAGACAGCCAGCTTCAAACAGAAAGCAGAGCCTGCTACCTGGGGTCAGACTCAGAAACCTGGATTGCTCCTTAAGTCTTACAACCTGGGGGCTGTCTTTACAGATCAGGTCATGTTGCAGCTCTGCTTAAAATCCTCCAGTGGATTTTTTTCATGAGTTGCCATATGAAATGTCTCTGATTTGATATCTATTATGATCTAGCCCTTATATTTTTATTTTTTTTTTTTTTTAAACTAAAGGCCATACCTTATTCAGATAGCTTTAATTTCCCCCTAATATCTTTTTATTTTTCCAGAATCCCATCTGGGAGACCACATTAAAATCATGTCTCCTTAGGCTCCTCTCTTATATATGCATATAAATATATATATATATATATATATATATTTTAATTAGAGGATAATTACTTTACAATATTGTAGTGGTTTTGCCATACATTGACATGAATCACCCACAGGTACACATGTGTCCCCCCATCCTGAATTCCCCTCCTACCTCCCTCCCCACCCCATCCCTCTGGGTTGTCCCAGAGCACTGGCTTTGGGTGTCCTGCTTCAAGCATCGAACTTGCACTGATCACCAATTTTCCATATGGTAATATACATGTTTCAATGCCATTCTCTCACATCATCCCACCCTCACCTTCTCCTACATAGTCCAATAGTCTGTTCTTTACATCTGTGCCAAGTTCAAACTTGCGAGGATCCTGCAGCTCAGAAGAGAAATCACGAAAAGATGAAGTTTTTGATGATAAAATGAGAATAACATAGGTCCTGTGTCAGGTTGGGGATCATGTCTGAAGTCTTTTGCAAACTAGCATAAACAGGTTCAGACTTAGGATTTAGATGCCAGGGAATTTGTTGGTTTGAAAAAGACTTGGAAAGAACTTCTAGGCTAGAAACCACTTTTTCTCTATATTAATATTTCAACCTTATCTTCCTGGGCCACAAATAAACACAAGGAACTGAAGGAATAGTAGAGAATCTTGAAAGATAGCTTTTCATTCACTTTATTGTATGTTTGTTGAACACCTACTATGTGCCAGGCACCTGGAAAGCAAGGGGCCACATAGATACACACACAGACTACGACCTGATTAAGCAGTACACAGTTTATGCGACTGTTCCTGACAGCCTGCAATGAGCATAAAGGCAATGGAATTACACTGTATGCTATAGTCATAGGTGTATGCCAGCATAAATTTGTCTGCAGGATGTACATCAAGAGTGACCCCAACACAAACAGTAGAATTTGGAGAATTAGGATGTGTCAGCGGAGGTTCATCGTTTGTGCCCCTCTGGTGAGGGATGTTGATAATGAGGGAGGCTGTGCATATGTGAGGGCAGGGTGTGTATGGGAAATTTCTGTATCTTCTCTTCAATACTACTGAGAATCTAAAACTACTCTAAAAAAATAAAGCCTGTCAAACATAAAAAAAATAAAAATAAAAATCCTCCAGTGGTTGCTGGTGTCCTGAGGGAAAGCTTCTACTTCTGCAGACCAAAAGGACTGCCCAAACTCAGGTCCCAACTCACCTCCTTGGCATTTCCTCCATCAGCCAACAGCCCCCTACCATTCACCACTCCCTCAGGTACATGGGGAATCTTAAAAAAACCATCGGTAAGTTCTGGTGAAACAAAACAGCCCTGGAAGCGGCTTGTGGATTTCTGCCTGCTGTGAAACGTCTCCAGCTTCTGTGTCTTTGGTCATTTACTTTCCACTGCTTGCAAGGCTCTCGCTGCTGCTCTAGATGGTGGAGGAAACCCCCTCATCTCAGAAGTCACCCCCTCAGAAGCCTTGCTCGACCACCCTAAGCAGCCATATGTCCCTCCAACCCACCTCTCTGAAGCCCTGTGTAACTCTGTCCATAGCACTCACTTCCTTGTCCTGTAAAGCAGGACATCTTCCAGACACCCACCAGGGAGAGCTGATATAAGATAATCAACACAGTAAATTTGATAGCAGTATTTATGTTAACCTTACATACTCAGATGAGTGGTTTACAAGTATATACTGATCGACCTGACATTCCTCAGAGATAATCTGCATCTCTTTAGTGAGGAGACCAGGTTAGCTCCATTCGTTTATTCATTCACCAATACATGTCTGTTAAATGTCCTCTATCTGCCATCGTATCAAATAATCTGTTGCTCTTAAAATTTAGTGGATTGCAATTTAAAACGTAGAGGCTTCATATTTCCACAAACATTCATTTGATCAGCATTCTGAGATTCAGGCAGGTCTGGCTTGGAACAGTCTGTGTCTGTCCCACATGGTGTTGGCTGAGACGGTTCAGCTAGGCTGGAGGAGGCAAGAGCAGTTCATGTCTATATCCAGTGTCTCTGCTCAGATGACCAGAGAGGCTGCGGGGTAGCTGTGTCTCTCCTCTCCTGTTCTCTCGTTGTCCAGGCTCTGTCTCTGCAGGTGATGCCTCTAGCTGGCTCGGACATGGGATCTCAGGGTTCCCAGACAGGGAACGCAGAAGCCACAAGGCCTCTTAGGTTCAGAGCTCTACAATGTGTATGAAGTTACCTGCACCACATTCCATTGGTTAAAACAAGCCATGTGGTCAGCCAGTGTTCAAGCAGTGAAGAAACAGACACTACCTCTTGATGAGGGGTGGGAAGGGGATGAGGGAAGCAGGATTCGTCAAGGCCATTTATACAAAGCCTAGGCCACACAGGCTGTGGTAGGTGTTGGAAAAGCACTGATGAATAAGACATAGCTCCTGCCCTCAGAGAGTTTAAGTTGGGGAGATAACACAGTGAGTCCCCTACTTACAAACGTTCAGGTTGTAAACTTTCAAAAATGTGAATGTGCATCCACTTGTTCAATCATGTAAGTCCACGTGTCTGATGTACATTGTCACGTGTGTGCCTTCTCTCCAAGTGGTTGTGCTTTTGTGTTCTTTACTGTACAGTACTGTATAGAGTACAGAAGTGCAAGTGTCTTTATTTCAAGCCCAGGATGTCCAGAGGCAAGTGTAAAAATAGCAGTATATAGCTTACTGTGTTAACTTTGGTACCCAGGCTAACTTTGTTGGAACTATGAAAAAATTGGACTTAATGAACACGCTCTCAGAACAGAACTTCATATGTGGGGGACTTACTGTAAATAGATTACTAGATGATTGCTAAATACTAAATTAGGTGCCACAAATGTGTACAAGTTGGGCATCTTTCTTCACCCTTATTTATAAAGCACTGCTGCTGCTGCTGTTAAGTCACTGCAGTAGCGTCTGACTCTGTGAGACCCCATAGACGGCAGCCCACCAGGCTCCCCCGTCCCTGGGTTTCTCCAGGCAAGAACACTGGAGTGGGTTGCCATGTCCTTCTCCAATGCATGAAAGTGGAAAGTGAAAAGTGAAAGTGAAGTCGCTCAGTCATGTCCGACTCTTTGCGACCTCACGGACTGCAGCCCACTAGGCTCCTCCGTCCATGGGGTTTTCCAGGCAAGAGTACTGCAGTGGGGTGCCATTGCCTTCTCCATTTATAAAGCACAGTATTTGTAAAAGAAAAATTACTATGATTCTCCCTACTAAGGAAATGGAAACCCACTCCAGTATTCTTGCCTGGGAAATTCCATGAATAGAGGAGCCTGGCAGGCTACAGTCCAAGGGGTCGCCAGAGCTGGACGTGACTGAAGCGACTAACCGTGCACGCACCCCTACTAAGGAAGGTGTGATAAAGGTTGGGGGAACATACTTGCCTTGCCTTCCCAAAATATTTGCAGACTCCTTGGAATCTTGAGGACATATATTCTCCACTCAGGCTTCTCTCACCATCGGTTTGTCCTCTTCTCTTCTCCCAGAATGGTCCCATTCACCTTCCTATTTTCAGGCATCAGGTTAAAACACCCCAGGAGAAATCTTTACTGCTTCTCTTGTCCAGCTACTCTCTCTTTGGGCCATCTGTGGCCACCTTCAGAAGTTCATATTTTCACCTGTACATTCCATCACCATTCCACCTGACTCAGATTGAATTAATGCATTCTACACATTAACACAAAACCTTTTACAACAGACATTGTTCATGAGCAAGCAGCTTTTAAACGTTTAGGAATCTGATCAAACCTATGCATCCTCTCTCTAAGTAAATGCATAAGCTTATCCTTGCATTCTGCTTACAAGATTAGATGGTCTACCCACCTCTCAAACCTAGGAAGGGACCATTGCACTGGTTTTGTGTTTTAATCTCTGCTTCTCTGTTTTCTTCTGCTTCTCTATTTTTCTGCAGGATGCTCTGCATGATGCACAAAAGCACAGCAATGATACAAAAATGAATCAACCAGTCCATCCATCAGGGTTTCAGGACAATGGCTAACATCTTGTTCAGTCTTCTCTGGTGAGAGCAGTGAGGTCTACTTCTTGCTGAAATGTGTATTGTCATCTCAATGGTTAATCAAGAATAAGCTGGAGAGGATTCCAGACGTATTCACAGTCAAATCCCTCAAGCCTGCAGTGAGAGCCAGGATGTCTCAGCATTTAGAAGAGGCTTTCTCTTTACAGTAACTCAGCAGTCCTTGTCTCAGGCCAGATCCCCACCTAAGCCCATGTCAAGGACAGGAGCTTAGCTGCTGGTCATATGATCTCATCCTTCCCCTCCCCCTACAGTCCCCCAGACACCCACCAATTGATGGTGTAGGAGGAGAGCCTAAGAACTGCCAGAAGGAAGAAAAAACTGTCAATCACTTTCCAATTCCTCCCTGATGTAGCGGGAAGTCTGAGAGGCTCTGAGCCCTTCTGCTAAAAAAGTGAATGGATAGAACCAACACAGCAGGCTGGATCCAAGAATGTTGTCCTCATGTGGCCAGACCTGATAATTTAATTTAATAACATCTTTGCTCTTCTCTTCCCTTCATCTCCCTGTTCCCCAAGGAACAAAGAAGGCTTTGTGGACTTGGTTTCATTAGTCTTCAGAAAATCCTGAGGGACAGACTGGGGGCAAGGTGCTGAATCCTTCTTTGTCCCAGGAGACTGTGTCTGGTGGAGGGAGAGGCTTGCTAAGGTCATCAGATGCTTGCCAAGGTCACAGGATGCTCAGCTTCCAGTGCCAAGAGCCTGGCTCTAACCCTAAACCAGTGCTGTCCAAACTGCCTGGCAGGCCATGGAGGGTTCTGAGAGGGACTTGGGGACAAAGGTGGCACCCTGTGCATGCTCAGTAGAAGGAGCTTTAACCACCCATATTCTAATCAGCTGCCCCAAACACGGCATCTCCAAATAACCTAAAGTCTAATGAAATCCACCTAATCTGTGTCTAAGAAAACCTATATCTGGTTTCTCTGGTGGTTCAGAACCTGCCTGCAATGCAGTAGGTGTGGGTTGATGCCTAGATAAGAATGATCCCCTGGAGAAGGAAATAGCAACCCACTCCAGTATTCTTGCCTGAGAAATCCCATGGACAAACGAGCTTGGCAGGCTATAGTCCACGGATTCACAAAGAATCAGAAGCGACTTAGCAACTAAGCAAGAGCAACCTATGTCTAATAGAAGCCTGTAATAATAATTTATAACCTGTTATACAATATGCATTATATATAATTATGTTATATATCATATGTTGGTTTTGTGGTTTAGTCAGTAAGTCGTGTCTGCCTCTTATGACACTGTGGATTGTAGACCACCAGACCCCTCTGTCCATGGGATTTTCCAGGAAAGAATACTGGAATGGGTTGCCATTTCCTACTCTAGGGGATCTTCCTCACCCAGGGATCCAAGCCAGGTCTCCTGCACTGCACGTGGATTCTTTACAAGCTGAGCCACAAGGGAAGTCCGTATATATCATATAATATAACCTATGATAACTCATAAGAATAAAAAGCTGCACCCAGTAAAAGCCTAAATAACCTATATTTGATAAAACTTTGTTATTTAATTGTAGTTTGAGACAGGTCTCTGGCCCCCCTTTACAACCAGATTAATGGTCCTAATCTCCTTTGATATTGACATGCTGAAGCCCCCACAGCCAAGGGCAAGGAGAGGCTGTGTAAACGTGACTCAGGGGACCCCACCCCACCCCGCAGAGCTGTTTATGTACAGGAAGTCCCCTAGGCACCGATGAGCTCCGTTCCGAGTGCACATTCATAAGTTGAATTTGTTGGTCCGTGCACGCTAAGTTGCTTTAGTCATGTCTTTGCGATCCCATGGACTGCAGCCCACCAGGCTCCTCTGTCCATGGGATTGTCCAGGCAAGAGTACTGGAGTGGGTTGCCATTCACCATTGGCTGCGTACCGCTGCTTCTACGCTTACTTCTGGGCTTGAAATAAAGATAGTTCACTACTGTGATCTGTAGGGTGATGTACAGCAACGTGCACAAAACCACAGCCGCGTGTGCAAGACGCACATGTGTGACAGTGTATAAATGTGCATTGTCTTTATCTATATCAAGATTTTGCTTATTTTCGCTCGAATGGAATCTCACAGCAAAAAAAAAAAAAAAAAAGACCCTGGAAGAGTTTAAAGTTGCTCAGTCTCAGATTTCTCAGCTGCAAAATGCTAAAAAAAAAAAAAAATGCCTCAAGGATGAGAAAATCCTGTGGGTAGCATTTTACATGCAGGAGGCCCCATGTTATAAGTTTCTGTTGAAAAAGTGAAATTGGTTTTGCTTCAATCCTCTATTTCTCATACTTAACAGGGGACTATGATCTCAGACTACTTATAATGTTTATAGAAGGAAGGAACGCACTCCAAGACTACATATAAATGATTTAAACACCATGCAATGTTTCAGAACATCTACCTTATGATTCAGTTGTAGAGCATTGATAATCAAGAACTGTTTATATGATCAGTAGGCAAAATGTCACCAGAATGACAGAAGGTGCCAATTAAGTAAAGTAATTTATCATGGAAACATGTTGAAAGACTCTAGAGCATTGTGCACAGGGACCATTCTATTACTTAGATCTATGTTTTACTGGGAAATTTATGTCAATAAAATGACATAAATTCATTCTCATTAAGCGTAATGAGTTCATCCAACTCAACTAATAATATGGAACATCTGTCAGGGTGACCTTCCAACACGCTCTTTTCAGTGATGTCACAGAGCTAGTTGATTTGTGCTTCCTCAAGTGCACCAGGGGGTCAAGGTCAGCTGAACGGTCGGTGCATAATTACTGGGAGACCCACCTCTCATTTGCTAGTGTGGGTTGAGCCCTGTCCCTAGAGCCGAGTCACCCAAATTGCATGCTAAACAAGTCTAGTCATTTGGGATGTTAGGAGAGATGAAGTAAGGGAAGGGAGAGGGGGAGATGGAAGGAAGAAGGAAGGAAGAATGAATGTTCATGATCCTCTATGTTTGGCAGACACAGGATGAAATCTTTATTGCAAAACTTCTCAGAGCCTTTACCATAACTCTGCGTCATGACTTCCCGAGTGGAAGACTGGATAGTCAGTATTTTGTTCTTGTTCAGTTATTCAGTCAGTTCCGACTCTTAGTGACCCCATGGACTGCAGCATACCAGGCTTCCTTGTCCTTCACCATCTCCTGGAGTTGGCCCAAACTCATGTCCGTTGAGCCTGTGATGCCATCCAACCATCTCATCCTCTGTCATCCCTTTCTCTTCCTTCCTTCAATCTTTCCCAGCATTAGGGTCTTTTCCAGTGAGTGGGCTCTTCACATCAGATGGCCAAAGTATTGGGACTTCAGTTTTAACATCAGTCCTTCCAATGAATATTCATGTTTGATTTCCTTTAGAATTGACTGGTTTGATCTCTTTGCTGTCCAAGAGACTCTAAAGAGTCTTCTCCAGCACTACAGTTCCAAAGCATCTCTTCTTCGGTGCTCAGCCTTCTTTACGGTCCTCTCACATCTGTACATGACTACTGGAAAAACCATAGCTTTGACTATATGGACCTTTGTCATCTGTTTGCATGATGTATTGGGAAGAATGATGAAAATGCTCGTGAAAATGCTTGGGAGAATATGGGATAAAACGCTCCAGCCCGGCTCCCTTTTCACTGAGCATGACCCAACGTGAATGTTCTTTGCTCAGGTTCTGCCCAAGCCCTCAGCCCTTCCCACCGTAAACAGTTTGGATATCTCATGAGAAGAGTGCTGCCGAGTGGGACTTTTCTGCCCATCCTAGCTTTTCTGGAGTCCTTCAAACCAGCAGAGCAGGTCTCCTCAGGATCCTGCAGTGGACTGGGAGCAGCCCTCAGTTCCCAAGTGGAGGAAGACCGGAGGAAGGCTGTATAAGTGAGTCCCATCTTTGGGCAGAGCCAAGCTAAAACTAAGGGGTCTTACTCAGGCCTCACTTACCCAGTTCAAAGAACATGAGCAGTAGATGAAGTCAGCAGTCCCAAGTCCATATATCCACTAAGAATGAGCAAGGGGCAAGAATAACAGGAAATGTGGGAGACAAAAACATGTGCCCAAGGTATTGCTGAGGCTGGACCTGGGGACACAGTGACTGAAGGGGACAGCCTGCTTTCAGAGCCAAGGTCCTGAGTATGGTCTCAATGAGGCAGGTTGTGTGATGTGGAGCACAGGCTTACAGGATGGTGGCTGCTGGAATTGCCCTTGTTCTCATAGTCCTGGAATCAATGAGTCTGGGAGCTTCCCAGGTGGCTCAGTGGTAAAGAATCAGGAGATGTGGGTTCCATCCTTAGGTCGGAAAGATCCCCTGGAGGAAGAAATTGGCAACCCACTCCAGGATTCTTGCCTGGGAAACCCCGTGGGCAGAGGAGCTTGGTGGGCTACAGTCCATGGGGTTGCAAAGAATCGGACACGACAGGGCAACTGAACAAGAAGCCTGGAGTGAGCCTTTGCCCCTGCAGGCTTGCTGACCCCTAATCACCACTGCATCTGCCTTAACTTCCACTTGGATAAATAAAGGGCTCCCTAATAAAGCCCTTCAGGATTTTGGAGGCTAATGAACTGCCTCCTTCCTTCCAGACCCTAACCATGACTTTGCTTCTGTGCCCCAGCTGCCAGACGGGTCTTGTGTCAGAACAGAAAGAACATGCAGAACAAGAATACCTCTACCCTCTCAATGGTGCCAACATCCCAGCTGCCTGGAGGTTCCTGAGAGGACAGGGTTGGGTGGGGGATGGACCCCAACAGGAACATGAGCGGTGTCTGTCTGTAAGAGGTTGTGGCTGCTCTTTGCTTATCTTAACCTCCACTTTTATCCCTTACAGTGGTATGTGAGTCTCAGACATTCCTGTGTTCCTTCCATCTCTTCCAAATGTTCCTTCCATTGCTTCTAAAAAATGCTGTATTATAATAGTACTGCAATGTTTAATATTAATTTTACAACTATCAGCACTATCATTTATAATATTCTAATTAATACTTTTACAATTGACATATGGGAGAACAGTTTATAAGTAAAGAGATAATACATATTTATAATTTTAACAGGAAGAAGATTAAAACTTGGTATCTTTAAAAAAAACTTGGTATCTGCCTTGCAATTTAACAAATAGTAATACTGTAAATTCCTGGTTTGTGTTTAATGCATTACTTCATCCTTCTAACCAAAAGAAATGCTATCCTAAATCTTATAGTAATCATTCTTTTGCTTTTCTTTATGAATTTTCCATGGTAAACCCCAAGCAATATTACATTTAGTTTTGCCTGTCTTTGAACTTTGGATGAATGAAATCGTGTGTTCATGGTTGTGCGTGCTCAGTCCTGTTTATGTCCAACTTTTTGCAATACTATGGACTGTAGCCCAGCAGGCTCCTCTGTCCGTGGGATCTCCCAGGCAAGAAAACTGAAGTGGGTTTCCATGCCTTCCTCCAGATAAAAGAAATCATCGTGTATATATTCTATTGTAACTATCTCTTGTCACTCAACTTTGAAAACCATAATGATAAATATAAATTTCATTTCTCAAATTTTATTATTCAATGGTATTTCATCAATTGAATGCAGCATACATTATTTCTTGACTCCAGTGCAAATGAGCTTGATTATTCTTGCATTTTGCTGTTATGAATGAAAAATATTCTTGTATTTGAGCCCTACTGTGTATACGCAAGAATTTTCCTAAGACAAAGCTCTTTAAAAATTTTATTTTTGCCTGAGTATCTGCTAAAACCTTTGAGAAGCAAAGTATTTCTTTAAATATTTTTAAGCAAACATCTAAAATTTTTAGATAGAGACTTAAGTGTTTGCAAAGACTGTAATATTTGACATGGTAGAAATACAGTAAAGGGCTTCCCGGGTAGGTCAGTGGTAAAGAATCCACTTGCCAGTGCAAGAGACTTGGGTTCAATTCCTGGGTCAGGAAGACTCCCTGGAGAAGGAAATGGCAGCCCACTCCAGTAGTCTTACCTGGGAAAAATCCCATGGACAGAGGAACCTGTTGAGCTACAGTCCACAGGGCCGAAAAAAAGTTGGACATGACTCCAAAACTAAAGTGAAAATGAAAGTGAAGTCACTCAGTCGTGTCCGACTCTTAGCGACCCCATGGACTGCAGCCTACCAAAAAAGCAACACCAAATATGGTAAAACATTATGATGACGCAAATTCACATACAAATCCATGAGCAGTTGGCACTTTCACCCACCACTTCCTGTTCTCAAATCAGATTTTATCTTCTGTAGGAGTGGGGCGGAGAGAGACCCTAAAGGAGCGGATGAGGCTGGGAAGGAAACCGCAGGCGACGCAGCCCTGTTGCCAGGCGCATATGAAGGAAAGTGTGTGCGTGTGTGTGCAGGGACCGCCCAGCCCAGACTCCCACACCCAGGCTGACACACTGCCTTCAACTCACAGAAGATTCCTGCAGCTGCTGTGGTGTTTCTGTACATTACAGGAAGTTTCAAGACACAGAAATATTGCCACTGATATTAAAGCTGGAAAGGAATATTATAGAAAGATCATTTGATGCTTTGAACTCTTCTGTGGTTTTATGCAGAGTCACTTAGAAATCTAGCATTTTTTAAAATTATTTTTAATGATCCCTCAGCTGACAACTTGATGAGATCTTTTTTTGATTTTGTTGAAAGTAAAGAACTGTCAAGTATTTGACTCACAAAATCCTTTTCAGCCATTTGAGGAATGCTTTTTATCAAATTCTAGGAAACAGAACAAAGAATTTTTATCCTATGTTTGTTCCAGAAAGATTTATCAAGGGCTAATATCGTATCTGGGAAGGCAATGGCACCCCACCCCAGACTGCCGGAAATCCCATGGACGGAGGAGCAGGGGCCATGTGGGAAGGACGCTGCCGAGGGGCAGGGGCGCCAGAGGGCGGAGATATCATATCTATAATTTTTTCACTTAGAGTCCCCTTTTTGTTGCTAAGTCGCTTCAGTCATGTCCGACTCTGTGTGACCCCACAGACAGCAGCCCACCAGGCTCCCCTGTCCCTGGGATTCTCCAGGCAAGAATACTGGAGTGGGGTGCCATTGCCTTCTCCAAGAGTCCCCTTGCTTATAGGTTATGTAACCTGGAAAGGTTAAAAAAAGGAAATATTGTTGATTCTAATCAAATTTTGCTTGTATAATATTTTCAATAAAATTCTTTTTATCCTAATATGTACTTTTAAAACATTTCCATCTAAACTTTAGAAATGAAGATAGAATCCATTCAATTTATGAGTAATAACCAGGATATAACTGAACAGGCAAAACTAATCTTTAGCTTTAACCAATCAGTCAGGCCAGACTTTGTGTCAGAAAAAAGATCTGAGCTCGTATCTCAAATTAAGCGAAAGTGTTGGCTGTGAAACCCGGGCAAACATTTTACTTTTGTATTATGACTCTAACATAGACAACACATAGGCGGATGAGTGGGATGGATGCGTGCACGGCACGTGATAGAAATTGCTCTAAATTTGTCTCCTGGATGAAATAAGACACTGCTACCTTTGATATTCACAAGAGTGATGCGTATTGGAGAGTAGTTGGTGATTTCAGGAGGCAAGGAAAATTGTCATCTCTGAGGCTAGATTCAGAATATCCTGATGAGAACCAAAATATTCCATACACAACACTGCTCTGAACAGAAAATTTACAAGACCACAAAAATCCCAAAGCCTCACCACAGGTTAATGGTATCTTGATTGACGGAAGCCTCAGGGCAACAATATCTCGCATTGACTTTTTGGAGCTCCCCAGGGATTTTTTTTACATCCCAGAGAGATGCACCCGAGTAAGAGACGGTTAGTGAAAGGTTTTATTTTGTAGCAACAGAATAAGGATGATTGTGAAAAGGGAGAACCAACAAAGTTTTTTTTTCTAAAGTGTGTTATCAGACAGAACAGTTTTAGAAAAGAGTACAGATAGATATTGAAGATCTAAAAATTAATTCACTCAAAGACACCTATGCTTGCAGAGCCCTGGAAAAATCTTCATGAAACCCCAGAAAACATTTGCACTACGGTGTGAAGACAACTGCCAAAGAACAAATACTCAGGGGTAGAATCGAGGGTCATAGGATGTGCGTAGCTTCAACTTTATGAGATAATCACAAACCGTTTTCCAAAGTGATTCTGCCAATGAGCACTCCCACCTGCAATACACAAAAGCTCCCATTACTCCACATGCTTGCCAAAAACTGGTGTTTTCAAGATATTTGCTTGCCAGTATAATAGTTGCAAAATTTTATATCCTATTTTAATTAGTGTTTCTTCCATTACTAACGCGATTGAATGTCTTTTCTCGTGTTTATCGACCATTTACATTTTCTCTTTTGGGAAATTCTTCTTCCTGTGTTTAGTCCATTTACCCATTGGAATCACTGGGGGGTTTTTTCTGGTTGGTTCTCAAGAGCTTTTCTTCAAACATACTGTACATATTAGTACTGTCTCAATTTTATGTATTAAAAACATGTTCTGTTACTCACAGACTTTTAGAATGAATTTATGGTTGCCCCAGGGGAGGATAGGGGGAGGGGAGAGATAGTTAGGGAGTTTGGGATGGACATGTATACACTGCTGTATATAAAACGGATAACCAACAAGGACCTTCTGCCTAGCAGAGGGAGCTCTGTTCAATGTTATGTGGCAGCCTGGACGGGAGGGGAGTTCGGGGGAGAATGGATACATGTGTATGACGGCTGAGTCCCTTTGCTGTCCACCTGAAACCATCACAACATTGTTAATCGGCCATATTTCAATACAAAATAAAATATTTTAAAAAAGTATGTTCTCTTGGTTCATAGGTTACATTTTTACTCTGTTTATAATATATTTTTACGAACAAGAGTCAATTTTAAGATATGGAATTTATCAATATTCCCCATTATGATTTGTGCTTTTCAGATCTTAAATTCTTCCTATCTCAAGATCATAAAGACATTCTCCTATATTTTCTTGTAAAAGTTTTGCCATTGACACTAAGTACTCAATCCATCTGAAATATTCTTTTGTCTGAGACAAAGCGAGGATCCATTTTCACTTCTTACCATCTACATAACAAAGCATCCTTGCACAACTTACAGAGTTTCTCATATTCTCCCTGCTAATCTGCAGGACCAGCTCGGTCATCTAACAGGTTTCCAAATATGTGTGGATCGGATATTGGACTCCCTGTTTTTTCCCATTGGCCTGCCTAACTGTCCCCATATTAATGCTGTAACACCTTAATTACTATAGTTTTATTATTTCTCCTTATTCAGAAGGGCAAATCTCTTCCTCTTGATTTTGGCACTTTGTCTTTTGTGGCAGTGACTGCAGCCATGAAATTGAAAGACGCTTGCTCCTTGGAAGAAAAGTTATGACAAACCTAGACAACATATTAAAAAGGAGAGAAATGACTTTGCCAACAAAGGTCCACATAGTCAAAGCTATGGTTTTTCCAGTAGTTATCTATGGATGTGAGAGTTGAGCCATAAAGCTGAGTGCCAAAGAATTGATGCTTTTGAACTGTGGTGTTGAAGAAGACTCTTGAGAGTCCCTTGGACTGCAAGGAGATCTGACCAGTCCATCCTCAAGGAAGTCAGTCCTGAATATTCATTGGAAGGACTGATGCTGAAGCTGAAGCTCCAATACTCCGGCCAACTGAATGGAAAAACTGACTCATTTGAAAAGACCCTGATGCTGGGAAAGATTGAAGACAGGAGGACAAGGGGATGACAGAGAATGAGATGGTTGGATGGCAACACCAACTCAATAGACACGAGTTTGAGCAAGTTCCAGGAGATGGTGAAGGACAGGGAAGCCTGGCATGCTGCAGTCCATGGGGTCCCAAACAGTCAGACACGACTGAGTGATATACTGACTTTTGCAGCAGCTGCGAAAGCACACACGCTTAACTTAAATCTCCCTTCAAAGAGAGAACGCACCCTAGGGAATGCACTCAGCACGCCATTTCCAGCTGGAGGTGACTTCAGAGTCTTCATCGTCTTTAAACCCAAGGCTATGCACTCCCTGGACAGGCCCAGATAATGACCAAATACAAAGGTGGTTGGGGAAGGTCTCCCACTGGCCTGAGTGGGACTCCTCTCCAGGCAGCCATATACCCAAGTCCCCCATGGACTAGTGGAGACCTCTCATAGCTACTCTGCAGACCGAGGCTCTCCTTGCCTGGTTCTCCCTTCTTCCTCCTATCTTTTCACAGGGGTAGAATCAATCTGAAGGGTCTGTCTGCCCCCTCCAGCTCCCTCTTTCCTGTATCTCTCATGGACATTACACTCAATAAACCTGTAACCTTATCTTTGAAACTTCTTTCCAGAAAATTCAACCAATGTACTTCATGAAAACTTTAGACTGTTCTCATCATGTTCTATTAGAAAACGTGTTGAGATATAAACTAGAATTGAATTGGGTCTATTAATCAGTTTGAGGAGAACTGACATCTTTACAACATGAATTCTTTCTACACATAAATATGCTATGTCTGTTTAGCTGGGTCTTCTTAATGTCCTTCAATAAAGTTTTTAATTTGTCACCAAAAAAGTAATTTGTATGCCATTGTTAAAACCTTATTTCTTTGTAGTTTGCATGTTTGGTTGGGATGATATCTGGATAGTTAAATTTTTATTTTCTGATCTTTTGAACTTTCTTTTTTGGATCTAAAGAAGTGTTCTAACTTTTATATCTTAGATCCATAATCCATAAGCCTTAATAAACATTCCTACTTTTCACTTCTTTGTATATTCATTTACATTTTCTTTGTAGACAGTATTATATATGAATTATGGCATTTTCACTTCTACCTTTCCAAGCTTTGAAATTAATTTATAATTTTTATCTAACTACATGAGTTATGGCTTCTAGAAAAATGTTGAATAGAAGAAGTTAAAAGGCCATCCTGGTCTTATTCTTGAACTTAAAGAGAATCCTTTTAATTTTCTACCTTTGAGTATAGCATTGGCTGTACATGTTCTGTCAATTATTTCATTAACTTTAGAAAAGTTTCCTTCTACTGATAATTTCCTAAGAACTTTAAGAAAAATAATGAACAATGCATTAGACCCCTAGACCCCAGTGTACCCTGCCCCAAATTATTCACTCTTCTCTTTGTCTATAGCTATTGCTGCATTGAACAGAACTTGCATCTGAGGCACCATAGTGTTGTATTACTGAGAGTTGAAAACTATTGCTGCTGTTATACGTTATACATCCTATTTTACCCTTTTTCTACTTTTTTTCTCCTTTCCACTTACTGACTTAATTGAATTCCTCTTCACTCCACACACACATCCAACTTTTTCTCCTTTACTAGCTTGGAAATGTACTTTATAATATGCTGTTAGTTTTCTTGAAAATTTTAAACTGCTTATTTAGCTTATCAAAGGCTGCTGGCTCAGACAGTAAAGTGTCTGCCTACAATGTGGGAGACCTGGGTTCAATTCCTGGTTTGGGAAGATCTCCTTGAGAAGAAAATGGCAACCCACTCTAGTACTCTTGCCTGGAAAATCTCATGGATGAAGGAGCCTGGTTGGCTACAGTCCATGGGGTCGCAAAGAGTCAGACATGACTGAACAACTTCACTTTCACTTTTCAGGGAGATATAAAACTTTACCTTCCTCCTGAACAACATTACTTTTGAGTGCTTTTAACTGCAAATATCCTTCCTGATTTATACAATATAAATATCCATAATTTTATTTCTATGCCAAATTTTTATACCTCCATAAATTAGACATTGTAGACTCTGCCTTCTATAGTCAAACTTTGGAGAGTTGCCTGTAGGTTTGCCATTATCTTTATTCACATTCCTATCTTGCATTTCATATCTTTAGGATTATTCTTCATCTCTCGAAGTGCATTTTTTAGAAATTCCTTTAGTGGAAGCCTAATGGAAATTAATTAGCACAGATTTTGTTTGATATGTTTTTATTCCAAAGTTATTTCAAAAAGATCATCTACTTGCATTAGAGTTATAATTTGAAAGTTATTCTCTCTTGACACTTTGAAAAAACTTTTTTCTTCAGCCTTATATCTTCCTTTGATACTATTTTTCCAGTTTTATCGAGATATAATTGACCTACAGCACCACGTGTATAGCATAATGATTTGATTTACTTATTTAGTGAAATCATTGCCACAGTAAGTTTAGCTTTGTTACCATTCAGAAATCAGTTGTCAGTCTAATTTCAGTTTCTTTGTACATTTCTTTCCTCTCTCACTCGTTTTAAGATCTTCTCTTTGTCTTTACTGATCTTCAGTTTTACTATGTAACTGCTGCTGCTGCTGCTGCTTCTAAGTCGCTTCAGTGGTGTCCGATCTGTGCAACCCCATGGACTGCAGCCTACCAGGCTTCTCCGTCCATGGGATTCTCCAGGCAAGAACACTGGAGTGGGTTGCCATTTCCTTCTCCAATGCATGAAAGTGAAAAGTGAAAGTGAAGTCGCTCAGTCGTGTCTGACTCTTAGCCACCCCATGGACTGCAGCCTACCAGGCTCCTCCATCCATGGAATTTTCCAGGCAACAGTACTGGAGTGGGGTGCCATTGCCTTCTCCCGCTATGTGTCTAGGTGATACTTTTTTTTGATTTGGCTTGGGGTTTATTTGGCCCTGTAGATGTGAGAAATAGTATGTTTTATTGGCAGTAGAAATTTTCGGAGTTTTTTTTTTTTTTTTTTAATGTGACTTTTCCCTGTTCTCTACCATCTCTTTTTGGAACTTTCATTAGACTTCCTAACTCCTCTGTGTTCTTTTATTCTCATTCATACTTTTCTTGGCTCTCTGAGAGGCACTCTATGTAATTTCCTCATACCTATCTCCCAAAACCCCTGTGTGTGTGTGTGTGTGTGTGTGTGTGTGTGTGTGTAGTCACTTGGTCGTATCCTACTCTTTGTGACCCCATGGACTGTGGCCCACTATGTTCCTCTGTCCATGGGATTCTCCAGACAAGAATACTGGACTGGGTAGCAGTTCCCTTCTCCAGGGGATCTTCCTGACCCAGGGATTGAACCATGTCTCCCGAATTTCAGGCAGATTCTTTACCATCTGAGCCAAGAAGCAACAGACAAATAACAATCAAGGGGGCATCCTCCAATAAATATCAGTAATCCTAGAAAACATAAAAATAATCAAAAAATCGTCAAAAATTCAAAATCATCAAAAACAAAGAAAGTCTGAGAAACTTACACCCAATATAGTCCTAAAAAATATGACATTTAAATGTAATGTGTATCCTCCAGGATGGAAGCCTAAACAGGGGGGGGGAAAAAAAAAAAGACATTAAGGAAAAATCAAGGAATTCTGAATAACTTATGGACTTCAGTGAATAATAATGTATCAATATTTGTTCAGTGTTCAGTTCAGTAGCTCAGTCGTCTCTGACTCTTTGCAACCCCATGAATCACAGCACACCAGGCCTCCTTGTCCATCACCAACTCCCAGAGTTCACTCAGACTCACATCCATCGAGTCAGTGATGCCATCCAGCCATCTCATCCTCTGTCGTCCCCTTCTCCTCCTGCCCCCAATCCCTCCCAGCATCAGAGTCTTCTCCAATGAGTCAGCTCTTCTCATGACGTGGCCAAAGTACTGGAGTTTCAGCTTTAGCATCATTCCTTCCAAAGAAATCCCAGGGCTGATCTCCTTCAGAATGGACTGGTTGGATCTCCCTGCAGTCCAAGGGACTCTCAAGAGTCTTCTCCAACACCACAGTTCAAAAGCATCAATTCTTTGGCACTTAGCCGTCTTCACAGTCCAACTAAATATTCATTAATTAATCATAATAAATGTACTCTACTAATGTAAGATGATAAGCATAAAAGAAACTGGTCCTGTGGTTATATGAAAATGCTGTGCTAGCTTTGCAATTTTCTTGTAAATCTAGGACTGTTCTAAAATGTAATGTTTATCAGTAAAACACTTTATCTAGCGTTTTTACGTGTACTATCATGCGAGGAGTCTTATCTAATTAATATCTAGTCATCCATATTTCCATAAATATTTACACTCTTTATTGAGAGCTTTATTCCCATATGTGATTTTCGCCTTGATTGGTATATAAGGGTTCTCCAGAGAAATAGAACCAATGGAAAGGAGATAAATACAAACATAGTTATATAGACAAAAATCCATATATTATCTATGTGTATACACTGGGGCTGGCCAAAAAAGGTCATTCGGTTTTTCTATAACATCTTACAGAAAAACCCAAGCAAACTTTTTGACCAATCCAGTCTTATTTATTATAAGGAATTGACTCACACGATTATGTAAGTGGAGAAGCCCTAAGACATGTAGTTGGAAAGTCAAAGATGCAGAAGAATTGATGGTGAGGATAGCATTTGAGTGTGAAGGCTTGAGAACCAGGAGAATTGATGACATAGGTTCCGGTCCAAAGCCAGCAGGCTCCATACCAAGGAAGAGCCCAAGTCCCAGCTCAAAGCAATCAGGTAGGTGGAGTTCCCTCTCCCTGAACTTCTCTATTCTACCCAAATCTTCAAGTGATTAGCTGAGGTCCAGCCGTATTAGCTTCCCAGATGGCTCAAGTGGTAAAGAATCTGCCTGCCAATGCAGGAGACGCAAGTTCAATCCCTGAAGCAGGAAGATCCCCTGGAGGAAGAAATGACAACCCACTCCAGTATTCTTGTCTGTGAAATCCCATGGATAGAGGAGGCTGGGGGGCTATAGTCTATGGGGTAGCAAAGCGTCAGACACGACTGAGCACACACATGCACCCATATTAGGGAAGTCCATCTCCTTTATGTAGTCTACCAAATTCAAAAGCTACTCTCATGCGGAAACACCCAGGATAATGGGCTAACGTTTGACCGTAAGCCTGGGTACACTGTGACCCAGCCGATTTGACCTATTGAATGAGTCGTCACAGCGGAAGTCAACAATGAGCCAGGCTGCAGACCTCCAGCCCTGGTAGCTGGGACTCCAGCTTCCATGCTCCTTTCAGCACAGGGAATTCAGCAGCAGAGTCTACTTGGGGACATGCTTTGGGGGGCACAGCTCCTGACAACGATGAGGGACCCCAAACAGCCACTGCCTGAGCCCCTTGTGAAGACTGGACACAGTTGTGTGTAGCAATGCACTGTGTAGGCTGTTCACTTCTGCAGAGGTGAAGGACTGCCATTGTTCCGCTTATTTTCCTAGGGACTACCAGCATTCACATTATCTTCATTTTTTTTCTAGGCAGAAATGAAAAGATAACATATCTGAAAAGCTAAGCCCATATGAATTCATAAAGAGAGGTTAGCTGACATCGTCTACATCAAAGAGAAGAATAGCAGTGCAAATTTCTGCGTTGCTTCTGGCACACAAACCATTTTCTAGTGCATTATCTTGTGTAATCCTTACCAAAATCCCGTACAATAGAGGCTATTATTATTCTACTTTTTGTAGATGTAGAGAAAGCCCAAGAGGGGTTAAGTGACTGGCCCAAGATAACACTGCTAGGAAATAACTAAATTATATTTTTAACACCAGGCTTCGATTTCTAAATCTGTATTCTTCTCACTGTATCACAACCCCTCTCTTGAGAGGGAACAGTCGACTCAGCCCTGGGCAGCATAATTACCTGTAAAGAAAGACAAGAAAACTTTGTGATACCACTAAATTCCCTGCGGATCTCCTGGGCACAAGGCCTCTCTGAGCCCCTATTGCTTTGATTACAGGAAATAGCCTTCACTTGGTCTCCATGACCTTCCCTGAGTTGCACCGGGCAGACCCAAGCAGTCATTAATTAGGGAAGGGAGGGGATGTGAGACCAGGGAGAAATTAACAGTCAAGAGCAGCCTTGGGTCAAGGTCCTGTTTTCCCATCCGAGGATACACAACAGTATCTTTGAGCTACTTTGCAGACACTGCAACCTCTTCCAGTTGGGAGAAGTTAAAGACTGATGATGGTATACCGCCCACAAGCCTGCAGACCCCAGACCAATTGGACTTCAGATTTGATGATACTGACCCCTAGTTACCTCACCACCAAATCATCAGAAGAACATCTATGTGCTGATCATGCCCTCTTTGAATGATTACTATAAAACTTCTCACTATCTTCCCCAAGTTGGGACATATGGTTTTGAGGGCATTAGTCCATTATGTCCCCCTCTGCCTGGCAAAGTAATAAAACTACCCTTTTCTACTTCACCCAAAACCCTGTATCAGAGACTCAATTGGGCCTCAGTGTACAGAGAAACTGAATTTGGGGCATCATTTGCAATTGCTGCATGATAGCTGAAGATTCAGATTTTTGGTTCTTCTATACTTAGAATAACATATCCAAGTGAGGGGTAACAGTATCTAAGGAATCCAATTTCCTGTGACTCATAAATTCATGCATTCCACCACCATCCATCCATCCACCCAACAAATTAAAGCTTTATTATGTGCTGAGCACCATCATAGGCACTGAGATCACGTGACCTCAGCCTCACCATCAGCATCATCAACATTTTCTTCCCAGTTACTGTGATTATGTGTGTGCCATAGGTGTCTAGGTAGAATGTCATGAAGTCCAAGATTGCAGAATGTGATGCCAATTGGTATTGGTCATGACTTTGACACACGTACTCACCAGAGCAGACACTGGAACACAGAGTAAAGGAGACACAATGAATGGGAGGCGGGAAAATGAAGCTATGCACAATATGTGCAATATGCACGCAGGAACAAACGCACTTTGTGGGTGTGCATTGGGAAGAAGTCATGATATCCGAATTCATAAAATTGTAAAGAGCTTTTGCTCCTAAGTAGGGGGACGGAGGAAAGATCTTCAGGTGATATAGCAAGGCTGGGTCGGTCCCATCACTTCAAGACAAATAGATGGGGAAACAATGGAAACAGTGAGAGACTTTATTTTCTTGGGCTCCAAAATCACTGCAGATGGTGAGTGCAGTCATGAAATTAAAAGATGCTTGCTCCTGGGAAGAAAAGCTATGACCAACCTAGACAGCACACTAAAAAGCAGAGACATGATTTTGCTGACAAAGGTCTGTCTAGTCAAAGCTATGATTTTTCCAGTAGTCATGTATGGGTGTGAAAGTTGGACTATAAAGAAAGCTGAGTGCCGAAGAATTGATGCTTTTGAACTGTGGTGTTGGAGAAGACTCTTGAGAGTTCCTTGGACTGCAAGGAGATCCAACCAGTCATCCTAAAGGAAATCAGTCCTTCTATTCATTGGAAGGGCTGATGCTGAAGCCGAAGCTCCAATACTTTGGCCACCTGATGTGAAGAACTGACTCATTTGAAAAGACTCTGATGCTGGGAAAGATTGAAGGCAGGAGGAGAAGGGGATGACAGAAGATGAGATGGTTAGATGGCATTACTGACTCAATGGACGTGAGTTTGAGCAAGTTCCAGGAATTGGTGATGGACAGGTAAGCCTGACATGCTGCAGTCCATGGGGTCGCAAAGAATCGGACACAACTAAGCAACTGAACTGAATTGTCTTTCATTTTTTCTGATTTCCAGAAAAAATTCAATATGAAATTCAGCATTCTGCACCCAGTGGTGTGGATTTGACTTTTTACACTGGTATATTGTTGTTCAGTCACTCAGTCATGTCCAACTCCTTGCAACCCCATGGACTGCCACATGCCAGGCTTCCCTGTCCTTCACCATCTCCCAGAGCTTGCTCAAACTCATGTCCATCGAGTTGGTGATGCCATCCAACCATCTCATCCTCTGTTGTCCCCTTCTCCTCCCGACTTCAATCTTTCCCAGCATCAGGATCTTTTCCTTTTGTGTGTGTGTGTGTGTTTAATTTTTATTTCTTTTCTTTTCTTTTTTTTAATTAAATTTTATTTTGCTTAACTTTACAATATTGTATTGCTTTTGCCATACATCAAGATGGATCCACCACAAGTATACATGTGTTCCCCATCCTGAACCCTCCCCCCTCCTCCCTCCCCATACCATCCTTCTGGGTTGTCCCAGTGCACCAGCCCAGGCATCCGTTATCAGGCATCATACCTGGACTGGCGACTCGTTTCAGATATGATATTATACATATTTCAATGCTATTCTCCCCAATCATCTCACCCTCTCCCTTTCCCAGAGTCCAAAAGTCTGTTCTATACATCAGTGTCTCTTTTGCTGTCTCGTAAACAGGGTTATTTTTACCATCTTTCTAAATTCCATATATATGCATTAGTATACTGTATTTGTGTTTTTCTTTCTGGCTTACTTCACTCTGTATAATAGGCTCCAGTTCCATCCACCTGATTAGAACTGATTCAAATGCATTCTTTTTAATGGCTGAGTAATACCCCATTGTGTATATGTACCACTGCTTTCTTATCCATTCATCTGTGGATGGACATCTAGGTTGCTTCCAAGTCCTGACTATTGTAAACAGTGCTGCTTTGAACATTGGGGTACACGTGTCTCTTTCAATTCTGGTTTTCTCAGTGTGTATGCCCAGCAGTGGGATTGCTGGATCATAAGGCAGTTCTATTCCCAGTTTTTTGAGGAATCTCCATACTGTTCTCCAAAGTGGCTGTACTAGTTTACATTCCCACCAACAGTGTAAGAGGGTTCCCTTTTCTCCACACCCTCTCCAGCATTTATTGCTTGTGGACTTTTGGATCGCAGCCATTCTGACTGGCGTGAAATGGTACCTCATAGTGGTTTTGATTTGCATTTAAGAAGAGATAAGAAAGCCTTCTTCAGCAATCAATGCAAAGAAATAGAGGAAAACAACAGAATGGGAAAGACTAGGGATCTCTTCAAGAAAATCAGAGATACCAAAGGAACATTTCATGCAAAAATGGGCTCGATAAAGGACAGAAATGGTATGGACCTAACAGAAGCAGAAGATATTAAGAAGAGGTGGCAAGAATACACAGAAGAACTGTACAAAAAAGAGCTTCATGACCCAGATAATCATGATAGTGTGATAACTGACCTAGAGCCAGACATCCTGGAATGTGAAGTCAAGTGGGCCATAGAAAGCATCACTACGAACAAAGCTAGTGGAGGTGATGGAATTCCAGTGGAGCTATTCCAAATCCTGAAAGATGATGCTGTGAAAGTGCTGCACTCAATATGCCAGCAAATCTGGAAAACTCAGCAGTGGCCACAAGATTGGAAAAGGTCAGTTTTCATCCCAATCCCAAAGAAAGGCAATGCCAAAGAGTGCTCAAACTACTGCACAATTGCACTCATCTCACACGCTAGTAAAGTAATGCTCAAAATTCTCCAAGCCAGGCTTCAGCAATATGTGAACCGTGAACTTCCTGATGTTCAAGCTGGATTTAGAAAAGGCAGAGGAGCCAGAGATCAAATTGCCAACATCCGCTGAATCATGGAAAAAGCAAGAGAGTTCCAGAAAAACATCTATTTCTGCTTTATTGACTATGCCAAAGCCTTTGACTGTGTAGATCACAATAAACTGTGGAAAATTCTGAGAGAGATGGGAATACCAGACCACCTGATCTGCCTCTTGAGAAATCTGTATGCAGGTCAGGAAGCAACAGTTAGAACTGGTCATGGAACAACAGACTGGTTCCAAATAGGAAAAGGAGTACGTCAAGGCTGCATATTGTCACCATGTTTATTTAACTTCTATGCAGAGTACATCATGAGAAATGCTGGACTGGAAGAAGCACAAGCTGGAATCAAGATTGCCGGGAGAAATATCAATAACCTCAGAAATGCAGATGATACCACCCTTATGGCAGAAAGTGAAGAGGAACTAAAAACCCTCTTGATGAAAGTGAAAGTGGAGAGTGAAAGGGTTGGCTTAAAGCTCAACATTCAGAAAATGAAGATCATGGCATCTGGTCCCATCACTACATGGGAAATAGATGGAGAAACAGTGGAAACAGTGTCAGACTTTGTTTTTCTGGGCTCCAAAATCACTGCAGATGGTGACTGCAGCCATGAAATTAAAAGACGCTTACTCCTTGGAAGGAAAGTTTTGACCAACCTAGATAGCATATTCAAAAGCAGAGACATTACTTTGCCAACAAAGGTTCACCTAGTCAAGGCTATGGTCTTTCCTGTGGTCATGTATGGATGTGAGAGCTGGACTGTGAAGAAGGCTGAGCACCCAAGAATTGATGCTTTTGAACTGTGGTGTTGGAGAAGACTCTTGAGAGTCCCTTGGACTGCAAGGAGATCCAACCAGTCCATTCTGAAGGAGATCAGCCCTGGGATTTCTTTGGAAGGAATGATGCTAAAGCTAAAATTCCAGTATTTTGTCCACCTCATGCTAAGACTTGACTCACTGGAGAAGACTCTGATGCTGGGAGGGATTGGGGGCAGGAGGAGAAGGGGACGA
Organism: Tragelaphus eurycerus; assembly: GCA_935064755.1. Taxonomy (NCBI): domain Eukaryota; kingdom Metazoa; phylum Chordata; class Mammalia; order Artiodactyla; family Bovidae; genus Tragelaphus; species Tragelaphus eurycerus. Next base: position 6,295,962 of record CAKXYN010000033.1, read on the forward strand.
CAGAGGATGAGATGGCTGGATGGCATCACTGACCCAATGGATGTGAGTCTGAGTGACCTCCGGGAGTTGGTGATGGACAGGGAGGCCTGGCGTGCTGCGGTTCATGGGGTCGCAAAGAGTCAGGCAGGACTGAGCGACTGATCTGATCTGATCTGATAATGAGTGATGTTGAGCATCTTTTCATGTGTTTGTTAGCCATCTGTATGTCTTCTTTGGAGAAATGTCTACCTAGTTCTTTGGCCCATTTTTTGATTGGGTCATTTATTTTTCTGGAACTGAGCTGTAGGAGTTGCTTGTATATTTTTGAGATTAGTTGTTTGTCTGTTGCTTCATATGTTATTATTTTCTCCCATTCTGAAGGCTGTCTTTTCACCTTGCTTATAGTTTCCTTTGTTGTGCAGAAGCTTTTAAGTTTAATTAGATCGCATTTATTTATTTTTTATTTTATTTCCAATATTCTGAGAGGTGGGTCATAGAGGATCCTGCTGTGATGAATGTCAGAGAGTGTTTTGCCTATGTTTTCCTCTAGGAGTTTTATGGTTTCTGGTCTTACATTTAGATCTTTAATCCATTTTGAGTTTATTTTTGTGTATGGTGTTAGAAAGTGTTCTTGTTTCATTCTTTTACAAGTCTTTGACCAGTTTTCCCAGCACCACTTGTTAAAAAGATTGTCTTTAATCCATTGTATATTCTTGCCTCCTTTGTCAAAGATAAGGTGTCCATATGTGCATGGATTTATCTCTGGGCTTTCTATTTTGTTCCATTGATCTATATTTCTGTCCTTGTGCCAGTACCATACTGTCTTGATGACTGTGGCTTTGTAGTAGAGCCTGAAGTCAGGCAAGTTGATTCCTCCAGTTCCATTCTTCTTTTTCAAGATAGCTTTGGCTATTTGAGGTTTTTTTGTATTTCCATACAAATTGAGAAATTATTTGTTCTAGTTCTGTGAAGAATACCGTTGGTAGCTTGATGGGGATTGCATTGAATCTATAAATTGCTTTGGGTAGTATACTCATTTTCACTATATTGATTCTACCGATCCATGAACATGGTATATTTCTCCATCTATTAGTGTCCTCTTTGATTTCTTTCACCAGTGTTTTATAGTTTTCTATATATAGGTCTTTAGTTTCTTTAGGAAGATATATTCCTAAGTATTTTATTCTTTTCATTGCAATGGTGAATGGAATTGTTTCCTTAATTTCTCTTTCTATTTTCTCATTATTAGTGTACAGGAATGCAAGGGATTTCTGTGTGTTGATTTTATATCCTGCAACTTTACTATATTCACTGATCAGATCAGATCAGATCAGATCAGTCGCTCAGTCGTGTCCGACTCTTTGCGACCCCATGGACTGCAGCACGCCAGGCCTCCCTATCCATCACCAGCTCTCAGAGGTCACTCAGACTCACATTCACCGAGTCAGTGATGACATCCAGCCATCTCATCCTCTGTCGTCCCCTTCTCCTCCTGCCCCCAATCCCTCCCAGCATCAGAGTCTTCTCCAATGAGTCAACTCTTCGCATGAGGTGGCCAAAATACTGGAGTTTCAGCTTTAGCATCATTCCTTCCAAAGAAATCCCAGGGCTGATCTCCTTCAGAATGGACTGGTTGGATCTCCTTGCAGTCCAAGGGACTCTCAAGAGTCTTCTCCAACACCACAGTTCAAAAGCATCAATTCTTCTGCGCTCAACCTTCTTCACAGTCCAGCTCTCACATCCATACATGACCACAGGAAAGACCATAGCCTTGACTAGGCGAACCTTTGTTGGCAAAGTGATGTCTCTGCTTTTGAATATGCTATCTAGGTTGGTCAAAACTTTCCTTCCAAGGAGTAAGCGTCTTTTAATTTCATGGCTGCAGTCACCATCTGCAGTGATTTTGGAGCCCAGAAAAACAAAGTCTGACACTGTTTCCACTGTTTCTCCATCTATTTCCCATGTAGTGATGGGACCAGATGCCATGATCTTCGTTTTCTGAATGTTGAGCTTTAAGCCAACCTTTTCACTCTCCACTTTCACTTTCATCAAGAGGGTTTTGAGTTCCTCTTCACTTTCTGCCATAAGGGTGATGTCATCTGCATATCTGAGGTTATTAATATTTCTCCCGGCAATCTTGATTCCAGCTTGTGTTTCTTCCAGTCCAGCATTTCTCATGATGTACTCTGCATATAAGTTAAATAAACATGGTGACAATATACAGCCTTGACGTACTCCTTTTCCTATTTGGAACCAGTCTGTTGTTCCATGTCCAGTTCTAACTGTTGCTTCCTGACTTGCATACAGATTTCTCAAGAGACAGATCAGGTGGTCTGGTATTCCCATCTCTCTCAGAATTTTCCACAGTTTATTGTGATCTACACAGTCAAAGGCTGATTAGTTCTAGTAATTTTCTGGTGGAGTCTTTAGGGTTTTCTACATAGAGAATCATGTCATCTGCAAACAGTGAGTTTTACTTCTTCTTTTCCAATTTGGATTCCTTTTATTTCTTTTTCTGCTCTGATTGCTGTGGCCAAAACTTCCAAAACTATGTTGAATAGTAATGGTGAAAGTGGGCATCCTTGTCTTGTTCCTGACTTTAGAGGAAATGCTTTCAATTTTTCACCATTGAGGATTATGTTTGCTGTGGGTTTGTCATATATAGCTTTTATTATGTTGAGGTATGTTCCTTCTATTCCTGCTTTCTGGAGAATTTTTATCATAAATGGATGTTGAACTTTGTCAAAGGCTTTCTCTGCATCTATTGAGATAATCATATGGTTTTTATTTTTCAATTTGTTAATGTGGTTGATTGCGGATATTGAAGAATCCTTGCATTCCTGGGATAAAGCCCACTTGGTCATGGTGTATGATCTTTTTAATGTGTTGTTGGATTCTGATTGCTAGAATTTTGTTAAGGATTTTTGCATCTATGTTCATCAGTGATATTGGCCTGTAGTTTTCTTTTTTTGTGGCATCTTTGTCTGGTTTTGGTATTAGGGTGATGGTGGCCTCATAGAATGAGTTTGGAAGTTTGCCTTCTTCTGCAATTTTCTGGAACAGTTTGAGTAGGATAGGTGTTAGCTCTTCTCTAAATTTTTGGTAGGATTCAGCTGTGAAGCCGTCTGGACCTGGGCTTTTGTTTGCTGGAAGATTTCTGATTACAGTTTCAATTTCCGTGCTTGTGATAGGTCTGTTAAAATTTTCTATTTCTTCCTGATCCAGTTTTGGAAAGTTGTACTTTTCTAAGAATTTGTCCATTTCTTCCACATTGTCCATTTTATTGCCATATAATTGCTGATAGTAGTCTCTTATGATCCTTTGTATTTCTGTGTTGTCTGTTGTGCTCTCTCCATTTTCATTTCTAATTTTATTGATTTGATTTTTCTCCCTTTGTTTCTTGATGAGTCTGGCTAATGGTTTGTCAATTTTATTTACCCTTTCAAAGAACCAGCTTTTGGCTTTGTTGATTTTTGCTATGGTCTCTTTTGTTTCTTATGCATTTATTTCTGCCCTAATTTTTAAGATTTCTTTCCTTCTACTAACCTTAGGGTTCTTCATTTCTTCCTTTTCTAGTTGCTTTAGGTGTAGAGTTAGGTTATTTATTTGGCTTTTTTCTTGTTTCTTGAGGTATGTCTGTATTGCTATGAACTTTCCCCTTAGGACTGCTTTTACAGTGTCCCATAGGTTTTGGGTTGTTGTGTTTTCATTTTCATTCATTTCTATACAGATTTTGACTTCTTCTGTGATTTGTTGGTTATTCAGGAGCGTGTTGTTCAGCCTCCATATGTTGGAATTTTTAATAGTTTTTCTCCTGTTATTGAGATCTAATCTTACTGTATTGTGGTCAGAAAAGATGCTTGGAATGATTTCAATTTTTCTGAACTTACCAAGGCTAGATTTATGGCCCAGGATGTGGTCTATCCTGGAGAAGGTTCCATGTGCGCTTGAGAAAAAGGTGAAATTCATTGTTTTGGCATGAAATGTCCTATAGATATCAATTAGGTCTAACTGGTCTATTGTATCGTTTAAAGTTTGTGTTTCCTTGTTAATTTTCTGTTTAGTTGATCTATCCATTGGTGTGAGTGGGGTATTAAAGTCTCCCACTATTTTTGTGTTATTGTTGATTTCTCCTTTCATACTTGTTAGTATTTGTCTTACATATTGCGGTGCTCCTATGTTGGGTGCATATGTATTTATAATTGTTATATCTTCTTCTTGGATTGATCCTATGATCATTATGTAGTGACCTTCTTTGTCTCTTTTCACAGCCTTTGTTTTAAAGTCTATTTTATCTGATATGAGTATTGCTACTCCTGCTTTCTTTTGGTCCCTATTTGCATGGAAAATCTTTTTCCAGCCCTTCACTTTCAGTCTGTATGTGTCCCCTGTTTTGAGGTGGGTCTCTTGTAGACAACATATGTAGGGGTCTTGTTTTTGTATCCATTCCGCCAGTCTCTGTCTTTTGGTTGGGGCATTCAACCCATTTACATTTAAGGTAATTATTGATAAGTATGATCCCGTTGCCATTTACTTTATTGTTTTGGGTTCGAATTTATATACCCTTTTTTTGTTTCCTGTCTAGAGAATGTCCTTTAGTATTTGTTGGAGAGCTGGTTTGGTGGTGCTGAATTCTCTCAGCTTTTGCTTGTCTGTAAAGGTTTTGATTTCTCCTTCATATTTGAATGAGATCCTTGCTGGGTACAATAATCTGGGCTGTAGGTTATTTTCTTTCATCACTTTAAGTATGTCTTGCCATTCCCTCCTGGCTTGGAGAGTCTCTATTGAAAGATCAGCTGTTATCCTTATGGGAATTCCCTTGTGTGTTATTTGTTGTTTTTCCCTTGCTGCTTTTAATATTTGTTCTTTGTGTTTGATCTTTGTTAATTTGATTAATATGTGTCTTGGGGTGTTTTGCCTTGGGTTTATCCTGTTTGGGACTCTCTGGATTTCTTGGACTTGAGTGATTATTTCTTTCCCCATTTTAGGGAAATTTTCAACTATTATCTCCTCTAGTATTTTCTCATGGTCTTTCTTTTTGTCTTCTTCTGGGACTCCTATGATTCGAATGTTGTAACGTTTAATATTGTCCTGGAGGTCTCTGAGATTGTCTTCATTTCTTTTAATTAGTTTTTCTTTTTTCTCCTCTGCTTCATTTATTTCTACCATTCTATCTTCTAATTCACTAATTCTATCTTCTGCCTCTGTTATTCTACTATTTGTTGCCTTCAGAGTGGTTTGGATCTCATTTATTGCATTATTCATTATATATTGACTCTTTTTTATTTCTTCTAGGTCCTTGTTAAACCTTTCTTGCATCTTCTCAATGCTTTTCTCCAGGCTATTTATCTGTGATTCCATTTTGATTCCCAGATTTTGGATTAATTTCACTATCATTATTTGGAATTCTTTATCCGGTAGATTCGCTATTTCTTCCTCTTTTGCTTGGTTTGGTGGGCATTTATCCTGAGTCTGTTCTTCACATCAAGTAGTCAAAGTATTGGAGTTTCAGCTTCAGCATCAGTCCTTCCAATGAATATTCAGGGTTGATTTCCTTTAGAACTGACTAGTTTGATCTCCTTGCCGTCCAGGGGACTCTCAAGAGTCTTCTCCAGTAGAGCTTGAATAAACGTTGATTTCTTTTGTTGCCCTTGGCTCAGAAAGATAAGTTTGGAATGTTTTTCAGAGGGATTGCTTTAATTTGGAAAGCAATATAAATTCCTCAGAAGAGAGAACCACAAAAATAGAAAGTTTCCCTGACCTCTTCTCTGTCTAAACAAGGCCTCTTACTTCTCTCTAAGTATTGTGTTGGTCACTCAGTCATGTCCAACTGCTTGCAACCCCATGGACTATAGCCTTCCAGGCTCCTCTCTCTGCAGGATTCTCCAGCCAAGATCACTGGAGTGGGTTGCCATTCCTTTCTCCAGGGGATCTTCCAGACCCAGGGACTGAACCCAGGTCTCCTGCATCGCAGACAAATTCTTTACCATCCAAGTTACTCCTCTCTAAGGTGCAGATGAGATGTGGATTCTGTCAGGGAGACTTCTTCCCATTCCAACAAGCACCTATCAGATCCATGTCTCTGCCTTGCAACCTCCTGGACTGCATGCTCAGAGGTGAGCACCCCTCCCTGTGGCCTCTGCAGATGTCCCTCCTCTGTTGTTACTGTGGATGAAATGCCATGTGCTTAGTTTAGATGAATTCATTCTTTTTTCAACTGGACTCTATCCCCACTTCACCACTGAGCCACAGCAATTTTCCTCCCTCATTTACCTTTACATTTTCACTTTCTACTTGGTTATTCCCCACAGCAAACCCACTGTTATTTTCATCCAGCTTTCAAAAACCCTCTGTTAACCATGCTCCCTTCCACTGACTCCCCACTGATCTGTCACATCTGTGCCCTGTCCTTCACAGAATTTTCCTCAGCCAACAAAAATAGCCCTTCCTCTCAAGAGGCAGGTCACAGCCAGATCATTGTCAGCCAGACTGACTCCCATGAGGTACCAAAAAGCTGGCCCACTGCCTTGGGGTGGGGAGGACTTTGTGGTGTAAACTGTTTTCTAAAGCATCACTATAGGCGTAGATGGAAGATAGTCATCAGCAGAGACTGCCTCTATTCCTGTGTAGTTTTATCCCTGCTCTATTCTGCCTCCCTTCCTTCACCTTCTCTGAAAAGCATCTTCCCAATAAGTCACTTGAATAAGATACTCATCCTTGGACATGCACTCTGTTTGTAAAGAATGCTCTGCTTCTAGGGAACCGAGCCTAAGACAATTGGTACCAGAAGTGAGTGGTCCTGGGAAACTCTAAAAATGGGATTCTCAAAATGAATCACTTAAGGCTGAGTGGTAACAGGGACTCCATTGCCAGTGGTAGGTGGAGTATAAATCATTCCTAACATATTCAAGTGTTGGAAAGGCCGAGGGCTCTTACCTTTGATAAATAGTTGGAAAGAGGTAAGTTTACTGATACCTTGTCTTGACACCCAAGAGATTCCGAAGAAATAAAAACTATAAGAAATGTTGGGAACAAAAGCAGAGTATACACACACCCCTGCAGTCACCACCACCAGAGGGGTGGGCAGAGCACCTAAGCCACCCCTCCAGCCTGGCCCCTGAGCACACCCTTACTCCCACCCCTATATAAGGAACAAGCTCACTCCCTGCAGCAAGGGAACAAGCAAGGGAACATGTTGCCTGTTCTCACTCCCCTCTGCTGCATCAGGGACCCCAATAAAGTCTTGCCTGAAAAAAAAAAAAAACACTGTAGAATCAAATGACAGTTTCTAAGCAACATCGATCTATTGCAAAGGGAAAATGACAGGGTCGGATCTTCTAGTAAAAAATTCCAAGCAAAGTGGGAGAGCCATGGGGTATCCTTGAGAGCATATAAAGACCTTGATCTAACAGCTAAAATACAGACATCGATTAAGATCATGCACTAGATTTGATTTTAAGAAAGACAGAACTTTAGAGAAGTCTGAACAATCAGCCTAGGCAAATATCCAATAAAAAGCTCATTAGATACAAAAATATTAGCCCCCTGTGGCTTGAGATGGGGATATCTGGACAGATGTATTTGAGAACATTGACCCCCAAATTCTCCTGAATCTTCTGGGCCTGAAGAAGTGGTCCCTCCCTATGTTTGGAAGATAGAGATCAGCTTGCTTGAAAACTACTCAGAGATCTAAAATGAAGCAATGACTTAAAATATTTCACTTGCCCTCATTAGAATCTCTTTCCACCTTTCCTTCTGGCCACCAGATTTATAACTAGAGTTAAAACTCAGCTGGACCTGACTAGAGAAATGCCAATACTGCAAAGTGAAGGAAGAGATTATTTTCCAAAAGAGCTGTAGAACCAAGGTAACACGTACTTCCAGGACCAGAGAATGTGATTGGGAGTGGATCCTGATTATGCTGGACCAAGGTGGAGGGACCAAAGCTAGATAACAGAGGACTTCTCAGTTTGGGACATTCCTCTGTAGTACAACACCTACCATCCTGAAAAGGATGAACCCCAAGCAATGGCTCTGACACATTGCTGGAGTAGCTCTTAAGGACTTGGAAAAACTAATGGCCCACTTGGTAAGAAGGACACATGCCAGAGAAAGCATCAAGACCAGGGAGGAAGGATTCCTAAGTCTTAGAGAAGTGAGGATGCTACAATGCGTCTATTGGACAAGAGCAAAAATGTACCAGCTAAACATCTTCCTTGGGATGGTTTGGAGGACAATTCGGTTACCAAGGTGATAGAGAAGGCACTGGGGAGAGAGTCATAAGCAGTGGGAAACTGAGGAGTAGTTTCCTCTGTAGGTCAAGACAGATGACAGCAGATACCATCTCAGAGTCAGGCTCCCTAATAGCAAGGAGGATGATGGGAGCATGACGTTGAATGGGTCACGTGGGAGACCTGAGCAATCAGAAACATACGGAACCTGTTTGCCATCATGGACACCCACATTGGAATGACAGCCAATAGGAATCTTGGAAATAGTTCATAAAGCATGGCCCTCTTAGGGACAATGTAATACAGGGATGACCAGCAACTCTACTGCTTAAAATACATAATCCAAAAAGTTCTGAGAATGGATGACCAGAAGGATAAGGTCAGCTGACCTTAGTGGAAAGTCATGGTGGTCCAGTTTGCAGACCAGAAGAGTTTTCGGATCCAGATAGTACTGACTGAAGGAAAAACCAGGTCTCCATAAAAAATACCTGCAGTAGGTCCTTGTTGGATACCTATTTTAAGTAAGCCGTGTATACATGTCATAGAACTCTGTTCGATATTCCCTAATAACCTCAATGGGAAAAGAAATTGAGAAATAATAAATACATATAGATGTATAACTGAATCACTTTGGTGTACAACTGAAACAATATTATTAATCAATTATACTCCACTATAAAATATAAAGAAAGGCAATGCCAAAGAATGCTCAAACTACCACACAATTGCACTCATCTCACACGCTAGTAAAGAATGCTCAAAATTCTCCAAGCCAGGCTTTAGCAATACATGAACTGTGAACTTCCAGATGTTCAAGCTGGTTTTAGAAAAGGCAGAGGAACAAGAGATCAAATTGCCAACATCCACTGGATCATCGAAAAAGCAAGAGAGTTCCAGAAAAATATCTATTTCTGTTTTATTGACCATGCTAACACCTTTGACTGTGTGGATCACAATAAACTGTGGAAAATTCTAAAAGAGATGGGAATACCAGACCACTTGACCTGCCTCTTGAGAAACCTATATGCATGTCAGGAAACAACAGTTAGAACTGGAAATGGAACAACAGACTGGTTCCAAATAGGAAAAGGAGTACGTCAAGGCTGTATATTGTCACCCTGCTTATTTAACTTCTATGCAGAGTACATAATGAGAAACGCTGGGCTTGAGGAAGCACAAGCTGGAATCAAGATTGCCGGGAGAAATATCAATAACTTCAGATATGCAGATGACACCACCCTTATGGCAGAAAGTAAAGAGGAACTAAAGAGCCTCTTGATGAAAGTGAAAGAGGAGAGTGAAAAAGTTGGCTTAAAGCTCAACATTCAGAAAACTAAGATCATGGCATCTGGTCCCATCACTTCATGGCAGATAGATGGGAAAACAGTGCAAACAGTGTTAAGACTTTATTTTTCTGGGCTCCAAAATCACTGCAGATGGTGACTGCAGCCATGAAATTAAAAGACTCTGCTCCTTGGAAGGAAAGTTATGACCAACATAGATACCGTACTGAAAAGCAGAGACATTACTTTGCCAACAAAGGTCCGTCTAGTCAAGGCTATGGTTTTTCCAGTGGTCATGTATGGATGTAAGAGTTGGACTATGAAGAAAGCTGAGCGCCGAAGAATTGATGCTTTTGAACGGTGGTGTTGGAGAAGACTCTTGAGAGTCCTTTGGACTGCAAGGAGATCCAACCAGTCCATCCCAAAGGAGATCAGTCCTAGATGTTCATGGGAAGGACTGATGCTAAAGCTGAAATTCCAATAGTTTGGCCACCTCATGCAAAGAGTTGACTCATTGGAAAAGACTCTGATGCTGGGAGGGATTGAGAGCAGGAGGAAAAGGTGACGACAGAGCATGAGATGGCTGGATGGAATCACCGACTCAATGGACATGAATTTGAGTAAACACTGGGAGTTGGTGATGGACAGGGAGGCCTGGTGTGGTGCGATTTATGGGGTTGCAAAGAGTCAGACACGACTGAGTGATTGAACTGAACTGATAAAATATAATTTTTTAAAAATGTGTCACAATGCAAACGTACAAGTGTACACAGCAGTGCTTTCCCAGTTCTGCCCAGCAAGCAACAAAAGAATGATGGCTATTTACACAGATAAGTGTGTACTGGGGACAGGCAAATGGTCAAGTCTTTCAAGGGCTTAGGATACAGGCTACGAACACTAATAACCAGGAACTAAGGGGTCAGTAATAAGTGAATTCCCTGCCCAGGTCCATTACAAAGTGGACTCATTGGCTCCACAGGTTCACCCAATGCTAATTCCCTGATTCCTGAAAGTATAATCAAAATGGCCATACTTGGCAATTTGGCAGAACTCTCAAATTAACCTGTAAAATAAGACCTATGATAGCAACAAAGGCCATGTGAGAGTCTGTGAAGTTGGTCCACCCACCAAGATAATAAATTAAAAGCAATGTCTCCTCCCAGAATATGTATGGCAGATGTTAGTGTCACCCTCAAATTCTTAACAGCCTGTCATATCCCATTTATGTCACTGGTGCAAAAGCCAGATGGATTGTGATAGATATTCATGGGCTATCACAAACTTAGCCAAGTATAGTCTTATGAGAAGTTGCCCTGCCAGACGTGGTATCTTTACTAGAGGCGATGAATATGGTTTAAGATGTACTGTGTGTGCTATTGATTTAACGACTGCATTCGTTTTCATCCTCATAAAAGAAGATGAGAAGTAGGCTGTATCCTCTTGGGATAAATAATAGTGAGCATTCATAGAGTTGTTGCAGCACTATGTTAATTTTTCCGTTCTCTGTCTTTACATAGTCCAAAAGCAGCTTGACCATCTGGACATCGTGAAGATGGTAATGAGCACACAACCATGGAATCTTTTAGTCCTACTGCATTGCAAACTATCCAGACACTACTGGCCTGATAGAGGAAGGGAATAATCTTTGGAGGGCAGCTGAGGGGCCAGACTGATAAATATGAGGTGATATCCTTTATGATGTGGTATGCAGTAAGTACCCCACGTGCAAACAAGTTTCATTCCAAGAGTACATTTGAAGTCTGATTTGTTTGTAAGTTCAACCAAGTTAGCCTAGCTACCCAACTAACATAATTGGAGGGCAAGCTGCAATTTCACTCAAGCCTGATGTTGACGGAACACTTGTTCACATCTTTGAAAGTTCCCAACTTGACAGTTTGTATGTAGGATGTAGGGGACTTACTGTACACTTTAAATCAATGGCCATTAATTGGTGATAGCTGTTCAATCTGAGGGCATGGCAACCCACTCCAGTACTCTTCCCAGATGGCTCAGGGGGTAAAGAATCTGCCTGCAATGCAGAATACACAGGAGATACAGGTTTGATCCCTGGGTTAGGAAGATCCCCTGGAGAAGGAAATGGCAACCTATTCCAGTATTTCTTGCTTGAAAAATCCCACGGACAGAGTAGCCTAGTGGGCTACAGTCCATTCGGTCACAAAGAGTCAGACATGACTGAATGACTAAACCCGTTCAGTAGGTAGAATGCGTGGGTGAGAGACCTAAGGATGGAAGCAGGGTGATCCTCTTGCTGCTGCTGCTGCTAAGTCACTTCAGTCATGTCTGACTCTGTGCGACCCCAGAGGCGGCAGCCCACCAGGCTCCCCCGTCCCTGGGATTCTCCAGGCAAGAACACTGGAGTGGGTTGCCATGTCCTTCTCCAATGCATGAAAGTGAAAAGTGAAAGTGAAGTCTCTCAGTCGTGTCCAACTCCTAGCGACCCCATGGACTGCAGCCCACCAGGCTCCTCCGTCCATGGGATTTGCCAGGCAAGAGTACTGGAGTGGGTTGCCATTGCCTTCTCCAGTGATCCTCTTAGGAGATAGCTATTTCCTTTGCCTATAACTTCAGACTCCATAGGGATAAAAGTTCTGGTTTCCAGAGAAGGGGATGCTTTCACCAAGGGACCTAGAAGAGTGCTTCTTGGTCAGTTGAGGGTTTTCATGGAAGTACACCAGGAGTCACAGAAAAGAGTTACTATACCAGCAGGGGTAATATATCCTCATCCTCAAGAGGATATAAAACATCTTCAACATAAAAAGACCAGTGAAAAATAAATTTGGTAGGAAGTGATCCTCCAGAGTGGCTCTTGGTAGCCCCATGCCCTATTATTGGATTCTGTCCCATAGATATCTATGAGGCTCTATCCTGTATCCTTCGAGGGGACAGACCTCAGTCCATGAGAGATGGACATGGGGATGCAAAAGGCTAGTCCCTCCCCTCTTGTCCCAAGATGGGACTATGTTTCATTATTTGTGCTTCAGAGTTCCCTCGTAGCATCAAGCTAAGGATCATCTCAGTTGAGACCACATTTTTGCTTGACTTCCTCCTTATCCCAAATCCTCACTCCCTTTCTCCCACAAGCACTTCCTGGGTCAGTCACTTGACCAAGAAAAACTATTTCAGGCTCTGATCTAGAACCTTGAGGCTCTTTCAGGCTCTGAGAATCTTGCCTATGACCCGGGGAATTTTTTTTTTTTTTTTGACAGTTTTGTTCACAGATATATCCAAGTTTCTTTTAAAAGCACACAGCACACAGTAAACACTTAGACATCATATGTCAAATAAGAGTTTAATCTTTATCACACTGAATTGTCAAGCTCGGTTTACTCGTTATTTATTTATTTTGTGACTTATTTTATTCATCTCATAAGACTTAATCCACTGTTTCCTATGTTCTAGGCTCTACGCCAAGTGGCATAGATACATAAAAGTGAAAGCCAACACCCCTTTTCTGAAGGTGCACGCTCAGTCATGTCCAGCTCTTTGCAACCTCATGGACTGTAGCCCGCCAGACTCCCCTGTGCATGGAATTTCCCAGGTAAGAATACTGGACTGGGTTGCCATTTCCTACTCCAGGGGATCTTCCCTACCCTGGAATTGAACTTGTCTTTTGCATTCCTGCCTTGACACAGATTCCTTACCACTGTGCACCTGGTAAGTTCCTTTCCTGAAGGTTTTCTTAACCTTGTGAAGAAAATACCTCAATGAACCAGTTCCTTTGGGTGCAGGGCAGTAAGTGCCATGACACAGAGAGGGCCTTGATTTTCCATTTTTTTAACCTCAAAGAGAAACAGAGACACTGGCCCACTGTAGGCACTCAATAAATAAATGAATATTAAATGAATAATTTGAAACAATTTTGTTAGAGTCTCAGGCCATGTAAGATCTGGCTAGATCTTGCACGGCTTCAGTTGCATCTCAGCAACTCAGAGTGAACAATCCTGTGCGCTCTGCTCATGGGGTAAAGGCCGTCCCATCCCTCCCTGCTGAGCGTCCCATCCCTCTTGCTCACCATGGAAGACTCCGTTCTAGCATCGCCATCCTTGGAGCATCCCTAGCCCCATGCCATCCTCGGATCGAGGATCTGCCTTCTCCAACCTTCTGTGTCTGCCTTTTCCACTGTATACTTAGCATTTTATGCTTTGGTTTTCTGGCCTATTAAGTGATTGGTTTTTTCATGTTTTAATTGATTTTTGTTTAATTATTTAATTGTTTTTTAATGTCCAAAGGAGGATTGGTGTGAGATAAAAAAGTATTTGCTATATCTTGGGTTTTCATTAATAGTCGTTTTTTTCATTCTTTTAATTTAAAATCCATCTTTCCTTTAGACTTCAAATTCAGTCCACTATATTTGCTTATAAGTCTAGTTATTAGATGTGAAAATTTAAAACACTCTCATTTGTTCTATTCTTTGATTGATACTACTTTCACAGATCAATTTTGTCTAAGCATGTGAACATTATTTGTAAAGTTTATCAAATTTTCTCAAATATATCAAGTGAAAGTCACAAAAATTAAAAAACTTAACAAATTAAAATCTCTCATATTATCTAAAACTTCATTAATTAGATTCCCTTAAACATGTCAAACCATGGTCAGATATTGAACATATTTTATTTTCTCAAGCACTTTAAACAGCCAGCAAGACAGGCTCATGAAGCTATCAACAAAAATCTAACTCTCCAAAGCTCTCCCTTTAAATCATATGAATTTACAAACTGGATAGATCAGATACAGTTAAGCATTTCAATGTCTCCAAAAGTAATGAATAAATTAGCAACTTAGATACTCTTAAGATTTAAGTAAATGTGATTAGATTAAAACCTCCAAATATTTTAAATTGAAATCTCAAGTCTAAATTCTATAGAAAGTCAGATTCTCATAAAAGTCTCAAACATCTTACAAAATGCATTTTAACAGAGCAATCAGTACAAAACTTCCTAGCACACTTGTACAATCACAGTTTACATGAAGTTTAAATACCAAACTTATTTCTTCACCTATATATATATAGTTATATTTATGGTGGCTCAGAGGTTAAAGCGTCTGCCTCCAATGCGGGAGACCCGGGTTCGATCCCTGGGTCAGGAAGATCCCCTGGAGAAGGAAACGGTAACACACTCCAGTATTCTTGCCTGGAGAATCCCAGGGATGGAGAAGCCTGGTAGGCTACAGTCCATGGGGTCGCAAAGAGGTGGACACGACTGAGCGACTTCACTTCACTTCACTTTATGCATTTTATCTTATATCTTCTTAGAGTTACAAAATCACTTATCCTAACTCAGATAGAATTACCATCTCAAGCCTAAGGACAATAGGTTGTCAGAGATTTGAGACCATAGCCGCAAACGCAAAGGACTGGTCAAAGATTTGGGACTGAGCTGTTGTTTTTTAGTGGCTAAGTCACGTCCAACTGTCTGTGAACCCGTGGACTGTAGCCTGCCAGCCTCCTCTATCTGTGGGATTCCCCAGGCAAGTACACTAGAGTGGGTTGCCATTTTCTTCTTCAAGGAATCTTCCCAGGCAAAGGATCTGAACCCATGTCTCCTGCATCTTCTGCAGTGGCAGGTGGAGTCTTTACTGATGAACCTCCAGGGAAACCCATTGGAACTGCATAAACTGAGTCAAACTGCAAGCAAACAATCAGACAAACTGAGAAACATTCTGCAAAATAACAGATTGTGTTCTTCAAAAATGTCAATGTTGTTTAAAACAAAATAGAGAGGAAGACAAGAAAGATGACCAAATAAAAATGATAACTAAATGCAATGCATGATCCTGGGTTGAACCCTGGATTAGAGAGGAAAATAGTACCGAAGGCAGCACTGGGACACTTAGCAAAATTTGAATCTGGACTATGTACTGGATAATAGTTTGCATTCAGTTTAAATTTCCTGAGTTTGGTCATCACATTGTGAGTATATAAGAGAATGGAGCCTCTTTAGGAGAGTCATGCGGAAGTATTTGGGGATAGGGTGCCAAATTTCCACAACTGATTCAGCAAAACAATAATAATAATAGTAAGAATAATGCAAAGAGGAATAAGAACACGTGTATCTTTATGTGTGTTGAGAGAAAGAGAAGTTAAAAACATGGCAAAAATGTTAACAGTGGGTGCAGCTAAGGTGAAGAGAATGTTGAAAGCGAAGTTCTTATGCCTGTTCTTGTAGTCGTTTTTACAAAACAAAAAGATTTCATTGAAAATTTAAAAATCAAGAGAGAGATTTGGGATGAGCTCACATGAACTTGAATGTGACTTGGAAGAGGATTGAACAGGCTGGTTCATTCTTGAATCTTGATTTTTTTTTTTTTTTTTTTTAAGATGGGGAAGACACAAAGAGTTAATGATAAATGTTCAGAACCTGGGCAGAGAAGCTAGAATCAGGGTGAGATATCTCACCCCTCCCATTCTTTTTCTTGGCCTTCCCACTGTGGCTAGGGACCTTAAAACTTAAAGGCTGAAAAGCTCATTATCACCAGATAGAAATGTAAGTAAACAAGGCATTACAATAATGAATTGTATAGCAAAAGGTAGGAACAGAAAGAAGGATTTGTGTGTGTGTGTGCAAAGGATTGGGCTGGATCCGGGCCATTTTCCAGCTACAATAACAATAAGAAGGCTTTTGTGGGTTTCCAGACATGTAAATCAAAAAGGCTACATCAGACAAAAATGGAAGGGGGAAACAGTCTTCACCATTGACCCTCAACCTGCATTCCAAAACTGGCTTTCAGGCTAAGAAGCTCTAATCCCTCCACCAAACAGAGGGAGCTAAAAAGATTGGATTTGAAAAGACCACAGGAAACAAGATTGGCAATAACTCTCCACACAGAGCTAGTCAAAGGACTTGGGGAAGTTAAGACAAGATGAAAAGGAAGGGTTGGAAAATTATCCACAGAATGTGTATGAAACGCAAGACTGAAACCAGCTGAAGTATCTTCCTAATTTCTCCCAGCTCCACGGATGTTTTGAGTGCTCAATTCAGGCTTCCAGGGGCTGCCTGGATATGAGTGGAAGCAGGGCACGCCTGTTTGTGAATTTCAAGTCTAAATTGTATTAGCGTAAGTGACAGGGACGCTGCTTACTATTTGATTCGCAGGAGCCGACTGTTTCTGATGTTTTACTAACGATTTGGGTAAATATGCCGAAACCAATATGTTCAACCAGGTGCTGGGCAAATTTAGCCCAGCGTGGAAGAGGGCCTGCACAGATCTGTATCCCCAGATGGAAGACGCAGAGTTACAAATTAGTGCAAATTCAAACAGGAGAGGTTTGACCAAGGAAAAGCTTAAAGAGATCAAAGGGAAAGCAGTGAGGAAATTGGATACAGTTGCATGCCGGTTCATTAGAAGGCAAAGGGTACTTAATGATTTTATTCCAGTTCTTTTTTTTTTTTTTTTTTTTTTTTCAAAAAAAAATTGGGTTAATGCTTTCACTATTTCAGTTTGGCCCTGTGTGTGAGCTCAGTCATTCAGTCTTGTCCAACTCTTTGCGACCCCATGGACTATAGTCTGCCAGAGCCCTCTGTCCATGGGATTTCCCAGGCAAGAATACTGGAGTGCATGGCCATTCCCTTCTCCAGAGGATCTTCCTGACCCAGGGATCGAACCTGTGTATCCTGTATTTGCAGGAGAATTCTTTACCACTGAGCCACCAGGGAAACCCTCCAGTTTGGCCCTAAACTTCCGCAAATTATCAGAAAGCCAAGTGTCACAGTGATATGGTAATCATGAAGGGAATTTTTGCATCATTATTAATCTGAGACCAGGCATGAAATTCCAAGCATATTCAAAATCAGAAACTTATTTCTTTCTAAAGCTGTATTTACAAATGAATGTCATCAAAGAGATCTATTTATGGAAAGTGCCATAATTTCTCTGTATTCCCATCTATTTATGAATTATTTCCCCCAAACAATGAGTTGTTTTAAAATTGCAATTAACCAACATAATAGCTCTTTACTTATTATCGTATTATATCATCTTACCTCTCTGTAGGCATGTAAAATCACCAAGATTTAGTCATTCACCTCCCAGGTTGGGGATCTTGCTTCATTAGAATGATAATTATATTTTAAAACAATTGGAATCATGCACCCTGTCAAGGGTGAGCTATTGACTATAATTTGAGTACAAAGGTCAAAAAGAGACAAGAATGCAGAGGTGGTACGTTAGCATTATTTGCAGTGCCTCTAATATTTAATTTGTAGCCAAACTGCTTGGCAACGGACTCTTCTGAAGTAGGTTCTAGAAAGAAGAGGAAGGGCCGGGGACAGGAGACAGGTGAACAGGCTAAAAGCACAGACGTGGACTCGGAAAGGAGGGCGGGGCATGCAGAAGAGTGACAGCCCTTGGGAAAGTCCGACACTGTATGCTGGCTGCAAATTCAGGATTATTAGGATTGAGGGGAGGTCCAGAGAGGCTTGCCTGCAGGTGGCTCTAGGTTCTGTGAGCAGACACTCACAGCAAGGAAGTACTATTCGAGTCACCAGTTACACTGTGTAGGAGGTATTTGTCCCCACACCCACCAGCTGAGTATCCTACAATTTAACTCAGTTCTGACTGTCTGCCAGGAGACAGATCCACAAGTTAAGGCCTAAGTCCCACAGGACTCTCCTCCTCCCCACTTCAGATGTCAATTACAGTTCCAGGTTGTTACTGTGCTTCTGAACAACTGTTTATAAATCAGAGGTTCCCATGACTCCATCTTTGGGTTCTATTAATTTGCCACAATGGCTCACAGAACTCAGGAACCTGGTTTACTCACTAGACTACAAGTTTATTGCAAAGGATATTAAAAGATATGAACCAACAGCCAGATGAAGAGAAACATAGGGCCGGATCCCAGACAGAGGGCCTCCTGTCCTCACTGGACTTGGAGGCTGGCACAGTGGTACATGGAAGGATTCTGGTTCACCAATACATATGCCCTCCTAACCCCGTCCTTGGAAAAGGTCAGTTTTCATTCCAATCCCTAAGAAAGGCAATGCCAAAGAATGCTCAAACTACCGCACAATTGCACTCATTTCACACGCTAGTAAAGTAATGCTCAAAATTCTCCAAGCCAGACTTCAACAGCACATGAACCATGAACTTCCAGATGTTCATGGTGGATTTAGAAAAGGCAGAGGAACCAGAAATCAAATTGCCAACATCCGCTGGATCATGGAAAAAGCAAGAGAGTTCCAGAAAAACATCTATTTCTGCTTTATTGACTATGCCAAAGCCTTTGACTGTGTGGATCACAATAAACTGTGGAAAATTCTGAAAGAGATGGGAATATCAGACCACCTGACCTGCCTCTTGAGAAACCTGTATGCAGGTCAAGAAGCAACAGTTAGAACTAGACATGGAACAACAGATTGGTTCCAAATAGGAAAAGGAGTATGTCAAGGCTGTATATTGTTACCTGGCTTATTTAACTTATATGCAGAGTACATCATGAGAAATGCTGGACTAGAGGAAGCACAAGCTGGAATCAAGATTGCCAGGAGAAATATCAATAACTTCAAATATGCAGATGACACCACCCTTATGGCAAAAAGTGAAGAAGAACTAAAGAGCTTCCTGATGAAAGTGAAAGAAGAGAGTGGAAACGTTGGTTTAAAGCTCAAGATTCATAAAACTAAGATCATGGCATCTGGTCCCATCACTTCATGGGAAATAGATGGGGAAACAGTAGAAACAGTGTCAGACTTTATTTTGGGGGCTCCGAAATCTGGCAGATGGTGATTGCAGCCATGAAATTAAAAGACGCTTACTCCTTCCAAGGAAAGTTATGACCAACCTAGACAGCATATTAAAAAGCAGAGACATTACTTTGTTAACAAATGTCCATCTCGTCAAGGCTATCGTTTTTCCAGAGGTCATGTATGGATGTGAGAGCTGGACTATAAAGGAAGCTGAGCACCAAAGAATTGATGCTTTTGAACGGTGGTGTTGGAGAAGACTCTTGAGAGTCCCTTGGACTGCAAGGAGATCCAATCAGTCCATCGTAAAGGATATCAGTCCTGAGTGTTCATTGGAAGGACTGATGCTGAAGCTGAAACTCCAATACTTTGGCCACCTGATGCAAAGAGCTGATTCATTGGAAAAGACCCTGATTCTGGGAGAGATTGAGGGCAGGAGGAGAAGGGGACGACAGAGGATGAGATGGTTGGATGGCATCACCGACTCAATGGGCACAAGTCTGGGTAAATCTGGGAGTTGGTGATGGACAGGGAGGCCTGGTGTGCCGCGGTCCATGGTGTCGCATAAAGTCCGACATTACTGAGCGACTGAACTGAACTGAATGTGGAGAGAGGGGATTAAGATTGCTAATCAGCTCTTTTTAAACCAAAGAGATTGCCCTAGATTATACCACACAGGTCCTTAATGAGGAAGAGGGTGTCTAAGAGTCATGGTGATGTAGTATGAGGAAGACTTGACTGGCCACTGTGAGCTTTGAAGAGGAAAAAGGAGGCCAAGAACCAAAAAATGTCAGCAATTGCTAAAAGCTGGAAAAGGCAAGAAAATGAATTCTCAATGCCTTGATCATGGCCCATTGAGATCCATTTCAAAATCTGAATCTCTGTAACTACAAGATAGTAAAGTTATTTTTCTTTAAGCCACTGAATTTGTTGTCGTTTGTCATAGCAGCCATGGAAAGCTAATTTAAATGTTGGTACTGGGAAATGGGGTGTTATTGAAATAAAACTTTTTAAATGTGAGAGTGGCTCTGCTTCTAGCAGAGGCTGGGAATTTTTGATGAATGTGATATTAAAAGCCTAAATCGCCTTGAAAATAGTAGAAATATTGATGTTGATGACTCTTCATGAGGACTCAGAAGGAAACAAGGGTCACGGTAGAGAAGACATATATCGTATCTGAAAATCCCTTATTATTGTTATTTGGTCACTAAGTCGTGTCCAACTCTTTGTGACCCCATGAACTGCAGCACACCAGGCTTCCCTGTCCTTCACTGTCTCCCAGAGCTTGCTCAAACTCATGTCAGTGATCCCATCCCACCATTTCATCTTCTGTCACCCCTTTCTCCTCCTGCCCTCAGTCTTTTCAGCGTCAGGGTCTTTTCCAATGTGTAGGCCCTTTGCATCAGGTGGCCAAAGTATTGGAGCTTCAGTTTCAGCATCAGTCCTTCCAACGAATATTCAGGACTGATTTCCTTTAGGATGGACTAGTTGGATCTCCTTACAGTCCAACAGACTCTCAAGAATCTCCTCCAGCAATCTGAAAGTACCAGTGTTTTAGTGCTTAGCCTTCTTTGTGATAAAACACTCACAGCCATATAGGACTGCTAGAAGAACCACGTGAAAAAGTGAAAGTGTTAGTTGCTCAGCTGTGTCTAACTCTTTGTGACCCGATGGACTGTAGCTCTCCAGTCACCTCAGTCCATGGGATTCTCCAGGCAAGAATACTGGAGTAGGTAGCACTTCCCTTCTCCAAGGGATCTTCTCAACCCAGGGGTCAAACCTGAGGTTCCTCCATTGTAGGCAGATTCTTTACCATCTGAGCCACCAGGGAAGTCCCCCAAATATGGGATGCTTCACAAATTTACATGTTGTCCTTGCACGGGAAGAACCATAGCTTTGACTATAGGACTTTTATTGGCAAAGAGAATGACTAAATCATCACAGACTCTTGTAGAAATATGATGTCAAAGTGCTGCCAGTGAGGGACAGAGGGAAATGAGGAATCAGTGAGCAGAATTCAGAAGAAAGGGAATCCTTTTTAAATCATGGCAGAAAGGGTGCCTGAATTGTGTCCTGCAGTTACATATAAACAAAATCATGCAAAGGATTTTGATATTTATCTAAGGAAATTTCAAGCAAAGTGTTGCAGTAAGGTCTCGCTTCTTCTTGCTTCTATACTATAAAAAATAATAGAAGAAAGAGATGATTTGAAGAACTGTTAAACAAAATGAACCAGAGCATGATACTTCAAGATATTTTCAGCTAATCCATATTGCAAAAGATATATTGAGGAAAGCACTTTAAAGACCTTAAAAAAAATGGAGGAATATATCATGTTCATAGATTGGAAAATGTAATGATTGGTTCTCTACAAGTTAATCATTGTAATTTTAATCAATATACCAAGAGGATTGCTATAAAAATTGACAAGCTCGTTTGAACATTCTTAATGGAAACCTAAGGTCAAGAAAAGTCAAGACAATCTTGAAGAACAAATCTAGAGGATTTATGGTGTCAGGTATGAAGATATATTAAGAAGCTATAATAATTAAAAGAATATAGCATTGACATTAGACAGACAAGTTAGGCCAATGGAATGGAACAGAGAGTCCAGAAATGCTAAGCACATAATGGACACTTAATATGAAATTGGTAGGGCAGAGGGAAGAGATGGTCTTTCAATAAACGGTATGGATAGATTAGATATCCATATGCATCTGGACCATTACATCACAAAATACATAAAAATCAATTCCAGATCCAGATAGAGTGCTGATCTAAATATGAAAGAACAATAAAGCTTTTAAAAGAAAAACACAGGAGAATATCTTCATGAACTGAGGGTCAGCAAAGGTTTCTCAAGTGGGACATGCAAGGCATTAATCATAAAAGGAAAGATGGGTAAATTGGACTAGATTCAAATTTAAAATCTTCATCCAAAGACACAATTCAGAGAGTGAAAAGACAAGACACAGAGTAGAAAAAAAGATAACCAACAAAAGACTCATTTCAGAATATACTTTATGAATCAATAATAAAAAGACTTGCCACCCAATCTTCTTAATGGGTAAATGACTTGAGCAAGCACTTCATAAAAGGCCAACAAACACATGAAAAGGTACTCAGCCTCGTTAATCACTAGAAAAATATACATTAGAACCATGGCATTGAGGGGCTATCATTAAGAAGAGTGAAAATATATCAAAAATGTTAAGGATGTAGAATAATGGGAAATTTGATAATTCATTGCTCATGGTGTACATTGGATTGGTACTCTTCAGAAGATTATACAGTCAACTGAATTATGGGTTCAAATTCATTTCTGTGTGATAGGATTATATATCCACACACTAACAAAGATCTCATGATGGGGGAGAGAATTTCCCCTATCCTTTGGGTTTGACCATGTGACTTGTATTACTGACTGGGATACTGCGGGACATCATATGAGCAGAGTCTTAAAATAAGCTTTTGTAGTTAGACATAACATCTTGATTCTAGTCTCGAGAGGGAACATGGTTGAGATTTAAGGAGAATGTGCCTTCAGGAGTCTCTGATCCAAGGAAGATGGGAGACACACGGAATAGATCTGAACTCAGTCCTCAGCTTGAAGCCAAGTCCAGTTGAGTCGCGTTTAGATCAGTGGCACCTCAGGCAACCCACGGCTTGTGTGAGTGGTAACTTCTTATTGTTGCACGTTGTTCATTTTTATGTGGCTACTTACATAAGATTGTTAAAATAATAGATGTTTAATACATATATGAAAGCTCATATATATACTAACGTTCAATATCTGTCTACTCTATGACTCAGCAATCACGCTGCTACTTGTATCTCCTAAACTTATACCCAACAGAAATGCAGGCATATACGCACCAAGTATACAAGAGAGCCCATGGGAGCACCATTCATAATAGACTTACACTGGAAAGAACTCAACTCTCCACCGGAGCAGAATGATAAGTAGACGGTAGTCCACAGAGGCACTGAAAATTCCACAGCGAAGAAGGTGGATGAGCTGCCACTACACCAACCAACACAGAGAAATCTCACAGTGTTAAGCAAAGGAGATGCAGGCTTAACATAGATCATATTGCCTCATTCTCTTTATATAAATTTTAAAACAAATCTAATTTGTGGAGTTAGAGGTCAAAATAGGAATTACTGGGGACCAAGAGGAAGCCCAAAGTCACACTAGGGCATTGGGGAGATTCTAGTTCTTGACCTACACAGTGGCCATGTGGGTTCATTGTGA
The DNA here is from genome assembly GCA_935064755.1 of Tragelaphus eurycerus. Taxonomy (NCBI): domain Eukaryota; kingdom Metazoa; phylum Chordata; class Mammalia; order Artiodactyla; family Bovidae; genus Tragelaphus; species Tragelaphus eurycerus. The sequence goes on from CAKXYN010000033.1 coordinate 6,319,417, forward strand.
GGAAATTCAGAAAAGTGCACCCTTGGGGCATGTATACCTTTAAGAACATGTTATACCCGTAGAATAAAAATTTTGTTATAAAAATTCTTTATATTTTGCACAAAAATTCACTGAGAAATCAGTAGACTCAGCCTCTAATCCTTCCTCTTCCATGAACTCAATGGCCTCCAAAGTGAAATGATCAAGATTTTCATTTAGGATAACGGAGGAAAAAAATATTAGGGCAGTTATTTAATTGTTTATCTTTTTAAAAGCTAAGAAAATCTTTGCAGGTATTTGATCAACAGATAGACACGCTCACCCTCCTTCGGCTATTTCCCAGAGTCCCACAATGTCTGCAGAGGACTCTCAAAGACAAGAGACAGAAGCTTCTTCCTTGTACACCCATTCACTGTCAGCATATTAACATGTGTCTGGATAAGCGCATTTGGACATTTTATTGTCCACATTTAACCAAACTAATCATCACAAAATAGAGAAATGACTAAACATATTCCTGCAGACACTGCAGATTGAGCATAACATGAGTACAAGAGAAAAAGAAGAAAATGGCAGAGTTGGTTCTTTTCATTCTGATACTCAGCCCCATCACAAGCTAGAAGTAGTGAAGTCTGTCAAAAACCTTCAAACTTTTTAAAGAGTGTTGAACTGTGGAATTAAAAAGTCATAATAATAATGGATTTCACCTAAGTATATACTGTATACATAGAGACTAGTATGTATGCATTTTTTGTTGTTGTTCAGTTGCTAAGTTCTGTTTGACTCTGCAATCCCGTGGACAGCAGCACGCCAGGCTCCCCTTTCCTCACTATCTCCCAGAGTTTGCTCAAACTCACGTCCATTGAGTCTGTAATGCCATCCGATCATCTCATCTTCTGTCATCCCCTTCTCCTCCTGTCTTCAATTTTTCCCAACATCAGTGTCTTTTCCAATGAGTAGGCTCTTCACATCAGGTGCACAAAGTATTGGAGTTTCAGCTTCAGCATCAGTCCTTCCAATGAAAATTCAGGACTGATTTCCTTTAGGATGGACTGGTTGGATCTCCTTGCAGTCCAAGGGACTCTCAAGAGTCTTCTCCAGCACCACAGCTCAAAAACATCAATTCTTTGGTGCTCAGCCTTCTTTATGGTCCAACTCACATCCATACATGACTACTGGAAAAACCATAGCTTTTGTAGACCTTTGCTGGCAAAATGATGTCTCTGCTTTTTAATACACTAAGCATCATAGCTTTTCTTCCAATGAGCAAATATCTTTTAATTTCATGGCTACAGTCACCTTCCATAGTGATTTTGGAACCTAAGAAAATAAAGTCTCTCACTGTTTTCATTTTGTCCCCATCTATTTGCCATAAAGTGATGGGAACAGATGCCCTTATCTTAGCTTTTGAATGTTGAGTTTTAAGCCAGCTTTTTCACTTTCTTCTTTCACCTTCATCAAGAAGCTGTTTAGTTCCTCTTCACCTTCTGCCATTATGATGCATGCCTTTGGCTTAGTAGAAGTCATCAAAATTAATGCAACAATAAATACTATTTACTTCATCATTACCTCATTCGTTATTTCTATTATATATTTTTTCATAGTTTGTACAATTGTTAATGTAGCTCATGAATATCAAATATCAAAAAGTTCTCTATACATTAGATACATACATATATGGGGAGTGCATACTTACTTTTTTAACTGATGGAATCATAAAATCAGAATCACAGTTAGAATGTTCTAGAGACCACTGAAAACTGCAAAACTGAGCTAACTATTAGTGTGCTCTGGGATAAATTAGATTGTCTATAAAATAAGGAAAATTGGATGTAAAGAGACTGAATACATCTCAGACTCTTTCCTATTCTAGTATTTCATGAATCTATCATTTTATGTATGGAAAGTAATTTTCCAAAAAATCTGTTAAAAAATAAAATACGTTGGAAATCAGGAGAATGAACACAGATGGCCCACAACATTCCACACCCCAGATGAGCAGTTTTGCATGCATAACTCCTTCAATCACAGCACACCCCGTGAGGAAGATGTTGTTCCCATTTTCCGGGTGATGAAACAGAATCAGATATGATATAAATGTCAGACAAGGAAACAGACTCAGAGAGGTCACATTGTGGAGGAGTTGGGAATTTAAAACCGAGATCTGACTCATTGCAAACTTCTTCCCACTCCATCAAGTTAACATTCTGAAGCAGAACACGAAATTGATGTTTGAGTTTTTACTGACTTTTATGTTTATTTATATCAAGCAGTCTGCTTTATTTTTCTTTGGAGGTGCCAGGAGTCTTGCTAATTATCACAGTTAACTTCTACATCCCCAGTGTCTAGTACATTGCCAGGCACAAGGTGGCATTCCATATACTTGTGGGGAAAAAAAAAAGGAAGGAAAGAAGAAGTGAAGGAAGGAATAAATAAATAGCATGGTAGAGCATATTCCATACGAACTAAAAAGCCACTTTTTTGTGAACAAAGAAACTCTCCTTCTCTGAATTTTGATTCTGCCATAAAAAAATACATCCAATATAAGCCTTCCTTCAGATCTATATTGCACTGAATACAGAACCAAAACATGCATTTAAATCACTTATATCTAACTTTTTACGATGCCATTGGGAATGGTGTTCTTTTTGCATTTGCAGTTAAAGGGTAGAACAGATGGTGGAAGTTTAGTTTCAAGTGATGGGCCCATTAAAATAACTTATGCTGTTGAGTGATTGTTCACTCTAATGGCTCCATTCATTATATCTGAGTTTGCAAGCTCCGAAATACTTGGGAAGGAAATAGGACTTCAGGAAATGTTTGCTGTATCAGGAGCTTTGCTGGATTAGGTCTGCAGACCCACAAACTCTAAAGTAAGAGCTTGCTGAAGGCATCTCTAAATCAGATGTTCGTTTCATTGAAGTGCCTACCTTGGGAGCATAATAATAATACATATGTTCAGCCGCTTCAGTCAGGTCTGACTCTTTGCAATCCCATGGACCATATCCCACCAGGCTCCTCTGTCCATGGGATTTTCCTGGCAAAAATACTGGAGAAGGTTGCCATTCCCTCCTCTACGGGATCTTCCTGACCCAGCGATCAAACGCCGAGTCTCCTGTGCCTCCTGCATTGCAGGAGGATTCTTTACACTAGAATCTTCCCAAGGGTCCTGGGATTAGGAGACGAGGTGAAGGGAACAAATGTCAAGCTCCCTTGAACTACATTTTTTTCCCTTCCTTTTGCTGGTCCTCTATGAGATGGATTTGACTGAAGAATTTCAGTTACAAAAACACATAGAAAAAAGAAAGAAGAAAAGCCACAGATGTCAAACCAGAGTCTGGAAAAGAACAAGCCTGAGAATCGACTGCAAGAGCTCCTCGCCTCTAAACACAGGCTAACGGTGAGGACGTGCACAGCAGACGCCAGGCCACATCAAGCCCTTTATAGCCACTGAACTCTCTCCCTTTCACCTCAGTTTGGTTGGCCAAATGGAGTAAAACAAACACCCGGGACCAGAACGTCTTGTTGATAGTAATGGCTGTTAGCAAGCGCCAAGGGCCACATCCTATGCCAGGGAATTCAGATGCATCACCCCATGTCATCTTCTCAACCAATCAGTGACATAATTAATACTGTCTTCATTTTTGCAGCTGACAGAAACTGACTATGCCCAAGTCACCAAGCCACTAATGGCAACTCTAGGATCCAAACCCAAGCTTCTATGACACCAGTCTTTCTTCAAACCACTATTTCATACTCTTAACATTGATGGAGAAGACTTTTAACATTTGCACAACGCACAGGAAAATTCCTCTTAGATAACATATATATGTGTATATATATATATTAGAATATATATGTATGTGTATATATTGCACATTGAGCCAAAGTAATAAAGTGTCGCCTAGGGAAGATCATTATAGACAAATATATTAGGGTGGTCAGTAAGTAGAATATTAGTCCTTTAAAGTCAAATAAGCATGTCCGAAATTTTAGGACCTGTGATTAAAACATATTTTTCTTTGAAAAAAAATGTTAAACAAGTAAAAATGATGGGTTGCACCTGGAAAATATCTAAGATCAGGTCCAGTTATAACATTATATAATTCCATAATAACATTCCCCATAACATTATAAAAGGGAACAACTATTGCAATATTTTATCACTGAGTATTTAATACTCATCCCTTACACATAAATGGAGTGCTAGGGTGCAAGATTGATACTAATATTGAGGACCTGGTTACAGATTAGATGTGATCACTGTCCATGTTGGCAGGAAGTAGAGAGCATATTCAAGTTGGATAGGTTACTGAGAGGATAATAAAAGGAGTATTTGCAAAGAGATGGGCAGGGACAGATGAGCCAGCAAGGAATAGCGCAGACCCTGAGCCCCTATTGCAGGTCTCTCCCTTTGCAGCTGTGCTTGCTAAGATCCTGGTACCCTCCTTTTCCCCTTTACCTTGCAGGATGAGGGGTGAGCTGCTACTCGTTGTCACTAGGCTCACGTCTTGCAAGTCCAGTATCCTTTCCTTAGCTTACATTAGACAGAAGGAACTGCAAAGTCAAGCCTGCATCCCAGAAAGCTGGCATGACGTCAAGCTTGTAATCCCTTCTTCCTAAACCGTTTCATCAGTCATTCCTGGGTTGGAAATCTACAGGCAGCTGCATTTTGAGAGCAGATTCAAAATAAATGCTGGCTGTCAAGACTGCTCTTTCTACCAATAGAGGAATGGATAAAGACAATGTGGTACATTTATACAAAGAAATACTACACACCCATTAAAAGAAACAAGCTTGAGTCATTTGTAGAGACATGGATGGATCTAGAGACTATCAAACAGAGTGAAATAAGTCAGAAAGAGAAAATCAAATATCATATATTAGCAAATATATGTGGAATCTAGAAGAATGGGGTAGATGATTTTATTTGTAAAACAGAAATAGAGAACAAATGTATGGAAACCAAGAGGGGAAAGGAGGGCTGGGATGAACTGGGAGATTGGGATAGACATATATACACTACTGATACTATGCATAAAATAGACAACTGATGAGAAACCAGTGTAGAGCTCAGGGCACCCTACTCAGTGTTCTGTGGTGATCTAAATGGGAAGGAAATTCATAAAAGAGGGAATATATGTATACATATAGCTGATTCACTTTGCTGTGCAGTAGAAACTAACATAACATTATAAAGCAGCTTTATTTTTCTGGGCTCCAAAATCACTGCAGATGGTGACTGCAGCCATGAAATTAAAAGACGCTTGCTCCTTGGAAGGAAAGTTATGACCAACCTAGATAGCATATTCAAAAGCAGAGACATTACTTTGCCAACAAAGGTTCGTCTAGTCAAGGCTATGGTTTTTCCTGTGGTCATGTATGGATGTGAAAGTTGGACTGTGAAGAAGGCTGAGCGCCAAAGAATTGATGCTTTTGAACTGTGGTGTTGGAGAAGACTCTTGAGAGTCCCTTGGACTGCAAGGAGATCCACCCAGTCCATTCTGAAGGAGATCAGCCCTGGGATTTCTTTGGAAGGAATGATGCTAAAGCTGAAACTCCAGTACTTTGGCCACCTCATGCGAAGAGTTGACTCATTGGAGAAGACTCTGATGCTGGGAGGGATTGGGGGCAGGAGGAGAAGGGGACGACAGAGGATGAGATGGCTGGATGGCATCACTGACTCGATGGACATGAGTCTGAGTGAACTCCAGGAGTTGGTGATGGACAGGGAGGCCTGGCGTGCTGCAGTTCATGGGGTCGCAAAGAGTCAGACACGACTGAGCGACTGATCTGATCTGATCTGATCTGATCTGATTCCAGTAAAAATTAATGTTGAAAATGACTGTACTTTCCGACATCATGTATTCAACAAACATTTATTGACTTTACAGATCCAACAAATATTTGTTGAGTGACCACTGGGTACCAGACTCAGTCTAAGCACTGGGATTACAAGAAGCTCTTAAGCCCTGAAAGCTGATGTGTGAACACGGGCATTTACAATACAGAATGAATACCCAAGAGAAGTAGTTCTAGAATATATGAACAGTAATCCCAAAAAAGTTTCCTGGAGAAAGGTACACATGCCTAGGGCTTGAAAGACAAAGAAGATGCGTTACTTACGGAAAGGACACAAGGTCGTTCAAGCCAAGATAGCAAAGAGTGCAAAGACCCAAAAGTGAAAAGCAACTCGGGTTCCAGGGCTTGTGGGACATCAAAGGGGAGATGTCCAGTCATCCAACAGATGCAGCTCAAGTTGGAGATGGAAGTGTGAATGGAAATCATTCACAAGAATTCCCTATTGGCTCAGACAGTAAAGAGCCCTCCTACAATGCAGGAGACCTGGGTTCAATCCCTAGGTCGGGAAGATCCCCTGGAGAAGGGAATGACAACCCACCCCAGTATTCTTGCTTGGAGAATCCCACGGATGGAGGAGCCTGGTGAGGTACAGTCCTTGGCATCACAAAGAGTCAGACATGACTGAAAGACTAACCCTTCATGAAAATGAAGAGGGTCACCTGGAGAGCATATACATATAGAAGAAGGAAACAGCTCCAGATTATATGGGACTTGTGGTAGCAGCAAAATGACCCTCCAGACACATCCACATCCTGGTCCATGGAACCTGGAAATATGTCACAGAAAAAGACTTTTCAGATGATGGGATTGCTGCTGCGGGTGCTAAGTCACTTTAGTCGTGTCTGACTCTGTGCGACCCCATAGACAGCAGCCCACTAGGCTCTGCCGTCCCTGGGATTCTTCAGGCAATTAAGGATTTTAAAATGAGAGATTTTCCTGGATTGTTCACCTGGACCCAATGGAATCACAAGGGCCTTTACAGTGAACAAGAGACGCAGAATGGTTAGAATCAGAGAGAGATTTTAAGATGTTCCCGAATGGCTCTGAAGATAGGGAAGAGGCCCCAGGCCAAGGAGCTCGGGCAGCCTCTAGGAGGTGGATGGAACAGATGAGGAAACAGAGTCTCACCTGCCATCCCCAGAAGAAAGGCAGCCCTGCCAGGACCTTGATGTTAGCCCCGGGATTCCCATTTTGGCCTTGAACGTGTAGAACTGTAGGCTGATACTATAAATGTGTGCTGTGTTAAACCACCGTGTCTGTGGAGATTCATATATTAAGAGAAGGTGGTTGACCCATTAGTGCTAACAAGGAAAGATTTTCCATACATATTGCTAATTTATAAAAACTAGCTGCAAAAGTATGTTTACTTAAGATTGTTAAAAACGCCATAAAACTAAACTGTATGCTTGTGGATTTATAAGTAAAAACCCAGAATCATTTTACCAAACCAAAACAACAGTGACCTCTGGGCTGAGGGAAGAGGCTCAGGATTGCAGATGGTTATCAAAGAAGATTCTGGTTTAATCTGCAGTCTTAAAAAACATAAATAAAATAATGAAATAAATATATATTTACAAGGATGATCAAAACACATCAGAGGAGAAATTTTCTTTGGGTATATAGCAGTGTATGTAAAGGCTGAGAAGCAGGAACTTCCCCGGTGGTCCAGCGACTAAGATCCAGTCCTCCCAACGCAGGAGGCCTGGATTGAACCTCTGATCAAGGAACTAGCTCCCACATGCCGCAACTAAGATCCAGTGCAGCCAAATAAATAATTTTTTTTAAAGGCTGAGGAACGAAAATCAGGAATGTATTTCATCAAAGGATAATCAAGTTCCCTGGTATTTAAGGAGAACTTTGACTTTATCTGTAAATGATGAATGGTTTTAAACAAATATATTTAGGCATTCCTTGTATAAATAGTAGAAAGTCAAATATTGTTTTAAATCCTTTAAATAGTGGAGAAAATGGCCTGAACACAAATCCCTAGGTCATATCTTTTTTTTTTTTTTTTTAATGTTTTAACAAAGGAAAAGGAATGGGCAGAAAGGGACTAGAAGGAATAGCAAAGGGAGAGAAGAATTTCAAGAAAGTGTCCAGACATTTCAATCCTATTAAGGGCTGCAGGATGAAAAGTAATATAAAGGCTGAAAAGAAATCCATTGTGTTTAGCCCACAAAAGACGCTGATGGCTTTGGAAAGCTAAGGAGTCGATGGGGAAGTTAGAAGTGGTGAAGGCGAAGGTGGCCGGGTCTTCAGGTAAACTCTAATGGAGAGAGAGAGAGAGAGATGGCAGCCAGAAGGCATCAGGGGAGCGTTTTCCAAGGTGGCTGAGGCTGGGAGATGCTTTGGTGCTGATGAGAAGGAGCCAGAGGAGACGGGAAGATGCAGAAAGAGGTGATAATGAAAGTAGGCATAGAGCAAGGTTTCTGAGGAGGTGAGCAGGGGGATGATCTGCACACGGGCAGAGGGCTTCTCCTTGCTCTTCCTTTAAGTCCCTACATCCTGAGTCAACATTTTACTTTTAAATGAATTAAGTTCACCTACTTCTTTTTAAAAAACATTTATTGATTTGGCTGCCCCGAGTCTTAGTTGTGGCTTTCAGATCCAGATCCCTGATCAGGGATCGAAGCCATTCCCCCAGCACTGGAAACAGAGACTTAACCAGCGGACCACCAGCGAAGTCTCCTGAGTCAGCATTTTTAAAAGTCCATGTGGTCACATTCTAAATTCCTTCCATCCTTCCTTTCCCCTCAGGACAGTAGGTACACTGAACCTCTCCAGGCATATCTCTCACCAACTCAGTCCTCAAACTTTCTAACCACCCTGCAGTTTCCCAAAGATGCCTGTCTTTCCTTGACTCTGAGCCTCTGTCAGCCCCTCTTCCAGGAATCATCTTCACTGGGTAAATTCTTGTTCATTTTTCAGATCCCAGAGGAGACCTCATTTCCTCCAGCAAGTCTTCTCTGGCTTCCAAACCTGAATAGATATGCTCCTATGTACTTCCATCATCACCTTTACTTTGCCATCCTGGTCTTAGCATACCACATTGGAATAGCAAGCTGTTTGGTCTGTCCCCTGCCATTAGATTTGGAGCATTTGGGGCACCATGTCTTATTCAGCAGTGGATCCCCAGGACCTCCCACAATACCTGAGGACACAGGACATGTTCAACAAATACTTGGGGAATGTGATTGAAAATCAGGCTTTCACATCCTAGCCCTTCCCACTAAAACTCTTTTTGTCTGTAGCATGAAATGTTAAAAACATGGCATGCATATATTTGAGAAAGGGGATTTATTCATGACAGGCTAATGAGCCAGTCATTTATCCTTATGACCTGAAAAGAGTCTGTTTTGATGAAGGACATGTCAGGTTTAACATCAAGGCCAACTTATTTTGTAATTAACTCAAGGTACTATCAATAGGCAAGTCCAGTGTTGATTATAAATGAGGATGAAGATAGGAGAACTCCTTCCTCTAGGATTTTAAAATTATCTTGCAGCTATTACATAATCAAGGTAATCTTGAATTTGGTTAATGATATCTAATCTGCTGTTAGTGTGTTTCATCTCAGACATTATACTATTCACCTCTAGAATTTTGATTTGGGCCTTTTGAAAATCTCTTCTATAGCTCCACTCACCATGTTTGGTCTTCTCTGGCTTCTTAAACAAATGCTCTACAGATGTAGCAACTTTTAGTGCTTTGTATATTCGTCTAAACATCTGTGTTATTTCTGGGTCATTTTCAATTAATTGACATCTCTCCTAATTTGGGGTCATTTTTTCTTGCTTCTTTGCATATCTCAGAGTTTTTGACAAGGTGACAGATAGGATTAGTTTTTCACCATTATTGAGGCTGAACTGTTATTCACAAGTGCCTTGTGAATTATGAGTTGGCAGATGGGAACTTTCTGGGTTGGCAGATGGGAACAGGCACTATTCCTATTTCTATGTAAGTTCGGAACACTTCCCCTCTAATCATTCTGGGTGGTTCCTTCCCTGGTCTTGAACAGTTTCCTGGTAGGCATGCACTGGTTGCTACACAACTGTATTCAAGAGAGAATCACTGCCAATCTCCAGGCTCTCTGTGAGTAATGTGTTCCCCTCTGGTCTCTACCATAAGCTCTTCGAATGCCTGAGTCTCCTGGGACTCCCAGCTCTGTTCCCTCCACTTCTAGAGTCTCCTGGGCTCCAGCTGGTTTCTTATTCCCTCAGCTGTGGCTGGAAACTTGGAGGCTGGATGACCCTCCAAGACTCCTGTGACCTGGAGTTTCTCTGCCTCTCTGCTGGGTTTTCTATTGCCTGACACTCATGCTTTCCTATTTCTTGGTTTACTCCCCTTCTTGCTAAAATATATTTATCTTCCAATAGCTTCATAAGAATGGATGTGTGGGAGGTAAAAATATTTAATCCTTTCTGGTCTGAGAACAACCTTGGTTTGCAGTTAAGCTTGATTGAAAGATATCTTGCTGTTCAGTTGCTAAGTCATGTCTGACTCTTTGGAACCCCATGGACTGCAGCATGCCAGGCTTGCCTGTCCTTCACCATTTCCCAGAGTCTGCTCAAACTCATCTCCATTGAGTTGGTGATGCCATCGAACCATCTGATCCTCTGTCGCCCCCTTCTCTTCCTGCCCTCAATCTTTCCCAGCATCAGGATCTTGTCCAATGATTGGCTTTTCACATCCAGTGGCCAAAGTATTGGAGTTTCAGCTTTAGCATCAGCCCTTCCAATGAATATTTTCAGAGTTGATTTCCTTTAGAATTTACTATTAAGCTACCTTGCTCCTGCTACTGCTAAGTTGCTTCAGTCATGTCCGACTCTGTGTGACCCCATAGATGGCCGCCCACCAGGCTACCCCGTCCCTGGGATTCTCCAGGCAAGAACACTGGAGTGGGTTGCCATTTCCTTCTCCAATGCATGAAAGAGAAAAGTGAAAGTGAAGTTGCTCAGTCATGTCCGACTCTTCGCGACCCCATGGACTGCAGCCCACCAGGCTCCTCCATCCATGGGATTTTCCAGGTAAGACTACTGGAGTGGGCGCCATTGCCTTCTCCAATTAAGATACCTTAATAGTGAATTATTTGTTGAAAATAATCGTCTTTCAGCATTTTGAAGGCATTTTTATGTCTTCTAGCATCTTGTGTCACTGTTGTATTTTCTATTCTGAACTTAATTTATTTGTATTGAGTTGCTTTTCACCTCAAAACTTTGATTCTTCTTATTCTCACTAATTGTCTAAAGTTTATTAATGATGTGCTTCATGTGGATCTTTTTTGTTCATTGTGATGGGGATGCGAGGGCATCCTCAGTCTCAGGAGTGGTGTCCTTCTTCCGAGAAACTTCTCTGTACTATTCTTTGATAATTTCCTTCCAATTTTTCTTTTCTTCACTCTTTCTGGAATCCCCATTAGCTGGATATTTGATTCTCAAGATTGGGTCTCTATTTTTCTTATCTCTTCTATCTTAATGTTCATATCTTTGATTTTATCTCCAGTTTTTGAAATATTTTCTTGACATTTCCACTAAGCTTCCTATTTAATTTTTCATTTCTATTATTATATTGTTAAAATTGAAGCATTATTTATTCTCGTTGCTCCCTCATATGTCATCCTGTTCTGCTTGTGGATTCAATATCTTGCTTTGTATTCCTAAAGATACCAGTAATGGAATCTCTAAATGCCCTTTTGCTGTCTTTGTTTCTTCTGAGGTTCTTGTTCTGTTTTATCTCTGTCTTTCCTCTTGGCATTTATCACAGAATGAGGCACGAGGACGTGAGTGGAAGCTCCGTGGTGCCAAGGAGCACCAGGTGGGTTAGAGGCAAAATGCGTCTTTGACTGGAGAGACTCAGCATGGTCAGAATGTCAACATCTGCAGCCATTTTCCCTGAGCAATTCCATTTCTCCAAAGAAGCATTGCTTACTCCTTGAAAGGAAAGCTATGACCAACCTAGGCAGCATATTAAAAAGCAGAGACATTACTTTGTCAACAAAGGTCCATCTCATCAAGGCTATGGTTTTTCCAGTAGTCATGTATAGATGTGAAAGTTGAACTATAAAGAAAGCTGACTGCTGAAGAATTGATGCTTTTCAACTGTGGTGTTGAAGAAGACTCTTGAGAGTCCCTTGGAAAGCAAGGAGATCCAACAAATCCATCCTAAAGGAAATCAGTGCTGGGTGTTCACTGGAAGAACTGATGTTGAAGCTGAGACTCCAATACTTTGGCCATCTGATGCAAAGAGCTGACTCATTTGAAAAGATCCTGATGCTGGGAAAGATTGAGGGCAGGAGGAGAAGGGGATGACAGAGGATGAGATGGTTGGATGGCATCATGGACTCAATGGACATGGGTTTGGGTAAACTCCAGGAGTTGGTGATGGACAGGGAGGCTGGGCATGCTGCAGTTCATGGGGTCGCAAATAGTCAGACATAACTGAGTGAATGACCTGAACTGAACTGAAGGAACTGTGATGTGTGTGTGCTGGTGATGGCAGGTCGAACACTCCTGACTAGTGAAGATCTGGAAGCAAGTCAGGGAGCAGGGTCCCGGGCCGGGGTGTAGTGTCTCCCTGTCCAGTCTGTAGACTTTCATTAAATGCCTTTATCCACCCCAATGTCTCCCTCCTCCGTTCCACGCACCTCCATTTCACTCCACTCCCCCTGACTGGCATCCTCAAGGCCTGAGACTTAACCTTCAGCCCCAAGGAGAAGGGAAGAAGGGCTGTTTCCTGGCACCAAGAGGTGGGGCTCGGGGGGTCTGGGGTCTTACTGTTCTGTATCAGACTTTCAATCAATTCTCATATTTTCAGTCTTGATGCCTCCTCCGGCCTTCAGCAGTTCATGGCATTTCCACGTCCCCAGGTTCTCTTGGGCTCTGCGGGGTAAGCACAGGCTCTCTCTGTGTCCCTCTCCCTCTCTGCAGCCCCAGGCCCTGCTTCCTCCACCCTGTTGTGTCACTTGCTCCCCCTCCAGGTTTGTTTCCAGGATGTTGCTGCTGCTGCTGCTGCTAAGTCACTTCAGTAGTGTCCAAATCTGCGTGACCCCATAGACGTCAGCCCACCAGGCTCTCCTGCCCCTTGGATTCTCCAGGCAAGAAAACTGGAGTGGGTTGCCATTTCCTTCTCCAATGCATGAAAGCGAAAAAGTGAAAGTGAAGTCGCTCAGTCATGTCCGACTCTTAGCGATCCCATGGACTGCAGCCCACCAGGCTCCTCCATCCATGGGATTTTCCAGGCAAGAGTACTGGAGTGGGGTGCCATTGCCTTCTCCGAGGATGTTGCTAGGTCTCCTATTTTCTCCTCTCCCACTTCTTTCTTCTCTGGTATTCCTCTCTTTTCTCTTCAGTGGAGATCCAGGGCAGAGCGGAGACAGTGGTCTCAGGGTGTTGGATGAGCAAGAGAACAGAAGAGAAGGGTTTGATGTGGAAGGCATGTAGGGCTAGTCAGGCCCAGGAAAGAAGCTTGGTTCTCAGGCCACCAAAGATCTGACTTGGGTGTTAAGAGCTCTTTCCGGCTGCTGTTAGAAAACTGGATATGAGAAAGGCATGAGGCAGGGCAGAGAGATGAATTAAGATGCAAAATTATGTTGGGGAGTTGGACTCATGATCTGGAAGTGGAAGAGAGCAGCAGCCAGATTAGGGACACATTTAGGATGTGAAATTGGCAGCCCTTGCTGACAGACTGGAAAAGGAAGTTGAGAGAAAAGCGGGGGTGAGTGATGACGCCTGGGTGTCCATGTGGGATAGATGGGGAATTGTGGTACCTCGTGCTGACTCTTAAAGACAAGCTGAGTGACAGCTTGATGGTGAAGGCAGATTGGGGCTTCAGTTTACACTGATCCAGCTGCATAACTGGGACTGGGAAATCCCAGCTCAGAAGCACCAGGATCTTCTTCCCCAGGCTGGCACAGCATACCAGTTCAGCCGTTCACCAATTCCGAGGTCTTTGTGAACTGTAATAGGCTGGAAACCAGTGAAGTTTAAATGAATATATACCCCGGGTGACTCCTCTGGGTCAGCATCTTAAAGTATGGCCATTTTCCTCACAGTTCTAACATCGTTTCAAGGGTATCTTACATCTCAGTTCAGATTTGCCATTCTATCCAGTTGGATTTCTTTTCAATTCAACCCAATTTTAACCCCGATGTTCAAGCTATTTTTTCCCATTATGCCCATAAATGGAAGCAAATCATAGTATCTTGTATAAATGCAGCTGTTTTTCCCCGTCTTCTCTTTTCTCATTTTAGATGAAAATCTTCTTTCTCCTTTTTTTTTATTAACCACAGCACCCTCCCTCTGCACCCCGCTGACTTCCTTTTCTGTTCCTCACCTCCTGAGCTCTTTCCTGTTTCTTCAGAGAGCCCCTGCTGAAATGTTTTCTTATATGATCAAATTATAGGTCAAATTCATCAAAAGGATGGCACACAGGTACATATCTCATAAAGATTTCAACTAATCCAGTAGGTAATACCTCCTTTGTTTAAGTGGGAGCATTGGTAAATAATGATGCTCTTTGATAATGAAGAAGGAAGTAAGGAATGGAGCTTAAAAACATGCCAAAGTTCCCTGCTAAACTGAAAAGCTTCCAAATGTCTGTTGTCCTCGCCACCAAAATCGTGACTTTGGTATTAGACATTGTGTAAAATAGTTCATATGTTTGATAGTTAATTAGTTGATTTCAATAACTATCTCCAGGTGTGTAATAGGAGGTACACACTCTTCAAAGCACAGGAGATGCAGAGATGATGGAAGATGGTCCTTCTACAGCAAAGGCAAAGGAATAAAGCATGGATAACATATACACTAACATGTGTTAATAGATAGTGGAAATTTGCTGTAAGAATCAAGGAACTCAAACTGGGGCTCTGTAATAACCTAGAGGGGTGGGAATAAGCAGAGGATGGGAGGGAAAATGAAGAGGGAGGGGACAAATGTACATCTATGATTAATTCATGCTGATGTATGACAGAAATCAAACCAATATTGTAAACCAAGCATCAATTAAAAATAAATAAATATTTTTTAAAAAGAAATGATTTGTTCTGAAACATGAACTTTATAAAGGTTAGCCTGAAATTTGAACATGCTTTTATCTTTTACTAGAGAGAACTCATTTGGATTTTTTTTTTAAGAGAGCTTAGCAAAAGATACTGAGATTTTATTTCAGACATGTGTGCCTACAGTTTTTGCTATAATACTTTGACCATGTGACTTTAGAAAGCTGCCACCAGAGGCTTACATTTCAGGAGTCAATTTCCTGAGAGGTGAACAAACCCCTGTGGGAGCTGATTTGAAAAATGAAAAGTCAAAGTGACATCTTTCTGACACCATTTAAGAACAATGGATGGTTTAGATAAACCCAATACTTACACTAAGCCCTGGCTTAGAATCATATTTAATCATTGGAAAATCTATCTATGAAGGGCGTTCCTAGGTGCTTTTAAGTTCAACAAGGTTATGACAAGAGATTTTCTGGCATCATAGCGTGTCATGTAGCAAGTGAATGCAAGATATATTTGCTGATTGACTATATATTTTGCTATGCACAGTAAAGTTTCTAAGAACACAGAACTTTGAAAGAGCAAAGAAAATATCTGCTTCCTGTCTTCAAGTTATTAATATAAAATTTGTAGAGGGTTCCCAGGTGGTGCAGTGGTAAAGAATCTGCCTTCCAATGCGATAGACACAAGAGATGCGGGTTCCATCCCTGGGTCGGAAAGATACCCTGGCGTAAGTAATGGCAACCCACTCCAGTATTCTTGCCTGAAAAATCCCATGGACAGAGGAGCCTGGCAGACTACAGTCCATAGCATCACAAAGAGTCGGACCCAACTGAAGAGACTGAGCACAGCACATATATACTCTAATATGTAAGTCTATAATATATAGGAGCGAAGAACCCACCTGCCAATGCAGCAGATGTAAGAGACTCAGGTCCTATCCTTAGACTGAGAAGGTCTCCTGCAGGAACCATGGCAATCCACTCCAGAATTCTTGCCTGGAGAATTCCATGGACGGAGGAGCCTGGAGGGTTATAGTCCATGGGGTCACAAAGAGCTGGACATGATTAAAGTGACTTAGCAGGCACACACAAATAATATATAGTGTCTGTAATATATAAACATTAAATATGTAATATAAATATTTTATAAAAGGTAAATATATAAATGAATAATATAGAATATATTGTTGACTGAAAAAAATGCACAGCCTAAACATTGAGAATTATGTTTTACTCAGTAACCTTACTGAGGGCTGTAGCCCAGGAAGGCAGCCTCTCAGGCAGCTCTGAAGAATTGCTCCTAAGAGCTAACAGAGGGGCCAGGGTTTATAGGAGCTTTTGCTGGGGGAAAAAAAAAAAAAAAACTTGTAGTCAAACATCAAAAGATTACCACTAATCACAAAAACCAGACATCTCCAGTTAATGGTTTCAGGGCTTTTCTATGTAGTATAGTGTTGGTTACTCAGTCATGCCTGACACTTTAAGACCCCCATGGACTGGAGGCCACCAGGCTCCTCTGTCCATGGGATTCTCCAGGCCAGCATACTGGAGTGAGTTTCCTTTCCCTCAGGGGCTCTTCCTGACCCAGGGATCGAGCCTGGGTCTCTCCTGCATTGAAGGTGAACTCTTTACTGTCTGAGCCATAAGGGAAGCCCTTTCTATGTATGAGAAGATGAGAATGCGTGGGCTCCTCAAAGTCATTCCTTTAATACGTAATGTATCTTGACTGTTATGAATGAAGCATGTCGCTTGCCGTATCAGTAAACAAAGGATCTGCAGTCATCAGACTATTACAGCTGCCCTGTCTTCCACCCCACAGTGAACCCCGCAGGGAACTCAGGGTGGGAACAGACGGGCTGCCCCACCAAGCCCTCCGTCCCTGCAGCCACCCCCAAAGGTGTACCCAGTGTACCCTGCAGGCACCTGGGATGAAAAAAGAGGATGCTGGCCCCAGAGAGCTAAGGTGCTCATCAAAGGAATGAGTTCAGGGACTCCAGAACCTTGCATCTTCCCATACAGAGAAAAGTGCTAAATTCCTTGAGATTATCTGATTTTGTTTAATTAGCAGTACTCTTTCGATGTTCTGTCAGCCTGGTCTTTGTTGCAAAAACTTCTATGTATCCTGGCTCCTCCCTTACCTAGCTTTGAAGCAGCTCCTCAGAGAGATCTGAGAGGCTACCTCCCAAGTTTGACATCCGCAGAAAGTCTGCCAAATAAAACACAGTTCTCAGCTTTTACTT